>OX336388.2:1909441281-1910691281 GCA_946902985.2 Meconema thalassinum | reverse complement strand
TGAGATCACCTTTTGTCCGTGTGTGTGTGCGTGTGTGTGTGTGTGTGTGTGATTCGTGTGTGTGTGTGTGTCCCCCCCTAATAAAATCTAAACGGCAGGAGCGAATTCAATGAAACTCGAAAAGTTCATAGCACTATTCCCGGCGACCTCGACCATGCCCTTCAAATTTTGTTACGACTCACCAATCCAACATGGCGGCAGTGCGAAATATTTCACCAGCATTCAATATCTCCGAAACTATTACCGATATTACCCTGATACTTTATATGGTGATAGAGGGAACTACAATAAGTTCACTTATGTGACATTTGAAAACCTGGTAACCACAAAACCAACATGGAGGCCAAGCGAATTTGCGACTTTTAAATAGACGTTTCTCGTGATTTTACCAACCAAACGCAATGAAACTTGGTACAGTATATGTTTATATACATTGTAATGCACTGACATCTAACTTCGTTCAATTGTTTACATAATCACAAGATGGCGGATGTGCGAAATATTTCACCGGCATTCTATATCTCTGAAACTATTAGCGGTATCTCCCTAAAATTTTGTACGGAGATAAAGGGCACTACTGGAAGTCCATCTATAAGACTTTCAAAAACCGGTTAACTACAAAACGAACATGGCGGTCAAGCGAATTTGAAAATTTTAAATAGACCTTTCTCGCGATTTAATGTTCCAAGCGCACTGAAACCTGGTACAGGAAATATTTATACACATCGTAATCCACTGATATCTAATTTCGTTCAATTGTTTACATAACCTCAAGATGGCGGCAGTGCGAATTTTAAAATTAAGTTTTATTTCTTGTGATGTAGTCATGCGATCGAAGTGAAAGTTTGAATAATGAACCTACGCAATAATTTTCCTTTAATGGCACATGACTCTATGGCCTATACACTTAACAATCCAACATGGCGACCATCCGAAATATTTAGACGATACTGAATATCTACCAATCTATTTTAGCAATCAAACTGCATTTTTAATGTTCATAGGGGCTATGAACTTAAGTTCACCTATAGGACTTTAAATAACCTGGTGATCACAAATCCAACATGGCGGTGACGCGAATTATAAATATTTACATGGACGTTTCTCGCAATTTAACCATCCGAGTGCAGTGAAACTTGGTACAGTAATCCTTATACGAATGTTCATCCACTGGCATCTAATTTATTTCAATTGTTTCCATAACCTCAAGATGGCAGCTGTGAAAAATTTTAAAATCTCCTTGTTTTTTCTTGTGTCCTAATTATGCGATTGAAGTTTGAATACTGCACGTTCACAATAATCTGCATGTAACAGTACATAACTCTAGGACCTACATATACAGGGTGTATTTGATATGATGGAAGTCCTTTACACTGGTGATAGAAGATGGTATTCTAAGCAAATATCTTCATGAACTTAAGTCGGATCTTAATTAGTGTAGGTGGAATTAAATCACAAAAATCGTCGGTCAATGTCTTGGAAACGGGCTTTCACTCCGTTCCCCTCAGCAGCACAGCAGACTTCTCCCCGTCCCCTCCCCTCCCCTCCCACGCTGAGGAATGTTGATAAGAGTCTGAAGGTGAGTGACCTCCTCGTCTTGTCTGCCAATGACATTGAAATACACAAACCGAGCCTGTGAACAGCTGTTCCACACACCTTCATGGGGAGTGGCTACATGACTAGTGCTGGTGGATCTGTCTAGGATTTTGCTAGCTTCATGGACTATGCATAGAAAATATAAATCCTAAAGATTTGGTAAATTAATTTAAGGAACTGTTGGTCTATCTTTGTGTGAAGATAGTGCAACAACTGTAATAAAAATATTAATAATACTAATAATAGTAATAATAGGCTTTTAGACACACTAACTTCTTTTATGTTTCTTTTTGGTATATCGAGTTGCCAGACTTTAATGTACGTAGGATCTCTTGTATGTGCCATGAAATCCATGGACATGATCGTATTCGATCCCATTCATTTACTACATGACTGAACGTAGATCGCACCCTCGGGAAGGTTAGCACTCTACCACCAGAACTACACATGCTGACTCTTATTATTATTATTATCAGACTATTATTATTATTATTATCCTATTATTATTATTATTACTATTATTATTATTATTATTATTATTATTATTATTATTATAACACTGTATTATAACAATGTATTTGTATTTTATTTTCATTTTCGTGTATTTTCATATGTATGTACATTGTTGTTTGACCAACAAATCAACACCCCCCCCCCCCCTTCTCCAGTTTATGGCCACCCCAGGGCTGGAGATGGGATGAGACAATTCACAATATGTACATGTGGTACCGTACTAGTATTAAATCTTGGAAGTAGTTTTCCATGGGTTTCCACTTCTACCCCAGGCAAATGTCGGGATTGTTCCTAACTTAAGGCCACGGCCGCCTTCTTCTCAATAACCATAACCGCTGGCAGTGCAGCCAATGAACGGCCTAGGCCTACCAAGCGACCGCTGCCCAGCCATTTGGCCTGCAGATATTAGGGTGACGCGTGGTCAGTCCATCGGGTCCCCTCGGCCATTAATCTTGATTTTCATGACTGGGGCACTGCCTCACTGTCAGACAGCGACTCAATTGCCCTCACGAGGCTTAGTGCACCGCGTTCCAGCCCTCACGTCAGTTTCTAATACCCCTGATGGAGCCGGGAATCAAACCCAGGGCCTCCGGGTGAGAGTCAGTTGCACTGCCCCAACACCACAGGGCCGGCGCCTTCTTCCGAATCCTCACCTGAATTACAAATACCCTCATTACTACAGAAACCACAAAACACAGGTTATCACACAAATTCTACCCACACCCAGCTACATGGGGCTAAATGACCAAAATTGCCAAGCCTCTCAAACAAAACATCAAGTATTTTACTTCCGTCTTAAATGCCTAGTTCTGAACAGAATACGGGATGTCGGAATTTTGTCACACTGTATTCCATTAAAGTGTCGGACGGCAATGACACTTACAAAGTAGGCTACACAATACTACCGGTCACAACGTCCCAAGACATTGCGTGCAATTTCAACAACAACAACAGCAACAACAACAACAACAACAGCAATACAAACTTTCTTACGAGACGGGTATCGCTCGCCCCTCGTAACAGCTGATACCTCCCCTCAACCAGTAAGGTCAACGCTCCGATTACGTAATAACTTCTCCTGCGCGCATCGCCCCACATAGCCCCTCCCCGTTTACCCCAGTCTGCTGCCTCACCTTCTGTTTGAAGAATTTCGGAAATTCCTAAAAACATTGATTTTTTAATGATAAATTTTCAATATAAAGATAGGTGACAAATTTTTTACCTAGTGAACCCTTCAGAATAGCAGTGTTTTATGCAAGAATCTTAGATCAAGGGGTCGCGTTCAGTTCATAGTGTGGTGTTTACGTCCGCCAAACTACGTGCTTTTCTGAGGCAAGGGTTATAGGATGAAAACTATAACTAAGAAAGAAAGGAGACAAAACGTAAGATACTAACTAGATTTAATAACTAATTTGTGCATAAAAGAATAAAACAAACAATAATAAACAAAATCCTCCCTGAATTTCCCCCTGACAGGAATATTTATCACAATGAGGAGTCAGATGGCTCTCCCCTTTTCTAATAAAATGTGGATCCAAGTTCCACTATCTTGCATGTGAATTTATGTTCGCGTGGTGACTATCTACGGGAAATGAGTACTTGGATGATCATTCGTTCACAACGGGTTAACAGCCACGGTGCTCACGAACAATCATCTCGTAAATCAACTTTTATGGCTATGGGCATAACATTAATAAAAATCCTTAAATCTAACTCTGACACACATATTACAACTCTACTATTTACAGGCATCTCTCTGAGACCCTTATTAGTGTGGTGACACACTTATCCAAATGAGCTGCCACAATGGCCGGATGCTCAACAACAAGGAAACACAGCGCCGCACGTGACTCACGGGTCACTGACATGTACAATAAACAAAGAATAAACCAACAACAACAAACAACCTGAGTGGTTAAGATTACTTTATATTAACAAAACTGCATGTTAATGAAACGCTTCGAAGGTAATCGTATTTCGTAGGCAACTCCCATTTATTTAAACAATTTTACCATTGATCAGTTTCTCACATTTATATTTATTTTCAAGTAATTGGGAACCAGACGTGCACTCCACTTTAATGAGCTCTGCTTGCGAAACTCAGTCAGCCCTTGTGACAACAACTCACCCCTTTCCACAATACCAGTCATGTCCCCCATCCAGTGTATATAAATAGCCGACCAGCGGAACTGTTATCTCAAGGAATCAACAGCCGCTAACATCTCCTCCCACTCAACATATGGTCAGACAATAATCACATATCCATAATTGTCCTCGCAAGGATGCAATCTGAATCTGGTACCAAGCTGACAGAAATCAGTCTCTGCTGAAGTTCCCGCTTGTAATACCACAACAATATACTCACAGTACACACATCTGGGACAGACATAACACCTTTCACATGGGTCTGCTGAATTAAAGCTCGCAAACATTTAACACAATATTTAAAACCTACGATAGAGCTGAGTACTCTTCGTCACAAATTACATTGCTCCAAAGGCAATAATCACACTGAATCTGATCAATAATAATTTTCAATAACATTTAATTACCCTCCAATCTACTATATAATTATATTAATTCAGTCCTACTTCTGAAACACGACATATCTCCGAGAGACGTTTTTAACCGCACTTCGTAACCTAGGCGAACACGGCCGTTCACATAGATACGTTAGTTAACACAACACAAAGAAAAGAACCTTCCATTAACTACCATTGTGCGCGCTGCTTCCAAACAAAAGTGTGCCAGATCAAACAAAATATACTACATTAAATCACACAAGCAAAGTATTTACAAAAATATGTCCCATAAACCATAAGTTAATTTAATAAATAATAAAATATTATTTGTACTCATCTCGTGTTGTAGTCACCCGTCAAAGAACATCAGATGCCAATCCCCAACTGGATGATCTTTTATCTCATAGCAGCCATCTGGACGGACTGTTGAGACTTCCACACTTCCTCTGCATTCATTGATGTCATCCTTGCGCTGATACAAAAATTAGGTTATTATACACTTTATGCCTGACTACTAAATTCGCTTGTTCCAGGTACTAAATTCCCTGTCACTGTTCGTTGGCGAATTATCGACGCTACTGTCCCTATAACTATAGTACTATGACTATCTATCACTGAATTTACCACTTTACAATGAATATCTTGTGTCCTCGACACAAATACAAGTCTACGTTCGTAGACGCACAGAATAATAATAGTGTGTCCTCAACACACGGAATAAAAGTCAATCTCTTGTGTCCTCAACACACAGAATAAAAGTCAATGTCTTGGCTCTTCGACACACTTATAAATGAACTGGCCCTTGGGTCTAGATGGAGGGGGATTTTATGTAAAAATTTCTCGAAATAATTGTGATACAGGAATGAAATAGATATCACTGAACTCGTAATATTGCACAGGTCAAGAATATGCCCATTAATCCTAGAATCGATCGTAGAGATTTTGTCTAGGCGATTTCCCGCGTGAATGCTAGCCACCGCGTACCCCAGCCAGAGTTGGCGCGCAAGTAGGCATTCTCTTCTCATTGGTTCTCCATTTCTCTGTAATTTGGCGGTTTCTAGTAGATCTTGGCGTCTTGGGAGTGTCTATTTTCTTCATCAGCCATTCACGTTACTGCATCATATTTCTTCTAGGCGCGAATATCACAATGAACATACCAGAACCATGTCTCACCGCGCGTCGCTTCTAAAATTGAGGTAGCCACACCTGTCCTTATGATACATCGCTCTGCTATTTCTTTTCATAGCTCAAGTACTTAGCCTTTTGTTAAACTGTTGCAGGTATGTCCCTACTGTCTCCAACAAATGCTTGAAATTTCCTCATCGCTGTCTGGCTACTTTCATGATGCTGGTTGAAATATTTATTAATTGAAGAAATAAAATAGTAGAATCATTTAACCAACATAGGGTATAGGGTTCACAACTCTCCCACTCACAAAATTTCGAACTTAGGAATAAAGTCGACAATTTTACAATACTTCCGTAGGCCAATTTGTTTTTATTTCCAGAATCACCCCTTTTTCTTACTTGGTCTAGGCGCTCCTGTCTTCAATGGCATTTACTCGTTTTCATTTCCTGCTTGTCTCTCCCCTTCCAATCTTGCGTGACGCTCTGCTGCCTGCGGCAACATCTTACTTGCCTCGTTAATGTTTGTCAACAACAGCTCTACTTCCTCGTTCATCACGTGCCGTAGTCAATTGCTCCCCGTTGACTTTGTTGATAGTAGGACGTCCGTATATTCAAACAGCGTCATTATTTCGGCGCTACGATGGTTCACTTCGACGATATTTCTTTAGGTTGGCAGCGTTGTAAACTGACATTGTTCCTGTGCTCAATTCTTTCACTCTGTAAGCATTATTTCCAAGGTTTCTTACGATAGAATAGGGTCCTATGAATTTTTCGCAGAACTTACTAAAGATTTTCTTTTCTGGGTCCGATGTAGCAGGTCGTTTTACCAAAACGAGCTGGTTGACTTCAAGATCACCGTGGAACCTCTTATTTCTTACTCGCCGTAATCTGCGGTCTGCTTGTTTCCTCATGTATGCTCTCGTTCGTTCAATTCGCAGGTCTGGTGCTATCATGGGATCTTGTGGACAGTTAATGATGCTTTTCCACGTTCTTACTGGATACTCGTTCTTGTGTAGGACCATAGGGATTTGTCCTGTTGACTCGTGCCTGGTAGAATTCATGCATGTCTCTACGTCCTTAATTTTATCGACCCATTTGTGGTGTTCGTTCGGAATGAAGATTCTCAAATATGCAGTTACAGATTTAATTACTCTCTCGCTTGGATTAGCTTGGGCATGTCGGATACTGCTTAAAACATGTTTTATACCCATGTCTTCCATTCCTTTCTTGAATTCGGCGCTTGTGAAATAACTACCGTGATCTGATAATATAAACTCTGGTTTTCCAAGGGTTGGAATAACTCTATTACGAATGCGACTGAGTACCTGCTTCGATGTTGTTTTCTGAATAGGGCATAGTATTACAAACTTAGAAAATATATCAATGCACACCAGCAAATGACGGCAACCTCTCCTTCCCTTCGGAACTGGACCAAGACAGTCCACCGCCAGTAGCTCACATGGTTTCTGAGGCAGCAATGGTCTAGGATATTGCCTCAGTAAATAATTATTCGGCTTTGTTCTCTGACACGGGTCACAAGTTGTAATAACGTCACATATAGTTGTCCTCATACGTGGCCATGTAAATGTCTCTCCTATTGTCGCTTCGCACTTGTCTAAGCCCACGTGACCGTAACTTTCGTGCGTATGCCATGTCAAACCTCATTGTAACGATGCAGGTACTAATATGCGTAACTTGGTGTGGTCATTATCTACCCATTTGTGCAGCAAATTGTTGACATAAACATATCTTCCTTCTTTGGCTTTCGCTTCTCGAAATGCAGGTGTTCCTGTAGGTAGTTGCTTTTTGAAGTACTTAATTAATAGCATCATCCATGGTTCCGCTTCCTGTTCTCGCTGTATCTCACGTAACTCCTCCAAGAATTCCCGGTCCTTCGGTGTTAACTCCAAGTGTTGTACCATCGCTGTTTCTTCATTATCAGGCTCTGGATTCCTGCTGAGTGCATCCGGTATCACGTTCATCTTCCCTGGACAATGTTCAATTTCAATGCTGAACTGCTGAATGTATATAGACCAACGTGTCACACGTTCGCTTGCCATTGACGTCTTAAACACGAATATTAGTGCCTTGTGGTCAGTTCTGACAACAATAGGGTAACCATAGATTATTCGTTTCCATTGTTGGAGCGCATGAAGGATGGCCAACAATTCTAGCTCGGTTACAGTATAATTGCGCTCGTGCTTACGCAATTTTCGGCTGACAAATGCCAAATATGTTTTGTGCTGCAGGTTCGCTGGATCCTCTTGGTAGAGCATAGCACCTATCCCAATTAGTGAAGCATCCGCTTGGATTATGAATTTGTGCTTGAAATCTGGATATCCTAATTTAATGCAGTTTTCCAATAGCTGTTTTGTTGCTTGGAATGCCTTCTCACATTCCGCGTTCCATGACCATTTGTTATTTTTCTTTAACATTTCTTGCATTGGAGCTACAGTCTCTGTATAACCTGGACAGTTTTCTTTAAAGAATCCCGTTACGCCTAAGAAAGCCCGAATGTGCTTGACTCTCGTTGGTGTAGGGAAATTCTTTATCGCTTCAATCTTGGCTGGGTTTGGCATCACTCCCTTCTTGTTCCAAAATTAACATTTTTTTTAGCTCCATTTCGACTCCCATCATCCTTCTGTCGCTCATGTCCTTGATATTCCTCTTGTCTCAGTAGACTTCCAGCTTCCTCAGTATGTGTATCTGGGTTCTTTCTGTTCCCAATGGCCTTTTCCCATCTTCCTAGCTCTCCACCTTGATTAGCGTGTAACTCCTCTAAGTAATTTTGTGATTGAGCGTGCCTATCATCCCAGTCATCTCGATAGTTACGTTGATCTCCTTGATTTTGATCTCTCCTTCCTTTCCATCTTTGATTGGCATTATAATCACCGTATCTTCCATAAGGCCTGTCATTCCTTCGATTATCACGCCATTGTTAATATCCTCTCTGTTGGTATCTATTGTTGCCCTGGTATCTATTGTTGTAGTAATTTTCGTTACGCTGATATGGTCTGTTTTCCCCTTCTTCCTGGTTTCGCCTAGGTGAGGAGGTGCTCGTATTAGTACCCTGCGTTTTAGTATTTCCCTGTTTTGTCTTTACGACCTCTGTAGTGTTAACTAATTCCAGCTGTCTTCCTCCTCTATAATGACTATGAGATGTGGTCTCATCTATTTGCCGTAATATCTGCTCTGCATGTAGGGCCGTACTGACGTTTGCTGCTACTAGCACTTGCTGTACATTAACTGGCATTTGCCTTGCTATTGTCATCACCAAATCTGATTCGTTTAATGGGTAATACAGATCGCGAAATTTTAGCATTTGCATGTTAAAGAAATCTGAGTATTTTGTCTGCTGGGTAGTTTGGTATTTTCTAGAGTAAAGCTCCATTCTTAAACTCTGTTGTATGGCGGGAGACCAGTATTTGCGCAGAAACGCTAAGTTAAAGTCTGACATGGTTCCAAATGTGTATTTGAAACTTAAAAACCAGGTGAGAACATTCCCTGATAAAAATCTCTCCATCATTCTCAATCTGCGTGCTTCAGGTACCCCAGTGTCATTAAAATGGTCTTCAATCTCTTTGATAAAGGCCTTCGGTGTTACCCCTGAATTTTCGGTGTATTTCTGCGGCTTGTAGTCATTTGAGCGAATTACTTGAATAAGTTGTGTGGGCTGATGACCGTCCTGTGGTGTTGAGCTTCTATCTACGTTCTTACGAAATCCTTCCGTGTTTGTTGTTAATGGGCTCTCTGCTTGAGTGTGACTTCCTGCTATGCTGGGTTGGGGACTATGTGAGTCATCCTGCTTGTCTTTCAATGCTCCCGTTTTAAATATAGACGATTGTTCTAATGAGCGAAGTTCGGCTTTAATGATCCTGTCTGTCTGTTCTTTAAGTCTATTTTTTACCTCTTGCTCCAAAGCTTGAATACGCGTGTGGTTTTCGCCTACTGTTTTGATAATGGTGGATCTTTCCTCCTTAGAATCAATATTCATTTTCTTCCAATCTTTCCTGATCTGTTCTTTAATCGTGCTTATTTTTTCTTCAATTTGGCTCTTATTTTCATCTTGATTATTTTCTATCTGGCTCAGCCTTTCGTCTAATGTACTCTTAAATTGTTCTTGTTCCGTTTCTAAGCTTTTCCACTGTTCCGCTGATTTTATCTCTAGACGGTCCATATCTTTAATTATGCCTGATATGTTCTCATCTACTGCTGATATTTGTTGTTGAATGACCCTGCCACTTTTCTCCATCTCCTTAAATCGACCTTCCAACTTATCCTGGGCTATTTTGACCTCGCTTGTATTCATTGTGCATGCTATTTCAATCTGCTCTAATTTAGCTAACACCGTTTCATCGAGAATGCTAAGTCTTTTATCGAAAATACTCTCCATTTGTTTAATCTGCTCTAATTTTTTCTCATTATTTTTGCTTACATCAAGGGCCAGTAATATCATCTGTTGGTTTGTGTGCTCTTTCATCTCTGCGGTTAACGAAGCTAATTGGTTCGTGTTTTTATTATTTTGCGCCTCTAACTGTGAATTTATAGTGTCATTAATTTCACTCTTTAATAACCTAGCTTGTTCCGCCTGATATTCATTTTGCTCAATTCTACTGTTATTTAACTGTGTCCGCAATGATTCACTTTGTTCTAACAGTTTAGTATTTAGCGATTTACTTTGTTCTGACATTTTCGTATTTATTTTTTCAGATAATTTTGTATTCAACGCTTCACTTTGCTCTACCATAATAGTGTTTATTTGTTCAGATAATTTTGTATTCAACGCTTCACTTTGCTCTAACATATTAGTGTTTATAGATTGACTCTGTTCTGATAATTTAGTGTTTATTTGTTCGGATAACTTCGTGTTCAGCGATTCACTTTGTTCTGCTAATTTAGTATCCAACAATTCCTGAGTTCTCCTTGCCGCACTTTCAATGATCTCCTGGATCTGCGCCACCGTTGCCATGTTTTACAATATATATGAGACATATGGGAAATGGCCTACGCCAATGCCCTTTGACACGCACATAAATCCAATGCACATTTAATTTCTTTATTCTACTCAGTTCATTTATTTTTACCTTTAATCCCATTAGTTGATTGCATCTCTGAGTAGTTCTAGTTTTACTCAATTTAATTTTTAACCCCAAGCTCATATTTAGTCATTAAACAGTTATCCTGATCTGATATTAACACTGACTAATTAACAAAGTATTAATTGTCATTTTAGGCTACAGCCTCCTAATATTTCCATGAGTTTGACTTTCTACACAAATCTAGTTTTAACTTTATCATTGGGCGCCCGGTATCACATCTTAATTTTACTTTAATTTAAAAGACAACAACGTGAACCGTATTTTACTTTGCAAACTCCTGATTTTAATTTATCTTTCACACATTTGGCGGTATCCACTTCGCCTCAACTACTTATAATAAAATATCACTTCCCGGTGATTAAATACTGTCATATCTGCCTGCACTTGCGGCATGCCAGTTTTACTCAAATGCGCCACTATTGACATGTGTAATCTCCCCGTTACACCACAGTGAATAGCCCCACCGTTGGCCGTCAGTTTTCACCTATGAACCCTTCAGAATAGCAGTGTTTTATGCAAGAATCTTAGATCAAGGGGTCGCGTTCAGTTCATAGTGTGGTGTTTACGTCCGCCAAACTACGTGCTTTTCTGAGGCAAGGGTTATAGGATGAAAACTATAACTAAGAAAGAAAGGAGACAAAACGTAAGATACTAACTAGATTTAATAACTAATTTGTGCATAAAAGAATAAAACAAACAATAATAAACAAAATCCTCCCTGAATTTCCCCCTGACAGGAATATTTATCACAATGAAGAGTCAGATGGCTCTCCCCTTTTCTAATAAAATGTGGATCCAAGTTCCACTATCTTGCATGTGAATTTATGTTCGCGTGGTGACTATCTACGGGAAATGAGTACTTGGATGATCATTCGTTCACAACGGGTTAACAGCCACGGTGCTCACGAACAATCATCTCGTAAATCAACTTTTATGGCTATGGGCATAACATTAATAAAAATCCTTAAATCTAACTCTGACACACATATTACAACTCTACTATTTACAGGCATCTATCTGAGACCCTTATTAGTGTGGTGACACACTTATCCAAATGAGCTGCCACAATGGCCGGATGCTCAACAACAAGGAAACACAGCGCCGCACGTGACTCACGGGTCACTGACATGTACAATAAACAAAGAATAAACCAACAACAACAAACAACCTGAGTGGTTAAGATTACTTTATATTAACAAAACTGCATGTTAATGAAACGCTTCGAAGGTAATCGTATTTCGTAGGCAACTCCCATTTATTTAAACAATTTTACCATTGATCAGTTTCTCACATTTATATTTATTTTCAAGTAATTGGGAACCAGACGTGCACTCCACTTTAATGAGCTCTGCTTGCGAAACTCAGTCAGCCCTTGTGACAACAACTCACCCCTTTCCACAATACCAGTCATGTCCCCCATCCAGTGTATATAAATAGCCAACCAGCGGAACTGTTATCTCAAGGAATCAACAGCCGCTAACATCTCCTCCCACTCAACATATGGTCAGACAATAATCACATATCCATAATTGTCCTCGCAAGGATGCAATCTGAATCTGGTACCAAGCTGACAGAAATCAGTCTCTGCTGAAGTTCCCGCTTGTAATACCACAACAATATACTCACAGTACACACATCTGGGACTGACATAACACCTTTCACATGGGTCTGCTGAATTAAAGCTCGCAAACATTTAACACAATATTTAAAACCTACGATAGAGCTGAGTACTCTTCGTCACAAATTACATTGCTCCAAAGGCAATAATCACACTGAATCTGATCAATAATAATTTTCAATAACATTTAATTACCCTCCAATCTACTATATAATTATATTAATTCAGTCCTACTTCTGAAACACGACATATCTCCGAGAGACGTTTTTAACCGCACTTCGTAACCTAGGCGAACACGGCCGTTCACATAGATACGTTAGTTAACACAACACAAAGAAAAGAACCTTCCATTAACTACCATTGTGCGCGCTGCTTCCAAACAAAAGTGTGCCAGATCAAACAAAATATACTACATTAAATCACACAAGCAAAGTATTTACAAAAATATGTCCCATAAACCATAAGTTAATTTAATAAATAATAAAATATTATTTGTACTCATCTCGTGTTGTAGTCACCCGTCAAAGAACATCAGATGCCATTCCCCAACTGGATGATCTTTTATCTCATAGCAGCCATCTGGACGGACTGTTGAGACTTCCACACTTCCTTTGCATTCATTGATGTCATCCTTGCGCTGATACAAAAATTAGGTTATTATACACTTTATGTCTGACTACTAAATTCGCATGTTCCAGGTACTAAATTCCCTGTCACTGTTCGTTGGCGAATTATCGACGCTACTGTCCCTATAACTATAGTACTATGACTATCTATCACTGAATTTACCACTTTACAATGAATATCTTGTGTCCTGGACACAAATACAAGTCTACGTTCGTAGACGCACAGAATAATAATAGTGTGTCCTCAACACACGGAATAAAAGTCAATCTCTTGTGTCCTCAACACACAGAATAAAAGTCAATGTCTTGGCTCTTCGACACACTTATAAATGAACTGGCCCTTGGGTCTAGATGGAGGGGGATTTTATGTAAAAATTTCTCGAAATAATTGTGATACAGGAATGAAATAGATATCACTGAACTCGTAATATTGCACAGGTCAAGAATATGCCCATTAATCCTAGAATCGATCGTAGAGATTTTGTCTAGGCGATTTCCCGCGTGAATGCTAGCCACCGCGTACCCCAGCCAGAGTTGGCGCGCAAGTAGGCATTCTCTTCTCATTGGTTCTCCATTTCTCTGTAATTTGGCGGTTTCTAGTAGATCTTGGCGTCTTGGGAGTGTCTATTTTCTTCATCAGCCATTCACGTTACTGCATCATATTTCTTCTAGGCGCGAATATCACAATGAACATACCAGAACCATGTCTCACCGCGCGTCGCTTCTAAAATTGAGGTAGCCACACCTGTCCTTATGATACATCGCTCAGCTATTTCTTTTCATAGCTCAAGTACTTAGCCTTTTGTTAAACTGTTGCAGGTATGTCCCTACTGTCTCCAACAAATGCTTGAAATTTCCTCATCGCTGTCTGGCTACTTTCATGATGCTGGTTGAAATATTTATTAATTGAAGAAATAAAATAGTAGAATCATTTAACCAACATAGGGTAAAGGGTTCACTAGGAAGCTTACAATAGTCTCTTCTATCACTAGTGTAACGGACTTCCATCATATCAAATACACCCTGTATAAAATCCAACATGGCGACCATCCGAAATATTTAGTCGGTTCTTAATATCTACGAATCTATTACAGCAATCAAACAGAAATTGAGTATGTTGATAGTGGCAATTAACATAAGTAGGATATATGAAAATAGGCTGTATAGTTCTTCACGGAACTACTTGTTTTATTATTTCTCACTTTATATTTTTAAGATGCCGTCGTTGTTGTTACATTTAGGGGCTTGAAAATCCCGGTCATTTAGCCCCATGTCCAGTACTGTACGTGCGTCAATATGAAAATTGTCTGATTACTTGTTTTATTGGGATGTCTGTAGTTGTGTATGTAGTATGTATTATGTATGTAGTTGTGTATGTGTTTGTAATTTAGGTGAGGGTTAGGAAAGAGACGGCCGTGGTCTTATGTTAGGAACCATCCCGGCACTTGCCTGGAGTGGTAGTGCTAAACCACGGAAAAGAACTTCCAGGATGCATGAAGTGGAAATCGAACCCTTCTCTTGTCAGTTTTACCTCATGAGGCTGAGTGTATTCTGTTCCAACTCTCAGATCAGAATGTAATTTCTTGGCAGAGGCGGGAATTGAACCTAGACTTCAGGGATAACAGCCAAAATGCTAGCCACTGCGCCACGAGGTGGACTCTTCTTCTAGTATGTAAGTTAGTAAGAAGTTTGTAGCCTTGTAAAGATAATAATAATAAACTTGTTGTTCTTTCATTTAGGGGCTTTGCGACATCGTGGTCATGAAACTCCGTGTACTTGGGTGGGTGCGAATGTTATCTGATAACCTGTGTTATTGTGCTCGCTGTATTAATGTGTGGATTTTTAATTCTGATGAAGATTGGGAAGGAGGGGGCCGTGGTCTTAATTTGGGAACCATCCCGGCATTCGCCTGGAGCAAAAGAGGGAAATCACGGCACACCACTTCCATGATAACTGAGGTAGGAATCGAACTCACCTCTTCTCAGTTTTACGTCATGAGGCTGAATGTAGCTCGTTCCAGACCTCAGTTCTGAATTAAATTTCCAGGCAGAGCAGTTAATCGAACCCGGGCCTCTGTGGTGAGAGCCAAATGTGCTAGCCACTACGCAACGAGGCGGACAGTAATAAAGGCGATTAATCTCCTATCAATCTCCTAATTAAGGGCCATTTATATTACACCCTGTTAACAAGTAGCCTAACATACTCCGTTTATTCCATTAAGAATCGAACCTTAAAATTTGTAAACAGCACTACTGCCCTTCTCTTGTTAGCTATGTGATTCATTTAAAATGCCTAGTTCTTGTTTTAAGTACAAAAGAATACACCTAAAGTAAATCTCCGTCGTGTATTCTTAATCTGTAAGTGAAGTACTTGACATTCTAATCCTCCGGCAACCTTCTACTTTCCAGTTGTTGGTGTTTATTCTTTGGATGAGTAGTGTTGTGAAGTGAGAAACATCCACTGGAGTTTGGCTAACAAACTGTTGACACAGCAACCCTGGCTGGTACGGTAAACGCTAAAGAGCCTTGGAGAGATAAAAGTTCGTACAGCTACAGAGTGGACTTTGCGATCACAAATGGAATAAGAGACTCTGATCGCGCGATTCTAATTATGTTTCAGGTCAGATAACCTCGCTGTTCCGCCCCTTAAAACAACAATCATCACCACCACCACCATCTTCTAATTACATGTAATGAACGACTAGTGACAATATTATGCTTCTTGAACTATCATAATAATAATAATAATAATAATAATATCGTATGGCCTCGGGAGCTGGGTGCAAGCTTTGTCATTTGACACCCAAAGGGTAGCTTGCATGTCTAATTTCGTAGTTCCTTGAACACTATAGCTGTTTCTAGTTGAGAAATAAGGTAAGTTTGTGTTGGTGGAAACTCCCGAGATTAATTTTACCTTTATGAACACGGCCTACTGAATTCAAATGGGTTCCTTGACATGCCAACATTGTATGATATGGTGTCGTAATTTTTGCCATCTGTCAAAAAAAAAAACACTTACCACGGCCAGGAGCGAACCTGCAAGCTTGGGGTTAGTAGACCGACACGTTGAACACTCACCACCGTGGCAAGCTGCTTCTTAAACTAATAGCAGTGTTGCCAACTTCAGCTGGCTACGTTATCTTTATAATCCACAGGCTTATGAGCTGATTGGTTACAATTGTCCTCTAAAGACCATTCGTGGGGTACTTTATCATCAGTTATGGAGGTTTGATTGATTTATACTTATGCTATCAAGCGGTATGAATATTAGGCATCTATTTGTTTAAGTTTTATTAAATAATTTAGTATTTATCACTAATCTCTTTTGTTCAAAGGAGGTAACTTGACTAGCTTCATCATACATGTAATTTCAGTAGTGTAGATTCCTTTTGGGGCGCTCACAAAGAACCAATCATAACAAATGATCATTCAAAAGAAAGATAATTACCCGGAGCAGTGACAAATTGCACTCTGATTTCATAAATGTCGACAATTTATTTATAAACAAATGTTAAACATATAAACAAGACGGTAGCCCCTGCCAAACCTAAGTCGCGTCGAGCTCGCATAACAGAAAAGCCGGACACGTATACGGCCAGCCCCTGACAGAACTGGGTCAGGTCGAATCTTACAGTACTACTGTATTGTGCGAGGCTAACGCACAAAAATGATGCTGCACAAATACGTATATGTTAAGAAGTCGATGAATCTAGTGATTGTTACATAGGTTTGGTGATAAAATAATGTATTGTTCTTAGTATACACATTGTATGAAACTGAAAAACACAAAATTATATTTAAACGCTACCTTACATGCGCGAAAGTTATCAGTTCTCAGAGGCACTCCTACAGCGCGACAAGTTCATCTGAAGCACCGGAAAATATGCGACCTACTATGCTTCCCCTTGCTCCTCTAGTCATCATGTTGCTGGATCTACTGCTATTTGCTGCACGCGAAAGGCGTTACTTGCACAGAAACCAACTGGCGCTGGGTAGCGCGCACGTGAGGATGACTTACCAATGTTGTCTCTCTCTTCTCCCACCACGTGCTCTCCCTCCCTCAGTCACTCGCTTGCTCGCGCCGGCAGCGCCCTCACTCAGAGCTTCGCTGGAAATTGCCGAGCATTAGTACAATGAAGTACTTTGAAAGACTCTCAGGTGTAAACACTCTTCTGTCTTCCGTTAAAATGTGCTAGAAAGCGGAGAAACTGCGCTCCACTTTACGTGTTGTAAGAGGTGCGAACTTCATTTCGGTTATTTCCTATAGTTCCAAATCCATGATTCTTGTACTTCTTCTCCAAAGAGAAAGTGACCGATGGTTGCTACGAAAGATTTCATAAAATCATAAATATTTAATATTTTCCTTATTCGAACGATCTCCTTTCGCTTTGAAAGTATTTTTATATAAATAAATATAGCCTATTTGCTTGAATAACCGAATCAGGTATTTTTTGGTTCTATCACGAAAAGTAGACCTTAATAGGTCAGTGAAGAACAGCGTAAGAAAAAGAAATCTGGACTGGGACAAGATCGTGGAAGAAGAATTGTGGAAGGAAGGAGGAAAGTGGAGAAGTGCCATAAATACCCCGACCCGGCAAGAGCTGGATAAGGGGAAATGATGATGATGATGGTGATGATGTCCTAACGAAAAATTAGGTCAATTTAGGCTCCATCAAATTGATGAATGTTACTCGTTGGTACTAAAACATTAACATAACTGAAATTTTGAGAGTAAGAGGTCAGGAATAAAATACGTCAGAGTCTAAGAATCCGGGGCTTGGTTATCACTAAAAATGAGAGCATAACATAAGTGGTAAAAACAACGAATGAAATTGCTCACCAGTAATATCTCTATGCCCAGAAACAAAACACGAGGTCCTAACGGACTGTTGTTTTCGATGGGTATTCCCAAATAAATTCCATTTAGATTAGTGATACGATGTTGAAATATCCAAGGATGTATGTACAGAACAAGGGTTTGAATCACACCTGTGGTGAAAATATTTCTAATTTTACTCCAAACTACCCAGCTGTTCTCAAGTTACAAATGTGAAAACAGTCAATCAATACGTTTATTTTCTGCGCTTTGACAAATTTGATCACAAACATGTTATCCTTGGCAAATTTGCAATATACAAATTTTTAATTTTGTGATTCTATAAAGACTACATATTGTATTATTGCTGGCACCGTTGTGTAGGGGTAGAACGCTTATATCTTTCCTATGAGGCCCCGGGCTTTGTTACCAGCTCTGCTGAAGTTTTAAGACCTAACGTGAGGGCTGAAGAGGGATGCACTCATCCATAAGCTGGGTTTTCCTAGGCGCGGAAGCGGAGAGTGGGACGCAGAGAGCGGAGTTGGCTCTCCTCTGGTCATGTGTAATTTTAATGGTACTGTTTTCCTAGAAGCGGAGCGGACCGCCGCTTGACGAGCGGAACTCGCTCCTCCGCGTTCCTCTGCTCCGAGAGCAGACGAGTCCGCTGTCGGCTGGCGGATTGGCTGGACTTCTGTACAAGTTGTGTGTAGTTTTATTCAATTGTGTCCCTTGTGTGTTTAGTATAAAGTGTGTGCACCATGAGTGTGTGTCGGTTTACTGCTTTCTGTTATAAACCTGCGATTTCAGTTCTTCTACATCTTTATTTCTTGGTATAGATCATAGAACTCATTTTAGTCAATCGAAAGTACAGTTTGAATCTAATTTCGTCATCAATTAAATGGTTATTTATAAGAATTTTAAACACTCCCTCATTTTCACGCGTTTTAAATATGTAATTTGCACATTTTCGATCCTTCACTAATTGCAGTAGTAACTCTTCCTCCTCTTCCAAGTGTAATAAAATAGAAAGTCTAGATTCCACGTCCATATCGACCTCACCTTATCACTCCTAGTATACAAATTGTATACAAATGAGCAACCATTCCGCTTTCCGCCAGAGGACAACTCCGCGTCTAGGAAAACACAATTCAGCTAGCTGATGACTCACGAGCGGAGAGCCGACTCCACTCTCCGCGTTCCGCTCTCCACTTCCGCGCCTAGGAAAACCCAGCTTAATAGGGATAATTGAGTAGCTGAGTGTTATGAGAAATAGTGCCCCTGGCATAAAACCAAAGTAATGCATCTAATGGAGTCTCCCCTGGTACTCACGACTACTGTAGTGGGACGTGGGTTGGCGAGCACGGGATCCTATCTGAGTCCGGCATTGCTGGTCTCCTCCCTTGACATCTTTCCTTTCGGCCTCCCTTGGTCAACTCTTGCTCTCTTCCGACCCCGACTGTATCCGGGTATCTGAAGCCTAGGGTGTCTTTCACTGTCCCACCTTAATTGGCCCTTGTCTCATCTTTCCTGATACCCTCTTTCTTTGAGGGGTCAGCTATCTTTTTCTTTTCATGATATCTCCTGCCTTCTGCACAAGGCCCTCAAGGAGGCAGCCGCACCACTTCTGGTGCGCCCTGGATAGTACTACACCCTTAAGGGCTCACGGCTGGTGAGTTCGGGAATTGGCGATCTCGAGAAATTCCCTAACTGGGTCCGTTTTTCTCCTTTCTCAACTGACTTTGGAGCGGGCCCTCTCTTCTTTCCCCCTTTCCAATCTGCCTTTCATGGCTCTGCTTCCCTCCAAGTCCCATCAATTCTCTTTCTTCGAGGGTTGAGGGCATTTCTTTTCCTCCTGTCAATTATTTATTTTCGTTTCCGTTTTTGTTTATTAATTTCTTCTTTTAGCATGTAAGTTAGTTGTAAAGTCGCTAGTTAGTTTTAGTTGTAGGTTTCATGGCATTATCATTCATTATCACGATCACCTAAACCATTAGGGGCCGATAACCTAGATGTTAGGCCCCTTTAAACAACAATCATCATCATCATCATCATCATCATCATCAACTTCTCTGCTATCAAGCAAGTCTATTACTCTATGCTCTCAGGGGAAAATGACCTCACGATTCCGCCCCTTAAACCAACAGTTACTTTCACTCTCCACCTTGTTAAACTGAACGCAGACCACGCACTCTCGAACAGACGAGCAAGCGGGAGCCCGACATGGAAACCCACATAATGGAGTGTTTGATCTTGACGTGGTTACTGTGACCCCTTGCGGCCTCAGGGTGTCTTTTGAATCGTAAATTATCATAAACATCCCCCGAGCAGATCTTTTGTGGCCGCTTTGACATGCCGCTCAGCCAGGAAGGTGGAAGGGGTTCGTTGTTTCTGTCAAACACAACAATTGTGTTAATACTGACAGATCGTTATGTTCTTTACTACAAGCTGTCTTCTGTAGTCGAGAGCTATATATTGAGACTCAATTCCCAAAGGTCCTGATATTTATTCTGGATTCTGTCAAAAGGAACAGTTCTGGTGTACGGGGTGGAACAGGGTACACTCGAGCTTGTAAAGACAACTGACGAGAAGATGGTTTGACTTTCAACTCGTTCATCCTAGAATTGGTTCCCGTGGTTTCTCCACTCCTAACCCATACAAATTCTGGAATGATAAGTAATTTAAGGCCACGGCCAACTCCTTTTCAATCCTAACCGTAAAGATACACACGCTAGTAGGGTACAGTCACAACATGAACAAAGGTTATAAGACAGATTTCTCTCACCAAGTAAATGGGCTGAATGTGTCAGGTTTATAAATGAAAAAAAAAAAAAACAAGATGTTCAGTAAAGAACATATAGCCTACTTTCTCCTAAATGCATGGGTATTGTTATAACTCTTTGTCCTTTTCAAGGAGTATGATTGAATGTTGGTTGTAGTAGCTTGTTGAAATACAACGTGCTATAGGGATATAAAACATGACACTGAGGTGCCCTTTGCTAGTGCTACCTCTGTACCAAATTTCGTTCCATTCGGTTTCACCGTGTTCGAATTGATAAGGGGAATCGATTTTCACACAAAGATGGCCGCCATCCGCAAAATATTAGGCTGATGACCTATTAGTTTGGTCAAAGGATGCTCCCTCCATAAAGGTATGTTGTTGCTAAATTTGCTAGAGATCGGATGATTAGGCTAATCGTAATTTGATTTAAGCTTTGAACATTTGTGTGGCCGCCATTACGTTTCTGTCAATATGGCGGCGATATAAATCATGACACTGAGATGCCCTTTGCTAGTGCTATCTCTGAACCAAATTTCGTTCCATTCGGTTTCACCGTGTTTGAATTAATAGGGAGAATCGATTTTGACACAAAGATGGCCGCCATCCGCAAACTATTAGGCGAATGACCTATTAGATTGGTCAAAGGATGCTCCCTCCATACAGGTATGTAGTTGCAAAATTTGGTAGAGATCGGATGATTAGGTTAATCGTAATTTGATTTAAGCTTTGAACATTCGTGTGGCCGCCATTACGTTTCAGTCAAGATGGTGGCGGTATAAAACATGACACTGAGGTGCCCTTTGCTAGTGCTACCTCTGTACCAAATTTCGTTCCATTCGGTTCCACAGTGTTCGAATTAATAGGGGGAATCAATTTTGACATAAAGATGGCCGCCACCCGCAAACTATTAGGCTAATATCCTATTAGATTGGTCAAAGGATGCTCCCTCCATAAAGGTATCTAGTTGCAAAATTTGGTAGAGATCGGATGATTAGGTTAATCGTAATTTGATTTAAGCTTTGAACATTCGTGTGGCCGCCATTACGTTTCTGTCAAGATGGCGGCGATATAAAACATGACACTGAGGTGCCCTTTGCTAGTGCTACCTCTGTACCAAATTTCGTTCCATTTGGTTTCACCGTGTTTGAATTAATAGGGGGAATTGATTTTCAAACAAAGATGGCCGCCATCCGCAAACTATTAGGCTAATGACCTAGTTATTTGGTCAAAGGATGTTTCCTCTATAAAGGTATGTTATTGCAAAATTTGGTAGAGATCGGATGATTAGGTTAATCGTAATTTGATTTAAGCTTTGAACATTTGTGTGGCCGCCATTACGTTTCCGCCAAGATGGCGGCGATATAAAACATGACACTGAGGTGCCTTTTGTTAGTACTACCTCTGTACCAAATTTCGTTCCATTCGGTTGCACCGTGTTCGAATTAATAGGGGGAATCGATTTTCACACAAAGATGGCCGCCATCCGCAAACTATTATGCTGATGACTTATTAGTTTGGTCAAAGGATGCTCCCCCCATAAAGGTATGTTGTTACAAAATTTGGTAGTGATCGGATGATTAGATTAGTCGTAATTTGATTTAAGCTTTGAACATTTGTGTGGCCGCCATTACGTTTCCGTCAAGATGGCGGCGATATAAAACATGACACTGAGGTGTCCTTTGCTAGTGCTACCTTTGTACCAAATTTCGTTCAATTCGCATTCACAGTGTTCGAATTGATAGGGGGGGACAGACATTCAGAGTACACACACACACAGACACACAGACACACACACACACACACAGACTCACACACACACATACACACACACAGACAGACACACTTTTTTCGCCCTGTGTTGATCTCATAAGTCTACTTTCATTTTTTGCAAAAATCGAAAGTAGGCTAAAAACAGGTTGGTTGACATTTCATTTGAGAAACATGGGACATCCTGGTTTTCAGCCCCATGTAGTTGGGCAAGTTTTGAAATTGTCTGATAACCTGTGTTATTGTGATGTCTGTAATAGTGTATGTAACTGTATTAGGGATGAGGAAGATTCACCGGGACTTGAAGTAAGGTACTGTTGCATGGAGGAAGTGTTGCAAACTCAAGGGGAAATGCCAATCTCATAATAGCCCCTATCAGAACCAGGATCCAACCCTGCGATCTCCGGAAATGCTACAGCTACCC
Organism: Meconema thalassinum; assembly: GCA_946902985.2. Taxonomy (NCBI): domain Eukaryota; kingdom Metazoa; phylum Arthropoda; class Insecta; order Orthoptera; family Tettigoniidae; genus Meconema; species Meconema thalassinum. The sequence continues at coordinate 1,910,668,395 of OX336388.2, read as the reverse complement.
GCGCGGCTGTGGTGCACGATTAGACAAGCACGGCTAAACCGTAGGGTGTATGAAATAACATCAAAGACAGTAACCAGTTGCCACTTATTGCGTTGTATAATTTACCGCGCGTTGAATACCGAACATAACACACTGGTTGGCTGTTTGCCTGCAACCCCTGATGCGTTTCAATGTTGAAGGCAAAACGTTCATGGAGCGCATTGTTGCAGGCGATGCAAGCCGGTGCCACCACTGGAAACGGACATCGAAAGCGTTGATGATACAGTGGTGTCATCCAACGCCCCCTCGTCCCAACAAGTTCAAGAGTCAACTATTCGCTGGAATGTTGATACTCACCCTGTTCTTTCATTACTGGGACCCTTTAGTTATTGATATCAAGGAACCTGGTGTCTCCATCACTGGGGAGCGGTACTGCGCAACACTGGAGAAATTACGGTGTGTAATTATGGCAAAACGTCGGGGAAAACTGTGACAAGGGGTGCTGCTGCTTCATGATAATGCACGTTCCCATATCGCAAAGGTCGTAATGCGGAAGGTACGCCAACTGAAGTAGGAGACACTCGAGCATCCGCCCTATAGTCTTGATCTTCCCCCATGTGATTTTCACGCTTTCGGTCCCTTAAAAAAACATGAAGGCCCGACAATTCGTGTCTGACGAGGATGTACAGCAGGTGGTTACGGACTTCTTCACGAAACAGGACATGTTGTTTTACCACACTGGTATCATCAACTGATGATCGGTTGAATGAGTGTCTCAATGCTCACGGCGATTTTGTCTGATTGGCATTTCGATTCTGGACTGTGCGGTTATCAAACGGTAACTTTTTGATCACGCCTTATATGTGTAAATCTTATCTTATGTTTTTTTTTTGCTGGCTATTATGGTGTGTGCAGTTACAAAGTTTTTGGCTATAAATAGAGGAAATTACTCCTGGACTTGAAATGACGTAAGAAATGAACATTAAAGAATATGGTGAAAGCCACCTATTATGGTCTCAGGGTACGTATTGAGATTCCGGATACAGAGTCCCTGGGTTCAATTCCGGGCTCTGCCTTGAACTTTAATTCTAGTCTGAGTGTTATAACGGGGAACACTCGTCCTTGTGAGGCTAAAACATGTGGTCGATTCCGACCGCTATTACGATAACCATGAAATCACAGGCTATCAGTCAGATACCACATACACTCAAGCACACTGGGCTGATAATTGCAAGCCCCTCATCAACGTGAGGCAAATCGATGGGTTCGATTCCCACCTCAACTAACAGTTAGATAATAAAACAACTCACAGCCCTCGACGCCTATTGAAGAAGTATTAGAGGTTTTCACATATTAAGAGTCGTGAGTTGTAGGTTATGCCGGCATTCAACCTTATGAGTGTCTTCGTCTTTTACCCTACAAAACTTTCAAACGTGAGTAAATAATGAAATGGTATATTGGCTTTCACGGCCAGAGAATTAAACCCCACAGGAGTAGCGAACTGTGCGTTACCTCCCTTTTTATGAAGCGCATCTGTGCCTCTTTTCTGCAAGAGCTAAAAGCTCAAACAGCCTTAACCTCCCTATGGAGGCTTCCAGAAAGATGGTGTATTGGCTTTCACGGCCAGAGAATTAAACCCCACAGGAGTAGCGAACTGTGCGTTACCTCCCTTTTTATGAAGCGCATCTGTGCCTCTTTTCTGCAAGAGCTAAAAGCTCAAACAGCCTTAACCTCCCTATGGAGGCTTCCAGAAAGATGGTATATTGGCTTTCACGGCCAGAGAATTAAACCCCACAGGAGTAGCGAACCGTGCGTTACCTCCCTTTTTATGAAGCGCATCTGTGCCTCTTTTCTGCAAGAGCTAAGAGCTCAAGCAGCCTTAACCTCCCTATGGAGGCTTCCAAAAAGATAGTATATTGGCTTTCACGGCCACGGACACCAAGAGCCCGCTGATGAGCCAGCTTGGTGATCCTAGGCGAAACTCCACACAAGACACGGCATAAACCTAGAAAAATTGCTGAGTTTTAAATAATGAAATATTTCTTCCATAAACGTTTAGGGATTGATTCCTGTTGGAGACATGACAATGGGGAAAATTATCATCTAGTCCAGCTTCCATATTTCCTATATTTCCTAAGAGAACTCTGTGTATTCGTTCAACTTCTGGGGTTAGGTCTTCTGAACATTGTGGTTTATGACAATAGCGATATGAATAATCAGATCAGTTTACGTTTTATCATTTTAAATGATCTTGTCGACTTCGTTGTTACGCTGGGGTCTGGCGTTACGTTACGGTGACGGGACGAAATGTACCCAGATGTACTGAGGTGTGTGACGTCATAGTACCGCTTGGTGCATGTGTTCCCCGACAATCTCTACTTCGTTAGTATAAGACAAAAATCCCCGATTCTTGTATGTCACGGGTAATCTCGAGAACCACTGGATGGATTTTGATGCGGTTTTCACCATTCTGTAAAGGATATCTCGAGGAAAGATCATGTAGAAAATAATTTATGTATGATCAAAGGAAGCCAAACAGTAACGATTTCAGTGAAAAAGTCGAAAACAAACTTGGCGTCCGTGCGCTTCTTAAGCTTACGCTGGGCAAACCGTTAAAAATATCAATATTCTATGAGCCTAAGAATTGGTCAGCATGAAAAGTTCTACAAAAAAAAAAAGTCCGCGAGAGCATATCTCTATCTTCAATACATCGCCCACTATAAGTGTTTTAGACTGGATGGAAGGGGCACGTCCCCGCGCGCTCTGGTGAGCATGACGGCATCCCGCACGCTTGACCTTGCTTTGCACTTGGTTTGCACTTGTAGTTCACGAGTAATTTGAAACAAGATAAGCAAGATAAGTATTATGCAGATAATTTTCTAACATGTCAAGAGTCTTTGGCTTCGAGCGAAGCGAGAAGCCTCCATCCTTTCTAGCATTTTTCAGCATTTTCAGCATTTAAAATGATACAAAGTCTAGTCTTTCAGACTGACTGTAACTTTTTTATGTCCAGAAACACGGTATCTGGACGGTTAGCCTGTATATGTCCCTCTCTCATTTATCCTGATTCCAGTATACTTTGCAAGTATCGAGAAGTTATATTTGTAGGTGATATCTGTAATACGGGACAGCAGATTTCGTTTCTGTGGCAAGCAGTGTAGTTTGAGTTGGCCAGTGTCCTGCATCCACGTGATATCTGATGGATAGTGTGGCCTGTATTCCCACAGTTCCTACCCTCATCACTTATTTATGGGTCTTTGATATGGTTTCCTGCAGTCCTTTGTGGGAATCAATGTTTTTTACAACGTCTTGCTCAACTAAAATGCGCGATTGAACCTATTTTACAGATGAATTTGAATTATTTTTCTACGCTTCCCTAAATTCCTCCATTATCTCACTATGATTTTTCTTTCATTCTCTTGTCTTTCTCTTATCCTATTAGTAAGTCTTTCACTGTCCATTCTTCGTATATGTCCATAAAATTTTAATCGTCCTTTTCTAATAGTGTCTGAATTTTTTTCGGAGACGTGAGTCGTGAGACCACCTTTTCACCCCCCCTCCCCATGAACACTGAGACAAAGATTCTTCTGAGGATTTTCCTTTCTTGTTTTCTAATTGTTTTTTTTAGTGATCTGCCTCCAACGATTAGGGTTTCTGATGCCTATAATGCTCCTGGTTGAATTACCGTGCCGTAGCGGCTTCAGTGGTGTAGTTGGTAGCATGCTGAACTGCTGTTCCCAAGATCGCGGGTTCAAACCCGGCCGAAGTCGTCGGATTTTTAAGAGCGTTAAAATCCTTCAGTATGCCTTCCTTCGGAGGGAAATTATCAATAAATGGTAAAAATGGTCCGGTTACCTCAAACAATGCCAGCGTTTCGCCCCAGTGTGCCGTTCGGCTCGTCAGATGGTACAGACACACCTACCAATTCAAAACCTTATTCGGAGGGGAAGTAAAGCCGACGGTCCCATGCCATAGATTTATGGCATGTAAAAGATCCTTCCACAGACTAAACTTGTGTGGAGCTAAATTTCTAGGTTAGATTTCCTTGTAACGCTCTATCAAATTTCCAACGTTCACCACTAGGTAACATTGATATCTGGTAGCGAAAGTTGGAACTACTTGAAATTGAACGGAACTTGTAGCTCACCCTAGTGGTGTCTGCTTGAAGCAGATACAGCCTCTGGCGAGCCGAACATGTCCTCGGACACTCCCGGCACTAAAAGCCATACGCTAAATAAATAAATAAATAAATAAATAAATAAATAAATAAATAAATAAATAAACCGTGACGTGATTATTATTGTTATTATTATTATTATTATTATTATTATTATTATTATTATTATTATTAGTCTACTATTTATAGTTGTCACATTTCAAAGCTCGGGCTTTGACTGAAATGTTAGCAATCATATTTTCAAAACACGCCTTTTTGATTTTTAAACCCTTTTTTACTTGTTAATTATTCTCTCTGAAGGATTGTACCTTTCCTCGCATCCTGAGTTACTCCCCTCCCTGCCATCATCCCCGCCTGTCGTATGCAGACACGAATGTTCACCCTATCACCACAAAAATTTCATTATTTACTTCACGTTTGAAAGCTTTGTAGGTAGTCTCATTTACTGTATATTCCAGTGCCATTACAACGACGGGTCGTGAAGACTCGATTAGTAAACTTGTTGGATTAAGCGGTTTGCGAATTAACTAGGATTTAATCCCTCTCCCTGTCTCCCACAAAGGGATATTGGGGGAAAATTAAAAGGCTGGTCATTTTAAAAGCAACATGTTTGTTGCAACAGCTCTGCTGTAAGTTGAAACTTCAGTGATGTATTCTCACAACTTCAGCAATACTAATACTGTAACATGTCAAGAAGTTACCGCCAAGCTTATGTGAACAACAAAGTTTGTCGGTACAAGTGTTATAACAGAAGATTGCTACGTACAAAACTTCTTCCTAAAAGAGGTTAATAAGTCTTTAAAAACTGTGTATATTTATGTATAACATTCTTCACTGTTTTCCCCCAGGGTCTCACATCTAGTGGGACATGGGTTGGAGACCATGGGACCCCAGCTGAGTCCGGCATTGCTTCCACTTACTTTTAGCGGGCTCATCTCCGCCTTCTTTCCTGTCGACCTCCTTTGGTCAACTCTTGTTCTTTTCCGACCCCGACGGTGTTAGAGTATCTGAAGCCTACGGAGTCTTTCACTTTCCCGCCTTAATTGGCCCTTGTTTCATCTTTCCTGATGCCTCCTTCTTCGAGGGGTCAGATCTCTTGTTTTCTTTTCATTACCTATATTTCCTTTTCTCTTTAAGATTCCCGCACCGTTTTCGTTAATTGGCTCCCCGTGTATCTAAATTCCATTTAGCGAATTGTTTGCATCTAATTCTACACTCCATTTTGTAGGTGTTTTCAATCTACGTTGTATTTTGTAAGTCTTTTCGATCTAAATTGCATTTTGCGAGTGTTTTTCAACCCCAATTGCATTTTGTAAGGATTGAAAATCTAAATTGCTTTTTAGTAAGTCTTTCAATATAGGAAATGGGACTTTTGTGTCCCACGTATGCTCAATAGAGATGTGGTCAGGGGATATGGCAGGCCACTCTCAAGTTGTGATGTTCTGGAGAGCTTCGCTGGAGATGCGTGAAATGTGAACGGCAGATTGCCCTGCTGAGACATCCCATTTGATATGTTTGCCATCATAGCGACAACCACTAGATTGACTGTCCAGGCCAGAATTTATTTTCTTGGCAGAGACTTGAATCGAACCCGGAACTCTGGGGTGACAGCCAATAACGCTAACCTGTACACCATAAGGTGGACATTTTCCAGCTTAAACTTGAATGTATTCGTAACTAGTAGCCGGGAACTGATTCCAATTCATATGCATGGACACAATTCTCTGTTTTCATTGGCAGGTGAACTGAGAAGTACCGGGATAGTGGCTCTGTGTAGGTGATAAATAAGCCCCCACCCACCTCTCTTGGAATCAACACGGATGGTACTTGCTGTCTACTGCCTCTATTCACAGTGCAACTATTGTAATATGGTATCCAAGATAGAAGAATGCCGGTCATTATTTAACTTTCGGTAGACAGACATACGAGTGTGGGTGTGTCTCGGAACGGTTCAAGTGCTTCGAGTAGTGAGTGTGCAGTATTGTATTATATCTTCCCAGCTGAAGGCTCTACTCCTCATCGCACGTATGAGAGGTACTTCACGGAGAAATAATAATGTCGTCAACGCCAGCGGTGAGAAGTGTGAAAAGAATTACATTGAAACATCATCACTTATATTAATAATAAGGATGAAAAATAATAATAATAATTATTATAATGTAGGAATTAAAGTCAACTGCCTGGCGTTTGCAGATGATTTTGCAGTACTATCGGAAACCACGGAAGAAGCAGTCATACAAATCAACCTCTTGGAAAAGATCGCTAGCCAAACAGGACTAAGGATATCAGTTGAAAAGACAAAATTTATGACAAATGACAAACATGGACCAAAGTTCCTTGACACGGATATAGGACGGATTGAAAGGGTAAAAAAGTTCAAGTACCTAGGAGAGACTATACAGGAGAATGGGTTAGAATAAGCAGCTGTTGGAGATCGAATTATAAAAATGGAAAGAGCGTATGGATTAACAAAAAATATCTACAACAAAAAGTGCATCTCCTGGAATACAAAAATAAGGCATTATAACACTGTCGTAAAAACGGAGTGCCTCTTTGCCAGTGAATGCCTCTCGATGAACTATAGCCTCGAAAAGCTAGAAGTCATGGAAAGGAGAATTCTTAGAAAAATCATGGGTGCAGTTCAGACTGAAAATGGATGGAGACTGAGAAGCAACGGAGAAGTCTACCAGAACGTGGAAAGAATCTCCGCGTCTATGCGGAAGAGAAGGCTGACATTCCTCGGACATCTCTATAGAATGAACGACCATAGATTAACTAAACAAATATTCGACTATCTCTGGAAGAAAAAGACCACCACAACATGGATTAAGGAAGTTAGGAAAGATTTAGAAAAGTTAAACATCACAGAATCTCAAATGCTAGAAAGAAATGTATTTAAGAGCAAAGTGAACAATCTGGAAGGGTTTCAAGATGAAGGAAGACCTAAGAGAAGTGGACGAACTTGGACAGAAGACCAAAGAAACAAGATGTTCAGTAAAGAACATATAGCCTACTTTCTCCTAAATGCATGGGTATTGTTATAACTCTTTGTCCTTTTCAAGGAGTATGATTGAATGTTGGTTGTAGTAGCTTGTTGAAATACAACGTGCTATAGGAATATTAAACATGAATATGAGGTGCCCTTTGCTAGTGCTACCTCTGTACCAAATTTCGTTCAATTCGGTTTCACCGTGTTTGAATTGATAGGGGGAATTGATTTGCACACATACTTGGCCACCATCTGCAAACTATTGGGCTGATGTTCTTGCTGTTTGGTCTGAATATGTTTCCCACATAAAGATATGGTGTTGCAAAATTTGGTAGAGACTAGATTATTAGGTTGGTCGTAATTACATTTTAGCTTTTAACATTTGGGTGGCCGCGATTACGTTTCCGTCAAGATAGCGGTGATATAAAACATGACACTGAGGTGCCCTTTGCTAGTGCTACCTCTGTACCAAATTTCGTTCCACTCGGTTTCACCGTGTTCGAATTGATAAGGGGAATCGATTTTCACACAAAGATGGCCGCCATCCGCAAAATATTAGGCTGATGACCTATTAGTTTGGTCAAAGGATGCTCCCTCCATAAAGGTATGTTGTTGCTAAATTTGCTAGAGATCGGATGATTAGGCTAATCGTAATTTGATTTAAGCTTTGAACATTTGTGTGGCCGCCATTACGTTTCTGTCAATATGGCGGCGATATAAATCATGACACTGAGATGCCCTTTGCTAGTGCTATCTCTATACCAAATTTCGTTCCATTCGGTTTTACCATGTTTGAATTATTAGGGAGAATCGATTTTGACACAAAGATGGCCGCCATCCGCAAACTATTAGGCGAATGACCTATTAGATTGGTCAAAGGATGCTCCCTCCATACAGGGATGTAGTTGCAAAATTTGGTAGAGATCGGATGATTAGGTTAATCGTAATTTGATTTAAGCTTTGAACATTCGTGTGGCCGCCATTACGTTTCAGTCAAGATGGTGGCGATATAAAACATGACACTGAGGTGCCCTTTGCTAGTGCTACCTCTGTACCAAATTTCGTTCCATTCGGTTCCACCGTGTTCGAATTAAGAGGGGGAATCAATTTTGACACAAAGATGGCCGCCATCCGCAAACTATTAGGCTAATAACCTATTAGATTGGTCAAGGGATGCTCCCTCCATAAAAGTATGTAGTTGCAAAATTTGGTAGAGATCGGATGATTAGGTTAATCGTAATTTGATTTAAGCTTTGAACATTCGTGTGGCCGCCATTACGTTTCTATCAAGATGGCGGCGATATAAAACATGACACTGAGGTGCCCTTTGCTAGTGCTACCTCTGTACCAAATTTCGTTCCATTTGGTTTCACCGTGTTTGAATTAATAGGGGGAATTGATTTTCACACAAAGATGGCCGCCATCCGCAAACTATTAGGCTAATGACCTAGTTATTTGGTCAAAGGATGCTTCCTCTATAAAGGTATGTTATTGCAAAATTAGGTAGAGATCGGATGATTAGGTTAATCGTAATTTGATTTAAGCTTTGAACATTTGTGTGGCCGCCATTACGTTTCCGTCAAGATGGCGGCGATATAAAACATGACACTGAGGTGCCTTTTGTTAGTACTACCTCTGTACCAAATTTCGTTCCATTCGGTTGCACCGTGTTCGAATTAATAGGGGGAATCGATTTTCACACAATGATGGCCGCCATCCGCAAACTATTACGCTGATGACTTATTAGTTTGGTCAAATGATGCTCCCCCCATAAAGGTATGTTGTTGCAAAATTTGGTAGAGATCGGATGATTAGATTAGTCGTAATTTGATTTAAGCTTTGAACATTTGTGTGGCCGCCATTACGTTTCCGTCAAGATGGCGGCGATATAAAACATGACACTGAGGTGTCCTTTGCTAGTGCTACCTTTGTACCAAATTTCGTTCAATTCGCATTCACCGTGTTCGAATTGATAGGGGGGGACAGACATTCTGAGTACACACACTCACACACACACAGACACACAGACACACACACACACAAACTCACACACACACATACACACACACAGACAGACACACTTTTTTCGCCCTGTGTTGATCTCATAAGTCTACTTTCATTTTTTGCAAAAATCGAAAGTAGGCTAAAAATGCCAGTGAACGCATGAAGGAATATTGGGGACAGAGGAAACTCCAAGCAAAGAATAAGAAAAAGAAATAAAGTTGTTGCGTGATCCTAAGTGGTCAATTCGCTTGAAAAAAAATTATAATGTTATTATTATTATAGTTTATTGCTTGACAACATTATCACGGCAAATACCGGCTACATTTTCTAGTACAGCCTGGTTCGGCCTTAGCAAGGAACCATCTATACTGAGATAATTTCGATTACACTGTTCAGAGACTTCACATCCATGCCGTGCCCGCAGTCTTCACGAGTCGCCTTCATTTGTCTGATGAGCTAAATTTCCACATGGATCATCGAGCCTTGCTGAGTATTCGGCCAAGGTATTATCACCAAGGAATTTCCTAACAATATGGCATGTGTTTAACAGAACTGCCTTCTGTAGTTCAATATATATCTGCGGGTGCAGATTCATTATTGATAGACTACTGTGGAGAGTTTTGGGTGTAACACCAGTACACGATACAATTATTGGGATGGTAGTCACCGAATCAAGTTTCCACATCTGCTTTATCTCAATTGCCAGCTCTGTGTACTTAGGTATTTTACTAACAGCCGTTGTTTGGATGTTTTGAGTGTTAAGACATTCGATATCCATCAGTAATGCCTCTCTGTGTTCTTTATTGATGACAATGATATCTGTCTGGTTGTTATTGACTGCAACATCCCTCACAACTCCTCTGTCCCAATAGAACTTGTGTGTGGCATTTTCGAGTACTGCGGTTGGTGTGGATTTCCAATAGGGGACGGAGTATTGAAGAAGTTTGTACTTCAAGGCCAGTTTCTGGTGGATAATGTAGGCAACTTCATCGTGTCGGTGTTTGTAGTGAGTGTTGGCAAGGTGGGAACAACCTGATATTATGTGTTGAATGGTCTCACTACATTTGCCACAGCGGCGACACTTCTCACTCTCTGTTGCTGGATCTTTGATGATACATTTCCGGTAGCTTCGAGTAGCAACAACTTGGTCTTGGATAGCAACAACAAATCCCTCTGTTTCCGGAAAGAGGACCGAGTGGGTCAGCCATGCGTGCGACTTATTATTATTTTTCTTTCTTCTTTCCGATGAGACCTGCTAGGGACCACGTGCCAATTTCAATTCTTCACACTTCGTTGTTTTCTCTTCCGTTCCCTCCAGTACTCCTTCATCCGTTCACTATGCTGCTTCTTTCTGTCCTCGGACCACTTCGCACCAGGTTTCTTTGGCAATCTTCCTTGGAATCCTTTCATACTTAATATCCTGTTTCTAAAGATCTCTCTGTTCACCGTTTCTTCTTCACTTATATTATTTCTTTCTAAATCTTTCTTTACTTCTTGAATCCAGCTAGTTGTTGCCCTTTTCTCCCAAAGGTACTTGAATATCCTTTTTGTTAATCTGGAATCATCCATTCTGTAAATATGTCCAAAAAATTGCAATCTCCTTTTTCTTATCGTTTCTGTTATATTTTCTATGTTCCTGTATATTTCATCATTAGATCTTAATTTCCATACTTCTGCTGTTTTCACTGGGCCTAAAATTTTCCTCATGATTCTCCTTTCTAGTACTTCAAGTTTATCTAATCTATAGTTTAGTACCAGACATTCACTTGCGTATAGGCATTCCGGTTTCACCACTGTAGTGTAGTGCCTTATTTTAAGATTTTTAGATAAGCACTTTTTGTTATAAGAATTCTTAGTGATACCATATGCTCTTTCCATCTTCTGTACCCTTTCTTCTACCGAAGAATTTTTTAACCATTTTCTTGAATTATTTCTCCCAGATATTTGAATTTCTTTACTTTTTCCACTGGGCCAATATCTGTTGCCAAATATTTTGAAGCGTTCTTGATGTTTATTATAAATTTAGTTTTTTCTACGGAGATTCTCAAACCTGTTTTGTTGGCTATTTCTTCCAAGAGATTGATTTGTGTTGTTGCACTTGTTAGGTTTTCTGACAATATAGCAAAATCGTGTGCAAATGCTAGGCAACTTATTTCAATGCCTTTGTTTCTTCTCCCCAAAGTTACTGGCGAAATGTTATGTTCTTTTAGCTTTAAATTCCAAATTCTTACAATTTTCTCTAAAGCACAGTTGAACAGAAGGGGTGATAAACCATCACCCTGCCGTACACCTGTATTGATCTTAATAGATTTTGATATCTCACCCATAAATTTTACTTTTGAAATCGTGTCAGTAAGGGTTTCACGTATTACGTTTGCCAATTTAGTTTTCACTCCAAATTCACGAATTGTTTTATCTATGGTTTCTCTATCAACCGAGTCAAAGGCCTTTTTAAAATCTACAAAAGTCACAACTATGTCCTTTGAATTCAGTATCCTATGGCGAATTATGGATTTTAAGTTAAATATTTGTTCTGAACAAGATCTACATTTTCGAAATCCAGCTTGATACTCGCCCAGTTGCTTGTCAAGTGATGTTTCTACTCTATTCAGCAATATTTTTGAAAATACCTTGTATGCAATTTGAAGAAGAGAGATGCCTCTATAGTAATCAACGTTTTGTTTGCCCCCTTTTTTATGCAATGGGTGTATTAGAGCCACTTTCCATTCCTCTGGAATCCTCTCTGTTCTCCAAATATCTTCAAAGATTAACTGCAGCTCTTCAATGATTTTTGATTGAGACCATTTCAAAAGTTCAGCTGTTATAGAGTCCTCTCCGCTAGCTTTATTATTTTTTAGATTGTTAATTGCTTCTTTAATTTCTTCAGCATTGGGTGGTATATCTTCTTCCAGATTTTCTGTTGCTTGTGAGAATTCCAGCTTATGATCTGGTTCAGGGCAGTTTAAAAGTTGATCAAAGTGCTTCGCAAGTATTTCACAGTTCTCAACATTGCTTAGGCCAAGTCTACCATTTTCATCTTTAAAGCATATGCTAGGCGCTTGATACCACTTTAATTGACTGATATATCCAGTCTGATAGAAGTTTCGAGAGTTATTTTTAACAAAGCTGTCTTGCAGGTCAGTAAGTTGTGATTTTTCGAATGATCTTTTAACTCCCCTTATTATTCTAGCAGTGTCTTGCCTTTGCTGTTTGAATTGGTCATAATGTTCCGTCTTTCCAGAGCATTTCCACTTTTTCCATTGTTTTGTTCTCTCTTGTAACGTATCCTCACATATTTGATTCCACCAAGGTTTCTTCTTAGGTTTGGCTAGCCCAAACGTCTTCTGAGCTGCGTTGGTTATTTCTTTAGATAAATCTTGCCACTTCCCATGATGAGTTACTTTTATTTCTTCCTGAAATTTTTCCAATGTTTCTTGTGTAATTTGAAGTCTATTTGTGTTATATTTATTTACTCTTTCCCCTCTTCTGTGGTTTCTGTTGGGTAAGAATTTGAGTTTAATTTTAGACAAATAGTGATCAGAGTCAAATTCTCTGCTTCTTATAACCTTGACATTCATAATTTCTTTCATGTTTCTTTTGGATATAGCTACATAATCCAGTTGAAATTCACCTAGTATTGGATTTGGAGAAATCCATGTTTTAGCTTTTCTTGGCAATTTCTTGAAGAAAGTTGACATTAACTTAAGTTGAAAGTTTTTACAAATAGTAATTAATCTCATCCCATTTCTGTTTATTCTTAAGTGTGCAACATATTCTCCCACTATTGGTCTATGAATCCTCTCTCTTCCTATTTGGGCATTGCAATCTCCAAGTAATATCACCACATTTGATTTTGGAATTTTAGATATTTCATCATCTAGGAGGTCCCAGAATTCCTCTACTTTATTATTATTATTATTATTATTATTATTATTATTATTATTAGGCACGAATCTATCTATAACCTCTGAAGACGAAGTTTGAAGTTTGACCCCACCGTCGGCTGGTTTTCCGCGGTTTCCCATTTTCAACTCTGAGATTTGCCTGGAGTTCAAAATCACTAATTTTTTGGATCTGTTAAGTACCTAAATTTGCGTGGCGCATAGGTAACTTTCCCGCCTGCTGTGTCCAAGGTTGTAGGATCGAATCCTGGCACAGTCAGCTGGAATTTGAGGGTGCGCAAATGCGAGGGAGCACACGTTAAGGATCCCCTTCGGAGGGAAATTCCGGCAACCCCAGCGTCTCTAATAGCCGGAGTAGTTAAAAAAGGACGTAAAACCAATATTATTATTATTATATCTCTCTCTGTTTATCTGACGAACAGAAACATGCAATAAATCCTCGTGTTCGAGAAGTGTATAAGAAATAATTAATTGATTCATGCATTTTTAGCCTACTTTCGATTTTTGCAAAAAATGAAAGTAGACTTATGAGATCACTACAGGGCCAAAAATTGTGTGTCTGTCTGTGTGTCTGTCTGTGTGTGTGTGTGTGTGAGTGTGTGTACTCTGAATGTCTGTCCCCCCCCCTATCAATTCGAACACGGTGAAACCTAATTGAACGAAATTTGGTACAGAGGTAGCACTGGCAAAGGGCACCTCAGTGTCATGTTTTATATTGCCGCCATCTTTACCAAAACTTAATGGCGGCCACTCAAATGGTCAAAACGTAATAATGCATTACAACCAAACTAATAATCGGATCTTTACCAAATTTGGTAACAACGTTCCTTCATATGAGGCGCGTCTTGTGCCCAAACTACTAGGTCATCAACCGTACCATTTCAGAATGGCGGCCGTGTGAATTATGCAAACTTTATAATCCATAACATGGGATCCACCAGTTCCGACTATCGAACCAAGAATCGTTTAATCTGTTGGAAACGACGTGGCCCGTTTGAAATTAAAAGTTTATATTTTAATATTATAGTCTAGAAGTGATTTTAAAAAGCTGAGTCGTCTCGGTTATTTGACAAGATGGCAGCTGATCTCTCGTTCTGACCTATATTTTATTAATTTCAGTATGTTGCATGCAATATAGGCCAGTGGTAACAAATATATGAACTTTCTATGAAATGAACTCGGTTTAAAATATACTCCAGTAAAGAAAACGTTTAGTCCAAGTCATGATTTGCTATAACGTGGTATATGTATTGGTTCCTAACGAACTATTAGAGCGTGCACGGTTGGCTGAGTCTTCAGCGCGTTAGTCTTTCATCAGGCTCGCCGTGGTTCAAATCCTATCAGAGTTGGACTTTTTTTCTTGATTTTTTTATATTTATTATTTCTTGAGTACTGAGACGTTATAAAATAAAGCATTATATGGTGCATTTTGAAATGGAAAATATATATTTAATTAAAACAACATTCACCACCGGAGTGACATCTAAGAGTAATTACTTGAACTATGTTATTGGTAACCACAGCCTTCTAGATGAGAGCTATGCTCTCTACCGGCCAGTTAGTGAACCCATGTCTACAGTATAATTTTTGCCGATAGAGGGTACACATCCCCAAGATAAGGCGCGATTATCACGGCCAACGAGAATGACTGGCTCTGGTGAGTTTTCGTGACGTCAGCAATGTAGTTCTGTTGCACCACTGCCTGGTCTTCATTTTACTGCCGGTGTGGTAGCTAGTCATCTTGTCTACATCATTGAACCTGTATAAACGTTGGTATTCATTTATCACTTGTCTTCATAGAAGGTATTGATACAAGTCGTTAGTCGGTGGGTAGTGTATTCCGCAGATCTCTTCTATAAACGAATTAATTTATGTTCCGCCCCTTGAAACAACAATAAGTTTATGATATCTATACTGTGCTGCAAGATTCTTTGATCTAATTATACTAATGTGCACATAATTTAACTCACAACGAAGGTCACAGAATCTACAACTCGACTTACTGTAGCCTGTTCGTTGCAGCTATTTTAAAGACACAACGAACCCTTGAATCCTAGTTCGCGTGGATTTTTGTAAGGAGTAACTTCAATAGGCGTAGTTTTGCAAACCTATACAGTATAATTTATCGTGTTTGAAAACACACGGAACATCTAAACTGCGTCCATTTTATGAAGATTGATATAAAATATTGTATTTCTGCTGCTTATGAATTGCTCTCGACTTAAACGTACAAGCATCATCAAGCAGTACCGGAACATTGCCTACGTCACAGAAGGGTTTGGTTTACGCGCCATGGCCTGTCTTTCTCGTTAGCCGTGCGCGATTACAAATTAGCTGTGTAATAGTTATATTAAATATGTTTCTCCCAGTGATACGTTTAGAGCAACGAAGCTTAAATTATTGTAAGTAGTCGGTGTTAATAAACTGAATACCTACATTGTTTGGAGTGTTTACTGATGAAATTTCAAAATGCTGGGGTAAATTATTTGAACGCCACTCCTCAAATCCAGTGTGCCAATTTGCACTTCGAATTGGAAGAAATTAGGAGATGATAAAGAAAAAGAGTTATAACTATACCCATACATTTAGGAGAAAGTAGGCTATATGTTCTTTCCTGAACATCTTGTTTCAGCTTAGGTTTGAGAAGATACCGTAACTGTAATTCCCCACCCAATTTAATTGGGCACATTAACGTCTTGACTGACTGAAAAGCAATTATCTTATTATATTATTTCGTTGTGGTTTACTTTGAGGAGCTTGGACATCGTGGTCATTTAGCCCAGTGCACTTGGGTGTATGCACGTTTTGAATATGTCTGATAACGTGTTTGATTGTGGTGCCCTTAATAATGTGTGTATTTGTAATTCAAGTGAGGACTGGGAGGGAATTGGCCGTGGCCTTAAGTTAGGAGCCATCACAGCATTTGCCTGGCGTAGAATAAGGGAAACAACACAGAAATCCCCTCTAGGTTGGCGCAGTTGGAAATAGAACCCACCTCCTCTCTGTTTTGCCTCACGAACCTGAGTGTACCCCGTTCCAGCCTTCATACCAGAACTAAAATTTCTTGGCAGAGTTGAGAATCGAACCCGGACCTCCGTTGTGACAACCAAGAATGCTAGCCACTACACCATGAGATGGTCTATACTATTTTATCTAACGAAACTAGTTAGATTATCGTCCTATCTTTCACCAGTCAGCATTTAGTTTATAATATCTATGAGAATATGGAAGTATATCATTCTACATTGAAGCGGCTTCGGTGGCGTAGTTGGTAACATGCTGAGCGTCTACGCCCAAGATTGCGGGTTCAAATCTGGCCGAAGTCGTCGGATTTTTTTAGAGCGTTAAACGTCCTTCAGTATTCCTTCCTTTGGAGGGAAATTAAAGCCGGACGTGCCCATGTCGTAGATTTATGGAATGTAAAAGAACCTTCCACAACTACAATGGTGTGAAACTAAGTGTGTAGGTTAGATTTGATTAACACTATATTAATTTCCAAAGTTCGCTACCAGGTGCCGGTTGTGGTGGCATCTAGTATTCAATCTCACAGCTAGGTGTCGTTGACGGCAGCATTTGGTAGCAAAAGTAGGAACTACTTGAATTTGATCGTCTCTAGTCCTTACCTGAATTACAGATTAGACACACTAATACAGGTATCACAATTAACACCGGTTATCAGACAGATTCTACAGACATACAAAGTACTCAGGGCTACAATGATCACGTTGCCGCTGCCCCTAAACTGAGGAACCAACCAACCAACCATTCTACACTGAAGTACAGTATATCATTGAACAAGCAATGAAGACAATTAGATGAAAATTTTAAGTAGGAGTAATGATTCAAAGAGAAATAATTTCAAATCTGAGATTTGCTGATGACATTGTTATCCTATGCGATTCAACAGAGCTTTTGAATGCATTTTTAAATGGAGGAAAGAATTCATGATGAAAATTAATGAATGTAAAACAAAAACATTGGAATGCAGTTGAAAGAAATCAGATCCCCCATGGATGCCGAATTGGCAGGTGAAATACTAAAGGAAGTAGGAGACTTCTGT
Source organism: Meconema thalassinum (assembly GCA_946902985.2). Taxonomy (NCBI): domain Eukaryota; kingdom Metazoa; phylum Arthropoda; class Insecta; order Orthoptera; family Tettigoniidae; genus Meconema; species Meconema thalassinum. The sequence continues at coordinate 1,910,651,284 of OX336388.2, read as the reverse complement.
TATTTAGAAAGCAAAATAACCAATGATGGACGAAGCAAAGAAGATATCAAATGTAGGTAAGCGCACACAAAGAAGCATTCCTACAGAAAATGAATCTGTTGACACCGAATATAGATTTAGGTATTAGGAAGTCATTTTTGAAAGACTTTGTCTGTAGCGTGGCACTCTTTGGAAGTGAAACTTCGACTGTTGGAGCAGCTGAAAAGAGGTGAATCGAAGCGTTTGAAATATGGCGTTACAGAAGAATGATGAAGATCAGATGGGTAGATAGGGTTACAAATGAAAATATATTAAGATGACTGGGAGAGGAGAGATGTTTGTGGCGACTGCTAATGAAGATAAGTTGGTAGGACGCTTACTAAGACACTCAGGAATTGCTAACTTAGTTATGGAAGGAAGGGTTGAGGACAAGAGCTGTAGGGGTAGAAGATGATTAGAATATGTTAAATAGATTATCTAGGATCTAAAGTGTGGTAGTTATGTAGAGATGAAACTATTAGCTCAGACCAGGGATGCATGGAGAGCTGCATCAAACCAGTCAAAATACTGAAAACTCAAACACATCATTCTGCCTAGGAGCAGTTAACAATACTAGATAACAGGCAATTCATAATACTGCGGTTTAGGTATTCCGTAAAGACTGTTTGTAGCATTTAATATTCCATGTCGATTGTCCTCTTAGAGTGAGAACTAGCACGTGACCTAAGCTTGATATACCGTAAATTCATTTGCATTATAGTGCACTAAATTACGCCATCTCTATGCACATGCACTATACAGTAGTGTTCCTAGACACTGCAGTTTATCACACCCTCTGCATTTACTTGGCCTGGATTGAAACAGGATTATCACCCGTACTGTAATTGTTTTAATAGTGTTACGGCTGACTGCTATGTGTCCGTTATCAGAGTTCGACACCAGGCTCGGTCCGGCGCGCAAATTACTCCGTGGTCACCCTAATTGTAACGAGCTCCCCTTCCTCCTGTTAATTGATGCACGTGTCACGTGATCGGACTGGGAAAATAAATGCCCACTTTATAAGGTATTTTCAGATCATGATGTCGTTACTGCATTTTACATTACACTACATACTTCACGTAACATAAGTTTGTTGATGTCAATGAAGCCAATAACTGGCATACAGTAGTTTGCAGTCTTGCAGCTTTCGTAATAATAATAATATTAATAATGGCCAAAGGCCTAGCCCTGTTGAAACACCGGATCCCATGATAACTCCGCAGTTAAGCAACATTGGGCGTAGTCGGAACTTGGATGGTATGCCGGTTCTAGGTACTGCGCGCTGTTGGCGAACATAAGGAGGAGCGGAAAGGCCCTGGCCACCCTACCGCAAGTAAACTCCGGCTAGGGGTAGCCTCTTCGGAGGCTCGGACCTGCCTTCGGGCAGAATACCAATTAATTTTTTTAATAATAATAATAATAATAATCCAGTACATTACGGGAGGATGCCAAACGCTTGCTTCAAAAGAATACTTGGAACGCCATATAATAACAACGTAGAGAAAGTAGTCCATCAAGTCTTTGCTCAGCGATACGGTTTTGTTGAGACGGAAGTCCCATATTATAAATGCAGACCAGATCAGGTTCTAAGTAATGACAAAACCAAGATATTAGAGGATTCTACTATAATAACTGATCGTTTTGTAGAAGCAAACAAGCCAGAGCTTGTAATATTCGATAGACACACAAGGCTACCATCGTCAATGTAGCTGTTCCAATCGATGAAAACCTACCTGACACGGTGGTTGAGAAGAGGTGCAAATACCAGCCACTTGCCGCTGAGCTCGGTCACATAATGTGGCTTAAAGTATGTTGCTATCCCAGTTGTTGTCTCCGTGAATGATTTAGTCACAAATGACTAGGAATTCGCGAAGGAAAAACCTGGCTTGAAGAGAAACCATATGCAGTTGACGCAAAAGGCTGGTACTGCAACGACACAAAGTGCAGGGTCATTATCTTTGTGCGTTCCGATAAACACATCAAGCTAAACCGGCTTTGACTGGCACAGATCGCGGGCACGCCTGCACGGTTCAGCCGGTGGTGGCGCGCACTTTGTACAATTTTACCGAACATGATCAATAATGTTGTCTGTTAACTTTTTTTTATTATTTATGGAGCCAGTTTCCTTGAATCGTTTCGAGAGCCTCCTAATTGTACTGCCATTAGGTTTAGTTCTTCCTTGAAACATGATTCGAAATTTTCGTCTTGTTTCAGACAACTCACTAAACCAGTGTGGTCCAACCTTTTGTTACCCGAGGGCCAATCAAACTTTAGTATAGGAATGTGAGGGCCAGAGACAATCCAGAAAGAAAACATATTACATATTTTACTCAAAAACATTTATTAAAATTTATATTTAATGAAGTATAATATTACTAGTTTATTATACCACTTCATTTTACAGTCGAGAAATCAATGTGATGATTGGCACTGCTTCATGATACAAGTGTATCAATGTCCACTGTAAGTTCAGTAAAACCAAGTCTCAGGCTCGATTCCAGTGAAGCACTTTCAATTCGATTTCTCGTTTTTTATTTAATTTGTTTGAGAGCAGAAAAAACACTTTTTCACCCTTACGTACTGCCAAACAGCGATAACACTTGCAGAGAGAATTTAAGCAGTTTAGGAAAACGTTCTTTAGAAATCAGTTTCCAAACATTTTCAGGGACATCACACTTTTTATTCTGGTAGAATGGGTCTTCCTGAAGATCACAAATTTCTATTTGAAGGTCGCAGGGCACCTCACTCACTTCAATATCCATGGGGTTATTTGACAGAGCAAGTTTTGGTTTTAGGGAGTCAAAATCCTGGAACCTGTTCTGGAACTCTTTCTTGATATCTATTATTATTTCACGAAACATACTCAAATTAATGTCACTTGTTTTTTCTTTCAACTGCTGACAAGATGGGAAGTGTGCCATATTATTTGCCTTCAATGCAATTTGCATTACATCAAGTTTTTTGCCGAAGCCCTCAATATGTCCATAAAGCTGGGAGATATTTTGTTTTCTGCCTTGTAGTTTCAGGTTTGAAGCATTTAGATTGGATGTTCAAACTGTCAGAAAAGCGAAATTATTAAAAAACTGGATTTCTTCCAGTTTTTCTTGATACTCATGCCCCATGTTTTCATTTTTGAGGAAAGCAAGAATTTCATTCCTCAACCCAAAAAACTGTTGCAAGCAATTTCCAGCACTTAGCCAACCATTCTCAGCTTCCAAATTGTCCAGTAATGCAATAAATGCTCTGTGTCTACAGGCTTTATTGCCTCCTCTTATTAAATGTACAGTATTTACAACAGTTTTCATTGGCGCACTGAGCCTTATAATTTTTTCACAGAGAGCCTCCTGGTGGATAATGCAGTGGAAAAACAAACAATGCAATCCTTTTTATTTACACAGTCCTACTGAACCAATGTTAGGATCAACCATAGATTTAGCTCCATCTGTTGCAATGCCATAGCACATCTCAAAACCTCCATATTTAGTAACGACCAGAATAATATTATCCATTAGTAACGACGTCATCCAGTGCGTTGAATATGTCTATACCTTTTTTGCTAGTTTCTAATGATCTTAATTCCAACAGTTCTTCATGAATTTCAAATTCTTCGTTTATTGTTCTGACAAAGATAAGGAGCTGGCCGATGTCAGCAATATCTGTGCTCTCATCTAGAGCTAGAGAGTAAAATTCATATTTTTCCAAAATGCTCTTGTGAGAACCTGAAACTTCACCAGTCGTATCATTAATTCTTGTACTAACTGTCTGATGAGACAAGGAAACTGTTTCAAAAATTTTAGCCATCCTATTATCTCCGAATGAAGATGCCATTATTACAGCACATATCTCTTAATGAGCTCACCATCCCTAAAAGACGTTTTACTTTTAGCTTCGGTGGCTCTAAACATACCTCATAAGATGCATTTTAACCGGCAGTGTTTGATGGTTGCTGAAATATATTCTTCTGTCTTGTTAGTTTCAGCTTCAAATCATTAAACACACAACATCTGGCACTTCCTTGGTATTGATCGTATTTTGATTTATGCAAGCTGGTATAGTGTCTATTCACGTTATACTCCTTCGAAACACCTAAGACTAGAGAACAGATAACGCACTGGGTTTTCCATTATGTTCAACAAAAAAGTAACTTGCCTGCCACTTTGACTGAAATTGTCGTTTCTCACCTTCAAAACGCCGTTTATTAAGTCCCGCCATATTAGGTACCGCTCTCCCAACAACGATGACAACAAACTCTCGTCGTACTATATCTCTCGAACAACCTCTCTCGTCAAAAACAACCTCTTCGAACAGCCCTGCGCTCCCTTTTATAGGGAAATCCGCCGCAGCACACGAACGATCGCGAACTAATATGCAGCCAATCACTGGCAGTCAACCAGTTGTCGCTTGGAGGCGGGGCCGCTTCTCGTGCCGTACGTATTCGTAGAAAGACAATTCTGATTACTGGCGTATTTTTCGTGATCTTTCCTTTCCCACCTGGCTCCTTGGTAACATTACTGAATGAAAGTGAAAATTAAAGTAGGCACGCCACGGATTACAACTGTCGAAGAGTGAAGGGCAGTAAGAAGGGCAAGGGCCAACACAAATGAACAGGCGGGCCGCGGGTTGGACCACACTGCACTAAACGATATGAGTTAGTGGAGTGGGGTATTGCCAGCCAAATTACGCAATAGTTTGCCGCGGTCCACTCAGTCGGTCGGCTGACTCATATCGTTAGTTCACACGTGTTTTGTCATTCATATGGACGTGTATCTGCAAAGCTTAGACGTGTTGCACGTTTTATGAGTATTGCGTTTACTGTGATTGTTGGTCATGCTAAGACACTAATTCACATTGTGTATATCCATAATTCGAATAATAAATAAGTTGACAAAGTTGTGTTCTGAAAGAACAAAAACTAGATGAGATTGTTGTCCATTCGTTCATCAGAAGATGTCAGATGTGCGCCACAAGAGAGGGAAGACGTTTAAGACATCAGCCATAAGCACTGTAAATACACATTATTGAACATGTTTGGTAAAAGTGTAAAAGTGCGCGCCACCACCGGCTGAACCGTGTACGCACCCACGATCTGCGCCAGTCAAAGCCGGCTTAGCTTGCTGTGTTTATCTGGGCGCACAAAGACAATGACCCTGTAATTAAAACCAAGTAATGCTTTTAAGTAGCAACCTGATGCTTGTTTTGTGGTGGCACACCTCATGCCTTAAAGTAATTCAGTACATGAAAAGTGAATAGTATACAGTTCAACTATACAATATTTTACAACCAGAAAAATATTATTATTATTATTAATATCAAGCTATCAAATTACCGATGTCTTACCTGCACATGCTTCGATAAGTTCGCTGCAGATCTGCCACTGCTCGGCATTATTTTTAGCCAAGTTCACAGCTAGGTGTCGTTGATGGTAGCATTTGGTAGCAAAAGTAGGAACTACTTGAAATTGATCGTCTGCAGTCCTTACCTGAATTACAGGTAACACACACTAATAAAGCCATCACAATTAACACCGGTTATCAGACAGATTCTACACACACCCAAAGTACACGGGGCTACATGACCGCGTTGTCACAGCCCCTAAACTGAGGAACCAACCAACGTGTCTAGTTGGTATTACGATTCGCAGTGAATCTCGTTATTAAAACTCTATTCTATGTTGTTGTTTTATAGGTTTAGAGTTAACGTACGCGTATTATACACGTGCAGGTAATTCTGCGATATAACAATACAATATATTACAGCATGCACACTAGTTTCTATTATGATTATGATTACTGACCCATTATAGTTGTCTAAATTAGGCATGGTCGTTGCACAGGTGTTCAATTGTAACTGGCCCCTACCTCTCTAAACAGAGACCGGTTATCGCATGCTAGTCACTAGTCAGGACAGGATGACGCGTCCATTAACGTCCAGTCAGGTGATCGCTAGTGACAAGGGACTTACCTTTCTTTGTACAGAAAGTGCACTATCTAATAGATGAATAATGGTTCATGTAGTATTTCTTTCAGGTTGGGGTGTTTAAATATTTCTCATTACGTTGGGCTGCTGGCAAGAGTTGGTAAGTCCAGTTTAAGAACAAAATGAGTTAGCGACATATGTTGGGTATGTGGGATCATATCTTTGACTGGTGAAATTTTTAACTCCCAAAATACCATTTAATAATATTTTCCAACAATTTGCCTTCGTGGTAAGTCTTTATTGAGTATTTATACGAAGAAATAATGGTAAGTTATCTTACAAAGATTTGCTCTGAACTGTGTTGAACTCCATCTAATATATAAAAGTGAAAGTCTGTATGTATGTATGTATGTATGTATGTATATATGTTGGTTCCGTATACAAACCTACACCGTTCCACCAATCTCAACCATATTTTGCATACACATAGTTTAGGACCCAGAAGGAACCGCTGGCTACATGAATTTTCGATAGTCCTTCTCATTCTTCTGATTTTGGCCCTTTTTCACTCAAAAACAGGCTAATCAAATCATAAAATATACTCATGAAGGAATGGCAAGGCAGATAGTTTCCATGGCAACATAGCTCAAGTCGAGACACGGCCAACTGGATGCCAATTGCGCTCAGCACTACCGGTATAGAAAATGAGGATCTTTACTTGAAATCCCGTTAGTTACTCAACTGCTCACACAGCACTGTCAACCGAGTTTAGCATAACAAAGACTTGACACTATCTTCTTTCTACTATATATTTTTCAAATACCACTCACTCACTCACTCACTCATTCATTTATTCATCACGAAATCTCAGAAACCACCGAACGGATTGGAATGAAATCTGGTATGCAGCTTCCTCAAAGGCCGCAAATGCCCACTAAGAGAGAAATTTTGGCTATTCAGGTTCTAAAGGGGTGTTAAGGGGGTAGACCTGCATTTAATTGAATAGCAATATCTCCTGATTGGTTTCATGGGGGGATGTGATACTCGGCATATAAACTCATCATTAAAAATAAGAAGACATGTGTCTGAGGGTTTTTCGATGTGGTGTATATTATGAGGTGAAAGGGGTGAAAAGTGGGGATTAAAAGATTCTTAACGGAGCGTGTGTCTCTTAAACGACATAGGCGAGGAGTTTGAAACACAGCGAAAAAAAATCAACATAAAAAGAAGTAAATATGTGTTTGACAGTTTTTTCAAAAATCCAATTTAAGGGGCCCATGGGGAGAGATGAAATTCTGGGGGGGGGGGGGGAACAGGAAAGAAAGTGTCCTAACTGATTGACTAACTGGCTCACTCATCAAACTCAGGGGGAAAAAACTGCTTTAAAGTAAGTAAATAGCTGTTCGACAGTTTTTTTTTTCATAAATCAAATTTAAGGGGTTCATGGGGAGGGGTGAAATTCTGAAAAAAGAAAATTGAAAGAAAATGTCCAGACTCACTCACTTACTCACTCACTCATCATTGCCTAGCCAAAATTATTGAAGTTGGAAACATGACAGTTTGGGGATATGTTCATTGTATGTCAAAACCGTCTACTAAGGGAGGATTTTCGGATATTAAGGTTCTAAAGGGGTCTTAAGGGGGTTAAACCTGCATTTCATTGAATAACTATATCTCCCGATTGGTTTCATTGGGGGATGTGATACACGGCATATAAACTTATCATTAAAAAGTAACAAGACACGTGTCTGAGGGTTTTTCGATGTGTTTATGAGGTTAAAGTGGTGGAAAGTGGGGATTGAAAGATTCCTAACGGAGCGTGTATCTCTTAAACGACACAGGCGAGGAGTTTGAAACTCAGCGGAAAAAAAATCAGCATAAAAATAAGTAAATATGTGTTTGACCGCTTTTCCATAAATCCAATTTAAGGGGCCCATGGGGAGGGGTGAAATTCGGGGGGAGGGACAGGAAAGAAAGTGTCCTAACTGATTGACTGACTGACTCACTCATCAAACTCACGGGAAAAAACTGCTTTAAAGTAAGTAAATAGCTTTTCGACAGTTTGTTTTTCAATCAAATTGAAGGGGTTCATCGGGAGGGGTGAAATTCTGAAGAAAAAAAATTGAAAGGAAATGTCCTGACTCATTCACTCACTCATCATCGCCCAGCCAAAAATATTGAAGTTGGAAACATGACATTTCGGGGATATGTTCGTTGTATGTCAAAACCGTACACTAAGGGAGGTTTTTTGGATATTCGGGTTCTAAAGGGGTCTTAAGGGGGTTAAACCTGCATCTCATTGAATATCAATATCTCACGAGTGGTTTCATTTGTGGATGTGATACTCGGCATATAAACTAATCATTAAAAATACGCAGACATGTGTCTAAGCGTTTTTCGATGTGGTGTATTATTATGAGGTGAAAGGGCTGAAAAGTGGGGGTTGAAGGATTCCTAATGGAGCGTGTAGGCCTATCTCTTAAACGACATAGGCGAGAAATTTGAAACTCGGCGAAAAAAAATCAGCTTAAAAAGTAAGTAAATTGGTTTTCGACTGTTTTTTCATAAATTAATTTAAGGGGCCAATGGGGGTGGGGTGAAATTCTGGGGAAAAAAAGGAGAGAAAGTGTCCTAACCGACTGACTCAGGGGAAAAAGACAGCTTAAGAAATAAGTTAATAGGTGTTCAAGCGTTTTTTAATCAATCCAATTTAAGGGGCCCATGGGGAGGGGTGAAATTCTGGTAAAATAAATGAAAGAAAATGTCCTGTCTGACTCACTCACTCATCACGCCCAGCGAAAACTATTAAAGTTGGAAACATGAAATTTTGGGAAGATGTTCGCTGTATGTCGAAAACGTTAACTAAGGAATGATTTTTGTTTATTCGGGTTTTAGAGACGTGTCAAGGGGGTAAACGTGCATTTCATTGAATAACGATATCTCATGAGTTGTTTGTTTGGGGTTGTGATATTCGGTATATAAACTAATCATTAAAAATAATCAGACATATGTCTAAGGGTTTATCGATGTGGTGTATATTATGAGGTGAAAGGGGTGAAAATTGGGGGTTGAGGGATTCTTGACGGAGCGTGTATCTCTGAAACGACATAGGCGTGAAGTTTGAAATTCGGTGGGAAAAAACAGCTTAAAATACAGGTAAATAGGTGTTCGAACGTTTTTTCATAAATCCAATTTAAGGGGCCCTTGGAGAGGGGTGAAATTCTGGGGGGAAAAATACAGGAAAGAAAGTGTCCTAACTGATTGACTCACTTACTCACTCATCAAACTCAGGGGGAAAACAGCTTTAAATAAGTAAATAGGTGTTTGACCGTTTGTTTCATAAATCCAATTTAAGGGGTTCATGGGGAGGGGTGAAATTATCAAAAATAAATTAAAGAAAATGTCCTGACTGACTCACCCACTCATCATCGCCCAGCCAAAATTATTGAAGTTAGAAACATGAAATTTTGGGGATATGTTCGTTGTATGTCGAAAACGTCCACTAAGAAAAGAGTTTTGGATATTCAGGTTCTAAAGAGGTGTTAAGGGGGTAAACGTGCTTTCCATTGAATAACAATATCTCACGAGTGGTTTCATTTGGGGATGTGTTACTTGGCACATATACTAATCATTAAAAATAAGCTGACACATTTCTAATGGTTTTTCGATGAAAGGGATGAAAAGTGGGGGTTGAAAGATTCCTAACTGAGCGTGTATCTCTTAAACGACATAGGGAGGAGTCTGAAACTCGGAGGAAATCTATCAGCTTAAAATCAAATAAATGAATAAATAAATAAAATAAATAGGTGTTCGACCGTGTTTTCATAAATGCAATTTAAGGGGCATATGGGGAGGGGTGAACTTCTGGAAGAAAAACGTCCACTAAGGAAGGATTTTTGGATGTTGCTCTCATCGACCAACCAAAACTATTAAAGTTAGAAGAATGATATTTTGGGGATATGTTTGTTTGTTGTGTGTCGAAAACGTCTACAAAGGAGGGATTTTTGGGTATTCAGGATCTAAAGTGGTGTTAACGGGGTTAAACCTGCATTTCATTGAAAAACAATATGATACGACTATGACGCGAGCGATGCGAGGCTAAAATTGAGATGGTGTGTGTCTGTGTATTACTCAATCTCGCAAGAACCACTGGTCCGATTTACGTGAATTTTACATGGAAATATCTGATTTACCTGGTTAACATATAGGTTACTTTTGATTTCAATACTTTGCACTATTTAAAATGGCGACCATTTTAGTGACGTCACTACACCCTTTGGTTTCAAACTTACATACTTCCATTTCAAATAAAAAGAGAACGCTAAGAAATAGCAAACTTTTGATGGCATATGCGAGGTTTAAAATTACATTTTCTATCCGAAAGGTATCTGCAACTGTTAGCGAGTAAAACCTAAATTTGTGCTATAAAACACGGTCAACGCCGAGCGGTGTAGTTGGACAAAATGTTCCATCCTTAATCTCCCTCTGCGCAGCACCTCGCCTATCCCCTGTTTTAACTGTCACCTTCACATTTTAATTTATTTATGACGCGTAGCGAAGCACGGGTACTTCAGCTAGTCTATTAATAAAACTTAAAAGAGTCCATATAAGGCATGTGTGTGATTATTATCTGAGAAACTAAGTTATCAAAGCAAAATTAACATACAATCCCATTTATCTCAGTAGGTCTATATTGTAACTTGCCAAAATTTTGCCAGTAACACGACGATAGATGAAAGACAGAACACAACCACAAATAACAATAAAGACAACATCTGTAAATATCGTGATAAATACTTGATTAAGATGGTGATTAAATAAACTGGGAGAGTGAATATTTGTTTAACTGATTTGGTACGACTCGCTCACTGCAGGGACAAAAGAATGAGACTTTACACGCAACACATGAGCAATGTTATATTTAAGAAAAAACACATAGATTACACCGTAGTATACTTCCCTCTTGCTCAGATTATTATATACTTAGAGTAACAATCATAGAAGCGAGAAATCATAGCCTGAAGTATAACATCTGTAAGCACCGTGAACCATAAAAGTAATGTGCCCATAAAACCAGCGAGGTCGGAGTAATATTGGCTGCACGGGGCGAGGAGGAGGGAAGAAGACAGTAGCCTGTTTGCTCAACGTAATACGACCTACTTCAGGGAGATTTTATATTTCGTTTCACATCACGCAAATGTGCAAGTTATTAGAAAGAGAGTTTCCTTTCAAACAGCACTCTCGGTTCTTGTTCGCAGGAGACACGTCTTTATTTTCTTGTTGTTGATTATTTTAGAGGCATTGTGAGGTTTGAAGCCATTTTTCAGTGTTACCTAAGTAAACAAAAGTTTGGTGCTTTTCAGTCGATCAACAAGAATGTACCCAAAAAGAGCTGGGTTGTGCCCTAATCCTGAATAAATCCTGAAATAAATAACATGAGATTAATAAATATATATATTAATCACATGTAATTTATTTTAGGATTAGGGCACAACCCAGCTCTTTTTGGGTACATTCGTGTTGACCGACTGAAAAGCACCAAACTTTTGTTTTTTTGTTTTTTGTTTATTTTAGAGGCTTCGCGACATCGTGGTCATGTAACCACGTGTACTTGAGTACATGTGTGTTTGTGGGGGGGGGGAGAGGATTTGTTTGATAACCTGTGTTATAGTGATGACTGTAATAATGTGTATTTGTAATTAAGGCTATGATTGGGAAGAAGAAAGCCGTGGCCTTAATAAAGGCACCGTCCGGGCATTTATCTGGAAGGAATGTGGAAAAATCCGAGGTTATTCCACATTCAGAATAACTCCGGGATTGGAACCTCCAATCTCCAGATTTGAGGCAGCTACCCATTGTGATCGTGGAGAGTGATTTAAAACTCAAGGCTACGCCACAGAGTTAACTGAAAAGCGAAAAGATTATTTCACCTTATGATCTTGGCATATCCTTTTCTTTCGATATATGAAGGTATTTTTACTTATTTCTCCAACCCAGCAGCCTAGCCATATTCATTAAGTCACGCCCCATGACAGCACCGGAGAGCACGAAATCCTGAGATCGAAACCCAGGGCTTGCAGTGGGTATCCTCACGGTGGATTATCTCCAAGCCAAATGCCAGGAAGGTGCCTTGTTTATAGTCTCAGTGTATCAACTCAAATCCTAGACGATGTAAACGACAGTCCCATACATTACTGTCGTCGCGGCAGGTGATGGCAGTTGAACACGCTGTGACGGGGTGCAGGGGGGTCTTGCAGTACGCATGCGCGGTCTGCCTATTCCAAACTTAAATATATCGGCTTCCCACATGCCAATGGTTATTATTGCAGCAGACGATACACATCCAGTGAAAGAAGGAATGTGCTGAGTGAGTGAAGCAAGTAGTGACCAACTGAATGTTTTTGGAATGCGTGATACGCAGTGAGCGGGAAGACATCTGTAGTTCAAACCCAACTGCCAACTCCTGGTGCGATATCAATACTTAAGTTACCATGGAGCCACGGATTAATCAGATAAACTCAACACAACCCCAATTATAGGGGGCTGATGATCAAGATATTCCAACGCCCTGAAATAAATAACCAACAAATTAACAACCACGTAATTATTCCCGTTCCTACGGGTCGTAGATGAAATGTGATAAATGTCTATCTGGTGCATGTTTTAATGGCTGGATGCCCTTCTTTACACCAACCTCGTGAGACAAGTTAATGGGAGATGACATTAATAAATATGAATGAAATTGCCTTAGAGGTTACCTCCAGTTATAAATGAGAAAACCAGGGAAAACCATTTAAAGGATGGCCAACGGTAGGGTTTGAAACCACTAGTCCGTTGCAGCCTGGCCCTATGGGCTTAGCTTAGCACGCGTAGCTAACGCGTTACGTATTCCTATTCAAGATGCGAATATCAGTCGACAAAATTCAGTACAGTAAAGAGAATAGCTGAGTTATATTTATCTTTCTTTACTGAATTTTACTCGTACATTGAACTTTCCAAATGTGCATATTTCCTTTTCAGCTTGTTCTATTTTCTACTCAAAATATGGAAATATGTTTTTTTCTATTCTTGTTTAATTTATTATCATCATAATCATCATCATCATCACCATCATAACTGACAGCAGTGGCTCAGCTGGCTAAAGCGCAGCGTTAGGTCACGGGATCAAGCTCTCTGCTGACTCGTTAGACGCGTGGGTTGGAGCCCCACCGTTGGCCGTCCTTGAAATGGTTTTCCGTGGTTTCCCATTTTCAACACCAGGCAAATGCTGGGACTGTACCTTCTGACAGGCCACGGCCGCTTCCTTCCACATCCTTGCCCAGTTTCATTCATCTTCATCCATTCCATCTCTCATCCCGACACGCAGGTCGCCCACGGGCGTCGAATAGAAAGACCTGCACTCGGTCTCTGAGGAGACTACACGAAAAAAATCATCATCATCATTATTATTATTATTATTATTATTATTATTATTATTATTATTATTTTGCTTTTACTTGACTTGATTAATTGACCATAGGCATCCAGGAATAGGAAACTTAGCTATCGAAGGAAGGGCCGAGGACATGACGATGGCTAGAATTTGCTAAACCGATTAACTCAGATATAAGGTGTGGTAACAATGTGGATATTGAAACGATTAGCTCAGGAGACGGCAGCATCAAAAATGTCTAAAGAATGAGGACACGAACAAAATATTTCCGCTTGGTAGTTGGGATGGAGAAGGGTCTATCAGTAGTGTAGGCCTAGTGCTCTTTAGTGTAATGCTGACTGTCTAGCCACCGACCTGACCACATTTCATCGTATTTACATGTGTGGTAGATCAAAAGAGATAGGGGTATAGCCGATACTAGCTCACTGAAAACGAAGGGCGCTATTACGCAGGTCAGAACTTAACAGCTGTAGCTGATAATATTAGAATGATGATGTCATGCCCTAGGCAATGTTGCCAATTGGTGGATAATTACCAGATAATCACGTAGTCTAATTCAGGCCTCGGGAGTGCAATCTCTTCTCGGTACACTTCACTTCCTTTGCAAATTCACTGCCAGTGATGTAGTGAAACTTTCAAGTTATGGGAAGTTACACGCTGGTGCCGTGTCTTCCGTGACCTCCGACATACTGTATTCCTCCACTCAGTGCGTCTCCTTCGCAGCCATTCACTAACACACTTCCGCCCTTGCTGGCCGACGAATCAGGTGTGGGAAAAGCTCGAGAGTAGAAGGAGCAGAGAAGTGCTCAGGGAGACTTGTCTATTCCCATATTCCTGGTCTTATAGTTTACGGGTAGGCTACACTAGCCGGTTTGCTGATGATATCATCATCTTAGCCGACACACCAGATGATATGAATGAGTTCTAAAATGGTATGATTATGTCTTTAGGAAAGAATTCATGATGAAAATTAATGAATGCAAAACAAATATCGAAAGGAAATCAGAAACTCCTATGGACGCCGAATTGGCAGGTGAAAAGCTAACGGAAGAAGAAGACTTATGTTATTTAGGAAGCAAAATAACCAGTGATGGACGATGCAATGAAGATATAAAATGTAGGTAGGCGCATGCAAAGAAGCATTCCTACAGAAAAGAAATCTGTTGACATCGAATATAGATTTAGGTATTAGTAAGTCATTTTTGAAAGACTTTGTCTGGAGCGTGGCACTCTATGGAAGTGAAACTTGGACTGTTGGAGCAGCAGAAAAGAGGAGAATAGAAGCGTTTGAAATGTGGTGTTACAGCAGATGAGATGGCTAGATAGGGTTACAAATGAAAAGGTATTAAGACAACTGGGAGAGGACAGATGTTTGTTGCGACTGCTAATGAAGAGAAGAGATAGGTTGGTAGGACACATACTAAGACAACCAGGAATAACAAAGCTAGTTATGGAAGGAAGGGTTGAGGACAAGAACTGTAGGGGTAGACCAAGATAGGAATATGTTAAACAGATTGCCTCGGATATAAGGTGCGGTAGCTATGTAGTGATAAAATGATTAGCTTAGAAAAGACAAGAATAGAGTGCTGCATCAAACCAGCCAAAAGGCTCAAACAGCAGCAACAACAACAACAACAACAACAACAACAACAACAACAACAACAACAACAACAACAACAGCAGCAGCAACAGCAACCACATTGTGCCCGTTTCCGGTTGAGATGCGATGCACCGGCTAAAACATCAAGTAAGGCACATCCCTGTCGATGAACAAAATAAAATTTTGCGTCTTGAAAAATAGAAAAATGTCAATTTTCTTCCATGAAGTTCCTGGCTATCTGATTATTTTTCTCCTCCTAATTGGTTCAACCTTTCACAGAGATGAGTTGTACTATGCCTCTCCGTGATACTACGTCATAGTTATCAACGCGCCTTTAACTTCCCTCAAGTTAGTCTCAGCTGCTTGGTGACTTCATAAATCAGGTAATCATCTACGCGATTGGTTTGTGTGCTTCTTCAGCTGAGCTGTCCAAGTCATATCGGGTACAGTATATTCGTGAGATAACTATCCCATAAACCACGTTCTTCGGCCTTAGAATAATTAATAGTTTCCGAAATATTTCATCAATAAGTTCCATTCTTCGAAATCCTTCAAGAAATGACCACTGGTAATCGTGACAACGCCGGCTCAAGATATCCCATTCATCTTCCCATCTAGCACTGTAAACTTCATTCAATGCCTTAAATACCATAGCATTTATTATAACCATTTATTTTCTAACCTATTAATTAGTAATGAGGACCATTGTATTTTTGGGAACGTGATAAGCCAATATTGGGGCGCTCTATTTTCAAGTAATTTTCTCAAGCGATGTTATAAAAACGTTCCTTTAGAATTGAAATTAACAAACATATTTCGTCTCTAGTTTGTTTAATTTATTCTTCTGCGCCAATGGGTCGCCTAGGACGATGCAGAATGAACATTTCTTCGGCCTTTCATCTTGTCCAGTTGTTCTTCATTCTTAAACATTCTTAAAGGCTGTGCAAGTTTCCGTTCCGCCACCCATATAGGCCTACATCGTGCAGCCTATGTTTCTGTTCTTCATCCTCAAATGCCGGTGCTTGGACGATGTTTCTAACTTCATCTAGATCTTGAAAATTTTTCAATTCTATTTTTTAAGTGATTTTGTACCATTTTGGTCTAGTAGCTTCGTTTTTCAGAAATTTGATAATTTTATGAAAGTGCCTATTATGGTTCATACTTTCTGAAGGTCCTGTAAATTGTGTTCGTCGCATTCGCATTGTATATCTGTGATTTAGGAAATTGGTTGATACATTTCACAATTGGTTTTGGTAATGAATGAGTTCCATTTTCAAGTCCCTGTCCTAATATTTTTCTCATAATTTTCCTTTCCTTAATAGGTAGGCTAGTCTAATAGTTCTTTTAATCCTTTGTGATGAAGAGTGAGTGGTTTTGATGAATGAAGTGCATCTGATATATTACTGTTAAATAATGCCGAACTTAACTGTTTAAAGAAATATATAGTTTGTTATAAAATTTCATTGTAAGTTGGAATGCAGATTACATCTTCTGAGACAGTGTGTGTGGCGCAGAGGTAACGTACTCAGCTGCTGTGCCCATGGTTGAAGGATCGAATCTGGTCACAGTCCGTTGGCATTGGAAGGTGCGCAAAATCGAGGGAGACGTATCAGTAGATTTACTGGCACGTGAAGGATCCCCTTGGGGGCAATATTCCGGTGCCCCGGCGTCTCTAAAAGCCTCAGTAGTTAAAAGAGACGTAAAACCAATGACATTATTATCGTCATCTTCTGAATTCTCGTTATTATGGATTTTCTTTCATTACTATTTTCTGCAAACCATTTAGCAAGGTTTTTATATTCCTTCACTTCTTTTACTTTTAGCCTACTTTACATATTTTGTAAAATTGAGGAAAAAGTAGACTTATGAAATCGATCCGGGAATATGTCTGACTGTCCTTCTGTCTGTCTGTCTGTCTGTCTGTCTGCGTGTGTGTCCCCTCTCTCTATCAACACCTAAACGGCTGCAGCTATCGTAACCAAATTATGACACGGCCATATTTGAAAATGGCGTCAGTGCTACCAACTGCTGAAAAATCGCAATTGAAATTTGAGCTTCAAGTTGGGTATTTCGGAAGGTATGGATGGGAGCCATTTCAAAATTGGCACACAAATAGATAATAATGTTTTAATTTAATTTTCAGGAGGTTGTACATGACAGTGTTGCTAACATGATTCTACGGCTGCTAATAGGTCGTATCGTTATATGAATGTAACTTCCATACTTTCAATTCGATTTCAACCAAATTTCGTGTGTACTATGTGTACCATAACTGATATGACTATGTATATTAATAACAGCCAGCAGGGCTGCCAACTTTAAATAAATGGTGTCTCTATTTTATTACCCGAATCCCTCTAAATTAGAAAATATGCAAGCCAACAGCTCTAAACTTTGCATACGTATATTAAATAACATTCTAAATTAATTTGGAGTTACTAATATACGTCAGTGCTGCCGACATGATTTAAGCCTTCTGATAGGTCCAATTTTTAAATGCATGCAACTTCTATACTAACAAATGGATTTCATCCAAAATTGGCACAATAATAGATCATAATATTTCAGAATGATTCTAAGCATATCATAGGCCTACGTGACATTGCAGCCAACATAATTTTACGCGCACTGATAGATCTAATGTCTAATTGCATGTAACGTCCATATTATCGATTGGTCTTCAAAACAAATGTCGTATGTGCATTCTGTACATTGAGAGATGGATCTAAGGATATATTCAGTCACAAGGGCTGCCAACTGAAGTGCTCCATTAGGCTACACTATTTCAGGTATACGTCGAACTAATTAAAATGTCAGTATTACCAACTCAATTTTGCCATTATTCTAGACGAAATCATTGGCATTAATTTTAAAGTTTAAGAAAAGTAGGCTCTTTTGTTCGTTACGGAACTACTGGTTTTATTTTATTTCTGTGTATTTAGTACAATTCTTTCGTTTTTGCAACTAGAACATTTAATGAAAAGTACGACTTCAATACTCTTACGTCTTAAACAACACCCGGACAACACCGGGTAAAACAGCTATAGAAGCAGAAGGAGGCCGCAGTGCGAACTGCTAATAGGGGATCAAGAAAGCGACTTGTTAGCAATTAGAGGTTTCCAGACCACACTGGATGCTGAAAAGCAAACTGTCTCATTTTTTTTGTCGTGTAGCCTCCTGAGAGGCCGAGTGCAGGTCTTTCTAGTCGACGCCCGTGGGCGACCTGCGCGTTGGGATGAGAGATGGAATGGATGAAGATGAATGAAACTGGGCAAGGATTTGGAAGGAAGCGGCCGTGGCCAGTTGGCATTTGCCTGGTGTTGAAAATGGGAAACCACGGAAAACCATTTCAAAGACAGCCGATGGTGGGGCTCGAACCCACGCATCTACCGAGTCAGCAGAGAGCTTGGCCCCTTGACCTAACGCAGCGCTTTAGCCCGCGTAGCCACTACTGTCGGTACTGTCTCAAATGAAAATGGCTGTATGTTTATAAGCGTGTCTGACTATTACGTCATTGAGGTATACAGAAACGCGGGTGGTATGATCACTAAAAACCAACCTACATTGCACTGTACAATAATCCCTCTATTAAGCTAAGTTTTAATATGCGTTCTTTAGTGGAGCGGAACATATTATGGGGATTGGAACTGTTTCATTATACTGCAAATTGTATTTCAGCTGAATATTATGGAATCAATCTCTTGGAATGAATTAGTTCCCACAACAAACATTAATAACTTCCCTTACACATGATCAAATAACATACAGCCATAAACCTGTCCCCCCCCCCCCCCCAGGGGCTCATACTTAGTGCAACGTGGGTTGGCGACCACGGGACCCCAACTGAGTCCAGCATTGCTTCCACTTACTAGTGCCGGGCTCCTCTCCATCTTCTTTCCTGTCGACCTCTCTTGGTCAACTCTTGTTCTCTTCCGACCCCGATGGTATAAGGGTATCCGAGACCTAGGGAGTCTTTCACTTTCCCGCCTTAATGGGCCCTTCTCTCATCTTTCCTGATACCCTCATTCTTCGAGGGGTGAGCCTTCTTTTCTTTTCATTACATTTCCTTTTCTCTTTAAGATTCCCGCACTGTTTATCTAAAGTTCCTTTATCGATTCCTTTTCTTTTCATCTACACTCCCTTTTGTAGGTATTTTCAATCTACGTTGCATTTTGTACGTTTTTTCTATCTAAATTGCATTTTGCGAGTGTTTTCAACCTCTATTGCATTTTGTAAAGATTGACAATCTAAATTGCTTTTTAGTACCGGTAAGTATTCATTATAGGGGACTAGCAGGTACCCGCGGCGTCGCTCGCGTCATATACGTAACATATTGTTATTCAATGAAATTCAGGTTTAACCCCGTTAACACCCCTTTAGAACCTGAATATTCAAAAATCCCTCCTTAGTAGACGTTTTCGACACACAACAAATATATCCCCAAAATATCATACTTCTAACATTAATAGTTTTGGTTGGTCGATGAGAGTGAATATCCAAAAATCCTTCATAAGTGGACGTTTATCTTCCAGAACTTCACCCCTCCCGATGGGCCCCTTAAATTGGATTTATGAGAAAACGGTCGAACACCTATTTATTTAATTATTTTGTTATACTTTTATTACGCTGATTGTTTTCCTCTGAGTTTCTAACTCCTCGCCTATGTCGTTTAAGAGATGCACACTCCGTTAGGAATCCTTCAACCCCCACTTTTCACCCCTTTCACTCATAATACACACCACGTCGAAAAACCATTAGACATGTGTCAGCTTATTTTTAATGATTAGTTTTGCCAAGTATCACATCCCCAAATGATACCACTCGTGAGATATTGTCATTCAATAAAATGCACGTTTATCCCCTTAACACCCCTTTAGAACCTGAATATCCAAAAATCTTTCCTTAGTGGGCGTTTTCGACATACAACAAACATATCCCCAAAATTTCATGTTTCTAACTTCAATCATTTTGGCTGGGCGATGGTGAGTGAGTGAGTCAATCAGGACATTTTCTTTCATTTATTTTTGAGAATTTCACCCCTCCCCATGAACCCCTTAAATGGGATTTATGAAAAAAACGGTTGAACACCTATTTAATTATTTTTTAGCGGATTTTTTTCCGCTGAATTTCAAACTTTTCGCTTATGTCGTTTATGAGATACACGCTCCGTTAAGAATTCTTCAACCCCCAAATTTCACCCGTTTCACCTCATAATATACATCATATCGATAAAACCTTAGACATATGTCTGCTTATCTTTACTGATTAATTTATATGCCGAATATCACATCCCCAAATGAAACAACTCGTGAGATATTGTTAATCAATGAAATGCAAGTTTAACCCCCTTAACACCCCTTCAGAACATGAATATCCATAAATCCATCCTTTGTGGACGTTTTTGACATAAAACGAACATATCCCCAAAATTTCAAGTTTCTAACTGCAATATGTTTGGCTGGGGGATGATGAGTTTATATCCAAAAATCCTTCCTTATTGGACTTCTTTCCCCAGAATTTCACCCCTCCCCATGGGCCCCTTAAATGGATTTATGAAAAAATGTTCGACCACCAATTTACTTATTTTTCAAGCTGATTTTTCCCCCTGAGTTTCATACTTTATGCCTCTGTCTTTTAAGAGGTACTTGCTCCGTCTGGAATCCTTCAACCCTCGCTTTTCATACATACACCCCATAATATACACTACACCGAAAAACCCTCAGACATGTGTCTTCTTGTTCTTAATGAAGAGTTAATATGCCGAGTATCGCATCCCCCCAAGGAATCCAATTGGGAGATATTGTTATTCAATTAAATGCAGGTCTACCCCCTTAACACCCCCTTTAGATCCTGAATATCCAAAAATCCGTCCTTAGTGGACATTTTCGACATACAACGAACATAGCCCCAAAATTTCATGTTTCTAACTTCAATAATTTCGGTTGGGTGGAGTGAGTAAGTCAGGTCATTTTCTTTCATTTATTTTTCAGGATTTCACCCCTCTCATGAACCCCGTAAATTAGATTTATGAAAAAAAAAACGGTCGAACACCTATTTACTTATTTTTAAGCTGTTCTTCCCCCCTGAGTTTGATGAGTGAGTGAGTTAATCAGTTAGAACACTTTCTTTCCCGTCCCCCCCCCCCAGAATTTCATCCCTCTCCAAGGGCCCCTTAAATTGGATTTATGAAAAAACGGCCGAACACCTATTTACTTATATTTTAAGCTGGGTTTTTATTCGCTGAATTTCAAACTTCTCGCCTACAGTATGTCGTTTAAGAGATACACGCTCCGTTAAGAACCCTTCAACCCCCAATTTTCACCCCTTTCACCTCATAATATACACCACACCGATAAACCCTTAGACACATGTCTGTTTATTTTTAATATTTAGTTTATGTGACAAATATCACATCCCCAAAGAAACAACTCATGATATATTGTTAATCAATGAAATGCACGTTTACCCCCTTAACACCTCTTAAGAACCCGAATAAACAAAAATCCTTCATTAGTTGACGTTTGCGACATAGAGCGAAAATATGCCCAAAATTTAATGTTTGCTACTTCAATAGTTTTCGCTGGGCGATGATGAGTGAGTGAGTGAGTCAGTCAGGTCATTTTCTTTCAATATTATTTTACCAGAATTTCACGTCCTCCCCATGCGCCCCTTAAATTGGATTTATGAAGAAACGCTCGAACACCTATTAACTTATATTTTAAGCTGTCTCTTTCCCTTGAGTTTGATGAGTGAGTGAGTTAGTCAGTCAGTCAGGACACTTTATCTCCTTTTTTTCCCCTCTAAAATTTCACCCCACCCCATTGGCCCCTTAAATTTAATTTATGAAAAAAAACCGGTCGAACACCGATTTACTTATTTTTAAGCTGTTTTTTTCGCTGAGTTTCAAACTTCTCGCGTATGTCGTTTAAGAGATACACGCTCCATTAGGAATCCTTCAACCCCCACTTTTCACCCCTTTCACCTTATAATATACACCTCATCGAAAAACCCTTAGACACATGTCTGCTTATTTTTAATGATTAGTTTATATGCCGAGTATCACATCCACAAATAAAACCACAGGTTTTTTTTTTTAGCGTATGGCTTTTAGTGCCGGGAGTGTCCGAGGACATGTTTGGCTCGCCAGTTTTGTAGCTGCTTCGAGACGGACACCCAATGGGTGAGCTACAAGTACCGTTGGGGAGGAATGTTGGATGGGAGGCTCGAGGAGTTGGAAGGTAGCGGCTGTGGCCTATAGTTAGGGACCAACCCCGGCATTTGCCTGGAAGGAAGATGGGAAACCACAGAAGACCATCTTCAAGGTTTCCGGCGGGGGGATTCGAACCTCCTCGCCTCTCGGATGTAAGCGACTGCCAACAGTCATGCCGCAACGACCTCGGCTAACTCACCCGGTAACCACTCGTGAGTTATTGTTATTCAATAAAATGCAGGTTTAACCCCCTTAAGACACCTTTAGAACTTGAATATCCGAAAATCCTTCCTTAGTGTACGGTTTTGACATACAACAAACATATCCCAACTTCTAACTTCAATAATTTTGGCTGGATGATGATGAGTGAGTGAGTGAGTCAGGACATTTTCTTTCAATTTTTTTTCTCCAGAATTTGACCCCTCTCGATGAACCCCTTAAATTCGATTTATGAAAAATAAACTTTCGAACACTTATTTACTTATTTTTAAGCAGTTTTCTCTCCCTGAGTTTGAAGAGTGAGTGAATCAGTCAATCAGTTAGGACACTTTCTTTCCGCCCCCCCCCCCCCCCCAGAATTTCATCCCTCCCCATGGGCCCCTTAAATTTGAATTTATGAAAAAAAAAACGATCGAACATCTATTTACTTATCTTTTAAGCTGATTTTTTCCGCTGAGTTTCAAACTCCTCGCCCAGGTCGTTTAAGAGATACACGCTCCGTTAGGAATCCTTCAACCCCCACTTTTCACCCCTTTCACCTCATAATATACACCGCATCGAAAAACCCTCAGACACATGTCAACTTATTTTTAATGATGTGTTTATATGCCGAGTATCACATCCCCCCATGAAACCAATCGGGAGTTATTGTTATTCAATGAAATGCAGGTTTAACCCCCTTAAGACCCCCTGAATATCCGAAAATCCTCCCTTAGTGGACGGTTTTGACATACAATGATCATATTCTGTAAAATGTCATGTGTCTAACTTCAATAATTTTGGCTGGGCGATGGTGAGTGAGTCAGGACTTTTTCTCCCAATTTCCTTTTTTCAGAATTTCACCCCTCCCCATGAACCCCATAAATTGTGTTTATGAAAAACACTGTCGAACACCTATTTACTTATTTTTAAGCAGATATTTTTCACCTGAGTTTGATGAGTGAGTTTGTCAGTCAATCAGTTAGGACACTTTCTTTCCTGATTTCCCCCCCCCCCCCAGAATTTCACCCCTCCCTATGGGCCCCTTAAATTGGATTTATGAAAAAACGGCCAAACATCTATTTACTTATTTTTAAGCTGATTTTTTCCCGCTGAGTTTCAAACTCCTCGCCTATGTCGTTTAAGAGATACACGCTCCGTTAGGAATCCTTCAACCCCCACTTTTCACCCCTTTCACCTCATAATATACACCACATCGAAAAACCCTCAGACACATGTCTTCTTATTTTTAATTATGAGTGTATATGCCGAGTATCACATCTCCCAATGAAACCAATCGGGAGATATTGTTATTCAATGAAATGCAGGTCTACCCCCTTAACACTCCGTTAGAACCTGAATATCCAAACATCCTTCCTTAGTGCGCGTTTTCGACTTACCACGAACATCATCACCAAAATTTCATGTTTCTAACTTTAATAGTTTTGGCTGGGCGATGATGAATCAGTGAATCAGTCAGTCAGTCAGTCAGTCAGGACATTTGTTTTTATATAACAAATGGGACTTTCGTGAGTATTTTGAATTTCAATTGAATTTTGTAAGTATTTTGAACCTCAATTGCATTTTGTACGTATTTCGACTCTACGTTGCATTTTGTACGTATACATTTTATGCGTATTTTTCAATTTATTCCTTTTGTGAGTATTTTCGTTCTTAATTCCCTTTTGTAAGTATTACCGCTCTCCATTTTGTGAGTAGTTTCAATTTGAGTTCCTTTTTGTAAGTATCTTCCGTCTTACTTAATTTTCGTTCTGGTTTCCATTTCATCACTTTCGCTATCACCCACACCATCAGGGGCCGATAACCTACATGTAGGCCCCTTAAAACAACAATTATCATCATCATCGTCAATATGGAGTTTCATTACGTCTAAAGCAACAAAGCCGAGATGGTTCGAGGAATGCGAAAATGATCTCAGGCAAATTGGTATTCCAGACCGAAAAATTCCTGACAGGAACACATTTAGAAGATTGGTGAACAACTACCAAGGTTTTGAAATGGTATCACCTTCCGGAAGACAAAGAGGAAGTACCTTTGTCCGAAGGAATTCTATGCCGAAACAAGAACAAAACCTAGACACTGAAGTGAAATGGGTTGTTACCATGCAGTCCATAGAGGCTCAACTCGTTGTAGCCTATATAAATAAAATAATCAAATGTACAATTTATGTGCACTACTTTCACAGATTAAACATTAATATTGAAATATAAACCGCAATCTTACAGTAGCTCCCCAGAGGTTCTTAAATAGCAGAATGTAATATGGCGACCACGGGATATAGTTGAGTCCGACAATGCTTCCACTCTTTCATCTCCCCCGTCATCCTCCCGTGGTCAACTCTTGTCTTCCGACCCAATGACGATAAGACATCCGAGGCATAGGGTCTTGAGGATTTTCCCACCGTAATTGGACCTTGCCGTATCTTTCCGGGCATCTTCATTATTCAAAGCCTCTCCTCTTGTTTTAAGGTATCCCCTGCCTACTCTAAGAGGTCACTTTAGTGCAAGAACAATTGAACACTTAATTTTGTTTGTTTATACAAGAATAATATAAAATAGTCACCAATCATCGTGTAAGGGCAGTTTTAAGCAATTTAAAGTACGGGCATGGATACCAAGAACCCGCTCATGAGCGAAACCACGCACACTACATGGCATAAACCTAGAAGAATTGATGAGTTTTATTATAAAGTACTTTCAATAATCGTCGGTTTTCATAAATCCTAAATTTATGTAATATTTTCCACGTTCCCTTTAAGGACAGACGTAGGCAGAAAATTCAAACAAATCAAATCTCAAATGCTGGTATCTTTTACAATTTTGTTCATATGTTACTGAAACTTGGAACACTAGCTTGAAATTACTTGGGCATTTACGGCGAGGCTTTTAGGGAGGGATATGAGAACATGTTTGCTACCGTGTTACTTTTGGTACACGTTTTCTCGTTATCCGAGCACAATATTGTAAATTAGAATGCATAAAACAAATTCACATTTGAGTTGAAGTCCTAAGTGCAGGAACTTATTGATAAACACTGTTTATGATATTCTATGAATGTTTTGAATTTGGGGTTGAAATGTTTTCCAAATAAGTGAATATGTTAGATCATTTCTATTTTTTTAGATTAAAAATCTGTCGCCCTTAATCTTCATACTGGTGGGAAAAATAAGTATAAGAGTAATCAGAATCTATTTTGTAGTTTTCGAGGTAATGGTATCTACAATATGAAGCATAGTAAGAGCACTTTGACTTGGAAACCTTTTTTTTTTCCTTCTTGAATTTGCTTTACACAGTAACCAATGATTATGCACCTAAGTAAGTTAATTTCGAATAACTTTGTTTCAAAAGAGCTGCCGTATGTTTGGAATAAACGTAAGTTATGCGACATCCTTGGACCAACATGCAGTGGAATTGGTGAATGCTGTGACTTGGCGAATGATCTATCTGAACATTGTTCTATTGGAAGACAGTGCCATTCGACTATTGCAAAATGATGCTCAAGCCATTGCCTTGAGTTTTGAAATGGAAAACCACAAATAATATTTCTAGGGCGAGTGACGATGGAATATGAAACCACTCATTTTCTGTGTCTACACGTGATCTACACGTTGTCTACGTGGCCATTTGTCATGTAGAATGTGTGAAGTATGTAATCTATTAACGCGTGTTCTTAAGGAACCAAATGGACGAATAAGTACTAGGGGTATATTTTCTAATGCATGTAAAAGGAATGTAATAATAATAATATTCTCCCTAACTTGTGACAAGTCTACGTCTCTGCCTGGTAGACATTCCCTAGATCTGCTATGTAACATATTAGCAGGGCTCGTGTTCCTGTTAATGCGCGCTCTGACCAGTGAGTGATGAGTAGTTACTGCTTGACGGAAGAACAATGATATGAAGTAAAAGCTTGATTAATGGCAAGCCCAAGGCCAATTTAATTTTTGTATCCTCGGAAGAACAACGGTGAACAAAAGGTTAAATAAATGATATTATTTCTTTTCGTGGCGGTAAGAAATCTTGTCCTTTCGAGCACTGACAGACCAACTGATTAAAGAAATAACTCAACCTCATACATTTTCCGTATAAAACAGATTTCTCCACAACGAGAGTGAGTTTATTGTCACTGACTTTACCTTGATGCTCAACTGTTTTACTTACGACATAAATATGTTGAAGTGTTTTCATCATCAAACCGCCAATTGCGTCTAGTTTAATATAATCGGACGCGATAAATTGCCTCCCCAGGCCTGGAAGGTACTCAACCTACTTCCCGGGATTCAGACAGGTGTACATAAACTGCCTCCAGAGATTTAGAACGGTGTACTTAAAATGCCTCTTGGGATTCAGAAACGTGTACGTGAACTGCGTCCCGGAATTCAGAACGATGTACGTAAATTGCCTTCCAGGGATTCTGAGCAGTGTGCGTAAACTGCCTTCAGGGGTTCAGAGCATTGCAAGTAAATTTCCACCTGGGATTCAGAACGGTGTACATAAATTGCCTCCAGGGATTCAGAACGGTGTACGAAAATTGCATCGAGGGATTCTGAGCAGTGTGCGTAAACTGCCTTCAGGGGTTCGGAGCAGTGCCAATAAATTTCCACCTGGGATTCAGAACGGTGTACGTAAATTGCCTCCCGGGATCTAGTGCGGTGTACGTAAATTGCCTCCGATTATATATTTAGCCTACTTTTCACATTTTGCAAACATTAGGAAAAAGTTGACTTATGAGATCGATCCGGGAAAATGTGTGTCTGTCTGTCCATCTGTCTGTCTGTCTGTCTGTGTGTGTGTGTGTGTGTGTGTGTCCCTATCAACTCCTAAACGACTGCAGTATGAGAAAAGATCTATACCGGAACACTCAATGCCATACTTGAAAATGATGTCAGTGCTACCAACTGCTGAAAAACAACAATTGAAATTTGAGCTCCATGTTGGATATCTTGGAAGGTATACATGGGAACTATTCCAAAATTGGCATACATATAGTTAATAATACTTCAGATTAATTTTTAGGAGGCCATACATGTCAGTGTTGCCAAAAATGATTCTAAGCCTACTGATAGGTCCAATTTTAAATGCATATAACTTCTACATTATCAATTGGATATAAACAAAACTTCGTATGTACTATGTGTACATAAACACATTTGACTGAGCGTATTCTTAAGAGACACCAGGTCTGCCAACTGTTGATAAATGCTCTCTCTATTTTTCTTATCCAAATACCAATAAATCAGAAAGTATGCGAGCCAACAACTTTAAACTATGCACACGTATAGTACATGGCATTCTAGATTAATTTGGAGTAACTAATGTTTATCAGTACTACCGACATGATTATAAGCCTGCTGATAGGACCAATTTTTAAGTAAATGCCACTTATTGGATTTCAACCAAATTTCGTATGTGCTATGTGAATATAACAGATATGACTATGCGTATTCTAAAGAGAAATCAGGTCTGCCAACTGTTACTAAATGCTGTCTCTATTCTTTACCAAATATAAATATATCAGAAAGTATGCAAGCCAACAGCTCTATACTTTGCGCACGTATAGTACCTGACATTCTAGATTAATTTAGAGTAACTAATATACGTCAGTGCTGCCAACATGATTCTAAGCCTGCTAATAGGTCCAATTTTAAAATACCTACAAATGGATACTAACAAATGAATTTCATCCAAAATTGACAAAACAATAGATCGTAATATTTAAAATTATTTCTGACCAACACATGCATGACATTGTTGCCAACATGAATTTATGCGCGCTGATAGATCCAATGTCTAACTGCACGTAACGTCCATGCTATCCTTTGGACTTCAACCAAATTTTGTATTCTGTACCTTAAGAGATGGAACTAAGAATATATTCAGTCACGAGGGCTGCCAACTGTAGAGCTCTATTAGGCTATATTATGCCAGGTATATTTCGAATTAATTAGAAATTTCGATATTACCTACTTAATTTCTTCACTATTCTAGATAGGTCGATGTAGATTAACCATTGGCATGAATCTTAAATTTTATGAAAAGTAGGCTCTTTAGTTCGTCACGGAACTTCTTGTTTTGTGTTGCTTTGTGCTTTATTTGTCATTATTGAGTATTTTACACTAAATGTGATTTGTATGTAATCCGAAAGCATAAGTTCGTGTTGCCCGACTGGGTTATGAATTTATTCTATTTTCATACAGGCCGTGATGGCTGTTTGCGGTAAAGCTGTTTGCCTCTTAAAAAGACAGACCGATTATGATTCCCGGTTAGTGCATGTGGAAATTTAGAGGTAACATGTCACGTTCGTTGATTTTAATTCCTCGTGTAAATGATTGGGTGTCATAGGTTAAATTGACTGGGGCACTCCCTCTCTGATCAAACAGCTACTCAATTCTCCTCACGAGGCTGATTGCATTCTGCTCCAACCCTCACGTCAGGTTCTAAAATACTAAATCGAACCCGGGGTTTCCAAGTGAGAGGCAGGTGCACTATCCCAACATCACGGGAGATAACCTACAAGTTTCCTCTCTTACCACATGCCCTTTTGGCTGCAATGGCATGGACTCCAGCTCATGAGGACAACTGATATTCCCATCTCATACTTGGTAACCCGAGCATATTCGGGCGTCTACCAGGTGGCGGAAGCGTATCCAAACAGCATTTATCTTTAAATAAATCCTTCTGTTCGTCGCTAGCATCCCCGAAAGACTGTATATTTTTCCTTCATGAAAACACTGTGTACATTGTTGGCACACATGGCGTGTGTTGGAACTCCCGCTGTGGTCGATACGACTTTGCTCAATCAATCAGGAAACAGAAACTAGGCTCAGACCATTTATGGGAGGTCAGAGTCGAACAAGTAGTGAGTTCGCATGCGAGCACCACACTGTGTTCGAATGCGCTTTTCAGCAGCGTGGCCCCAATTCTTAACCACCCTGACCGATATTTCAGCGTTTAGAGTCTTCTTGTCGGTGAAACTAACACCACCTCGTGATGCATCGGCTAGCATTCTTGACTCTTGCCCCAAAGGTCCAGGTTCGATTCCTTGCTATGCCAAGAAATGTAATCATGGCCTGAGATCTGGAACAGGATATACTTAGCCTCGTGAGACAAAACTAAAAAGTGGTGGGTTCGATTCCCCCCTCAGCCATCCTGGAGGTGGCTTTCCGTGGTTTCTCCCTTCTGCTCCAGGCAAATACCGGGATGGTTCCTAATTTAAGGTGACGGCCACCTCCATCCCATTCCTCGACTGAATTACAAACACACACGGTTATACAGCCATCACAATAACACAGACAATGATTCTACCCTCATCCAAGTACATGGGGATTATTGTCCATGATGTCCAAGCAACTCAAATGAAATAACAAGACCAACTAACTGTAAGATTTTGAATACGGTAATAGTAATGACTTTCGAGGGTTGTTGTTGTTGTTTCATTTTTGGGGTTTCTACACCGTAGACATTTCAGTCCCATGTACTTGGGTGTGTGTAGAATTTGTCTGCGTTATTGTAGTGCCTGTAGTGGTGTGTGTAATTGAGGTGAAGATTGGTAAAGACTTAGCCATAGTCTTAAGTTAGGAACCTCCTGGTATTTGCCAGGAGTAGAAGTGGGGAAACCACGGAAAATTACTTCGAGGATAGCTGAGTTGGGAATTGATCCCAACTTTTCTCAATTTTGTTTCCTCACAAGATTGAGTGTATCGTGTTACATCCCTCCAAGTTTCAAACCACGACGTCATGAGGTGGACAATATGAAAGTTGAACCATAAGCTCTGGTATGTGGACGACAGTATTAAAAATGTGTGATATGTGATGGTGAGGTTGGCTGCGTCCCTGTCAAAGCTCGAATTTATCTTGACCCTCCTAGGAATGTCATTTCGGAATTTCTTGAAGGGGACTTTAGATCTATAACAGAAGTACGGATCTCCAACTTTCTCATTATATCTTAGAACATTTCTCCCCAGGAGCCATATTGCTTGGACTATACCCCTTGTTAGATGGAATGCTTCGAACACAAGATTTGTCTCGCCAACTAAATACTGACCGTTGAGCAACAGACATCTCATGCTGCCGAACTGTACAGTAGTAATATGCAATACTGGGCGTTAGCAATGGAAGCGTGGGTATAATTTTAGAAATTAGGTAGAGGAATAGCTCTCGTTACCTCCGTGACAGGTGGCAGCACGTCGGCCTCTCACCGCTTGTTCCGTGGTTCGAATCCCGGTCACTCCATGTGAGATTTGTGCTGGACAAAGCGGAGGCCGACAGGTTTTTCTCCGGGTACTCTGCTTTTCCCTGTCATCATTTCAGTCCAGCAACACTCTCCACTATCATTTCATTTTATTTATTTCAATTCATTTAATCACTGTCCCAGGGGAGTGCGACAGGCTTCGGCAGCCGGCACAGTTCATATCCTCGCCGCTAGATGGGGGCTTAATTTATTCCATGTGCTGACCCGGTTGGTCGACTGGAAGCAGGCTGTGGATTTTCATTTCATTTCAATAGCTCTCGTTACAGTTACAGACCTTCTGTGGTCGCAAAGTACGTATAAAGACTTCGGTCCCAAAGGTCCAGAGTTCGATTTCTGACTCTGCCAAGAAATGGGTTGGAATGGGCTACACTCAGTCGCGTGGTTTCGATTTCCACTTCAGCCATCCTAGCAGTGGTTTCAAATGGTTTTTCATTTCAACTGTTAGCAAATGTTGGAATAATTCCTAACTTAAAATCACAACCACTTTCGTCCAATTCTTAACCTCATTTACACTATTCACTACTACTACTACTGATACCACACAAATCCAAGTGGTCAGAAATTCTACCCACGCTTACAAGAAAAGGCTGGTTGATAACAATGAATGTCAAGTTTTAAAGCTATTCTTTCAGTGTTGCCTCTACAAACTGTCAATTGTAACTCTTCAGTAGCGGCTTCGGTGGCGTAGTTGGTAGCATGCCAAGCTTCTATGCCCAAGATCACGGGTTCAAACCCGGCCGAAGTCGTCAGATTTTTAAGAGCGTTGAAAATCCCTCAGTATGCCTTCCTTCGGAGGGGAAGTAAAGCCGAAGGTCCCATGTCATAGATTTATGGCATGTTAAAGAATCTTCCACTAATTACACCTGTGTGAATCTAAATTAATTATAGGTTAAACAAGTTCTTAGGGTTGCTAAGTTCGTCGTCAGGAGCTGACTGCGGTGTCGTCTATTAGCCAAGTTCCAAACTAGTAGTTGTTGACGGTGGCGTTTGGCGGCAAAAGTAGGAACTAGTTGAAATTCAATGTCTGCAGTCCTTACTTGAATTAAAACAGATAACACATTAATACAGACATCAAAAATATCACCGGTTATCAGACAGATTCTACACACACCCTAAGTACACGGGGCTACATGACCGCGTTGTCGCAGCCCCTAAACTAAGGAACGAATCAACCAACCTAACTCTTTAGTCGGTCAACATGAATTTTCCCAATAACTGGGCGGGGTGCAGTGTAGCTTATATAATTATATGAATAATAAGTGGGCTAAATATCATTCCGGGAAGAAAATACCTGTAGCCTATTAATTGTGATCACAATCATAATTAGGCAATTTTAAGATTATGCGTTCTGACCTTCAAGCGGTTATCATCAGATCATGATCGCTGTGTTGAGGTTTAAATTTATAAACAAATATACTGTACCTAGCTACATGAATTGCAGCCAATGGCCATAGCAGGGTATTTTAATTGAACGCCCGTGGGCTCCCCAACAAATTCAATTTCTAGTAGTTCATTCTTTGGCTAGCAGATGCCACTGTCACTGACACCTAGCGGCGAACTTTGGAACCTGATAGAGCGTTTCTAACCAACCAAATATAACCTACAAATTTGGCTACACACTACCAATTGTAGTGGTACGTTCTATTACATGCCATAAATCTATGACATGGGCCCACCAGCTTCACTTCCCCTACGAAGGAAGGCATACTGAAGGATTATAACGCTCTTAAAAATCCGACGGCTTCGCCTGGGTTTTAACCCGCGATCTTGGGAATAGCAGTTCAAATATTGTTTAACTACAATAAGTGTGTTTATATTGCGATTTGCAGTTCGAATCTCGTTATGTATGGTTAGTAATTTTTATAAGGGTTTGTGCATTACGTATGAGTATTATGCACCTGTGTATAGTTAGAACTGCACAATATAATGAGATAACTAACCATGTACATAATGGAATTCAAGTGCATGCTCTAATTTTAATTTTATTGTGTTGTTATAATTGTGTTGTAGAATGCTGCCAATATACCACAAAGTAGTCCTTCTTGTCTTCCACTGTATCTTCTGCCCTCTGAAAGAGACCCTTAAAAAGGCAGGGTGTGTGTATCCCCTCAACGGTTGGCACACCACACCCTCAAGAGTTTACTGTCAGTGGATCTGGTAGTTCGCAACCCCAAGGGATTCCGGAGCTTCGTCCACGTTCTATCTTTCTATGGACTTTGGGGTTGACCCCCTCTTTCCCTTTTCTATCTAACTGTTATTGCTCTTCTTCCGTCTGTCCATTGCCATTCTTCGAGTGTTGAAGGCGTTTCCTTTTCCTGCCATGTATTTCCCTTATTCGCCTTTTGTTTTCCACTTCTGCCTCTAGTATGAAAGTTAGATGTAAGTCCATAAGTGGTATAAGTAAGTAGTTTTCATTCTCTAAATTCATGTCGCAATTACATCATTATAGCGAGATTACCTGAATCTTTCGACCTTTAAAACGACCATCACCACCACCACTGTTAGTTTTCTAATTACAAATAATGAAATAAGGATATGCGTTTTATAATTGAAAGAAAACAAACAAATCATAGAATTTCCGTCATAGTATAGTTTCGTTTTTAAGGTGGTCCTAGTTTAGAGCATACGAATTGAGAACAAAACCACCATCAGGACTTGATTCCGAATACCCTGCATTTCTGGCAATTACACTGTATATGTACGCCTACCACAGAGATGCACCCCAAAGGAAGCCCTTGTTATAGATTGGTGTACGTGCAACGGCGAAAGCTCGGCAGGGACCTACTGTCTAAACTAGACACGGGTAAATTTTAAGTTCATAGAAATAGATTTCAAGTATAGAGCAGTCTGTGACTTAATATTCGACTCACCCACTTCAAAATGGAAACAAGTATTATTTATTAGAAAGTGATAGATCATTAACAACTGGGGTAGTTAATTATGCTAATCACACCATTGTGTCGGCCATCCATGATATGGTTATCCATGATTTCACA
Source organism: Meconema thalassinum (assembly GCA_946902985.2). Classification (NCBI taxonomy): domain Eukaryota; kingdom Metazoa; phylum Arthropoda; class Insecta; order Orthoptera; family Tettigoniidae; genus Meconema; species Meconema thalassinum. The sequence goes on along the minus strand of OX336388.2, from coordinate 1,910,617,643 downwards.
TTTTCGTCTCCAGACAAATTTCGGGACGCTACCTTCTCATAGGCCACATGTGCTTCCGGCCTACTCTTTGCTCAGTGTCATGCATCATTTCTCATTAACTCCTAGCATGAGGTTGGCGTCAGGAAAGACTCTCGGCTATAAAATCTATTCGCAAAATAGAAACTTATCTAATCTCATTATCCACCCCGTAGGAATGGGGATAATAATAAGTTAGATCACTTGTGGTGAAATATGTGGGTACTTCTTGTGTCTGATTGGACGAAGCACCTCGCCCTTGTAGTAATTCAGTTGGTTATTGTTTCTTGGTCTCAGATAAGATCGTCTGAGCCAAGAAGTGAAGTTCAGGCACCACCCAGATGCCAAGGAGGGAGTGTCTGCCTTCTTTATGTAAAACCAGAATTAATTCGAATGTGCAGATGACCTGTGCTTCTCATCTGTTGGTCAGGAGGAACTTGGATCTGTAATAGCCTTTGCTCCTTTTTATACTGCCTAACACACCCAGTTCTCTGATTTATAGTTCATTCCATATCGACTGCGTGTAATAAAGTTCGGTAACACGAACGCATGACGATCCTTCAAGTAGATAGTGGAGAGAGACGGGAACAAACTGCACTGTTAATGCCCTCAAATGGTAAATTATATTGTTAATCGTCGAATAATAACAATTAATTGGAGCTGCGATTACAGAACGTGAAGAAACGTCTAAAACTGTCGGGTAGAAAATGATTTGAAGCTTCATTGTAGTTCTGTCTCATTTAACAATTATGCTGTACTTCCAGAAAGTAAGTTTGTTTGTTTTTCATGAATATAGATAGATAGTTAGTTAGTTTGCTATTAGAGTTTTAAGGGGCGGAACAGCTAGGTCATCTGCCCCTCATAACACGGATTAAAAATTTAGAATAAATTAAAATTTAGAGGTATGGCCTAAAAATAATAAAACAAAAATAAAATAAAGATAATAATTATAACAATAAACGAAAAGAAAAATTACGGAATGGAATTTAGAATTCTAAAATTTCTCACTTATATAGTGGATGACGATATCAGCAGCCACCACGTCATCGGCTATTATACAGTAGTCCTAAGTTTGAGTGTAATCTGAAAACCAAGGCGTCTTCATAGACCAGCAAGATCCACTCACTCGGTTAAAATGTGGGCCACGATGAAAACAGCTTCACAGGTACAAAGTGGGGGTCTTCCCTTTTCATTAGATACGATTGGGTGGATCTTGCATGAAGAGCATGGAAACGGACAATATGATACGTGGTTTTGAAGCTGATCTTCCTATTTTAAAATGTTGTCCATATTATTATTCAGGACTGGCCAGGCTTATAAAAAGATGAAACGAAAGGATAGAGTACCGAATATATTGGATTCTACCGTAAGATATGAAACGCATGTTGAGCAGCCAGACAAAGTCAACAGCGAGAAGAAGGGAACTTACGAATCTATAGTCCTTCCTACAAGGAGAAATATCGCCTTCAAGTTATAGACGTGATAGGGTTATTTGTAGAAGTACGGGGGATAATATCTTCTTTTTCTTAAAAGAACGTGAAGTAGATGTTGACCTCCTAACAACACCATAAACACCATAGCAATAGCAGCTCTTATGGCAACAAGTACAATTTTGAAACATCACTTTTATTACGAATATTGTTAGGGCGCAAGAGTTAATTGTCATGCACTATTTTTGTTACAGTTATTTAATATAATCTTTAGAACATATCGATATAAGTTAGTATGCTATACTCTTTTGTTAACAAATATTTTCGCTTTATTTATATTCGTAAAAACATTTTGTAGCTTAGTATTTTATATTATTCTTTAAAATATTTGACTTGCTATCAGACTTTGAATTCGAAGCAGAGATACTTTGTTAGACCTTTGAATTATAGATCTAGATTTCTATTGTTAACATTTACTGTAAAATTATACTTATTAAGGAGAATCAACTAATCTCATAGCGCCCATGTTAAAACAAGACTAATTAAGCCCCATTAACTCAGCAATTAATAAACACATTAAATGAAATTTTACAGGTGTATTTTTATATTTACCCTAGTAAAATTGTTAACCTACAGGTTATCGTTACTTTACTATATATAAAAAAAACTTTGTACATTATTGGGGAAAATGTTTTACACTTAAATGCTATTCGAAATTATATTTTAGACTTAGCTGATTCATTTTACTACCAAATAATAGGCACAGCATGATAGAAAAGGTGAAAATTTAAAATCTCTGTCTCAATTTGTTTCTGAGAAACAAGGTCACATGTGTAAAAATATATATTTTTCATAAATTTTACCATTGGAGATTCTAGTCCTTGGCCTGGCCGGAAATATGCTATTTACTGGCGAAACAAACACACGTACACTTTATTTATGCTTCTGCTGGCACTATTAGTGTTATACAAAAAATGGAATGGAATTTTCTTCATTGCTTCATTCATCCCATTCCCTGACCCGGTCGGTCGACTGGAAGCAGGCTGTGGATTTTCATTTCAAGTAATAACGAACTGAAATGAGGGCTACCTTTTGCAATCACAGTATGTTTTTACAGGGTGATTTTTTCCACCGTGTACAAACTCTAGGGATTGATCGAGGAGAGGTTACGGAACAGAAAACGTCTAATGAACGTATGTCCGGAAATGCATTGTTTGTTTGTTAGGGACCATTTATTAGATCATCCTTTGTTACAGAGACGGCGGTCTGATACGCGCTGTACCATGCAGCCACAGTTACAGTGTGTGTTCAAAATGGTTTTCCTGTGCCTCCACGCATGCATATACGCGCCGTAGAATGTTCTGTCTCACATGTTCACATCGAGTGGCTTCGGTGGCGTATTCGGTAGCATGCTGAGCTTCTATGCCCAAGATAGCGGGTTCAAACCCGGCCGAAGCCGTCGGATTTTTTAAGAGCGTTAAAAATCCCTCAGTATGCCTTTCTTCGGAGGGGAAGTAAAGCCGGCGGTCCCATGTCATAGATTTATGGCATGTTAAAGAACCTTCCACTAATTGCACCTGTGTGAAGCTAAATTGGATAGGTTAAGAATGTAAACAACGCTCTTAGGTTTCTACGTTCGTTGCCAAGAGCCGACTGCGGTGGTGTCTAGTAGCAAAGTTCTGAACTTGGCCTAGTAGTCGTTGACGGTGGCGCTTGGCGGTAAAAGAAGGAACTATTTGAAAAATTCTAACGTGCAGTAGCCTACTTAAATTAAAAAACAGATAACACACACTAATGCAGTCATCACAATTAACACCGGTTATCAGACAGATTCTACACTCACCCAAAGTACACGGGGCTACATGACCGCGTTGTCGCAGCCCCTAAACTTAAGAACCAACCAACCAACCATGTTCACATCAGCCAGGCTGCATCCGAACAGTGTCAAAGGCAGCATGAATACGCTGCGTCGCTGCTGCAGTGTCTCCAATCTCGAATGGGCTCTGCGTACACGATACGTTTGAAATGGCCCAATAACTAGAAATCTCACGGGTTGAGATATGGTAAACAAGCAGGCATATGCAACTGGACCTCCTCGTACGATCCATCGACCAGGGAAGCCACAATTGAGATACGTCCGGATGTTAACGGTGAAGTGGGCTGGAGCACCATCATGTAGCTGCCACATCCTGCGAATCATCAATGGTACGTCTTGCAGCAAGCGAGGCAAAGTGACCCGCAAGAAACGCCGATAGTTCCGCTGGGTTTTCCTAGGCGCGGAAGCGGCGAGCGGAACGTGGAGAGCGGAGTTGGCTCTCCGCTCGTGAGTCATCAGCTAGCTGAATTGTGTTTTCCTAGACACGGACTTGTCCTCTGGCGGAGAGCCGAACGGTTGCTCATTTGTATACTAGGAGTGATAAGGTGAGGTCGATATGGACGTGGAATCTAGACTTTCTATTTTATTACACTTGGAAGAGGAGGGGGAGGAAGAAATGGAGGAGAGTTACTACTACATTTAGTGAAGGATCAAAAATGTGGAAGTGACATATTTAAAACGCGTGAAAATGAGGGCGTGTTTAAAATTCTTATAAATAACCATTTAATTGTTGACGAAATTAGATTCAAACAGTACTTTCGATTGACCAAAAACGAGTTCTATGATCTATACCAAGAAATACAAGGTGTAGAAGAACTGAAATCGCAGGTTAATAACAAAAATGCAACGCCAATTTTAGTGGATATGAAACTGGCACTAACACTAAGGTATGTACACAACTTGAACAGACGTCCAGCCACTCCGCCAGCCGAAAGCGGACTCGTCTGCTCACGGAGCAGAGGAACGCGGAGGAGCGAGTTCCGCTCGTCAAGCGGCGGTCCGCTCTGCTTCTAGGAAAACAGTACCATTAAAATTACACATGACCAGAGGAGAGCCAACTCCGCTCTCCGCGTCCCGCTCACCGCTTCCGCATCTAGGAAAACCCAGCTTTAGGCGACGTGGAAGGAAGACTGGTCCTTAGCATGGACATGCATTTCCGGACATACGTTCATTAGACCATTTTTGTTCCGTATCCTCTGAGCGAGCAATCCCTAGAGTTTGTACACGGTGGAAATAATCACCCTGTGTAATAAAATGTGAGTGTATTGCGATGACACAAAGGAGGAGAAACTGCGGAAAGGATTCAAGTGTCATGAACACGACCAGTGTGTTTGGCAAGACAGCAAACAGGGGCACTGGCCCCGGCAAGAAGAACGAGCAGGGTTTGAACATGTCTGTTAGCAAGCGGAATAGGAAACAGGCACTAGTTATTACTTTGCTCACGGGGCCGATAACCTCGATGTTAGGCCCCTTAAAACAACAATTATCATCATCATTACTTTGCTCATGTCAACCCTGAGCTGCTCGAGGGGTCACGAGTATACGTGGTCTGACACAATATCACCCTATCTAGGATAACCCAAATGATTTCGGGGGTGAAATGCAATCACATATTTTCAATGAGCTAAGATCGACATGCATATGCAAAGTTTCAGTGAGATAGGAAGTTTCCAGTTATTATTATTATTATTATTATTATTATTATTATAAAATACGCTAAGGTGTATGGATCACAAAACTCAAGCTCCTAAACAAGAGGGAGTTAGAAGGTGTGGTTTGTACCAAAATCTTCCAAATCGTCTCAGTAGTACAGGAAATATCTTGCATTTCTTGATAAGTCAACGGAAATATATGTATTTGTACATAAAGTGATTTTAAACAAATAAACAAGCGATAGCCCCTGGCTGAACTGTTTCGCGTCCAGCCCGTATAGCACTTGCGCCCGCCGGGTAGTCTGTACACATGGGGCGCACACAACCCATTATGCGTGACTTCTCGCATGGGTCCGCTAGTTATTATTATTATTTTACTTCGTTATGCCCATCTGTGGAGCACGATAGAACTTATTTAGCTAATGATGTTTTTATCTTCTCCCAAAATCTCTTCATCTGGACACTAAATATCTTCCTCCATTCTTCAGTCCTTGATTTCTTGATCCTGGTAGTGATTTTCTCAGAGAAATATTGATTGTTGAATAATGTTCAGAATGTGTAATTTCCTCTGTAAAGCAAATTTCTTGAAGGTCATTTTCTATTTCGGTTGGTTGGCTGGTTCTTAAGTTTAGGGGCTGCGACAACGCGGTCATGTAGCCCCGTGTACTTTGGGTGTGTGTAGAATCTGTCTGATTTATTTATTTATCGTATGGCTTTTAGTGCCGGGAGTGTCCGAGGACATGTTCGGCTCGCCTGTGTCTGTAGCTGCTTCCAGCGGACACCCTAAAGGGTGAGCTACTCGTTCCGTTCAATTTCAAGTAGTTCCAACTTTCGCCACCAGATATCAATGATACCTAGTGGTGAACGTTGGAACTTTGATAGAGCGTTCTGACGAAATCTAACCTAACAATTTTCCTTTACACAAGTTTAGTCTCTGAAAGGATCTTTTACATGCCATAAATCTATGACATGGGACCGCCGGCTTTTCTTCCCCACCGAAGGAAGGCATACTGAAGGATTTTTAACGCTCTTAAAAAATCCAACGACTTCGGCCGGGTTTGAACCCGCTATCTTGGGCATAGCAGTTCAGCATGCTACCGACTACGCCACCTAACCGCTATCTGTCTGATAACCGAGCGCCACCGTCTACGACTACTAGGCCAAGTTCAGAACTTATCTACTAGACGACACCGCAGTCGGTTCTTGACAACGAACGTAGAAACCTAAGAGCGTTGTTTACATTCTTAACCTATCCAATTTTGTTTAACACCGCTGTAATTAGGGAAAGGTTTTTTAACATGCCATAAATCTATGACATGGGACCGCCGGCTTTACTTCCCCTCCGAAGTAAGGCATACTGCGGGATTTTTAACGCTCTTAAAAAATCCGACGGCTTCGGCGGGTTTGAACCCGCTATCTTGGGCATAGAAGCTCAGCATGCTATTGACTACGCCACCGAAGCCGGTTTTTCTATTGCACTAAGCCAGTTGTTCTTGACTTTCATTGAGAGAGCATGGGTTGAGAATCCTTTTGGTGAGCCTGTCATTGTGCATTCTGAGAATGTGGCCGTAGAACTTTATTCGCCTTTTCCTGAAGGTGTTAATGATCTATTCATCATGCTGATAAAGCTCCCGTGACTTCCATTTTATCCTGATTCCTTCTGAGCAGACTGGGCAAATTATTATTATTCTTTTCTCCTCGATTTTGGCCATCTTTTTTTTTATTTTTTTAGTCAATTTACCCTCTAGGTTGGTGGTTCCCACGGACTCAGCGAGGGAAATCACCACTACCGCCTCTATGGGCAGTGTCCTGGAGCCTGGAACATCTGGTCGGGATGGATACAACTGGGGAGGTGTGATCAGCACTTCGCCCAGGCGGCCTCACCTGCAAAGCGAACAGGGGCCTCATGAGGGATGGGAAGGGATGGAAGATTGGGATGGATAGGCGAGGAAGAGGGAAGGATGCGTCCGTGGCCTTACAGTAGGTACCATCCCGGCATTTGCCCGAAGACGAAGTGGGAAACCACGGAAAACTACTTCGAGGATGGCTGAGGTGGGAATCGAACTCCCTCTACTCATTTGGACCACCCGAGGCTGAGTAGACCCCGTTCCAGTCCTCATACCACTTTTCAAATTTCGTGGCAGAGCCGGGAAACGAACCCAGGACCTCCGGGGCGACAGCTAACCATGCTGACCGCTACGCTATAGAGGTGACGTTGGCCATCTTTGGACCGCGTGAAATAACCCATTGCATTCACAATCTCTTTCCTTTGCCCTTTCTTGCCTTCCAGTAGTTTTTCATTACTTCACTTTTTCTCCTTCTCTCTTCCATCCATATGTTAACCCGCTTCTTCTTTTCCTTCTCCTGGAAACCCTTGAAATTTTTGATCATATTTCTGAAATAATATTTCTGAATAATATCTATTGTTACTTCCATCTCTTCCACATCCCTTTTTATACTTTGTACCCATTGATTACCATTCTTGCTTTTGTATACATGACTGAAAAATTGTTTTGTGAGTCTGGTGTTATTCATCCTCATTACGTGTCCAAAGAAATTATTATTATTATTATTCATTCATTCAATTTCGCTAATCGGCCAACTAGGGACCACGATAAGCCTCATTTTACATTCTGGCATTTGCTCATTTTTTTCTTGATCCACATTGCCTTCATGAGCTCACTGTGTTTAGCACGACGTTCCTCTGTCCATTTCGCACCAGTTGTCCGTTTTTCGTCCCGGAAAGTCCCAAACGTCTTGATGGCTGCTCCATAAAGATTTCGGTCTTGTGCATCTTCTGCTCGTATCCCCATTTCTTTCAGATCTTTCTGGACGTTAACATACCATGGCATTGTCGTTTTTGGTTTTGAGTCGAATATACTGAAGATACGTTTCGTCCATCGGGAATCGATCATCCGTCGCATATGACCGTAGAAGCAAACTCTGCGTTTTCGCATTGTGTCTGTGATCTTCTCTATCCTCGAGTAAACTTCTTGCCTGGATTTTCTGATGTAGATGCCATTTTTGTAGTCTGGGCCAAGTATGATGTGTAGGATCTTTCTTTCTTTCTTTCTTTCTTTCTTTCTTTCTTTCTTTCTTTCTTTTCTCTCTAACTTCGCGAGCAAACATTTCTCGGATAGGATAAGGCATTCAGATGCATATAGCGGTACTGGTTTGATGACAGTGTTGTAGTGACGAATTTTTGTGTTCATAGAAAAGCACTTTTTGTTATATATGTTGCGGGTGGTTTGAAAAGCGACTTCCATTTTCTTGATTCTTGCTTCTATGGCTTCCTTGTCAAGGCCATTTTGCTGGATCCATTCCCCAAGATGTTTAAATTTATTAACACGGTTTATCGTTCCATATTTGGTGTTTAGTTGTGCTGTATCATCCTTGATGTTCGACATTACTTCTGTCTTTTGAAAGGAAATTTGTAATCCTGTTTGTTCTGCTACTTCCTTCAATATATTGACCTGTTCTGTTGCACTTTCGAAATCTTCTGTCATCAGGGCTATATCATCAGCGAATGCTAAGCAATCTATTTCCACTCCGTTTTTCTTCGTCCCGATCTTTAAAGGTTTGTAAAGGCCTCCTTCTTTTAACTTCTGTCGCCAATTATTATTATTATTATTATTATTTTTATTATTATTACATATTATATGAAAGAATAAACGTTGTTGCCATTCCCAAACGTAGAATGATATTTCTTAAATAATTTTTCAGTAAGATGTGTGCACATATATTCTTTCCCCCGTTGTACACAGACACTTCTAATTAACGAACTAAAAATATATCCAACAGTTAATCTTCTAATGATCGCGGACAGCTGTCCCTTGTTTGCGGCTGTTGCCTTGTGTATGAGTTTGACGTAGTCAATTGCATGTATCAACCTGAGGGGCCTAAGACTAATGTTCAATTGCTGATATGTCACGCCTTGATTGCAGACATACAACATTTAAATGGCTTGCGCCTATCGATCTGCCATGCCCCACGGCCAGTAATCGCTGCCCTACAGTGCCCTCACCAATTACCACTGCTGCCTCCGCATGGTCTTTAAGTATTAACGCGACATAGCGAGTGAAATGTTACTAACTCATTGCAGAAATTCGTGCTTTAGTCAACGCATCATTTGTCAAAATCCATTTTCTTTCTACTGTTACAAACATGAGCTGCTTTTAAAGTACAATTGAACGAAGGGTTTTGAAGAGATATGCTATGAAGAAAAATACAGTTAGCTTGATAGAATGTGTGCAGTAAGTGTACTAATACAGATGCAGTGCTCTACCACAGGCGTTCTCAACCTGGTGCTCGCGACCGTAAGCTTTTCTGAGATCCACTCATCAATTCGAATGTTGTTGCACAAACCGAAGTATTTGTATTTTTATTACAAGTTTTGACCGTCAGAAATGTTATCATTTTGTAAAATAGTGTTTTTTTTATCTACAGCAAAATTACCACGAAAGATACTGATTAGACGCGACTGACCACATGTAAATGTATCATTCTGCATGAGTTATGCAGGCAGTCGAAGCATCCCTGGTGAGCGGTAAATCCCTAGCTATTTTATCACTTCAGACGAAGAGAGAGACAGGAAAAGCAAAGAGAGGCGCATGCTTGTTCTATTATTATTATTACTATTATTATTATTATTATTATTATTATATTCGATTTAATGGTGCTCGGGTACTTAGTATGGGGCTCGTTAACTTTGTATGATGCTCGGGAACTTGGTATGGTGCTCGGTACTTGGTATGGGGCTCGGGTTCTTGGTATGGGACTCGGGTACTTGGTATGGAACTCGGGTACTTGGTATGGGACTCGGGAACCTGGTATGGTGCTTAGGAAATTGGTAGGTTACTCGCTAATTTAGTATGGTGCTTGGGTACTTGGTATGGTGCTCGGGAACTTGGTATGGTACTCGCTAATTTAGTATGGTGCTTGGGTACTTGGTATGGTGCTCGGGAACTTGGTATAGAGCTCGGGAACTTAGTATGGTGCTCGGGAACTTGGTATGGTGCTCGAGAACTTGGTATAGTACTCGGAAACTTAGTTTGGTGCTCGGGTACTTGCTATGGTGCTGTGTACTTGGTATGGTTCTCGGGTACTGAGTATAGGACTCGGGAACTTGGTATGGTACTTGGTAACTTAGTATGGTGCTTGGATATTTGGTATGGTGCTCGGGAACTTTGTATGGTGCTCGGAAACTTAGTATGGTGCTTGGATACTTGGTATGGGGCTTGGCTACTTGGTATGAGACTCAGATACTTGATATGGTTCTCGGTAACTTGGCATGGTGCTAGGATACTTGGTATGGGGCTCGGGAACTAGGTTTGGTGCTTGGGTACTTGGTATGGTGCTCGGGTACTTCGTATGGGGCTCGGGAACTTGGTATTGTGCTTGGGAACTTGGTTTTGGGCTCGGGTTCTTGGTATGGGAATCGGGAACTGGGTATGGTGCTCGGGAACTTGGTATAGTGCTGGGGTACTTGGTATGTGACTCGGTAACTTGGTATGGGGCTCGGGAACTTGGTATTGTGCTTGGGAACTTGGTTTTGGACTCGGTAACTTGGTATGGGACTTGGTAACTTGGTATGGGGCTCGGGAACTGGGTATGGTGCTCGGGAACTTGGTATGGTGCTAGGGTACTTGGTATGGGACTCGGTAACTTGGTTTGGGGCTCGGGAACTTGGTATGGTACTCTCAGTCTCAAAAAGGCTGAGAACGCTTACTCTAGCGAAAAAATATTGAAATATTAAAAACTATTTTTCATGTTGCCTACTTAATCTATTTATAGAATCGCTTTTCAGTTGGCAAACACGAGTTATTTACTGACAATCAGACAAACCATGAAGCCAAAAGATTCAGATCATTTAGGCTAAAATTCATGAAATCGGACAGGATAATTTGGTTGGACAACAATGCATAGAATTTACATACCCTAGAAATATATATGTTTAAATCGCGTATACTCCAAGCTCAGCGTTACCCACTGACTCTGCGAGGGATCTTTCTTCTTCCGCCACAAATATAGTGTCTTTGTCAGCAGATACAACTTGGGATAGTGACAGGCCGATTGCCCAGGCGACCGCTAACTTGGGTCATATGTAGGAAACGTCAGGAAAGGGAGTGAAAAGGAAGTTGGCCGTTAAGTCGTAAATCCTCCTACATGATTCAACCACAACAAGAAACATACACACATACATATATATATAGCTTTGAAGCCATTTTCAGTGTTGTAAGTATACGGGTACAGGAGATTCTAAACTAAAAAACTTAAAATCTAGGATAACCTCTATGTATCAATTAGAATGTGATTAAGGTAGTACAAAATTCATAGCCATTATTAGAGTCTTGATAATTGTTTATAACATTTAATACAATGTAAATTAGTTGTAGGTTTGTGACATAAGTTTAAATTTTTGTTGCGATTTATTAATCTCACTGAGAAGGACTTTTGTATTAGCTTATTAGGGAATCACTGTATCTACTGTAATAATCACTTGTATCAAAGAAGTGGAAATTAAAGTTAAAATACAGAATGCTAACAAAGTGTACTACTCTCTGCAGTTTTTATTGGGATCCAATTTTTTGACGAGAAATACAAAATTGTAAATATACAATACCATCATTAGGCCATTTCTAACTTAAAGTGCAGAATCATGGAGTTTAAGAAAACAGGAAGAACACCAGTCGCAGGATTTCGAAAATAAAGTGTATAGGAAACATTAAGGACCACTTTTTGACCCCGCACCTCAAATCTGAACAAAAAAAGAGATAAAAAAGACATACTATCACAACAAGCACCAATACTCAACATTCTGAACTCCAGAAGACTTCAATGGGCTGGTCATGTATAAGGTGCGTTCAAAAAGTAACGAGCCGGAGGCTGTAATGCGCAAACCGGTGACGACATCGGCTAATCGTGGCGTGTGTAACGATGTGTGGTTCCGACCAGAGCGTGGATGGTCACAGCCCGTCGCTAGAGGGTACGCGTGCACGTCACGTGACGATACAAAACGAGCAGCAGCATGCATCCATCGTCCAATGCTGCCTGTCGAATTGCAAACAGTGACATGGAGGCGTCAAACGATGAGCACAGAGGTGTTGTTCGGTTTCTGACAGCAAAAGGAGTAGGGGGAACGGACATTCATCGCCGAATGTCACAAGTGTACGGCGAACACTGCATGTCCCTTGCAAGAGTCAAGGCGTGGCACAATCGCTTCAAGGAAGGACGGGTGTCGTTAGCCGATGATGCCCGGTGTGGGGCACCCCCCTGCATTACCGATGACAACGTCCAGCTGGTTGATGCACTCATTACCCAGGACCGCCGAGTGACAGTGAACGTCATAGCCGCCGTGGTCGGTTGAGCGTCGGAAGTATGCACACCATCATGAAGGAACGACTACACTTGCGCAAAGTGTGTGCCCGATGGGTGTCCCACAGTCATCAACCACACCAGGAAGCATGTCGAATGGCTTGTCTTGGACTTGGTTGGACGATTGATGCATGATGCTGCTCGCTTTGTATCGTCACGTGACGTGCACGCGTGCCCTCTAGCAACGGGCTGTGACCTTCCACGCTCTGGTCGGAACCACACCTCGTTACACACGCCACGATTATCCGATGTCGTCATCGGTTTGCGCATTACAGCCTCCGGCTCGTTACCTTTTGAACGCAACTGATACTAAGGCTGGGGGATGATAGGATGGTCTTACAAATCTTTAAAGAAGAACCAAGAGGAAAAGGCCAGTAGGAAGACCACGAAGTTCCTGGAAAAAGGAAATCTCCTAACTTTGTAGACATCTGAATGTGGACAATTGGCAAGAAATCGCCCGAAACAGAGTTCAGTGGAGGCATTTTGTGAGATCGGCGCGGGATCTTCGTGTCCCATAGAAGCCTTCTGAGTGAGTGAGTAAGTATCTGGTGATAGTTGTAATAAATAATCTCGGGCTATCCGAGATTTGGATCAGAGGGTATTCTATTATATTCCATTTTTAGCCTATTTTCAATTTTGAAAAAAAAATAGGCTTATGAAATCACCCTTTGTCCGTGTGTGTGTGCGTGTGTGTGAGGTGTGTGTGTGTCCCCCTAATAACTTTTAAACGGCTCGAGCGATTTCAATGAAACTCGGTAAGTTCATAGTACTAATCCGGGCGACCTCGACCGTGCCCTTCAAATTTTGTTACGTCTCACCAATCCAACATGGCGGCTGTGCGAAATATTTCACCAGCGTTCAATATCTCCGAAACTATAACCGATATCAACCTGGAATTTATTACAGTGATAAAGGAAACTACTAGAAGTTCACCTATGTGACTTTTGAAAAACTGGTAACTACAAAACCAACATGGTGGCCATGCGAATTTGCGACTTTTAAATAGACGTTTCTCGCAATTTAACAAACCAAACGCAATAAAACATGGTACAGTATATGCTTATACACATTGTAATGCACCGACATCTAACTTGGTTCAATTGTTTATATAACCACAAGATGGCGGATGAGCGAAATATTTCACCGGCATTCTATATCTCTGAAACTATTAGCGGTATCTCCCTGAAATTTTATACGGAGATAAAGGGCATTACTGGCAGTTCATCTATGAGGCTTTCAAAAACCGGTTAACTACAAAACGAACATGGCGGCCAAGCGAATTTGAAAATATTAAATAGACCTTTCTCGCGATTTAATGTTCCAAACGCAATGAAATGTGGTACAGGAAATGTTTATACACAATGCAATGCACTGGTATCTAATTTAGTTCAATTGTTTACATAACCTAAAGATGGCGGCTGTGCGAATTTTAAAATTAAGTTTTTATTTTTTGTGTCGTAATCAAGCGGTAGTTTGATTAATGAACCTACGCAATAATTTTCCTTCAATGGTACATGACTCCAGGAAAAAGGACAGACCAATGAGTGGGATAACACTTGGAGGTGGACAGCTGAAGAAGGTGGAATGTCTCAAGTACTTGGGAAGTATAGTGGAGGAAAATGGGAGAAATGACAAAGAGATTACGGAACGTGGCAGACAGGCAGAAGCATTTCTGAGAAGCATTAGGAGCTTAGTGTGGAATAAAGATGTCCCACAAAAAAGCAAGGAAGTCTTATACAGAAGCTACTATATCCCGATACTGACCTATGCTTCAGAAACTTGGACAATGAAGAAAAGAGACATAAGCAGAATACAGGCAGGTGAAATGAAGTTCCTGCAAAGTAGGATCGGAGTAACAAGAAGAGACAGGGTGAGGAATGAAAAGGTCAGGGAAATGGTGAAAGAGGAGCCCTTGCATGGTAGGATTGATACATCAAGACTGAGGTGGTATGGACACTTAAAGAGAATGGATGAGAAGAAGATTCCCAAGAAGATACATGAGATGCAGATGCAGAAGAAACGACCAAGGGGAAGACGAAGAGATAGATGGCTGAAAGGAGTGGAGGAATGTGTCAAGAGGAGAGGCGAGGACTGGACTAGAGTGACAGCGGAGAGGTGGTGGGAAGAAAGGACTAAGTGGCGAGGCTTATGTTACAAACAGACCCAGCCTGGGACTGGAAACTGTACAAGATGATGATGATGATGATGATGGTACATGACTCTATGGCCTATACATTTAACAATCCAACATGGCGACTCTGAATATCTACGAATCTATTATAGAAATCAAACTGATTTTTAATGCTCTTAGGGGCTATGAACTTAAGTTCACCTATAAGACTTTAAATAACCTGGTGATCACAAATCCAACATGGCGGCGACGCGAAGTATAAATATTCACATGAACGTTTCTCGCAATTTAACCAATCGAGTGCAGTGAAACTTGGTACAGTAAATCCTTTTACGAATGTTAATCCACTGGCATCTAATTTATTTCAATTGTTTCCATAACCACAAGATGTCAGCTGTCAGAAATTTTAAAATCTCCTTATTACTTCTTCTGTCCTAATCATGCGATTGAAGTTTGAATGCTACACGAACACAATAATCTTCATGTAACAGTACATACCTCTAGGACCTACGTATATAAAATCCAACATGGCGACCATCCGAAATATTTAGTCGGTACTCAATATCTACGAATCTATTACAGCAATCAAACTGAAATTTTGTATGTTGATAGTGGCAGTTAATATAAGTAGGATATATGAAAATAGGCTGTTTAGTTCTTCACGGAACTACTTGTTGAGTATTGTCTTATTGACAATTGATATTGTAACATTTTCAGTCGGTCAACGCAACATAATATGCGAAAAATAAAAATAATTAGTTCTATACCTTAACCACATGCAATGTTCAGTACATCACTCACATGCATACGTAAAGCCTGTTCCGATTCAACACGGAACTGTAAAATGGGTTGCCTACCCACCCGCAATCGGCTTGAAATCTGCTCGCAGCGCGCTAGCGACGGGGCTGAGTTTGATTTCACTGATTGCCGCCTTCTGATACAGCATTGCAAAGTATTTTGCTATTTCAAAATATATTTACACAAGCTTAACAATAATAAGTTTGAACGATTTCTGTTCCAGAACTTGTTATTTTACGCTTCTGTTAATGTTCTGTTAAAAACAATAAATTGTGTTGAAAATAAAATACAACACAAAAATACGTTGTGTTGTAATATACTATGTTGAAAAATAAAATTTCATTTTATAGAAATGCTCTGCAAAAGCCATTAACAGATGCTTAAAATAACAAGTTCTGAAACAGAAATCGTTCAAACTTATCGTGAAGCCTGTGTAAATATATTTTGAAAGAGCAAAATACTTTGGAATACTGCATAAGAAGGCAGCAATCAGTCAAATCGAACTCAGCCCCGTCGCTTGCGCGCTGCGAGCAGATTTCAAGCCGATTGCGGATGGATAGGCAACCCATTTTACTGTTCCGTGTTTAATCTGAACAGGCTGTACATCCATCCTTTGGGTACATTTAGCGGCATGTTCAAGGAAACTCATGTGGGAAACTGTTCAGTCACTCCGGCGCCTGGGTAGAACATAAGTTGCTGTTGGGACATTAAAACACCCTATTATCATCATTAACATTAACCTTTGTCTCCCATGCCTGCTTTGAGGTGACCATCTGCCAGTGATTATCCCTACGCTGAGCAAGATGGATCAACTCCTGTGTTGGCAGAGCATTAACTCATCTTCCTTCAAGCCTAACTCAGATATTTCCATTTAAATTGAGTCACACCATTCGCGTTTGATATCGACATCAAGTCTCATCTCATAACCAGATTGTTTAAAACTTCTCAGTTCGCAACTTTATGCATTCTGTAAGATTCTTAGCATTCCTCAATAGATCAATATCTCCAGGCTTTCTAACAACTTTCCGTCATATTGAATTTCAGGCCTCACTGCCACAGATATTTGGATACACTGCATCGTATTTTGTTTATGAACACTTCTATACCTTCAGTTTGCAGGGTAAACTTATCTAATTCCGTTACTCTCCATGTCACTTCGTATACTCCTGCATACCGTACGTAATGATATGAAGTCTATACATGTGTACAGGAGCCCGAACTAAGTGTCTTACTCCTCCAAACAAATTATCTGAAGCCTCAAGAACCGGGACATCGCTAGTGAGGTAGAAAATACAAGCCTACCATCCACAACGAAGAAAAGTGCTGGAGGTGATGACTGGGTTCGTGATGGATGTTACCCTACTCAGCTATAAAATTTCTGCTTTGAACTGTCTGGAATGTTAGGTAACAAAAACTGCTTAATTTTGTGTATTTTACGAGGTGAAATTGAACAAAAAGGATTTGTTGCTCTTTTTGTCGAACTACTTGCCACGAAGATTGTAAAGTAACAGAAATTGATGATGACATTTCAATGTGTGATTCTTGTGCCAAGGTTCGCCTAGGCATAGCTGCAAGCATTTTGTTCCGTCACCGCAGAGGCCCGGGTTCGATTTCCGACTCTCGCATGAATTAGAATTCTGTCTGAGGGCTGGAATGAAGTACATTCAACCTCATGAGGCAAAACTGAGAAGTGATGGGTTTTTCGTAGTTTCCCAGTTCTTCTCGTGGCAAATGCCGACATGGTACCTAGCATAAGGCCACGACCATTTCCTGCCCAAATCCCACCTCAATTCAAAATAAGAAGTTCCGGGACGAACTAAAGAGCCTACTTTTCATAAAATTTAAGATTCATGCCGATGATTAATCTATATGGGTATCTAGAATTATGACGAAATTAAGTTGGTAATATCGAAATTTCTAATTAGTTCGAAATACTGTACACCTGGCATAATGTAGCCTAATAGAGAACTACAGTTGGCAGCCCTGGTTCCTTAGTTCCATCTCTTAAGGTACAGAATAAAAAATTTGGTTGAAGTCCAATGGATAGCATGGACGTTTTATGCAGTTAAACATTGAATCTAACAGCGCGCGAAAAATCATGTTGGCAACAATGACACACATGTATTGGTCAGAAATAATCTGAAATAATATGATCTCTTGTTGTGTCAATTTTGAATGAAATCGATTAGTTAGTGTAGAAGTTACATGCATTTAAAAATTGGACCTATCAGCAGGCTTATAATCATTTTGGCAACACTGCCATGTATGGCCTCCTGGAAATTAAACTGCAATATTATTATCTATACGTGTGCCAATTTTGAATTAGCTCCCATTCATACCTTCCAAGAAATCCAACATGGAGCTCAAATTTCAATTGCGATTTTTCAGCACTTTGTAACACTGACATCATTTTCAAATGTGGGCATGAGATATCCAGTATAGATCTTTACTCCTACCAAATTTTGTTTCGATTGCTGCAGCAGTTTAGGAGCTGACAGGGGACACACACACACACACAGCCAGACAGAAAGAGAGACAGACAGACACACATTTGCCCGATTTCATAAGTCTACTTTTTCCTCATTTTTGCATAATGTGAAAAGTAGGCAAAAAATCCTCTCGGCAGCCCAGAAGGCGGAGGTAGATTTCACCGGGCAAACTAGGGAATAGGTGAAAATAGGCAGAATATGCTGGTTTTCGTAGAAGGATCAGACCTCATTTATTGCGAGAGAGTATTTTAGAATTGGAGCTTAATTAACTTAGCTTTTGGTCTTTTTATGCATATTTTTAACATTTTATTGTCTTATGAGGACGGTAACCTTCTCGTCATTTGGGGTTCATTTTCATACTTGTGGTCACACTGTCCTTATGCAAGGTTTCGACACTGATGTGTAACTATCTAACGGCCTGTTACTTCTTCACGCAAAATTTTATCACCCGCAGAAATGTTGGCCAGTTCCTCAGTTTAGGGGCTGCGACAATGCGGTCATATAGCCCCGTGTACTTTGGGTGAGTGTAGAATCTGTCTGATAAACGGTGTTAATTGTGATGGCTGTATTAGTCTGTAATTCTGGTAAGGACTGCGGACGGTCAATTTCGAGTAGTAGTTCCTAATTTTGCTACCAAATACTACCGACAACGACACCTAGCTGTGAACTTGGCTACTAGATGTCACCGCCACCAGCAGTTCGCAACGAACGTTGGAACTTCCCCTCCAAAGGAAAGCGTCTTGAGGGATTTTTAGCGCTCTTAGAAAATTGACAACTTTGGCCAGCTTTGAACCAGCGACCTTGGCCATAGAAGTTCAGCATGCTACCAGTTACATCACCGAAGCCGCTTCCACAGAGTCAGATAGAAAACTGAATGTGATCTCGTGCAATGGCGTTGTCATGGCAACCACTGGTGGCTTATCCCTTATCAATTTAGTAGTGTTGTCATGGTAACCTCTGATGGCTCTTGGCATTTTCTTCTAATTCCGAAATCATTTTGCTCATCCCTTGGCATAATTGAGGGTCATATCAAAAATTCTTTCAGACAAAGCATTAGGTAATTATTAGGGAAATATTGTCCATTTCGTATGGTTTTGATATTGTGCCTATTAAGAGAGATATGGTTAATATTTCCCAAAAAAAATCACCACTTATTCCCACCCCTTTGGTCAATGGTTGGTGCTATCAAAAAACTTTTTAAACATAAATTTTTGGCCCTTATCTGACACATAGTATGAACTTTGAATGGATTCGATATTTAACATATTAAGAGAGTTATAACGATATCTCACTTTTTCGACAACCCCCCCCCCCCCATGTTCACCCCTTTCGACCTATTTAGCACATTAACGAGATCGTCCGAGTTTTTATAGGTATACATGGTATGTAAAACATTCAAAGTGATTGGTGAAAAATTACGGCAGTTATCGTGTCCACAAGAAACTTATATATATACAGTATATAACTTTTGAACGGACGGTGGTTTTGGTGTCTGGGGGATGTGAAATGCGAAGATATGTCGAAATTTTCTGGAAGTCAAAACATGGATCCCATTGCAGTAGTTAGCTTTCTAATGAAATCTACTTAATATCTATGACTCTAGTCGTTATTCTAGATTTTTCCGTATTGATTATGATATATTACACCAATATCCACTTTACAATACAAAAATGTTTTTATACGATGTCCTTACACTCTTTGATACATGTTTCGGCTCTGTGAGCCTTTTTCAGTCAAACACATTAATGATTCTCATAAGACAGTTTATGTGTTTATGTTCAAAAGTTATATACTGTATATATATAAGTTTCTTGTGGACACGATAACTGCCGTAATTTTTCACCAATCACTTTGAATGTAAAGAAACTAAAACAAAATATATTTTTACAATCGTCAAAGTTATTTAAAAATGGACATAAAATGCTTAAAGAATTCGACTAAGTGCAGAAGTTCAGGTCATAGGCCCAATTCAAACACAGGACCCCATTGTACAAGTGTCTTGTAAAAAATCATGTATGAAAAATCCTTGTAGCACGACACACATCCAAGCGATAGTCCACCGAATCATGTCAGGAGTCACAGTTGCTATCGCATTTTAACTTTCACCCAGACCATTCTTGTCTGCAGTCCTGCTTCAGTGGCGTAATTGGTAGCATGCTGAACTGCTGTGCCCAAGACAGCGGGTTCAAACCCGGCCGAAGTCATCGGATATTTTAAGAGCGTTAAAATCCTTCAGTATGCCTTCCTTCGGAGGGGAAGTAAAGCTTGCGGTCCCATGTCATAGCTTTATGGCATGTAAAAGATCCTGCCACAGACTAAACTTGTGAGGAGCTAAATTTCTAGGTTAGATTTCGTTGTAACGCTCTATCAAAGTTCCAACGTTCACTACTAGGTATCATTGATATCTGGTAGCGAAAGTTGGAACTACTTGAAATTGAACGGAACTTGTAGCTCACCCTAGTGGTGACCGCTTGAAGCAGCTACAGCCTCTGGCGAGCCGAACATGTCCTCGGACACTCCCGGCACTAAAAGCCATACGATAAATAAATAAATAAATACTTGAATTAAAACAGGTAACACACACTAATACAGACATCTCAATATTAACAACGGTTATCAGACAGATTCTACACACACCCAAAGTACACGGGGCTACATGACTGCGTTGTCGCAGCCTCTAAATTAAGGAACCAACCAACCTCGGTTTGAAGCACTTCTGTAGTCGTTAAGTTGTTATTACTATTATTGTAGTTATGTATGCTAAATTGACTTATTCTTATGATGAACCTCAGGAATGATGCTCTATGCACTACTAGCAGGTACCCGCGGCTTCGCTCGCGATCAAGACAATGAGCACGATGCATTATTGCTGATAATATAATAATAATAATAATAATAATAATAATAATAATAATAATAATAATAATAATAATAATAATAATAATAATAATAATATCGTATGGCCTCGGTGCCGGGTGCAAGCTTTGTAATTTGACACCCAGAGGGTAGCTTGCGTCGAATTTCGTTGTTCCTTGAATCACTATGAAAGTCAAGGAGGTTAGATATCTAAGCTCCTTGAACACTATAGCGCTTTCTAGTAGAGAAATTAGGAACTTTGTGTTGGCGGAAAATCCCGAGATTATTTTTGCCATTATGAACACGGCCTACTGAATTCAAATGGGTTCTTTGACATGCCAACATCGAATGACATGCGTGTAGTATTTTTGCCGCCTTTCAAAAATCACTTACCACGGCCAGGAGCGAACCTGCAATCTTGGGGTTAGTAGACCGACACACTATCCACTCATCCACGTGGCAAGCATTGCTGATAATTGGTCTATTCTATTACAGCAATCGCGGCTACTGGTGGGTCCATTCTAATTCTTAAAATTTTGATACCTACAGTACAGTATATTGATATGAGCAGCAAAGTGGGAATTTTATAGAGTTGTGAAAGTCTGCAGGGTACGATGTTACATTATGTGAACACATCTTAGAATTACGATTTTGGTTTTGCCATCTTCTGCTGAGACATAACCATTTTGTTGTCCGGATACTCGCGAGCACGCCACATACAGTTGCCCATGGGAAAAATGGTTTTGTCTAAATGTACACCTGTTGCTGTTAAGTGTGTGTCATTGCGCTTTGTTAATAGAAATTGCGAATATTGTTTGAAGAGGGAACTGCACTCTTGCACACTGGAATGGCAAATCTATCGGAATATGGGGAATTATAAATAGGCGTATATTTCCTTAAGTTATTCTGGGTCTAATTTTGCCACACTTATTGATGATTTGACCGTCAACATGCCACTATTAATAGACCTATAGTAAAATATCTCTCACCTTGGACGCTGATGTACATTATGCAGTCTCTTCTAGTATTACATCCAGGGAATTGAAATGCTCCAACAACCCTTTTGCCTCACATGCCTCTTTAATTAATTAAAATTCCAGATTATTGTTGTTTGAGTCTTCAGTTTTTTGACAGGTTCGATGCAGCCCTCCATTCCTCCCTTTCCTGGTCTACCCCTACAGTTCTTGTCCTCGACCCTCCCATCCATAACTAAGCTTGCTATTCCTGGGTGTGTTAATATGTGTCGTACCAACCTATCTCTTCTCTTCAATAGCAGTCGCCAGAAACATCTCTCCTCTCCCACTTGTCTTAATAGCTCTTCATTTGTTACCCTATCTACCCATCTGATCTTCATAATTCTCCTGTAACACCACATTTCAAACGCTTCAATTGTCCTCTTTTCTGCTGCACCATTAGTCCAAGTTTCACTTCGTTATAGTGTCACGCTCCAAATAAAAGCTTTCAAAAATGACTTCCTAATACCTAAATGTATATTCGATGTCAACAGATTCATTTTCTGTAGAAATGCTTCCTTGCCTGAGCCAACCTGATTTTAGGTAGATTTCATTAGAAAGCTAACTATTGCAATGGGTACCATGTTTCGACTTCCGGAAAATTTCGACATATCTTCGCGTTTCACATCCCCCAGACCCCAAAACCACCGTCAGTTCAAAAGTTTATACATAATTTATGTATATATATCAGTTTCTTGTGGACACGATAACTGCCGTAATTTTGTACCAATCACTTTGAATTTTTTACATAATATGTATCCCTATTAAATCTCGGTCGAGTTCGTTAATGGGCAAAATCGGTCGAAGAGGGTGAAAATGGGGGGCTTTTTTCGAAAAAGTGAAATTTCGCTATAACTCTCTTAATACGTGAAATATCGAATCCATTTAAAGTTCATAAAATGTGTCGGATAAGTGCCAAAAATTTATGTCAAATAAGATTTTTGATAGCACCAACCATTGACCAAAGGGGTGGAAAAAGTGGGTTTTTCGGGAAACAATAATCATATCTCTCTCAATAGGCACAATATCAAAACCGTACAAAATGGAAAATATTCCCCTAATAATTACCTAAAACTTTTGTCTGAAAGAATTTTTGATATGACCCACCATTACGCCAAGGGATGAGAAAAATGATTTCGGAATTTTAAAAAATGCCAAGTGCCATCAGAGGTTACCATAACAACGCTTTTAAATTGATAAGGGATGATCTATCAGAGGTTGCCAAGACAACGCCATTGACGAGATCACATTCATTTTTAGCCTACTTTTCACACTTTTCAAAAATGAGGAAAAAGTAGACTTATGAGATCGATCCGGGAAAATGTGTCTGTCCTTCTGTCTGTCTGTCAGTCCTTCTGTCTGTCTGGCTGTGTGTGTGTGTGTCCCCCCCCCCTATCAACTCCTAAACGGCTGCAGCAATCGAAACCAAATTTAGTATGAGTAAAGTTGTATACCGGAATATCTCAGGCCCATATTTGAAAAAGATGCCAGTGCTACCAACTGCAAAAAAAAAAACACACTAGAAATTTGAGCTCCATGTTGGATATCTTGGAAGGTATACATGGGAGCTATTATAAAATTGGCACACATGTAGATAATACTATTTCAGTTTAATTTCCAGGTGGCCATACATGACAGCGTTGCCGAAATATTTTTAAGCCTTCTGATAAGTCCAATATTTAAATGCATATAACTTTTACACTATCAATTGGATTTCAACCAAATTTTGTATGTAATATGTGTACATAAACAGGTATGACTGAGTGTATTCTTATGAGCTACCAGGGCTGCCAACTGTCAATAAATGTTATCTCTATAATTTTATCTAAATACCAATATATCTGAAAGTATGCAAGCCGACATGTTTAAACTATGCACACGTAAATTACCTGACATTTTACATTAATTTGGAGTAACTTATATACGTCAGTTCTACCAACATGATTCTAAGCCTGCTGATAGGACCAATTTTTAAATACATGTAACTTCTATACCAACAAATGGATTTCATCCAAAATTGGTACAAAAAGATATAATATTTCAGATTATATCTGACCAGCACTCGCATGACATTGTTTCCAACATGCTTTTACGTGTACTAATAGATCCAATGTCTAAATCCATGTAACGTCCTTTGAACTTCAACCACATTTTGTATTCTGTACCTTAGGAGATGGAAGTGAGAATATATTCAGTCACCAGAGCTGCCAACTGTATTGCTCTATTAGGCTACATTATGCCTAGTATACCTTATTTCGAACTAATTAAGACATTTCGATATTACCCACTTAATTTCGTCATTATTCTAGATAGTTTCATATACTGTAGATTAATCTATGGCATGAATCTTAATTTTAAGAAAAGTAGGCTCTTCAGTTCGTCACGGAACTTCTTGTTTCATCTGACTATTAGGGAAGCGGCTAACTGGTAGCATGCTGAACTTCTATGCCTAAGGTCGCTGGTTCAAAGCCGGCCAAAGTCGCCGGATTTTCTAAGAGCGCTAAAAATCCGTCAGCATGCTTTCCTTCGGAGGGGAAGTTACAACGTTCGTTGCAAGTTGCTGGTTGCGGTGGCATCTAGCAGCCAAGTTCACAGCTAGGTGTCGTTGACGTTAGTATTTGGTACACAATTAGGTTCTACTACTTAAAATTGACCGTCTGCAGACCTTACCTGAATTACAGACTAATACAGTCATCACAAATAACACCGTTTATCAGACAGATTCTACACACACCCAATGTACACGGGGTTACATGACCACCTTGTCGCAGTCCCTAAACTGAGGAACTAACCAACATCTCCGCGGGAGATAAAATTTTGCGTGAACAAGTAACAGACTGTTAGATAGTTACACATTAGTTCCAAACCTTGCATAAGGGCAGTGTGATCACAAGTATAAAAATGAACCCCAAATGACAAGAAGGTTACCATCCCCATAAGACAGTAAAATGTTAAAAATATGCATAGAAAGACGACAAAATGTTAACTAACCTCCAATTGTAAAATACTTTCTCGCAATAAATGAGGTCTCATCCTCCTACGAAAACCTGCATATTTTGCCTATTATAGCCTATCCCCTAGTTTGCCCGGTGAAATCTACCTCCGCCTTCCGTCGTGCCGAGAGGATTTTTTTATATCCTCTTTGCTTCGTCCATCACTGGTTATCTTGCTCCCTATGTAACAGAAGTCTCCTACTTCCCGTAGCGTTTCACCTACCAATTTGAAGTCCATAGAGTTTTCTGATTTATTTCGGCTGCATTCTAATAATTTTGTTTTACATTTATTGATTTTCATCATGAATTCTTTCCTCAAGACGGAGTCCTTACCATTCAAAAACTCGTTCAAATCTTCCGGCGTATCGGCCAAGATGACGATGTCATCAGCAAATCTCAGACATGAAATATTATTTCTCCTTGAATCTTCGCTCCCACTTTAAATTTTTCTCCAATTTCCTGATTATTGTGTTCTTAGAGATCTTTGAAATGGGTTGCCCTCGCACATGGTGTAGATGCATTGTCAAAGGAAAACATTCCATGATACGAACATGGACCGCATAACCTGTACCGAAAGCCTATTCTGGACAGCAGTTCTTTGAACTCAGATTTGCCAACATTTTATACATACAGAAGAGTGCTTTAAAAATCATGTCTTGTGTAAATTTTGGAAAAGGTGGTGAGTGTGGTTTTTGCCGGAGTGGATACTCGCTCGTAGAAATTCTTTTCAGTAAAATAGACTGATTCACAATTTTGTAAGTGCACATTGAGGTATGTGACGGCGGGATGCCTTAAGTGTTACGGAAACGGCAATAGCCACCACAGAGCTTCGTTGCTACTGAAATAACGACCAGACTGATATTTCTACTTAACTATACGGGATTTGTAAGCCCAGTGTTTATGAAATTGAACGTAGCTATATCGCTACCTTTATTTTGTAGCCGCTACTGTAGTGATTAAAAATTAAGAGTGGTATTGGAAGGCGCTTCACCTAATTTTTTTTACCCCTGGCATTACAGACCATGAAGGGCCTAGGCCTATCTTGCGACCGCTTCCCAGCCATTTGGCCTGAAGATATTGTGGTGACGCGTGGTCAGTGCATCGTGTCACCTCGGCCGTTAATCTTGTTTTTCGTGACCGGCGCGCTGCCTCTATATCAGGCAGCTACTCAATTATCCTCACGAAGCTGAGTGAACTCCGTTTCAGTCCTCACGTCAGTGTTAAAAATTTCTGACGGAGCCGGGAATCGAACCCCTCCGGATGAGAGGCAGGCGCGCTACCCTGTTCTTATTGTGTTTATATATATCTTGAAAAAGATAATAAATGGATTGGCATTGCCTCCTACAGGGATATATAGAAAATCGGATGTCATACCTTCAGATTCAGTTGCCATGGAAACGGACTTGCCATTAGTTCATCAGTTTATCAGAGTGAAGATAGTTTTCTGCGAATATCTTTGTAACTGTTGGTTTTAGAGCTTTAAAATGTGGTTTTCGGTGTCCCGTAGGGACGTACCGAGTATTATTTCTCGTATCGAGAGGCGTAAAATGAGCTTTGTCCGGTCTTTATGCGACAACTTCGATATTTTGTCCCAGTTGAGTATTTTTGGTGTCTTTTCAGTTATGTTGCCCATTCCACGGGAACAATGATTTATTTCCGGATGAAAGGCAGCCTATATGTTATCCCAGGGTATAAACTGTCTCCCTATCAAATTTCACCCAAATCCGTCCAGCCGTTTTAGTGTCAAGAGGTAACAAACTAACACACACACACACACACACAGGCACACAGATTTTCACAATTATAATATACTAGCAGGTACCCGCGGCTTCGCTCGCGATCAAGACAATGGGGACGATGCATTATTGCTGATAGTTGGTTTATTCTATTACAGCAATCGCGGCTACAGGTGGGTAGATTCAAATTCTGAGAATTCTGATACATACAGTATATAGATATGAGCAGCAAAGAGGGAATTTTATAGAGTTGTGAACACATTTGACAATTTGCCATCTTCTGCTGAGACATAGCGATTTTGTTGTCCGGATACTCGCCAGCACGCCACATACAGTTGTCCATGGGAAATAATGGTTTTGTCTAAACGTACACCTGGAATGGCAAATCTATCTGAATATGGGGAATTAAAAGTATTTTTCCTTAAGCTATTCTGGGTATAATTTTGCCACACTTATTGATGATTTGAACGTCAACATGTCGCTATTAATAGACCTATAGTAAAATATATCTCACCTTGGTCGCTGATGTACATTATGCAGTCACTTCCAGTGTTACATCCCAGGGATTGAAATTCTCCAACAACCTTATTGCCTCACATGCCTCTCTAAGTAATTAAAATTCCCGATTGTTGTTGTTTGAGTCTTAAGTTTTTTGACTGGTTTGATGCAGCCCTCCATGCCTCGCTCTCCTGAGCTAATCGTTTCATCACTACATAGCTACCACACCCTACATCCGAGGCAATCTGTATAACCCTGGTCTACCCCTACAGTTCTGGTCCTTGACCCTCCCATCCATAACTAAGCTTGCTATTCCTGGGTGTCTTAATATGTGTCGTACCAACCTATCTCTTCTCTTCATAAGCAGTTGCCAGAAATATCTCTCCTCTCCCACTCGTCTTAATAGCTCTTCATTTGATACCCTATCTAACCATCTGATCTTCATCATTCTCCCGTAACACCACATTTCAAACGCTTCAATTCTCCTCTTTACTGCAGCACCATTAGTCCAAGTTTCACTTCCTTATAGTGACTCAAAAGCTTTCAAAAATGACATCCTAATACCTAAATGTATATTCGATGTCAAGAGATTCCTTTTTGTGTAGAAATGCTTTCCTTGCCTGAGCCAACCTGCTTTTTATATCCTCTTTGCTTCGTCCAGTACTGGTTATTTTGCTTCCTAAGTACCGGTAACAGAAGTCTCCTACTTCCCGTAGCGTTTCACCTGCCAATTTGATGTCCATAGAGGTTTCTGATTTATTTCGGCTGCATTCCAATAATTTTGTTTTACATTTATTGATTTTCATCATGAATTCATTCGTCAAGACGGAGTCCATACCATTCAAAAACTCGTTCAAATCTTCTGGTGTATTGGCCAAGATGACGATGTCATCAGCAAATCTCAGAGATGAAATTATTTCTCCTTGAATCTTCACTCCGACTTTAAATTGTTCTCCAATTTCCTGATTATTGTGTTTTTAGAGATCTTTGAAATGCGTTGCCCTCGCACATGGTGTAGATGCATTGTCAAAGGAAAACATTCCATGTTACGAACATGGGCCGAATAACCTGTACCGAAAGCCTATTCTGGACAGCAGTTCCTTGAACTCAGATTTGCCAACATTTTATTGTATCTTTCCATGTGGTATGTCTCTGTACCTCAACATACAGAAGAGTGCTTTAAAAATCATGTCTTGTGTAAATTTTGGAAAATGTAGTGAGAGTGGTTTTTGCCGGATTGGATACTCGCTAGTAGAAATTCTTTTCAGTAAAATAGACTGGTTCACAATTTGGTAAGTGCACATTGAGGTATATGACGGCGGGATGCCTTAAGTGTTAAGGAAACGGCAATAGCATCGTTGCTATTGAAATTATGACCAGACCGATATTTGTACTTAACTATACGGGATTTGTGAGCCCAGTGTTTATGAAATTGAACGTAGCTATATCGCTACCTTTATTTAATAGCCGCTACTGTAGTGTTTAAAAATTAAAGGTGGTATTAGAAGGCGCTTCCCCT
The DNA here is from genome assembly GCA_946902985.2 of Meconema thalassinum. NCBI lineage: Eukaryota > Metazoa > Arthropoda > Insecta > Orthoptera > Tettigoniidae > Meconema > Meconema thalassinum. The sequence goes on along the minus strand of OX336388.2, from coordinate 1,910,589,263 downwards.
AATATTTTTTACCCCTGGCACTACAGCCCATGAAGGGCCTAGGCCTATCATGCGACCGCTTCCCAGCCATTTGGCCTGCAAATATTGTGGTGACGCGTGGTCAGTGCATAGTGTCCTCTCAGCCGTTAATCTTGTTCTTCGTGACCGGCACGCTGCCTCACAGCTACTCAATTGTCCTCTCGAATCTGAGTTCAGCCCGTTGCAGCCCTCACGTCAGTGTCTAAAATCTCTGACGGAGCCGGGAATCGAACCCGGGGCCTCCGGACGGGAGGCAGGCGCGCTACACTGTTCTTATTGTGTTTATATATATCTTAACAAGATGTTCAGTAAAGAACATATAGCCTACTTTCTCCTAAATGTATGAGTATAGTTATAACTCGTTGTTATTATCAAAGAGTATAATAGAACTATTCTTTGTTGAAGACCTTAGAAACGATTTACCTCTACCAAACGCCACAACCTAGATAAAAATTGCTACCATCATTGAAGGAAGAAAGAAAGATAAGAAGTATATCAAGAATGTTATGGATCTGGAGACATAATCGACCGGACTGGCGGCGTGGCTCAGCGGTAACGTTCTCGCTTGCTGGGCCCTAGGTTGCAGGTTCGTATCTGGCGCAGTCAGCTGGCATTTGAGGGTGCACAAATGCGAGGGAGCCGTGTCAGTACATTTACTGGCACGTTAAAGATCCCCTTCGGGCCAAAATTCCGGCACCCCGGTGTCTCTAAAATCAGCAGTAGTTAAAAGGGATGTAAAACCAATAACATTATTATTATTATTATTACGACCTGCCGTGGGCAACATCCAACTTTGAGTTGAGGCATGTCTTTACACGTCTGGTTGTGCATGGCTTTCACAACCCTAATTGAATTAACAAATCTTTCCATGACCCTACAGAGACGTGTGTATACAAACTATGTGGATATTTTCGATAATATAATCCTAACAGAGCGAGTGCATTCTAGCGGCCAGAAGAAGAAACTTTTCAATAAAATCTGGAAGTTACCTTTTTGGCAGCTAGATGTCTCGAGTAAATCTGCTGGCGAATTATGTTTTAATTAAATATATATTTTACACCATAATGTGCACAATATAACGCTTAATAACATTTTCAAGTAACGCAAAATAGGCTGTTACAAACCCTTTAAAATAAAAAGTTAAAATGTATCGTAGTATCATCTTGTCATTCTTCAAATTCGATGCGCATAGAATGATAATGGTATAGTAATCAATGGATCACCACGTAGACTAGTCGTGACATCTATTGGTGAAATATCGAACAATATAATCCTAACAGAGCGAGTGCATTCTAGCGGCCAGAAGAAGAAACTTTTCAATAAAATCTGGAAGTTACCTTTTTGGCAGCTGGATGTCCCGAGTAAATCTGCTGGCGAATTATGTTTTAATTAAATATATATTTTACACCATAATGTGCACAATATAACGCTTAATTTTAAAACATCTGAGTCATTACAAAACAATAAACATATAACATTTCAAGCAAAAAACCTAGCTCTGATCGGGTTTGAACCATCGGCATTTGAGCGATAGGCTAACGCTCTACCACTGAGCTAATTGTGTCAACGAATATCGTTCTATTTAAAATGACTTAGATAGAACTTGTTAGCAAATAATGATTTATACTAAACGATTTCATCACTGGAGTATATTATTTATACACACATCAAAAAAAGTTTTGCATCACCTCGGTTCCAAGAGTTCCGGAACCGTTAAATACAAAGGGAATAGAGATCAACACAAACAACATTTCAGCTCGTTTTATTGCTCATGAGACCCACACATTGCATGTTGTACCATCATACAGCTAGACTTTCAGCATTTGTGGTCCAGATTGCAGTACACACCACTACCTCTAATACCCAGTAGCACGTCCTCTTGCATTGATGCATGCCTGTATTCGCCGTGGCATACTATCCACAAGTTCATCAAGACACTGTTGGTCCAAATTGTCCCACTCCTCAACGACAATTCGGCGTAAATCTCTCAGAGTGGTTGGTGGGTAAAGACGTCCATAAACAGCCCTTTTCAACATATCCCAGGCATGTTCGATAGGGTTCATGTCTGGCGAACATGCTGGCCACTGTAGTCGAGCGATGTCGTTATCTTGAAGGAACGCATTCACAAGATGTGCACGATGAGGTCGAGAATTGTCGTCCATGAAGACAAATGCCTCTCCAATATTCTGCCGATATGGTTGCACTATGGGTCGGAGGATGTCATTCAGGTATCGTAAAGCCGTTTCGGAGCCTTCCATGACCACCAGTGGCGTACGTCGGCCCCACATAATGCCACCCCAAAACATCAGGGAACCACCACCTTGCTGCACTCGCTGGGCAGTGTGTCTAAGACGTTCAGCCTGACCAGGGTGCCTCCAAACACGTCTCCGACGATTGTCTGGTTGAAGGCATATGCGACACTCATCGGTGAAGAGAACGTGATGCCAATTCCGTGGGGTCCATTCAGCATGTTGTTGGGCCCATCTGTACCGCGCTGCATGGTGTCGGGGTTGCAAAGCTGGACCTCGCCATGGACGTCGGGAGTGAAGTTGCGCATCATGCAGCCTATTGCGCACAGTTTGAGTTGAAACACGACGTCCTGTGGCTGAACGAAACGCATTATTCAACATGGTGGCATTGCTGTCAGGGTTCCTCCGAGCGGCAATCCGTAAGTAGCGGTCATCCACTACAGTAGTAGCCCTTGGGCGGCCTGAGCGAGGCCTGTCATCGACAGTTCCTGTATCTCTGTACCTCCTCCATGTCCGAACAACATCGCTTTGGTTCACTCTGAGACGCCTGGAAACTTCCCTTGTTGAGAGCCCTTCTTGACACAAAGTAACAATGCGGACGCGATCGAACTGCGGTATTGACCTTCTAGGCATGGTAGAACTACAGACAACATGAGCAGCGTACCTTCGTCCTGGTGGAATGACTGGAACTGATCGGCTGTCGTACCCCCTCCGTCTAATAGGCCCTGCTCATGCATGGTTGTTTACATCTTTGAGCAGTTTTAGTGACATCTATGAACAGTCAAAGGGACTGTATCTTGGATACAATATACACAGTCAACGTCTATATGCCGGAGATCTGGGAACCGAGGTGATGCAAAACTTTTTTTGATGTGTGTATATAAAGCATTTCATACAAAGTTTATTTATTTTTTATCAGTACGCTATATTGCAGGCAATACTCAAATTAGTGAAATATAAGTCCGGCACAAGATATCCGCTGCCATCTTGTCTTATTACTGAATCAGTTCAGCTTTTTAAAATCACGTCTGCACTATAGTATTACAAAATAAACTTTTAATTTCGAACGTGCCTCTTCCTTTAGAACAGTTAAAACGATTCTCGGCTCGATAATCGGAACTGGTGGGTCCCATGATATGGATTATAAAGTTTGCATAATTCGCACGGCCGCCATCCTGAATTGGTATGGCGGACGACCTTGTAATTTGGTCACAAGACGCATCCTATACGAAGGTATGTTGTTACCAAATTTGGTAGAGATCGGATGATTTGGTTAGTCGTTATTTGATTTTACGTTTTGAACGTTTGAGTGGCCACCATTCAGTTTTAGTAAAGATGGCGGCGATATAAAACATGACACTGAGGTGTCCTTTGCTAGTGCTACCTTTGTACCAAATTTCGTTCAATTTGCATTCACCGTGTTCGAATTGATAGGGGGGGACAGACATTCAGAGTACACACACTCACACACACACAGACACACACACACACAGACTCACACACAGACTCACACACACACACACAGACTCACACACACACATACACACACACAGACAGACACACTTTTTTCGCCCTGTGTTGATCTCATAAGTCTACTTTCATTTTTTGCAAAAATCGAAAGTAGGCTAAAAAAGATAATAAATGAATTGGCATTGCCTCCTAGAGGGATATATAGAAAATCGGATGTCATACCTTGAGGTAGTGTTGCCATGGAAACGGACTTGCGATTAGTTCATCAATCAGAGCGAAGATAGTTTTCTGCGAATATCTTTGAAACTGTTGGTTTTAGAGCCTTAAAATGTAGTTTTCGGTGTCCCGGAGGGACGTACCGAGTATTGTTTCTTGCATCGAGGGGAGTAAAATGAGCTTTGTCCGGTCTTTATGCGACAACTTCGATATTTTGTCCTGGTTGAGTATTTTTGGTGACTTTTCAGTTATGTTGCCCATTCCACGGGAACAATGATTTATTTCCGGACAAAAGGCAGCCTATATGTTATCCCATGATATAAGCTGTCTCCATTTCAAATTTCATCCAAATCCGTCCAGCCGTTTTAGTGTCAAGAGGTAACAAACTAACACACACACTCACACACACACACACACACACACACACACACACGGACACACAGATTTTCACAATTATAATATATATAGGGACTAGCAGGTACCCGCGGCTTCGCTCGCGATCGATACAATGGGGACGATGCATTATTGCTGATAATTGGTTTATTCTATTACAACATTCGCGGCTACAGGTGGGTAGATTCAAATTCTGAAAATTCTGTTACATACAGTATATAGATATGAGCAGCAAAGTGGGAATTTTATAGAGTTGTGAACACATATGAAAATTTTATTTTTGGTTTTGCCATCTTCTGCTGAGACAAAACGATTTTGTTGTCCGGATACTTGCCAGCACGCCACATACAGTTGTCCATGGGAAAAAATGGTTTTGTCTAAACGTACACCTGGAATGGCAAATCTATCTGAATATGGGGAATTAAAAGTATTTTTCCTTAAGCTATTCTGGGTATAATTTTGCCACACTTATTGATGATTTGAACGTCAACATGTCGCTATTAATAGACCTATAGTAAAATATCTCTCACCTTGGTCGCTGATGTACATTATGCAGTCACTTCCAGTGTTACATCCCAGGGATTGAAATTCTCCAACAACCCTTTTGCCTCACATGCCTCTCTAAGTAATTAAAATTCCCGATTGTTGTTGTTTGAGTCTTCAGTTTTTTGACTGGTTTGATGCAGCCCTCCATGCCTCGCTCTCCTGAGCTAATCGTTTCGTCACTACATAGCTACCACACCCTACATCCGAGGCAATCTGTATAACCCTGGTCTACCCCTACAGTTCTTGTCCTTGACCCTCCCATCCATAACTAAGCTTGCTATTCCTGGGTGTCTTAATATGTGCCGTACCAACCTATCTCTTCTCTTCATTAGCAGTCGCCAGAAACATCTCTCCTCTCCCACTCGTTTTAATAGCTCTTCATTTGATACCCTATCTAACCATCTGATCATCATCATTCTCCCGTAACAGCACATTTCAAACGCTTCAATTCTCCTCTTTACTGCAGCACCATTAGTCCAAGTTTCACTTCCTTATAGTGACTCAAAAGCTTTCAAAAATGACATCCTAATACCTAAATGTATATTCGATGTCAAGAGGTTCCTTTTCGTGTAGAAATGCTTTCTTTGCCTGAGCCAACCTGCTTTTTATATCCTCTTTGCTTCGTCCATTACTGGTTATTTTGCTTCCTAAGTACCGGTAACAGAAGTCTCCTACTTCCCGTAGCGTTTCACCTGCCAATTTGATGTCCATAGAGGTTTCTGATTTATTTCTGCTGCATTCCAATAATTTTGTTTTACATTTATTGATTTTCATCATGAATTCATTCGTCAAGACGGAGTCCATCCATACCATGCAAAAACTCGTTCAAATCTTCTGGCGTATTGGCTAAGATGAAGATGTCATCAGCAAATCTCAGAGATGAAATTATTTCTCCTTGAATCTTCACTCCGACTTTAAATTGTTCTCCAATTTCCTGATTATTGTGTTTTTAGAGATCTTTGAAATGCGTTGCCCTCGCACATGGTGTAGATGCATTGTCAAAGGAAAACATTCCATGTTACGAACATGGTCCTCATAACCTGTACCGAAAGCCTATTCTGGACAGCAGTTCCTTGAACTCAGATTTGCCAACATTTTATTGTATCTTTCCATGTGGTATGTCTCTGAACCTCAATATACAGAAGAGTGCTTTAAAAATCATGTCTTGTGTAAATTTTGGAAAATGTAGTGCGTGTGTTTTTTGCCGGAGTGGATACTCGCTAGTAGAAATTCTTTTTAGTAAAATAGACTGGTTCACAATTTGGTATGTGCACATTGAGGTATATGACGGCGGGATGCCTTAAGTGTTAAGGAAACGGCAATAGCCGCCTCAGAGCTTCGTTGCTATTGAAATTATGACCAGACCGATATTTGTACTTAACTATACGGGATTTGTGAGCCCAGTGTTTATGAAATTGAACGTAGCTATATCGCTACCTTTATTTAATAGCCGCTACTGTAGTGTTTAAAAATTAAAGGTGGTATTAGAAGGCGCTTCCCCTAATATTTTTTACCCCTGGCACTACAGCCCATGAAGGGCCTAGGCCTATCATGCGACCGCTTCCCAGCCATTTGGCCTGCAGATATTGTGGTGACGCGTGGTCAGTTCATAGTGTCCCCTAAGCCGTTAATCTTGTTCTTCGTGACTGGCGCGCTGCCTCACAGCTACTCAATTGTCCTCACGAATCTGAGTTCAGCCCGTTGCAGCCCTCACGTCAGTGTCTAAAATCTCTGACGGAGCCGGGAATCGAACCCGGGGCCTCCGGACGGGAGGCAGGCGCGCTACACTGTTCTTATTGTGTTTATATATATCTTGAAAAAGATAATAAATGAATTGGCATTGCCTCCTAGAGGGATATATAGAAAATCGGATGTCATACCTTGAGGTAGTGTTGCCATGGAAACGGACTTGCGATTAGTTCATCAATCAGAACGAAGATAGTTTTCTGCGAATATCTTTGAAACTGTTGGTTTTAGAGCCTTAAAATGTAGTTTTCGGTGTCCCGTAGGGACATGCCGAGTATTGTTTCTTGCATCGAGGGGAGTAAAATGAGCTTTGTCCGGTCTTTATGCGACAACTTCGATATTTTGTCCTGGTTGAGTATTTTTGGTGACTTTTCAGTTATGTTGCCCATTCCACGGGAACAATGATTTATTTCCGGACAAAAGGCAGCCTATATGTTATCCCATGGGATAAGCTGTCTCCATTTCAAATTTCATCCAAATCCGTCCAGCCGTTTTAGTGTCAAGAGGTAACAAACTAACACACACACTCACACACACACTCACACACACACGGACACACAGATTTTCACAATTATAATATATATAGGGATATAGGGATATAGGGATTGTATTATTTATGAATCTATTTAAACCGTTCATTCATAAACTGGTGGCCTAGTGTATTGTGGTTAGCTTGTCATACTGGTTTTGTCACTGGATTGCCTCAGCGTGTCGAACGGACTTCTCTTGGTGCGAAATCAATACATTCTATTTCAGATAATATTTTGCACTTGCTGCCTAATATATACACCTCAATGAAAGTTTGAAATATTATCTTGAAATGTATTCGGAGATATGTCGTACCCTATTGTCATAGCCGCTTTTTGAAATGTACTCGCAAAACCCGTATGGATAATGCGTATTTTGCCCCATACTTCTTGTATAAATATATACACCACTGACGTGATATATGCAGCCAATGTAATCAAATCAATGCTATTCCAAACATTTGTTGAGGTGTGTAATTCGATATAAATTCGAGTGGGCCGACTGACAACCGATGAATTAATTATGAATTACGATTACCACACCTCTACTAGGTCTATTATTCACTACTAACTTGTTATATATTTACTTACTTACTAATTTACTTACATACACCAACAACAACGACGTCAACGTGATGATGATGATGATGAACATGATGATGACGATGTGTGCCCATCAGCTAAGCCAAAGTTTGCGGGATCTAATTTTGGCACAGTCAGTCGGTGTTTAAATGCAGTCATATCCGGGATGAAAATCTACTGCCTGCTTCCAGTCTCCGACCGGGTTAGGAATGGAATGAATGAAGCCCCCATCTAGTGGCGAGGATACGAAGTGTGCCGGCTGCCGAAGCCTGTCGCACTCCTCTGGGGCAATGATTAAATGAATGACAGATGAAATGAAATGATAGTGGAGAGTGTTGCTGGAATGAAATTGTGACAGGGAAAACCGGAGTACCCGGAGAAAACCTGTCTGCCTCCGTTTTGTCCAGCACAGATCTCACATGGAGTGACCGGGATTTGAACCACGGAAGTCGTATCCGGGATAATAACTAGATTTAGAGGCACGTTACTAGATCACTTTCAAGGAAAATTTCTGGCACCTTGCAACTCTAAAGTCACAGCAGTTAAAAAAAACGTTAAATACATAAACTTTCATTCATTTGAATTGAATAGAGAGGGGGCGTTGGGATGCAGTGGTCAAACTGTTGTCCTCTCACAACGTTGGATCGGGTTCCATTCCCGGTCAATGCATGTGAGATTTCCAAAGTGAATTAGCATGTCCTGTGGTTCGGATTCCACGTATAAAGGAGGTCCCGTGGCTCATGATCGCATGATTAATGGTCACGTTAAACTAAAAGCTTCCTAGCTTTGAAATGAATAAATGCCCTCTTCAGCTCTAGCTTCATCTTACCAATAAGTGAATGACGAGTTCTCACAGTGAATCTGATTGTGTTGTTGTTGTTTGAGTCTTCAGTCTTTTGACTGGTTTGATGCAGCTCTCCATGCCTCCCTGTCCTGAGCTAATCGTTTCATCTCTACATAGCTACCACACCCTACATCCGAGGCAATCTGTATAATATATTCTAACCTTGGTCTACCCCTACAGTTCTTGTCCTCGACCCTTCCTTCCATAACTAAGCATGCTATTCCTGGGTGTCTTAGTCTGTGTCCTACCAACCTATCTCTTCTCTTCATTACCAGTCGCCAGAAACATCTCTCCTCTCCCACTCGTCTTAATACCTCTTTGTTTGTAACCCTATCTACCCATCTGATCTTCATCATTCTCCTGATTACCACATCACAATTGATTACCTGTAAAAACAATATGTATTTGACTCGTCAGCCCGGAGATGTGACAGAGTGGAGCAATGAAAAGGCCCCACCAGTCACCTCTAGACTATGCCTGCTTATCATACGCGTGTGTGTCATGATACGCTATCATGACCCGCCCCCCTTTCCTCCTCATGCATCGTCGAGTATTCAGTAATGAGCCTTTCGCGTGGAACACTGGCTGGCGTCCATTACAGCCAAGTGTTTCTTACATCCCAACCGAGGGGAACCCCCTCTTGCCAGTATTGGTCAACTATTAAAGTGCCATTAGGAACTACGATATCTGACTGACTCTGTGTTTGCCTCATTCAAATAACCTTCTTTCTTTTTAATTTCACACCCTGATTATTTTCAACCACCCCCTCCCCCCTCCTCGTTGTGTATGTTCCTTATAATTACATGGTGTGTAGGCGGGTTGTAATGAGTGTGATCTTGATTCTGTTCATGGTCGTGCGAGCACGGGATGTGATGTGAGAAGCAAAGAAGGTGACGGGGAAGAAAGAATGAAGTAATGGAAGAAGGGTGGTTAGCTTGAAAGGCACAGTATAGAGAATTAATGAGTGAGGAGGAGGGGGTTATACAGAATGGTTTTGGAGATTTCTTCAATGAAAGTATTATTCTGCGTACGCTTGTGAAGCTCGTTTAAAATTGCTACAAACTGCGGACAGATTCGGGGACCGGTTCTCTCCCACTTCATCAGTACAGTATATATTGTACAGTGTGTATAGGGTGCGTGGGTTATAAAACAGAGGACCAGTAACATATGATTCCCAAGGTCAGGAAGAGCCAAAAGACGTGGAAAACGTATGGTAGACTGCAATGTATTTATACCTGCGTGAACCAGTGAGCGAAGAGGGCAAAGGATGAGAAGCAAGGTAGTGAAGAGGGTCACTGCTGATGTGATTCTGTGAGATCCATTAACGTGCAGTACAGCCGATATGAACATTTCCGTTGCAACGAGCGAAGTGAACGTTCATCCCCTCTTAACCATGCTGCAGCACATGAACTCTCTCGCATACGAAACTCTTTCCGTACGCATTTGTCATAAGGTAGGCCAAATAATTGCTGTCTAAAAGGTGCGTTGTTTAGTGGAAAATATATGTTGGCTCCAATATTTAAACATGGGCGGTTTCGGTGGCGTAGTTGGTAGCATGCTGAGTTTCTATGCCCAAGATTGCGGGTTCAAACCTGGCCGAAGTCATCGGATTTTTTAAGAGCGTTAACAATCCCTCAGTATGCCTTCCTTCGGAGGGGAAGTAAAGCCGGCGGGCCCATGTCATAGATTTATGGCAGGTAAAAGAACCTTCCACTAATTACAATAATGTGAAGCTAAATTTGTAGGTTAGATTTGATAAATGCTTTAATAAGTTCCGACATTCGCCTCCAGGTGCTGATTAGGATGGCATCTAGTAGCCAAGTTCACAGCTAGGTGTCGTTGACGGTAGCATTTGGTAGCAAAAGTAGGAACTACTTGAAGTTGTTCATCTTCAGTCCTTACCTGAATTACAGATAACACACACTAATACAGACATCACAATTAACACCGGTTCACAGACAGATTGTACCCACAGCCAAAGTACACGGGGAGACATGACCGCGTTGTCGCAGCCCCAACCATATTTAAACATGTCCCTCCGGGTAACCATGCACTCTGTTACTTTGTGTTTGTTCTGTGTTAAGTAGCATAACAAGAAATGACAAAAGTAATGTATGTGGTGAATCCTCGTACATTGAGTGGTTGTCTCAAACATTACATGTTGCTGCAATTACTTTGAGAGAGGCAGTTCTATGTACGCAGTAGGGCTATACATAGGCCTAGTCAAACATCATATTATTCAAATTAATCGAATAATATCAAATATGAATATCTGACTCGATCATATAAATAGTTGGATTAATCGAAGTATTAGAATATTCGAATATTGAAATTATTCGAATTTCGAAATATTAGCATTAGTGAAATAACCAGACTATTGAGTGATTCGACAAACAAGTCGAATCATTCCAATGTTTGGATAATTATAATAAACTTAGAAACAAAAAGAAAGCATAAAAGGAAAATTAAAAAAAAGAAAGAAAGAGATAACAAGTGATGCTTGTTTTTATTTATATATAGCCTTTGAATATTTAACACATTTGAAAAGCAAATATATAATGCATCTTATGCTCTATGTTGTTCAAATTTCGCGCACACCTTTCCTGTTTCATGGAAATTACTGTAGAGGTGACACTGCTGCTTGGTCTCCCATATCTTACATTTCAGTGAGCTTTCTGCCATGGCCGAACACGGCCGACTCTCCGTTCAGCAGCGCGCCAAAACAGTTATCTTTTATTGTGAATCAAAAGGTGTTACGGTGACTCAAAGGAAATTTCGATCTGTATTTCAGACTAGGTGGGCACCAGTACGGAACGCCATCCTTAGCTTATACAGAAACTTGGAAGAAGAAGGCAGCGTGAAGGAAGAAAAGCGACCACGAGCACAAGCTGTTCGCTCTCCTGAAAACGTCGCTGCGTTGAGGGTCGCCATTCAGAGTAGCCCACGCTAATCAACACGGCGAGCTTAAAGATTAAGCGGAATAACGCGCCATTCAGTTCAAAGAATTTTACAGGGTAACCTTAAATTGTACCCGTACAAAATGACTATGCTACACATGCTAATGGATGTTCACAGGCAGAGTTGATTGCGGTACTCCGTATGGACGCAAGATAAAGATGCGTACTCGTTTCGAAGAGGTTGTCAGCCGTAGTGGAGGCCACATTGATTATATGAAATAGTGAAATGTCTTTCCAGGGTCCAAGCTCCCTGTGTCTAAAATTTAATTAGTGTTCTGTGAAAAATAAAGTTGTTATTCTAAAATTAAATGTGTCAACGTCTATGCGTGCGCCACCCTGTATAAGGATTTATCAGCATGAATGGCGAAGGGGTTAACCCCAATCTGGCTCCTTGGATTAGCCCCCGCTTCGAAAAACTCGTCCACTGGACATAATTCTTTACACAAATTGCTGTAATTTTCGGGTAGGCTACTTATCATCTTCGAATAATTGAAATATTTGAACTTGTTGATTTATTTTAACATTCGACTATTGGAGATACTCGAGTACTTCGAATGTTCGAATGATTAGAACAACTAAAATATTCGGACATCCGCATTGTTGGAACATTCAAAATTCTTCGAATGGTTTATTCGAATTTCGAATGGATGAATATTCGAAGTAGTCAAAATAATCGAATGGTATGTACTGTACAGCTCTAGTAAGCAGTCTGGCAACAACGATTTGAGAATCGCATATCAACTGATGGAAACCAGATACGTTTCTTGCCTCTCAGTGAGATCTGCCTTCTCATGGCCTGTCTGCGTGAATTTTGCATGGATATCAGCTGAGTACATATCTGTTACGTGTTATCTTATTTACAATTCTCGGATTTATTGATTTCTTGACACAAAACCTATTTGTCACGTATTGTCTCCTTGTCCCCAGGTTTACTCAAGTAGTAGGCTTGCAGCGGTGTTGCCAAATGTGACATACTTTTCCTCCTGTTTTCTTCTAAACCAGGTTCGATTCTCGGTCAATGCATGTGAGATTTTCTAGGGGAATCCCATGTCCTGTGGTTTGGATTCCACGTAAAAAGTAGGTGGCGTGGCTCATTACCGCACGATTAAAGGTCACGTAAAACTACAAGCTTCCTTCCTTCCTTCCTTCCTTCCTTCTTCTAAACGACCTACCTTAACTACGATTTTCACGTCTCTTCCTAATCTTTGTAATCGTATGTCTCCGGCTGCCTAGTAATATCCCCACCCACCTCGTATATTAGTACGAGGGCTCTTTTTTAAGTGAGGGCCGTTTTATTTAAATTAACCGAACATGTTATTTTGAAACCGAATTTATGTTTAGGTTTTACATACCTTCCTCTATTTTTCTCCATAGTTACCTTGTTTATTTACGCACTTGTCATACCTTAAAAGTAAGTTCTGAAATCGCTCTGCATAAAAGTTTGCCGCCTGCTCTGACAACCAAGAATTCACACTTGAGGAAAATCCATTGATAGAGTGGTTATCATGAATCTTCAGTCCTCGTGAATTTTCGTGTCAATTGCAGTCACCAAGTCTTCTGTGATCAAAGACCCGAGCGTTCATCGTCATGAACATTTTCACGGCCACTTTTGAACTCTTGTACCCATTTTCGCACTTTACCTTCCGTCATTGCATTATCACCATACACCTCACAAAGATGACAATGAATGTCTGCAGACGACATGTTTCTTGCACACAAAAAACGTATCACAGTTCGTACCTCACACTCGGCGGGCGAATCAATAATCTTGAACATTGTAAAGATGCACAGTTCTGCATACAGGTTAGCTACACAGCTGCAGCTGACGCCTGCTTGTTCGCAAAGGATGCCGGGAGGTAGCGCGCATGCTTGTTGCGGCGTGCGCACTAACTACGGGCTTCAAGAAAACGGCCCTTACTTAAAAAGCAGCCCTCGTATATAGAATCCCGAGCGGAATGTCTTCACGCGTTAAAATGGAAGGCCATGAAGCCAGGCTACATCAGGATGCAGAAAATGAGTGGGTTCAAACCCCAACGTTGGCCGTAGCAATTTCCAATTTTTAATTGGAAGCCAAAAAACCGGACGTTTCCTTCCAACAGACCATGTTTAGTTTCTTCTAACTCTTGCCCAACTTCAATCAAATTAAATTCGATAACCTGTGTTATTGTGATGCTTGCATTAGTATGCATATTGAGACTAGAATTGGGGAAGGATGTGGCCGTGGCTTTAATTTAGGTACCATCCCAATATTCACCTGGAATAAAAGTGGTAAAATACGGAAAACCACTTCTAGGATCGCTGAGGTAGGAAACGAACTCACCTCTTGTCAGTTCTGCCTCATGAGGCTGAGTGTACCCCATTTTAGCCCTCAGATCATAATTAAATTTCCTGGCAGAGCCAGAAATCGTGCCCGGATCTCAAAAGTGACAGTCAAGAATGCTAGTCACTACCTGATGAGTGCTGCTGACTGATTTGTGTGAAAACGTGAGCCATGTGTTTCGATATTGAAATAGTTATTAATGTAGATTTGTGCTTTTTGTTTCTGAAAATTGTAATGCAGTGCAATTTACTTGTAAATGTTTTAATGTATCTTTATGTTATATTAACATCCTCTAACATAATATGTTATTTAGTGTAAGAGAGGGCGACAGCCCTAACTTTGCCACTCAACGAGAAAATCAAGAACAATTACTAACAAAGAACTCTTGTCATGAGGAAAGCTTATTGTCCAGAGTGTATTATTGTAAGTTGTGTTGGAAACATTGTACAAGATATCATGCACTGAGTTCCGAACGCAGCTTGTCGCTAAAGGTTTTGAGAAGCGATCAAGAACTGTAGATGATGGTTGTCTCTTGTAAATTTATGGATGGATAGTCAATGTTATGTTTTTATTCCTTGCACATTGTGCGCAAAATTATTATTATTAAAGCATTAAATTATTATAAAGTGTAGTTTACGTAGGATTTTGTTAGTGTTTGCATATTTTGAACATTTTGCCAGCAATATATTTCTTGGTTATTTTGGGTTGACCATTAACAACTGGCTCTATTTGGTTATAAATTATTATAAGCTTTATGACTATAAAAGAAACGCTATGGAACAAGCCAGGCATTACGCTCCAGATTAAGCGAAACATTAATGCACTCACGTGATATCAAGCACGGTGGAGGTCCATTTAATTTCTATATCAGGTACATAATCGCTGACAACGATTCACAGGCGTGAGCATTGCTTACAAATGAGCTCAGTACAAAATATATTCCAGAATTAGTTTATTGTCGTGTCCAGTTTAGCAAAGCACACCAGAGTGTGTGGATCAGTAGGGGTATGAATATTATCATGGGCGTGCTTCAGTTAGCTAACGTTGGCATGTAAACATCAAATACATCACAAAAGGACTGTTTCATAATATAAAGGTATAGAGTATCATTATCTGGTATGGACAAAGAACACACGTCCGATCAAATAACTACATTTTCAAAAAGCGAAATGATCATCAATGCTAATTTAGATTTAATCGTTTGGTGAAACGTGTTATCAAATACTCCGATTTTGGTATTCCAATTTCCCAGATTGCTGTGCAGAAAGATTACTTTTAGGATACGGTAGTAATTGAAATGTTGTAACCAAAACCGATACAAAGACTAAATTGTTCCTCCTTAGCCCAAATGTAGAGATACAGACAAAACCACAAGGCGAAAGACCTCTACTAGGTTATATCATGTTAAATGAGTAGGATGGAACGGTGAATTGGGGTATCATCGGTCGAAGGGTTTATTTTGGACAGTTTCACTTTTACAGGCAGTAACGCCATTTCCCATGAGTTATTCTTTATCCAGACCGTTTGCTGTTAACCATCAGTTTATTGTTTTTAAACTTTTAACATTCACTGATGACCAAACCTCTGGTCAAGTATGGTGGCAATAGTTACATTATATTCAATGACAGGTTCTGCCACGTCCCGCCCCGCGAACAGGTATCCATGCCCACTTCTCTCGCTGCTGAATTTTTGCTTTTGATTCAGAGTTGATTTACTCAGGTAAATAAATGCACAATAAATAACGTGTAAGATAGGCTACATGCCTATGTACATAGGAGCAGGCCTATTTACCCGTACGAATGACGAGTAACCAATAGGGCAGCACATATTCAAACCTAGCATGTTTCGAACTATTCGATTAATTTAGAATACAAATTTTAAATTCGAACATACTGTAAGTTCGAATGTTGGAATTACTCGCACATTCGAATTTCCGATCTATTCAAATATTGGAATTTCGAAATATTCGCATTATTGAAACAACCCGACTATTCAGTCAATAATCGAATGATTCTACGAACAGGTCGAATCCATTTTAAACCTTCGAATAATTATAATAAACATAGGAACAATGAAAACATAAGGAATAAAGGGAAAGAAGAAAAAAAGAGATAATAAGTGATGCTTGTATTGAATGATATTTATTGATAAGGATCAATCAGATTGAATGAGCAAGGGGTAAGCCCCCATTTGATTTGTGCATTGAAAATCTTGTCCACTAGACATGTTCTTTTACACAAATTGCTATAATTTTCGGGAACTTATCATCTTCGAACAATTCAAGTATTTGAATGGTTGGATTTGTTTTAATAATCGACTATTTGAAATACTCGAGTACTTCGAATGTTCAAACAATTGAAACTACGCAATAATTCGGGCATCTCCATTGTTCGAACGTTCGAATAATTTATTCGAATTTCAAATTGGTGAATATTCGAAGTAGTCAAAATAATTGAGTATTCCAATGCAATTTACAATCCTAGTAACCTACAACGCAAGAGACTTTTTTAACGAGATGAAAGAAACCACTTTGATGTAGCAATAACATCCAAACAATTGAAGTTACTTCATTACAAATTGGCGTACAATCTACACACATCAAAAAAAGTTTTGCATCACCTCGGTTCCAAGAGTTCCGGAACCGTTAAATACAAAGGGAATAGAGATCAACACAAACAACATTTCAGCTCGTTTTATTGCTCATGAGACCCACACATTGCATGTTGTACCATCATACAGCTAGACTTTCAGCATTTGTGGTCCAGATTGCAGTACACACCACTACCTCTAATACCCAGTAGCACGTCCTCTTGCATTGATGCATGCCTGTATTCGCCGTGGCATACTATCCACAAGTTCATCAAGACACTGTTGGTCCAAATTGTCCCACTCCTCAACGACAATTCGGCGTAAATCTCTCAGAGTGGTTGGTGGGTCAAGACGTCCATAAACAGCCCTTTTCAACATATCCCAGGCATGTTCGATAGGGTTCATGTCTGGCGAACATGCTGGCCACTGTAGTCGAGCGATGTCGTTATCTTGAAGGAACGCATTCACAAGATGTGCACGATGAGGTCGAGAATTGTCGTCCATGAAGACAAATGCCTCTCCAATATTCTGCCGATATGGTTGCACTATGGGTCGGAGGATGTCATTCAGGTATCGTAAAGCCGTTTCGGAGCCTTCCATGACCACCAGTGGCTTACGTCGGCCCCACATAATGCCACCCCAAAACATCAGGGAACCACCACCTTGCTGCACTCGCTGGACAGTGTGTCTAAGACGTTCAGCCTGACCAGGGTGCCTCCAAACACGTCTCCGACGATTGTCTGGTTGAAGGCATATGCGACACTCATCGGTGAAGAGAACGTGATGCCAATTCCGTGGGGTCCATTCAGCATGTTGTTGGGCCCATCTGTACCGCGCTGCATGGTGTCGGGGTTGCAAAGCTGGACCTCGCCATGGACGTCGGGAGTGAAGTTGCGCATCATGCAGCCTATCGCGCACAGTTTGAGTTGAAACACGACGTCCTGTGGCTGAACGAAACGCATTATTCAACATGGTGGCATTGCTGTCAGGGTTCCTCCGAGCGGCAATCCGTAAGTAGCGGTCATCCACTACAGTAGTAGCCCTTGGGCGGCCTGAGCGAGGCCTGTCATCGACAGTTCCTGTATCTCTGTACCTCCTCCATGTCCGAACAACATCGCTTTGGTTCACTCTGAGACGCCTGGAAACTTCCCTTGTTGAGAGCCCTTCTTGACACAAAGTAACAATGCGGACGCGATCGAACTGCGGTATTGACCTTCTAGGCATGGTAGAACTACAGACAACATGAGCAGCGTACCTTCGTCCTGGTGGAATGACTGGAACTGATCGGCTGTCGTACCCCCTCCGTCTAATAGGCCCTGCTCATGCATGGTTGTTTACATCTTTGAGCAGTTTTAGTGACATCTATGAACAGTCAAAGGGACTGTATCTTTGATACAATATACACAGTCAACGTCTATATGCCGGAGATCTGGGAACCGAGGTGATGCAAAACTTTTTTTGATGTGTGTATATACAGGGTATTTCACTCAAAGCCGCACGGCTGACGGAGCACTGCAGGTTGACGGTCGAGCCAAAGGTCAGACGAGCACATTGCAGCACGAAGCTGAGACAGTTGCGACGCAGGATTTGACGAGCAAAGTCGACTTCGATATTTCGCTTATAGCCTATTTTAAGTTACACGTCTTATAAGTTTATAACGTGTGTACGTGGTTATTCTTTGATTGTTACTGTGTTTTATCATTTTATAACGTAGTATTGCTAAGTGTTAAAGCCTAATGCTTAAATTTTTGTTTATGGGGAGAATTGAAAAATAAGGTTTATGCAACAACACACTAGATGATCCCAAACTAAATATCACGAGAGAAATTGAGGCTATCTCGGTAGATGAACTAATGGGTGTGAATGAAAATTTCCTTTTATATGATGCCACAAATGTGTAGATTCAGGTGGAAGACAATTTCCAACATCTCCTGTGACAATGATTTTATTTGATTACTTGTTATTATGTGTGCTTGTTATTTACATGCGATTCGTACGGGCTCCCTCTCGACCCCAAGCTCAGTGAGTTGCCATGTGCTCGTCCGACCCTCCATGCGCCGCGCGGCCGGCCCCACTTTGAGTGAAACACCCTGTATAACACAGTTTCGTATTTAATAAATAAAACAAAAACGAAATGGTGTTATACAGGGTATTTGGTATCAATTAAAAATACATTGTTAATAAATACACAGTAGTATTAAGAGTGGTTCTCCAAAAGTCAATAAACTCATTACTAGAAGTTCTTTAATGTACTAGGTTCAAACACATGGTGGTCTTCTTCTGCATACTTAATATTTGACAAGTGAGACAAGTGGTTAATAATTATTGCGAGTACGGTATTGATATTGTAATTGTTTTCTTATAAAACTAAATAAAACTTATATATAAAACTTTACTGTAAATTATATATTGAAATGTTCTTAAATTTAAGAAAGTTTAAAAAATCAGATGTGTTACAATGTTAATTAAAAAATTCTCTTGAATTCTTTAAAAATGTGTTTACATTGTAACAGATCTGATTATTTAACATTTCTAATTTTTCAGAACATTTCAAAATATATTTTATAGTAAATACCTTTTATATAAAAGCTTTTGTTTAGTTCTATAAGAAAACAATTGCGATGTCAATACCGTACTCACAATTATTAACCACTTGTCTCACTTGTCAAATATTACGTATGCTGAAGAAGACCACAATGTGGTTGGAACTAGTACATCATTAAGAGACTTCTAGCACTTAATGTATTGACTTTTGGTAGATCACTCATAATACACTGGTCAAAACAATTAGGGGATCAGTTGAGATATCTAGGTTCTGACGTATTGTCATCGGCAGAATGACCTAAAATGGTTCGACGTCTTTCTGTCGGTTCTACGGAGTGGAGACAACAACATTACGACAACCGAGATAGTGGTAATAACAGAAAGTTGTTGCAGTCGGGGTTGGTGTGGACGTTTGTTTACTCTACCAAACGAATGACACAAGCAGTTGGGTTCAGATGGTGTAGTGGGCAGGTAGTGCAATGCAACAACAACGTGACTTCCCGAAGGTATGGCATGGAGAGCCATAGGAAGGTTGGAAGCGGGAAAGACACAGAGGGAGGTGGCTGCAGCTATTGGAGTGTCCCAAAGCGTAATTTCCAGGACCTGGACGCGATTTCAGACAACAGGAACCGTTAAAAGAAGGCCAGGCCAAGGTCGTCCACGGGTAACATCAGCAAGAGATGACCGTTATCTCCAGTTAACAGCCTGTCGAGACAGGAGGCTGAATGCAACTCAGCTGCAGCGCACCCTCTAGACGGCAACAGGACGCGCAATATCAACACAAACAGTCCTAAATCGCCTTCGGGAAAGTGGCCTCTACGCACGGAGGCCTACGGTGTGTGTCCCATTAAACCACGCCACCGTTTAGCCTGCAGAAACTGGGCGGAGGAAAATCAGGATTGGCGTCATAAAGAATGGCGCCGGGTTCTGTTCACAGATGAGTCAAGATTCTGTGTTCAGCCGGAAAATCGTCGTTCCCTCATCTGGAGAGAACGTGGAACTTGGAACAATCCCGCTTATGTGCAGTAAACAGCACCTTATCATAGTGGTGGACGAATGGTGTGGGCAGGAGTCAGTATTGGCGGAGTTACGGACCTCTATGTCGTTCAGAATGGCGCTTTGACTGCTCAGAGGTATCGAGACGAGATCCTTCGACCGTTTGTTGTACCCTACGCTGGTGCCATAGGCGATGGGTTCATTCTGGTGGACGATAACGCACGCCCCCACAGAGCTGCACTGGTGGACAACATGCTTGACGACGAGGGCATTGAACAAATGGAGTGGCCAGCTTGTTCACCGGACTTAAACCCGATTGAGCATGTCTGGGATGCACTTGGCAGAAGCATTGCAGCCAGACCAGCACGTCCCACAACGGTGTCCGAGCTGAATATTGGACTGATGGAAGAATGGCCAAAGATCCCTCAAGAGCTGATTGATAACCTCTTGCTGTCCATGCCACGCAGGTGTGCAACTGTCCTGGCCGTCCGAGGTGATTACACACCATATTAGAGGGCAACGAGAATGACTTTTTCACTATTTTGGTAGCCCCATGGTGCCTCGCTCTAAGTAAACGCCATGTAAACCTCCAGTAAGGAGTTGAGACAGCACAATATCGTACTGTAACACACGCAAATTACAATTGTAACCGAACTCTGAATAAAAGACGTTACCTTATGTATCTTGTGTATGATATCTCACCTGATCCCCTAATTATTTTGACCAGTGTACTATTGTGTATTTATTAATACTGGCGGACCCGTGCGAGACCTCTCGCATAATGGGTTGTGTGAGTCCCATGTGTACAGACTACCCGCCCAGCGCTAGTGCTATGCTAGCTGTATGCGACAGAGTTCTCGCAGGGGCTATCGTCTTGTTTATTTGCGTAAAATAATAATTGTTGTTTTAAGGGGCCTAACGTCTAGGTTATCGGCCCAGTATTTGCTTCAAAGCACTTTTAATACAAATAAATATATTTCCGTTCACCTTTCAAGAAATGCAAGATTTTTCCTGTACTATTGAGACGATTTGGAAGATTTTGGTACAAACCACACATTCTAACCCCTTCTGGTTTAGGAGCTTGAGTTTTGCGAAACATACAACTTAGCGTATTATATAATAAGATATTCGTCAATAAGAACCAATTTGAATCAAATGTGATTAATTTAATATCAATACATTAAAAAAACTTTTCAAAATTTCACTCATCGTTAACCTAAAGACAATGGATCCCCGTGTGTACGTCGCTGCACAGTGATGTATTTCACCCTAAATCGTTAGTGTGTATATGAATCGCTCGATGTTGAAAGGGGACTTCTGACACTTTCTACATTTTACAAGAGAAGGGAAAAACTGTGTAGTTGATGGAAAATATCGCTTCTGCTTCTGCCAGTGTATGACGCCTATACTAATGCACACTTCAATGCACGAAAATATAAAATCCAATTCATATATTACGAAAAAATGACAGATGATTGTATTGCAGAAGTCCCCTTGATACATCAAATTGAGTGAACTTTGGAACTCTGAATGTCAACTTCCACATAAAACCTACAAATAATTACAAAATGTATTGTTACTGATTTTGTAATGTATAAGTACGATTCTCAGTATGAACACTGAACCAATACTTAATAGTAATATGAAAATGAAGTACAATATCAATGCAAGAATCGTTGAATCACAGATAACAATAATTCCTATAACAGCAATTCAATGAAAGAATGCAAAAAGAACACTGTTATTATGCACAAAGAGTATACAGGGAGATTTCACAAGCTCGGCACAGCCGTGGTATAGACTGAAGGAGTCTCATTTCAACACTAAACGGTGGCCCTACCTATAATCTGTAGTATCGCATCAAAAACTAATATTTCGTAAAACCTGCAGAAGTCCCCTTTTAACATCAATCGATTCATATGTTCAGTAGAAGCTCTTCCTGTAAATTTTGCAAAGCAACCCTGTGTTTGCTCCCAAACCAGGCGTAGCGTAACATGGCGACCACGAGCTGTTACCGCCATACTTCAGCTGTGTGACGGACAGCAGCACCCTTCCACCTTGTGACGTTGATGGAGCACTGCATTCCGGTTACTGGGGTGGATTATGTCCGAGCCGGCATTTCATCTCTATGGGGTCAATATGAAGTATGACCATTGTTTTGAAGCTTTTTTTTTCCTTTCACAAGCTTCTGTTACTGAGAGATACACCCTATTTCAGACTGTTGCCCCGATGGTCTGCGTTCAATTCCTGGCTTTACCATGAAATTTAATTCTGGTCTGACGGCTGTAACGGAGTTAACTGAGCCTCGTGAGTCAAAACTGAGAAGATTTGAGTTCGATTCCCACCTCAACTATCTTGGAAGTGGTTTTTAGTGGTGTTCCCACTTTACTCCAGGCAAATGCCCGGATGATTCCTAACTTAAGGCTACGGTCATCTCCCTCCCAATCCTCACCTGAGTTACAAATACACATACTAATACAGCCATGCAATGACACAGGTTATCAGGCACAGTACGCACACACCCAAGCACACGGTTCTGAAGGACCTTGATGTCCAAGCCTCTCTAATGAAACAACAACCTATTTTAGAAGAGTGTCTCATGCCATCTACTATATTCTCGGGTAGGTTATACTTTGTGTAAGTCGTAGAGCAGCCGCCTCTCAAATGGGAAAACAGACACTCACCAGAACGCCGCCCGATACGAGAACAAACGCGTTTGGATTTTAGGGTTGATTTTTTAGTAACTTGTGACATCGTGGCCGTGTACTAGTGTGCACGTGTGCGTGCGCGTGTGCGTGTGTGAGAAATCCGACTGATAATCCGGTAGCAAAAATAATTGCCGGGACTAGGGTTCGAACCCGAGACCTCATGATTCGCAGACCAATATGTTATCCGCCCCGCCATTACAACCACAGACATTTGGAGTACAAGACTGGCACTCATTTTCACGTGCCGGTAATAATATGGAAGTATTTTTTTATGCTCCATTAATATTTTGCTTTTTGCGATGATGTTCCTGCTTGGAATTGAGTTTTAAATTAGTTATGTATACGCCTACTTGACAGTAAAGGGAATTCCTATAGTGATCTATGAAAGGTTAGCCCAGTTCTCGTATACAATCATCGGTATATATTACATTGATCACTGCATTACCGCAAGGTGGGTTAATATTTGAATAGCCATTGTGCAGAAACATAATACCGGCTTTGCCGACCAGCTACAATGTTTCATATAAAAGCATTTCATCATTCAAATACTGATACGAATACATGTGGTTTGTGTTTCAATGAGTTGACACCAGAGTTCGCATGAGCGTTTACCGTTCAGTATGAAAGTTATGAGGAAAGTTACTCAGCGAGAGGATGCCCATCACTTTTATCCAGAGAGAGAAAAACAGACTCTTAATAAATCATAATTGTTTTCAGCAAATATATATATATATTTTTTTTTATTTAGTCGTTTACCCTCCAGGTTGGTGGAACCCACGGACTCAGCGAGGGAACTCACCACTACCGCCTCTACGGGCAGTGTCCTAGAGCTGGGAACATCGAATCGGAAGGGATACAACTGGTGTGATTGGCACCTCGCTCAGGCGGCCTCGCCTGCAAAGCGAACAGGGGCCTCATGAGGGAAGGTAAGGGATGGTTAGGATGGATAGACAAGGAAGAGGGAAGGAGGCGGCCGTGGCCTTGAAGAAGGTACCATCCCGGCATTTGCCCGAACACGAAATGGGAAACCACGGAAAACCACTTCGAGGATGGCTGAGGGGGAATCGAACCCCCTCTACTCATTTGGGCCACTCGAGGCTGAGTAGACCCCATTCCAGTCCTCGTACCACTTTTCAAATTTCGTGGCAGAGCCGGGATTCGAACCCAGGACCTCCGGGGCGGCAGCTAACCATGCTGACCGCTACGCTACGGAGGCGACTGCAAATATGATATAATGAATATTTTTACACCAAAGAACGACAACTTGATGATGATTCGTTGTAAAAATACCTGTAATGGCGCCTCCAAACCTTGAAGTAATCCGTATGTTATATACATTCCACATGGTACCACTGCCAGCTGGATCGGATCGCATATCAGCCAGGCGGGATGCGATCAAGCTGGCAGTACGTCTTACACACTTCCGTCCGATCCACTTCCGTCCCATTTTGCAAATCACTCCCACAAAAATATCCATGTTACACATCAAAAAACGGGGAGAAAACCAAAGTCAATATGAGCGCCGAGATTCGAGCTACCATTCGGTAGACTTCCAACTTCTCCTGGCAGTTGTGGTGCGTGACTTAACGCACACAGCTATGCTGTAGGGTTAAGTATTGTTTCGTTACTGATCTGGGCTCTACGCAGGTGGTGTTTGTATTCGAGACGACCAGTGTATAAGTGTTGTATCTCCTGAAGTTATGCAGTAACTACATTCCAGGATATGGCAGTGGCGAGAAGGATGCGCTCAGCTGGTGTAATATCATTTGTCCTATTTCGAGGCTGGCCCGAGCTCAGCTGAGTGCTTTGACTGACGGCGGGATTTGAGCGCGCTGTTCTCCTCACTGTAAGCTGATGAGGATTAATGTGTTAGCCTCAATTCCCGTAACTGGCACATTGGCTTTACACACGATGCAAGGAAAGTGTGTGTGATTGAGTCTTCAGTCTTTTGACTGGTTAGATGCAACCCTCCATGGCTCCCTGTCCTGAGCTAATCGTTTCTCCTCTACATAGCTACCACTCCCTATATCCGAGCCAGTAACTAAGCTTGCTATTCCTGGGTGTCTTAGTATGTGTCCTACCAACCTATCTCTCCTCTTCATTAGCAGTCGCCAGAAACAACTCTCCTCTCCCACTCGTCTTAATACCTCTTCGTTTGTAACCCTATCTACCCATCTGATCCTCATCATTCTCCTGTAACAGCACATTTCAAACGCTTCAAATCTCCTCTTTTCTGCTGCACCAATAGTCCAAGTCTCACTTCCATATAGTGACACGCTCCAGACAAAGG
This sequence comes from Meconema thalassinum, assembly GCA_946902985.2. Classification (NCBI taxonomy): domain Eukaryota; kingdom Metazoa; phylum Arthropoda; class Insecta; order Orthoptera; family Tettigoniidae; genus Meconema; species Meconema thalassinum. The sequence goes on along the minus strand of OX336388.2, from coordinate 1,910,564,268 downwards.
CCTTCAAAAATGACTTCCTTATAATAATAATAATAATATTAATAATATCGTATGGCCTCGGTGCCGGGTGCAAGCTTTGTAATTGACACCTAGAGGGTAGCTTGCATGTCGAATTTCATTGTTCCTTGAATCACTCTGAAAGTCAAGGAGGTTAGATATCTAAGCTCCTTGAACGGTATAGCGCTTTCTAGTACAGAAATGAGGAACCTTGTTTTGGCGGAAACTCCCGAGATTAATTTTGCCGTTATGAACACGGCCTACTGAATTCAAATGGGTTCTTTGACATGCCAACATCGTATGACATGCATGTCGTATTTTTGAGGCCTTTCAAAAATCACTTACCTCGGCCAGGAGCAAACCTGCAATCTTGGGGGTTTGTAGACCGACACGCTATCCACTCTCCCACCTAAATCTATATTCGATGTCAACAGATGCAAGGAAAGTTTCAACTGAAAAATAACAAGAAGTTCCGTGAAGAACTATACAGCCTACTTTTCATGCCAATGATTATTCTACAGAATATGAACCTATCTAGAATAATGACGAAATTAAGTTGCTAATATCGAAATTTCCAATTAGTTCGAAATACTGTATACCTGGCATAATGTATCCTAATAGAGCACTACAGTTGGCAGCCCTGATGACTGAATATATTCTTAGTTCCGTCTCTTAAGGTACAAAATACAAAATTTGGTTGAAGTCCAATGAATAGCATGGACGTTACATGCAGTTAAACATTGGATCTAACAGCGCGCGTAAAATCATGTTGGCAACAATGTCATGCATGTATTGGTCAGAAATAATCTGAAATAATATGATCTATTGTTGTGCCAATTTTGAATGAAATCCATTAGTTAGTATAGAAGTTACATGCATTTTAAAATTGGACCTATCAGCAGGCTTAGAATCATGTTGGGAGCACTGACGTATATTAGTTACTCCAAATTCGTCTAGAATGCCAGGTACTATACGTGTGCAAAGTTTAGAGCTATTGGCTTGCATACTTTCTGATATATTGATATTAGGGTAACAAAAATAGTGACAGCACATATTAACAGTTGGCAGCACTGGTTGCTCCTTAGAATACGCATAGTCATATCTGTTATGGTACACATAGCACATACGAAATTTGGTTGAAATCCAAATGATAGTATGGAAGTTACATGTATTTAAAGTTGGACCTGTCAGCAGGCTTAGAATCATGTTGGTAGCACTGACGTATATAAGTTACTCCAAATTAATATAGAATGTCAGGGACTATACGTGTGCATAGTTTATAGCTGTCGGCTTGCATACTTTCTGATATATTGGTATTTGGATAAAATAAATTAGGTGCATTTATTAACAGTTGGCAGCCCTGATAGGTCTGAAGAATACGCTCAGTCATATCTGGTTATGTACACATACAACATACGAAATTTGGTTGAATTCCAATTGAGAGTATAGAAGTTATATGCATTTAAAAATTGGACCTATCAGGAGGCTTATAATCATTTTGGCAACACTGCCATGTTTAGCCTCCTGGAAATTAAACTGAAATATTATGATCTGTATGTGTGCCAATTTTGAAATAGCTCCCATTCATACTTTCCAAGATATCCAACAAGGAGTTCAAATTTCAATTGCGATTTTTTAGCAGTTGGTAGCACTGACATCATTTCCAAATATGGCCGTGAGATATTCAGGTATAGATCTTTACTCCTACCAAATTTTGTTTCGATTGCTGCAGCCGTTTAGGAGTTGATAGGGGGGGACACACACACAGCCAGACAGACAGAAGGACAGACAGACAGACAGACAGACATTTGCCCGATCTCATAAGTCTACTTTTTCCTCATTTTTGCAAAATGTGAAAAGTAGGCTAAAAAATAAAAGCCACTGAACTGTATTTAAAACAATGAAAGAGAAGAACCACACATCATAAAAATAAATTATTAACTTCGCCTCCAAGCGTAGCTAAGTGTGTTTTGTCACATTTTTCAACTGAAATGGAGAACCGCTCGTTCGGACATAGTCTACGAGGCTTGAGCTGTAGCGGTGACAGTGGCCGTGCCAGTAATGAATTTTCCCTGAATGTTTCCACATCCGTTCTAGGCTCACTTTCCTCGTTAACGACCGGCGACTGAAAAGTGAGGCAGTAGCACGCGGCAACAATAACCATTGTTCGTTGTTGACCAATAGCTGATGGTTCTTAACCAATAACATGCCTGCTCTATCACTCCACGTGATGTCTAGAGTCCAGTCTTGCCCGCCGGCTCGCTTGTCAGGGCTCCAGTGTTGCACAGTTGCACGCAGTTGTGTCTAGTTTCGTTGCTTGCTCTCAGAGGTTACGGTAGAGAGTTACAACGCTGTGCATCGATCTGGGAAAGCTCTGAGGTTGCATTCTTTCCTTTCTCTTTTAGCCTATTTTCATTTATGAAAAAAATAGGCTGATGAGATCACCTTTTGTCCGTGTGTCTGTCTGTGTGTGTGTGTGTGTGTGTGTGATGGTGTGTGTCCCGCCTAAAAGCTTCTAAACGGCTGGAGCGAATTCAATGAAACTCGGTAAGTTCAGAGCACTATTCCGGACGACCCTGACCGTGCCCTTCAAATTTTTTACGTCTCACCAATCCAACATGGCGGCTGTGCGAAATATTTCACCAGCATTCAATATCTTCCAAACTATTACCCTTATCTCCCTGGAATATTTTACGGTGATAAAGGGAACTACTAGAAGTTAGCCTATGTGACATTTGAAAACCTGCTAACTACAAAACCAACATGGCGGCCAAGCGAAGTTGCGACTTTTAAATAGATGTTTATCGCGATTTAACAACCAAAAGCAATAAAACTTGGTGCAGTATATGTTTATACACATGGTAATGCACCGACATCTAACTTCGTTCAATTGTTTACATAACCTCAAGATGGCGGCTGTGCGAAATATTTCATCGGCATTCTATATCTCTGAAACTATTAGTGGTATCACCCTGACATTTTGTACAGAGATAAAGGGCACTACTGGAAGTTCATCTGTAAGACTGTCAAAAACCGGTAACTACAAAACGAATATAGCAGCCAAGCGAATTTGAAAATTTTAAATAGACCTTTCTCGCGATTTAATGATCCAAACGCAATGAAACTTGGTACAGGAAATGTTTATATACATTGTAATGCACTGGTATCTAATTTAGCTCAATTGTTTATATAACCTCAAGATGGCGGCTGTGCGAATTTTAAAATTAAGTTTTTATTTCTTGTGTCGTAATCATGCGATCGCAGTGAAAGTTTGAATAATGATCAACGCAATAAATTTCCTTTAATGGTACATGACTCTATGGCCTATACGTATAACAATCCAACATGGTGACCATCCGAAATATTGAGATGGATCTCTATATCTACAAATCTATTACAGCAATCAAACTGATTTTTGTAATGTTCATGGGGGCTATGAACATAAGTTCACCTACAGGACGTCCAATAATCTGGTGATCACAAATCCAACAAGGCGGCGACGCGAAATATAAATATTCACATGATCGTTTCTCGCAATTTAACCATCCGAGTGCAGTGACACTTGGTACAGTAAATCCTTATACAAATGTTAGTTAATGCGCTGACATCTAATTTTTTCAATTGTTTCCATAACCACAAGATGGCAGCTGTGCAAAATTTTAAAATATCGTTTTTATTTCTTGTGTCCTAATCATGCGATTGAAGTTTGAATACTACACGTACACAATAATCTTCATGTAACAGTACATAACTCTAAGACATTCATATATAAATATGCGCAATATTTAGTCGGTTCTCAATATCTACGATTCTATTACAGCAATCAAACTGAAATTTTGTATGTAGATAGAAGCAATTAACATAAGTAGGATATATGAAAATAGGCTGTATAGTTCTTCACGGAACTACTTGTTATTATTACCAATATGTTATTTCACTCTCAGAGCAATATATGGGAAATATATGGCAACTATACAGATTATAAGAAATCAGAGCATCATGACCATCTTTAAGGAGCTATTTTTATTAGTCCATTATTATTATTATCATTATTATTATTATTATTATTATCATCTTTAGTTTCGACCATCTATGGGCCAAATTATTACAACTGCTTTCTCCCTCGATCCCTAACATTCACCCAGTATTACCGCATTCTTCTTCGGTGAGCTTCCTTCCGTTCCTCGGTCCACATCTTGCCCGTTTTCATTTTAGGTTTTGGCTGAAAATCCTTTATTTCCCCAAGTTTCTTCTTCAAAGGGTCACGTTCCAATATTTCCTCATGTGATAACCCCAGTACTTGTAGGTCTTTTTCCACCTCAGCTAACTAGATCCCTTTTGGTTTTCCTTCCAAGAAGGTAGGCAAAGATTCGTTTGGACAATCCTCCATAGCTCATTCGTGCCAAGTGCCATGCCCGGGGCTCTCATCTAGTGGGACGTGGGTTGGCGACCACAGGACCCCTGCTTAGTCCGGCATTGCTTCCACTTACTTATGCCGGGTCCCTCTCCGTCTTCTTTCCTGTCGGCCTTTCTTGGTCAACTCTTGTTCTTTTCCGACCCCGACGGTATTAGGGTATCCGAGGCCTAGGAAGGCTCTTCCTTTCCCGTCGTAATTGGCCCTCCTTTCATATTTCCTGATCCCTCATTCTTCTGGGGATCAGCCTTCATTTTCTTTCCACTTTAAATTTCCTTTTCTCTATCAGATTCCCGCACTGTTTTTGTGATTTGGCTTCCCGTGTATCTAAATTCCATTTTGTGAATATTTTGAATCTTCACTACAATTTTTAGGTATTTTCAATCTAACTTGCATTTTGTATTTTCAATATAAATTGCATTTTGTTAGGATTGGCAATCTAAATTGCTTTTTAGTAAGTCTTAGAAAGTAAGGGTGGCATTTTTGTGACTAATTTGAATTTCAATTGCATTTAATAAGTTTTTTCAACCTAAACCGCATTTTTCAAGTATTCTCCATCTAAATTGCATTTTATAGGATGGTCATTTTGTAAGTATTTTGATTCTAAATTGCATTTTGTGAGTATTTTGAATCTAAATTACATTTTGTAATTATTGTCAATCCAATTTGCATTTTGTAAGATTGTAAGTATTGTCAATCCAAATGGCATTTTGTAAGTATTGTCAATCCAAATTGCATTTTGTAAGTATTTTGAATCTAAATTGCACTTTTTTTTACTCTAACCTGCATTTTGTGCGTATTTTCATTCTAAATTACTTCTGTGAGTATTTTCCATCTAAATTCCATTTTGTTAGTGTTTCCACTCTAAATTCGATTTGTTGTGTATCTTGAATCCTTCATCAGTATTTTCAATCTCCGTTAGATTCCATTTTCGTCATTGTCATTTTCACTACAGTATCACCCAGACCACTAGGAGCCGATAACCTAGATATTAGGCCCCTTTAAACAACAATTATCATCATCATCATAATCTCCTCATGCGTATGGTGTCCGTTACCTTCTCCGCGTGAAGATATAGTTCATCGTTGTGTCCTCTTCGGTACTCTCCTTGTTCATTGATCCGGCCCAAGATCTTTCTCAAGATCTTCCTCTCTTTGTCTTCCAGTTGTTCTGCCAGGCCTTTCTATTTTCATTGCAAGGCATTCTGATGCATGTAGTGCCTCTGGTAAAACAATAATAATAATAATAATAATAATTATAATAATAATAATAATAATAATAATAATAATAATAATAAATATATATTTATATTTTTTATTATATATATTTTTTTTAGGGGGAAACCGTGGGGAAATCTTCAAAAGACAGATTGCAAGCTTCCGGACTTACAACTGTGCAGGATTCTTACCTACTAAAAACCCACAAACCCTATACTTGGCTTAAGGCCACCGCGGAACTGCCTGTTCAGCCTTACTTCAGGGTGGAGCCACTGTTACGACCAGAGGTCTCAGTCAATTTCATTTAACGTGATGATAATGAAATTACTCATAATAATAATAATAATGATGAAAAATCTACAGCCTGCTTCCAGTCGACCGACCGGGTCAGGGAATAGAATGAATGAAGCCCCCATCTAGTGGCAGGAATATGAACTGTGCCGGCTGCCGAAGCCTGTCGCACTCCCTTGGGGCAATGATTAAATGAATGACAGGTGAAATGAAATGACAGTGGAGAGTGTTGCAGGAATGAAATTTGTGACAGGGAAAACCGGAGTACCAGGAGAAAAACCTGTCTGCCTCCACTTTGTCCAGCACAAACCTCACATGGAGTGACCGGGATTTGAACCAAGGACCAAGCGGTGAGTGGCCGGCGTACTACCGCCTAAGCCACGGAGACTCTAATAATAATAATAATAATAATAATAATAATAATAGAACAAGACGGAAAACTGGCATTGACAAATCGAGACAATTGCCAAGAGCTAGCTACATACTTCTCACGACTTTTTAATTGCCCAGAACCCACGAAAAGATTCCCAAAGAAACAATCAGACCACACATCAGAAGAATCACTACCACCAACTCAAGATGAAATCCACTCCCACATCAATAGACTCAAAAACGATAAAGCCTCAGGTGAAGACGGCATCACTGCAGAACTACTTAAAAAACTAGGACCCAGTGCACTCAGAGAAATTACACTAATCATCCAAGAAATATGGCAAACAGAGAAAATACCTGATGACTGGAAAACAGCACTCATCCACCCTCTACACAAAAGAGGAGATAAGTCTGACGTGAACAACTACAGAGGGATTTCTCTTCTTCCCGTCACCTACAAAATTTTCTCAGCTTGTCTATTGACACGAACACAGGAACAGCTCGAATCAAAGTTATCAGAATTTCAAGCAGGATTCAGACCAAACCGATCCTGCCCTGAACAAATCTTCAACCTTAAAACCATTGTCAAAATGCATGCAATTCGAAATAAACCAGTGATGTGCACATTTGTCGATTTCCAAAAGGCATACGACTCGATCGATAGACAATCACTCTTCCAGATCCTTGAAGAAAGAGGATTCGATCACAAAACACGGAAACTCATTGAACAAACGCTGACCAACACAAAATCCAAAGTAAAATTTATGGGGGAAATCTCCGAACCTTTCGAAATTCAGACAGGTGTGCGACAAGGAGATGGTCTTTCCCCTCTCTTGTTCAACACTGTCCTGGATAAAGTCATGGAAGAATGGGAAAAAGAGCTCAAGAAACAAAATGTCTGGAAACCAGTTACACTTGGCTATCGTAAAAACAATCTCCCTATACCATATCTTGCCTTCGCTGATGACTTGGTTATACTAACAGAAAATCAAGAGACCGAAATAAAACAAATAGAAACACTCCAAGAATGTGCCGAAAAAGTGGGACTTCAAATATCCTTCGAGAAAACTCAAGTGCTAAGTCACAAAAGCGACAACATGCAAACAAAATATGGAACCATCAAAAGAGTCCCACATTTCAAATATCTGGGAGAATTTATCGAACCAACTGGATCCGAAAATATCTCACTACAAAACCGTCTCCAGAAAACCAGGAGAGCACTCGGACTTATCCAAAACCTCTATATCAAAAAATGCATGTCAAGACAAACCGAACTTCGACATTACAACACTGTCATCAAACCGGCAAGTCTCTACGCAAGCGAAACACTTACACTCAATAAGAAATATGAACATGAAGACATCAGGAGAGAAGAAAGAAATATCATTCGGAAAATACTGGGAGCAAGACTCACTCTTGACGGGTACCGACTACAGTCAATCAAGACAACTGAAAAATACTCAAACATCGAAGTCGACTTCAGAAAAAGACGATTGAAATTCTTCGGTCACATAAGTAGACTAACCAAAAGAATACTAGATTACATATCATCACTCAAAAGTGCAACACCATGGATGAAAGAAGTACAAAAAGACATGCGAACTGCTAACATAACCGACACATCAGACAGAGACTCCTTTCGTAACAAAGTGAACAACTGGGAAGTCCAACCAGAGTAACCAAAACCTACACCTTACAGACCCCAATGGTCTGACGAAAGAAAATTTGCATTCTCCAACAGAATGAAACAATATTGGCAAGATAAGAAGAACGTCAAGAATTGAGTCAAATTGCTTAACGCATTCCAATATTGGGAAAATACGCTGTAAATAAATAAATAATAATAATAATAATAATAATAATTATTATTATTATGTATTTACTGCGAGAACGAACGAGATGACGTATATCATACGTTCTTCGTCTGCTTTCGTTGGGCAGCGGAAAAACAACGACTTGAAGCTGAGGTTGGTCCAATAACGCCGGACAATATAGTTGGAATTATGCTGAGGAACGAGCTCAGCTGGGATAAGGTCGCTTTTATTGCTGAGGTGGTCCTTCGTCAGAAGAAGTCGGATGGGGACTTGCTCGATTTAGTTGATTAAGTCTGCGATCCGCGGACTATGAATTGAGAAGTAAGATGGTGCTTGTGAAGCATAGAAAATGGCTCCATTCTGAAGTAATACGAAAGTGGTCGCGGGATGGGTTTTGTCAAGAGGACAGGGTGTGGTTTTATAGTGGGTAAGAATCCCACTTGAGGAGTGCGGACCCATCTCAAGGTCTTATGCAAGATTTTTCCACGTCCCTCGTAAAAAAATATTATTATTATTATTATTATTATTATTATCACAGTATAGCCTATGTTGAAATAGAACATGCACACGACGTAATTTTGCATAATCGACAAGTCATTATAATCAATGTGATGTGAGGTTTTTTGAAGTGTCCATTACAATGGTTCAGAAATAATCAAGTGTTAAATTTTGTGCGTGTGGCGAGCTCAAGGTTGCTGGTATATAATGAGCTATTGATTCTGTCAGTCAGCTAACTAGCATCGTCGCTCCTTTGCTCGGACTTCCTGGCATTACCTCTCTCTTCATTCGATTGTCAAGAAGGCCGTGATGGAGAAAGTCAATAAGTTGTTTGTAGTGGTGTAGAAGTATTTCTTCTGGTGGTAGACATATTATTTGTAGTTCATGTTGTTGTTGTTGTTGTTGTTGATCATTTTCAACGTATAATAAGGGGCAGATAATCTCAATGTTCTTCCTCTAAAAACAACAGTCACCACCACTACCACTAATAGTTAAATTCCTTAAAGCAATAACACAAGTCAACAAACAAAACATTTTGTGTTGAGTCTATTATTTAATGCATATATTCTGACTGTCTACATCGAACAGTAACCCAAAAAGTATCACATAATTAGTAAAGTTTGCTTTCGAACTTTATGCAATGATTGATAAATATTTGAAGTTTTGGCATGGTGCAGCTTTAAGGCAGTGATCCATGGCTTCGTTGGAAATAAGATAGCTGAGAATTTCAAAGAGCTAATAACCACTATGCTTGAGAACTTTAAAATCATGGGTTGCTGAATTTCCCTCAAAGTACAAACGTTACATGCTCAGTAGGATCAATTGAAAGAAAACTTGGGGGAATATTCAGAAGAGCAAGGGTAACGTTTTCACGAAGACGTGACGGAATTTGTGCACAATGTTATCAACACAATATAATGAGAACTTGATGGGTGATATCATTTGGGGACTAATACGAGAAAGTTCGTACGGACACAGAAGAAGTACCAAAGATATTCACATTTGAAGCTTGTTTGTATTGAGTTTTGATTTCTAGACTAATGTTACTTGGCGTTGGGATATGGCGGCTTATCGCCCAGTAGGAAACCACTGCAATCAGTCACCCGAGTATTGGCGGGAAAACCATAACTTAGTGCAGGGGTTCTCAACCCTTTTCAACCATCGTACCCCTTTAAAAAATTAAACATCCTGCGTACCCCCCACTAACCTTTCTTAGGTAGTAATGATGGTTATTAAAAATGTAAAAGGTATTTAGTTAGTATGGTTTAACCTTTGTAATTTTATAAGGAAAGATATTTTAATAAAACAAAATATAGTTGTTTTTCAGTTCCTTTTCCCAAAGGGTGATTTTTGCAATCATTGCGTTAGTTTTCATTTCAACATAGAACATATCAGAAACACTATCTTGCATACACTTATTCCAAATGTTCAGTTTTTCAAAAATATCACTTAAATAGGCCAATTTTAAAAGCCAACCAAAGTCATTGAGTACTGATGATAAATTAGAATTGTGTTCGGTAAAGAAAAGATGCAATTCTTTGTGGAGTTCAAATACACGCACCGTAAATAACTCACACAGTAGTCATGGCACGAAGATCACTGCGCATGTGGATCGAGTAGAAGGATGGCCTGCCGCGTAACCCCTGAAATGATTCGCGTACCCCTAAGGTTGAGAACCCCTGACTTAGTGTGTAAGGAGGAAATGTCTGCCCAAACCCTGACCATCTGGGGCACCTGTCTCCAGGGGATAAATATGGAGGATGGGAAGGTAACCCAACTAACAACTCTACGTTGGGCTAATCACCCATGTGGAGGTAAAGTGATTCTGAGAACTACAAGTAGCCTTGGATTGGACGAATATAAACGACGACCGGAGTGGAAACGGAACACGAGATTCGGAACATGCAATATTAAGACAATCGTTGGTAAAGAAGTGGAATTGGAAGAACGAAAAGAAAAGCTGGACGAGGTGGACTCCGCATTACATGGGAGAATAGGATTGAGAGATTGGGACAGAAAGGGGGTAAAATTGTTGTGGAAATGAAGGGAATGTGCAGAAATAGAGCGGAATGGCAGAAATGGCTTAAACGAGGCTACCCCGACGCTTGAAGGCATAAGGGAATTGCAGCAGAAGAAGAAGAAGAAGAAGGAGAAGGAGAAGAAGAAGAAGAAGAAGAGAAGACTAATGTTAACTCTGTTTTGTAAATAAACATGGTGTTAATCTAATAATTAACGTTTGATTTCGTTTGAACTAAGAAAAATAGAGAATTTCTTTTAAATTTGAACTTGCGTTGTGGTAGCTACAAAGCAAACCTTATTAGGTAAAACTATATTTTCTTTCATTAGTTAGGCTTGACAAATCAGAAGCAGACATACATAACCCAGACTCAAAATTCGAGTTGACTTGTGAAATTCATTTAACCATGAACCATGTCACCACTAACCACCCCTCCCCTTGAGTAGGCACTACGTGTGTTGCGTATGTGTCACCTACGTTATGACGACTGTTCGCTAAGCCAGCACAGTCCTATACATCAAGTCAAACAATATTAGCATAACCGGAGTACTGTGAATGTGCTTCCCTGTCAGTAATGTCAGCTACTTGCTTTCAGATATATGGGACGTACGGTACACGCGATTCAGCAAGAACATGCTCATGCTGCTGTAGCATTATCACTCCAGGCAACACAGGTGTCTTGTTTATTGCTGTTGTTAGTTTGTTTAAATGATATTCTTACATAGTATAGTGTTCACAGATAACCAACCATATGCAGAAATCACTAGTTGAGTTCAACATGGAGACAATTTTATCATCTCGTGAGAGGGCTTCTTTGGGATAAGCAAGTTCCTTTAAGATCAAAGCTAATACTCTACAAGAGCTTCTTTGTACCTGTTACTACATATAGCTTAGAAACATGTACCCAATCCAAGAGAAATAATAGCAAACTACAGGCGGAGGAGATGAAGTTTTTAATAACTATGATTCAGAAGACAAGGAGGGACAGAATAAACAAGATGTTCGGTAAAGAACATATAGCCTACTTTCTCCTAAATGCATGGATATTGTTATAACTCTTTGTCCTTTTCAAGGAGTATAATTGAATGCTGCTTGTAGTAGCTTGTTGAAATACAACGTGCTATAGGGATATTAAACATGAATATGAGGTGCACTTTGCTAGTGCTACCTCTGTAAAAAATGTCATTCAATTCGGTTTCACCGTGTTTGAATTGATATGAGAAATGGATTTGCACACAAAAATTTGCCGCTATTTGCAAACTATTGGGCTGATGACCTTGTAGTCAGTCATAAGATGCTTTCCACAAAAAGGCATGCTGCAAAATCTGGTAGAGATCAAATTATTAGGATGGTCGTAATTTAATTAAAGCTTTTAACATTTGGGTGGCCGTCATTCCGTTTCCGTCAAGATGGCGGCGATATATAACATGACACTGAGGTTCCCTTTGCTAGTGCTACCTCAGTAACAAATTTTGTTCAATTCGGTTTCACCGTGTTTGAATTGATAGGGGGAATCGATTTGCACACATACTTGTCCACCATCTGCAAACTATTGGGCTGATGATCTTGCAGTTTGGTCAGAATATGCTTCCCACATAAAGATATGTTTTTGCAAAATTTGGTAGAGACTAGATTATTAGGTTGGTCGTAATTACATTTTAGCTTTTAACATTTGGGTGGCCGCGATTACGTTTCCGTCAAGATGGCGGTGATATAAAACATGACACTGAGGTGCCCTTCGCTAGTGCTACCTCTGTACCAAATTTCGTTCCATTCGGTTTCACCGTGTTCGAATTGATAGGGGGAATCGATTTTCACACATACTTGGCCACCATCTGCAAACTATTGGGCTGATGATCTTGCAGTTTGGTCATTATTTGCTTCCCACATAAAGATATGTTTTTGCAAAATTTGGTAGAGACTAGATTATTAGGTTGGTCGTAATTACATTTTAGCTTTTAACATGTGGGTGGCCGCGATTACGTTTCCGTCAAGATGGCGGTGATATAAAACATGACACTGAGGTGCCCTTTGCTAGTGCTACCTCTGTACCAAATTTCGTTCCATTCGGTTTCACCGTGTTCGAATTGATAGGGGGATCGATTTTCACACAAAAATGGCCGCCATCCGCAAAATATTAGGCTAATGACCTATTAGTTTGGTCAGAGGATGCTCCCTCCATGAAAGTATGTTGTGTTAAAATTTGGTAGAGATCGGATGATTAGGTTAATCGTAATTTGATTTAAGATTTGAACATTTGTGTGGCCGCCATTACGTTTCTGTCAAGATGGCGGCAATATTAAGCATGACACTGAGGTGCTCTGGGCTAGTGCTACCTCTGTACCAAATTTCGTTCCATTCGGTTTCACCGCGTTTGAATTAATAGGGGGAATCAATTTTGAGACAAAGATGGCCGCCATCTGCATACTATTTGGCTGATGACCTATTAGTTTGGTCAAAGGATGCTCCCCATATAAAGGTATGTTGTTGCAAAATTTGGTAGAGATCGGATGATTAGGTTAGTCGTAATTTGATTTAAGCTTTGAACATTTATGTGGCCGCCATTACGTTTCCGTCAAGATGGCGGCGATATAATACATGACAGTGAGGTGCCCTTTGCTAGTACTACCTCTGTACCAAATTTCGTTCCATTCGGTTTCACCGTGTTCGAATTAATAGGGGGAATCGATTTTCACACAAAGATGGCCGCCACCCGCAAACTATTAGGCTGATGACCTATTAGTTTGGTCAAAGGATGCTCCCCCCATAAAGGTATGTTGTTGCAAAATTTGGTAGAGATCGGATGATTAGGTTAGTCGTTCGAATTGATAGGGGGGGACAGACATTCAGAGTACACACACTCACACACACACAGACTCACACACACACACATACACACACAGACAGACACACTATTTTTAGCCTATATTCAATTTTGAAAAAATAGGCTTATGAGATCACCTTTTGTCCGTGTGTGTGTGCGTGTGTGTGTGTGTGTGTGTGTGATTCGTGTGTGTGTGTCCCCCTAATAAAATCTAAACGGCTGGAGCGATTTCAATGAAACTCAGTAAGTTCATAGCACTATTCCCTGCGACCCCGGCCGTGCCCTTCAAATTTTGTTACAGCTCACCAATCCAACATGGCAGCTGTGCGAAATATTTCACCAGCATTCAATATCTCCGAAACTATTACCGATATTACCCTGACATTTTGTATGGTGACAAAGGGAACAACTATAAGTTCACTTATTTGACCTTTGAAAACCTGGTAACTACAAAACCAACATGGCGGCCAAGCGAAGTTGCGACATTTAAATAGACGTTTCTCGCGATTTAACCAACCAAACGCAATGAAACTTGGTACAGTATATGTTTATATACATTGTAAGGCACCGACATCTAACATCGTTCAATTGTTTGCATAACCACAAGATGGCGGATGTGCGAAATATTTCACCGGCATTCCATATCTGTGAAACTATTAGCGGTATCTCCCTGAAATCTTTAACGGAGATAAAGGGCACTACGGAAGTCCATCTATAAGACTTTCAGAAACCGGTTAACTACAAAACGAACATGGCAGCCAAGCGAAATTGAAAATTTTAAATAGACCTTTCTCGCGATTTAATGTTCCAAACGCACTGAAATCTGGTACAGGAAATATGTATACACATTGTAATGCACTGGTATCTAATTTAGTTCAATTGTTTACATAACCTCAAGATGGCGGATGTGCGAATTTTAAAATTAAGTTTTTATTTCTTGTGATGTAGTCATGCGATCGAATTGAAAGTTTGAATATTGAACCTACGCAATAATTTTCCTTTAATGGTACATGACTGTATGGCCTATACATTTAACAATTCAACATGGCGACCATCCAAAATATTTAGTCGGCTCTGAATATCTACGAATCTATTATAGCAATCAAACTGAATTTCTTAATGTTCATAGGGGCTATGAACTTAAGTTCACCTATAGGACTTTAAATAACTTGGTGTTCACAAATCCAACATGGAGGCGACGCGAAATATAAAAATTCACATGGACGATTCTCGCAATTTAACCATCCGAGTGTAGTGAAACTTGGAACAGTAAAGCCTTATACGAATGGTAATCCACTGGCATCTAATTTATTTCAATTGTTTCCATAACCTCAAGATGGCAGCTGTGCGAAATTTTTAAATCTCCTTGTTACTTCTTGTGTCTTAATTATGCGATTGTAGTTTGAATACTACACGTACACAATAATCTGCATGTAACAGTACATAACTCTAGGACCTACATAAATAAAATCCAACATGGCGACCATCCGAAATTTTTAGTCGGTTCACAATATCTACGAATCTATTACAGCAATCAAGCTGAAATTGTGTATGTTGCTAGAGGCAATTAACATAAATAGGATATATGAAAATAGGCTGTATAGTTCTTCACGGAACTACTTGTTCGCCCTGTGTTGATCTCATAAGTCTACTTTCATTTTTTGCAAAAATCGAAAGTAGGCTAAAAATTAAGAGATACGCCATCTTGTTCAAGTAGAACAATTTCTTAATGAGATCTGTGTCGAAGCCAGGCTGAAATGGTTCGGTCATCTCAAAAGAATGGACACACAAAGAACAGCTAGAGTGTGGTTTGAGAAAGAACTGCAAGGTAAGAGACCAAGAGGTTGACCTAGGAAGAGATGGATTGACCAGGTTAGAAATGATCTTGCAGGGAGAGGTCTGGATTTAGAGCAGGTCGTTGAGGGGGAGACATTCTTGGAAAGAACTAAATGGAGAGCGCTCATCGCACCAGGGAAACTGGAGCCCGTTCATGAAGATGTCGATGATGATTCTTACATAGCTGTGCGTCCTGATAACCTAACGTCGTGAACCTCCTGATGGCACTGAAACTACGCGCACATGTTAGTTAGTCAAGCCACTTGAATAGTATCAGTGATCGTATTTCCTCGTTGCACCATTAGGAGAGTATCTGCTTTATGGTACCGGCTTGATATCCAGAACGATAGCGCTAATTGCTACGTTGTTATCAGTATCGCTTCGCATCGGCGACGACTATGATTCGAGAAACTGATAATAAATTCCACTTACGTCAACTTCTGTTTCACTCTCGAGGCTAGCAGAATGGAGATTGTTTTTGAAGAAATTTGTTTGATTTTTGTCAATTTTGTTTTTGATTTTGACTAATGTTTATATTTTTATAGCGGTTTTCTATAATTTTGACAAATTGTGATTGTTTTCTCTTTGGATATTGGCTAATTTAGTTTTTTGTGTTTTTGTACATTTTGAGCTTTTATTGAATAATTTTGATGTTTTAGTTTTTTCTACATTTAAACGGGCTTTTTTTTTACTTCTTGCTCTTTGTTTGACAAATTATGACTAATTGTGATTGTATTTTGCGGTATTAGGGATTTAAAATAGTTTCTTTTTGTTCCTTTTTTGTTTGTTTTGACTAATTGGCTTTGTATTTTAGGACTGCCAAACACTGGTGGGGATTGGAAAAAAGGGAGAAGTGGGGGAAACAGCCAGTGTATCCAGTTTTCGTCGCGGAGACGAACGTTACCATTTTAGGGTTAAACTATTGGCAACTCCAGCTATCTGATATGACATCTAGTGGTAAAAATTAGAAACTTACCAAGTAGGGTACATTTGTCACGTGGTGACTGGTTGTATATGGTTTCTTGTATTCGTAAGCAGATCGAGGTAATTTCTTCGTGTCTTTATACATAAGTAATAAGTTTTACTCGTTGATGGAGTGTAAAATGAGTAAAAGCAACGTATATTGCTCAGTTTACGGCTGTAAGTCGATGCATAAAAGAGGGCTGCGGATATAAGTTTTCATCACTTTCCAAAAGATGTAAATAACAATAGCCAAAAGGTGACGATACAAAATAAATACGGGCAACAGGAGCGGGTTGAGTATTTTTACCCTACTTATCCAGACCGACCGCAGCGCCCCAAGTGTTAGTTTGAGTTGCCAGTAGGGTGATACCGAGCTCCGCTAATGAGTTCTCTCCATGGGGGTCAATTAGGAAAATCCTAACAGGGGAAGTTGCCTGAGGCGTGTTTCACTGCCCCCACTCCTAACTGGACATGGTAGTAAATATTGTCGGAATATGTCAACCTGCCCTGATCTTCACTATGTACTCCTGTTATCTCAAACACGTATTTCATACCACTCTTAGAAATTTTAAGTGTTATTCCATTATGCCATTTTCTACTGAATGAATAGTGAAGAGTTGATAAAAGTATTTACAACAATACTTGAATGTTCCATCCATAAAAATAGTTTCTCTTTTACACAAGTATTTCAAATTTGATGCAGTAGAAAACACAATAATGTTATTCTCCCTGTCATTTACCACAAGCATATTTTCTTCTAAGTTCGATCGAATGTCCACAATGGCTAGAGCATCATGAACGTCTTGCTGATTTTGAGGCAGAGGTCGTAAGTTTCCCCGTTTCTCGGCTGCAATATATTTTTTAATCCTCTCTGTCATTTGAAAGTAAATTAACAGACAAGTGCTTAGGGGCAGCAAGTATGTGCTTTCTCATGGCCATTCACATATCTCGTCACGTACGGTACCTTTCTTTTGACATTGTTCGAAATAAATTCTCGATTAATCGTGGTACATGGTTCGTGATTGTGAGACCCCACATAACAGAAAGTTACCACTATTTGTAAATAAATAGGTTGAACGTTCCTTTGAACACCTCCACTTTTGGCCCCGTTTTGGCAGGGGGGCCAGGAGCAGGCCCTCGTAGTTGTCAGTCACTCATGGATTAACCAACATTTCAGGGGAGATTGCCTACCCCCACTCTCTTCCCAAACCCATTAGCGTGAGCTGACAGGACTGTTTGGGTTTAACCTAATTAGCGGAGTTCGACCATCCCGAAACTGTAACCTAGCATTCTAGTAACTTAGTCACGAAGCTAGACTATATTAAAATGAATGCCGTGTCGTTAACTTCACTTTAAGCGCTGTCGGATTTTCGCCTTGATGAGAATCTTTAATTTGGTAGTAAATCTACTAACCCGGGGCTCGCACATTCAATCATGCTGCACCAGGGTCGATCCTGGAACCTAGAGCACTGCAGGCGAGAAAATTACCACAGCGCTGCGCTGTCTACCGATACGGTGTCAGGTCCTAGGTAACATTCTCGGAGAAGTGCTTCTAGCAATGCTGCTAATAGGAGATGGCATTTGAGGATGCGCAAATGCGAGGATGCCATGTCAGTAGATTTACTGGCACGTTAAAGATTCAATTCGGGGCAAAATCCAGCATCCCAGCTTTCCTTAAGGCCACAGTATTTAAACGGGGTGTAAAACATGTAGCAAGATTAGACTATTATTTTTATTATTATTAGTAGTAGTAGCATTAGTAGTAGTAGTAGTTATTATTTATTAATTATTTATCGTATGTCAACAAGTTAGATACATATATATAAGTACAAATATACACAGACAAGAAGCATGTTTCTCGGAGCAAGATTTAATGATATTGCAATGTTCAGTTGGGTGATCCACTGTGTGGCTTCCTCTGTTGGTTCCAGAAAGTCATTTGGGCTACCTGTATAGGAACGTCGCACACATTCACTTACAATATGGGGGATTGTTTGTTGAGAGGCACCACAGTCTCACTCCGGTGATGTAATATATTTCCACTTATAAAGGGCATCCCTACATCGACCATGATTTTTTCTCACCTGATTCAGTGTGGTCCAGAGCTTACGTGGTAGATGATGTCCACTAGGAAGATGTTCACCAGAAAAGATGTTCATTAGTAGTAGTAGTAGTAATAGTTGAAGTATATAAGATGAGATCTCGTCCCATGTATGCATCTGGGCAGCTATAAGTCGCATGTGAGCATTTAACTTCGCAGAATTTCACCTTCTGTGAGGATAGTCTTGGTGAATTTGAGGACGAAATGCTACCACAAATGTTTCTCTTGCGATTCGACCAAAATGGCGGGGGTGGGTATGTTTCACCAATATTAGGGTGTTTTACATTCACTGTGATCCCTTACGAGACATGTACTGTACTATGAAAGAGAAGTTCAAGCTTGCAGGGTTTGATCATAGCATGCTGGTTTTGAAGTCCAATGTTGTGAGTTAGATCCATGTTTCACCCAATGACATTCTTATCCTCCTTAAAATCGACACCCTGTGTCTACGAGACAGCTACAACAACGATTTCACTTTTAAAAATACTCTAATAATTTCTCAAATATTTATTAATATTTGACTCTGTGGCCATATTGCAGCACCATATTTACAAGAATGCCAACACCTGATATTTCTGACAAAAAGATACCATAGATTTCAAAAAATGAAATGTCCTAACAAGGATTAAGGGGTATGCTGTGTCATAAGGCATCTTGGGAGAAACCAAGCCGCTCCAGTTTTTATGACACTGTGAATAAAAATCTGTTAAGTAATTACCCCCTCCCCGTGGCTTTTAGCCATTCAAGAGCCTTAACCTACCAAACGACCGCTGCCCAGCCCTGTTGGAATGCAAATTGTGGGGTGACGCGTCGTCAGCACGTCGGATCCCCTCAGCGATTAATTTTGGCTTTCTTGAGAGGAATGCTCTCTCCTCAGACAGCTACTCAATAATCCTCACGAGGCTGAGTGCACGCCGTTCTAGCCTACACGACAGTCTCTAAAATCCCTGACGGAGCCGGAAATCAAACCCGGGGTCTGCTGGAGAAAGTCTAGAATACTACTCTACACCATGGAGCGTCCAATTAATTATAATAATAACAATAATAATAATAACATGCAAAGATACATGGACACAAGAAAGAAGAAAGCTCATAGTGAAAGGACGAGAGAGCTTTAATCTCATGTAAAAATGTTTTTCAGTATTCGGGAAACACCCCTTACAATTGGGTACAACCGTGTTGACCGACTGAAAAGCCTCAAGTTTCGAGTACTAAGGCAACACTGAAAAATGACTTCCAACACTATACTTTTATTTGGACATTAATGTTAAATATGCACATCATTTAACAATTACCTGACGATGATAACGAAATAATCGAAACTAGTGCAATAGATTTGAATTCAACATTAATTTGCATAACTTTGTGTATTGACTCAGGTGGAATATAACTCTTAAACGTAATTCTAGGTACTATCAAATATGTCAATACGAATATTTCTTCACGATATGATGAGTTGATGTCAATGCGTATTATTTTTAAGAGCGTTAAAAATCCTTCAGTATGCCTTCCTTCGGAGGGGAAGTAAAGCCGGCGGTCCCATGTCATAGATTTATGGCATGTAAAAGATCCTTTCACAGACTAAACTTGTGTAAAGCAAAATTTGTTTGGTTAGATTTCGTCAGAACGCTCTATCAAAGTTCCAACGTTCACCACTAGGTATCATTGATATCTGGTGGCGAAAGTTGGAACTACTTGAAATTGAACGGAACTTGTAGCACACCCTTTAGGGTGTCCGCTGGAAGCAGCTACAGACTCAGGCGAGCCGAACATGTCCTCGGACACTCCCGGCACTAAAAGCCATACGATAAATAATAAATAATAAATAAATAAAAATAATAATAATAATAATAATAATAATAATAATTATTATTATTATTATTATTATTTTTATGCAAATATATGTCTTGGAAACATACTAGAATTTCGAATTTGACTGACTGAAGAGGTACAGCTGACAGTTTGTTTGAAAGAATGGCTTCAAAACTTTACAAAGAATAATACACGCACGCCTAGTTCCTGGTTTCTCAGCAACACTCATGTCCCAGCCCTTAAAATGAACTCGCTACAATCCAGCCAGTCTCCCCACTTTCGCCTTAGAAGACAAGTTAATGAAACCATCCCGGGTGAGTGAGATGGGAAATATCTGGCGGATGCCTTACCAATTCCGTGTTTTTCAAATCGAATTCCACATCTTCTTGTGAAAATGAGAAAAGGAGAAGAAAGGAGCTGTGAGGCAGAGAAGGGACGAAGGAATGGGGTATGAATAAGGAAAAAAAATGAATGCAGCAATTCTAAAAGTAATGGCTTTCTATCATTATACGCTGGTCAATTTCACTTTTCTATGTATAGATACCAGAGGAGCGTGTGACCGCTTTGTCGTGAGGCATGTCAGGTACAGACTGACGGCCCTTCAACCTCTCTTTTGAAGCTGTTTTCCATCCACAACTTGAATTACTACCGTGCAAGGTCCCCTCTCCCAATCCTATTGATTACTTGCTCGTTTTTCTCGCTGAACAGTGACGTCAGCTAAAGTGCTGATTAATGTCTGATTTACTCCGTGAATTACGTTCCTTATTTCTTGCTTTAAAAGCAAATGTATCCTATTTTCTCTCCTCGATGTCCTTAGGGAGGGTTGACGCCAAGATTCTATTCTTGCGTGACTGTATTCTGGAGATGGGGGAGATAGAATAACTATCCCTCCTTGACCAGTCTTTGTCGTTGATGAAATTCCCTAATGGATAGATCCCCTTGCCTGCATCAAACGCCAGGATTCTTAGCCACTGAAATTTACAGCTTAACGACCACAGGCAAGCCATTTACTAAAAATGAAGAAGGAACGTTTTTCCGTTACTTCTGTCAGTTAAATCCCTATTTGCAAACAGGCACTTTTTAACAGGCAGTTCCTAAAGTTATCTCTGATATGCACGTAAGCTGGTCAATTGGCAATGATACTTTATAGGCCTAGGATACTTAATGTGGCAACAGCGTGCAAATAGTAGTATCACCTTGACACGCTTAGCCCTGCACGCATGTATCTATCACTATGAGTGAACAAAACAATGCGAAACGCATAATTATTCAGTTATTTCCTAAAAAAGGATGGAAAACCAGCAGCCATTTCGCTCAAATTGTTTGCACTCTTCGGCAATGTTTCACGAGAATGCTACACCCCATAAATTAGAATACCAGCACTGGGCAGCTTTGACTCATACCCAAATAGTACATCTTGTTATAGTCCTTCAAAAGGAAAATAAATTTGAATTTATAAAATGTTCTGTGTTGAGAATCTTGTTTTAGGACAATATCCATTAGAAACTTTCCAATGATGAGGAGTAGGCCACGTAGGCCTACTTGTCAAAGGAATGTTTACAAAGAAAACATTCCAAATATCCGCTAAATGCGACCGAAGATAGTGAAGACTATGTAGAGACGTAGTTTGGTGTTCACTTTGACGCAATATATTTATCCAAAATTTATCAAAAGCCTTGTTCATATTTGACTGACTATCGTAGATAACTGCTTCAGACGTCCCAAGAACTACGCAAGCATCTTATAAAACAGAAACAAAATCAATACTTTGGTGCAGGTAACATAGCGAACGTGTAACTTACAGACTGGTTGGGGATGACAATGGGAATGTTAACGATGATGGATGTTTTTTGTTGTTGTTGGTGTAACCTTTCATATTTAAGAGGCTGGGCAATCCCACAAAATTATTATTCGCAGAAAATGTGACCACATCATAACACCAAGGGTAGCTAGTTTCAGTACCTGGTGTGAATCTACTGATTTCATGTCCTCCCATAAATTGAAGTGAATAACACACAGTTGGAATTATCACAACTTATCTTTTTATTTACCAGTAACCTGTCACATCTTGTTTCTCTTCAAAGACAAGGGCGAAGCTCCCCGAGTAAAAAGAACTGGGTGCTACGATGTCCATAATCTGTAAATGAAACTACAGCAACAGAATATTTTGTACAAATATCGTGGTTTTCAACCTGACTTCCTCAATAATACCTAACGCAGTAAATGGCTATTCTGGGATATTTCAATGCAGGCGAACTGTCTCGGTAGACTTACTGACGCATTGCAAATTCAAATTACAGATCCATTTAGGTAATTCAGTATATATTAAACCAAAGCATTCAAAAGAAACGCTAAGTGTAGTCTTTATTATTATTAATTTTAAGAAGATTGGCGATTGTATCTCAGAATCTATGATGTCTTACGTTGAGTAGTCCTTTTCTTTCTGACAGAAGTTCAATGCTTGTAAAAGAGTTTCGGCACGCAGAAGTCAGGTTGCATAATAAATTATTTGTTCATCATCTACAATACCAAACAGTTCTCGTACCATTTGCTGCTCTCATAAGTAATCTTATTGTTTCCATTACTTGGCACTCTTCAATTGAATATTAGAATTAATTTGTCTTCGTTAGGAAACTCACGTTGCTGAAGGATCATTTATATTTGTTCATTTCAACAACTTAATTGCTGTCAGAGGAGCATGACTGGGTAATATGACTACTTGGACACAGTTAGTGTGCACTTCTCCGTTGCGACTGGGACAGTTAAACAAGGTTTCCACTCTAAAAGTTGTATAATATTTCACATTTACAGACACAGGTGAGATCGTTCTACACACTGATGTATCACACAGTTAATAGGAAATGTTTGCCTTCATTTAGAAACTTATCCAGCGAGAAAATAATACCCCACAACATAGACGTGCGCGTTAATTCATGCACCACGTCTGCAAAGAACTAGATGTCAGGAAATTGAAAGTTTGAATCCCGACACTGACAGCGGGTTGCTATGAAGTGTACGTTGTAGCATTCAGATGTAAGTTGTTGCTATGTTGTTCCTATGACGTGTATATTGTAGCTTTTCTGATGCAAGTTGTTGCTATATTGTTGCTGTGAGGTGTACGTTGTAGCTCTCAGATGTAAGATGTTGCTATATTGTTCCTCTGAGGTGTACGTTGTAGCTTTCCGATGTAAGTTGTTGCTATATTGTTGCTGTGAGATGTACGTTGTAGCCTTCAGATGTAAACTTTTGCTATGAAGTATAGGTTGTTAAATGAAATTTAAAAATATGCAGTTCCGACTATTAGTTCCCTAATTAGGGCTGTCTACCAACTATAATTCGGACCCTAAAAGTTGGAGATACACTACTCAATGTGGGATTTAATACGTCGTCTTCAGAGATATTGTTTTAAAGTATGTCACACTTAGAGAACACCTTACGTGGAATGACCCATTACATTACTGTACTCATGCTTGACAAAGTTATACCATAGAATTACTGCTGTATGAAACTGCTGTGATAAATGATTACTTGCTCCCTGTATGGACGATTACCGATTGTTATGCACGCAGACTCAATCCGCAGAGTTTTGAACGTACAGTTTGAGTCCAAAATACTAAGCTGATAGAGACCAAAACATGGTGACATGGCACAGATTTTGGAGGTCAAACCCATCGAAATAATTGTATCGGTTCCTATTAATTTTTTGTCACAATTATCTGCATTGTTGTTCAAACGTATAAATTTAATGGAGAGAGAATCTGTATTCACTCCTTCTTAATCTTAGCCCCATATTAGAACAGAGATATTCAAACGTTTACTACTTTAGGATCACATTTGAACGGTGAAAGGATTCGTGGGCCGTATTATCATTTTGGATAAAGCATACAGTATTCTATTTTGAAATAAAATAACAAATTCCAACAACACAACTCTATTGGAACGCAAGAAAGCTGATGGATTGGAATCCGGGCTAGCCATAAGAAACAACAACAACAAATACCAACAAATACAGCTTGTGGGCGTGGGTTGGCGACCACGGGGCCCCAGCTGAGTCCGGCATTGCTTCCACTTACTTGTGCCGGGCTCCTCTCTGTCTTCTTTCCTGTCGACCTTACTTGGTCAACTCTTGTTCTCTTCTGACCCCGACGGTATTAGGGAATCCGAGGCCTAGGGAGTCTTTTCCTTTCCCGCCTTAATTGGCCCTTGTCTCATCTTTTCTGATACCCTCCTTCTGCGAGGGGTCAGCCTTCTTTTTCTCTTCCTTTTACCTCCTGCCTTGTGCTCTAGGCCCTTAAGGAGGCAGGGTGTATGTAGCCCCACCACTTCTGGTGCACCCTAGATAATGCTACACCCTCAGGGGCTCACGGCTGGTGAGTTCGGGAGTTGGCGACCCCGAGGGATTCCTGAGCTGGGTCCGTTTTCCCTTTTTGTCCCTTCCCTTTGGGGCGGACCCTCTCCTCTTTCACTTTCCTATCTGCCTTTCATGGCTCTCCTTCCTTCCAAGTCCCTCAATCCGCCTTCTTCGAGGGTTGAGGGCATTTCTTTTCCTCCTGTCCTTTATCTGCCTTATTCTCCTTTAGTTTTCCATTTCTTCTTCTAGTATGTAGGTTAGTAGTTAGTTTTAGTTTTAAGTTCGCTTTTCATTTCCGTCTTCACGATCACCCAAACCATCAGGGGCCGATAACGTAGATGTTAGGCCCCTTAAAACAACAATTATCATCATCATCAAAATGTTTATTAGCACACGTTTCAATTGCTAGCTATTTTGCTTTCTTTGGTTACTTAATTCGCCAAACAGTCCTACAGCAAAATTTTCGATGAATACTGGCCCTAAACTGTAGTCTGGTAACTACCTAATTTCACTGACTATATCATTGCAAGACTACTGTCGACCAAAATATTATGTGCACTCGAGTTTCAAGTTTGTTTGAGAAGTAACTAATAAGCCTACATAGAATCCAATACCAACATAATTTTCGTCGTTCTATTTTACGTTAGTTCATGTAAGTTTGGCATTTTTAATTTATACTTTTTTTTTTCGCAGTTGGAATACAAAACCAGCCCGTTTCTGAGTGTGTTTCAACCATGCGTCAAATTTAAGAATCAGTTTCTCAAAAACCCGTCATCAGATCGAATCCGAATTTTAACACAGTATACATGAGAATTTTTTATAACTAGTTTATAAATTTCAAAATGTTGCGAGTCCAAGAAACAAAGTTGTTTTCATTTTTGTAAGATAACTTTTTCTCGGCTCGTGCTGGTTGGAAAATTGCGTTCTTAGTCGCGTTGTAATCCTTATATAACAAAGGGGTTTGCTATATGACTGTGAAATACACAAATGAATTCACTAATTTTATATCGATTTGTATTTGTACGTCATAAAATGGCATGGCTCAGCTGCTAGCCGATGTGATGAAAGTTGTACAGCCTTGACGGTTCACATCCGCGTGGCAACACCACCAGGTGGTGTTGCGCGTGGCATGCCACGCCTCGCTCGAAATTGCAAGGGCAGATTCCTTCACTATTTTCGATTGTCTGTCCGTTAGATTTAATGATAGATTAAAGATTTCCTTCAGGGCAAAATTCAGGCAACTCTGCGTCTCTAAAAGCCACAGTACTTAGAAGGGATGTGAAACCAATATAATAATTGCCGGACACCGTCGTGTTGGGATAATGCGTCTGCCTCACACCCGGCGGCCCTGAGTTCGATTCTCGGTTCCCTTAGGGATTTTAGAAACTGGCGTGAGGGCTAGTAGGGGTGCACTCAGCCTCGTGAGGACAATTGAGTAGCTGTCTGACAGTGAGGCAGCGCACCAGTCACGGATACCAAGATTAACGGCTGTGGGGACCCGTCGTGCTGACCACGTGTCACCCCATAATATGCAGGACAAATGGCTGGGCAGCGGTCCCTTGGTAGGCCTACGCTTTTTATGGGCTGTAGTGCTACGGGGTTTGGTTTGCATTATTATTATTTTATTGACCTAACGTTAAACAGCACAGATCTCACATGGAGTCACATCCCGGTCACTCCATGTGAGATCTGTGCTGGACAAAACGGAGGCAGACAGGTTTTTCTCCGGGTACTCCGGTTTTCTCTGTCAAAATTTCATTCCAGCAACACTCTCCACTATCATTTCATTTCATCTGTCATTCATTTAATCATTGCCCCAGAGGAGTGCGTCAGGCCTCGGCAGCCGGCACAGTTCATATCCTCGCCGTTAGATGGGGGCTTCATTCATTCCATTCCTGACCCGGTCGGAGACTGGAAGCAGGCTGTGGATTTTCATTTTCATCTATAAACCTATCTTCTTCTCCTATACGAAGGATAACCATTGGCATTATCTTTTCTCTCTTCCTGTAAGTATTTTCTATCTAAATTGCATTTTGTAAATATTGTCAATTCAAATAACAGTACAGTAAGTATGTAGTTAGTTGTTAGTAGGTAGTTAGTTTGTCTATTAGATATATGTCATTGTTCTATTAGACTGTGGTGTGTGAGTGTGTCTGGTAACAGTTGCATTGTTTATTAGTTATAGTTCATTGTTTCAGTAGACTGTGATGTGTGATTGCATGTGAGTGTGTCTGGTGACAGACTGTTTTAGTGGTAGTATTTGTTGTTGGTGGAACTTGAGTATTTTTTCGTTAGTAGAATTTTGGTATTTAATTGTTAGTACAGTAGAAGGTTAGTATTTTTGTTAGTGGAATTGCTCTTTACTTATTCTGAAAGGGAGTAGCAGCCTTTCAGAATAAATCAATTCTTTACTAGTCTTATAGACGGTTAAGATATTGATAATATAAGCCAAATAATGGCTACACTGCGTCCTGCTGCACGGCTGAAAGCAAGGGGAAACTACAGCCGTTTGCTATTCCCGAGGATATGCACCTCTCTATGCATAAATACATGTGATGATGGCCTCCTCCCTTGTAAAATTTCAATCCGGAGGTAAACTAGTCCCCCGTTCGGATCTCCGGGTGGGGACTACTCGAGAGGGGGTTAACATCACAGAAGTGACAAAGAGGAACTCTGACATTCTACGGATCGGAGCGTGGAATGTTAGAAGTCTGCTAGGAAATGGAAGGTTAGAAAACTTAGAAAGGGAAATGGATAGGTTGAGGTTGGATTTGGTTGGGATTAGTGAAATGCGCTGGCAGGATGAACAGGACTATTGGTCAGGAGACTATAGGGTCATTAGCACTAAATCAAATAATGGCCAAGCAGGGGTTGGCCTCATATTGAGTAGGAAACTTGGACAGCGGGTGGAATATTATGAGCAATATAGTGAACGGATTATTGTAGCAAAAATAAATACTAAACCTACCTGCACCACAGTGGTACAAGTCTATATGCCTACCAGTCAAGCTGATGATGAGGATGTTGAAAAGGTCTACGATGAAATAGACGAAATTCTGAGGTATATCAAGGGTGATGAAAATGTTATAGTAATGGGAGATTGGAATGCTGTGGTAGGAAAATGGAGAGAAGGGAAGATAGTAGGAGATTTCGGATTAGGTGAAAGGAATGATCGAGGAAGCAGGCTGGTAGAATTCTGCACTGAGCATGAGTTGGTCATAGCTAACACCTTATTCAATAACCACAATAGAAGAATATACACATGGATGAGACCAGGAGATACAGGGCGTTACCAAATCGACTTCATTATGGTCAAGCAGAGGTTTCGAAACCAGATTTTGGATTGTAAAACATATCCTGGTGCTGACATAAACTCTGACCACAATCTGGTTGTAATGAAATGCAGATTAAAGTTGAAGAAACTGAAGAAAAGTCAAAAGCCAAAAAGGTGGGCAATAGACAGACTGAAAGAGAAGGATGTAAACGAAAGATTCAAGAAGAGTATTAAGGAAGGACTAATGAAAAACCCTAAACAAACTTCAATTGCAGACGAATGGGCACTTTTGAGGAATGAAATAACAAAATCCGCAGAAGAAAACATTGGTAGGAAAGAGAGAATAGGTAGAAAACCGTGGCTCACTCAGGATATACTCGAATTGATGGATGAAAGGCGGAAGCACAAGAATGTAAGAGATGAAAAGGGGAAAGCAGAATACAGACGTCTGAGAAATGAGGTTAACAAGAAGTGCAAGGAAGCGAAAGAAGAATGGTTGAAAGAGAAATGTGCTGGTATAGAAAATTGTCTGAAATTAGGAAAAGTAGACACAGCTTATCGAAGGATTAAGAATACTTTTGGGGAAAAGAAGACTAAGTGCTGTAATATTAAGGACATAAATGGAAAGCCTCTAACAGATAGGGAAGAAAAGGTTAAGAGATGGAAAGCTTACATAGAGAGTTTGTATAAGGGAAAGGAGATTGAGAATCATGTAATGGAAAGGGAGGAGGAAATTGATGAGGATGCGAAAGGAGATTTAATATTGAGATCAGAATTTGATAGAGCTTTGGAAGACTTAAGCAGGAACAAAGCACCATGCATAGATGATATACCGATTGAGTTGCTACGCTGCATAGGAGAGGAAGGTCTGATCAGGTTATTTCACTTGGTGTGTAGGATTTATGAGACAGGTGAGGTACCCCCTGATTTCAAGAAGAATGTAATCATCCCTATACCAAAGAAAGTGGGAGCTGACAGATGTGAAGATTACCGTACAATCAGCTTGATTACTCATGCTTCAAAGATCCTGTCTAGAATAATTTACAAGAGGATTGAGAGCCAGATAGAAACGGAGTTGGGTGAAGACCAGTTTGGTTTCAGGAGAAATGTAGGAACAAGGGAAGCTGTACTAAGTCTTAGGCTGATTTTGGAAGGTAGAATAAGGAAAGATAAGAGAACGTTCATGGCTTTTGTAGACTTAGAAAAGGCTTTTGATAACGTTGATTGGACTAAATTGTTTGACATTTTGAAATCGATTGGAATAAAGTACAGGGATAGGAGGGTGATATACAATCTATACAGAAACCAGACAGCAGTCATTCGAGTTGAAGGACATGAGAGAGAAGCTGGTATTCAGAAAGGTGTAAGGCAAGGCTGCAACTTATCACCCATACTTTTCAATCTTTACATTGAACAAGCAATGAAGGAAATTAGAGAAAAATTTAAAGTGGGAGTGAAGATTCAAGGAGAAATAATTTCAACTCTGAGATTTGCTGATGACATCGTAATCTTGGCCAACAAGCCTGAGGATTTGAATGAGTTTTTGAATGGTATGGACTCCGTCTTACGGAAAGAATTCATGATGAAAATTAATAAATGTAAAACAAAAATACTGGAATGCAGCCGAAATAAATCAGAAACCTCTATGGAGATCAAATTGGCAGGTGAAAAGCTGAAGGAAGTAGGAGATTTCTGTTACTTAGGAAGCAGAATAACCAGTGATGGACGAAGCAAAGAGGATATAAAAAGTAGGTTGGCTCAGGCAAGAAAAGCATTTCTACAAAAAAGGAATCTGCTGACATCGAATATAGATTTAGGTATTAGGAAGTCATTTTTGAAAGCCTTTGTCTGGAGCGTGGCGCTCTATGGAAGTGAAACTTGGACTATTGGTGCAGCAGAAAAGAGGAGAATTGAAGCATTTGAAATGTGGTGTTACAGGAGAATGATGAAGATCAGATGGGTAGATAGGGTTACAAACAAAGAGGTATTAAGACGAGTGGGAGAGGAGAGATGTTTCTGGCGACTGCTAATGAAGAGAAGAGATAGGTTGGTAGGACACATACTAAGACACCCAGGAATAGTAAGCTTAGTTATGGAAGGAAGGGTCGAGGACAAAAACTGTAGGGGTAGACCAAGGTTAGAATATGTTAAACAGATTGCCTCGGATGTAGGGTGTGGTAGCTATGTAGAGATGAAACGATTAGCTCAGGACAGGGAGGCATGGAGAGCTGCATCAAACCAGTCAAAAGACTGAAGACTCAAACAACAACAGTAAGTTATTTCATTTTGTACGACTAATAACAGATTGCTCTGTTTTGTTCATTTGTCTTTTGAACTCTATATCATTTATTTATTTATTTATTTATTTATTTACTAGCAGAAGTACCCGCTCTTCGAAAGGTCTTCGGTATTAATAACCAGACGTTATCATTTGAGCTACGGTTGAAATGGTTAGGGGCGTGTCATTCCCTCATAAGTTTATCAGAACGAAGTTAGTTTTCTTGGTATATCGCAGACACTGTTTATTTCAGGGCCATAACATGTGGTTTTTGGAGACCCTTTATAGACTCCCTAGTTTTGTGTCACACATTGAGAAGCGCAACACTAGCTTTGGTCATCCTTCAAGAATATTTTTTATTTTTCGCCTATTTTAGCATGTATTTAGAAAAGTTGTTCCTAATACGCACCCTTCTATGAGAAGTACGTTGAAGAGTATTCTAAATGACGTGACAATAATATTGAAAACCTCGTAGACGAAACGCAATATATGTCAAATTAAAACTGAGCCTCACCGTTATGGAAAGTACCCGTTCCCAGGAAGACCCCATTAATAAATTATAAAGGCTTGTGGTGCATGAAAATTCGGGATTTTGAGCCTCCAATGGCCCAAATTCTCAAAAACTGCAAAAACACTATTCAAATCCAGGAATTTTTGAAAATAATGTTGCTGTTTGGAGATTTAATAGACCTTCTGTACAACATCTCGCACGTGTAAGTCACGTGTAAAAATTCTAGGGTACCCCTTGACCCCCTTAATCGCATTGTTGAATTTTACAGTCTATTTTTGATTCCACGATAACCTTATAGCCATTTGCAAACTTTCACAGAAATGTAATAAATTGAGTGGCATTTCTTCTTACAGAAATAGATGGAAAGTTGGATGTCACCTCTTATGATAGGCCTACTGTTGTCATGGTTACCGGGTTGCATTACTTCATTAGTTTCTTCTTGTTCTTCTTCTTTCGGATGGGCCAGCTAAGGACCACGACGTTCAACTTTTCAGTTTGGCGAGGACTTGATGTTTACCCAATATTCGCACATTATCTGGCTATGTATCTCCTTTCTCTCTTTTGTCCAGATGATGCCGGTTTTCTTACAGGGTGGTCTTTCCTGGAAATTCTTCTGTTTAAGTATCTTTCTGAGGTGTGATCGGCTTCGAATATCGCTTTTCATTATATTCAGTTCTTGGATATCCTTGTTAACTACTGTTAGCGACGGTGTCAAGCTCTTTCTATTCCCCCAGTAGTTGAGAAGCCGGTTGGTTAATTTTGTTGTGTTCATCCATGAGACATGTCCGTAGAAAGCCAGACGTCTCTTCCTGGCCACATCTGTGATTTTCTCAGTATATTCATATAGCTCCTGATTTTGTGTTCTTCTGTACTCGTCATCTATTTATTAATTTATTAAATGAAATTAGTTTTCTTGGAATATCTCAGAAACGTAGTATTAGAGCCTTAAAACGTAGTAGCCTCCGAGCCACCGAGGGGCTGAAAATGAGTTTTGTCTCGTCCTTGTACGTCATAATATAATAATAATCAAAATTATAATTTATTAATATAGGGATAGCGATGTAATAGACCTTTAGTACCACACCCGCCCGTGTAAATCATGTGAAAAATTCAAGAGTACCCCTTGACCCCCTTACGCGCATTATATACGTATTGTTGAATTTTACAGCTTAAGTTGGTTCCGTGATAACCTTATAGCCGATTGCAAATGTTCACAGTAAAGTAATAAATGGAATGGCGTTGCGTCATACAGAAATAGATGGACTTCAGAGATCGTGTTGCCATGGTAACCGGCTTGCATTCTTTTAATCATACTAATATATAACAAGATGTTCAGTAAAGAACATATAGCCTACTTTCTCCTAAATGCATGGGTATTGTTATAACTCTTTGTCCATTTCAAGGAGTATGATTGAATGTTGGTTGTAGTAGCTTGTTGAAATACAACGTGCTATAGGGATATTAAACAAGAATATGAGGTTCCCTTTGCTAGTGCTACCTCTGTACCAAATTTCGTTCAATTCGGTTTCACCGTGTTGAATTGATAGGGGGAATCGATTTGCACACATACTTGGCACCATCTGCAAACTATTGGGCTGATGTTCTTACAGTTTGGTCTGAATATGTTTCCCACATAAAGATATGGTGTTGCAAAATTTGGTAGAGACTAGATTATTAGGTTGGTCGTAATTACATTTTAGCTTTTAACATTTGGGTGGCCGCGATTACGTTTCCGTCAAGATAGCGGTGATATAAAACATGACACTGAGGTGCCCTTTGCTAGTGCTACCTACTGTTTGTACCAAATTTCGTTCCATTCGGTTTCAACGTGTTCGAATTGATAAGGGGAATCGATTTACACACAAAGATGACCGCCATCCGCAAAATATTAGGCTGATGACCTATTAGTTTGGTCAAAGGATGCTCCCTCCATAAAGATATGTTGTTGCTAAATTTGCTAGAGATCGGATGATTAGGCTAATCGTAATTTGATTTAAGCTTTGAACATTTGTGTGGCCGCCATTACGTTTCCGTCAAGATGGCGGCGATATAAAACATGACACTGAGGTGCCCTTTGCTAGTGCTACCTCTGTACCAAATTTCGTTCATTCGGTTCCACCGTGTTTGAATTAATAGGGGGAATCAATTTTGACATATAGATGGCCGCCATCCGCAAACTATTAGGCTAATGGCCTATTAGATTGGTCAAAGGATGCTCCCTCCATACAGGCATGTTGTTGCAAAATTTGGTGGAGATCGGTTGATTATGTTAATCGTAATTTGATTTAAGCTTTGAACATTCGTGTGGCCGCCATTACGTTTCAGTCAAGATGGCGGCGATATAAAACATAACACTGAGGTGCCCTTTACTAGTGCTACCTCTGTACCAAATTTCGTTCCATTAGGTTCCACCGTGTTCGAATTAATAGGAGGAATCAATTTTGACATAAAGATGGCCGCCACCCGCAAACTATTAGACTAATAACCTATTAGATTGGTCAAAGGATGCTCCCTCCATAAAGGAATGTTGTTGCAAATTTTGGTAGAGATCGGATGGTTATTTTAGTCGTAATTTGATTTAAGCTTTAAACATTTGTGTGGCCGCCATTACGTTTCTGTCAATATGCTGGCGATATAAATCATGACACTGAGATGCCCTTTGCTAGTGCTATCTCTGTACCAAATTTCGTTCCATTCGGTTTCACCGTGTATGAATTAATAGGGGGAATCTATTTTGACACAAAGATGGCCGCCATCCGCAAACTATTAGGCGAATGACCTATTAGATTGGTCAAAGGATGCTTCCTCCATAAAGGTATGTAGTTGCAAAATTTGGTGGAGATCGGATGATTAGGTTAATCGTAATTTGATTTAAGCTTTGAACATTCGTGTGGCCGCCATTACGTTTCAGTCAAGATGGCGGCGATATAAAACATAACACTGAGGTGCCCTTTGCTAGTGCTACCTCTGTACCAAATTTCGTTCCATTCGGTTCCACCGTGTTCGAATTAATAGGAATAATCAATTTTGACATAAAGATGGCCGCCACCCGCAAACTATTAGGCTAATAACCTATTAGATTGGTCAAAGGATGCTCCCTCCATAAGGAAATGTTGTTGCAAATTTTGGTAGAGATCGGATGGTTATGTTAGTCGTAATTTGATTTAAGCTTTAAACATTTGTGTGGCCGCCATTACGTTTCTGTCAATATGGCGGCGATATAAATCATGACACTGAGATGCCCTTTGCTAGTGCTATCTCAGTACCAAATTTCGTTCCATTCGGTTTCACCGTGTTTGAATTAATAGGGGTAATCGATTTTGACACAAAGATGGCCGCCATCCGCAAACTATTAGGCTAATGACCTGTTATATTTGTCAAAGAATGCTCCCTTCATAACGGTATGTTGTTGCAAAATTTGGTAGAGATCGGATGATTAGGTTAGTCGTAATTTGATTTAAGCTTTGAACATTTGGGTGGCCGCCATTACGTTTCCGTCAAGATGGCGGCGATTAAAAACATGACACTGGGGTGCCCTTTGCTAGTGCTACCTCTGTACTAAATTTCATTCCATTCGATTTCACCGTGTTCGAATTAATAGGGGTAATCGATTTTGACACAAAGATGGCCGCCATCCGCAAACTATTACGCTGATGGCCTATTGGGTTGGTCAAAGGATGCTCCTCCCATAAAGGTATGTTGTTGCAAAATTTGGTAGAGATCGGATGATTAGGTTAGTCGTAATTTGATTTAAGCTTTGAACATTTGTGTGGCCGCCATTACGTTTCCGTCAAGATGGCGGCGATATAGAACATGACACTGAGGCGCCTTTTGTTAGTACTACCTCTGTACCAAATTTCGTTCCATTCGGTTGTACCTTGTTAGAATTAATAGAGGGAATCGATTTTCACACAAAGATGGCCGCCATCCGCAAACTGTTACGCTGATGGCCTATTGGTTTGGTCAGAGGATGCTCCTCCCATAAAGGTATGTTGTTGCAAAATTTGGTAGAGATCGGATTCTTAGGTTAGTCGTACTTGGAATTAAGCTTTGAACATTTGTGTGGCCGCCATTACGTTTCCGTCAAGATGGCGGCGATACAAAACATGACACTGAGGTGTCCTTTGCTAGTGCTACCTTTGTACCAAATTTCGTTCAGTTCGCATT
Source organism: Meconema thalassinum (assembly GCA_946902985.2). Lineage (NCBI taxonomy): Eukaryota > Metazoa > Arthropoda > Insecta > Orthoptera > Tettigoniidae > Meconema > Meconema thalassinum. Next base: position 1,910,529,531 of record OX336388.2, on the reverse strand, counting down.
CACCGTGTTCGAATTGATAGGGGGACAGACATTCAGAGTACACACACTCACACACACACAGACACACACACACACACAGACTCACACACACACACATACACACACACACACACACACAGACTCACACACACACATACACACACACAGACAGACACACTTTTTTCGCCCTGTGTTGATCTCATAAGTCTACTTTCATTTTTTGCAAAAATCGAAAGTAGGCTAAAAATGAGATGGTGTGTGTCTGTCTGTCTGTGTGTTACTCAATAATGCAAGAACCACTGGTCCAATTTAAATGAAATTTTGCATGGATGTAGCTGATTTACCATGTTTTCATATAGGATACTTTTAATTTCGATATTTTGCACTATTAAAATATGGCGACCATTTTAGTGACGTCACTACACCCTTTGGTTTCAAAATTCATATTTCCATATCAAATAAAAAGAGAAAGCTAAGAAATAGCAAACTTTTGATGGCACGTACGAACTTCAAAATTTAATTTCCTATCCGAAAGGTCCTAATCACTTTTCGTGTATCTCAAACAGTTAGCGAGTAAAACCCACATATGTGACGTCACTACACCCTTTGGTTTCAAAATTTCATATTTCCATTTCAAGTAAAAAGAGAACGCTAAGAAATAGCAAACTTTTGATGCATACACAAGATTTAACATTTAATTTTCTATCGAAAAGGTCCTTATCATTTTTCGTGTATCTCCAACGGTTAGCGAGTAAAACCTAAATTTGTGCAATAAAACACGGTCAACACCGAGCGGTGCAGTATATCTCTACATAAGTAAAAATTAAAGTTTGTAGTTTTTTTTGTGCAATTTGTACGGAAATTTGAGTTATTTACGCGTTTCAGACTGTTTTATTATGGATGCGCGCGAAAATAATTTTTGGTCTGTCCCTGCCCTACAGGGTCTCCGAAATCCATATTTTAAGGCCCTAAAACCAACCGTTTTTGAGGTATTCCCAGAAAACTAATTTCATTTAATAAACTAATGCTAGTGGAGACTCCTAATGGATAGCTCCACTCAGGGAGTGGCGCCCCTGCCCAAGCAGCCCCAGGTCCCTCTGGCCCGGAGGGTAGTCCCTGGCAAGGGTGGGGTAGACAGGGCTCCTTAGCCACAGTGAAGGCAACCTGTCTAGGGGTGACAACCCCGAATAATAAGCCTCTCAAGCTAACAACTTGAGCAGTACCTTGGACAGTGACTCGTCGCTGCCCCATGAAGAATGATCTTCAACTGAGCATGGAGGAAAATTTCGCTAAATGCACTACCCCAGGTGGTAACCAATCCACCGTTGCCCATGGCAACGTTAGCGGACCTTCGGATTCTGGGGAGTCCGCACTAACATGCTTTAAGGATGAGTCGGAGCATCCTGAAATTCCTGGACGTAAACTCAGATCAAGACGGCAAAGTTTCTTCGCAACATTTAACGCCAATTCACTGCTCAAAGTGGGTAAACTGAAACATCTGACAGACTCACTAACACGACATAACATAGTACTGACAGCAGTACAGGAAACCAGATTCACTGATGACCATGCCCTTGAATCCCAAGGGTACAGAATCCTCAAAGGAAAAGTCGGTCAGCGAGTAATGAAGAACGTACCCCACTTAGGTACAGGATGTATAATCAGCCATAAGATACTGGATTCAGTCATCGACTTTAGTTCTCCAAGCAGTCGTGTATCTATCCTCTCTCTCAAATGTGCTAACAAGGGCTACACTTTAGTCAATGTACACGCCCCAACCAACCAGGACAACAAGCGCAACCCAGACAGAACTGACAAATTCTGGGAAGACCTAGAAGATATTCTCTCTAAAATCCCAGACCGACATACCACCATACTGCTTGGTGACTTCAATGCCCAGTTAGGAAGGGAGAAAAAATACAGAAACATAGTGGGCAACTATCCAGCGCATAAACGAACTAATCGCAATGGAGAACCATTGGTGGAACTGTGCAGGGCTTTCGACTTGGTTATGAAGTCTACAGCATTTAAACATCTGCCAAGAAAGCAAAAGACTTGGATCTCTCCTAACATCAACCTGGGTGAATTCCAGATAGATCATGTGGCCATCTCAAGAAAATCCCAAAAGGAAATACAAAACGTGAAGGTATTAAGAAGCGCCAATCTGGACTCAGACCACTACCTCTCAAAGATCAAACTGCGACTCCAACCTAGAAACAATAGATTACACAGAACCTCCAAGATGGTCAGATTTGATATAGAGCGACTTAAGAACAATCAAGAAGTCAGTCGAAGACTGAACAGTGCAGATCTTAACAACTGGGACCAACTGAAAGAAGCTCTTGTCAAGACGGCTAGTGAACTTGCTCCCCTCACTAGAAGAAAGAAACATCCGTGGTGGACTGAAGACTGTGACAACACAATAGCTCAAAGACAGACAGCCTGGATGAAATGGAACTCTAAAAAGACTAAGGAAAATTGGGAGAACTACTTGGAACAAAGGAAGCTTACAACCAAGATAATCCGAGGAACCAAACGGGCCTTCACACGCAACCAACTAACCCAAATCGAAGAGAACTTCGCTAAAAATAACACCAGAGACTTTTACAAAACATTCAAGCAGTCACTCGGAAAATACACTCCACCAAGTCTCCACTTCAAAGACTCACAGGGCAAACTGACTTTTAACGACAAGGACAACTGTCGCCTCTTAGCTCAGTACTTTAAGAACTTGCTCAACTGTGATCCACCCAGCGAAGACTTTGACTACATACAAACAACACCAAACCCGGACTCGCTGCCTCCTTCACTGGAAGAAGTTCGTGAAATCATTCAACTTCTTAAGAACAACAAGGCAGCTGGAGAGGACTCCATTGTTGGTGAACTCTGGAAATGTGCTGAAAGCAATGCTGTGTGCAAACTCACCGAGATCATACAGAACATCTGGGAAACAGAGAAATTACCACCTGACTGGACCTCAGCTCTGATCCATCCCCTCCACAAGAAAGGAGATTTTACTGACCTAAACAACTACCGTGGGATTTCTCTCGTCCCGGTAACATACAAGATTTTCTCCAAGGCATTACTAACACGGGCAGAAAGTCAACTGGACAGTCAACTCGGAGAATATCAGGGAGGCTTCAGGAAGGGCCGATCCTGTGCTGAACAGATCCTCAACCTGAAAACTGTACTTGCATACTCCAAATTGAGAAACCGCAAGGTGGTTGTCACCTTTGTTGATTTTAGGAAGGCCTACGACTCTGTTGATAGGGAAACACTTAATAGAATTCTCCAAGAACTAGGGTTAGACAACAAAACCCGCAAACTCATTCTAGAAACCTTGACCAATACCCATTCCAAGGTTAAATTTAGAGGCGAGGTCTCAGCAAGCTTCGAGATAAAAACAGGGGTGAGACAAGGGGATGGACTTTCTCCACTTCTTTTCAACTGTGTCCTTGAAAAGGTTGTGAGAGAATGGCGCAAGGAACTGACCAATATGGGTGTCCAGAGTGGGATATACCTGGGGCGTAGGAAGGAAGGACTGGTTGTAGATTGCCTGGCCTTTGCTGACGACATGGCACTTATTGCCGATTCTCTGGATACAGCAACAATGCAGGTCAATTGCCTCAGAAGACAGGCAGCCAAAGTGGGTCTTCAAGTGTCGCTGGAAAAAACAGAATTCTTCACCAACATCAAAGAAGCTAACAGAGAGATGCTACTAGAACAGGGAAAAATCAAGAGGATTGAGAAATTTAAGTATCTCGGCGAATGGATTGAACCCAACTTATCAGAAAGAGCATCATTATCCATGAGAGTCAACAAGCTGGAACTGGCTTATCGACTGACAAAGAACATCTACAACAAGAAATGCCTGTCACGCAACCTGAAACTGAAGCACTACACCTCAGTCATACGACCAGAAGCCCTGTATGCCATGGAGTGTCTCTCATTGAACCGAAGTGGTCTGATGGAGAAAATGGAAGTCAGAGAGAGGAGAATTCTCAGGAAGATCCTAGGTCCGGTAAAGGAAGATGAGGAATACCGTAGGCGGCACAATTCTGAGCTCTACGAACATATAGAAAGGCTCTCTGACTGTGCTAGGAAAAGGAGAGTAGCATTCTATGGTCATGTGGCAAGATTGCCTCCCAAAAGACTGACCAATAGGCTGTTCACTTTCTGGCAGAACAAGAAGGTTCGTACCACTTGGCTGACAGAAACTGAGAAAGACATTAATGAACTGGGAATATCAGATCTTCAAGACAGGCAATCTGTGAGACATGCCCTGAAGGAAGTCCATGGATTTCAGGAAAAACCCCGGAAGAAAGGTACCCCTTGGACAGATGAAAGGAAGGAGTTACACCGGCAGAAAATGCGACAACACTGGGCAAAGATCAAAGCTCAACAGTTGAACAAGCGTGGTCCAAAGTAGGCCCATTCGAAACAAGAAGAAGAAACTAATGAACGAATACAAGCCGGTAACCATGGCAACAGATTCTCAGAGGTCCATCTATTGCTGTAAGACGCAATGAAATTCCATTAATTACATTGGTGTGAAAGTTTGCAAACGGCTAGAAGGTTATCACGGAACCAAATTAAGCTGTAAAATTCATCAATACGTATAATGCGCTTAAGGGGGTCAAGGGGTACACTAGAATTTTTTTCACGCGATTTACACCTGGGGGTGTGGTACGGCAGGTCTATTATATTCCTATCCCTATATTATATTATTATTATTATTAGTATTATATTATGGCGTACAACGAGGAGACAAAGCCCCTCGGTGCCAGAAACCAAACTTGGGGGCCTCGAAAACTACATTATAAGGCTCTAAAACCAACAGTATCTGAAATATTCCCAGAAAACTAAATTAATTTAATTTAACAAACTAATGAAGGAATGGAAATCGGTAACCATGACAACATTATCTCAAGGGGTGGCATCCAACTTTCCATCTATTCCTGTAAGAAGCAATGTCACTCCATTTATATCTTGCCACGGTGGGTGAGTGGATAGCGTGTCGGTCTACTAACCCCAAGATTGCAGGTTCACTCCTGGCCGTGGTAAGTGATTTTTGAAAGGCGGCAAAAATACGACTCGCATGTCATACGATGTTGGCATGTCAAAGAACCCATTTGAAATCAGTAGGCCGTGTTCATAATGGGAAAATTAATCTCAGGAGTTTCCGCCAACACAAAGTCCTCATTTCTCTACTAGAAAGCGCTATAGTGTTCAAGGAGCTTAGATATCTACCCTCCTTGACTTTCATAGTGATTCAAGGAACAACGAAATTTCGACATGCAAGCTACCCTCTGGGTGTCAAATTACGAAGCTTGCACCCGGCACCCATGGCCGTACGATATTATTATTAGGCTACTCCATTTATTACATTTCTGTGAAAGTTTGCAAATGGCTATAAGGTTATCACGGAACCAACGTAGACTGTATAATTCGTCAATGCAATTAAGGGGGACAAGAGGTAACTTAGAATTTTTTCATGCAATTTCACGTGCGACATATAGTACAGAAAGTCTATTATATCTCCAAACAGCAACATTATTTTCAAAAATTCCTGAATTGAATAAGCATTTTTTGCGGCTTTTAAGAATGTGGGCCATTTGAGGCTAAAGAACCTCAATTTTCATGCACCACAAGCCTTTATAATAAATTTATGAAAGAGGTCTTCCTGTGTATGGGGACCTAACACAACGTAGAGGATCAGTTTTTATGTGACGTGTATTGCGTTTCGCCTACAAGGCTTTCAAATCTATTTCACGTCAGGAAATACACGTTAGGTGAATTTAGTTTGAGAGCACATTTTAACTAAACTTTTTTTTGTCGGCATACGGGTTCATCGTAAGGATGATTTTGTTTGTTACTGTATGGTAGATATACCCATATTTGGATATCCGGGTGATATGTTGTAGACAATAGAATTGTCTGTCTGTCTTTCTGTGTATCTTTATGTACGCCTATAAATCGTGTTCGGATGCTTAGTGCATCGTAAAAGTAGGTATGGTAAACATGAGTCAATACACTAATCATTTATAAAACTCCTCACCGTACTTTTCATACAGTAGAAGGGTGGATATTGGGAAAAGCTTCTCAAAATACATGCTAAAATAGGCGAAATATAAAAAATATCCAAGAAGGACGATCAAAGCATATGTTGCGTTTCTCATTGTGAGACACAAAATTCGCGAGTTTATAAGGGGTCTCCGAAAATCACATTTTAAGGCCCTTAAATTAACAGTGTGTGTGATATTCCCAGAAAACTAACTTCGTTCTGATAAACTTATGAAGGAATGACAAACCGCTAACCATTGCAACAGTAGCTCAATTGATAATGTCTGGTGTTAATATATAACACCGTTCGAAGAACGGGTACTTCTGCTAGTAGCTTAATAAATGAAATTAGTTTTCTCGGTATATCTCAAAAACTGTTGGTTTTAGGACCTTAAAATGTGGTTTTCGGGGACAGTAGGGCTCCCGAGTTTTGTTTCTCACATTGAGACACTGAAAATGAGCTTTGTCTCGTCATTCTACGCCCATTTCAGCATGCATTTTAAGGGGGTAGGCCCTATTTTATGAGAGGTATGGAGAAGAGTTACATCAATGATTACTTTCGTGCCTCTGATGGATATCCGTACCAAATTTTACGTTTATCCACTCAGCCGTTCTCGAGTGATACGCGTGCAAAGTTGTACACAGACAGGCAGACAGACAGACAAAAATTTTGTTTTTGCTCGTAACCGTCTTAAAACCAGTCTGAAACGCGTTAATAACTCGAACTTCCATGGAAATTCAGAAAAAACAGACAAACTTTCATTTTATATATATAGAGATTTATTTATTTATTTATTTATTGCCACAACAGGGCAGTGCCCAATTACAGTAGCAAACAATTAAACAATTGTTTACACACAGATAATACATGAAAATACATTAAAATACAAGATAAAATACATTAGAATATAAAATAAAATTGATAATTGAAAATTAAAACTTAAAAATTGAAGATTAAAAATTTAAATTTAAAAAATTGTTATCAAGGAATATACACAAGTTGAAGTGGCAATAACAGTAAATGAAGCATAATTTTTAATATTTGGTCACATAAAGTAAAATTAGATTCAGATTTAGCAATGGAAGATGGTAAGAAATTGAAACCTAAATTTATTAACTAATTGTTTAAATTACAGTACTCACTTAAAAGAAAGGGTGATTTTTATTGCTGGTAATACGATTAGGCCTATTGTTTTGAAATTATATGAACATTGATGTCGTGTGACTACTGAGACTTGATTGTTTTTAAATTTAATATTCATTTTTACCGAACATTGAGGATAAAACAAAAACTAATTCTCAAGATACACACTGTACTTTGTAAAGCGGAAACTGTCCTCTTGGCAAAAGAATATCCAGGGGAAAATTCCTTTACATTTATTTTGATCTTGGTGGTGACTATTGGAAATGAGGTGAGTTGCTCCATGATTATTGATATTTCAGTTCACTAGATCATTTGTAATATAGCCTGTATGGTTAACGTTTACATAACCATAATACCTGAGAATAGTTGGAACACCTCTTGCATGCAGGATACGAGTTGAAGATCTCGGTATTAGAGAAAATAAGCGGAGTTTCTAGCAAAATAATGATCGCGGTAAAATAAAGTAACAAGGGTGACACAATGCTTCTTCTTCATTGGATTTATCTTTTCATAGAGAAAAAGAAACTGAAAGTAAGGCTGAATGGTAGTCCTATTTAAGGGGGACCGATCATCACTTAAATGCTCTCTCGTTAGTAGATTGGGTGAACACGGCCTCCAAAACTAGGTCGAATAACCACATTTAATATATTTCATCACGCGCATTTTAGTTACACATTGTCAAAATATCCAATATAACTCCCATTATTATGTAGTTAGCAATTACAAAGCTCCTAACTCAGTAATATGCCCGGGAACGTGGAGAGTGTTGACGCATCTTGTAGCAAGACTACCGACCACAAGTTAATGGTCCTTTAGGTATTCCTTCATGTTCATGGGTGCCATACGTCACAGTCCTTAACTGCAATGGGGTTCTGGTAGTTCGAAGATCCAAGGTTTGTATCCCGACGCTGCCAGCACTCATCTAAATTGTACATTTTCCCAGATTTTTCCAGACTCTTTCCAAATAAATTCCTACCCCAACTTCAGACCCTTATAATTAGAAGTCCATACATTTCTGTAATGATAATAACACAGATTACTAGAACAATTTTACATACGTACCCATCGATATGTTACTGTAACCCTCCAAACCCAGAACTCATAAATTAAACAACACACATAGAGGTGCTTCATAGCAGATGGACTGAGTGCTGAATAATTCTTCATTTCGACGCATTTGGAAAGAAATCAATGAGCACAATTCCAGTGTAGGCCTACAATGCAAATCAGTCATTTCCCGTCGCATATCACCAGGAATATTGGAATTTGCACTTCATTTGTGAGCCAAAAAGAAAAAGAGAGATCGTTTGTTGGTCTGTGGGATGAGGGGTCTGCCATACTCTGACAGATTGCAGATTGCAGAAAAGTCCAAATCATCTCACAAAACGAGGGTTGGATACTGATGATGACGATGGAACGTTGATAATTTTCTTTCTGTTGTAATACACGTATTCACATCACATTCCGGGTGTAACTGATTGTAAAAGTGTATCGTAAATCTCATTGGAAGCAGTCGGGTCGAATGGTCTTCGCATCAAACAGGATCCTATATTAGTCATTAGTGTCTTCGGTGGCGTAGTCGTAAGCATGCTGAACTGCTATTCCCAAGATTAAGGGTTCAAACCCGGCCGAGTTTTAAAATCCTTAAGTAGCCTTCCTTCGGTGGGGAAGTAAAGCCGGCGGGCCCATGTCATAGATTTATGGAACGTAAAGAACCTACCACTGCAATTGATAGTGTGTAGTAATATATTTAGGTTTTATTTAGCTAGTTAGAAACGCTCTATCAAGTTCCAACGTTCGCCGCTAGGTGTTGCTGACAGTAGCATCTGGTAGCCCAAGTTGGAACTACTTGAAATTCAACTAGTTGGGAGCCCTCGGGCGTTCAGTCAAAAATACCCAGCTATGGTCATTGATAGTAAGAGTAGGGTTCCAAGTTTTGGAGACTCTTATCATATTTTGTTCCACCTTTTAATTCAATGGAATAACTAACTGGCCTCAAGCACATGTTGCGTAACTTTTATTTCTTTTTATCCTGTTCTTTTGAGTCGCTTGTTAGCCTATTTTCAATTTTGAAAAAATAGGCTTATGAGATCACCTTTTGTCCCTGTGTGTGTGCGTGTGTGTGTGTGTGTGAGGTGTGTGTGTGTGTGTCCCTAATAAATTTTAAACGGCTGGAGCGATTTCATTAAAACTCGGTAAGTTCATAGCACTATTCCGGGCGACCCCAACCGTGCCCTTCAAATTTTGTTACGTCTCACCAATCCAACATGACGGCTGTGCGGAATATTTCACCAGCATTCAATATCTCGGAAACTATTCCCGATATCACCCTGGAATTTATTACGGAGATAAAGGGCACTACTGGAAGTTCATCTGTAAGACTTTCAAAAACCGGTAACTACAAATCGAATATAACAGCCAAGCGAATTTGAAAATTTAAATAGACCTTTCTCGCGATTTAATGTTCCAAATGCAATGAAACCTGGTACAGGAAATGTTTATACACATTGTAATGCTCTGGTTTCTAATTTATTTCAATTGTTTACATAACCTCAAGATGGCGGCTGTGCGAATTTTAAAATTAAGTTTTTATTTCTTGTGTCGTAATCATGCGATCGAAGTGAAAGTTAGAATAATGAACCTACGCAATAATTTTCCTTTAATGGTACATGACTCTATGACCTATACATTTAACAATCCAACATGGCGACCATCCGAAATATTTAGACGGCTCTGAATATCTACGAATCTATTATAGCAATCAAACTGAATTTTTTAATGTTCATACGGGCTATGAACTTAAGTTCACCTATAGGACTTTAAATAACCTGGTGATCACAAATCCAACATGGCGGCGACGCGAATTATAAATAATCACATGGATGTTTCTCGCAATTTAACCATCCGAGTGCAGTGAAACTTGGTACAGTAAATCCTTATACGAATGTTAATCCACTGACATCTGATTTATTTCAATTGTTTCCATAACCACAAGATGGCAGCTGTGCGAATTTTAAAATCTCCTTGTTACTTCTTGTGTCCTAATTATGCGATTGAAGTTTAAATGCTACACGTACACAATAATCTTCATGTAACAGTACCTAACTCTAGGACGTACATATATAAAATCCAACATGGCGACCATCCGAAATATTTAGTCTGTTCTCAATATCTACGAATCTATTACAGCAATCAAACTGAAATTGGGTATGTTGATAGTGGCAGTTAACATAAGCAGGATATATGAAAATAGGCTGTATAGTTCTTCACGGAACTACTTGTTTTTATTTTTCCTTTGTTTTTGTGTTTTTGTTTTTGGTTCTTGTTTTTTATTTTTTAGTATGCTTTTTGGTTTTGTTTTTTTGTTCTTTGTTTTTTGTTTTGTGTTTCTTAGAATCATATAAATTTTTTAGATATTGTTTTATATACTTAATTCATAAAATGTTAATAAGTTCAATTCAAAGGAATAATTTTAGATTTTTTACAGTACATTATGCAACGAGCCTATAATGGCAATAATTAAGACAGGGGTATTACCTTTATAGGCGAGTTGCATACGACTGTTTATGTTCGACGATAATTATTATAACTATTTTATGTTCGAACATAAATATTCATAAATATCTGTCCAGATTTCGCCAGTATCATGTACTGAACAGAGCGCATGAGACGCAGAGAATGCCTTGTATTTGACCATGGCCGCCTCGATTACCCTACTGTGACACTAGGCTACGCAGTGGAATTTAAATTAGAAGGCCGTGTAACTGAGCGCAGGTGCGATGCTAACCTTATCTAATTGGTCGAACAACTGTTTATTGATCTCTGATTGGTGGGAGAAACTGTTTCATAATGAAAAATAGTGTTACAGTATAATGAGCCTCATTATAGTGCTGTTTTCTGACATGTAATAGTCAGGGTCGAACATAAAAATATTTCTAGGAGTGTAAGTGGAGGATAATATTAAAATGAGAAATGAATAAGTCACTGTTAACTATTGTTTTAGGTCTTGTCAAGGCTAAACACGAGCTCAATTATCAAGGCGTTCTATAGCGATATCTTCTAAAGAAAATACAATATGATATGAATACTCATTCACTTCACTGCATAGCCTACGAATATTTGGAAGGATAACCTGTTCCGATCACTGTGTTGAAGTTAAAATTTATGTACAAATATTATCTAACTAAAGACAATTGTAGTGCATTTAATTGTTGTTTATATTACGATTCGGAGTTTGAATCTGTTATAGGGTTGTTTTATAATGGTGTGTGAATTACGTACGAGTACTATGAACGTATGCACAAAACAGAACAACATAATAATTAGAGCATGCACTCGAATTCTATTATGTGTGTGGTTAGTTATCTCAGCCGAGCTGTTGGTCATACAGCTGTTACGCTATCGCCTGCCTACTCCCGTAGTGAAGATACCAAGCGCGGGAAGTGTGCTTTAATAGTACATTATGCAACGAGCCTATAATGGCTATAAATAACGGAGTTAACTGAGCCTCGTGAGTCAAAACTGAGAAGATTTGAGTTCGATTCCCACCTCAGCTATCTTGGAAGTGGTTTTTAGTGGTGTTCCCACTTTACTCCAGGCAAATGCCCGGATGATTCCTAACTTAAGGCTACGGCACATTGGCTTTACACACGATGCAAGGAAAGTGTGTGTGATTGAGTCTTCAGTCTTTTGACTGGTTAGATGCAACCCTCCATGGCTCCCTGTCCTGAGCTAATCGTTTCTCCTCTACATAGCTACCACTCCCTATATCCGAGCCAGTAACTAAGCTTGCTATTCCTGGGTGTCTTAGTATGTGTCCTACCAACCTATCTCTCCTCTTCATTAGCAGTCGCCAGAAACAACTCTCCTCTCCCACTCGTCTTAATACCTCTTCGTTTGTAACCCTATCTACCCATCTGATCCTCATCATTCTCCTGTAACAGCACATTTCAAACGCTTCAAATCTCCTCTTTTCTGCTGCACCAATAGTCCAAGTCTCACTTCCATATAGTGACACGCTCCAGACAAAGGCCTTCAAAAATGACTTCCTAATAATAATAATAATAATTATTATTATTATTATTATATCGTATGGCCTCGGGTGCCGGGTGCAAGCTTTGTAATTTGACACCTAGAGGGTAGCTTCCATGTCGAATTTCATTGTTCCTTGAATCACTCTGAAAGACAAGGAGGTTAGATAGCTAAGCTCCTTGAACGGTATAGCGCTTTCTAGTACAGAAATGAGGAACTTTGAGTTGGCGGAAACTCCCGAGATTAATTTTGCCGTTATGAACACGGCCTACTGAATTCAAGTGGGTTCTTTGACATGCCAACATCATATGACATGCATGTCGTATTTTTGCCGCCTCTCAAAAATCACTTACCTCGGCCAGGAGCGAACCTGCAATCTTGGGGTTTGTAGACCGACACGCTATCCACTTTCTTTCTTTCTTTCTTCGGCTTTTCCCAATTAATTGGGGTCGCCGGAGCCAACCAGGCTCATTTTGGTTTTGGCCGGGGATATAAGGCCGGATGCCCTTCCTGACGCCACGTGAATTTTCAGGTGAAAATTCCACCCCGCTGTCACCGGGATTCGAACCCCGGCCGTCCGGGTGAAAGACGAGCAGCTAAGCCACTGCGCCATCACGCTCCCCCGACACGCTATCCACTCACCCACCTAAATCTATATTCGATGTCAACAGATGCAAGGAAAGTTTCAACTGAAAAATAGAAATAAAAGCCACTGAACTGTATTTAAAACAATGAAAGAGAAGAACCACACAACATAAAAATCAATTATTAACTTCACCTCCAAGCGTAGCTAAGTGTGTTTTGTCACATTTTTCAACTGAAATGGAGAACCGCTCGTTCGGACATAGTCTACGAGGCTTGAGCTGTGGCGGTGACAGTGGCCGTGCCAGTAATGAATTTTCCCTGAATGATTCCACATCCGTTCTAGGCAAGTGCCAGGATGTTATAGTTCGCTCACTTTCCTCGTTAACGACCGGCGACTGAAACGTGAGGCAGTAGCACGTGCCAACAATAAACATTGTTCTTTGTTGACCAATAGCTGATGGTTCTTAACCAATAACATGCCTGCTCTATCACTCCACGTGATGTCTAGAGTCCAGTCTTGGTCGCCGGCTCGCTTGTCAGGGCTCCAGAGATGCACAGTTGCACGCAGTTGTGTCTAGTTTCGTTGCTTGCTCTCAGAAGTTACGGTAGAGAGTTACAACGCTGTGCATCGATCTGGGAAAGCTCTGAGGTTGCATTCTTTCCTTTCTCTTTTAGCCTATTTTCATTTATGGAAAAATAGGCTTATGAGATCACCTTTTGTCCGTGTGTCTGTGTGTGTGTGTGTGTGATGGTGTGTGTCCCGCTGAAAAACTTCTAAACGGCTGGAGCGAATTCAATGAAACTCGGTAAGTTCAGAGCACTATTCCGGACGACCCTGACCGTGTCCTTCAATTTTTTTACGTCTCACCAATCCAACATGGCGGCTGTGCGAAATATTTCACCAGCATTCAATATCTTCCAAACTATTACCGATATCTCCCTGGAATATTTTACGGTGATAAAGGGAACTACTAGAAGTTAGCCTATGTGACATTTGAAAACCTGCTAACTACAAAACCAACATGGCGGCCAAGCGAATTTGCGACTTTTAAATAGACCTTTCTCGCGATTTAACAAACCAAAAGCAATAAAATTTAGTACAGTATATGTTTATACACATTGTAATGCACCGACATCTAACTTCGTTCAATTGTTTACATAACCTCAAGATGGCGGCTGGGCGAAATATTTCATCGGCATTCTATATCTCTGAAACTATTAGAGGTATCAACCTGACATTTTGTACAGAGATAAAGGGCACATCTGTAAGACTTTCAAAAACCGGTAACTACAAAACGAATATAGCAGCCAAGCGAATTTGAAAATTTTAAATAGACCTTTCTCGCGATTTAATGATCCAAACGCAATGAAACTTGGTACAGGAAATGTTTATACACATTGTAATGCACTGGTATCTAATTTAGCTCAATTGTTTATATAACCTCAAGATGGCGGCTGTGCGAATTTTAAAATTAAGTTTTTATTTCTTGTGTCGTAATCATGTGATCGCAGTGAAAGTTTGAATAATGAACCTACGCAATAAATTTCCTTTAATAGTACATGACTCTATGGACTATACATATAACAATCCATCATGGCGACCATCCAAAATACAGTATTTAGATGGATCTCTATATCTACAAATCTATTACAGCAATCAAACTGATTTTTTTTAATGTTCATGGGGGCTATGAACATAAGTTCACCTACAGGACGTCCAATAATCTGGAGATCACAAATGCAACATGGCGGCGACGCGAAATATAAATATTCACATGATCTTTTCTCGCAATTTAACCATCCGAGTGCAGTGACACTTGGTACAGTAAATCCTTATACAAATGTTAGTTAATGCACTGGCATCTATTTTTTATCAATTGTTTCCATAACCACAAGATGGCAGCTGTGCAAAATTTTAAAATCTCGTTTTTATTTCTTGTGTCCTAATCATGCGATTGAAGTTTGAATACTACACGTACACAATAATCTTCATGTAACAGTACATAACTCTAAGACATTCATATATAAAATTGCGCAATATTTAGTCGGTTAACAATATCTACGATTCTATTACAGCAATCAAACTGAAATTTTGTATGTCGATAGAAGCAATTAATATAAGTAGGATATATGAAAATAGGCTGTATAGTTCTTCATGGAACTACTTGTTATTATTACCATTATGTTATTTCACTCTCAGAGCAATATATGGGAAATATATGGCAACTATACAGATTATAAGAAATCAGAGCATCATGACCATCTTTAAAGAGCTATTTTTATTTGTCCATTATTATTTTTATTAGTTCATTATTATTATTATTATTACTATTATTATTATTTTCTTTAGTTTCGACCATCTATGGGCCAAATTATTTCAACTGCTTTCTCCCTCGATCCCTCACATTCGCCCAGTATTACCGCATTCTTCTTCGGTGAGCTTCCTTCCGTTCCTCGGTCCACATCTTGCCCGTTTTCATTTTAGGTTTTGGCTGAAAATCCTTTATTTCCCCAAGTTTCTTCTTCAAAGGGTCACGTTCCAATATTTCCTCATGTGATAACCCCAGTCCTTGTAGGTCTTTTTCCACCTCAGCTAACTAGATCCCTTTTGGTTTTCTTTCCAAGAAGGTAGGCAAAGATTCATTTGGACAATCCTCCATAGCTCTTTCGTGCCAAGTGCCATGCCCGGGGCTCTCATCTAGTGGGACGTGGGTTGGCGACCACAGGACCCCTGCTTAGTCCGGCATTGCCTCTACTTACTTGTGCCGGGTCCCTCTCCGTCTTCTTTCCTGTCGGCCTTTCTTGGTCAACTCTGTTCTTTTCCGACCCCGACGGTATTAGGGTATCCGAGGCCTAGGAAGGCTCTTCCTTTCCCGTCGTAATTGGCCCTCCTTTCATATTTCCTGATCCCTCATTCTTCTGGGGATCAGCCTTCATTTTCTTTTCACTTTAAATTTCCTTTTCTCTTTCAGATTCCCGCACTGTTTTTGTGATTTGGCTTCCCGTGTATCTAAATTCCATTTTGTGAATATTTTGAATCTTCACTAAAATTTTTAGGTATTTTCAATCTAACTTGCATTTTGTATTTTCAGTATAAATTGCATTTTGTTAGAATTGGCAATCTAAATTGCTTTTTAGTAAGTCTTAGAAAGTAAGGGTGGCTATTTGTGACTAATTTGAATTTCAATTGCATTTAATAAGTTTTTTCAACCTAAACCGCATTTTTCAAGTATTCTCCATCTAAATTGCATTTATAGGATGGGCATTTTGTAAGTATTTTGATTCTAAATTGCATTTTGTGAGTATTTTGAATCTAAATTACATTTTTTAATTATTGTCAATCCAATTTGCATTTTCTAAGATTGTAAATATTGCCAATCCAAATGACATTTTGTAAGTATTGTCAATCCAAATTGCATTTTGTAAGTATTTTGAATCTAAATTGCACTTTTTTTACTCTACCCTGCATTTTGTGCGTATTTTCATTCTAAATTACTTCTGTGAGTATTTTCCATCTAAATTCCATTTTGTTAGTGTTTCCACTCTAAATTCCATTTGTTGTGTATCTTGAATCCTTCGTCAGTATTTTCAATCTCCGTTAGATTCCATTTTCGTCATTGTCATTTTCACTACAGTATCACCCAGACCATTAGGAGCCGATAACCGAGATATTAGGCCCCTTTAAACAACAATTATCATCATCATCATCATCATCATCATAATCTCCTCATGCGTATGGTGTCCGTTACCTTCTCCACGTGAAGATATAGTTCATCGTTGTGTCCTCTTCGGTACTCTCCTTGTTCATTGATCCGGCCCAAGATCTTTCTCAAGATCTTCCTCTCTTTGTCTTCCAGTTGTTCTGCCAGGCCTTTCTATTTTCATCGCAAGGCATTCTGATGCATGTAGTGCCTCTGGTAAAACAATAATAATAATAATAATAATAAATATATATTTATATTTTTTATTATATATATATATATATATTTAGAGGGAAACCGTGGGGAAATCTTCAAAAGACAGATTGCAAGCTTCCGGACTTACAACTGTGCAGGATTCTTACCTACTAAAAACCCACAAACCCTATACTTGGCTTAAGGCCACCCCGGAACTGCCTGTTCAGCCTTACTTCAGGGTGGAGCCACTGTTACGACCAGAGGTCTCAGTCAATTTCATTTAACGTGATGATAATGAAATTACTCATAATAATAATAATAATGATGAAAAATCTACAGCCTGCTTCCAGTCGACCGACCGAGTCAGGGAATGGAATGAATGAAGCCCCCATCTAGTGGCGGGGATATGAACTGTGCCGGCTGCCAAAGCCTGTCGCACTCCCTTGGGGCAATGATTAAATGACTGACAGGCGAAATGAAATGACAGTGGAGAGTGTTGCAGGAA
Organism: Meconema thalassinum; assembly: GCA_946902985.2. Classification (NCBI taxonomy): domain Eukaryota; kingdom Metazoa; phylum Arthropoda; class Insecta; order Orthoptera; family Tettigoniidae; genus Meconema; species Meconema thalassinum. The sequence goes on along the minus strand of OX336388.2, from coordinate 1,910,512,328 downwards.
TGAAATTTGTGACAGGGAAAACCGGAGTACCCGGAGAAAAACCTGTCTGCCTCCACTTTGTCCAGCACAAATCTCACATGGAGTGACCGGGATTTGAACCAAGGACCCAGCGGTGGGAGGCCGGCGTACTGCCGCCTAAGCCACGGAGGCTCTAATAATAATAATAATAATAATAATAATAATAATAAAACAAGACGGAAAACTGGCATTGACAAATCGAGACAATTGCCAAGAGCTAGCTACATACTTCTCACGACTTTTGAATTGCACAGAACCCACGAAAAGATTCCCAAAGAAACAATCAGACCACACATCAGAAGGATCACTACCACCAACTCAAGATGAAATCCACTCCCACATCAATAGACTCAAAAACAATAAAGTCTCAGGTGAAGACGGCATCACTGCAGAACTACTTAAAAACCTAGGACCCAGTGCACTCAGAGAAATTACACTAATCATCCAAGAAATATGGCAAACAGAGAAAATACCTGATGACTGGAAAACAGCACTCATCCACCCACTACACAAAAGAGGAGATAAGTCTGACGTGAACAACTACAGAGGCATTTCTCTTCTTCCCGTCACCTACAAAATTTTCTCAGCTTGTCTATTGACACGAACATAGGAACAGCTTGAATCAAAGTTATCAGAATTTCAAGCAGGATTCAGACCAAACCGATCCTGACCTGAACAAATCTTCAACCTTAAAACCATTGTCAAAATGCATGCAATTCGAAATAAACCAGTGATGTGCACATTTGTCGATTTCCAAAAGGACTCGATCGATAGACAATCACTCTTCCAGATCCTTGAAGAAAGAGGATTCGATCACAAAACACGGAAACTCATTGAACAAACGCTGACCAACACAAAATCCAAAGTAAATTTTATGGGGGAAATCTCCGAACCTTTCTAAATTCAGACAGGTGTGCGACAAGGAGATGGTCTTTCCCCTCTCTTGTTCAACACTGTCCTGGATAAAGTCGTGGAAGAATGGGAAAAAGAGCTCAAGAAACAAATTGTCTGGAAACCAGTTACACTTGGCTATCGTAAAAACAATCTCTCTATACCATATCTTGCCTTCGCTGATGACTTGGTTATACTAACAGAAAATCAAGAGACCGAAATAAAACAAATAGAAACACTCCAAGAATGTGCCGAAAAAGTGGGACTTCAAATATCCTTCGAGAAAACTCAAGTGCTAAGTCACAAAAGCGACAACATGCAAACAAAATACGGAACCATCAAAAGAGTCCCACATTTCAAAAATCTGGGAGAATTTATCGAACCAACTGGATTCGAAAATATCTCACTACAAAACCGTCTCCAGAAAACCAGGAGAGCACTCGGACTTATCCAAAACCTCTATAACAAAAAATGCATGTCAAGACAAACCAAACTTCGACATTACAACACTGTCATCAAACTGGCAAGTCTCTACGCAAGCGAAACACTTACACTCAATAAGAAATATGAACATGAAGACATCAAGAGAGAAGAAAGAAACATCATTCGGAAAATACTGGGAGCAAGACTCACTCCTGACGGGCGACTACAGTCAATCAAGACAACTGAAAAATACTCAAACATCGATGTCGACTTCAGAAAAAGACGATTGAAATTCTTCGGGCACATAAGTAGACTGCCGAATACACGACTAACCAAAATAATACTCGATTACATATCATCACTCAAAAGTACAACACCATGGATGAATGAAGTACAAAAAGACATGCGAACTGCTAACATAACCAACACATCAGACAGAGACTCCTTCCGTAACAAAGTGAACAACTGGGAAGTCCAACCAGGGTAACCAAAACCTACACCTTACAGACCTCAATGGTCTGACGAAAGAAAATTGGCATTCTCCAACAGAATGAAACAATATTGGCAAGATAAGAAGAACGTCAAGAATTGAGCCACATTGCTTAACGCATTCCAATATTGGGAAAATACGCTGTAAATAAATAAATAAATAAATAAATAAATAATTATTATTATTATGTATTTACTGCGAGAACGAACGAGATGACTTATATCATACGTTCTTCGTCTGCTTTCGTTGGGCAGCGGAAAAACGACTTGAAGCTGAGGTTGGTCCAATAACGCCGGACAATATAGTTGGAATTATGCTGAGGAACGAGCTCAGCTGGGATAAGGTCGCTTTCTTTGCTGAGGTGGTCCTTCGTCACAAGAAGTCGGATGGGGACTTGCTCGAATTAGTTGATTAAGTCTGCGATCCGTGGACTATGAATGGAGAAGTAAGATGGTGCTTGAGAAGCATAGAAAATGGCTCCATCCTGAAGTAATACGAAAGTGGTCGCGGGATGGGTTTTGTCAAGAGGACAGGGTGTGGTTTTATAGTGGGTAAGAATCCCACACTCTTGAGGAGTGCGGACCCTTCTCAAGGTCTTATGCAAGATTTTTCCACTTCCCTTGTAATATATATATATTATTATTATTATCACAGTATAGCCTATGTTGAAATAGAACATGCACATGACGTAATTTTTCATAATCGACAAGTCATTATAATCAATGTGATGTGAGGTTTTGTGAAGTGTCCATTACAATGGTTCAGAAATAATCAAGTGTTAAATTTTGTGCGTGTGGCGAGCTCAAGGTTGCTGGTATATAATGAGCTATTGATTCTGTCAGTCAGCTAACTAGCATCGTCGCTCCTTTGCTCGGACTTCCTGGCATTACCTCTCTCTTCATTCGATTGTCAAGAAGGCCGTGATGGAGAAAGTCAATAAGTTGTTTGTAGTGGTGTAGAAGTATTTCTTCTGGTGGTAGACATATTATTTGTAGTTCATGTTGTTGTTGATCATTTTCAACCTATAATAAGGGGCAGATAATCTCAATGTTCTTCCTCTAAAAACAACAGTCACCACCACTACCACTAATAGTTAAATTCCTTAAAGCAATAACACAAGTCAACAAACAAAGCATTTTGTGTTGAGTCTATTGTAAATGAAAATCCACAGCCTGTTTCCAGTCTCCGACCGGGCCAGGAATGGAATGAATGAAGCCCCCAACTAGCGGCGAGGATATGAACTGTGCCGGCTGCCGAGGCCTGACGCACTCCTCTGGGGCAATGATTAAATGAATGACAGATGATATGAAATGATAGTGGAGAGTGTTGCTGGAATGAAATTTTGACAGGGAAAACCGGAGTACTCGGAGAAAAACCTGTCTGCCTCCGTTTTGTCCAGCACAGATCTCACATGGAGTGACCGGGATTTGAACCACGGACCCAGCGGTGAGAGGCCGGCGTGCTGCCGCCTAAGCCACGGAGGCTTGTTGAGTCTATTATTTAATGCATATATTCTGACTGTCTACGTCGAATAGTAACCAAAAAAGTCTCTCATAATTGTTAAAGTTTGCATTCGAACTTTATGCAATGATTGATAAATATTTGAAGTTTTGGCATGGTGCTGCTTTAGGGCAGTGATCCATGGCTTTGTTGGAAATAAGATAGCTGAGAATTACAAAGAGCTAATAACCACTATGCTTGAGAACTTCAAACTCATGGGTTGCTGAATTTCCCTCAAAGTACAAACGTTACATGCTCACTAGGATCAATTGAAAGAAAACTAGGGGGAATATTCAGAAGAGCAAGGGTAACGTTTTCACGAAGACGTGACGGACTTTGTGCACAATGTTATCAATACAATATAATGAGAACTTGATGGGTGATATCATTTGGGGACTAATACGAGAAAGTTCGTACGGACACAGTATAAGTAGCAAAGATATTCGCTTTTGAAGCTTTTTTTGTATTGATTTTTGATTTCTAGACTAATGTTACTTGGCGTTGGGATGTGGCGGCTTATCGCCCAGTAGGAAACCACTGCAATCAGTCACCCGAGTATTGGCGGGAAAACCATAACTTAGTGCAGGGGTTCTCAACCCTTTTCAACCATCGTACCCCTTTAACAAAATTAAACATCCTGCGTACCCCCTACTAACCTTTCTTAGGTAGTAATAATGGTTATTAAAAATGTAAAAGGTATTTAGTTAGTATGGTTTAACCTTTGTAATTTTATAAGGAAAGATATTTTAATAAAACAAAATATAGTTGTTGTTTTTCAGTTCCTTTTCCCAAAGGGTGATTTTTGCAATCATTGCGTTAGTTTTTATTTCAACATAGAACATATCAGAAACACTACTGCTTATTCCAAATGTTCAGTTTTTCAAAAATATCACTTAAATAGGCCAATTTTAAAAGCCAACCAAAGTCATTGAGTACTGATGATAAATTAGAATTGTGTTCGGTAAAGAAAAGATGCAATTCTTTGTGGAGTTCAAATACACGCACCGTAAATAACTCACACAGTAGTCATGGCACGAAGCTCACTGCGCATGTGGATCGAGTAGAAGGATGGCCTGCCGCGTACCCCCTGAAATGTTTCTCGTACCCCTAAGGGGTACGCGTATCACAGGTTGATAGCCCCTGACTTAGTGCGTAAGGAGGAAATGTCTGCCCAAACCCTGACCATCTGGGGCACCTGTCTCCAGGGGATAAATATGGAGGATGGGAAGATAACCCAACAAACCACTCTACGTTGGGCTAATCACCCATGTGGAGGTAAAGTGATTCTGAGAACTACAAGTAGCCTCGGATTGGACGGATATAAACGACGACGACCGGAGTGGAAACGGAACACGAGATTCGGAACATGCAATATTAAGACAATCGTTGGTAAAGAAGTGGAATTAGAAGAGAGAAAAGTAAAATAAATACATGAAATGCGAGCTGAGGGAGGAGCTGGACGAGGTGGACTCCGCATTACATGGGAGAATAGGATTGAGAGATTGGGACAGAAAGGGGGTAAAATTGTTGTGGAAATGAAGAGAATGTGCAGAAATAGAGCGGAATGGCAGAAATGGCTTAAACGAGGCTACCCCGACGCTTGGAGGCATAAGGGAATTGCAGAAGAAGAAGAAGAAGAAGAGAAGACTAATGTTAACTATGTTTTGTAAATAAACATGGCGTTAATCTAATAATTAACGTTTGATTTCGTTTGAACTAAAAAAAAATAGAGAATTTCTTTAAAATTTGAACTTGCGTTGTGGTAGCTACAAAGCAAACCTTGTTAGGTAAAACTATATTTTCTTTCATTAGTTAGGCTTGACAAATCAAAAGCAGACATACATAACCCAGACTCAAAATTCGAGTTGACTTGTGAAATTCATTTAACCATGAACCATGTCACCACTAACCACCCCTCCCCTTGAGTAGGCACTACGTGTGTTGCGTATGTGTCACCTACGTTACGACGACTGTTCGCTAAGCCAGCACAGTCCTATACATCAAGTCAAACAATATTAGCATAACCGGAGTACTGTGAATGTGCTTCCCTGTCAGTAATGTCAGCTACTTGCTTTCAGATATATGGGACGTACGGTACACGCGATTCAGCAAGAACATGCTCATGCTGCTGTAGCATTATTACTCCAGGCAACACAGGTGTCTTGTTTATTGCTGTTGTTAGTTTGTTTAAATGATATTCTTACATAGTATAGTGTTCACAGATAACCAACCATATGCAGAAATCACTAGTTGAGTTCAACATGGAGACAATTTTATCATCTCGTGAGAGGGCTTCTTTGGGATAAGAAAGTTCCTTTAAGATCAAAGCTAATACTCTACAAGAGCTTCTTTGTACCTGATACTACATATAGCATAGAAACATGTACCCAATCCAAGAGAAATAATAGCAAACTACAGGCGGAGGAGATGAAGTTTTTAAGAACTATGATTCAGAAGACAAGGAGGGACAGAATAAACAAGATGTTCGGTAAAGAACATATAGCCTACTTTCTCCTAAATGCATGGATGTTCTTATAACTCTTTGTCCTTTTCAAGGAGTATAATTGAATGTTGCTTATATTAGCTTGTTGAAATACAACGTGCTATAGGGATATTAAACATGAATATGAGGTGCACTTTGCTAGTGCTACATCTGTAAAAAATGTCATTCAATTCGCTTTCACCGTGTTTGAATTGATATGGGAAATGGATTTGCACACAAAAAATTGGCGCTATTTGCAAACTATTGGGCTGATGACCTTGTAGTCAGTCATAAGATGCTTTCCACAAAAAGGCATGTTGCAAAATCTGGTAGAGATCAAATTATTAGGATGGTCGTAATTTAATTTAAGCTTTTAACATTTGGGTGACCGTCATTCCGTTTCCGTCAAGATGGCGGCTATATAAAACATGACACTGACGTGCCCTTTGCTAGTGCTACCTCAGTAACAATTTCGTTCAATTCGGTTTCACCGTATTTGAATTGATAGGGGGAATCGATTTGCACACATACTTGGCCACCATCTGCAAACTATTGGGCTAATGATCTTGCAGTTTGGTCAGAATATGCTTCCCACATAAAGATATGTTTTTTGCAAAATTTGGTAGAGACTAGATTATTAGGTTGGTCGTAATTACATTTTAGCTTTTAGGTAGATTTCTTTAGAAAGCTAACTATTGCAATGGGTTCCATGTTTCGACTTCCGGAAAATTTCGACATATCTTCGCGTTTCACATCCCCCAGACCCCAAAACCACCGTCAGTTCAAAAGTTTATATATAATTTATGTATATATGTATCTATATATATATATATATATATATATATATATATATATATATCAGTTTCTTGTGGACACGATAACTGCCGTAATTTTGCACCAATCACTTTGAATTTTTTACATAATATGTATCCCTATAAAATCTCGGTCGAGTTCGGTAATGGGCAAAATCGGTCAAAGGGGGTAAAAATGGGGGGCTTTTTTCGAAAAAGTGAAATATCGCTATAACTCTCTTAATACATGAAATATCGAATCCCTTCAAAGTTCATAATATGTGTCGGATAAGTGCCAAAAATCTATGTCAAATAAGCTTTTTGATAGCACCAACCATTGACCAAAGGGGTGGGAAAAAGTGGGTTTTTCGGGAAACATTAATCATATCTCTGTTAATAGGCACAATATCAAAACCGCACAAAATGGACAATATTCCTCCAATAATTACCTAAAACTTTTGTCTGAAAGAATTTTTGATATGACCCACCATTACGCCACGGGGTGAACAAAATGATTTAAATTATAAGAAAATGCCAAGTGCCAAGAGAGGTTGCCATGACAACTTTACTTTTAATTGATAAGGGATGACCATCAGCAGTTGCTATGACAACGCCACTGCACGAGATCACATTCAGTGTTCATATGTCAGTGGGAAGCGATTTCGGTATCGGAACTGGTAGCATGCTGAACTTCTATGCCCAAGGTCGTGGGTTCAAACCCGGCTGAAGTCGTCGGATTTACTAAGAGCGCTAAAAAACCTGAGTTTGCTTTCCTTCGGAGGGGAAGTTCCAACGTTCGTTGCGAGTTGCTGATTGAGGTGGCATCTAGTAGCCAAGTTCACAGCTAGGTGTCGTTGACGGCAGTATTTTAGGTAGATTTCATTAGAAAGTTAACTATTGCAATGGGTACCATGTATCGATTTCCGGAAAATTTCGACATATCTTCGCGTTTCACATCCCCCAGACCCCAAAACCACCGTCAGTTCAAAAGTTTATATATAATTTATGTAATATATGTATATATATGTATATCAGTTTCTTGTGGACACGATAACTGCCGTAATTTTGCACCAATCACTTTGAATTTTTTACCGAATATGTATACCAATAAAATCTCGGACGAGTTCGTTACTGGGCTAAATCGGTCGAAGGGGATGAAAATGGGGGAAATGAAATATTGCTATAACTCTCTTAATATGTGAAATATCGAATCCGTTCAAAGTTCATACTATGTGTCGGATAAAGCTCAGAAATTTATGTTTGAAACGTTTTTTTGATAGCACCAACCATTGACCAAAGGGGTGGGAAAAAGTGGTTTTTTCGGGAAACATTAATCATATCTCTGTTAATAGGCACAATATCAAAACCGTACAAAATGGACAATATTCCCCTAATAATTACCTAAAACGTTTGTCTGAAAGAATTTTTGATATGAGCCACCATTGCGCCAAGGGATGAGAAAAATGATTTCGGAATTATAAGAAAATGCCAAGAGCTATCAGTGGTTGACATGGCAACACTACTAAATTGATGAGGGATGAGCCATCAGACGTTGCCATGACAACGCACTTGCGCGAGATCAGATTCATATTTCCATCTGACTAAGTGTGAAGCGGCTTCGGTGACGTAACTGGTAGCATGCTGAACTTCTATGCCCAAGGTCGCGGGTTCAAAGCCGGCCAAAGTCGTCGGATTTTCTAAGAGCGCTAAAAATCCCTCAGTAAGCTTTCCTTTGGAGGGGAAGTTCCAACGTTCGTTGCGAGTTGCTGATTGAGGTGGCATCTAGTAGCCAAGTTCACAGCTGGGTGGCGTTGACGTTAGTATCTGGTAGCAACATTAGGAACTACTGCTTGAAATTTAGCGTCTGCATTCCTTACCTGAATTACAGACTAATACCGCCATCACAATTCACACCGTTTATCAGACAGATTCTACACTCACCCAAAGTACACGGGGTTATATGACCGCGTTGTCGCAGCCCCTAAACTGAGGAACCAACCAACATCTCTGCGGGAGATATAATTTTGCGTGAAGCAGTAACAGACCGTTACATAGTTACACATCAGTGTCGAAACCTTGCATAAGGACAGTGTGACCACAAGTATAACAAGTAGTTCCGTGAAGAACTGTACAGCCTATTTTCATATATCCTGCTCATGTTAATTGCCTCTATCAACATACAAAATTTCAGTTTAATTGCTGTATCAGATTCGTAGATATTGAGAACCGTCTAAATATTTCAGATGGTCGCCAGGTTGGATTTTTATTTTTGTACTATTATATTCAGATTATTGTGTAAGTGTGGTATTCAAACTTCAATCGCATGATTAGAACACAAGAAGTAAAAACGAGATTTTAAAATTACGCACAGCAGCCATCTTGTGATTATGCAAACAATTGAAATAAATTAGATGCCAGTGGATCAACATTTGTGTAAGCATTTAAAACGTGCAACGTTTCACGGCACTCGGATAGTTAATTCGCGAGAAACGTCCATTTAAATATTTATACTTCGCGTCGCCGCCATGTTGGATTCGTGCTCACCAGGTTACTGAAAGTCCTATAGGTGAACATATGTTCATAGTCTCTATGAACATAAAAATTTCAGTTTGGTTGCTGTAAAAGATTCATATATATTGAGAACCGTCTAAATATTACAGAAGCTTGCCATTTAGGATTGTTATATGTATAGGCCATAGAGTTATGTACCATTCAAGGTCACTTATTGCCTAGGTTCATTATTCAAACTTTCACTTCGATCGCATGATTACGACACAAGAAATAAAAACTTAATTTTAAAATTTCGCACAGCCGCCATTTTGAGGTTATGTAAACAATTGAATTAAATTAGATGGCAGTACATTACAATCTGCAAAATCATTTACTGTACCACATTTCACTGCGCTCAGAGAGTTAACTCACGAGAAAAGTCTATTAAAATATATCAAATTCACTTGGTCGACATGTTCGTTTTGTACTTTACAAGTTTATGAATTATACATAGGTAAACTTGTATCAGTACCCTTTATCACCGTACAAAATTGCAGGGTGATATCTGTAATAGTTTCGGGGATATAGAATGTCAGTGAAATATTTCGCACAGCCGCCATTTTGAGGTTATGTAAACAATTGAACAAAATTAGACTCCAGTGCATTGCAATGTGTATAAATATTTGCTGTACCAAGTTTCATTACGTTTGGATAGTTAAATCGCGAGAAAAGTCTATTTAAAAGTCTCAACTTCGCTTGGCCGCCATGTTGGTTATGTAGTAACCAGGTTTTTGAAAGTTTCATAGGTGAACTTCTAGTAGTACCCTTTATCACCGTACACAATTTCAGGGCGATATCCGTTATAGTTTCGGAGATACTGAATGCTAGTGAAATATTTCGCACAGCCGCCATGTTGGATTGGTGAGACGTAACAAAATTCGATGGGCACGGTCGACGTCGCCGGGAATAGTGCTATGAACTTACCGAGTTTCACTGAAATCGCTCCAGCCGTTTAGATTTTATTAGGGGGACACACACACACACACCTCACACACACACACACACACACACACACGGACAAAAGGTGATCTCATAAGCCTATTTTTTCAAAATTGAAAATAGGCTAAAAATGGACTCCAAATGACAAGAAGGTTACCGTCCCCGTAAGACAATAAAATGTTTAAAATATGTTTAAAATGAAGAAAAACAAAGTTAATTAATCTCCAATTATAAAATACTTTCACGCGATAAATGAGGTCTGATCCTTCTACGAAAACCTGCATATTCTGCCTATTTTCGCCTATCTCCAAGTTTGTCCGGTGAAATCTACCTCCGCCTTCCGGCGTGCCGAGAGGACTTTTAACATTTGGGTGGCCGCGATTACGTTTCCGTCAAGATGGCGGTGATATAAAACATGACACTGAGGTGCCCTTTGCTAGTGCTACCTCTGTACCAAATTTCGTTCCATTCGGTTTCACCGTGTTCGAATTGATAGGGGGAATCGATTTTCACACAAAGATGGCCGCCGTCCACAAACTATTGGGCTAATGACCTATTAGTTTGGTCAAAGGATGCTCCCTCCATAAAGGTATGTTGATGCAAAATTTGGTAGAGATCGGATGATTAGGTTAATCGTAATTTGATTTAAGCTTTGAGCATTTGTGTGGCCGCCATTACGTTTCCGTCAAGATGGCGGCGATATAAAACATGACACTAAGGTGCCCTTCGCTAGTGCTACCTCTGTACCAAATTTCATTCCATTCGTTTTCACCGTGTTCGAATTAATAGGGGTAATCGATTTTGACACAAGGATGGCCGCCATCTGCAAATTGTTAGCCTAATGACCTATTAAATTGGTCAAAGGATGCTCCCTCCATAAAGGTATGTTGTTGCAAAATTTGGTAGAGATCGGATGATTATGTTAGTCGTAATTCGATTTAAGCTTTGAACATTTGTGTGGCCGCCATTACGTTTCTGTCAAGATGGCGGCGATATATAAAATGACACTGAGGTGCCCTTTGCTAGTACTACCTCTGTACCAAATTTCATTCCATTTGGTTTCACCGTGTTCGAATTAATAGGGGTAATCGATTTTGACACAAAGATGGCCGCCGTCCGCAAACAATTAGGCTAATGACCTATTAATTTGGTCAAAGGATGCTTCCTTAATAAGGGTATGTTGTTGAAAGATTTGGTAGAGATTGGATTGTTAGGTTAGTCATAATTTGATTTAAGCTTGAACATTTATGTGGCCGCCATTGTGTTTCCGTCAAGATGGCGGCGATATAAAACATGACACTGTGGTGCCCTTTGCTAGTACTACCTTTGCACCAAATTTCGTTTCATTCGGTTTCACCGTGTTCGAATTAATAGGGGGAATCGATTTTCACACAAAGATGGCCGCCACCCGCAAACTATTACGCTGATGACCTATTAGTTTGGTCTAAGGATGCTCATCCCATAAAGGTATGTTGTTGCAAAATTCGGTAGAGATCGGATGATTAGGTTAGTCGTAATTTGATTTAAGCTTTGAACATTTGTGTGGCCGCCAATACGTTTCCGTCAAGATGGCGGCGATATAAAACATGACACAGAGGTTTCCTTTGCTAGTGTTACCTTCGTACCAAATTTCGTTCAATTCGCGTTCACCGTGTTCGAATTGATAGGGAGGGACAGACATTCAGAGTACACACACTCTCACACACACACACACACACACAGACTCACACACACACACATACACACACAGACAGACACACTTTTTTCGCCGTGTGTTGATTTCATAAGTCTACTTTCATTTTTTGCAAAAATCGAAAGTTGGCTAAAAATTAAGAGATACGCCATCTTGTTCAAGTAGAACAATTTCTTAATGAGATGTGTGTCGAAGCCAGGCTGAAATGGTTCGGTCATCTCAAAAGAATGGACACACAAAGAACAGCTAGAGTGTGGTTTGAGAAAGAACTGCAAGGCAAGAGACCAAGAGGTCGACCTAGGAAGAGATGGATTGACCAGGTTAGAAATGATCTTGCAGGGAGAGGTCTGGATTTACAGCAGGTCATGGAGGGGGAGACATTCTTGGAAAGAACTAAATGGAGAGCGCTCACCGCACCCGGGAAACTTGAGCCCGTTCACGATGATGATGACGATGATGATTCTTACATAGCTGTGCGTCCTGATAACCTAACGTCGTGAACCTCCTGATGTCACTGAAACTACGCGCACATGTTAGTTAGTCAAGCCACTTGAATAGTATCAGTGATCGTATTTCCTCGTTGCACCATTAGGAGAGTATCTGCTTTATGGTACCGGCTTGATATCCAGAACGATAGCGCTAATTGCTACGTTGTTATCAGTATCGCTTCGCATCGGCGACGACTATGATTCGAGAAACTGATAATAAATACCACTTACGTCAACTTCTGTATCATTCTCTAGGCTAGCAGAATGGAGATTGTTTTTGAAGAAATTTGTTTGATTTTTGTCAATTTTGTTTTTGATTTGGACTAATTTTTATATTTTTGTAGCGGTTTTCAATAATTTTGACTAATTGTGATTGTTTTCTCTTTGGATATTGGCTAATTTAGTTTTTTGTGTTTTTGTACATTTTGAGCTTTTTTTGATTAATTTTGATGTTTTAGTTTTTTCTACATTTAAACGGGCTTTTTTACTTCTTGGTCTTTCTTTGACAAATTATGACTAATTGTGATTGTTTTCTCTTTGGATATTGGCTAATTTAGTTTTTTGTGTTTTTGTACATTTTGAGCTTTTTTTGACTAATTTTGATGTTTTAGTTTTTTCTACATTTAAACGGGCTTTTTTACTTCTTGGTCTTTCTTTGACAAATTATGACTAATTGTGATTGTATTTTGCGGTATTAGGGATTTAAAATAACTTCTTTTTGTTCCTTTTTTTGTTTGTTTTGACTAATTGGCTTTGTATTTTAGGACTGCCAAACACTGGTGGGGATTGGACAAAAGGGAGAAGTGGGGGAAGCAGCCAGTGTAACCCGTTTTCGTCGCGGAGACGAACGTTACCATTTTAGGGTTAAACTATAGGGTGATACCGAGCTCCGCTAATGAGTTCTCTCCATGGGGGTCAATTAAGAAAATCCTAACAGGGGAAGTTGCCTGAGGCGTGTTTCACTGCCCCCACTCCTAACTGGACATGGTAGTAAATATTGTCGGAATATGTCAACCTGCCCTGATCTTCACTATGTACTCCTGTTATCTCAAACACGTATTTCATACCACTCTTAGAAATTTTAAGTGTTATTCCATTATGCCATTTTCTATGAATGAATAGTGAAGAGTTGATAAAAGTATTTACAACAATACTTGAATGTTCCATTCATAAAAATAGTTTCTCTTTTACACAAGTATTTCAAATTTGATGCAGTAGAAAACACAATAATGTTATTCTCCCTGTCATTTACCACAAGCATATTTTCTTCTAAGTTCGATCGAATGTCCACAATGGCTAGAGCATCATGAACGTCTTGCTGATTTTGAGGCAGAGGTCGTAAGTTCCCCCGTTTCTCGGCTGCAATATATTTTTTAATCCTCTCTATGTCATTTGAAAGTAAATTAACAGTCAAGTGGTTAGGGGCAGCAAGTATGTGCTTTCTCATCATCTGTATGGCCATTCACATATCTCGTCACGTACGGTACCTTTCTTTTGACATTGTTCGAAATAAATTCTCGATTAATCGTGGTACATGGTTCGTGATTGTGAGACCCCACATAACAGAAAGTTACCACTATTTGTAAATAAATAGGTTGAACGTTCCTTTGAACACCTCCACTTTTGGCCCCGTTTTGGCAGGGGGGCCAGGAGCAGGCCCATGTAGTTGTCAGATTAACCAACATTTCAGGGGAGATTGCCTACCCCCACTCTCTTCCCAAACTCATTAGCGTGAGCTGACAGGACTGTTTGGGTTTAACCTAATTAGCGGAGTTCGACCATCCCGAAACTATAACCTAGCATTCTAGTAACTTAGTCACGAAGCTAGACTATATTAAAATGAATGCCGTGTCGTTTACGTCACTTTAAGCGCTGTCGGATTTTCGCCTTGGTGAGAATCTTTAATTTGGTAGTAAATCTACTAACCCGGGGCTCGCACATTCAATCATGCTGCACCAGGGTCGATCCTGGAACCTAGAGCACTGCAGGCGAGAATATTACCACAGCACTGCGCTGTCTACCGATACGGTGTCAGGTCCTAGGTAACATTCTCGGAGAAGTGCTTCTAGCAATGCTGCTAATAGGAGATGGCATTTGAGGATGCGCAAATGCGAGGAAGCCATGTCAGTAGATTTACTGGCACGTTAAAGATTCAATTCGGGGCAAAATCCAGCATCCCAGCTTTCCTTAAGGCCACAGTATTTAAACGGGGTGTAAAACATGTAGCAAGATTAGACTATTATTTTTATTATTATTAGCCTATTATTATTAGTATTAGTAGTAGTAGTAGTAGTAGTTATTATTTATTAATTATTTATCGTATGTCAACAAGTTAGATACATATATATATAAGTACAAATATACACAGTCAAGAAGCATGTTTCCCGGAGCAATATTTAATGATATTGCGATGTTCAGTTGGGTGATCCACTGTGTGGCTTCCTCTGTTGGTTCCAGAAAGTCATTTGGGCTACCTGTATAGGAACGTCGCACACATTCACTTACAATATGGGGGATTGTTTGTTGAGAGGCACCACAGTCTCACTCCGGTGATGTAATATATTTCCACTTATAAAGGGCATCCCTACATCGACCATGATTTTTTCTCACCTGATTCAGTGTGGTCCAGAGCTTACGTGGTAGATGATGTCCACTAGGAAGATGTTCACCAGAAAAGATGTTCATTAGTAGTAGTAGTAATAGTTGAAGTATATAAGATGAGATCTCGTCCCATGTATGCATCTGGGCAGCTATAAGTCGCATGTGAGCATTTAACTTCGCAGAATTTCACCTTCTGTGAGGATAGTCTTGGTGAATTTGAGGACGAAATGCTACCACAAATGTTTTTCTTGCGATTCGACCAAAATGGCGGGGGTGGGTATGTTTCACCAATATTAGGGTGTTTTACATTCACTGTGATCCCTTACGAGAAATGTACTGTACTATGAAAGAGAAGTTCAAGCTTGCAGGGTTTGATCATAGCATGCTGGTTTTGAAGTCCAATGTTGTGAGTTAGATCCATGTTTCACCCAATGGCATTCTTATCCTCCTTAAAATCGACACCCTTGTGTCTATGAGACAGCAACAACAACGATTTCACTTTTAAAAATACTCTAATAATTTCTCACAAATATTTATTAATATTTGACTCTGTGTGTGGCCATATTGCAGCACCATATTTACAAGAATGCCAACACCTGATATTTCTGACAAAAAGATACCATAGATTTCAAAAAATGAAATGTCCTAACAAGGATTAAGGGGTATGCTGTGTCATAAAGCATCTTGGGAGAAACCAAGCCGCTCCAGTTTTTATTACACTGTGAATAAAAATCTGTTAAGTAATTACCCCCTTCCCGTGGCTTTTAGCCACTCAAGAGCCTTAACCTACCAAACGACCGCTGCCCAGCCCTGTTGGAATGCACATTGTGGGGTGACGCGTCGTCAGCATGTCGGACCCCCTCAGCGATTAATTTTGGCTTTCTTGAGAGGAATGCTCTCTCCTCAGACAGCTACTCAATTATCCTCACGAGGCTGAGTGCACGCCGTTCTAGCCTACACGACAGTCTCTAAAATCCCTGACGGAGCTGGAAATCAAACCCGGGGTCTCCTGGAGAAAGTCTAGAATACTACTCTACACCATGGAGCGTCCTATTAATTATAATAATAACAATAATAATAATAACATACAAAGATACATGGACAAAAGAAAGAAGAAAGCTCATAGTGAAAGGATGGGAGAGCTTTAATCTCATGTAAAAATGTTTTTCAGTATTCGGGAAACACCCCTTACAATTGGGTACAACCGTGTTGACCGGCTAAAAAGCCTCACGTTTCGAGTACTAAGGCATCACTGAAAAATGACTTCCAACACTCTAATTTTATTTGGACATTAATGTTAAATATGCACATCATTTAACAATTACCTGACGATGATAACGAAATAATCGAAACTAGTGCAATAGATTTGAATTCAACATAATTTGTATAACTTTGTGTATTGACTCAGGTGGAATATAACTCTTAAACGTAATTCTAGGTACTATCAAATATGTCAATACGAATATTTCTTCACGATATGATGAGTTGATGTCAATGCGTATTATTATTATTATTATTATTATTATTATTATTATTATTATTATTATTATTATGCAAATATATGTCTTGGAAACATACTAGAATTTCGAATTTGACTGACTGAAGAGGTACAGCTGACAGTTTGTTTGAAAGAATGGCTTCAAAACTTTACAAAGAATAATACACGCACGCCTAGTTCCTGGTTTCTCAGCAACACTCATGTCCCAGCCCTTAAAATGAACTCGCTACAATCCTGCCAGTCTCCCCACTTTCGCCTTAGAAGACAAGTTAATGAAACCATCCCGGGTGAGTGAGATGGGAAATATCTGACGGATGCCTTACCAATTCCGTGTTTTTCAAATCGAATTCCACATCTTCTTGCGAAAATGAGAAAAGGAGAAGAAAGGAGCTGTGAGGCAGAGAAGGGACGAAGGAATGGGGTATGAATAAGGGGAAAAAATGAATGCAGCAATTCTAAAAGTAATGGCTTTCTATCATTATACGCTGGTCAATTTCACTTTTCTATGTATAGATACCAGAGGAGCGTGTGACCGCTTTGTCGTGAGGCATGTCAGGTACAGACTGACGGCCCTTCAACCTCTCTTTTGAAGCTGTTTTCCATCCACAACTTGAATTACTACCGTGCAAGGTCCCCTCTCCCAATTCTATTGATTACTTGCTCGTTTTTCTCGCTGAACAGTGACGTCAGCTAAAGTGCTGATTAATGTCTGATTTACTCCGTGAATTACGTTCCTTATTTCTTGCTTTAAAAGCAAATGTATCCTATTTTCTCTCCTCGATGTCCTTAGGGAGGGTTGACGCCAAGATTCTATTCTTGCGTGACTGTATTCTGGAGATGGGGGAGATAGAATAACTATCCCTCCTTGACCAGTCTTTGTCGTTGATGAAATTCCCTAATGGATAGATCCCCTTGCCTGCATCAAACGCCAGGATTCTTAGCAACTGAAATTTACAGCTTAACGACCACAGGCAAGCCATTTACTAAAAATGAAGAAGGAACGTTTTTCCGTTACTTCTGTCAGTTAAATCCCTATTTGCAAACAGGCAGTTCCTAAAGTTATCTCTGATATGCACGTAAGCTGGTCAATTGGCAATGATACTATATAGGGCTAGGATACTTAATGTGGCAACAGCGTGCAAATAGTAGTATCACCTTGACACGCTTAGCCCTGCACGCATGTATCTATCACTATGAGTGAACAAAACAATGCGAAACGCATAATTATTCAGTTATTTCCTAAAAAAGGATGGAAAACCAGCAGCCATTTTGCTCAAATTGTTTGCACTCTTCGGCAATGTTTCACGAGAATGCTAAGCCGCATACATTAGAATACCAGCACTGGGCAGCTTTGACTCATACCCAAATAGTACATCTTGTTATAGTCCTTCAAAAGGAAAATAAATTTGAATTTATAAAATGTTCTGTGGTGAGAATCTTGTTTTAGGACAATATCCATTAGAAACTTTCCAATGATGAGGAGTAGGCCACGTAGGCCTACTTTTCAAAGGAATGTTTACAAAGAAAACATTCCAAATATCCGCTAAATGCGACCGAAGATAGTGAAGAATATGTAGAGACGTAGTTTGGTGTTCACTTTGACGCAATATATTTATCCAAAATTTATCAAAAGCCTTGTTCATATTTGACTGACTATCGTAGATAACTGCTTCAGACGTCCCAAGAACTACGCAAGCATCTTATGAAACAGAAACAAAATCAATACTTTGGTGCAGGTAACATAGCGAACGTGTAACTTACAGACTGGTTGGGGATGACAATGGGAATGTTAACGATGATGGATGTTTTTTTTTTTTTGTGTAACCTTTCATATTTAAGAGGCTGGGCAATCCCACAAAATTATTATTCGCAGAAAATGTGACCACATCATAACACCAAGGGTAGCTAGTTTCAGTACCTGGTGTGAATCTACTGATTTCATGTCCTCCCATAAATTGAAGTGAATAACACACAGTTGGAATTATCACAACTTATCTTTTTATTTACCAGTAACCTGTCGCATCTTGTTTCTCTTCAAAGACAAGGGCGAAGCTCCCCGAGTAAAAAGAACTGGGTGCTACGATGTCCATAATCTGTAAATGAAACTACAACAACAGAATATTTTGTACAAATATCGTGGTTTTCAACCTGACTTCCTCAATAATACCTAACGCAGTAAATGGCTATTCTGGGATATTTCAATGCAGGCGAACTGTCTCGGTAGACTTACTGACGCATTGCAAATTCAAATTACAGATCCATTTAGGTAATTCAGTACATATTAAACCAAAGCATTCAAAAGAAACGCTAAGTGTAGTCTTAATTATTATTAATTTTAAGAAGATTGGCGATTGTATCTCAGAATCTATGATGTCTTACGTTGAGTAGTTCTTTTCTTTCTGACAGAAGTTCAATGCTTGTAAAAGAGTTTCGGCACGCTGAAGTCAGGTTGCATAATAAATTATTTGTTCATCATCTACAATACCAAACAGTTCTCGTACCATTTGCTGCTCTCATAAGTAATCTTATTGTTTCCATTACTTGGCACTCTTCAATTGAATATAAGAATTAATTTGTCTTCGTTAGGAAACTCACGTTGCTGAAGGATCATTTATATTTGTTCATTTCAACAACTTAATTGCTGTCAGAGGAGCATGACTGGGTAATATGACTACTTGGACACAGTTAATGTGCACTTCTCCGTTGCCACTGGGACAGTTAAACAAGGTTTCCACTCTAAAAGTTGTATAATATTTCACATTTACAGACACAGGTGAGATCGATCAACACACTGATGTATCACACAGTTAATAGGAAATGTTTGCCTTCATTTAGAAACTTATCCACAGAGAAAATAATACCCCACAACATAGACGTGCGCGTTAATTCGTGCACCACGACTGCAAAGAACTAGATGTCAGGAAATTGAAAGTTTGAATCCCGACACTGACAGCGGGTTGCTATGAAGTGTACGTTGTAGCATTCAGATGTAAGTTGTTGCTACGTTGTTCCTATGACGTGTATCTTGTAGCTTTTCTGATTTAAGTTGTTGCTATATTGTTGCTGTGAGGTGTACGTTGTAGCTCTCAGATGTAAGATGTTGCTATATTGTTCCTCTGAGGTGTACGTTGTAGATTTCCGATGTAAGTTGTTGCTATATTATATAAACAATTCATTAGCCCAAAAGTATGAATTTTTTATATAATAATCCGGGCCGTGAAAGCCTTAATATGTTGCTATATTGTTGCTGTGAGATGTACGTTGTAGCCTTCAGATGTAAACTTTTGCTATGAAGTTTAGTTTGTTAAATGAAATTTAAAAATATGCAGTTCCGACTATTAGTTCCCTAATTAGGGCTGTCTACCAATTATAATTCGGACCCTAAAAGTTGGAGATACACTACTCAATGTGGGATTTAATACGTCGTCTTCAGAGATATTGCTTTTAAAGTATGTCACACTTAGAGAACACCTTACGTGGAATGACCCATTACATTACTGTACTCATGCTTGACAATGCTATACCATAGAATTACTGCTGTATGAAACTGCAGTGATAAATGATTACTTGCTCCCTGTGTGGACGATTACCGATTGCTATGCACGCAGACTCAATCCGCAGAGTTTTGAACGTACAGTTTGAGTCCAAAATACTAAGCTGATAGACACCAAAACATGGTGACATGGCACAGATTTTGGAGGTCAAACCCATCGAAATAATTGTATCGGTTCCTATTAATTTTTTGTCACAATTATCTACATTGTTGTTCAAACGTATAAATTTAATGGAGAGAGAATCTGTATTCACTCCTTCTTAATCTTGGCCCCATATTAGAACAGTGATCTTCAAACGTTTACTACTTTAGGATCACATTTGAACAGTGAAAGGATTCGTGTGCCGTATTATCATATTGGATAAAGCATACAGTATTCTATTTTGAAATAAAATAACAAATACCAACAACACAACTCTATTGGAACGCAAGAAAGCTGATGGATTGGAATCCGGGCTAGCCATAAGAAACAACAACAACAACAACAAATACCAACAAATACAGTAAGTTATTTCATTTTGTACGACTAATAACAGATGGATCTGTTTTGTTCATTTGTCTTTTGAACTCAATGTCATTTATTTATTTATTTATTTATTTACTAGCAGAAGTACCCGCTCTTCGAAAGGTCTTCGGTATTAATAACCAGACGTTATCATTTGAGCTACGGTTGAAATGGTTAGGGGCATGTCATTCCCTCATAAGTTTATCAGAACGAAGTTAGTTTTCTTGGTATATCGCAGACACTGTTTATTTCAGGGCCATAACATGTGGTTTTTGGAGACCCTTTATAGACTCCCTAGTTTTGTGTCACACATTGAGAAGCGCAACACTAGCTTTGGTCATCCTTCAAGGATATTTTTTTATTTTTCGACTATTTTAGAATGTATTTAGAAAAGTTGTTCCAAATACGCACCCTTCTATGAGAAGTACGTTGAAGAGTATTCTAAATGATTGGTGTATTGACTCATGGTTACAATACCTAATTTTACGATGCTCCAAGCACCCGAACATGAATTATAGACGTACATAAAGATAAATATATATCAACCACACAGTATCAAACAAAATCATCTTTACAATGAACCAGTTTGTCGACAAATATATGATTACTTAAAATGTGCTCTCAAATTAAATTTACCTAACGTGTACTTCCAGACGTGACAATAATATTGAAAACCTCGTAGACGAAACGCAATATATGTCAAATTAAAACTGACCCTCACCGTTATGGAAAGTACCCGTTCCCAGGAAGACCCCATTAATAAATTATAAAGGCTTGTGGTGCATGAAAATTCGGGATTTTTAGCCTCCAATGGCCCAAATTCTCAAAAACTGCAAAAACATTATTCAAATCCAGGAATTTTTGAAAATAATGTTGCTGTTTGGAGATTTAATAGACCTTCTGTACAACATCTCGCACGTGTAAGTCACGTGTAAAAATTCTAGGGTACCCCTTGACCCCCTTAATCGCATTGTTGAATTTTACAGTCTATGTTTGATTCCACGATAACCTTATAGCCATTTGCAAACTTTCACAGAAATGTAATAAATTGAGTGGCATTTCTTCTTACAGAAATAGATGGAAAGTTGGATGTCACCTCTTGTGATAGGCCTACTGTTGTCATGGTTACCGGCTTGCATTACTTCATTAGTTTCTTCTTGTTCTTCTTCTTTCGGATGGGCCAGCTAAGGACCACGACGTTCAACTTTTCAGTTTGGCGAGGACTTGATGTTTGCCCAATATTCGCGCATTATCTGGCTATGTATCTCCTTTCTCTCTTTTGTCCAGATGATGCCGGTTTTCTTACAGGGTGGTCTATCCTGGAAATTCTTCTGTTTAAGTATCTTTCTGAGATGTGATCGGCTTCGAATATCGCTTTTCATTATCTTCAGTTCTTGGATATCCTTGTTAACTACTGTTAGCGACGGTGTCAAGCTCTTTCTATTCCCCCAGTAGTTGAGAAGCCGGTTGGTCAATTTTGTTGTGTTCATCCATGAGACATGTCCGTAGAAAGCCAGACGTCTCTTCCTGGCCACATCTGTGATTTTCTCAGTATATTCATATAGCTCCTGATTTTGTGTTCTTCTGTACTCGTCATCTACTCGTATTTATTACTTTATTAAATGAAATTAGTTTTCTGGGAATATCTCAGAAACGTAGTTTTAGTGCCTTAAAACGTAGTAGCCTGCGAGCCACTGAGGGGCTGAAAATGAGTTTTGTCTCGTCCATGTACGTCATAATATAATAATAATCAAAATTATAATTTATTAATATAGGGATAGCGATGTAATAGACCTTTAGTACCACACCCGCCCGTGTAAATCACGTGAACAAATTCAAGAGTACCCCTTGACCCCCTTAAGCGCATTATATACGTATTGATGAATTTTACAGCTTAAGTTGGTTCCGTGATATCTGGGGCCCGGATAGTTATGTGCTTAACATTTCGGAAATATGTATTTATTTATGTGCTTAAAAGTGGGAAAATGTGTGATTAAGTTTCCAAAATATGTTCTTAAATTTGTACCATATTTATGTCCCCCAGTTACTCTAAAAATAGTTGTACATATTTCACCAACTATGATGTTGGCTACGTAACGGCCAGTATCGTCGGTCGTCACGTCCATTGTAATCCACACAGCTTTGTCGCCAATTTCACTACGAATTCTGTGCACTGCCTCAGAGTAAAGTTTAGGTAAATAGTTCTTACGCAGTGTTGACTCGTCGGGGAGAGGAATTTTGACGTACTTTTCTAACGTGCCACGTAGCACTGGATTCTGCAATTTGCTCAGTGGTATATCAGCCGCAAGAAATGCATGACAAATGTCTTGTGAGAACTGGCAGTTTGCTGGACCAGATCTCACATCCTGCATTTCGGGAAGCAAACGTGTTGACTTCTTTAAAGATGTACATTTGACGTGTTTCGCTATCGCAACATGTTGCGTAACTTGTGAATGCATGTCTGCCTCTATGGGTTTCTCACAAATGTTGCAAAATAAAACAGTTCCATCAGTTCTAAAAACGTCTCCGAACTCTCGCACTACACGATTCAAAGTAACACATTTCGCACTTTTGGGACTCATCGGATTCGTTGAAACGCCAGTGTCAGTATACTCCCCAGCTTCGCAGACCACTGTGATTTCAACTACAATTTTCCGTCTAGGTAAGGACTAGTGGAGGCTTAATGAGCCTGTTAACTCCAGCCCCCCCCCCCCCTACTGTACTTTTGACCGGGAAATCCCTGTCTTGAAAAACTACTACAGTATGGAGACAATGGAGCACTGACAAAATAGAGAAGCCTATTACTGGAATTTCAAAGGGTCGAAAATGTGGGCAGCAGTCATCCAAGAAGTACAACATACGACCAAATATAGGAAATATGTGCTTATGAATAAACACGCCAAAATATGTATTTATTTATAAAAACTGTAAAAATATGTAAATAAATAGAAAATATGTAATTAAATAAAAAATATTTAAACACATAACTATCCGGGCCTTAGTGATAACCTTATAGCCGATTGCAAACGTTCACAGTAATGTAATAAATGGAATGGCGTTGCGTCATCATACTAATATATAACAAGAAGTTCCGTAAAGAACTAATGAGCCTACTTTTCTTAAAATTTAAGATCTATGCCAATGATTAACCTATATGGATCTATCTAGAATAATGACGAAATTAAGTTGGTAATATCGAAATTTCTAATTAGTTCGAAATACTGTATACCTGGCATACTGTAGCCTAATAGAGAACTACAGTTGGCAGCCCTGGTGACTGAATATATTCTTAGTTCCATCTCTTAAGGTACAGAATACAAAATTTGGTTGAAGTCTAATGGATAGCATGGACGTTACATGCAGTTAAACATTGGATCTAACAGCGCGCGTAAAATCATGTTGTCAACAATGACATACATGTATTGGTCAGAAATAATCTGAAATAATATGATCTATTGTTGTGTCAATTTTGAATAAAATCCATTAGTTAGTATGGAAGTTACATGCATTTTAAAATTGGATCTATCAGCAGGCTTAGAATCATGTTGGCTGCACTGACGTATATTAGTTACTGCAAATTAATCTAGAATGCCAGGTACTATACGTGGGCAAAGTTTAGAGCTATTGCCTTGCGTACTTTCTGATATATTAATATTAGGGTAACAAAAATAGAGACAGTATTTACTAACAGTTGGCAGCCCTGGTTACTCTTAAGAATCGGCATATACATATCTGTTATGGTACACATAGCACACACGAAATTTGGTTGAAATCCAAATGATAGTATAGAAGTTACATGTATTTAAAGTTGGACCTCTCAGCAGGCTTAGAATCATGTTGGTAGCACTGACGTATATAAGTTTCTCCAAATTAATATAGAATGTCAGGTACTATACGTGTGCATAGTTTAAAGCTGTCGGCTAGCATACTTTCTGATATATTGGTATTTGGATAAAATAAATTGAGAACATTTATTAACAGTTGGCAGCCCTGGTGGATCTTAATAATACGTTCAGTCATGTCTGTTTATGTACACATAGCACATACGAAATTTGGTTGAAATCCAATTGATAGTGTAGAAGTTATATGCATTTAAAATTTGGACCTATCAGAAGGCGTATATTCATTTTGGCAACACTGCGATGTATGGCCTCCTGGAAATTAAACTGCAATGTTATTATCTATACCTGTGCCAATTTTGAAATAGCTCCTATTCATACCTTCCAAGATATCCAACATGGAGCTCAAATTTCAATTGCGATTTTTCGGCAGGTGGTAGCACTGACATCATTTTCAAATATGGGCGTGAGATATTCAGGTATAGATCTTTACTCCTAACAAATTTTGTTGCGATTGCTGCAGCCGTTTAGGAGTTGATAGGGGGGGGGGGACACACACACACAGCCAGACAGACAGACAGAAGGACAGACAGACAGACAGACAGACAGACAGAAGGACAGACAGACAGACACACATTTGCCCGATCTCATAAGTCTACTTTTTCCTCATTTTTGCAAAATGTGAAAAGTAAGCTAAAAATGAGATTGTGTGTGTCTGTCTTTCTGTCTGTCTGTCTGTCTGTTACTCAATAACGCAATAACAACTGGTCCGATTTAAATGAAATTTTGCATGGATGTAGCTGATTTACCAGGTTTACATATAGGGTACTTTTGATTTCGAAATTTTGTACTGTTAAAAAATGGCGACCATTTTAGTGACGTCACTACACCTTTTGGTTTCAAAATTTCATATTTCCATATCAAATAAAAAGAGAACGGTAGGAAATAGCAAACTTTTGATGGCACATACGAGCTTTGAAATTTAATTTCCTATCCGAAAGGTCCTTATCACGTTTCGTGTATCTGCAACGGTTAGCGAGTAAAAGTGACATTTGTGACGTCACTACACCCTTTGGTTTCAAAATTTCATATTTCTATTTCAAATAAAAAGAGAACGCTAATAAATAGCAAACTTTTAATGGCAAACACGACCTTTAACATTTAATTTTCTATCCGAAAGGTCCTTATCACTTTTCGTATATTTCCAACGGTTAGCGAGTAAAACCTAAATTTGTGCAATAAAACACGGTCAACACCGAGCGGTGCAGTATATCTCTCTCTATATATAAATGAAAGTTTGTCTGTTTTTCTCTGAATTTCTACGGAAATTTGAGTTGCTTACGCGTTTCAGACTGTTTTATGATGGATGCGCGCGAAAATAATTTTTTTGTCTGTCTGTCTGTTTGTTTGTTTGTTTGTTTTTCTGTGGACAACTTTGTTCCCTTATAACTCGAGAACGGCTGGGTGTACCAACGTAACATTTGGTACAGATATCCATCAGAGGCACGACACTTATCATTGATGTAACTCTTCTCCGTACCTCTCATAAAAGGGGGCCTACCCCCTTAAAATACATGCTGAAATAGGCGTAGAAGGACGAGACAAAGCTCATTTTCAGCCCCTCAGTGTGAGAGACAAAACTCGGGTCCCCGAAAACCATATTTTAAGGACCGAAGACCAACCGTTTTTGAGATATTCCCAGAAAACTAATTTCATTTAATAAACTAATGAACGAATACAAGCCAGTAACCATGGCAACAGATTCTCAGAGGTCCATCTATTGCTGTAAGACGCAATGCAATTCCATTAATTACATTAGTGTGAAAGTTTGCAAACGGCTAGAAGGTTATCACGGAACCAAATTAAGTCGTAAAATTCATCAATACGTATAATGCGCTTAAGGGGATCAAGGGATACTCTAGAATTTTTTCACGCGATTTACTCCTGCGGGTGTGGTACGGCAGGTCTATTATATTCCTATCCCCATATTATTCATTCATTCATTCATTCATTCATTTCGTATAGGCCATCTATGGATCGCGTAATTCCAACTGTCTCCTACTGGCTTTGATGTTTGCCCAGTACGCCCGCATTCGTTCTTGGTGGACTTCCTTCCGTTCCTGGGTCCAAATCTTTCCCGTTTTCAGCTTCGGTTTTTCTTGGAAACATTTGCAAGCTTGAAGTTTCCTTTTGAGTGGGGCGCGCTCCTGAATGTCTGTTGGTGTAAATCCCACTTCTTTCAGATCTTTATCCAGTTCTATGAACCAGGCCCATTTTGTTTTCCTCTCCTGAAAGTAAGTTATGTTGCGGTTGATCAGTCTCGCTGGGCTCATTCGTTTCACATGCCCAAAAAATGGTATCCTTCTCTTCCGGATGACGTTACTTATCTTCCCCACATGAGTATATAGTTCATGGTTATGCCGTCCTCTGTATTCCCCATTGTCTTTGATGGAACCCAATATCTTTCTCAAAATTTTCCTTTCTTTGGCCTCCAGTTTCTCGACCAAGCCTTTTTTGTTCATCGTGAGGCATTCAGAAGCATGCAAGACCTCCGGACGGTTGACACTGCAAATGTTTTAGTTTTGCGTTGAAGGATATTGACCTTTTCTTATAGATGTCCTTAGTTAAATGGTAGGCCATTTCCATTTCGCTCATGCGTGATGTGAATGCTTCTTTCTCTGATAATATCCCTTTTCTGACCTGTCCTGAAAAGAAAAGTACATGGCCATTGGCTGCATTAATAATAAAATAAATAGGTGTTATAATTTCTTCCTATATTATATTATTATTAGTATTATATTATGGCGTACAACGACGAGACAAATCCCCTCGGTGCCAGAAACAAAACTCGGGGGCCCTAAAGGGTCCCCGAAAACTACATTATAAGACTCTAAATCCAACAGTTCCTGAAATATTCCCAGAAAACTAATTTAATTTAATTTAACAAACTAATGAAGGAATGCAAATCGGTAACCATGAGAACATTATCTCAAGGGGTGACATACAACTTTCCTTCTATTTCTGTAAGAAGCAATGTCACTCCATTTATTACATTTCTGTGAAAGTTTGCAAATGGCTATGAGGTTATCACGGAACTAACGTAGACTGTATAATTCATCAATGCAATTAAGGGGGTCAAGGGGTAACCTAGAACTCTTTCATGCAATTTTCACGTTTGACATTGTGCCCGCTTCTCCAATGGGACAGGCGATCACCCGGCTAGCACCCCGGCCCCATTAGAAGAAACAGCCAAGGGAGTGGGTACAAAAAAAATTAGGGCATGAATCTTGGTTCATACAGACAAGACTATGAAAAGCTCCAGTGAGCTAGAGACAAAGGGTCTCGGGTCGTTTACGGGTTGGGATGGTAAATAGACTGAACCAGGATTCACAAGCAAAACCCTAACTTGAATTGACAAACAGAAAAGAAAGTAAAAGCCCTCGTAAAATCACATCTGCTCCTTTATTGGCCAAAGGATAAATAAGTATGCAACCTGCCTATCACGCACGAGTATAATGTTATGGTGGGACAAAGTCCGGAAAAGAAATAAAGTTCATAGTCCCTAAACAAAGAAAAGAAAATTACGCTTATTCAAACTCGTGGGTGTCCTCTCTTAAAGTTCCGACAGTGAGATCGTCTTTCAAAAAGCTAAATTAACCATAATTTATCGGTGCACACGCATGTAAACATCACTAGCCAATCAACATAAAGTTCACCTGCGGCAAAAAAACTCTTAAGAAAATATCGAATGTCTATATAAATTACAACTGTCTACCCTTATACAGTAATGGACGGATCTCCTCTATTGAACTGCAAATGAATAATTAAAGAGCATCATGTTACATCAAATAGCACTCAAACATCGACTCAGCTTCACATAAGATGACATTTCAACAATTAATTATAACCTATCATAAATTATTAACACACCCAGATTGTGCTTACATATTTACACTACAAATTCTTATTATTATTAATTTATCTTCCTCTTTCCAACAACCTTGATCCACATGGTCATATTTGTCCTTGTAATTAAATTATAGCATTGTCAAATGTTTATGGAAAGTTACGAACCTCGCAATAAGGCGCCCTAGCGTATATCATACTCACATAACCAACATTTAATCGTAACCCTTCCGCCGAACACTCTGTGTGAAGATCCAAACAACCTGACCGTCGAGCGCACCATCAATTACACCCCTGCGCTATTCAATACAACTCATCAATGAACGTGGCACGTTCGTCAAGAGGACCCTGTCCTTACAACTACAATTCCACGGACATCCGTCGCCCCGTGAATAATCTCGTCACATTTTGACGGTAAAAATACCATATCTAATTACCACATAATTATCACATAAACTTTACACAACATCATTACAAAATAAATCAGGCATTATCAGCATGTGTCAAGAAACCACACTAACAGAGCGTATCAACTTTATCGGGACCACGAGGTCGTATGATAATATGGCATCCTATCCAAGGAACCTTATCCGGCAATCTTCAACCATATTCATTGCTATAAAAAAAAATCTGTTCATTCCGTGACAAACCTTTCAGAATAGAATTCGAATAATGACCTCTGAAATCGACGTGCTAGGATCTCCCAGCAAAATGGGCATCTCTTATTATGGTTACCCAATTTCAAATTATTATTATTATTATTATGACTCAGAGACTAAATACATGTCTTACTCCTACCATTGATGCTGTAAATTTATATAGGTCAAATGACCCGAGAAGAAAGACAAAAAAAAAACATCTGCACGATCCTATGAAAAGAAAAAAAAAATGATGCTCTTATTCAATCTGGAATAAATTATTATAAAGGGCGTTAAGTTACACGATCTCAGGTTATCTCATGGCATGGCTATTCGAGGTAGAAGTTCTCTTCTTTCTGATGAACAAGGATGGAAAGGAAACGTCTTACTTTATATCTGGCGTCCTCGGAAATCCATGGCGTCGGCGTCGTCATCGTCGGCGGCGTCAGGGCGGCGGCGTCCCTCCAGCGTCCCCGCGATGTGGTCTCCCAGCGTACTGGCAGAGGTATCCGCCTCTGGCAACTCCCGATCTCCTGGCGACGCCCATGTCTGCCCACAGGTTGTCCCCCGTCACCTTCATCAGCGCCGTGGATCGACGTCCCAACCATGGTCCACTCGTCCACCTCGTTGAGACCGTTCACCCCATTATGGCCCCTTAGCAGTTCAGTGCAGCATAATTCGCGTGTTAATATGCATGTTGATGCCCAGAATATGTGAGTCCATGGCTAATAAGTTCATGCTGCCGTGCGGCAATATACACCTCACTATATCAGAGCACATTTATGCTCGCACACTAAAGCGTCTAGTTCCTGGTTCACTTGAGTCATATGTTTTCACTTCCTTTAGCCCGGTGACACACTTCCTTCCACGAGGAGCTATTTCGAGCTGGCCTTGACCGACATATCAAGTTGCCTGCGGCCCGTAGTCTTCCAACCCAAGCTTAAAGTAGATGTGGCCTCCCTTACTGCGTTTTCACTACGTGTCTTAAAACGCCGTACTGCTATGCTATTTCCGAAGGAATGTCAGTTAAAATATAGGGCCTCGCGATAATGTTTCGCCTCGACTATCCTTATATAGTTCTTCCCCTGATACTCGTAAATTTAAACACCTCCTGGTATCAATCTTTAATGAACATAAATTGTCGGCATAAACGGACTTCCTTTATCAGTTCTAACTGTTTCCTCACATACTAGCAGGTCCGATATCGCCTAGAAATTCACACTGTTCGACAAACAAACTGACATGCTTCACTGAAAAAAAACTCACTGGCAATATATGCACGCTAGTTTCAGGCTTCATGGCCTGCTGGTTACTCACAAAAACCATTCAAGTTCCCGATGTAAAATCACTGTCTACATGACATGGGCTAATCTTCCGTGCTCCGCTGTGTGACATTCTCGTCCACGCACTACTGACTCACATACTGCTGATTCACATACTAAACATTCCGGAACTCCGTCCTTCTTCGAGAAAAAGAAAGTGGGAGGGGTTGGAACCTTCTGGAGCATTCCCCTGCTCTCGCCGCGTCATGCCATGACGTCATACTGACTCTCCGAGTTCCTTCATCTTCTGTCATCCGGGGCTGGTAATTGACCCTGACTGGATCGGTCACATCTCTCCCGCGGCCTTCAAAATATAAGCGGTGGGAACATAGCTTATGTTTTTCCTCAAGTGATGCATGTGAACGATCTTTTTCAGTCATCTCCTCAATGCTGACTAACGGGCTTGCCGGTGATACTTCCGCAGATTCGCAGCATTGAAATTCCCAACAAGTGCATTCGTGACGTTGTCAACCACCCTATAGCAATTGTTGTCCATCACTCTGGCAACCCTATGGGGTCCCGAAAATGGGCGCGCAAATTTCCCATACACTCTGAGTGGTAAGTTTGATGACGTGGGTTTTCGAATCAGCACTAGGTCATTGACTCGAAGTGACTCGCGAAAACGGCGGCCAGCCTTCCTTCTCTCCCGTTTCTGCGCCTGTAGCTGCATCCTCTCCCGAGCCAGTTCGTTTCTCCTTTGCACCGACGGCTCAATCTCTGGGGGTGCCTGTATAACAGCATGCCAAGGTCTACTCGGTTTTCGTCCATGGTGCAGAAGGCAAGGAATTTGTCTGGTACTCTCATGTGTTGTAGAATTCAAGCAACGTTCAATTATGGGTACCACTTCCATCCATCGATGATGCTGTTCATGACAGTAAATCCGGCAGTACTTTCCAATCTCCGCATTTACTCTTTCAACAGGATTTCCTTCTGGGTATCTTATGGAGCTCAAGATATGCCTTATGCCGAGTCGTGCCATAGCTTCTTGAAATTCAGCGCTCGTAAACTGCGTTCCGTGATCGCTCAGAAGGAACTCTGGCTTCCCTGCAGTTGGAATCACGCCGGTCTCAATCCTGCGAATCACGTATCGGGATGTTGCCTTCTGGATAGGGTGCAACATGACTAATTTGGTAAACACATCCATCGTCACCAAGATGTATTGGTTACCCCTGGTGGACCTCGGAAGGGGGCCATACAGGTCCGTAGCCATTAATTCATTCGGACGAGTCGGTATCCTGAAATATCTCTTGAATTTCTATCAGTTCGGGAGGACCAAGGTTTGAGGAATTTCTTAATTTGAAGTTTTTTTTTGTTGATCTGACCGACTTGTGTCAGGTGGTCGGTCAGCTTCCCCCGGTGGTGCGGATGGATTACTCCGTAATTGTTGTAAATATTCCTGGCTCTCTCGATGTCTTTCCGTATAGCTCGGCCGCGATCCCTGCGAACGAGAATCCCTGTAGGCATTCTGTCTTTGATAATATTGATTTGACTGCCTTCGTTGATATTCACCATATCGTCCCTTCGTATTGTTGAATCGGGATCTCCTACGTTCTTCATACGGTTTATTCCTCCATCTGGGTCGCTCGTCTGTTCCACTGTAGCTCCTATCTCGGCTCCGATAGTACCCCGTGTCCCTTGGCCTGTCCGTCTCCCGCGGCGTTCGCTCTTCCGTCTGCGCAATTTTGTCAATCACGACCGTGTTCACATCTCTATTTTCCTGTCGTCCGGACCTCGCCTGTAACTGTGCGCTAGTGTGGTCCAGTTTTCGAAGAATCTCTTCACATCCCTCTAAAGTCTCGGCTCCTGACGCTATTACACTCTTCTGGACCTCTACAGGTAACTGTCGAATAATAGCTTGGACCAATTCGTCCTCCGGCACTGGTGGAGTCAAATACTGCAGCCTGGCGAGTTGCGACGCGAAGTACCCCGCGTACCTAGTCGGATTGGATGTCGCATACCGTTTAGCGTATAGTTCCGCCCGTATGTTCAATTGTTCTTCAGGGCTCCAAAAACGTTTGATTAATAATCGTTCGAACTCATCCGTGCTCGTGAACGTGTATCGAAATGCGCGAAACCAAGTTAATGCCGTCGATTCCAGGGACCTCTCAATAACTCTTAGTTCCCTCTCACGTGGTATCTTATTTTCCGCCATGTATTCACGGACCTCCCTCATAAATTCGATAGGTGTGACGTTATTAGTCCCATTGTTCCCCGAGAATTTCCTCGGCTGGTGGTCTATACTTCTAATGATAGTTAGGTGTCCCGCGGGATTTGTACTCCGTATTCTCGGCGTTGCATCTACCTCACCCGCCTTCCTAGAAAATGGGGCGTTTTCACTTTCCGTCCCGTTAAGATGTGGCGTGGTTTCAATTTCGGACCATCTAACCCTTTCTGACTCCGATTTGTCTTTTATCTGCGTCATTTCCGCCTCTAAGTTGCCTAATCGAGTGAGCTGCCTTCCCTGTTGAATAATGATCTTCTCCTCCAACTCAACAATGGAAGTGTGGATAGATTCTCTCACATGTTCGATTAATGTCGTTTGTGAATGAGTGATTTTCCTGTCATACGTGTCCTGGAATGATTCAACCTGTATCTGCATGTTTTTCACGTCCTTCGCAACCTCTTCTTTCCAACCTGACACGTCCTGTTTCAACTTATCCAGGGTTTCCTCGCTAGACTGACCAATTTGCTCAATTTTTGCCGTCAAATCTTGTCCCATGCATTTAATATTACTGTTCAACTTCTCCTCAAGTCCTTCAATATTCCCCCGAAGCGAACTCTGAGTATCCCTGATTTGCCGTGCCATAGAATCTTTGAGCTCCGCGGTGAGCACTTGGAATGTAGTTTCTACCTTTTTATCGAGTAGATTAATCTTATTGTCTATAGCCTTTCCTGATAGCCT
Organism: Meconema thalassinum; assembly: GCA_946902985.2. NCBI lineage: Eukaryota > Metazoa > Arthropoda > Insecta > Orthoptera > Tettigoniidae > Meconema > Meconema thalassinum. Next base: position 1,910,479,299 of record OX336388.2, on the reverse strand, counting down.
AAGATTACGTTCTACAGCATCAATGTTTTTCTGCAAATGAGATTCTAAACTCTTAAGATTAGATCCCATGACTTCTAATAAGTCGGTTCTGAGACCATCGACTTTATCACTAACATCCTTTTTTATTCCTGCTACCTGAATACCGACACCCTCTTGTGTCCTCTGTACCTCTGCTACCTGAATGCCGACACTCTCTTGTGTCCTCTGTACCTCTGCTACCTGAATGCCGACACTCTCTTGTGCCGTCCATAAGCGATCCATATCGCTCTTCATGTTTGTTTTAATTGACCCAACACTATCCTTAACATTATTAATTTCAGTGGTTAGACCAGTTAATCCAACTTGGATTTGTTTTAATATATCAGCAATATTTTCTGTGGTTACTACTTGTGACATCTTACAATACAACTTAAATATAGGGGCCTACATGGGAATGTAGGTCGTCGAGTATAGCCATAACCTGAGATCGTGTACCAACCCTGTCAAATGGTTCACTAAAGGCTCAGTGTGATACGAGGTTAATTTTACACAAGAATTACACATGGCAAGTATCGCGCTCCCATCAAAGGCACGAATCTGACCACACAGTATACTCCCATCACCACAACAAATGATTGAGTACAAAAAAAACATGCCCATGACGGAAACGAAACACACCATCGTCGTCGAGCCCCACGTTGGGCGCCACTTCCCCCCCCTGTGCCCGCTTCTCCAATGGGACAGGCGATCACCCGGCTAGCACCCCGGCCCCATTAGAAGAAACAGCCAAGGGAGTGGGTACAAAAAAAATTAGGGCATGAATCTTGGTTCATACAGACAAGACTATGAAAAGCTCCAGTGAGCTAGAGACAAAGGGTCTCGGGTCGTTTACGGGTTGGGATGGTAAATAGACTGAACCAGGATTCACAAGCAAAACCCTAACTTGAATTGACAAACAGAAAAGAAAGTAAAAGCCCTCGTAAAATCACATCTGCTCCTTTATTGGCCAAAGGATAAATAAGTATGCAACCTGCCTATCACGCACGAGTATAATGTTATGGTGGGACAAAGTCCGGAAAAGAAATAAAGTTCATAGTCCCTAAACAAAGAAAAGAAAATTACGCTTATTCAAACTCGTGGGTGTCCTCTCTTAAAGTTCCGACAGGGAGATCGTCTTTCAAAAAGCTAAATTAACCATAATTTATCGGTGCACACGCATGTAAACATCACTAGCCAATCAACATAAAGTTCACCTGCGGCAAAAAAACTCTTAAGAAAATATCGAATGTCTATATAAATTACAACTGTCTACCCTTATACAGTAATGGACGGATCTCCTCTATTGAACTGCAAATGAATAATTAAAGAGCATCATGTTACATCAAATAGCACTCAAACATCGACTCAGCTTCACATAAGATGACATTTCAACAATTAATTATAACCTATCATAAATTATTAACACACCCAGATTGTGCTTACATATTTACACTACAAATTCTTATTATTATTAATTTATCTTCCTCTTTCCAACAACCTTGATCCACATGGTCATATTTGTCCTTGTAATTAAATTATAGCATTGTCAAATGTTTATGGAAAGTTACGAACCTCGCAATAAGGCGCCCTAGCGTATATCATACTCACATAACCAACATTTAATCGTAACCCTTCCGCCGAACACTCTGTGTGAAGATCCAAACAACCTGACCGTCGAGCGCACCATCAATTACACCCCTGCGCTATTCAATACAACTCATCAATGAACGTGGCACGTTCGTCAAGAGGACCCTGTCCTTACAACTACAATTCCACGGACATCCGTCGCCCCGTGAATAATCTCGTCACATTTTGACGGTAAAAATACCATATCTAATTACCACATAATTATCACATAAACTTTACACAACATCATTACAAAATAAATCAGGCATTATCAGCATGTGTCAAGAAACCACACTAACAGAGCGTATCAACTTTATCGGGACCACGAGGTCGTATGATAATATGGCATCCTATCCAAGGAACCTTATCCGGCAATCTTCAACCATATTCATTGCTATAAAAAAAAATCTGTTCATTCCGTGACAAACCTTTCAGAATAGAATTCGAATAATGACCTCTGAAATCGACGTGCTAGGATCTCCCAGCAAAATGGGCATCTCTTATTATGGTTACCCAATTTCAAATTATTATTATTATTATTATGACTCAGAGACTAAATACATGTCTTACTCCTACCATTGATGCTGTAAATTTATATAGGTCAAATGACCCGAGAAGAAAGACAAAAAAAAACATCTGCACGATCCTATGAAAAGAAAAAAAAAATGATGCTCTTATTCAATCTGGAATAAATTATTATAAAGGGCGTTAAGTTACACGATCTCAGGTTATCTCATGGCATGGCTATTCGAGGTAGAAGTTCTCTTCTTTCTGATGAACAAGGATGGAAAGGAAACGTCTTACTTTATATCTGGCGTCCTCGGAAATCCATGGCGTCGGCGTCGTCATCGTCGGCGGCGTCAGGGCGGCGGCGTCCCTCCAGCGTCCCCGCGATGTGGTCTCCCAGCGTACTGGCAGAGGTATCCGCCTCTGGCAACTCCCGATCTCCTGGCGACGCCCATGTCTGCCCACAGGTTGTCCCCCGTCACCTTCATCAGCGCCGTGGATCGACGTCCCAACCATGGTCCACTCGTCCACCTCGTTGAGACCGTTCACCCCATTATGGCCCCTTAGCAGTTCAGTGCAGCATAATTCGCGTGTTAATATGCATGTTGATGCCCAGAATATGTGAGTCCATGGCTAATAAGTTCATGCTGCCGTGCGGCAATATACACCTCACTATATCAGAGCACATTTATGCTCGCACACTAAAGCGTCTAGTTCCTGGTTCACTTGAGTCATATGTTTTCACTTCCTTTAGCCCGGTGACACACTTCCTTCCACGAGGAGCTATTTCGAGCTGGCCTTGACCGACATATCAAGTTGCCTGCGGCCCGTAGTCTTCCAACCCAAGCTTAAAGTAGATGTGGCCTCCCTTACTGCGTTTTCACTACGTGTCTTAAAACGCCGTACTGCTATGCTATTTCCGAAGGAATGTCAGTTAAAATATAGGGCCTCGCGATAATGTTTCGCCTCGACTATCCTTATATAGTTCTTCCCCTGATACTCGTAAATTTAAACACCTCCTGGTATCAATCTTTAATGAACATAAATTGTCGGCATAAACGGACTTCCTTTATCAGTTCTAACTGTTTCCTCACATACTAGCAGGTCCGATATCGCCTAGAAATTCACACTGTTCGACAAACAAACTGACATGCTTCACTGAAAAAAAACTCACTGGCAATATATGCACGCTAGTTTCAGGCTTCATGGCCTGCTGGTTACTCACAAAAACCATTCAAGTTCCCGATGTAAAATCACTGTCTACATGACATGGGCTAATCTTCCGTGCTCCGCTGTGTGACATTCTCGTCCACGCACTACTGACTCACATACTGCTGATTCACATACTAAACATTCCGGAACTCCGTCCTTCTTCGAGAAAAAGAAAGTGGGAGGGGTTGGAACCTTCTGGAGCATTCCCCTGCTCTCGCCGCGTCATGCCATGACGTCATACTGACTCTCCGAGTTCCTTCATCTTCTGTCATCCGGGGCTGGTAATTGACCCTGACTGGATCGGTCACAACATATAGTACAGAAGGTCTATTATATCTCCAAACAGCAACATTATTTTCAAAAATTCCTGAATTGAACCAGCATTTTTTGCGGCTTTTGGGAATTTCGGCAATTTGAGGCTAAAGAACCTGAATTTTCATGCACCACAAGCCTTTATAATTTATGAAAGGGGTCTTCCTGTGTATGGGCACCTAGCACAACGTAGAGGGTCAGTTTTTATGTGACGGGTATTGCGTTTCGTCTACAAGGCTTTCAATTGTATTTCACGTCAGGAAGTACACGTTAGGTGAGTTTAGTCTGAGAGCACATTTTAACTTTTTGTTGTTGTCGACAAACGGGTTCATCGTAAGGATGATTTTTTTTGATACTGTGAAGTAGATATACCCAAATTTGGATATCTGGGTAATATGTTGTAGACAATAGAATTGTCTGTCTGTCTGTCTTTCTGTGTATCTGTATGTACGCCTATACCTCGTGTTCGGATGCTTGGTGCATCGTAAAATTAGGTATGGTAACCATGAGAGTCAATGCACCAATCATTCATAAAACTCTTGACTGTACTTTTCATACAGTAGAAGGGTGGATATAGAGAAAAACTTCTCAATACATGCTAAAATAGGCGAAATATAAAAATTATCCTAGAAGGACGACCAAAACATATGTTGCGCTTCTCAATGTGAGACACTAAATTCGGGAATCTATAAAGGGTCTCCGAAAACTACATTTTAAGGGCCTTAAATTAACAGTGTGTGTGATATTCCCAGAAAAGTAACTTCGTTCTGATAAACTTGAAGGAATGACAAACCGCTAATCATTGCAACAGTAGCTCAATTGATAATGTCTGGTGTTAATATATAACACTGTTCGAAGAACGGGTACTTCTGCTAGTACAGAAATAGATGGACTTCAGAGATCGTGTTGCCATGGTAACCGGCTTGCATTCCTTTAATCATACTAATATACATAAAATGAGATGGTGTCTGTCTGTCTGTCTGTCTGTGTGTTACTCAATAACGCAAGAACCACTGGTCCAATTTAAATGAAATTTTGCATGGATGTAGCTGATTTACCATGTTTACATATAGGATACTTTTAATTTCGATATTTTGCACTATTAAAATATGGCGACCATTTTAGTGACGTCACTACACCCTTTGGTTTCAAAATTCATAATTCCATATCAAATAAAAAGAGAACGCTAAGAAATAGCAAACTTTTGATGGCATATACGAACTTTAAAATTTAATTTTCCTATCCGAAAGGTCCTTATCACTTTTCGTGTATCTCCAACGGTTAGCGAGTAAAACCTAAATTTGTGCAATAAAACACAGTCAACACCGAGCGGTGCAGTATATCTCTACTTAATTAAAAATTAAAGTTTGTATGTTTTTTCGCAATTTGTACGGAAATTTGAGTTATTTACGCGTTTCAGACTGTTTTATTATGGTTGCGTGCGAAAATAATTTTTGGTCTGTCAGTCTGTTTGTTTGTTTGTTTGTCTGTGGACAACTTTGTTCCCTTATAACTCAAGAACGGCTGGGTGTATCAACGTAAAATTTTGTACAGATATCCATCAGAGGCACGACACTAATCATTGATGTAACCCTTCTCCGTACCTCTCATAAAAGAGGGCCTACCCCCTTAAAATCCATGCTGAAATAGGAGTAGAAGTACGAGACAAGATCATTTTCAGCCCCTCAATGTGAGAGACAAAACTCGGGGGCCCTACAAGGTCCCCGAAATCCACATTTTAAGGCCCTATAACCAACCGTTTTTGAGGTATTCCCAGAAAACTAATATCATTTAATAAACTAATGAACGAATACAAGCCGGTAACCATGGCAACAGATTCTCAGAGGTCCATCTATTGCTGTAAGACGCAATGCAATTCCATTAATTACATTGGTGTGAAAGTTTGCAAACGGCTAGAAGGTTATCACGGAACCAAATTAAGCTGTAAAATTCATCAATACGTATAATGCGCTTAAGGGGGTCAAGGGTTACACTAGATTTTTTTTTCACGCGATTTACACCTACGGGTGTGGTACGGCAGGTCTATTATATTCCTATCCCTATATATTATTATTATTATTATTAGAATTATATTATGGCGTAAAACGAGGAGACAAAGCCCCTCGGTGCCAGAAACCAAACTTGGGGGCCTCGAAAACTACATTATAAGGCTCTAAATCCAAAAGTATCTGAAATATTCCCAGAAAACTAATTTAATTTAATTTAACAAACTAATGAAGGAATGGAAATCGGTAACCATGACAACATTATCTCAAGGGGTGGCATCCAACTTTCCATCTATTTCTGTAAGAAGCAATGTCACTCCATTTATATCTTGGCACGGTGGGTGAGTAGATAGCGTGTCGGTCTACTAACCCCAAGATTTCAGGTTCACTCCTGGCCGTGGTAAGTGATTTTTGAAAGGCGGCAAAAATACGACTCGCATGTCATACGATGTTGGCATGTCAAATAACCCATTTGAAATCAGTAGGCCGTGTTCATAATGGCAAAATTAATCCCAGGAGTTTCCGCCAACACAAAGTTCCTTATTTCTCTACTAGAAAGTGCTATAGTGTTCAAGGAGCTTAGATATCTACCCTCCTTGACTTTCATAGTGATTCAAGGAACAACGACATTTCGACATTCAAGCTACCCTCTGGGTGTCAAATTACGAAGCTTGCACCCGGCACCCAAGGCCATACGATATTATTATTAGGCTACTCCATTTAATACATTTCTGTGAAAGTTTGCAAATGGCTATAAGGTTATCACGGAACCAACGTAGACTGTATAATTCGTCAATGCAATTAAGGGGATCAAGAGGTAACTTAGAATTTTTTCATGCAATTTCACGTGCGACATATAGTACAGAAGGTCTATTATATCTCCAAACAGCAATATTATTTTCAAAAATTCCTGAATTGAATAAGCATTTTTTGCGGCTTTTAGGAATGTGGGCCATTTGAGGCTAAAGAACCTGAATTTTCATGCACCACAAGCCTTTATAATAAATTTATGAAAGAGGTCTTCCTGTGTATGGGGACCTAACACAACGTAGAGGGTCAGTTTTTATGTGACGTGTATTGCGTTTCGTCTACAAGGCTTTCAAATCTATTTCACGTCAGGAAGTACACGTTAGGTGAATTTAGTTTGAGAGCACATTTTAACTAAACTTTATTTGTCGGCATACGGGTTCATCGTAAGGATGATTTTGTTTGATACTGTATGGTAGATATACCCATATTTGGATATCTGGGTGATATGATGTAGACAGTAGAATTGTCTGTCTGTCTTTCTGTGTATCTTTATGTACGCCTATAAATCGTGTTCGGATGCTTGGTGCATCGTAAAAGTAGGTATGGTAAACATGAGTCAATACACTAATCATTTATAAAACTCCTCACCGTACTTTTCATACAGTAGAAGGGTGGATATAGGGAAAAAACTTCTCAAAAATAGGCGAAATATAAAAATTATCCTAGAAGGACGATCAAAGCATATGTTGCGTTTCTCATTGTGAGACACAAAATTCGCGAGTCTATAAGGGATCTCCGAAAATCACTTTTTAAGGCCCTTAAATTAACAGTGTGTGTGATATTCCCAGAAAACTAACTTCGTTCTGATAAACTTATGAAGGAATGACAAACCGCTCACCATTGCAACAGTAGCTCAATTGATAATGTCTGGTGTTAATATATAACACCGTTCGAAGAACGGGTACTTCTGCCAGTAGCTTAATAAATGAAATTAGTTTTCTCGGTATATCTCAAAAACTGTTGGTTTTAGGACCTTAAAATGTGGTTTTCGGGGACCGTAGGGCTCCCGAGTTTAGTTTCTCACATTGAGACACTGTAAATGAGCTTTGTCTCGTCATTCTACGCCCATTTCAGCATGCATTTTAAGGGGGTAGGCCCTATTTTATGAGAGGTATGGAGAAGAGTTACATCAATGATTACTTTCGTGCCTCTGATGGATATCTGTACCAAATTTTACGTTTATCCACTCAGCCGTTCTCGAGTGATACGCGTGCAAAGTTGTACACAGACAGACAGACAGACAGACAAAAATTTTGTTTTTGCTCGTAACCGTCTTAAAACCAGTCTGAAACGCGTTAATAACTCGAACTTCCGTGGAAATTCAGAAAAAAACAGACAAACTTTCATTTATATATATATATATATAGAGATTTATTTATTTATTTATTTATTTATTTATTTATTTATTTATTGCCACAACAGGGCAGTGCCCAATTACAGTAGCAAACAATTAAACAATTGTTTACACACAGATAATACATGAAAATACATTAAGATACAAGATAAAATACATTAGAATATAAAATAAAATTGATAATTGAAAATTAAAACTTAAAAATTGAAGATTAAAAATTAAAAAAATAAATTTAAATTTAAAAAATTGTTATCAAGGAATATACACAAGTTGAAGTGGCAATAACAGTAAATGAAGCATAATTTTTAATATTTGGTCACATAAAGTAAAATTAGATTCAGATTTAGCAATGGAAGATGGTAAGAAATTGAAACCTAAATTTATTAACTAATTGTTTAAATTACAGTACTCACTTAAAAGAAAGGGTGATTTTTATTACTGGTAATACGATTAGGCCTATTATTTTGAAATTATATGAACATTGATGTCGTGTGTCTACTGAGACTTGATTGTTTTTAAATTTAATATTCATTTTTACCGAACATTGAGGATAAAACAAAAACTATTTCTCAAGATACACACTGTACTTTGTAAAGCGGAAACTGTCCTGTTGGCATAAGAATATCCAGGGGAAAATTGTTCTTCAGTAGGAATTTCTTTACATTTATTTTGATCTTGGTGGTGACTATTGGAAATGAGGTGAGTTGCTCCATGATTATTGATATTTCAGTCCACTAGATCATTTGTAATAGAGCCTGTATGGTTAACGTTTACATAACCATAATACCTGAGAATAGTTGGAACACCTCTTACATGCAGGATACGAGTTGAAGATCTCGGTATTATTGAAAATAAGCGGAGTTTCTAGCAAAATAATGATCGCGGTAAAATAAAGTAACAAGGGTGACACAATGCTTCTTCTTCATTGGATTTATCTTTTCATAGAGAAAAAGAAACTGAAAGTAAGGCTGAATGGTAGTCCTATTTAAGGGGGACCAAACATCACTTAAATGCTCTCTCGTTAGTAGATTGGGTGAACACGGCCTCCAAAACTAGGTCGAATAACCACATTTAATATATTTCATCACGCGCATTTTAGTTACACATTGTCAAAATATCCAATATAACTCCCATTACTATGTAGTTAGCAATTACAAAGCTCCTAACTCAGTAATATGCCCGGGGACGTGGAGAGTGATGACGCATCTTGTAGCAAGACTACCGACCACAAGTTAATGGTCCTTTAGGTATTCCTTCATGTTCATGGGTGCCATACGTCACAGTCCTTAACTGCAATGGGGTTCTGGTAGTTCGAAGATACAAGGTTTGTATCCCGACGCTGCCAGCACTCATCTAAATTGTACATTTTCCCAGATTTTTCCAGACTCTTTCCAAGTAAATTAATACTCCAACTTCAGACCCTTATAATTAGAAGTCCATACATTTCAGTAATGATAATAACACAGATTACTAGAACAATTTTACATACGTACCCATCGATATGTTACTGTAACCCTCCAAACCCAGAACTCATAAATTAAACAACACACATAGAGGTGCTTCATAGCAGGTGGACTGAGTGCTGAATAATTCTTCATTTCGACGCATTTGGAAAGAAATCAATGAGCACAATTCCAGTGTAGGCCTACAATGCAAATCAGTCATTTCCCGTCGCATATCACCAGGAATATTGGAATTTGCACTTCATTTGTGAGCCAAAAATAAAAAGAGAGATCGTTTGTTGGTCTGTGGGATGAAGGGGTCTGCCATACTCTGACAGATAGCTCATTGCAGAAAAGTCCAAATCATCTCACAAAACGAGGGTTGGATACTGATGATGACGATGGAACGTTGATAATTTTCTTTCTGTTGTAATACACGTATTCACATCACATTCTGGGTGTAACTGATTGTAAAAGTGTATCGTAAATCTCTTTGGAAGCAGCCGGGTCGAATGGTCTTCGCATCAAACAGGATCCTATATTAGTCATTAGTGTCTTCGGTGGCGTAGTCGTAAGCATGCTGAACTGCTATTCCCAAGATTAAGGGAAGTTTTAAAATCCTTAAGTAGCCTTCCTTCGGTGGGGAAGTAAAGCCGGTGGACCCATGTCATAGATTTATGGAACGTAAAGACCCTACCACTGCAATTGGTAGTGTGTATAAAAATATTTAGGTTTTATTTAGCTAGTTAGAAACGCTCTATCAAGTTCCAACGTTCGCCGATAGGTGTTGCTGACAGTAGCATCTGGTAGCCCAAGTTGGAACTACTTGAAATTCAACTAGTTGGGAGCCCTCGGGCGTTCAGTCAAAAATACCCAGCTATGGTCATTGATAGTAAGAGTAGGGTTCCAAGTTTTGGAGATTCTTATCATATTTTGATCCACCTTTTAACTCAATGGAATAACTAACTGGCCTCAAGCACATGTTGCGTAACTTTTATTTCTTTTTATCCTGTTCTTTTGAGTCGCTTGTTAGCCTATTTTCAATTTTGAAAAAATAGGCTTATGAGATCACCTTTTGTCCGTGTGTGTGTGCGTGTGTGTGTGTGTGTGTGTCTCCTAATAAATTTTAAACGGCTGGAGCGATTTCAATAAAACTCGGTAAGTTCATAGCACTATTCCGGGCGACCCCGACCGTGCCCTTCAAATTTTGTTACGTCTCACCAATCCAACATGACGGCTGTGCGAAATATTTCACCAGCATTCAATATCTCGGAAACTATTCCCGATATCACCCTGGAATTTATTACGGTGATAAAGGGGACTACTAGAAGTTCACCTATGTGACGCCTGAAAACCTGGTAACTACAAAACCAACATGGCGGCCAAGCGAAGTAGCGACATTTAAATAGACGTTCCTCGCGATTTCACCAACCAAACGCAATAAAACTAGGTAGAGAATATGTTCATACACATTGTAATGCACCGACATCTAACTTCGTTCAATTGTTTACATAACTACAAGATGGCGGATGTGCGAATTATTTCACCGGCATTCCATATCTCTGAAACTGTTAGCGATATCACCCTGGAATTTTGTACGGAGATAAAGGGCACTACTGAAAGTTCATCTATAAGACTTTCAAAAACCGGTTAACTACAAAACGAACATGGCGGATAAGCGAATTTGAACATTTAAATAGACCTTTCTCGCGATTTAATGTTCCAAACACAATGAAACCTGGTACAGGAAATGTTTATACACATTGTAATGCTCTGGTTTCTAATTTATTTCAATTGTTTACATAACCTCAAGATGGCGGCTGTGCAAATTTTAAAATTAAGTTTTTATTTCTTGTGTCGTAATCATGCGATCGAAGTGAAAGTTTGAATAATGAACGTACGCAATAATTTTCCTTTAATGGTACATGACTCTATGACCTATACATTTAACAATCCAACATGGCGACCATCCGAAATATTTAGACGGCTCTGAATATCTACGAATCTATTATAGCAATGAAACTGAATTTTTTAATGTTCATACGGGCTATGAACTTAAGTTCACCTATAGGACTTTAAATAACCTGGTGATCACAAATCCAACATGGCGGCGACGCGAAGTATAAATATTCACATGGACGTTTCTCGCAATTTAACCATCCGAGTGCAGTGAAACTTGGTACAGTAAATCCTTATACGAATGTTAATTCACTGGCATCTGATTTATTTCAATTGTTTCCATAACCACAAGATGGCAGCTGTGCGAATTTTAAAATCTCCTTGTTACTTCTTGTGTCCTAAGCATGCGATTGAAGTTTAAATGCTACACGTACACAATAATCTTCATGTAACAGTACGTAACTCTAGGACCTACATATATAAAATCCAACATGGCGACCATCCGAAATATTTAGTCGGTTCTCAATATCTACGAATCTATTACAGCAATCAAACTGAAATTGGGTATGTTGATAGTGGCAATTAACATGAGCAGGATATATGAAAATAGGCCGTATAGTTCTTCACGGAACTACTTGTTTTTATTTTCCTTTGTTTTTGTGTTTTTGTTTTTGCTTCTTGTTTTTTATTTTTTCTATGCTTTTTTTGTTTTGTTTTTTGTTTTCTGTTTTTTGTTTTGTGTTTTTTTTAGAATCATATATTTTTTTAGATATTGTTTTATATACTTAATTCTTAATATGTTAATAAGTTCAATTCAAAGGAATAATTTTAGAATTTTTACAGTACATAATGCAACGAGCCTATAATGGCAATAATTAAGACAGGGGTATTACCATTATAGGCGAGTTGCTTACGACTGTTTATGTTCGACGATAATTATTATAACTATTTTATGTTCGAACATAAATATTCATAAATATCTGTCGAGATTTCGCCAGTTTTATGTACTGAACAGAGCGCATGAGACGCAGAGAATGCCTTGTATTTGACCATGGCCGCCTCGATTACCCTACAATGACACTAGGCTACGCAGTGGAATTTAAATTAGAAGACCGTGTAACTGAGCGCAGGTGCGATGCTAACCTTATCTAATTGGTCGAACAACTGTTTCTTGAGCTCTGATTGGTGGGAGAAACTGTTTCATAATGACAAATAGTGTTATAATGAGCCTCATTATAGTGCAGTTTTCTGACATGTAATAGTCAGGGTCGAACATAAAAATATTTCTAGGAGTGTAAGTGGAGGATAATATTAAAATGAGAAATGAATAAGTCACTTTTAACTATTGTTTTAGGTCTTGTCAAGGCTAAACACAAGCTCAATTATCAAGGCGTTCTATAGCGATATCTTCTAAAGAAAATACAATATGACATGAATACTCATTCACTTCACTGCATACGAATATTTGGAAGGATAACCTGTTCCGATCACTGTGTTGAAGTTAAAATTTATGTACAAATATTATCTAACTAAAGACAATTGTAGTGCATTTAATTGTTGTTTATATTACGATTCGGAGTTTGAATCTGTTATAAGGTTGTTTAATAATGGTGTGTGAATTACGTACGGGTACTATGAACGTATGCACAAAACAGAACAACATAATCATTAGAGTATGCACTCGAATTCTATTATGTGTATGGTTAGTTATCTCAGCCGAGCTGTTGGTCATACAGCAGTTACGCTATCGCATGCCTACTTCCGTAGTGAAGATACCAAGCGCGGGAAGTGTGCTTTAATAGTACATTATGCAACGAGCCTATAATGACTATAATTAACACACGAGTATTTTTTATAAAACGAGCGTATGCGAGTTATATAATTTCCATACGAGTGTCTTAATTACCATTATGGGCGAGTTGCATACGACTGTTTATGTTCGACGATAATTATAACTTTGTTATATGTTTTAACATAAATATTCATAAATATCTGTTGAGAGTCAGCTACTTGAATTTCGTGATCGCAGAGCGAGCGTTGGGTGTTATATCTCTGTCTTTCAAGATCTCAGGACGACCGACGCATGCGCTCTGTGTGCTTGCAATGCCATATGCAGGCCATATGTTTACATCTGCCGCCCCTCAGTAATATTGTCACTGCAGTTGTTTGAAGACAATGAATGCGCTGTGTAGAAATTATATTAAGATACAGTGCTATTTCTTGTCTCATATTCGCCAGTTTATTTACGCGAACATATGGACGGTGCGTATTCCATGTCGGTAATTTATTATAGTTCGATGTTGTGTTTATGTCCGACATGTTGGATTTTGAGCGCACGCATGAAGGTATCGTTACCTAATTGGTCAATGAACGAGCTCTGAATGGCTGGAGAAACTGTATCATAATGAAAAAGTGTGTTATAATGACCATCATTATGATACAGTTTTCTGACACATAATAGTGAGGGTCGAACATAAAAGTATTATCTCACAAACCAAGTGTTATACTGCTGGGACAGCTATGCCAAAGTACAGTAAATCACCCGTCATTTTATACCAATGGTGTATTGTCTGTCTTTTGGTATCTAGCAGCTCTACACACAATCTACCGTGATAATATGTTCATGATGTACGTGACGTTACTGTTCAACGATTATTTATTTATTTATTTATTTATTTATTTATTTATTTATTTATCGTATGGCTTTTAGTGCCGGGAGTGTCCGAGGACATGTTCGGCTCGCCTGAGTCTGTAGTTGCTTCCAGCGGACACCCTAAAGGGTGAGATACAAGTTCCGTTCAATTTCAAGTAGTTCCAACTTTCGCCACCAGATATCAATGATACCTACCTAGTGGTGAACGTTGGAACTTTGATAGAGCGTTCTGACGAAATCTAACCTAACAAATTTTGCTTTACACAAGTTTAGTCTGTGAAAGGATCTTTTACATGCCATAAATCTATGACATGGGACCGCCGGCTTTACTTCCCCTCCGAAGGAAGGCATACTGAAGGATTTTTAACGCTCGTAAAAAATCCGACGACTTCGGCCGGGTTTGAACCCGCTATCTTGGGCATAGCAGTTCAGCATGCTACCGACTACGCCACCGAAGCCGCTTGTTCAACGATTGATTTCTATTATCCCAAATGTCACAATCTGTCTAAACCTTACATTGACTTTCCTGAACAAGGTTGCATGCACATTGTTAGGACGAAAAATCTTGCATTTAAAAGTCCACTGGTTGGTTCAATTCAGCGAGGAAATGTGAAGTGGTTGGTTGGTTCCTCAGTTTAGGGGCTGCGACAACGCGGTCATGTAGCCCCGTGTACTTTGGGTGTGTGTAAAATATGTCTGATAACCGGTGTTAACTGTGATGACTATTAGTGTGTGTTATCTGTTTTGAATTCTATTAAGGACTGCAGACATTCATTTTTTCTAGTAGTTCCTACTTTTGCCGCCAATTAACACCATCAACGACTACTAGTTCAGAACTTGGTTACCAGATGCCACCGCAGTCGGCTCCTGCTGACGAACGTTGGAACCTAAGAGCGTTTGTCAAATGTTTAACCCATAATTTAGCTTCACACAGGTGTAATTAGTGGAAGGTTCTTTAACATGCCATAAATCTATGACATGGCACCGCCGGCTTTACTTCCCCTCCGAAGGAAGGCATTCTGCGGGATTTTTAACCCTCTTAAAAATCCGACGACTTCGGCTGGGTTTGAACCCGCGATCTTAGGCATAGAAGCTCCGCATGCTACCAACTACCGAAGCTGCTGAATGTGAAGTGAAAATCAAGATACACTCTGCCTTTTTGGTGATAGTTCTTACGTCATGGACCGTATGCAAGATATACAGTACATTTTCAAGCGTACCTTACTACTGGGGATATTGCTTTTAAATTGCCATATCTTGCCAGCCATAAGAATTTCTTCTCTATATTATAGAATGCATCCATATATGCGGTGAATGACTTAAGTCACACTCTCTGTAATATCTAAGAAACCACTGCGAACTTTCATGCAGACATTTAATCCATTCACTTGAGTGTTGAATAGTGTAATATTCTATGCAGAGGGGGGAAAAGCCAGGCAGAGCCGAACAACAGATAGCAATGGATGTGTCACAACTCATGAGCCTATAGCGCTGTCCGTGGTATTCTTCACACTTGACAGGCATTGAAAGCTTCGCCTCCCACTCCAATGCACCTGCAGGTGGACTGGGCTTTGTTTCTCCTGCAGGAAATAGAGCAGTGGCGTTATAAAACGATTTTTCTACCTTGAATGGTGAGCTGTCGATGTTTGGCGCTCAGAGACGATGTAAACTCCACTTAACTGCTATCATTCTATTATTTGAGGGAATGGCCTCTCATCCTCCCTCAAACTGGGAGGAAGGGGGAATGGGAGAGCTTTCAGTTCACCTTCCTGTTCTCCCCCACCAGCAACACACACCCCTTACAGAGAAATGAGAAGGGGTTGATCAACGATAAAAATAAAAGATCGCTATTCCGGAAACGGGTGACTGGCAAACAAACGGAATGGTCACTCTACGTCATCAGTGTGTGGCTTAGTGAGGATCAGCACAGCCCCAGGGTAAAGATGCAATGGAACAGACTGACGTTGCACTGTTTGACTACGCCCGCGAGTGAAAAGGCTGACTGTGTTTATATCTCCACTAATGAGGAGATCCGCTTCTTTATTGAGAAGCTCTTTCATGCCAGAACAAGCAGATTCTCTTGAAAATGTTATTCATAGGCGCAATATCATTATTATGGAACCGATGTTGTTCATGTCGTATTTTTCATGTTAGAACAATACCAAACAGTACTGATTAATAATATGAAAAAGGTCGTTTTTATGTTATAACCTATTGGTGTTCATGTTTCGCGTATTTTTGTTCATATTTGCAATTTATATGACATTATTTACATTTTCTTAAATTTATAGAACATTGTAAGTTACACGGCATTCTGCATCCACAGCCCTACATGGTTGTAAATATATATTTCAAAATAATTCAATATATTTCATAGCCAAGCATTCTGACAAAAAGGAAATAACACGGACAGAAAACTTGGAGATTATTTTTCTGAGTAAATTGTTTGACATAAAGCTGTTTCGTTGATTCTCTTAGGGGCCTTGCGACATCGTGGTCATGTAGTCTCATGTACTTGGGTGTGTGTAGAATTTGTATGATAACCTGTGTCACTGTGATGTATGTACTAGTGTGTGTATTTTGTAATTGAGGTAGGATTTGGGAAGGAGGAGGCCGTGACTTTAATTTGGGAACCATCCCGCCATTCACTTGGAGTACAAGCGGGAAAACCACTACCAGGAAGGCTGAGGTGGGAATAGAACTCACCTCTTTTAAGTTTTGCCTCACGAGGCTGAATATACCCCGTTACAGCTGTCATACCAGATTGAAATTACTTGGCAGACCCGGAAATCGAACCCAGAACTCCTAGGCAACAGCCTAGAATGGTAGCCACTACACCATGAGTAGGGACATATCATCATCATCATCATCAAATTCCAGCTCCAGTCGCCCGGGTGCTGTTAACGAGCCCTCGCCACCTTTTCCTGTCCATGAATAGTTGGTCTTCATGGGTCCTTCTCCAGTCTAGCCCTTTGTCTTCAAGATCATCCTTGATTTGGTCCAACCATTTCTTCTTTGGACTTCCTACTGGTCTTTTTCCTGGGATAATCTTGTTGAAATAAGCTTTTGGTGTCCTCTCATCTCCCATTCTTTGAAGATGCCCATACCATCCTAATCGTTGCTTCTGCAAATATTTTGTAGCACTGATATCTATGCCAGCCTCTGTCCTGTTTGTTTCGTTCCTTACTTTGTCTCTCCTTGTCCTTTGAAGCATTGTTCTTATAAACTTCATTTCGGATGTCTGAATCCTACTTTCTTCTCTTCTGGACAGGGTGCATGTTTCTACTCCGTAAGTTAGAATTGGGATGTAGTATGTCTTAAACAGTATATGTTTACACTTCCTGGGCACTTTATTATCCCACAGTAGTGTTCTAACTTGTGCATAGAAGGAGGCTGCATTACTAGTTCTATTTGTTACTTCACTGTTGCTGTTGTTATCCTTACACTGTGCTACCAAGATATTTAAATTGATCAACAATTTGTAGAGGCTGATTATTCAGGTAAATGGTTGCATTAGACAGTCCTGTTGTCATCACTACTGTCTTACTTTGGCTTATTTTCAACCCATACTCCTTGAACAGCTTGTCCTATGCATCCAGTTTTTCTTGTACCTCTCTGGCACTTTCTCCCCAAATCATGACGTCATCTGCAAAGACAAGGGCATTTGTTTCATTACCCTGTTCTTTTATTCTCTTCAGGATTATGTCCATCACTGTGATGAATAGTAATGGAGACAGTGAACTTCCTTGTTGGACTCCTTGTTTTGTTGTGAACCATCTGCTTTCCCCATTACCTATTCTTACACATGCCCTTGTGTTCTCATACAACATTTTGATCTTGTTTATCAAGCCTTTTGGGACATTGTGCCTTTCTAAACATTCCCAAATTTTTGATCTTGCAATGCTATCATAAGCTTTTTCTATATCTAGAAATACCATTACTAATTCTTTCCCCTTTTCAAGATGTTTCTCAATAAGCATTCTTGCAGCAAAGATCAAGTCAATAGTACTCCTTCCTGGTCTAAAGCAATGTTGTTCTTCTTCTAAAGCCTTTTCTAAGTGTCTGCGTAGTCTTTTCGCAATTATTTT
This sequence comes from Meconema thalassinum, assembly GCA_946902985.2. Taxonomy (NCBI): domain Eukaryota; kingdom Metazoa; phylum Arthropoda; class Insecta; order Orthoptera; family Tettigoniidae; genus Meconema; species Meconema thalassinum. The sequence goes on along the minus strand of OX336388.2, from coordinate 1,910,461,372 downwards.
TTCCAAGATCTTTAGACCATGGGATAACAAAGTAATTCCACGATAGTTCTCACACTTTTTCCGGTTTTCTTTTTTAAACAATGGCACTATTACACCTTTAGACCAGTCATCAGGGATCTTATTGTCCTTCCATATAGCATGTAATACTCTGTACAACCAATGTATCCCATTAATTCCTGCTGCTTTTATCATGTCTGAACTTACTTTATCAACTCCAGTGGACTTCCCTTTGATCATGGCTTTTAAAGCTTCTTCCACTTCAGACCAGGTTGGGGGTGGTTCTTGGTGGTTTTTATCATTGGCCCCTAAATTGATGTTTGTGTCCCCACTGTCATTAGATGCATCATTTAACAGTTGATCAAAATACTGTCCCATTAATTTCCTGATTTCATTTATACTTCTTATCACTTCTCCATTATTTCCTTCCAAAGCTGTAACTGTTTCCTGATGTCTTTTATTGTCAGGGACATATATTGGTCAAAATTAATGTTTACTGACTGAAACGTAAAAAAAAACAAGATGTTCAGTAAAGAACATATAGCCTACTTTCTCCTAAATGCATGGGTATTGTTATAACTCTTTGTTCTTTTCAAGGAGTATGATTGAATGTTGGTTGTAGTAGCTTGTTGAAATACAACGTGCTATAGGGATATTAAACATGAATATGAGGTGCCCTTTGCTAGTGCTACCTCTGTACCAAATTTCGTTCAATTCGGTTTCACTGTGTTTGAATTGATAGGGGGAATCGATTTGCACACATACTTGGCCACCATCTGCAAACTATTGGGCTGATGTTCTTGCAGTTTGGTCTGAATATGTTTCCCACATAAAGAGATGGTGTTGCAAAATTTGGTAGAGACTAGATTATTAGGTTGGTCGTAATTACATTTTAGCTTTTAACATTTGGGTGGCCGCGATTACGTTTCCGTCAAGATAGCGGTGATATAAAACATGACACTGAGGTGCCCTTTGCTATTGCTACCTCTGTACCAAATTTCGTTCCATTCGGTTTCACCGTGTTCGAATTGATAACGGGAATCGATTTTCACACAAAGATGGCCGCCAACCGCAAAATATAAGGCTGATGACCTATTAGTTTGGTCAAAGGATGCTCCCTCCATAGAGGTATATTTTTGCTAAATTTGCTAGAGATCGGATGATTAGGCTAATCGTAATTTGATTTAAGCTTTGAACATTTGTGTGGCCGCCATTACGTTTCTGTCAATATGGCGGCGATATAAATCATGACACTGAGATGACCTTTGCTAGTGCTATCTCTGTACCAAATTTCGTTCCATTCGGTTTCACCGTGTTTGAATTAATAGGGAGAATCGATTTTGACACAAAGATGGCCGCCATCCGCAAACTATTAGGCGAATGACCTATTAGATTGGTCAAAGGATGCTCCCTCCATAAAGGTATGTAGTTGCAATATTTGGTAGAGATCGGATGATTAGGTTAATCGTAATTTGATTTAAGCTTTGAACATTCGTGTGGCCGCCATTACGTTTCAGTCAAGATGGTGGCGATATAAAACATGACACTGAGGTGCCCTTTGCTAGTGCTACCTCTGTACCAAATTTCGTTCCATTCGGTTCCACCGTGTTCGAATTAATAGGGGGAATCAATTTTGACATAAAGATGGCCGCCACCCGCAAACTATTAGGCTAATAACCTATTAGATTGGTCAAAGGATGCTCCCTCCATAAAGGTATGTAGTTGCAAAATTTGGTAGAGATCGGATGATTAGGTTAATCGTAATTTGATTTAAACTTTGAACATTCGTGTGGCCGCCATTACGTTTCAGTCAAGATGGCGGCGATATAAAACATGACACTGAGGTGCCCTTTGCAAGTGCTACCTCTGTACCAAATTTCGTTCCATTTGGTTTCACCGTGTTTGAATTAATAGGGGGAATTGATTTTCACACAAAGATGGCCGCCATCCGCAAACTATTACGCTGATGACTTATTAGTTTGGTCAAAGGATGCTCCCCCCATAAAGGTATGTTGTTGCAAAATTTGGTAGAGATCGGATGATTAGGTTAGTCGTAATTTGATTTAAGCTTTGAACATTTGTGTGGCCGCCATTACGTTTCCGTCAAGATGGCGGCGATATAAAACATGACACTGAGGTGTCCTTTGCTAGTGCTACCCTTGTACCAAATTTCGTTCAATTCGCATTCACCGTGTTCGAATTGATAGGGGGGGACAGACATTCAGAGTACACACACTCACACACACACAGACACACACACACAGACACACACACAGACTCACACACACACATACACACATACAGACAGACACACTTTTTCGCCCTGTATTGATCTCATAAGTCTACTTTCATTTTTTGCAAAAATCGAAAGTAGGCTAAAAATGGGTCGAGGAATGGGGAGGGGCCCTGGGATTTGAAATTAAATACTGTACTGCCATTTGAGTGGGGTTCGTATAAAACAAGAATTTCGGTTGGTTGGTTCTTACGTTTAGGGGCTGCGACAACGCGGTCATGTAGCCCCGTGTACTTTGGGTGTGTGTAGAATCTGTCTGATAACCGGTGTTAATTGTGATGACTGTATTAGTGTGTGTATCTGTGTTTTTTTAATTTAAGTACTGCAACATAGAATTTTTCAAATAGTTCCTACTTTTGCCGCCAAGCGCCACCGTCAACGACTACTAGGCCAAGTTTAGAACTTAGCCACTAGACGCCACCACAGTCGGCTCTTGGCAACGAACGTAGAAACCTAAGAGCGTTGTTTACATTCTTAACCTATCCAATTTAGCTTCACACAGGTGCAATTAGTGGAAGGTTCTTTAACATGCCATAAATCTATGGCATGGGACCGCCGTCTTTACTTCCCCTCCGAAGGAAGGCATACTGAGGGATTTTTAACGCTTTTCAAAACTCCGACGGCTTCGGCCGGGTTTGAACCCGCTATCTTGGGCATAGAAGCTCAGCATGCTACCGACTACGCCACCGAAGCCGCCCACAAGAATTTCCATGAAGAATTACATAGCCTCTTTTCATATATCCCACATATTTTACTTAGGACACAAGAAATAGAAGATTAATTGTAAAATGTCACACAGCCACCATCTTGGGGTTATCAAAACAACAGAGTATAATTCGAAGTCAGTAGAATACATTTTATATGAACATTTACCGTACCGTTTCACTGTGCTCGGATGATTAATTAGCGAGTAAATTCGTATTAAATATTTAAACTTTGCTTGGCCGCCATGTTTTTTTTTACTCAAAAAGTTTATGAAAATTACACAGATGAACTTCTAGTAGTACCCTTTATCTGTTACTGTTGCGGAGATATAGAATGCCAGTGAAATATTTCGCGCGGCCGCCATGTTGGATTGATGAAACATTAAAATTTGAAAGAAACTGTCGAGGTCGGACAAGGTATTAGTTTTCACTTACCGAGTTTAATTGAAATAGCTTCGACCATTTAGATTTTACTAGGGTGGGGTTGGGGGGACACACACACAAACACACATACACAAACATCCACACACACGGACAAAAGGTGATCTCTTAAGCCTTTTTTTATTTATTTTTATTTTTCATAAATAGAAACAGACTAAAAAGCGGCAGCCGAGATGTGATTCGCTTGATATTCGAACCTGGATTCTCTTAGACAGCTGCGTACAATTGAAGTAATGAAGTGTGACTCAATCATCTCGGTTATTCTGATGGGTGGTCTAATAGGACAATTACTGTACTTGTATGTACTTACATGTTTATTGCCTTGTAACTACAATCGCTGGTAAAGTGGATAAGAAACAGCGTTAATGCCCTTGTAAAAGATGAAGACCAGTACGTTAATGGATCCTGAGCAACAGGTCGCTGAAGTGCAGCGTCGGGGTTTAAACTATGGATACCTTGGCTGTCTCTAAAAGAGAGTTTCCGTCTAAGTAAAATCCCAGCGTGGAGGAAGGATGAAGGTTTATAGTACCGCACGTCAGCTGTGGGGTCAATATCTCTTGACCTCATCTGCGGCCGGACAGCAGGTCGCTATGAATACCGAGGGGCCAGGCTCTTCCGAACTTCGCTGTTGGAGGCAGTCCATGACCCAGTGGTTCCCAAACTGTGATATGCGTACCCGCACGAATTCTGATTACTGGTCTGCTAACTTGTAGAATTAAAGGGAAGAGAACGTATCAATACGTCGTTGAAGTTGCAATACCGCGTATCTGACAGTGCTCTTATTTCCCATTATTTTCCTTATGATTGGTTACGCCTTCGAGCCATAGGTAGATATGCCGTCTAACAGAACAATTCACGGTACGTTCATATACCTTTGTAGAGGCATAAAATACAAGTAGTTCTGTGAAGAACTGAATAGCCTATTTTCATATGAGTCGTCCAGTTGCAAAACTCGTTTAATCCACTTGTGAATAAGAATCATTTTCATGAGAAACGTTTTTCTGGACATTGCCTCGCGTATCTTTTGTGTTTGTTATTTTCTACTTTTTTCTTTTTGCTTTGTGTTTTTGGTTTTATGTTTGATTTGTGCTTTTGAATTTTACTTTTTGCTTGTCTTTCTTGGTTTTGGTTTTGAGTTTGTTTTCTGCGTTTGCTTTTTTGAATTTTGCTTGTTGCTTTGTGTTCCTTCTTCTTTGTTTTCTGCTTTTACTTTTGTTTTTGAATTTTTCTTTTTGCTTCGTGTTTTTATGTTTGCTTCCGGGAAAATCAAAATAAAATAAAACAAAATAAAATGAAACAAACAAAATCAAAATTAAACAAAACAAAACAGAACAAAATAAAACAAAATAAACAAAACAAAATAAAAAACAAAAAATCAAATAAAAAATAAAACAAAAGAAAACGAAATAAAATAAAACAAAACCAAATCAAAATAAAGCAAATCAAAATAAAGCAAATCAAAATAAAGTAAAATTAAACAAAAGAAAATAAAATAATTATAAAAATAATTTTATGACATGATCCGTATTCACAAAAGGATTAAACGAGTTTTGCATCTGGACGACTCATATAATCCTACTGGTCTTAAACAGGACACGATAAATGAAAATGAGATTTAAAAATTGCACATCCTCAATTTTTAAGTTCTGATAAGATTCCATTAAATTAGACGTCAGTATATGAAAAGAAAGTGAACCTTATATGTACTATACTGTACTGTAGAAGTGCTTAACTTCACAGAAATATATCTTTCTACAATACAACGACTTACAAGTTATTTTTGAGCCTATACCATGCCAAGTTTCACAGCGCTCGGATGAAAAGTCGCGAGAAAAATCCACTTAAATATCTAAATTTTGCTTCTCTGCCATGTTAGTTACAAAATGATTCATAGGTGAACCTAGGTTAATAGCATATATCAACATACAAAATTTCAGTTTGATTGCTGAAATAGATTCGTAAATATTGAGAACCGTCTAAATATTTCGGATGGTTGCCATGTTGGATTGTTTTATGTCCAGGCCGTACAGTTATGTATAATTAGATGAAGATTATTGCGTAGGTTTCTAATTCAAAAGTTCACATCGATCGCATGATTTGGAATAAGAAATAAAAATTTAATTTTGAAATTTTGCACAGCTGCCACGTTGTGGTTGTGTTAACAATTTAACTAAAGTAAATGTCAGTGTATTATAATGTTGATATGCATCTTTTGCACTAAGTTTTACTGCGCTCGAACGGTTACATCGCGAGAAAAGTCTATTTAAATGTTTGAAATTGACTTGGCCGCCATGTTAGTTTTGTACTTAACAGGTTTATGAAAGTCAGATAGATAAACGTCTCGTAGTACCCTTTATCACCGTACAAAATTTCAGGGTGATATCTCTTACTGTTGTGGAGATAAAGAATGCCAGTGAAATACTTCGCGTGGCCGGCACGTTGGATTGGTAAAACGTATTAAAATTTTATTTTTGTTTAAATGAAAATAGGCTAAAAAAAGAGCTTTAAACTCATTGTACTGTAGAAAGGTATATTTCTGTGTAGTTGAGCACTCCTACAGTACGGAATAGTACAGTTAAGGTTAATTTCCCTTTAGGTACATACACGAGAAAACGAACCTACCTACCGTGAATTGTTTTGTTGGATGCCACTTCCCCATACAGCTGGGAGGCGTTACAAATCATAAGAAAAGCAAGAAGTTCCGTGACGAACTAAAGAGCCTACTTTTCTTAAAATATAAGATTCATGCCAATGATTAATCTATATGGATCTATCTAGAATAATAACGAAATTAAGTTTGTAATATCGAAAATTCAAATTAGTCCGAAATACTGAATACCTGGCAATTTGTAGCCTAATAGAGAACTACAGTTGGCAGCCCTGGTGACTGAATATATTCTTAGTTCCATCTCTTAGGGTACAGAATACAAAATTTGGTTGAAGACAAATGGATAGCATGTACGTTACATGCAGTTAAACATTGGATCTAACAGCGCGCGTAAAATCATGTTGGCAACAATGACATACATGTATTGGTTAGAAATAATCTGAAATAATGTGATCTATTGTTGTGTCAATTTTGAATGAAATCTATTAATTAGTGCAGAAGTTATATGCATTTTAAAATTGGACCTATCAGCAGGCTTAGAATCATGTTGGCAGCACTGGCGTAGGCCTAGATTAGTTACACCAAATTAATCTAGAATGCCAGGTACTATACGTGTGCAAAGTTTAGAGCTATTGGCTTGCATACTTTCTGATATATTTATATTAGGGTAACAAAAATAGAGACAGCATTTATTAACAGTTGGCAGCCCTGGTTACCCTTAAGAATCGGAATGGTCATATCTGTTATGGTACACATATCACACACGAAATTTGGTTCAAATCCAAATGATATATAGAAGCCTCATGTATTTAATGTTGGACATCTCAGCAGGCTTAGAATCATGTTGGTAGCACTGACGTATATAAGTTACCCCACATTAATATAGAATGTCAGGTACTATACGTGTGCATAGTTTAAAGCTGTCGGCTTGCATATTTTCTGATATATGGGTATTTGGATTTAAAAAAATTGAGAGCGTTTATTAACAGTTGGCAGCCCTGGAGGGTCTTAAGAATACGCTCAGTCATATCTGGTTATGTACACATACAACATACGAAATTTGGTTGAATTCCAATTGATAGTGTAGAGGTTATATGCATTTAAAATTGGACCTATCAGCAGGCTTATAATCATTTTGGCAACACTGCCATGTATGGCCTCCTGGAAATTAAACTGCAATATTACTATCTATACGTGTGCCAATTTTAAAATAGCTCCCATTCATACCTTCCAAGATATCCAACATGGAGCTCAAATTTCGATTGCGATTTTCTAGCAGTTGGTAGCACTGACATCATTTTCAAATATGGCCGTGAGATATTCAGGTATAGCTCTTTACTCCTACCAAATTTTGTTTCGATTGCTCCAGCCGTTTATGAGTTGATAGGGGGGGACACACACACAGCCAGACAGACAGACAGACACACATTTGCCAGATCTCATAAGTCTACTTTTTCCTCATTTTTGCAAAATGTGAAAAGTAGGCTAATAATGGAAAAGAATAATAATGTTGTGGGGTTTGAAGCCATTTTTCAGTGTTGCCTTAGTAAACAAAACTTTGGTGCTTTTCAGTCGGTCAACACGAATGCACCCAAAAGAGCTGAGTTATGCCCTAATCCTGAAAAAAAAAAAAAATACATGAGAATAATAAATACACAAGGATTTAATTATTTAATTTAATTTATTAATCTCATGTATTTTTTTTTTTCAGGATTAGGTCATAACTCATCTCTTTTGGGTGCATTCGTGTTGACCGACTGAAAAGCACCAAACTTTTGAATAATAATGTTATTGGTTTTACGTCCCCTTTAACTACTGTGGGTTTTAGAGACGCCGGGGTGACGGAATTGTACCCCGAAGGGGATCCTTAACGTGCCAGTAAATCTACTAACACGGCTCTCTCACATTTGTGCACCCTCCAATGCCAACTGACTGTGCCAGGATTTGATCGTGCAACCTTTGGAACAGCTGGCGAGATCGTTACCGCTTCACCATCCATCCAGTTGAATAATGGTAAAGAGGAGAATTGCCAGATACGCGGTATTGAATGTTTAATGACGGTATGCTGTTGTCAATTCATTTTAAGAGCTTGTATGTTATTGTGGAGTCTTTAATAGTGTGGGTGTGTGTATTTGTAACTGAGGGTAGAATTGGGAAAGAGGCAGCCGTGGCCTCAAGTTTGGAATTATCCCGACATTTCCCTGGGACAGAAGTGGGATACCACGAAAAATCATATCTATGATGGTTGAGGAGAGAATCAAACTCGCCTTTCCTCCATTTTTGCCTCACGAGGTTAAGTGAAACTCTTTCGACCCTCAGACAAAAATTAAATCATTTTCACCGCTAGGAATCGAATCCAACACATTTTAGATCTCAAACTTTCTAAATGTTGTAAACATACTATGTTTGTACATACATATTGGTACATTAGATAGGCCGCGTGTATTTGGGTAAATGTTGAAGTTCCCTGATAACCTGTGCTTATGTGTTGACTACAGTAGTGCATGTAACTGCAATTATTAGTGTTAGGGATTGGATTAGGTGTCTATTATTGGCTGTCACCCCGGAGGTCCGGCTTCAATTCCCGGCTCTACGAATTAATTTAATTCTGGTTTAGAGGTTTGGAATGGGGTACACTCAGGCTCGTGAGACAAAACTGAGAAGAGGTGGGTTCGATTCCTATCTCAGCTATCCTGGAAGTTGTTTCCCACTTCTACTCCAGGGAAATAGCAAGATGGCACCTAACTTGAGACCATGGCTGCTTCCCACCCAAATCCTGCCTCAGGTTATCAGACAAATTTCACACACACACAAGCACACGGGCCTATATGACCACGATGTCGCAAAGCCCCTAAAATGAAAGAAGAACAATAACACAACAGGTATCCAAAGCCATGCGATCAACCATATGGGTTTCACCTACCTTGATGCCAATGGAGAACTTTTCATCGAATAAGGGCTGGTTTGGGAAGATGTGGGCCAACACTCAACAAATGATGGTAGCGTCCGTCACTGGACTGCAAATGTGGTGAGCAATTACACGATTCGGCATATTATAACCTTTTGAGTGTTCACCATTATAGGTCTTCACCTAGCATTTGATATAGTCATCCAGTGGATTTCCAATTTACTGTCTATTTAAATCTGTGACCAACACTTGACTGTTCTTGCAGTATGAACACACTGGAAATGCTGGGATTCTTCCTAACTTACAGCCACGGTCACCTCCTTTCCAATCCTTACCTGAATTACAAATGCACACACTAATACAGTTATCACAATAACACAGGTTATCAGACAAATATTGTTGAAAATATACAGTCTCATAACATAGTCTCACTGGGATAGCTACACGCGTTAATGTGCAAGGCAGTGGTGCTAGGCTTTCGTCGGAATCTGCAGACGAATATGTTTGAACCCCGCCGTCTTAGAATGTTTTTCCACGGTTTCCCAATTTTAACTCCAGAGAAATGCCAGGACGGTATTTTGTCACTTAATTTCGACTCCTTGGCCTATTTTATTCATAGTCATACATTTCTGTGTTCTCCGTGTATTCTCTCAGGATGGTTGTGTGGGGAAGGAATTATAGTCGAGGTGTAGAAAAGCCAATGCAGCGATTTCTCAGTTGCGATAGGCTGTACAGTATTCTACAAGAAAGAAGTTAGTGTGTTGTAGCTACGAAACTCTCCCTACATCGTTCAGTATTTAGACCGACCTTGCTTTATGGAAGTGGAAGCTGGGTAGATTCAGTATATCTCATACATAAAGCTAAAGGTAACTGATATGAGGGTAGCACGAATGATTGCAGGGACAAATAGATCAGAGAAATGGCAGGAAGGTACTCGTAATGAAGAGATGAAGACTATGTTAGAAATGCATACGCTAGATGAAGCTGTTCGTATGAGCCGACTCATACGGTGAGGTCATGTGAAGAGAAAGGGGAAGGAGAGATTACATAAGAGGTTAATTAATTAATTAAAAGTTTAATGCAGCCAATGGCCATACAATAATAATATAGTTATAGAGATAGCACTTATCTATTACAAAATTTTGTCAACGATATTTTCCTGCTTTTGCATTTTATCACATGATATCTTTCACATTGGTCACCACAGAGTTTACACTGGTTCATGGTAGGTATCTCTTTTACAGATTTTGTAGTGAAAACCATGGACCGCAAAGCGAGTCATGGTGTGCCTCAGTTCATAGTTAGCCGTTATCCATGCCCTGTTTATCATTGCGTTTGTGGAGAAGAAATCTAGACATATATCTTCCCTTTTGTCCCGAAGTTCTTGTAATAGGCTCTGGTATGCTCCTGTTGTGGGCAATGATAATTCAAACCTGAGATCTTCAATGTAAAATGGTTCTCTGGCCAGCAGGCAAGCCAATCGCGATAGGGTAAATTTAGAGACTCCTAATGCTTTTTTAGAAATCTAGCCTTTACCTTTTCAATTTCTTTGATGTCCCTCTTTTGCAGTTGGTTCCAGATTAATGTCAGGCCATAAGTTAATATCGGTGAGATCTTTCGCTTAAATATTTTCAACGCAGTTTCTAATGAAATTTTCTGTACATTCTGAATGCTGTTCATGGCAGATATTGCAATTGCCACTTTTTCTTTGATGTGGAAGCTGAACGCGTTTCCGTTTGTCTGTACTGTTAATCCAAGATACTTAAATTGTAAAACAACTGTCAGGTTAGTGGGTTCGGCTGAAGAGGGTAAGAGAAGCGGAGGTAGATCTAGGAGGCGCTGGTCATATTTAGTGATGAACGATCTCAATTTGAGAGGTGAAGAAGCAGAGGAGGCCGCAGTGCTAACTGTTAACAGGGGATAATGGAGGTGACATTGCAATTAAAGGCTTGCAGACTAGAGCGAACGCTAAGAAGGAAAGAGTCTTAAATGAAAACGTATGTATGTATGTATGTATATATGTATGTATGTATTTGTAGGTTGGCATAAGGAAGGGTATCCGGTCGTAAAGACCATTGTCACATAGAAACACATCTCAGTTCATCCCAGATCACAGGATAAGAGTTATTAAGGGATATACGACATACATCACAGCATAATGGAGAACATCTGAACATAGAGAATATCAGGGGGATGACAGTTCATAGGGAGCGCGTGGGTCGCGGTAAAGCTCTGCTCTGGATGTTCTGCCAACCAATGAAGAATTAATTTTAGCATTAAGGTTCCGTAGTTGGCACTCATGAACGCTGACATCAAACCGACTGGTGGAAGTGGGAATAGTCTGTTTTGATTGATTTTCCTCGTGGTGTTGTGGGATGTTCTGATTTGTTCGGTATTTTGATTCTTTATTTGAATTGAATTGGGAATCAATCATGCCCCTGCAAGGGAGGAAAAATTGCCAAGCACCGGGATGTAAGAATTATAATGATAGTGAGAACAATACGGCAATTTTCATCTTCCTGGTGTTGACCAAGTGTAAAACTAGTGGGCAATATGGACTATTCTCGAATAAAAATATATAGAGAATAAATGTGTGCATTTCATCTCTTGTTTGTTTTCTTACCCATTCTCCTTTGCATTGCAATAAAATTTGTGGTTTAGGGCTGCGGGGAGGGGTGGGTGGCAGCGGGCATGCTAGGCAAAAAGTGAGGTTATGGCAATGTAGTGTGAGCATTTGGACAGTTTTCTTTATATTCATCGAATATCCCAACAATTCTATAGAGTAGGAGAGCAATGTTTAATTAACCTAAAGGTGAATTAAGCTCTAGAACGGCATAACTGTGTCCTTCGTGACAAATGTATTGCCAACATTGATATATATCAAAATGTATTATTTTCCTATCTGGACGTATATTTCAGCGCCTAGCGAAAGGCGCAGCTATGTTTGTGTTATTTTCATGAATAATCAATAACTCATCGCAGAACATACTGTTCAATACGTGTAATAAAGGCTACTTTCATATGGCGTTTTACTTTTTATGTTTCCAAACTTGCCTGAGCAGTACATAGCCTCAGGCGTTGCTCTCTCTCGGAAATTCTATAACCAAAAGTGACGAATCTCTTATAGTTTATATGATCCTTGGAGAATATTACCACGACCTCCCTAGCTGTCAAATTGTAATACAGCATCAATAATCCCCACATTCATCTCCCGGTTAGTGTACTTTTAGTAATTCTCTTCTAGAGATGTGGCCGCATTGATAATGTGCCAACAACGAGAAATAATATACCTGTTTGCTCTGTGAATCCGTGTTGATAACAGGATTGTTGCCAATAATTTCATGAATATATTCATGACATTTGCTTGTTCATGATTCTGATTCTGTAATAGTTTTCACATTTGTAAAATAATCAGTTTATGAGGATTACATAAACAATTATGTTCAGAGGAATATTTCCGTACGAGTATTGTATTGTGTGTATTTATGTGCACTGCTGAGTGGTAGCTCACGCGAGCACATTGAAAAGTATCAATGAGTACGCCATCATTAATTGGTTTATGGGAGGTTAAGTTCACTGTTAAAATCTGTAGTTGAATGATTCAAGTTTAATTCTGCCCAATTAGACAAGTATATGTGATGAAAATTAATTACCACATAATAATGTCAATCCAAGTTCATTTTCCTTCGATAATTGTTACTCAGCATTTTCAAAACAATGAATAATTGCGAAAGCCTCTGAATAATTGCGAAAGGCTCTGAGTTCTTCATTAATATATTGCTTTGGCTCTGTCATGTATAATACCAAATTAGTTATTTATGGTGTCGTTGCACCCTTTTTGGGCTAGGAACATCACGATCCTCATCCTCGTGTACTTGTATGGTTGCTTGTAAATTTTGTCAAATATACTGTATTGTTGTGGTGTCTGCATTGTTGTGGATGCCTGTAATATCAGGTAGTATTCTGTGACATTAAGTTTGGTATTATCCTGGCATTTACCTGGAGTGAAAGAAACCTCGAATAATTGCTTTTAGGATGGTCGAAAGTGAGATTCAAATCAAACTTTGTAAAATCTTTTCAGTTGATATTACGAGTTTGGAATAAGTTCAACTAGTATGAGCCTTGGTACACTTGTCTTGTCTCATCAATGTTTCTAGATCACGTATTAAGCCAGTTTAAGTTGAAAAGTAATTATGTAACAATGTTTCCGTCCTAAACCCTAAATTACTGTATACGCAGATTGTATTTGAAATACGTAGTATTTACATTCAATTGGCGATGGCATTGGTCATCAACTAGTAGGTCATGCATGACCCACAAGTATGGTGCGGGACATTTTCAGTTGGGTCGTGGTAATATTTTGGATTTATATTTAATGTTTAATTTTAAGTAGAAATTAGAAGCGAATCAACTTGTGTGCAATTAAACAATATCTAATTAACTTTCGCCTTTAACTAACTGATAAGTATTTAAACATTTCTGACATGCAATTATTCCCAAATTAATTTTATGCATTCATCATTCAATTTATTTACAATCATATTCTGTTCGAAAATATATTCAGAAATATGTATATAAATATACAAATAACAATGAATCGATCTTAAAACTACAATCACAATGACTACTTTAACAGTAAACATCTCTCAAAAGTAGCGTAAATGTAAGCGATGTGCCAATGGCCTTAAATGAATTTAGCCAGCTACGAAATATTAAATTTCTGCAACCACATGTGTCTCATTAAATGAAGGGAATTCTATGTCTTTAGATACACTCTCTTATTAAAGGAAATTTAAATGCTTTTCAGTCAGTACACACGATTGTAAGTCTTTCATCTGGAATAATATCTGATAAACACTGTCAAATATAGGAAGCTGCATTTTTCTGTCGCTTCAGAACATTTTCCGCCACCACCAACACAATCACCATTTGACTGCAAATAAATTATTTCAGTTACACCCACCATATACTCATATTCTATTTCCTAATTTCGAACAGAATGGGTTCGGTAAGCGATGTTTTATTTCCAAGGATTATTGGTGAATTGCCTTGGGTTTCTAATTCATTTAGGCTTAAGTTGAATATATCAATGACTTTATGTGTTTTACGCCCCTCTCGAGTACTGTGGCTTTGGAGGAGCCAGAGAACCTGAATTTTACCCTCGAAGAGTACTTTTACATGCCAGTAAATCCACTAGCACTGGTTTCTCCCATTTAAGCATCCTCAAATGCCAACTGAATTTATCAGAAGTTGGATGTGACATGTAGTATGAATTAAATTATTACTAGATTCAGTTTATCAGAACGCCTTGTTGAACACCATTGGTGCAAATAGGTTTATGTTACCTTGCTCAAGAACACTGACAGTGTGTAATGAGCAGTTTGACTGCAGTGGCGGGGTAGTACCATGTTAGACAATTGCCCTCCAGTCCCGGCTATCGATCAAGTGCATGCTGCCAGCTGATGTGAAGAAGAGGGTTGTAAACTAGGATCCACATAACGGCATGTATTATCGCATCGCATAAAGGCTGTTTTATCCGCAGAAGATTTGAGAGTGTTCGAGATTGGTGGTATATGGAATATGTTGTGAAATGTTTTATTTAAAAATGGATATTGTGTGAAATATATCATATTGCTTCAAAATGTTCTTTCTTGACGTGATTGATCGCAAATCGTCACACATTTCTGTGGTGGAGAGGTGTAGCTTGAAAGAATATTCTTAAGTGTAAGAAAGTTCAGTTCCGTATCCATTCCTCTACACTTCATAATTATTATTTACATTAATGCATTTTTGTGCTAACTGAAATCATTCTTCGATATATGACTAATTATTCGTGCTGATTGAAGCACAGATAGTCACACTGTGAAAAAAGTCATTTGAACGTAGTGTGTTGCTCGCGTGCAAGGTGCAAGTGACATGTTGGTGACCTGCTAAGTAATCAACTTCTTCGATGGATCAATTAAGAGAGTAAGCTGCGGAAAATACTTCTAGGTATTCTTCCAAACCGGAAAAACAAAACATTCTTTCAATTGTAGAGTGTCCACATACCGATCCAAATTTGTGGGTTAGAAACCAGTACAAGAAAATAGGTGTTAAGTGCGAGAAACATCCACGGCACTACGGATCTTTCGAAATCGGCTCGTGAAAGATCTATCTTATCACAGTTGATGATTACAAGCCAGAGATCACTTAAGAGTTATGATTTCTCTGTCAAATAGCAGTACTAAATGGAACGTCGAAGAATAATCAAGTGGCTTCAACATAAAATGTCCCCACTACGGTGGCTTAGACCACACAGTTAGCATTAACAATACTTAGGAAGTGGATGGAACACTTTTATTATTGGATACTACTCAAATTGGACCACCTCGTGGTGTAGTGGTCAGCATTCTTGGATGTCTCCCCGGAGGTCCGTGTTTAATTCCTGATTCCATGAAATTTCAATTCTGGTCCGAGGGCTGCAAAGGGGCACACTCAGCCTCGTGAGACAAAACTATCTATGAAGGGGTTTTCCGTGGTTTCCCACGTTTACTCCAGACAAATGCCGGGATGGTTCCTGACTTAAGGCCAAGGCCGCCTCATTCCCAATACTCATCTGAATTACAAATAAACACACTAACACAGCCATCACAATAAAACAAGATATCAGAAAAAATCCTCCCACAAACGTGCAAGTACACAGGGATACATGACCACGATGTCGCAAAGCCCATAAATTAATCAACAACAACTAATTGAAGTTTGTGATTCAGTTGTTGATGTCACATGCTGGTTCTGAACCTCTTGGGTGTATGTATACTCTGTCTGAAAGATCTGTGTCATTGCGATTGATATAGTAGTTTGTGTAGTTGTAACCGATCGCAGATTTGGAAGGAGGCGGCTATGGCCTTATGTTAAGGACTATCCCTGCATTTGCCTGGTGTAGACCTACACTTAGGAAATCACGAAAAACACAGCTAGGTCATTTAAGGCGGTAAACGAACTCAATATTCTTCAGTTAAGCCTCAGGAGGCTGAGTTTACTCCGTTCCAAACCTCAGACCAGATTTCAACATCTGAGCAGAGTCCAAAATCGAATCAAAGTCCTCTGGAACAGGTGTCTCAACACGTATTCCAAGACCACAGAAGGCAGCAATGTATGATTCTATTTTACTCCAAATTAGAATAAAAGGTCAGCGGCTTCGGTGGCGTAGTTCGTAGCATGCTGAGTTTCTAAGCCCAAGATCACGGGTTCAAACCCAGCCGAGGTCGTCTGATTTTTAAGAGCGTTAAAAATCCCCCAGTATGCCTTCCTTCGGAGGGGAAGTAAAGCCGGCGTCCCATGTCATAGATTCATGGCATGTTAAAGAACCTCCCACTAATTACACCTGTGTAAGCTAAATTATAGGTTAAGAACGTAAACAACGCTCTTAGGTTCCTAAGTTCGTTGCCAGGAGCCGACTGCTGTGGCGTCTAGCAGCCAAGTTCTGACTAGTAGTCGTTGACGGTGGCTTTTGGCGGCAAAATTAGGAACTATTTGAAAAATTCAAAGTCTGCAGTCCTTACTTGAATTAAAAATCAGATAACACACACTAATACAGTTTATTTATTTATATTATGGCATTTAGTGCCGGGAGTGTCCGAGGACATGTTCCGCTCGCCTGAGTCTGTAGCGGCTTCCAGCGGACACTCTTAGGGTGAGCTACATGTTCCGTTCAATTTCAAGTAGTTCCAACTTTCGCTACCAGATATCAATGATACCTAGTGGTGAACGTTGGAACTTTGATAGAGCGTTCCGACGAAATCTAACCTAACAATTTAGCTTCACACAAGTTTAGTCTGCGGAAGGATCTTTTACATGCCATAAATCTATAACATGGGACTGCCGGCTTTACTTCCCCTCCAAAGAAAGGCATACTGAAGGATTTTTAAGGCTCTTAAAAAATCCGACGACTTCGGCCCGGTTTGAACCCGCTAACTTGATCACAGCAGTTCAGCGTGCTACCAACTACGCCACCGAAGCCGCCACTAATACAGTCATCAAAATTAACACGGGTTATCAGACAGATTCTACACACACCCAAAGTACACGGGGCTACATGACCGCGTTGTCGCAGCCCCTAAACTGAGGAACCAACCAACCAGAATAAAAGGTCTCCGAACTTGTGTTTATACTTTCAATCGATTAATGTCAGTTATCGAATAATCGTAGCATAAAAATCGATTAATTGCTGCAAATAACGACTAACTGATAGTGTGTTTAATTGATTAGTCAATTTACCCATTAATAGGTTGTTCGATGAATTGATTGTTTTGTGACTAATCTATGTATTTACATTACGCTCTAATAGAAGCAAAACAGACGTTTAATGAATTAATAGTACATTATGCAACAAGCCTATAATGGCAATAATTAAGACACGAGTATGTTTATAAAACGAGCGTAAGTGAGTTTTATACTTTCCATACGAGTGTCTTAATTTCCATTATAGGCGAGTTGCATACGACTGTTTATGTTCGACGATAATTATAACTTTATTACAGGTTTTAACATAAATATTCATAAATATCTGTTGAGATTTAATCACTAGAATTTTGTGATCGGGGTGCAGCGCTGGGTAGGATATCTCTGTTTTCCAAGCTCTCTGGTGGTCATGGAAGGCTCCGAAACGGCTTTACGATACCTGAATGATATCCTCCGACCCATAGTGCACCCATATCGGCAGAATATTGGAGAGGCATTTGTCTTCATGGACGACAATTCTCGACCTCATCGTGCACATCTTGCGAAAGCGTTCCTTCAAGATAACGACATCGCTCGACTACAGTGGCCAGCATGTTCGCCAGACATGAACCCTATCGAACATGCCTGGGATATGTTGAAAAGGGCTGTTTATGGACGTCTTGACCCACCAACCACTCTGAGAGATTTACGCCGAATTGTCGTTGAGGAGTGGGACAATTTGGACCAACAGTGTCTTGATGAACTTGTGGATAGTATGCCACGACGAATACAGGCATGCATCAATGCAAGAGGACGTGCTACTGGGTATTAGAGGTAGTGGTGTGTACTGCAATCTGGACCACAAATGCTGAAAGTCTAGCTGTATGATGGTACAACATGCAATGTGTGGGTCTCATGAGCAATAAAACGAGCTGAAATGTTGTTTGTGTTGATCTCTATTCCCTTTGTATTTAAAGGTTCCGGAACTCTTGGAACCGAGGTGATGCAAAAATTTTTGATGTGTGTATATTGTATAGTTATGTCCTGGTGTCGGTTCAAGGTGGAACCGTACCGGGTCAAACCAGTCCATTATGGTCAGCAACTGAAGGGCTCCCCCGAAAAACGTTGTAAAATCCATTTCAGTAATTTTACAGGAGAGGCATAAAACTAAATAATTCACCCAAAGTCACAGGTTTGGATGTTTTGTTGAATAATTCACAATTACTGGTGAACAATAACATTAGTAGTGTGCCACTCAATTATTTTACAAGTATTATGTGGCTACAGTGTGTGTCGAAAATAGGAAAAACGTTGGATATCCATACATCAATACTTTACTCACTTATTCACAAGGCAAATTGACGTAAAAGTCTCTGAACTAAGGTTCAAGGAATGCACACATGCTTAATAAGTACTTTTTCTTCTCTTTCTTAATCGGCAAAGGCTCCTGCTATACCGGGGTAAGGCTTGAAAATGGGGCCACAATACATTTTTCGTTCGCCTGGCTTTTCCCACGTTGCCGCTTAGTGAGACTGTAACAGTTCCAAGGGTGAAGGACGGTATGACCTGCTCTCACTTGAAGCACTGTAGGACTGTCTGCACAAATCCGCATCCTCATCGCGTCAGTTATTTTTAAGGCAGGATCTTTCCTCAGGTTGCACACAAGGTGAGTCACATCAAGAAAGTCACCTTGAGTCATCATTTTTACATCAAATAGTTTATTTGGGCAAGCATTTTTGATAACTTCTTCCCACTGGAATGGTACATGAAATGTGGATACTCTCTTCTTCTTTTCAACTTGGGCAAATGCCCTGTCACACAGCAAAAAGCTGTGCCCATTACAAAGAAACTTTTGGTTCACCTGAGTGAAATACCTCGATGCAACCATCCACTGCATCAAAATAATCATTGTCCAGTTGTTATTCAGAGCTACACAACGATCAGACCACAGAATGAGTGTGCGCTCCTAGTATTGCGAAAGAGGTTCATAGTGCGTATGAACGTAGTTCAGGACACATGATGCAATCTCAGTTGCCCCTCTTCGAGCTATGGATTCATGCCACACATGCATCTTTGTTGGTCTCACTGGATTAAAAATGGCAAAATTATATGTAGCATATTGCCTCTGATAAAAAATATTAGAATGTGTCAACGTAGGACAGAACAGTTCTTGTTGAAGATCAACACACAATACAACTACATTGTCTTTTTCACTAGCAACAGCAATATCGTCCTTCATTGTTGTATAAGCCTTTTCTGCTTTCCGATGGTGACGTTCGTTTTCCACACTTATTTTGTTCCTTTCTTCGTCTGATTCTGCTGTAATCAACTTCACAAACAGTTTGTCACATGTAGCACAGCTGTCCGACCTTGGAAGCCCAAAACGTACATTAAAATCTGAAGTGAAAATATCACGGTACAAATGCAACGAGACCCTAGAATTGGGGTGGACATTCTGGAATAGCCTGTACATTGTAGCAACATTCAGGTCTGAACTAAGGCACTTTTTAGCGTTGTCTTTCCTGCTATAGTGACTCACTTGGAAGGGGAAACTGTTGATATGATCACACACCGACTGTTTGTCTTCATCCGGAACACGGTGTGGTCTGTTTTTATGGGAACCCCGGCCATCCTTGAAGTCTGCTTCCCCATTTTTAATTTTTAGCTGTAAGATCTGCACTCTTCTTTGTGTAATCTGAAAAGTATCACAAACTGTTTTTTGGCAGATCTGAAGACGCTTCGCCTTCACTGGAATATAGTACCTGAACGAACACGATTTATGTGAAACAGCCTCTTCAACTCGACGACGTTTAGGTTCAGTTATGTCCATATTTGAGGCTAGAAGTTTAGACTGCCCATTGTAATTTAAAGCATAAAAATCACTGAAGGCATCTTTCTTCAAGTCCACGGTAAGTGTTTTTGCAATCGCTGTGAAGACATGTACAAACACGGTCCTACACAGAAAGAGAAACACACAGTCACTTACTTTGTAAACATACTGTACCTAAAATACCCCACTGTTACATTGCCGACTCACTCACACATATATTATATTATTATAACGGAAAGCTTTGGTTTGCACAATACACATGAAATGCCACCTTCAAAGCAACATACCTAACTTAACCTACAATATATGTAATATACAACATTATTCCACGCACCTTACTTGGAGGACATTTTCCAGGTTTTACCGCACCTTTCCATGTTTCATACTCTTTACCACTATTCCTTTTACATTTAAGCACATTATCCTTCCACTTGGTCATATTAATGGGTCGTTTTCTGCCCTTCTTCACTCGTAATAACTGCGCAACAGATGGTAAACACAATTCTTCCTCCGCCATGTTGTCAGGATGTTCAACCTTTTTCCACGGAGCTCGTATTTCAAAGCAGGTTACCAAGGATACCAACTGCAATAGCAACTTATTTATTCCTTGATCTTATGAGGCATTGGATATCCAACGTAATTCCACTGAAAACTCACTTTCGTTGAAATTGGATTATCCAACGTTTTTCGGGGACCCCTTCAACTACTGTGCTGGTGGATTATAAAGGCTGCGAAATCAGGTGTGTGAGGGGCAGTCAGGGCATGACAGAGACGGAAGTCTGGAGATGAGGTCGTTTGCTTGCTGATCGGGAGATTGGGCAAGTGCGTCGAACGCTCGTTGACCAAGGGGTATAGAGCTGAACGGGTACTTGAGAGCACCAACTGGGAGATCAGGTGAGAACCGAAATTTCTATTTCTTTTCAATATTGAGTTATCCAAGCAAGCCTTGTATCTGCATGGTGGATTCCTTTACCCCCTTGAAGGAATAAACTGGCAGTTAAGCATAGAGCTCTTTTATTGGGGAGCAACTCCTGATTTATGTACCGTCTCCCAATCCCATTTTCAAATGCATAAGGGTGTGCTTGTGATCGCTATTAGAAGCTATCGGTAGGACACGATAACGATCCTGGTACTTGATCTTGCAGAACCCCTGATCGGCCTATGGCTTAAGTCTGTGCCATCAGGTGGGGACACAAGACTTGGTGGAGGCGCAACAATTTAAGGGACGCAGCAGTAGCATATGCTTTTAAATGATGTTCCTTTTTGTGACAATTAGACTAAAAAAAGTTAAATATAAATGGCCCTGTCCTCAATTGTTTACATTGAACAAGACTTCAAAGTCATTACTGGAAACTCTTTCCAATTTGATTGATGTTTGTCCATCCTTTGTCACTGACTCTCACTTGGTTATTGTTAACATACAGTAAACAAGGATGGACACTTTGTATATTTAGGCAAAAAGTAACTTTTATGTTCGAAGATGTCGATATGTAAATATTATATGCCAGAAAACTGAATCATAATGGGGGTGATTAAAGCACTACTTGTCATTATACTGTAACACAGATTTTCCAGCTTGCCAGGTTGCTGAGTGGTTACCGTGTCAGTCTACTGTATTAACCCCCAAGCTTGCAGGTTCACTCCTGGCCGTGGGAAGTGATTTTTTTGAAAGGCGGCAAAAATTACGATACGCATGTCATATGATGTTGGCATGTCAAAGAACCCATTTGAATTCAGTAGGCCGTGGTCATAATGTCAAAACTAATCTCGGGAGTTTCCACCAACACAAAGTTCCTCATGTCTCCACTAGAAAGCGTTATAGTGATCAAGGAGCTTAGATTTCTAACCTCCTTCACATTCATAGTGCTTCAAGGAACAATGAAATTCGACATGCAAGCTACCCTCTGGGTGTCAAATTACAAAGCTTGCACCCGACATCCGAGGCCATACGATATTATTATTATTAAATATTTTCCAACCAATCAGAGCTCAATAATTTCATTCATTGACCAATTTGGTAAGGGTAGCTTCTGACATGCACTCAAAACCCAACATGTCGAACATGAATTACATGATTTGAAATTTGACAATGTAGCCTATATTATAGTTACAATGCATAAACAAACTGGCCAATATTGCAAAAGATATAGCACTGTACCTTAATATCCACAACTCCAATTTCTACACATTCGTAAGATTCAGCCGACAATTTTAGTGAATGCTGTTGTTGACATAAGCACACTAGTACGTCATGGAGTAAGCAAGCTTATGACATTAGTTCCACGGAAATTATAATCCAGCTCTCTGTTCAGTAAACGGATTTCTTATGCGAATGCAGCGGTCTAGCTATCGGCCTCTCACCAAGGTGGACTGGGTTCGATTCCCGGTCAATGCATGTGAGATTTTCGAAGTGAAATGCCATGTCCTGTGGTTCGGATTCCACGTAAATAGGAGGTCCCGTGGCTCATAATCACAAGATTCACGGTCACGTAAAACTACAATCTTCCTTCCTTCCTTCCTTCCTTCCTTTCTTATGCGAAACTTTCCCGCCAGATATCATAACTGTTGTATTTGGGACTCAATTGATTTGCCTTCCGTTGACATTCAACACGCATCGAATTTGAAGAATAACTAGTTAATAGTACCATAGATTTTAATTTTAAAGCGTTTGTAACAGCCTATTTTGTGTTATTTGACCAAAAGAACAAAATGATCATGCATAGTACATGTGCGCTATCTGTCGGTGCAACTTCAGGATAAAAAATGTTTCAAAACTTTGGGATTCGTTATTGGGTAGAGTTCAAATGCTGAGCCCACTCAATTCCCAAGCCAGTTTTATAATTTCTATAATTGCCATTATAGGCTCGTTGCAATAATGGACTACAGGGCCTTTCACCCAGAGTGGCGCGTGGAGGGTTGCTGAGTTTCGGGTCGAGAGAGCGCCCATACGAATCGCATATAAATAACAAGAACACATAATAACACATAATCAAAGTAAAATCATTACTCAACTTGTCACAGAAGGTTGAACATGTCCTCCACCTGCATCTACATATTTCGGGCATCGTCTAAGAAAATTTTGATTCACCCGCATTAGTTCATCTACCGAGATTGCCTCAATTTCTCTCATGCTATTTTGTTTCAGTTCATCTAGAGTGTGAGGGTTTGAGGCATAAACCTTATTTTTCAATTTTCCTCATCAATAAAAATTGAAGCAATAGGATTTAACATTTAGCAATATTATACAATTTTGAAACATAACAATTAAACAATAACCACGTCAACACGTTATAAATTTATAACACTTGTAACTTAAAATAGGCAAATCATGCGTCACAACTGTCTCAGCTCCGTGTTGCCATGTGCTCGTCTGACCTTCAGCTCGATCTTCTACCTGCGGCGCTGCGCTGACCGTGTGGCCGGCCCCACTTTGAGTGAAAGACCCTGTATGAAAGACTCCTTTACATCATTCCGAAAATAAGCGTAACTCAACTTAAACGATGACCTCTCAGTAAAAATAATTTTCATTTCTCCTATCTACTAAGTCTACTTATTAATCGATTATTCGGTTAGCCGATTGATCGATTATTTGGTTAGTCGATTATTCGATTGAACGATCTGTCGATTTATCGATTAATAGTTTTTGAAATTTTTCAAATTATTTATTACTTTATTAATGCAAACAATGCCCATGTACTTTTCTTTTCAGGACGGGTCAGGGAAGGGATATTGGAAGGAAATCGGCCGTGGACCTATTGAAAGGAACCGTCCCGGCATTTGCCTGGTGGTGAAAATGGGAAACCATGAAACCCATTTTCAGGACGGCAAAGGTGGGATTTGAACCCACGCTCTCCCGATGCCAGCGAGGCACGAGGTAGCGCGTTAAACATCGTTTAATACCAGTTCTCCGAACAAGATGACAACATACGGAGTTTCGATCAATAATTGGAAATTATATCTCAGACATTATGAACACGCTGGAACTGGGTGACTATTTTCAATGAACACCCGCTGTTCTAAGCCATAATGCATGTTCCCTCCCGAGTCTCCATCAGCAAGTCACTTAGCGTCCTCCCTTGACGCTGATGTAATGAAACAATACGTCAAGCCGAAAGGAAATATTATAAGCGTGTCTGAATAGCTCTTGTTATCTACAAAGACGTAATCAGAGTCGCTTGTGGTGCTAGCGACGCGTCATCGTAATGAGGGAGCTACCAACATATCAGCCTCTCGAGGGTTTATCGGGGGAATTCAAAATTCTGCATATCATTAGATTGGGAGAACACTTCACGAGCTTTGAGCGACTACATTAGTGGTAAGTTCAAATTTGATACAAGATAAATACTGAGCTTTGTCGGTTAAGATTAATTGATCTTCAAACCTCATCATAGTGATTTCGACTCCGGCACAGTCTAATGGCCTTAAAGGCTACTGACCATTTTTAGCCTATTATCAATTTTGAAAAAATAGGCTTATGGGATCACATTTTGTCCGTGTGTGTGTGCGTATGTGTGTGTCCCCCTAATAACTACTAAACGTCTGGAGCGATTTCAATGAAACTCTGTAAATTCATAACACTATTCCGGGCGACCTCGACCGTGCCCTTAACATTTTGTTACGTCTCACCAATCCAACATGGCGGCATTCCGAAATATTTCACCAGCATTCAATATCTCCGAAACTATTCCAGATATCACCCTGAATTTTTTTACGGTGATAAAGGGAACTACTAGAAGTTCACCCATGTAAATTTTGAAATACTGGTAACTACAAACCCAACATGGCGGCCACGCGAATTTGCGACTTTTAAATAGACGTTTCTCGCGATTTAACTAACCAAACGCAATACAACTTGGTACAGTATATGTTTATAAACATTGTAAAGCACCGACATCTAACTTCGTTCAATTGTTTACATAACCACAAGATGGCGGAAGTGAGAAATATTTCACCGGCATTCTACATCTCTGAAACTATTAGCGGTATCACCCTGAAATTTTGTACGGAGATAAAGAGCACTACTGGAATTTCATCTATAAGACTTTCAAAATCCGGTTAACTACAAAACGAACATGGCGGCCAAGCGAATTTGAAAATTTTAAATAGACCTTTCTCGCGATTTTATATTCTAAACACAATGAAGTCTGGTACAGGAAATGTCTATACACATTGTAATGCACTGATATCTAATTTAGTTCAATTGTTTACATAACCTCAAGATGGCGGCTGTGGGAATTTTAAAAATATGTTTTTATTTCTTGTGTTCTAATCATGCGATCGAAATCATTTGCATAATGAATGTACACAATAATCATCATCTAATAGTACATAACCCTATGGCCTACATATATTAAAATCCAACATGGCGACCATCCGAAATATCTAGACGGGTCTAAATATCTACAAATCTATTATAACAATCAAACTGATTTTTTTATTTTCATAGGGGCTATGAACTTAAGTTCACTTATAGTACTTTAAATAACCTGGTGATCACAAATCCAACATGGCGGCGACGCGAAGTATAATTTTTCACATGGACGTTTCTCGCAATTTAACCATCCGAGTGCAGTGAAACTTGGTACAGTAAATCCTTATACGAATGTTAATCCACTGGCACCTAATTTATTTCAATTGTTTCCATAACCACAAGATGGCAGCTGTGCGAAATTTTAAAATCTCCTTGTTACTTCTTGTGTCCTTATCATTCGATTGAAGTTTGAATGCTACACGTACACAATAATCTTCATGTAACAGTACATAACTCTAGGACCTACATATATAAAGTCCAACATGGCGACCATCCGAAATATTTATTCGGTTCTCAATATCTACGAATCTATTACAGCAATCAAACTGAAATTTTGTATGTTGATAGAGGCATTTAACATAAGTAGGATATATGAAAATAGTCTGTATAATTCTTCACGGAACTACTTGTTTAAAATATGATTTTTAGCCTACTTTTCACATTTTGCAAAAATGAGGAAAAAGTAGACTTATGAGATAGGGCAAATGTGTGTCTGTCTGTCTGTCTGTCTGTCTGTCTGTCTGTCCTTCTGTCTGTCTGGCTGGCTGTGTGTGTGTCCCCCCCTATCAACTCCTAAACGGCTGCAGAAATCGAAACAAAATTTGGTAGGAGTAAAGATCTATACCTGAATATCTCACGGCCATATTTGAAAATGATGTCAGTGCTACCAACTGCTAAAAAATCGCAATTGAAATTTGAGCTCCATGTTGGATATCTTGGAAAGTATGAATGGGAGCTATTTCAAAATTGGCACACGTACAGATCATAATATTTCAGTTTAATTTCCAGGAGGCCAAACATGGCAGTGTTGCCAAAATGATTATAAGCCTCCAGATAGGTCCAATTTTTAAATGCATATAACTTCTACACTATCAAGTGGAATTCAACCAAATTTCGTATGTTGTATGTGTACATAACCAGATATGACTGAGCGTATTCTCAAGACCTACCAGGGCTGCCAACTGTTAATAAATGCTCCTAATTTATTTTATACAATTACCAATATATCAGAAAGTATGCAAGCCGACAGCTTTAAACTATGCACACGTATAGTACCTGACATTCTATATTAATTTGGAGTAACTGATATACGTCAGTGCTACCAACATGATTCTAAGCCTGCTGACAGGTCAAACTTTAAATACATGTAACTTTCATACTATCATTTGGATTTCAACCAAATTTCGTATGTGCTATGTGTACCATAACAGATATGACTATGCGTATTCTAAGGAGCAACCAGGGCTGCCAACTGTTAATATGTGCTGTCCCTATTTTTGTTACCCTAATATCAATGTATCAGAAAGTATGCAAGCCAATAGCTCTAAACTTTGCACACGTATAGTACCTGGCATTCTAGACGAATTTGGAGTAACTAATATACGTCAGTGCTGCCAACATGATTCTAAGCCTGCTGATAGGTCCAATTTTAAAATGCATGTAACTTCTATACTAACTAATGGATTTCATTCAAAATTGGCACAACAATAGATCATATTATTTCAGATTATTTCTGACCAATACATGCATGACATTGTTGCCAACATGATTTTACGCGCGCTGTTAGATTCAATGTTTAACTGCATGTAACGTCCATGCTATCCAGTGGACTTCAACCAAATTTTGTATTTAGTACCGTAAGAGACGGAACTAAGAATATATTCAGTCAGCAGGGCTGCCAACTGTAGTGCTCCATTAGGATACATTATGCCAGGTATACAGTATTTCGAACTAATTGTAAATTTCGATATTAGCAACTTAATTTCGTCATTATTCTAGATAGGTTCATATTCTGTAGAATAATCATTGGCATGAAAAGTAGGCTGTATAGTTCTTCACGGAACTTCTTGTTTTGTTTGTCTACTGAATAATACTACTAATAATAAATAATGTTATTGGTTTTAGGTCTCATTTAACTGCTAAGTCTTTTAGAGACACCGGGGGTGCCAGTATTTCTCACCAAAGGGTATCTTTAATGTACCAGTGAATCCACTGACATATCCCTTACACGTGCGCATCCTCAAATGCTAACTGATTGCGAAAGTATTCGATGCCGCAACCTTGTGCACGGCAGGCGAAAACTTTCAACGGAATAAAATAAGCCAGACGTCCCTGTGTTTAATTAAATCCATCACCCATTTCCGGTTGTAATTCTTGTCTCGAACGTCGTGTCCGAGTAGACAGATTATCATGCTTCTGTCAATATTGTTTAATGTTTAATGTGTAATGTTAGAAAATATAATCTTACATGTTTCTGTCTAGGTTAGTTCTTCATCAGCAATAAACAATGTTGACAGACTGATAATAATCTATTTACTCGGATTGTCAGTCAATGCAAATTATTCAACTTCCTTTGTAATAACTCTTGTTTTACGATTCCTGTATCTGTATTTTTGTAAACCCTCTAGGGGTAAGACAAATTAATCAATAATTAAATGAATAAATAAATAAATATATATAAATGAATGAATGGATCAATAAGAAAAATAAAGAATTAAAAAAATATAGAATTTAAAGGAAGGAAGAAAGAAAGAAAGAAAGAAAAATGGTTATTATTCAACAGGCTGTTTCAGTGTCCCTCTGATTCTGACTCTCCCTGTACGCTACCATGGCTTCGAAAAATTGTACTTATTAACCAACAGCAACAAATCAGTAAGAGGAGGTGGAGAAAAAGAAGAAAATGAGAGGTGGAACACTTCTGAAGACTTCACATATAAACCAGGAGGATTCTAATGTGAATGTATGCATCCAATATTTTCAATGTTTATTTCTCTCTGCCTCCCCGTAGTGTTGGTATGGTGCCTGCCTCTCTCTCGGAGACCCCAGGGCCGATTCCCGTCTCCATCAGGGATTTTAGAAACTAGAACGGAGTATACTCAAATTCACGAGGAAAGTTGAGTAGCTGTCTGATGGTGAGGAAGTGTCCTGGTCATGGACACGAAGATTCATGGCGGAGGGGACCTGGTGAGCCGACCACTCGTCAACCCGCAATCTATAGGCCCTATGGCTGGGCAGCGGGCATTTTGTAGTCCAGGGCCCTGCAAAGGATGTTGTGCCACAGGGTTTCATTTCTGATTCTTCGCTCGGTGGTAACTTGTCTTTTTCTTTCATTAAAAGCTACTTGCGGATCAGTTATTTAGATAGTATGATATAACTTTGTACCAAAGTTTAACAAGTAGTTCCGTGAAGAACTATACAGCCTATTTTCATATATCCTGCTCATGTTAATTGCCTCTATCAACATACAAAATTTCAGTTTAATTGCTGTAACAGATTCGTAGATATTGAGAACCGCCTAAATATTTCAGATGGTCGCCAGGTTGGATTTTTATTTTTGTACTATTATATTAAGATTATTGTGTACGTGTGGTATTCAAACTTCAATCGCATGATTAGAACACAAGAAGTAAAAACGAGATTTTAAAATTACGCACAGCAGCCATCTTGTGATTATGCAAACAATTGAAATAAATTAGATGCCAGTGGATCAACATTTGTGTAAGCATTTAACGTGCAACGTTTCACGGCACTCGGATAGTTAATTCGCGAGAAACGTCCATTTAAATATTTATACTTCGCGTCGCCGCCATGTTGGATTCGTGCTCACCAGGTGCTCCTATAGGTGAACATATGTTCATAGTCTCTATGAACATAAACATTTCAGTTTGGTTGCTGTAAAACATTCATAGATATTGAAAACCGTCTAAATATTTCGGAAGCTCGCCATTTAGGATTGTTATATGTATAGGCCATAGAGTTATGTACCATTCAAGGACACTTATTGCCTAGGTTCATTATTCAAACTTTCACTTCGATCGCATGATTACGACACAAGAAATAAAAACTTAATTTTAAAATCTCGCACAGCCGCCATCTTGAGGTTATGTAAACAATTGAATTACATTAGATGGCAGTACATTACAATCTGCAAAATCATTTACTGTACCACATTTCACTGCGCTCAGAGAGTTAACTCACGAGAAAAGTCTATTAAAATATTTCAAATTCGCTTGGTCGCCATGTTCGTTTTGTACTTTACAGGTTCATGAATTATACATAGGTAAACTTGTATCAGTACCCTTTATCACCGAACAAAATTGCAGGGTGGTATCTGTTATAGTTTCGGAGATATAGAATGTCACTGAAATATTTCGCACAGCCGCCATTTTGAGGTTATGTAAACAATTGAACTAAATTAGACTCCAGTGCATTGCAATGGGTATAAACATTTGCTGTACCATGTTTCATTACGTTTGGATAGTTAAATCGCGAGAAAAGTCTAAACTTCGCTTGGCCGCCATGTTGGTCTTGTAGTCACCCGGTCTTTGAAAGTCTCATATGTGAACTTCTAGTAGTGCCCTTTATCACCGTACACAATTTCAGGGCGATATCGGTAATAGTTTCAGAGATATTGAATGCTAGTGAAATAATTCGCACAGCCGCCATGTTGGATTGGTGAGACGTAACAAAATTTGAAGGGCATGGTCGAGGTCGCCGGGAATAGCGCTATGAACTTACCGAGTTTCATTGAAATCGCTCCAGCCGTTTAGATTTTATTAGGGACACACACACACCTCACACACACACACACACACACGGACAAAAGGTGATCTCATAAGCCTATTTTTTTTTTTTCAAAATTGGAAATAGGCTAAAAAAGAACGGTAAATATCACGAGTAGAATATTATTTTATATTTCAAAACTACGAATTGCATTATTGTAATGTAGTAAGTTTGTCGCCAAACTCTTACTAAATCTAGAGACCTAATCAGCATCCGAGGACAATTTCAGGAATAGTGTATGTGAAGAAGATGCTGAAGAATTATGAGACAAAATAAAATCCACTGAAAAGAAATTTTTATGGAGGTAGAAAAGCAGACATTAATTTAGTTGTATCATCCAAACGATTAAACCTACAACTTACAACAACATTATTATTAACGTACAGGGGAACTCCGGTAGCGTTTACCATCCGATGGTATTGTAATTGGAAGAGGGTACTGTTAGAAGGTCACTCTATAGGATGGTGGTAAAAAGTCGGCTCAATTTTGCATTCAGCAACCGATTGAAAAGACGTGGAACAGGTAGACAACGCGTGGAAATGGAAGGAAGCCGTCCACACCTTGTCGATTCGACCAGGCAGCCACCTGAGTGGCATCCATGGATGATTGGATTCGTGCAATGCGCAAAATATTCAATAATTCTGCCAATATTGGATTAAAAAAACTTAAGATATGAATTTTTAAATTGTAGAAGTTTGTTTTATAACGACAACATGCCTGTGTTTTCTTCTGACTGGCTGCGTGGCTCAGCGGTAAGGTTCTCGCCTGCTGTGCACAAGGTTGCAGGATCGAATCCTGATGCAGTCAGTTGGCGTTCGAGGGTGCCCAAATGTGAGGCAGCCGTGTAAGTAAATTTCTGGCACGTTAATGATCCCCTTCGGGGCAAAATTCCGACACCCCGGCGTCTCGAAAAGCCATTGTAGTTAAAAGGGACGTATAAATAATAACATTAACTGTATTTTCTTGGAAATGAGTCGAGTAGTAGTACAAGATTTATGACAGAAACTATCATAAAATTAAGATCGTTATTGGTTTGTCTCTTTGAACTGTATGTGAGCCCTAAGGACTCCGGATAGGTAAGATTGACTACATTTTCATAGGCTATTTATAATTTATACTTCTTAAAATTTATTGAATCTATGAAATCTACTTTTTAAAATGATGTACCGTATAATTTATGTAGCTTTTTTACTGCTAAATTTGTTTAATATTTTTTAAATAATTATACCCTGACTCGGATTCGAGAAGTGTTTTGAGTGCTTTGTTGCGCTTTTGCCATGGATAGGAATACCAGAAATCACATGAAAGTTTTTAAAACGAGAAGAAATGTTGGAAATCGTGTGATGACGGTATGAAAGGGACTTTCTTTACATGGATTGTAACAATGAATAAGACATGCATGCCGTTAATCAATCCTGAAACGAAGTGCCAGTCAGCTTAATGAAAGCACACAGACTCACTGGTACTAAGACAATTTTTGGTAACCACCAGTGCTGAAAGGATTATGGTGGCTATGTTCTGGGACAGCGACGGCATAATCCTCACTCATTGCGTTTCAAAGGGCACGACAGTTACAGGTGCATCCTACCGAAATATTTTGAAGAACAAGCTCATTCCAGTACCGCGTGAAGAATCGCCAGGAAGGAAGATCGTAGTTTTACGTGCCGTGAATCTTGTTATTATGAGCCACGGGACCTCCTTTTTACGTGGAATCCGAACCACAGGACACGGCATTTCACTTCGAAAATCTCACATGCATTGACCGGGAATCGAACCCAGTCCACCTTGGTGAGAGACCAACAGCTTGAGCGCTACGCCACCACGCCCCTGGAGAATCGCCAGAAGAGACTCCACTTGTGCTCTGTCACCAAGACAACGCACCAGCACATTGGGCAATGACGACAACTTTAAAGTAAGGTCTCAAGCTCCCAACTCACCTGACCGCATCCTAGCGACTTTTGGCTGCTTACAACGATGAAAAACACTCGCCGTTGTCACACATTCACTAGGCACGCCGCTATTGCATCAGTGACCTTCCAGTGGTCAAAGCAGACCTTTTTATACACTGCAAAATCTCACACATAGTTAAACCATGGCGAGCGTAGCGGTATAATATCTACAGCATCGGCAGGTCCGTGACTGGTCAACAATGGCCAACGTTCACTTCCTGATACCCTAACATAAGCTGAGACGATCTGCTACTCTCATTTTAAATTATCACTGCTCCTTTAATTTAATTAGTTCTTTAACTAATAAATTAAACCATTATTATTATTATTATTATTATTATTATTATTTCCTTGCAAAAAATAAATCATTGCACAACAAATACGCTGGCAATGGTTAGTGACATATCATTGCCAGTTGTAATATTTTATTCAATCACTAAATCTTTATTGTTATCAAGTTTTCCCCTCAAAACGGAGTGGAAGGAGCCCGGTTTACGGGCACCAGTCTCCAAATTTTTGTTTCCCGCATTCACCTCTCCAAAGTGGTATGCTATCTATCACAGCATGAGAGTAGTAGTAGCAGACTCCTAAAGAAGCGTTCGCAGCGGCCATGAAAGCTGCAGGGAGATTACGTCGATAAGTGACAGAAGTTTCACAGTGTGCTTAGTTTGTGAGAAAACAAAATGGAGGTGTCATAACTTGAATACATCTCATAAAATCGCTATTGTTTTGTCCCTGTAAGCTGACAGATAAGGCGGGTACCATTAATCGATTAATTTCAGTTATCAAACAATTGATTAATCAAACCAGGAAAATCGATTAATTGCTACAATTAACGATTAAACTATTGTGCGTTTAATCGATTTATCGGTTGGTCGAATAATTGATTAATTGTTTTGTCGATTAGTCGATGTACTTCGCTCATTTAACTACGCTCTCACAGAAGCAACACAGACATTTTAATTAATTAAAATACATTGTTGTATCATATTTTTTTAAAAGAGTGCTTTGCCTGTCCAAATATCCTCCATCCCGCCTTATTTACGAGCTGTCTAGAGAACTGATTTTCGTGGAGGAGTTGCGTTTGAAGCTACTGCTTCCAGCCACTCAAGCATATAACGAATTTCTACAAGAGCTTCATCAGAAGAAGATTAGCATATGGGAGGATTTCTATCTGTGTGATGCGATGACTAACCGTGCTTGGACAAATGGTGGTTATCAGTTGAGGCACGTTATGATTCGAATATCGGTGCATGGTTTTCACCACCGTATTTGTCGGACGAACAAAATTCGCGAACCGCGTCCTGAGTATAGGTGCATAAAATGTGACGGCCCATGTGAACGATATCACGTACTATCATGTAAACTGCGGGTAGAATCCCTCACAAAATTTTGTACTGATGATGGATCGTAAGAACCACGTTCATGCACATTGTGCGCAATAAAGTAATTATTATTATTATTATATACTTTTAAATAATGTACCTTCTTTGTGAAAACTATGCTAAAACAATGTAAAACAAAAATGTTCCTATCTTAAATTGTAAACATTGAACAGGAATTTAAAATCTTTGCTGAAAACCCTTCGTTTCCTTTTTACGAAACCCTTTCCAATTTGCATAATGTTTGTCCTTCCATTGACTCTTATTTTGTGAATGTTAACATAAACAAGGAAGGTCACTTTGTAGACTATATTTAGGCAGAAAGTATCTTTTATAGATTTCTATAATTTACATCATTCCAAAAATGAGCGTAACTAAACTTAACCGATGACCTCTCATTTCATGTTCTTTTCTTATCTTGTGTCTACTAATCAATAGTTGATTCTTTGGTTAGCCGATTGATCAATTGTTAGGTTAGTCTAATAATCGACTGAATGGCCAGTCGATTATTCGATTAACTGTTTCCGATTATTTTCAAATAGTTTGATTAATCGATAATCGAACATCGCGTATTACCAGTTCTACTGACATATGATGGACCATACTACAATACAAGACACTAGCTGACCCGTGCGAGAAATCTCGCATGTTCATAAGCCACACTTTTCCCTATAGGTTTATGATTATAGAACACACAGGCGTCCCTGCGGCCAAAATGCGAACTGAACAGCAAATGATGTCGTGTATTTTCAGACAGCAACATTATTTATGAAATTAGAATGCAATTCGACACTGCTAAAGTCATTTGTGTGCTGAGTCCATTGATTGACAGCTTAGCCGTAACATTCACCAGTTATTCGATATTTATGAAATTATACGATTTCGAAATTCCTTTAAATTACTGTTTATGAAATCCATGCAAAATGATAAAGGAAAGACCTCAGAATGTTAAAATGACATGAAAGAAGCGTCACAGCGGAAAATGTGAAGTGAACAGCAATATTATGGAGCGTATCTTCCTGCAGCACCAGTATCTGCAATTCTGACACTTCGTACAGTTTTTTAAGTCATTTTTTTAAAGAAATTATAGATATTTATGAACTTAGAGTGCAATGCGTCACTGGTAAAGTATATTCTCTTTCATTTGAATGCACATTTTTCACGATCGGTCGCTTGTGAGCGCCGCAGGAGAGATCTATACTACTGAAATAATATATATGATAATCCACCCAGGATTTTAAGTTTTACTTCACTAACAAATTCAATGCGAAGTTTGTCGTGCGAATTCAACGCGTGGAAATGTTATTTTTATGTGAGATCACACACCATACAGAGGGTAAATTATGTATCTGCGACATTGACAGCTCACGTATTAACTCGGCACACTCCCAATTCTTTTGTTGCCTTTCATCGAGTTGAGCCTAGTTTGGAATGGTATGAATATAAACGTTTTGAACCCAAAACATGAACATTTATAAACGCAATTTATGAATGTATTGTTCTGGATATGATCGAGTATTGTAAAAAAATACAATTATAAATGACATGGAGCAAAGTTTATGCTTCATAATGTCGTGATTTTGTCGAGAATTGAATAGTGAGCATTATTTTCTAATTCGTTTGCATCCAATATAATGGCGTTTTGTTTGTCACTTCATACTGTGTAATATTCAGGGTCTGTTTATAATGTGGTGTTAAAACAAAATACATAGTGAATTAATTAAGCGAATTCTTTTGTTCCAGGTAGGTCCACATTTAAATGCGGAGTGTTTAACGCCGGCATTGTAAGTATTATGAGCCATTTGTGTGTACCAATCGTACAGAACTACTTCCTGTTTACATTGCTATTTATTGGTGGATTAAACGCGAATTTTGTCCACGATTCGTATTAATTACGTTGCAGCTAGATATAGAATTTTTGTATTAAAACGTGTTTCATGATTTTGAAAACCTGGTATTTACACATGTTAATTGTCATTCATTCACCTAGGGACTTTGAAATCGTGATCATTTAACCCAGTGCACTTTGGTGTGTGTGAAATCAGTGTGATAATCTGTGTCACTGTGTTGACCATCCTAGTGTGATTATTTATAATTGAGGCTAGTACTTTGGTAGGAGACAACCATGGCCTTACTTTAGATACCTTCCCAGTATTTTCCTGTAGTAAAAATGGGGAATCAATAGATAACCTATTGTAGGATTGTAATGGTTTCTATCGCCCTCACTGTTGGGTGACAAATGTAACTGTTTCCTTAGTGGACGTTGAGCGTACAAATGTAATGTTTACTCTGACTAAGATATGTTGTGTTGATGGGCGCCAAGACCTCAACGCTATGTTGAAATCTAAATTTATATTTAACAACACCTAGCTCTGGTAGAACACCTTCAAGAATCTTTTCACTCAGATCGTGGTATGATTTGATCATTAACCCAACTAACAATTGTATAAGGAGAAGGAATTTGGTCTATATCTAATGCTACCTACTGAAAGCAAAGATTGCATGGTTAAAAGAAATGAATTTATTATATAAAACAAGTATGGCAAAATTAATAATAATATATTTCAAATTTAAATTGGAGCGTTGCGATTTGAATATTACCGCTAGAGAATTACGTGAAAACGGAGTCGGATGAATGACTGATTTTACTATTATTCCCAAGCTATGAAGTTACTGAAATACTGAATATGAAACAAAGAAACGAGAGATTATGTAGTTCTGAGTCATTCGCGCTTACCATTGGAAATTGCCGTAGCATTTCCCTCGTACTTGATGCTGAAGAGCTTCCCATAGCCTCCTGGATGTCGTCATCTTCTTCGTTAGTTGTAGAAATATTTGTAGCAATGTTATATTATGGTCCGGTCACACCGGAACCAACCACACGAACAACCACAACGGTCAAGTTTTACAAAGTTAATCGTCCTGCCTCCACGGCGCGCAAACCATATATGCACTCGTCGCCTCCCCTCTCCGGAGCCGTCTTCAAGTCGCCCGCTCTCCTCTGATTGGCTGAGCCACCACACGTTACTCCCCTCCTCAGGGTCAATACATTCGGCGCGAGGATGATGTCGATTACCGGTCCAGGCCATTTCGCCTTTTGTTGAAGCAGCAACCCAGCTTGCGTCACGCTTCTCGACAAGATTATACCGTTAGCCGAATTCCCAGTGACTCATCTCTCTCACAATACCCTAACTGACAAAACTCCGTAAAATTCCGTAATCATATAATTTTCTACGATAATGTTGTTCGTAATAATTCGCTTGATAGTGTTTTCTATAACATTGAAAACCTATCTGTATGCTTATAATTTTATAAAAAAAACGCTCCAAAAATACCTTACTAAGTTAATAATAATAATAATAAGTTACATGAAAACTTCTCTTGGCTGAACAATTTGCCGCGTAAATAAATATAGAATGGCTTCCTACCGACTTCTGTCAGTGGCGTAAAATACCCTCGAAAAACACGTTACATATTCTCCTCGGATCATCGGATGATTTACCGTGACGACGGTCCATTATGCGATTATCCCAGACACGTTAATAAAATCCCCATCCAAAATACACATGACATAAATTAAATCACCCTAAATTACATATATATACACTCATAATTTTCTTTACGCACTTTGCGTCAAAGTCTGTTGTCATTTTGGATTGCACTGTGCAACCAGTCCAATGTTTTTCATTTAGATCAATGTTCCACGGATATTTCCGCCTCTCAAATATCTCTATGTGGGAAAAATAGACATAAATAATGTGTGAGCACTGTGTATATATTATGTCACATCACACGCATCAAAGGTGTTCTGATATATATATATATCACCACAGAACTTCCTAATTTCACTGGAGGTCCCTTCCTTATGGTGAAATTAATCTCACTGATCTCACTGAGCACACGATCTCACTATTGTGGCAGCGCATCGTGACCATAATACCTAATCTCTCTCTATTTGAGACCCAATTAATATTGACTTCTGAAAAAAAAACAGTAAGTGCGCATTACATATAACACCAAATATTTCTGTGCCGTAATCGCCCTGTCTTCTTAAGTTCCCGTAGACCATATTCTAGTTAATACTAGTTCTCAACTCAGACCAGTTCTCCTCACTCAAATAATACCTTTGTACTAATTACATTAACTTACACACTTATAACTCTTACGTGACGAGGCCGTAAACAGAAATCACATGTGCTGTTATGTATGAGTTTCATGAAGGACTGTCTCGCCTTCTGGTGGCCCATCTTTTGTCTCGTGGACGCCTTAAGCAAAAATACCCTGTTCAAGCGCTCACCCATCTCTAGGAGACAAATGGGAATTCACCAGCGCTACCAAATTCTGGCCTTGGTGTATCGAGACATTTTAGTGCTCAAGAGCATTCGACAATCCCGTCATATTTCCCTGTACTTTAAAAACTCTCAATTACTTACATACTACCCCCCTGTGTGACTTCTTATACGCCTGCCTGGAAGACCAGATCTCCCACGCACCAAATACCACACTTACTCATTTGATAGGCTGGCTCGCCAGCTAAACACATTTACTTTGACACATACTTTCGTAGACTATGTATATTATACGTCCCGTATAATCTGTTTCCCTTACTATCCTCCAGCACATATGCTGTTTTGCCAATACGTTTGGATACTATAAATGGACCCTCGTAGAGATAAAAGAACTTGGACATGACATTCTCTAGCTTATTTGACTGTTTCGGCACTCTAAGTAAAACTCTGTCCCCCGGCTCGAATAGGTCAAATTTAGTTTCTTTTTGTTGGCGAATTCTCTTTTGTGCTGACTTAGATAAATTCTGTTTCGCCAACTGGACAATGTAATCCATCTCCGGTTGCTTTCCCTCATTTAAACCCAACACCCTCGCTAGTTCATTTTGTGGTCTCTTTCCGAAGTGAACTTCGTATGGCGTCAATTTCGTGCTCTAATGCTGGACAGAATTCAGCCAAGTCTCGACTTTGGGAAGATGTCCAACCCATGCCGTATGCTTGTCATGCACTAGAGTCCGAAAAAGACGAGCCACTTCCCTTAATGGACGCTCTGCAGAATTACCCTGAGGGTACCTTACAGAGGAATGAACGTGTGAAATACCAGCTTCCTGCATACTGGTTCTCCATTTCTTTGCAGTAAACTGTGGTCCACTGTCAGATAGTATCCTGAGAGGAAGGCCATACTCAGGTACATACTTATTAATGATCAGACGGCTGCACGCTAGTCCCGTGGCTTTCCTTAGCGGATATAGCTTGACATACTTACTAAAAGCGTCAATAACTATAAAAATGTACTCGTAGCCGCACTGTCCTTTAACGATCGGGCCAAATAAATCCACACACAGTAGTTCGCCGGGACTACTGGTGAGAACTGCAGATCTCTCCCCCACTAAATATTTAACTGGATATTTGCTCCTTTGACAGGTGTCACACTTAGCTAAAATCCTCCTAACATCCCTTCCCATTTTACTCCAAATGAAGTCACGACCAATTGCATAGAAGACCTTGGCAGCACCAAAGTGTCCTAATTCCCTATGAATGAACCAAATTAGCTCCTCCCGCAAAGTGGCAGGAACACATATTGCCCACTGATTATTCCTACATTTCCGTGCAAGAAGCCCATCCTGCATCTTGAACGTGAACCGTCCTACTTTCACATACTCTTCTTCACCTATTTCCAACCTAGCCAGTGGCTCCCTTAACTTAACGTCATCACGTTGCTCCACTAGCATATTTCTCAGTATCTGTAACGATGCCCTGTTGCTACTGTCCACACATGCACATATTAAAATACCGTCCTCTGCTTTAACCACAGGATAATCCCTACATAAATTAGTGTCCCTTGATAGCATGTCTGCAAGAATGTTATCTTTACCCTTAATATATTTTACTGTGAATTCGTATTCCTGCAGAGCAAGAATCCACCTACTAACTCTGTTAGAACTGAGTTTACAAGTCCTCATATACAGTAAAGCATGGTGATCTGTATGGATCTCAAATTTCCCCCCTACTAAATACATCCTAAATTTCCCTAAACTGAAAACAATACCTAAAAGCTCTAACTCAGTAATCGTGTATCTTTTCTCTGCTGCTGTCAGTCCTCACGAGGCTAAAGATACAATGCACAAATTATCCTCATCATATTTCTGACATAATACTCCAGCAATGCCTATATGTGATGCATCTGTCATAACCACATATTCCTTATCTTTCAAAGGATATTTCAGCACTACAGCTTTTTCAAAACCTTCCTTCAGCGCTCTAAAAGCCTGATCATGCTTGGACTCCCATCTCCACCGAGTCCCACTTTTAAGCAATTCCCTGAATGGTTCCACCAACCCTGAGTATTTAAGAACGAACCTCCTGAAAAAGTTGCAAATTCCCAGGTATGTTTTTATCTGTTTAACATTCTGTGGCACCTCTGCGTTAAGTATCTTATTAACCCTACTTTCTTCTGGTGTTACACCTCTACTCGACACTCTATGACCTAAAAATGACACTTCTGACTGACAGAATGACGACTTAGACAGCTTCAAAGTGAACCCTGCCTGATCTAACTTCTGAAAAACTATATCTAAATGACGTAGATGCTCCTCAAAAGTGCGTGAACTAATTACCATATCGTCAATGTAAATGGTTACAAACTCTCCTGTGTCATCCCCTAATGCGATGTTTAAAGCCCTAATTAAAGCTGCTGAACTACTCTTTAACCCATAAGGTGTCCTACAAAATTGATAAAGGTTATATTTATGACTAAACGCTGTAAATGGTCTATCTTCGTACATAAGTGGCACTTGCCAAAAACTGGAACTCAAATCTACACAAGTGAAATACTTCTTCCCCTCAAATGTTTGCATTAATTCCTCTATTGACATAGATTTCAGCTGATCTGAACAAATTCTACTGTTAACCAAACGAGCGTCTAAACAAATACGAACTGTGCGTCGGCCTTGGGTACCGGGATCAAAGAATTAACATATGGACTGTTAGAGTGCTCAATAATCCCATCTTCAAGCATCTGGTTAATTTGTGCCTCAACTGCACTCTGATAAGCGAAAGGTACAGGATATCTATGTCCTGTGAATACTGACCTATCAATAACGTTCAATGAATGTGTATAGCAATTGGCCATACCAATGCGATCCTCAAAAACTCTCCTATTACACAATAACACATCATAGAGCCGAACACATTGTTCCACCTCTATATTTCCCTGAAATGCAGTCCTCTAGACTACCGTTCGTAATCACACTGCCCACAAAACATGGAGAGCCCCGCTCTACGGCTGGCGATATCTCATTTAAAGTACAAATCACACCTACAACACTACTTCTCTGAATATGGTCATTGAACGCTACTTCTACTTCAGAATCACCCCATTTAAATTTCAAACTCCCTACATCATAACATAAGTTACCAGACACTCTACTTAGCCACTCTGAACCCAAGATAACACTGAATACTAAATTTGGAATTACAAGACAAATCTGCTTCTCTACATGATTATTAATTTTGATGTCTACTAAAACTTGCTTAGAAATTACTTTAGACCTCTTCCCAACAGCTGTGATAACAAAAGTGCTTTTAATTGGCATCTCCTCAAAATTTACTCCAGTTCCTTTCATTTTATCATAAAATGCACTACTTATGCAACTCTTCATACAACCACTATCAATTAAAACATCTGTGTACGCCTCGGACACGTTAAATTTAACTATGGGGCTCTTACTAACCACCTCCTGAATAATACCTTCCTCATTTTGTTCACGTAATAATTCATTTCTTACATTTAGGTCATAGGGTTCCTGTATAAGTGTATGGACAGGGCATGTTACAGACTGAGATTCTGACCTTACATCGCAGCCTGGTTCGTGTTTAAAGCATGGCTACCACTTGGTGTAGTACTACTCACTACTGCAATGGTCTGGTTGTTCTGGGTTGTGTTAACGGTATCTCTCTGTCCGTTATTACCATTGGGCTGATTCCCTCCTTGACCCCTGTTCTGGTTATAATTATTATTGTTATTATACCTCCCTTATTTACCCCTAAAATCATTATTTCGGCCTTGATTTCCCCTGAAATCGTTATTTCTACCTTGGTAGTTCGTACCATACTCATTTCCTCTGTACTGGTTTTGCTGATAATTATTATTATTATTTTGGTTCCCCCTATTTTGGACGCTGGCCCCTTCGCCACTGTTCCCTTGAACTTCCTGATTCCTATTCTCATTAGGCCTGTTATTATGGTTACCCTGGTTCCTACCGAAATTCTCCTCGTAACCACCTCTTCCCAGAGCATCGAATGTACTTAATAAATTTTCCACTTGTGAAATAGATTTAACATTTTGTATACAGGCAGCTTCTTTGATTCTATATGGAAAATGTCTTAGTAATAGCCTGACTACATCACTTTCCTCCTTCAAACCATCCAGATATTTACACGTCAATACCTGTCCTAAAAAGTACTCGGTCATTGTGTAGTTTCCTCTCGGGTTATATTTCCCACACACAATTCCCTCACGATGCTGAGACTGAATTACCTCATTCCAAAATTTCTCACAAAATTTAACTTTAAAATCTGAAATATTCTCGAAATTGTCTCTGTAGACAGCAAACCAGTTTCTTGTCTCCCCTACAAACGCTTGCTCTAAAATCTCAACTACCTGGCACCACTCAATACTACCATCTTCCAACCTCTCCCCGAATTTATTTTCTATTGTATTCATGAACTCCATTGGACAACCCTGCCGTTTCTGAATTTCCCTAGTTCTATTTCCCTGTGTGTGC
Organism: Meconema thalassinum; assembly: GCA_946902985.2. NCBI lineage: Eukaryota > Metazoa > Arthropoda > Insecta > Orthoptera > Tettigoniidae > Meconema > Meconema thalassinum. The sequence continues at coordinate 1,910,419,174 of OX336388.2, read as the reverse complement.
TATTCACATAAACTGGCCTACCCTGACTATTTTCCTGCCTAATTCTAGCTTTCAACTTCTGTTCTAATTCAGCAATTTTCTCCTCAGCTTTTCTTTCAATATTAGTTACAGTTAACCTTATGCTCCCTTCCTATGCTTCAACTTTACCACTTAACTTAGGTTGTTTCTCATTAATCTCATTAATGCTTTCCTTATTCCTCTGCCTTAATGCATTAACTTCAGTGATTATTTCTGCATGTACTTTATCAATTCTTCCCCCCAGCTGTTCTTTAACCACTTTAGTTGCTACCTGAATCTTATCAATTTCTCTCCCCAATTGCTTTTTGACCTGCTGTGTTTCAAGTTGCACTAGTTCTTTAAAATTTTCAGCCTGTGTACTGATTCTAATTTCTAACTCCTCCTGTACTTTTCCTAATTTTTTGTCTACATCTGCTACAATTTCTTTATCCTTCTCTTCCATCACCCCTCTGATTTCTCCTCTAATCTGCTCAAATTTCGTATCTAGTTTTAGATTGTTCTCTTCAAATTTCTCATTTAATTTATTGCTCATTTGTTTACTGTTTTGTTCTAATTTAGCATTTAAACTATCACTCAGTTCCCTATTACTCTCTTTATTTTCCCTACTATTTTGTTCAAGTCTAGCGTTTAAAGCGTCTGTACTTATTTTATTTTGTTGCATAAACTGAAGAAGCAATCTCTCTAACCCTGCTTGACTGTTTTGATTACCCCCCTCAGTATCGGGATTTACCTCCGACATCCGTGTACTGCTTTCATTTCCAAGACTAGCCATACTGCTCGTATCTTCACTATCCAACTGGTGACCACTACGCAACTCCATCTCTTCCTCAACACTACCCATGCTGATACACACCGATAAATGAATAACCCTCAAAATACAGGCACAGAAATATATACCCTTCTCCTTCCACAAATGTTATTAGGTTTTCGGTCTCACGTTGGTAGCGACAAGTGAAACGGGTTCTACTAGCCCTTACTATTGGGTGACAAATGTAACTGTTTCCTTAGTGGACGTTGAGCGTACAAATGTAATGTTTACTCTGACTAAGATATGTTGTGTTAATGGGCTCCAACACCTCAACGCTATGTTGAAATCTAAATTTATATTTAACAACACCTAGCTCTGGTAGAACACCTTCAAGAATCCTTTCACTCAGATCGTGGTATGATTTGATCATTAACCCAACTAACAATTGTATCAGGAGAAGGAATTTGGTCTATATCTAATGCTACCTACTGAAAGTAAAGATTGCATGGTTAAATGAAATGAATTTATTATATAAAACAAGTATGGCAAAATTAATAATAATAATAATAAAAATAATATATTTTAAATTTAAATTGGAGCGTTGCGATTTGAATATTACCGCTAGAGAATTATGTGAAAACGGAGTCGGATGAATGACTGATTTTACTATTATTCCCAAGCTATGAAGTTACTGAAATACTGAATATGAAACAAAGAAACGAGAGATTATGTAGTTCTGAGTCATTCGCGCTTACCATTGGAAATTGCCGTAGCATTTCCCTCGTACTTGATGCTGAAGAGCTTCCCATAGCCTCCTGGATGTCGTCATCTTCTTCGTTAGTTGTAGAAATATTTGTAGCAATGTTATATTATGGTCCGGTCACACCGGAACCAACCACACGAACAACCACAACGGTCAAGTTTTACAAAGTTAATCGCCCTGCCTCCACGGCGCGCAAACCATATATGCACTCGTCGCCTCCCCTCTCCGGAGCCGTCTTCAAGTCGCCCGCTCTCCTCTGATTGGCTGAGCCACCACACGTTACTCCCCTCCTCAGGGTCAATACATTCGGCGCGAGGATGATGTCGATTACCGGTCCAGGCCATTACGCCTTTTGTTGAAGCAGCAACCCAGCTTGCGTCACGCTTCTCGACAAGATTATACCGTTAGCCGAATTCCCAGTGACTCATCTCTCTCACAATACCCTAACTGACAAAACTCCGTAAAATTCCGTAATCATATAATTTTCTACGATAATGTTGTTCGTAATAATTCGCTTGATAGTGTTTTCTATAACATTGAAAACCTATCTGTATGCTTATAATTTTATTTAAAAAAAAACGCTCCAAAAATACCTTAATAATAATAATAAGTTAATAATAATAATAAGTTACATGAAAACTTCTCTTGGCTGAACAATTTACCGCGTAAATAAATACAGAATGGCTTCCTACTGTGTCCAACTCTAGGAATGGGTATTCCAAGATTCAGACACCTAGATATCAAGGGAAAGGCTACAGCCGCTTTTGAAAGTTGAGATATTTGAATATCGCGCTACATTGCTTCTCGAAGCAATTGGAAAGAATATACCGATACTAGCATGTCAAGTGACGTAGCGAGTAATAGCAGAGGTCGAGGCTATTTATTGATTAAATAGTTAACCATGGAGTAGAGACTTGAGACTGGGATCAGATTACTGGCACGGCCAAATGAAAGAGAATGCACTTAGTATCAAGTAAGTCGGACCAGGGATACTAGAGATATGAGGATTTCTAGATTTCAGCGTGATGACGCGTGACCCTGGCAGTTTTGAATAAAATCCGGCCGGCCGAGGCATCGATAGCTCACTTCGACACAAGCACTTGCCTAGCAAGTTGCTGCTATGCTGAGCCAAGGCACATGGTTGCCCGATCTACGCAGAAGTAATTTTCAAAGTTGTGATAGTCACAAAAGTGCTGCGCTACGAAGTGGAACTTAGTAAGTTTCCGGCGAGGAGAATCACTGAGGTGATTGAATTTTTTTTCTACAGACATTAGTGGAAATATTTATGTTTCTACATGGACATATGCTAGACTTTGTCTAGAATTAGTACTTTGTCACAGTCCAGTAATAACCTAATACTTGGATATTTAATCCATTTCAGTCAATTTTCATATTGGTAACTTGTTAACCACTTCGATCTATCAGTACACTGAAGACCAGTCGATCACGGTGGTGTTCGTTAGTCTACGCAAGGGAAACTACAGGTTGCTTAGCGCATGGTAGATGGCGTGAAGCCATGCCCAGGGAACGATCTTCAGAACAGCCGTTGATTGTTTAGACTGTCAGTGTCTTCGTGTATTGAAAAGATTACCGTGAGTTATGTTACAACTGACATATCTAAGAATAGATCACTTAGATCTGACCCCATTTAAACAAACTGTTATGGCTTTGATAGAAGCCCATATTAAAATGGAACAACAGTTAATTCAAACGTCAAGAGATACTACCACTATGTCTGACTAGACGGATTGTGGGTATATAATGGCGGCCGATACAAGGATTATACATGCTTGTCCAATAGGGCATGTCTACGGATAAATCTGGTACAGACCAGGTTCACTACGCTTCAAGACCATCAAGAAATGTAAGCCACATTTGAATTATATTATGCCTAGCTAATTGGAACAAACTATTTTTTCGGCAGATGACCAACACATTTATTTTTCTTCGTATTTAAATCTTGCAATGATTTACGCAAGATATATTAGAGTTATTCTGAGTATTTTCAGCACTCAGAACAATTTAGGATCGATGACCGAGCATTTCGAGCATTTATTTGAATATTTCATATTTTAGGGATATCACGGAAAACCGTCGATGTAATGGTTGAGTTAAATTATTTTTGTTGAGGAATGGATATTTTTTCCATATTCGAAGATTCGAACATGTGGATTCTCACATAATGAGATGATAATTAAATATATTTAAAATAATATAACAAATAATAATAATAATAATAATAATAATAATAATCCACTGATAATAATAATAATGATTTTTATAACTTTTCTAAATAATTCTTGGATATTATATTTTATAATAATCATATGTATTGAGAGAGAGCCTATGAAGTAGTTTAATCATTTCTAGTTTGGAACAGGAGATTTTCCGAAGGAGAGTGGTTAGCGCAAGCCCGCATTCAACCAACATTTCAGTTCTGGTTGAACAGTTAATATTTGCAATGAGCAAAGTATATTTTTCAGATAACACGGAGAGGCATGAAACGGGAAGCAATTGATATTTGTATCAAATAGGAAATTTTTGTGTTTATATAAAATCATGACGTAAATACACTCGAAAGTGAAATAAAGATTTTCATAAGTATGGTAAATTCACGGGTTGAACTGAATGGTAAAATAAAATAAACTTGTAAGTTTATTAATCTTCCAGTGTTGATAACAAGCAGAGGCTTGATTTATTGTATAAATTTTGGGAAGAAAATTTATGTGTGTGGAGTAGTTGAAATGCCATTCCCAGGTGCGCATGTTTAAGTCGCAGGAATGAGGAAGTTTTTTCGAGCATCAATCAAATAGCAGGTTCGATGGCTCAGGTTTATAGAAGGAGTATTGGAACTACACATTTCGTCGTATGAATGACCCGAAGGTTATTTCTTAGAAACCATCAGTTCTTATTTCAACCTTGTTTACGAATTCCATTTAGACTGTGATTTTGTTAGAACCCGGATTTGTCATGATAGTAGTTTATTCTTCCTCAGAGGAAGACCTTTGCCGTTGTTGTTGTAATATTGTGTTCTTACACAAATAATAGAATGGGCCACTGCCAATTAAAAATAATTCTTTAACCACGAATAATTTGAAGGATATTTTCAATCCTAGTGCCATGAACTAAATGAATTTATTTTGAAGCTACAATTCTTATTTCCGCATTCTGTCGAAGAATTGCAAGTTGTGAAAGTTACTAAAAGGGCCACAAATATAAATATTTTTCTTAATGATGATTCTAAGTGGAGAATCGAATAGTTGAATGGTTCAACAATTTATTGATCAAGTTGATGATTCAGAAATCATATATTTTGTTAGGAACTTGAAGTTCATAATCGAGTCACTTCTCGAAATGTTTAATGTCAGAAGAACAATTAATTTTTGTTGTGCTTCGCACAGTTCTTCAATGCTATGCTCAAGGTCAAATACTTTTCAGATGTTATTAATATGTGTAAATAATTTGTGTTGATTCAATGATGATAATAATATTTTTCGACAATATATATTTTTGAAACTGGAAAAATAAGTGAAAGTTAAAAATTCTATGAACATTTATTCTACGAGTGTTAATATTATGTAAAAATTCAAACAGTGAACTACGATATTTCCAGTAGAGACAATTAAATTTGAACTGGAATTAATCATAAATAATTTTGGAACACAGTCTACAGGACTATTAATCAGACTTGTGTTTCCAAAAAATAATTGTCAAATGTGTTTGGAAAATTTCTGTAAATAGGAGTGTGGGTCGCCACACGTGAATGATGTTGCTTTGAGCATTTTTGCAGTCAATTTTAAATTCAAAATAAAATGAGATAATTTTACAGGATGTGTTATACCCAATTGAATCTCCTTCTATCCTTATTGTTGCATTGAGCCAAAAATCAGTAAAGCATTTTTTTTATTTGATGTCGTTTTTGCGATTTGCTTTAACCCATCTGGCGCTCCGGGATATTTTGACTCTCGTGCTGACTGATTATTGGTAAAATGCATATGTGGTCGTGCGGACTCCGGTCTAAACGGGCACACTACTGACTTATGTCAGTGGCGTAAAATACCCTCGAAAAACACGTTACAGGATGACTGACGTAGGAATCGAATCGGTCTCTTATCAGTTCTGCCTCAAAAGGCTCAGCAAACGTATTTCTAGCCCTGAGACACAAATTAAATTTCTTGGCGCGTCAATCAAACCTGCTTTCGTGGGGATAGTCATACTCCGAAACAATTCTGCATATAAGCTTTTGTAGTGTTCTCTTAAAACGTTGCATCAATGTTAAATGAATTTTCAAATGGCTACTCGCGTATAATGTGTTCCGAACGCCGAGAATAGTTGGGATGGGATTCGAACTCACCTATTCTAATATCTGCCTCACAAGGTTGAGTGTATCCCATTACAGCCCTCAGACCAGAATTAAATTCCTTCTTAGAGTGGGAGGAGCCTCCGTGGCTTAGGCGGCAGATAACAAACTGAGCTTAACGCTGATCCAGCTTCACTAAATCGCTGTCTCTCACCGCTGGGTCCGTGGTTCAAATCCCGGTCACTCCATGTGAGATGGACAAAACAGAGGCAGACAGTTTTTTCTCCGGGTACTTCGGTTTTCCCTGTCAAAATGTAATTCCAGCAACACTCTCCACTAGTATTCCATTTCATCTGGCATTCATTTAATCATTGCCTCAGAGGAAAGCGACAGGCTTCGGCAGCCGGCACTGTTTATATCCTCGCCGCTAAATAGGGGGCTTCATTCATTCCATCCATGACCTGATCGGTTAGACTGGAAACAGGCTGTGGATTTTCATCATTAGAGTGGGGAATCGAAGCCTGATCTCAGGGATGACAGACAAGAATACTAATCACTGTGCCACAAGTTGGTCGTCAATTTTTGAAAAGGAACTATTGTAACCAACATCGTTGAAAAGTGAGATGTCCTTGTCGCCATGACACGACACAGACCAGAGATAACCTATGCTGCACGTAACCTACTGTATGCGCTTCCCCATGAACCATGTTACAAAGAGTACAGAAATTATAGCTCTGCAATATAAATACTCACTACGGGAAATATTTACATGGGTGAAATGCTGATTAATAACCAGATAACAAACTGAGCTTAACGCTGATCCAGCTTCACTAAATCGCCTCAAATGCTTTGCCATGGAATAGTTCCACATTACTTAAATTCTTATCGGCGGTGCTATCCTCGTGTCACGTTTTTATCGCTGTAATTGATTCATTGAGGTTTAAAAACACTGGTTAGGTTTTGCCAGTTTTGCTTAGTTCAGAGCCAAACCTGATCATGTTGCTTGTACCCAGTTTGATCGGTTTGGAATCAGTTGTATTGATCAAATAAACCTCCAAACTTACAGAGTAATCTCTTGGAGGAAGGAATGGAGCTGACATAGAGCCTCGCATTCACTGAGCCCTTTTGGTATCAAGGTACTACTGGTGAAATGAGGAAGGAGCAATGCAATCCGTCCTCTCTCTGGAACGCTAAGGCACTGTAAACACTAGGTATTATCGCCCGCCATTTTGGTTCATGGGTCCGTTCCCTTCTATTAACCCTCTAAGTGCCAAGCCGTTTCCTCAAATACTTGTTGAAAATGTCAAGGCATTTTCAATCTTTATGCATTGAATATTCACAAAAACACAATCTCTTTAACATGTTAGGTGCATTTAATTTTGTTTCAGAATTTGGCCAACTATAGACCACATAGATCCTAAGGCTTTCTGGTCAATCTCTTCTTTTCCTCCCTGCACATCTTCATTCTTTCATTTCGAATCATACGCTGCTCCACAGAAATTACTAATTTAGGCCTACATTTTGGTGGATTCTCCTTAAATGTCTTAACGCTGTGAATACAATTTCGAAACATTTTCCTGTTAGGTGCATTATTTACGTTGTAATTTACAATAAGGCCTCATAAAAGGAAATATGCTCGAATTTGTTTTGTATACTTCCTTTAATTTTACTTTATTTTTCAATAAAGTTTATTTTCTAACGTTCAGGCTAAGTTTCTGAGAAATGTGTAGTAATTATCATTCAGGTTTGAACTTAAATAGGTTAATACCATTTTGATAAAGTTAAACACAACCATCCCAAAGAAATATTAATAATATTTAATATTTATCACTTCCATAGACAACAAAAGTGTAGTGACCTGAACATCCGGTGCACTTGGTCAGTAAAAATCACTTCCTCTTCAGACTAGCTTGAAACCTCTACTTTTGAACAATATGAAACACTGAAGTGAAATATAACAAAACCATTGCGCTCTTTTCGTACGCGGAACAAAAGTCGATCAAATTGGTTCGTGGCACTAAGATGGTTAATTGCCAGCGCACTTAATATATCTCCATCCTTCCTGCTTCTGCTCAAATCACAGATCAAGTATGAATCAAACACACACTTTTGCGATTGTAACAGCGCCGAACTTGCTGCTCGTTGGATTGGACCAGTAGTGGAGGATTCTATGAGCTAGGCTAGCTGTGAAGCCTACAGATTTGTCACCTTATCAGATTTATTATTATCGTTTTTAGCCTACTTTTCACATTTTGCAAAAATGAGGAAAAATTAGACTTATGAGATCGGGCAAATGTATGTGTGTCTGTCTGTCTGTCTGTCTGTCTGTCCTTCTGTCTGTCTGTCCTTCTGTCTGTCTGTCTGTCTGTCTGGCTGTGTGTGTGTGTCCCCCTATCAACTCCTAAACGGCTGCAGTAATCGAAACAAAATTTGCTAGGAGTAAATATCTATACCTGAATATCTCACGACCATATTTGAAAATGATGCCAGTGCTACCAACTGCTGAAAAATCGCAAATGAAATTTGAGCTCCATGTTGGATATCTTGGAAGGTATGAATAGGAGCTATTTCAAAATTGGCACACGTATAGATAATAATATTGCAGTTTAATTTCCAGGAGTCCATACATCGCAGTGTTGCCAAAATGAATATACGCCTTCTGATAGGTCCAAATTTTAAATGCATATAACTTCTACACTATCAATTGGATTTCAACCAAATTTCGTATGTGCTATGTGTACATAAACAGACATGACTGAACGTATTATTAAGATCCACCAGGGCTGCCAACTGTTAATAAATGCTCTCAATTTCTTTTATCCAAATACCAATATATCAGAAAGTATGCCAGCCGACAGCTTTAAACTATGCACACGTATAATACCTGACATTCTATATTAATTTGGAGAAACTTATATACGTCAGTGCTACCAACATGATTCTAAGCCTGCTGAGAGGTCCAACTTTAAATACATGTAACTTCTATACTATCATTTGGATTTCAACCAAATTTCGTGTGTGCTATGTGTACCATAACAGATATGTATATGCCGATTCTTAAGAGTAACCAGGGCTGCCAACTGTTAGTAAATACTGTCTCTATTTTTGTTACCCTAATATCAATATATATGAAAGTATGCAAGGCAATAGCTCTAAACTTTGCACACGTATAGTACCTGGCATTCTAGATTATTTGGAGTAACTAATATACGTCAGTGCTGCCAACATGATTCTAAGCCTGCTGATAGATCCAATTTTAAAATGCATGTAACTTCTATACTAACTAATGTATTTTATTCAAAATTGACACAACAATAGATCATAATATTTGAGATTATTTCTGACCAATACATGTATGTCATTGTTGCCAACATGATTTTACGCGCGCTGTTAAATCCAATGTTTAACTGCATGTAACGTCCATGCAATCCATTGGACTTCAACCAAATTTTGTGTTCTGTACCTTAAGAGATGGAACTAAGAATATATTCAGTCACCAAGGCTGCCAACTGTAGTTCTCTATTAGGCTACAGTATACTATTTATACAGTATTTCGAACTAATTAGAAATTTCGATATTACCAACTTAATTTCGTCATTATTCTAGATAGATCCATATAGATTAATCATTGGCATAGATCTTAAATTTTAAGAAAAGTAGGCTCTTTAGTTCGTTACGGAACTTCTTGTTTGCATTGGCATTCCATATTTCAAGTCTACAAGTCTTATAGTATAAATTCAGCATTTCTTAGTTTTAATTCATTTCAGCTGAATGTGACATCCAATGTGTGACCAATGCTTCGCCGCAGACCTCTAGACTGTAATTATGGGGGAATTATTAGGATTACGCACTACAACTTTTATACAGTTAAATAACAATAAATGTAAACCTCAAATCAGTGATCAGGATCTGATGATGACCACTTGAAGGTCGAAACGCGTAACCTTAATAATTCCCCCATTATAACAGTGATCATGACTAATACATGTATTTTTCTCCAGGAGTGTTATTTATTTTTTTCTTAATGTCTTTGTACATATATTACATACATTGTACCCAGCCCAGTGTTTGGGCAAATTTGTATTGACCGACTGAAGAGCTACAAATAACGGTTTGTATATGCAACACTGAAAAATGGCCTCAAAAGTCTACAACACACTACTACAGTCATCGCATACATACAGGTTATCAGACAAGCTGAACACACACCCATTTACACCAGGCCGATGACCAACCTGTCCCAAAACCCGTAAATGAATTAAAAACGACAATAAAACTCCTTGTTACCATACAAAGTAACTGCATGGGTGACCCCACAACCATGCTCAACATTTTACATACACCCTGTATTCAATGAAGAAACTCCTCTTCATTCATCCATTTCTATGTTTCCGATATTATATTGTGTTCTCTTTGACAGGAGACAGACTCCGAGAATGGTTCATTTGTTCCAGTAGACAGTTATCTAACTTCAGTATATCTCAAATCGGTTTCTCACTTTGTAAAAGGAAAGGGCTTTGAAACTTCGCACTCTTCTCGTCTATATCAATAAAATACTTTTGTAAAACCCAAGGACACTTTGATAGCATTAGAAACTTTCTTTTTAATTATACATCAAGTGAATTGCTCCCGATAATAATATAAGGTGAAAGCCTGTCAGAGCCAATCAGCTATAGCGTAGTGTTGTGCTACAGTAATATACAGAGCCACCTCTAGTGACATCTGAATGTTTCCAAGACATGTAACTGGTGTATCCGCTACCCGCACTGGATTTATGTTGCAGAATGAGTTGTTTCCGTCGCTATAAATTATTACACAGATAGCTTTCACCCTTCGAATGGAAAAAGAAAATTTGTTACCTCTAATTTTAGGTTGTCAATTCGCCCAGCCTTTTAGCAATTAATGTTTTTTGAAGGATGATGCCAACCGTGTGTGTCGGACATAAATTCAAGAGGCCCTCCAAGTGTGTTTTAATTACTTCTGTAACATTTATGGTGTTTGAAGCCATTTTAAGTGTTGCTTTAATAAACGAAAGTTAGATGCTTTTCAGTCGGTCAACACGATTGTACCCAAATGAGATGAGTTATTCGCTAATCCTGAAAATAAAAAACAACAACATGAGATTAATAAATACACTTGGATGGCCAGTTTCGATCGTCAAGCGATCATCGTCAGATCCATTACACTTAAGCTACAAAAGTTTTATGTCTGAAAGTATGGGTGAAAATATTTACAATACGTACAATTCTTTAGTTGCGTTATTAGTTGAGATAGTTCAACTCGTCAATATTTGTTAGTTACAGTCTATGTGATGTTTTGTTAAAATACTGAAAGTGGTGATTGACCTCCAAACTTGCTTGTCTAGAGTGAATATGTGATTGTAGTCAACTAGTCAATTCAGGTTGTATTGTGCCGGCTGCTAACTAATATTGATGAGTTGAACTATCTCAACTAATACCGCAACTAAATTAGCGTACTTATTGTGAGGTTTGAAGCCATTTTTCAGTGTTGCCTAAGTAAACAAAAGTTTGGTGCTTTTCAGTCGGTCAACACGAATGTACCCAAATAGAGCTGGGTTATGCCCTAATCCTGAAATAAATTACATGAGATTAATAAATACACTAGGATGACCAGTTTCGATCGTCAAGCGATCATCATCAGATCCATTACACTTAGGCTATAACATCTATGTTTGAGAATACAGGTGAAAAATATTTACAATATGTACAATTATTTAGTTGCAGTATTGGCAATGCAACTGTCGGTGTATGCTAAATGTAGTATATCAAATGTTAGGTGAAATGCTAAAATGGTGATAAAAATCCGGAGTTTGTCTGTTTGGGGTGATTATATGTGTTACGGAACACATTCAGCCGTATGCGAACATATGTGTGACACGGGGCACAGCTTTACTAAAATCGAGACTGACCTAAAAATAATTCATCACGAATCGAAAGGCATAAAAGAAGCAATCGAGATTCACCTAACCAAACAAAACAATCCCAACAATCTAAATGAACACACTTTTATGGAGAGATCACCCCTTTTCACTCTACTAAAAAACACACCCTGTCGGAAACAAGACACAACTGAGCGATGCAGCCAAACTAGATAAAAGGAGGGAGGGACAGCGGTGGTTAATAGGTAAATGTTATCTGGATCAGGTGTACTATGTACTTTTTTCTGCAATAAACCTAGGCCGGTATGCGTTGCAGTATTAAAGGTGCAGGAACGTCTTCAATAGACCGGGCAGCGCTTTGTTCGAATGCCCTTTTAGTCCACGCGTGGCGGAGACAGTTCCACGGTCTTTAATAGTTGTAGATCTTCCTCTATTCAATAACATACATTCTTATCTAGATTTGGCAAGGTCACACAAATAAACATTGCACTGACCTCAGAAAGCACATTGGAACAAAGGGGGGAGAAAGTAAAAACCAGTTTCGTCCAGTAAACACCCGGGTTCAGTCGACCAAAACTGGTGCTAGAGTGAACACGAAACTGCTCGAAGTTCCAGCCAGGAAGACAACCGGATAAGTATCAGCCTGTATTATTACAGTATAACCCTAGTTTTTTATAACCATATAATCACCCCAAACAGACAAACTCTGGATTTTTATCACCATTTTAGCATTTCACCTAACATTAGATATACTACATTTAGCATACACCGACAGTTGCATTACCAATACTGCAACTAAATAATTGTACATATTGTAAATATTTTTCACCTGTATTCTCAAACATAGATGTTATAGCCTAAGTGTAATGGATCTGATGATGATCGCTTGAGGATCGAAACTGGTCATCCAAGTGTATTTATTAATCTCATGTTTTTTTTATTATTAGGGAATAACCCATCTCATTTGGGTACAACCGTGTTGACCGATTGAAAAGCATCAAACTTTCGTCTCTAACATTTGTTGAGTATCAAGTATTTTACAGTACACGACCGAGACACGTTAATTTCTATGCCTGGTAGGTGTCATCTACGATGACTGCATATAAAATACTGTACGGTGTTCATAAACCACGGGAACTCCTTTTCATAATATGGAATCCTAACCACCGCACTCGACTTTTCACTTTGAAGATCTCACAATGGTCTAGGTATATATATATATATATATATATATATATATATATATACTTTCGTGTCCAGGACAGTACGATACAGTCATTTACAAATTTAAAACATATTTACAATATACACACAGAGTTTGAGCATATCAAATTGATATTGTTACGAGAGCAGGATTGCTTCATTCCCTCTTGCGTGACTCACAGCCGCCTGAGGCTACCTCTGGTCTCTGTCGGCCGGCTACTTGCGCAGCGGGAACAAAGACATGGTCTGGAATGTTCCCGGCGTACCTGGTGATGGAACTCTCGGGAGGAGCCGTGAACTCTCCTACTCGAGAAACGTCCATTGAGTCACCACCCTCCCTATATAAAGGGGCCTCACCAGCGAGGGAGGGCCTGTGTTTTTGAGCTGGTGTGTGTTTTTACCTGTGCGACAGTAGTGTGGCGACGTGATGTACGAAGTTACGAAATCCAAGTGAGACTGATTCTCCAGACAGTGAGGCAGTGTGAATCATACGGAGGGACTGAGTTTTGAGGAGTGTGTACTTACCTAGTGCGACAGAGATATTGTGGTGATTTGCGAAACGCAGTGGGCTGTTCCCTAGTCAGCGGACAGCGAAGCAGAGTGTAGTGGTGAGTGACCGGCTATCGTAAATAACTGTAGTTTGTGTACAAGGCAGAGTTGCAGGTATTAATAGCGAGGACAGTAGTGTGAAAGCAGGCTAAGTGTGGAAGCTATAGTGACTAGTAGTGTCTTATGAAGTGAGATTCGGTGCTTATTGTGTGTTGTATTTTCCTGGCCTGCAAAAAGCTAATATTTCGTTAAAGGAACAATTGTGTTGTGCTTTCACCCACCGTAATCCAGTTAACAAACTTGCCACTAGGGCCAACACCTAACAATATTGAGGCCCAGAATTCGGCAGTCTTCATTGCAGGAGCATTTGCCGAAACCGGGTCATCCTGCGGGCAGGTTTCAGGCAATTTCGGGCAGACCAAGAGGTGTTACACATCTTGAATTTCTACACATTCGCAGGATGCATCTTCAGTAATGTAGCCCCACCGCTCTAAATTTTGCTATCACCGCGTCACTCCAGTTCGCAGTCTGTTCAAAGTCTGCCACGCCTAATATGGAAGTTGAAAACCAGTAGCCGGCTCTTCTTTGGGTTTTGGCCATTACATCCAGGTGTCCTGTTTCGCCATAGATTTATACGGCGAGCGGAAGATGTTGTTGCAATTGCTTCAGTTGTTCGAAAAAACCTCTTTCTTGACTTCAGCCTGGGACGTGATTCTTCACTTCCAAACATGGGATGTCTAGGATCATTTTCCCGTTTTTTCCTCAACCTCTGCCGCTGTTCTTCGTCTAATATCCGGGGGTGCTATGCCAACAAGCTGATAGATTTTGTCAACTAATGGTCCAGGTGCTCGGTTTCTTTAAGGACTGGGAACACCTCGTTGTGTAGTGGCTCTCCACAGAGGTCCGGGTTCAGCTCCGAATTCTGCCAAGAATTTTCATTCTATTCTGAGGGCTGAAACAAGGTGCACTCAGCCTCGTGAGGAAAAACAGAGAGAAGGCGGGTTCAATTCTCACCCCAGCCATCATGGGTGGAATTTTCCGTGACTTCCAACTTCTACTCCAGGCAAATGATGGGATGGTTCCTAACTTTAAGGCCTCAGCCACCTACTTCCTAATTCTCACCTGAATTACAAGTGCACACACTGATACAGGAATCATACTAACACAGGTTATCATACAAGAACTACACATGCAGCCAAGTAAAATGGGCTATAGCCTATGACCACGATGTCTAAACCCCTCAAATGAAATAACAAAACAAAAACTCCTCGACTAGACTCTACAAAATATTAGAATTGTGGTCCAAAGGTTCATACGTAATTTAAAATACCATCCCAGTCATCCTCCAGTGATTTTCTGCGGTTTGCTTCAGGTATAGGCTATGAAGAGGAGATAGTTAATTTAAGGCCATGACCGACTCAATCCCAATCCTAGCCCCAATATTACAAGTGTACATACCACACTAGCACAAGTTATCACTCGTACAGAGTATTTCACACATTGTGGATGACTACAATGTCGCAAGTCAGTTCCCGTTCGAGTAAGTCAGATATTTGAAAGGCGACAAAAATCCACGGCTCCTCGAATCGTGCGATGTAGGCTCGTAAAAGATCTGTCATATCAGAGTTGGCGATAATTAAAAAACTATCTCAGCCACTGATCATTTAGCAGAAGTTTTGGATTCACTGAGAAACAGATTGTTGAAATTGGATAGTGATTGCCCCAATGGCTCCAGCTCAAAAGACACCCTATAGCTACGGTAGCTGAGATCATACGATGATTATTATTTAATTATTATTTCCAGTATTATTAATATTAGTATTATTGTTGTAAGCCAGCCCCGTGGTGTTGGGGTAGCGCGCCTGCCTCTCACCCGGAGGCCCCGGGTTTGATCCCCGGCTCCGTCAGGGATTTTAAAACTGACGTGAGGGTTGGAACGGGGTGCACTCAGCCTCGTGAGGACAATTGAGTAGCTGCCTGACAGTGAGACAGCGCCACGATCCCGAATACCAAGATTAACAGCCGAGGGGACCCGACGCGCTGATCACGCGTCACCCCAATATCTGCAGGCCAAATGGCTGGGCAGCGGTCGCTTGGTCGGCCTTGGCCCGTCATGGGCTGTATAGTGCCAGGGGTTGTTGATTATTGTTGCTATTAATAGTGCATTTATTTTTAGTAATGTTAGCTTGCCACGGTGGGTGAGTGGATAGCGTGTCGGTCTACTAACCCCCAAGATTGCAGGTTCGCTCCTGGCCGTGCTAAGTGATTTTTGAAAGGCGGAAAAAATACGACACGCATGTCATACGATGTTGGCATGTCAAAGAACCCATTTGAATTCAGTAGGACGTGTTCATAATGGCAAAATTATTCTCGGGAGTTTCCACCAACACAAAGTTCCTAATTGCTCTACTAGAAAGCGCTATGGTGTTCAAGGAGCTTAGATATCTAACCTCTTTGACTATCATAGTGATTCAAGGAACAAAGAAATTCGACATGCAAGCTACCCTCTGGGTGTCAAATTACAAAGCTTGCACCAGGCACCCGAGGCCATACGATATTATTATTATTTAGTAATGTTATTATGATTACTAGTATCATTATTAATAATTTTCCTATTTCTAATAATATAATTAATAATAGAATTACAGTATTCTTATTAATAGTACAATTATTATTAATACTATTATGATTACTGTATATGGAACCAGAGAGAAAGATTTATTTAAAAAAATTAATCGTTCAACCTTATGAACAAGGTTGACCAAAAGGTTTCGGAAATAAAACATTAAAATATAATAACAATAATAATATCGTATGGCCTTGGGTGAAGGGTGCAAGCTTTGTTATTTGACACCCAAAGGGTAGCTTGCATGGCGAATTTCGTTGTTCGATGAGTCGCTATGAAAGTCAAGGAGGTTAGATATCTAAGCTCCTAGAACACTATAGCGCTTTCTAGCAGTGAAATAAGGAACTTTGTGTTGGCGGAAACTCCCGAGATTAATTTTGCCATTATGAACACGGCCTACTGAATTCAAATGGGTTCTTTGACATGCGAACATCGTATGACATGGTATCGAAATTTTTGCCGCCTTTCAAAAATCACTTACGACGGCCAGGAGCGAACCTGCAAGCTTGGGGTTAGTAGACCGACACGTTGACCACTCACCCACCGTGGCAAGCTATTAAATATAATAATAATAATAATTATTATAATGTTATTTTTACGCCCCATTTAACTGTTGCGGCTTTTAGAGACGCCAGGGTGCCTGAATATTGCCTTGCAGAGGTTATTTAACGTTCCAGTAAATCTACTGAAACGGCTCCCACGCATTCGCACCCTCAAATGCCAGCTGATTGCGTCAGGATTCGATCCTGCTACCATGGAGACAGCAGGCAAGAACATTACCATTGCGCCGCAATATAAAAAGAGTGCAACCAATATCAATAATAATGAATTCATAAACTCAACAGATATTGGTTGTTCTAAAATGCTCTACAAAACAAAGTTCTACAAGAATTAAATAAAACAAAGCTTCATCTTGACATGGCACCCAATCGTGTAATATGGCGACAGAGAACCAAAAAAGCTGACCCTGCTAATTTTTGAAACAAATGCTGAAGAAAAGAGAAAGAGTTATTAAGCTTTGAATAGCGCTCTCAAACTAGTACAAGTAAAACTAAATAATTAGATGGGAATCATTTGGAGCGAAAAACATTATACAGAGTTTTGTGTAGTGGCTTCGGTGGCGTAGTTGGTAGCATGCTGAGCTTCTATGCCCAAGATAGCGGGTTCAAACCCGGCCGAAGCCGTCAGATTTTTAAGAGCGTTAAAAATCCCTCAGTATGCCTTCCTTCGGAGGGGAAGTAAAGCCGGCGGTCTCATGTCATAGATTTATGGCATGTTAAAGAACCTTGCACTAATTACACCTGAGTGAAGCTAAATTGTATAAGTTAGGAATGTAAACAACGCTCTTAGGTTTCTACGTTCGTTGGCAAGAGCCGACTGCGGTGGCGTCTAGAAGCTAAGTTCTGAACTAGGCCTAGTAGTCGTTAACGGTGGCTTTTGGCAGAAAAAGTAGGAACTATTTGAAAAACTGAAAGTTGCAGTCCTTACTTGAATTAAAAAACAGATACACACCAATACAGCCATCACAATTAACACCGGTTATCAGACAGATTCTACACACACCCAAAGTACACGAGGCTACATAACCTCGTTGTCGAAGCCCCTAAACCGAGAAACCAACCAACCAAGAGTTTTGTGTAAAGAAAGTACTGGTAAATCCCTTAACATAATTATTTTATCACCATGTCAATGTATAGACAGACTGTCATGAGAGGGTTAGAGAATTCACATCCCTTTCACCCCTATAGAGCTCGTCTAACTTTAAGTTGGGAAAACGTAATCTCCTTTATCTGTGTGTTACTTGTTTCCTGAGTGAGCCTGAATTTGGAAGAGATTTCTCAGTGGAACGAGAACAATAGAAGAAGGAGAAGGAGATGACGCATGTAGATCAATATCTGAGCCCTACTGGGTCAATCTTAGTCAAGACGAGCCCACTGAATGTTTTACGACCTCCATCGACCTTCTTGCTTTGTTTATTCTGCCGAGAGGAAGTGTGATTTCTTTAGTATTCCCGGATGACCTTCAGAAAGACATAGTTACTAATACACGTGTACTAGCGTGAAAAGAGTGTGGCCACTTTGAAATTGTGTAAATTAGGCTAGTACTATTCCTTGGTGAGTAATTCCCGTAGTGTATGGGCAACACGCTTACCACGTATGTAGCTCTACTGGAGACGTTATTATCTGACGTGAGATTTGGAACTGGTCGTAATCAGCCCCACGAGGACTGTTGAGTAGATTTTGTTTTGTGGACTTTCACGACCATACATTAAATTTTTGTAATGCGTCTTAGAAGGAAGATCGATTATAGAAATAACACCATCCCTTCAAAAGCCTGAGATTAGACGGGCAGCCATATCACGAACGTTAAGCGTACTGGAACGGTGACGAAACGTCAGTAACTAAGAAATTCCAGACGAAACAAAATAACCCGAGTCACTACACCTAACAGCACTTGAGTAAATGTTTAATTTTAGTAGTAACTATGGCCTACAACTAAAGTAGTGTTGACGAGGGTGTGGTTAAGCTGGCAACGCGTCCCCCCATAATTCACAGGCTATGTGGTAGGGTTAGGAGTAATCCTTCGATACGCGTAGTTCTTAGGATGCAATTTCGTGGTTTTCTAGTTATGTTTCATTCTTCAATCGATAGAAATGAATTTTCTGATCCCATTTAAGGATAGTTATTTCCTATCTGACATTCTAGCATATGATCTTCGATTTTGGTTAAATTGCCTATTCCTGGTGACTGTTGAACAACTCACCCAGATGCAAACATGAATACTGACCTTACTTAGGCCTAGAACTAAAGTAATGTTGGTGAGGCTGCAGGTAAACTGGCAGTTCTGCTGGTAGTTAAGCTCATACTGGAACATAGATTATGTTGAACTGCATTATCTTTAGTTTATCTCCATTGGCCATTAAGGGGTGTAACAACGCAGTGGTCATGTTGGTTGTCTTCCACCAAGTTTTGAATTGTGGGGATGCTGTTTTGGCGACTTCTGGAATGACTTCGAGATACACTTTATCTCCTAGATGACACATTCAGAGCCACCAATGCCAGCCTCAACCTGACTTGGGATTTTTGAAACATAGGATAGTGGTTTGAGGAGAAAATGAGAATGTGGCCGAAGAACAGCTGTATGAACTGAAGGAAAATATTGAGAAATGGAAAATGTGTAGAGAAAAGTAAGACAATGATAATGACAAGAGGAAAGAAAGAAGATAAAGGGATTGTTAAAATTGGAGATGTAGATCTGGAAGTGAATTGATGGAAATGGAGATCAACAAGAGAATACAATGTGGGAGTGTTATCAATCATCCGGTTCGGAGTTTAAATTTGGAGAGAGACATACCACTGAAGGCTAAAGAAGTGGTGTACAAGAACTATTACTTGCCAATAATGATGTATGGAGAAAAAACTTCGCGGATGACGAGGAGAGATGACAGTAGAATACTGGCAGCCGAAATGAAATGCGTAGGAGTATGGTACGAAAGACTGAGAGAGGTAGAGTTGAAAATGAAGACATTCGAAAGGATGTGAGTGTACAGAAGCTGAATGATAAGCTGGAGCAGAACAGATTGAGATGGTATGGACGTGTGAATAGGATGAATGATGGAAGAATGCCGAAACAAGTGATGGGGGACAGATGACTGGAAGGAAAGGCCGGGGAATAGTGCGGTGGATGGATTTGGTGAAGGACAGTGTTAGAGAACATAACCTGGAGTGGAGTTCAGTGGTTGAGGAAGAATGGTGGACAGATTAGTTAAGTGGAAGGGTGTCATATTTGCTCCAAACCGGCTTAGGCTCGAAAACACTGTATGATAAAACTTGTACGGGTAATGCTACGAAAAAGAGCATAATAATAGCTGGAGATTTAAACCTCCCCAAAGTAGACTGGTCTGGTGAGTCAACTAGCTGTGGTCAAGCTCAGAGCGCTGCAAATAAATTCTTAAGGGAGGGGGGATTTTCCCAAGTAGTTGACTTCCCAACTAGAGACAATAATACCTTAGATGTTTATCTCGTAAGGCCTCTAGAGCTGTATATTAACTTTCTGAAAGTACCAGGAATTAGTGAACATTCTGGGGTTGAATTAAATATCAGATATGGTGACATTACAAAATTAGACTCTGATGTAGCAAAAAAGATCATATTCCAGTATCGCAGGGCGTATCAGGGCAAGTTTCAGGGGTATTTGAGTGAGCTATTTGTAGGATGGGCATCGGAAGGTAATCACATTAATATCCTGTGGACTAACTTTTTGAAAATTTTAAATAGCGCTGTTGATAAATTTGTCCCATTTAAATTGCTGAAACAAAACCCAGATCCTGAGTATTACACACGAGAAATTAGGAGTCCAAAACGGAAAATTAGGAAATTATACAATAAAAGACATGATAGTGACAAGTATATGTTGAAATTTAAGTCCTTATCAAGAGAGCTCGTCTTAAAAAAGAGGGCTGCTCATGACAGTTATATGCAAGGTTTACTTGGTTCGGGAGGTGATGGGTGGAAAAAAAAATTACAGTTATGTTAGGAGAAGAAAGGGAAATTCAAATAATTTGTCGATGATAATGTCCGGTGACGGTAAATTAATTACTGAGAAACAGGCCATTGCTAATGAATTAAATGTCTTTTACGGCAGTGTGTTCAATAAATCCAATAGCTGTGTGTTGGACCTTAACGACGAATCAGGGGCTCCACTTCTCCAAATAAACCAGTCAGCAATTGTAAAACTAATACAAAAACTACGTTTCAATGTATCAAAGGGTCCTGATAATATTTTTAGTGAAGTACTTAAACTAGGAGGTAGGGCCATGGCACGATACTTGGAGGTGATGTTTAATGTGTCCATAAACAATGCGCAAATCCCAGATGACTGGAAAAGAGCTACGGTAGTCCCAATATTTAAGGGATGGAGCATACTTGAATTGGGCAACTACAGGCCGGTTAGCCTTACGTCCATCGTTTGTAAACAGATGGAACATCTCATTTGCGACTACTTGAGGGAACAGTGGTAAACATTATCATGGTTTAATGATAGGCAACATGGATTTCGGAAAGGTTACTCATGCGAGAGTCAGATGCTATCACTTTTTCAAGACATTAGCGAATCGTTAGACCATGGAGTTTCAGTCGACACCGTGAGTAGTAAGCGTTTGCTACACTCCAAATATTGCATCATCATGACCAGAAATTGCGTAATCCTGATGACGTCATGGGTCCTTAGAGCGACCACGTGGTCCAGGAGCGGGGCATGTGCACTGCACGTGTTAGCGTGGGAAGGGGTTGACCTTTTGGCTTGTTTATGTGATTGTGATAAAAAGTTAATGGGTGTTGACGGCATGGGGGTTGTTTATTAGGATGGTAACTCGAAATTCAGACTCCTCTTCCACTCCTACAGGGGAGTTTCTTGGTTCGATTCTGTGTTTTGTTATTTAATTCCCGGGGCAGCCTGTGTATCATGGTTATTAAGTATTGATTGATTATTGAATTATATTTTGGTAATTTCCCAAGGAAGTGTAGAGAGTCATGTGTGTCATAACTTTTGAATGAGAGTGTACGGTGAGGCACTCGACATAGCCGGATCGCTACCAGACATGTGGTGTGCAGCTGTTCCGTTTTTGCTCGCGCCGTGCGGCAAGCCATGAGAGTAGCCAGCGCATGTAGTGCATGGTTGTCGTTAAAGTTTTTGCTCGCGCAAGCTAAATAAGTAATCAGATGTTGTAATGCGACACTCTGTTTAAGTACGACATATATTACCACAGCGTGGGAGTGGAGTTGTGTTACTCCTTCTCGCTATGTTATGTCTGTTTAATTTAAATGATGTTAACATTTTTTGTGTTCTGGCTTGCTTCATGATCTCAATCTGGTTAAAGTGTTTTATATGACATGTATAACTTTGAGTGTGTGAAATGAATTTCGATCTGTTTGTTTTTAGATTCCCAGATGTCATTAGTCAAGTCTGTAATTTTTAATGCGAGAACGAGATTGGATGTCGGTTCTCAGAGCTCCATGTGAAAATGTTTAAAATAGCTTTTTGCAGTTTGATATTCGCAATATATAAGAGCACATAGCTATGAAGTAACACTTAGTTTCAAAGCAACTCAGTTAACAATCAACATGACCATGTATGGAAATCTTTTAGTTAAGCTCCAGCAGCTCTATGAGATAAAATCTCTGAGAGAACAATCAGAGAGGCTGGGGCTAAACTTCGCAGTGAGCGCGTTCAAAGTGGAAGAGGACGTTTGGTTCAACGGGCTTAGCAATCTTCAGCAGGACATGTATAATTGCGAGTTATTGGAAATAATTCGAGACCGCCAGCATTGTAGAGAGTTGACGGCGGATGGCGTAACCCCCCACATATTGGGGGTGATCATTCAGCGGCTGGAATCAATCGACTCCGACAGTATCGAGCTGCTCGATTTTCCACCGCTGGAGGAAGAGAGTGTGGGGGGTGAAGATCGTATGGATGCCGAAGAAGGTGGAGAAGAAGAAGAAGAAGAAGAAGTCCAAATGATTAATTAAATGGACGTTGGACAGTGGGTGTTTAAAAAAAAAAAATTAAAAAAAAAATAATAATAATAATAATAATAATAATTTGTGTGGTGTAAATCTTTTTTAAAAATATATTTATTTGATCATTTGTGGTTTACATTAATTATATAATATGAATTAGTGAAAAATGATATGATCTTCGTTCTTAAAGTGGTAAGTAGTTCTTTTTCCAACAAGCGGCAGAGAGAATTGAAGATGCTGTGTTGTTTGCAGAGTGGAATATGCTGGTCTTGTGCACGGGGTAAGTACAATCATTCTTTTCTTTCTTGCGTGTGTTGGTTTTAGTGAGCTGAAAAATATATATATATAGAGACACATTAATAATAATAATAATAATAATAATAATAATAATAATAATAATAATAATAATAATAATAATAATAATAATATCTTTTGTGAGGAATAAAAAATAAAAATAAAAAAACTTACACTGTTCTAATTATAAGATATTTTTGTTGGGGATCCAAGAGTTGTGAGTTGAATCGAATCCAAGCCAAGATACGAAGGCTCGGGTTCCTTTTCTACGTAGTACTTTGTCGACTAAGTAAATATTAGGATGTTTTGTTCGTTGTAACTCTGCTTCGTAGAACGCACCAAATATTGGGATATTTTTATTATCTTTTAAAAGATATGTTCGTGGATTAGTATTTTGAACTTTATAAATTGTAAATAATTCTGTTGTCCAATTACCTTCGTACCCTTTACTGAAGTGTTTCTTGATTTTTGATATTCTTACAATGTCGCCGATTTTATATTTTGGTTTTCTTAAAGTTTCATTATATTGTGTTGGCAAGCGGGGTGGATTGTTTCTTTTCACATCATTAGGTTTCATGCCAATGCTGCGATGTATTTTGTGATTATACTTTACTAGTAACTCAGGCAAAATATGTACCCATCGGTAAGAACCTCGTGTTGTGAATTCTTTCCACATCGATTCCTTAAGAGTTCGATTAAATCTTTCTATCACACTCGCTTTAATGGAGCTGCCAGTGGAATAATGCTTTAGATTTTGTTTCTGAGACCATGTTTTGAATTCACTGTTATAAAATTCCGTTCCTCGATCGGTGTGAAAATAATTGGGCAATCTTTTACTTTGAGAATAAACAAATTTTAAGCTTTTCACAATCTCACTTCCTTTTTTGGTTTTAAGAGGAATTGCCCATGCATATTTCGAGTAAACGTCAATAATGGTTAATAAATATTTAAATCCATTATTCCATTTTGCAAGTTTGGACATGTCCACAAGGTCAGCTTCATGGAGGTCATCGATTCCTTTGCTAATAACACGTCGTCTTTTAAACTTTTTTCTAAGCGGTGCGTGAAGTTCTTTTGCAATTTCTCGTCTGATTTCGTTCATAGTTATTTTCCAAACAATGTTTTATAACATACTGTGCATTGTTTTACAAACGTTGGAATTTTTATTCAATATATCCAGCATTTCTTAGTTCTTCTTCTATTGCAAAGATTTCGCTGTCTAGTCCTGTGTGACCTGCAGCTTTCGATGCAATTAATGTTTTAAGTCTTGATACCAATTTGTTTGGTTCATTCCAGTGAACGAATTCAATATTGTTTCCGCCTTCAAATTTCCAAATGGCTTGTGGCGCGATGTGTTTTTTTTGACCATATCCAGTATGCATTGTAGTATTTGCTTCTTCATTTTCATCTGCTGTTTTTATAATTCTATCTATGTCTTCAGTGAGAAGGGGTTCAATTATATGTCTATACTTATAAGATTGCGTTCCTCTTGGAGCTGCATTGCTTGTATAATTTCTTTTGTGCACGTTTGAAACATTTAATAATTTCAAATATGAACTTAAATCACTCCTATCTATTAGAGTGGGGTCTGGTACTTTCCTTTGAATCAATTCAAGTAGACCTTCTGTAATAGGAAATTTTTCACCGCCAACTTTTATCCACTTTTTATCGAAGAAAACTCGTTCGCGTCCCAAGTATTGTTTATCATTTCTTATCGTTATACCAAATGTTCTATCCACGTTTTGTTTAATGAACGGATCAAAGTAGCGGTTAAGTAGTGAAATTATTTTGATGCTATCTCCATCTTCTTCGTCTGAAGTAGCAGTGGATTCAGAATCGTCATATTTTCCTTTTCTTTTTCGATTTTCTTTATTTTGAGTCGACGTATTAGCAATAGCTACAAGTTGATTTAATGAACTTGTTACTGGTTTAAAGTTAGTCTCTATATCTAATTCTTTTCGTCTAACATCATCTTGAAGTGAAAGATACTTGTCTTTAACATCTTTTTTTAAGCGAGAAAGTTTATCCTTTACTCGACTTTCAGCTTTAATCTTTGAGCTCTTCTCCATGACTAAACGGAAATTGTGGTTGTTTTACTTATTTATAGTATATTCAAAATCGATTTGAAGAGGAAGATCATCAGTTTTATGTTTTTTCGGGTCTCTAAGTCGAAACTGAATTTCATCTTGCTCTTCAACGACAATATCACTGCCATCCAGTTCAATCTCTTGACGTATATTTAAAATTGCATACACAATTGGAGATCTTGGTGAAACAAAAATTGGTTTTAATACACCTTTGTAGGGAAGTTGGTACTGTATGTTATGATTATGAAGCGTGTATACTGGTGAATGGATTGATGGTGTGTTGGAGAATTTCAGAATAAATTTCGATAAGTTCTTTTTCTTTACTTCATCTTTTAATATACCATATTCTTCTTTGGATGCAGTAAAACTTTCGAGTGGTTCTTTGTTAACCATTTGCTCAATTTTTTCCAGTTCAGTTTTTAACTTGTTATATTCTTCTTTGGATTCAGCAGCATAACTTTCAAGATCTTCTTTTTTAACAATATTGAGATTGTTAGCAACACCCTCAATACGAGTTTGTAAATTGCTTAAAATTTCTTTTAGTTGATTAACTTCAGTTCGTGACGCAGCATAGTGTTCTACAAACCGTTTATTTGTCACGTCTTGGTCGTTAACAGGGAACTCAACATTTGTTTGTTTTTGATGTTGTAGATTGTTTACAGTTTGTTTCAATTGATCAAATTCATGTTGGGAAGCGGCATATTGCTCAACAAACGTCTTATTTGCAACATCGTTATCGTATATGGGGTTGTTTACGTGAGTAATTCGTCTACTCATCATATTTAAAGTTCCACCATCGTCTACGTTTAAAACGTTTTGTTTATTAAATTTAGCGATTAAGTCTTCTAGATCTTTTCGAGAGGCAGCAAAGTTTTCTAAGTAATATTTGTTTATTGCATCTAACGAATCGATTGGTTGAGATATGTTTGTTATTCTTCTATTTAACATATCTACAGTTTCATCATCTCTGTTTATATTCAAAAGAGATTTTTTAATTTCATCGAGTTCATTTGTTACATGAGTTTTAAGAAAAGAATACGTTACCGCATCTTGATTTTGAATTGGATCTTTAACATTTCTTATTCTTTTGTTACCCAAGTCGAGAGTATCTTGATCATACGGAAAGTGATCTTCTGAAAATTCTCGCACTAAACCATGAATGAATTCTACTCGTTGTAACACTTCTGTTATTCGGGTCTCAAGATATTTTTTTATATTCGATGTATGTTGCTGCATTGCAATAAGGTTTACTGCATCATTTGCAGATGATGGTAAAGCTAAGCCCGCGAGACGTTTGTTTTGAAAGTCAAGTTCTTTTTTCTCTATTTTACAAATTGAAAAAATTAAACCTTTAAGCTCGTTAAAGTTTCGTTGTATGTCTTCTTTAGACTCGATTTTATTTAGCTCATTTAATAACTTCACTACATAACCTTTGTTGCATGCATCTTCAACATGTATTGGCATTCCAACATTTTTTAACCGTTTGCCGTTAATACTTAGATGTCCGTCGCTTGTTGTTGTTGTTAGTTGATTTTCATATTGCACTAGCTTATCATCAACATATGATTTAGTTGCAATATCATGTCGTGAAGTCGGTCGTCCGATAGACACATTATTGGTTTTGTTAAACGATGTCATAGTTAAGTTGTTAACCACGCAAAAGCTATAACACGAATGGCCATTTACCTCTTTTTGAAGTCATATTTATAACTGAAAATAAACATCAAATCCATTGCGATATCGACCATTTTGTAAATCGCTATCTTTATCGATAACCAAAAAACCAAACTTAGAGTTTTGCCAACAATACGAACAAATATCAAAGAACTGTTCATAGCTCATATCTGTATTTACATGATCGTTATATACGTGACGCAAGTTTGTTCCGTCTTGTTTAAAAAGAATTAAAAAATTAGCGTTATCTCTAATTAGATGTTTAGGTATACAAGAATATGTTTGACAAAGATAAAATACGTCAACGTCGTGATGACGACCTCTACTGAAATAATCTTTCATGTGTTGTTGTTTATTGCTGGCTACATCATCAAAAACAAATATAGAGTTTTTTCTAGCCATTTCTGGAGGCATTACTTCATCATTATCGGAAAAAAAAATCACTTTTTATTTCTTTTATGGAGTCCAAAAACTTTTTTAATTCAACATATTTACTTTGAGCAAGTGATTTAGAATAAATATAAACGTTTTCAAAACGAACTCCATTTTTGTGGCATAATAAATTTAGCATTACGTTTGTTTTACCGCAGTTCGATGGACCGCAAATGATACATCGAATTGTGTTCGGTAGTAAAACACCATGCTTTCTTTTTTCACTTTTACTCTGGTTTTCAGCATTAGTAAATGAAATTACTGGTAGAGTGTTTGACTGCTTAACAAACTTCAACATGTCTACGTTTACGTCTGAGAATGCACACTGCACAAAAAATCACATCACATCAACATATATTGCTTCCACACGTATCATAACTTGTATTATGTGGAATAATAGTAGGATTTTCAGGATTTAAATCAACGTTGCCGACGTAAAACCCTCTTATATATGGACAATATGGCGCCCATTTTTCATGATCATTTAAAGGATTATCGTTTTCCCTCCAATTTTCAATTTCAATCTTACAGAATATACATTTCACCTTATCACCATGTCCAGTATAATAAAACCCTGCTGGTGCTAAACAAAATTCGTTTGGACAGGGAAGAGGCCAATTTTGAAAAGTTTTAAGTCTTTCATATTCGCATTTCAATTCTATGCTAGGAGAAATATTGTTTACGTAGGGGCAAGAAAAACCCCATTTCTTATGTTCTTCAAACGGATCATCATCTTCTTCCCAATAACTAAGTTGCAGATTACAGAAAGCACACCTAACCATATCCTTATATCCAAAATAGAAAAATCCTGCAGCTGCTAACCATGCAGTGTTCGTAAAACTGTCTGAAGACCAGGTCTTAAATGTTTTTAGCCGATCTCTTTCAGATTTTAAATTCATTTCTTTTTGACTCAATATCATTTGCAATAACTGTTTTTTGGAATACTTTACACAATTAAAATACTTCATGATGCTGGTTTACTTCACAAAGAAAAGATGTTCACCACACAAAGCTAAATGCGAACTGACATGAATCAACAAAACACGTTGGCTAATATGCACGTGTTGGGTTGGCCGAGCGGTCTAAGGCGTTAGACTTAAGATCTAATTTTCAGAAATTGAAAGCGAGGGTTCGAATCCCTCACCTGACAATATTATTATTATTATTATTATTATTATTATTATTATTATTATTATTATTATTATTATTATTATTATTATTATTATTATTTTATTTACATGTAGAGTGAGGAGGTAATTGATCATTAATAAGAACTTTCATATGAAATGGTACAAAAGACATTTTTTTTTTCTTCTTTATTCATTTAGAATTACAATTAATACAATTTTATTTCTCTTGAAGTAATCTCATTCTTTTTTTAGTTGTCCAGATGAGTGTGGCTGTGTTGAGATGATCTTCTTCTTTTTAGTTGTCCAGATGATTATTTTCTGTAGACAAAAAAAAGATACACTGTGTTAAAAAGCAAACTAAAAACAAAATATGTATAGCTGTCAACTACAGTAGTAGATCTAAATTATTCACCTTTTATAGATAGCGATTACAGTTGTCACATTTGCAGCGAAGATGAAACAGTTGAAATTTCCTCTTTAGATGATCTGGTAGATGTTCCCACTCTAGACGAATTCGTTGTGGTTCATATATAGTCAGCACGTTTATAGGAAAGTAGTTCCAATCAAACTTATTAAAACCTCGAAGTCCACTGTTTCGAAACTTGTTTATTATCGAACACACGATTTTCATGATGCCATCAGAAGAATTTAACCAATGTTGAACAGCATTGACGTTGAATTTAGCACAACTATTGCTTCCCATTGCTAGAGATGGTAAATGTTTTGGACAATCTGTAGGTAAACGATGGCTATGCCTCAACATTAGGTCTGACATTCCATCAATCGTATTAAGATCGAATAATGAGTCTGGGGAAAGTGCTTTTAGTGCAAACAAAGAAAATTCCTGTGGCAAATTATATACAACTAAATAATCATATTTATTCTTAATAGACTCAAAAAAAGAAGAAAGAGTTTTTTCACAATATGCTGCAACCCATGTGATCACGGGGCTGAATGAAGGTATATTGCCGTTATTTAACATACAGTAAGCAAGTTCCAAACTGCCGTTTGGTAGCTTGCGAATGTCTGCAACTATTGGTTGCTTCTTATTCCACGTGCCAGCATCAGTAGAAGGAGAGTTTGTTGTTGTCAATTCCATGATTGCAACTAAAGTGAGAATACTTGTTTACTTGCTTGCTTATAACTTAGCAAATATTGGTTTAGATAATTACTTCATTCGTTAATGGTCTGTAAGATATTTGACGATCATGAATAAGAACACAATAAAGAGTTGTATCTTCAGGTATATTCTCACTTGTCTCGATTTCAATTCGCACATCGACTGAAGATGTCTTCACTGCTTCCACTTGTTCGAGACAATTAATTACAATAATAGGACAAAGAGACTTAAATTCATCTCGTGAAACCAGAGTCTCTGAACGAACATCATCGATCTGATAATATACATTACGAAATTTAACAAACATGTCATACAACTCGCTGTAGTCATTTATGGCAATTTCAGAAGTTGGCATTTCATAGGGATAAAAAATTGAATTTAAAAAAACTCATAGATTTAATGTTACAATGGTCGAAATAGGAAGAGCATGTGTTTAGTAAATTTCTTCTAGTTTGAAAACCTAATAAAAATTGACGCGGTTTTTGAGTTTCAGAAGTTGTCATTACAGTCCAACTATATTTAGTTGTTCTAGGAAGAGAAGGCAAGACGTGAACATCCCACGATCGATAACCAACCTGAATGGGAATATTTTTCTGCATTAGTTTTAATCTTTTAATTTGTTCTTCGTCTGATAATAATAAAACGGGAATTTTTAGATAAACTTTAAATAACTTGACCTTAGAAAGATCGTTTTCGGTTGTCGATTGCAACGCACGTGCGTCACTTGACGATCGGAGAAGTATTACCTCATGCTTGCAGTTTAAAATCGGCTTTCTGTAATCCTCTGCTATTCCTAACAGGTTGCTTAAAGGAAGTATTATATGAAAACGTTTTGTGTTACTATCAACAATATTTGCTTCACTTGCTGGCGTTGTTAAAGAGGGAAAATAACCGGCATTTTGTAAAGCTGTATATTCGTTTTTTGAATATGATGCAAAGGTTTTTATAGAACTTGTTATACCTAGATGGCGTGTACGATCAATTTCTTTACCATTTAACGTGATGCGAATTTCGCTAAAAAGATTACCCCCAAAATTTTGGTCAGGATGCGCTGTAGTAGAAGCAGCTGGATTTATGTTAGAAGTAATAATTTGACCTTCTAAGTGAAGAACACCTTCTGATAATAAAACTATGTTTTCTTCATTTTGAATCGGTATTCGAATTTCATCATTATTTTCGAATTTATTAGCTGAATAAGGTTGATAAACTCTTTCTTCTCGTCGCACAACTCTGTTGTCAACCTCTCTTTTATCTGTTATGTTAAACATGTTAACAGCTTCAACTATAGATAGAAACTAAATAAGATTAACAATTGCATATATATTTATATTGAAATTAAAGTACGCGATAGCCTAAAGACTGTAAGAATTGTTTGTTGTTACTCGATAACTGTTTCTTAGATTTCAAGGTGCGATGTCGTTGTTTGTTTTTTTTACAAATTTTAGCTGATTGATTTATATTATTTTTTCGAATCAGAGTCGACTTCTTTTTTTTCAAACTTTGAGTATTATATAGTATAACCATATTTGTGATTGTTTTCTAGTATGCTTACTCAAGTAGAATGAAAACATAACAGTATTTCATTACTTTATATAGCAAGATATCGTGCTGGACGAATAATTAATTCTACAGTTAAATCTTCATCTTGCAAATCAATGAGCTGTTGAAGATGATCTTCAAGTTGCACAGATACATGTTGAATAAGCTTGGTGTTCATGGGCAAAAAATTAATCGTTGTTGGTTGTACAACAATCGGGTAACCAGCAGGAACATGAGCTTTAAAATTATATAAAGAGTGTGTTGGTTTATGGTTCAAATAAGAACTCGTACCAAGCACAAGGTTGCAACATACTCGAATACTATTAACAGTGTTAATTTTAATCATATATTCAGAATGATGAGTTGTGTTTGCCTTGAACTTTCTATGAGAAAAGCCTAACAAATCTGCAATAGAATCTGCAACACCAAAATCTATAGCAAACACTTTCGAATGTAGTTTACAATGATAAAAGACTTTATCATAATTAATATAAAATGATGGGAATTTGTCTTTGTCGCCTAATAAATGTTCAACTAATAAATCATCAATCTTTTCACTTAATTGTTTTAACGTATAGCTAGCATTGGGTATTATTAAAATCGCTCTATCCGCTTCGTTCAACTTTATAGCCAAAATGTTATTATTCTCGTTAATTGCAAACTTCATTATCGATTCTATTTTTCGATGAATTTCAATTTCTCTTTTATT
The DNA here is from genome assembly GCA_946902985.2 of Meconema thalassinum. Classification (NCBI taxonomy): domain Eukaryota; kingdom Metazoa; phylum Arthropoda; class Insecta; order Orthoptera; family Tettigoniidae; genus Meconema; species Meconema thalassinum. Next base: position 1,910,387,565 of record OX336388.2, on the reverse strand, counting down.
CTCTTTAGGGTAAACTTTCTTTTCAATACCTAAAGGCCCTGCTACACTGTTGGCTACAGTGAAATCAATATTAAACGGGGAAGACAAAACGAGACGGTTGTCTCTTTTTCCATCTATATCCTCTTCCACATACAATTTTGTTTTTTCTAAATGTTCTGGTATAAGTTTCGACAATGAGTGATAACTAAGTAAATCATCAAAAGCTGAGGCTAGATCTTCAAATTCATAAATACCCGGTGGTACCACTAAATCAATTGATAAAAAATTAGTAAAATGAATGCGAAATTTATTATTTCTGTTGGTAACATTTCGAATAGAATTAGATGTATACAATCCTGCAAGTCCTATTTCAAAAAACTCTGCTCCTACAAGATGAATCGGGTTCTCCAATGTAACATCAATCTTCGAGCCTTTACCTTCAAGAGTTATCCGTCTTTCGAAAGCCATCTTTGAAATGTTTAAAGACGGTCTGTGTTTCCCTTATTTATACAATACAAGAAGACTAAACATAAATGTCCACAAATCGAAGAAGTAATCGATTGATATGAATGAAAATTATATTGTAGATAGCAATTTTTAAGATATGTTAAAATTTCAAATGGTGGTCTTAAATTACCAATACTATCAAAATAATGCACATATTTACCATGTTTACTGAAAGCTACCCAATGTGAACCGGATTTATCCATCGGTTCAAGGTTAACAATACAGTTTTCATTTTTTCGAGGATATCTTGGTAACGTATCTCGCATAAAGACTCCTCTAAAATTTGGAATCTTTAATTGATGTGCGTATTTAGCTAAATCGAAATTACTTAATGCTTTATTTGGTATTTGGTTAATTATCTTTTGTATGCAGGAGGATTTAAATAAATGCCTTGACCTCCTTTTCCTCGCATTGCTTCTATCATTCGATTGTGTCTTTTCATTTCTTTTAGTTCTTCTTGAGCAGCTTTCGCCTTGTTTATAGCAGACGCCACCCCTGCTGCTCCGCCTGCTAGACCCCCCAAGCCCGACAAGGCTGCAAATATCGGAAGTAGGGGTAAAATACCACCTTGCTTTTTCGATGTTCTTCTTTTTTTTAATCTTTTCTTGTTTTTTTTTTTATTATTTAAGTTTCGCTTACCTCCTCCAATCTTAGACTTAGCTTTCATGATGCCACCCACTGTTAGTGCAGCCGCTCTCTCTCCAAATGATGCGTCACGGGATTTTACACGAGACCAAGCTTTTGAAGCTAAAATTTCATCAGCCTCTCTTCTTTTGTTTGAATCTTTATGCTTTGCGTAAGCAATGTCGTGCTCTTTGCACGCTTTATCTAATATATTTATTCCTGGATCACCACGGCTCAATCGCTTTTCTAATTTTGTTCCTGGTCCACAATATTCATATCCCGGGATGTGTAATTCCACGGGTAAATTATCAATAGTTTTATTAAGTACACGACTGATTAATGATCCACTTCCTGTTCGTTTATATTGAGTGGTAGAGTTGCTCCTCTTACAACGCACCATTACTAAATGATATGTAATATAAAGTAATTATACATATATATATCTGGAAAATGGGAAATGGTGGGGGGGAGGTGTTTTTTTTTTAAATAATACACACAAAATTTGGGTTATTATTTATTCTTTTTTCATAAGCAAAGGAACACACAAAAAATTAGTAATATTACCGGCATAAAAGTGTGTGTGTGTGAAAGAAATAAAGTAAGTGAGATGAACTGCTTTAATCTCAATTTGTTTCTAATCATTTTTCAGAGAAAAATGACCAAACGGTAAAGTATCAATTCCGTTTTCAGTTATGTGTCTTTTATCTTCGTTTGATGAAATTGCCAACTTATTTTGCCGAACAGTAAATACAGAATGAGATTTTGAAATTATACAAACTTGAACTTTGTTGACTTTTTCTCTGTTATAAAGACACTTTCGATACTCATCAATATTCATACTTTTACTCACACTCTTCTTAATGCCTTTAGCCTTACACAAGCTATTCATTTCATCACACAATTTTATTGCATACATTTTGGGTCGTAACCCCACAAATTCTTCAACAATCCTTCCAGCATTTTCATCTTTCATTAAACCAATTTCACCTTTATTTTGTCTCACAATGCCAAAAGGATTGTTTGTTTCATAGTTTCCAGTATCAAACAAATTTGAATGTTGTTTCATGAACTCATAAATATCATAATAGAATATATACATAAAACTATCGGTGTCTGTGTATAACAACCTCACATTTGATTCAGGATTTGCTAAAATAACATTGTAATGAAAGTCATTCATTTTACATTTAGACAAATCTAATATAGATGCACCAACATATACTGGTTGATTGTGAAAAATCTTTAGTCTACTCATCTCGATGACCATACATTGTTCATCGAATATAATTCTATGTTTAAAATTAGCCTTAGCTATTAAAGACCTAGCACCACGAGCTCCATGCCATTTGGTGACCCATTTGATGTCCCTTAACTTCCTCACATTCATCAGTGAACGACCAAAAATTGCATTATTCATCAATTTATAAAAATTCTTTTCAAAATCATTTTTGGCTTGTTTTCGTTTCTCTGTGTTCACATCAATATATGGTTTTAGCCATTGGCTCTGATTGAATTCAATTATTCTGTGAATACGATCTAATTTCATTCCTAGTTGAATACATTGCTTTAACAATCTATAATGCAAAACATAACGTTCTTTATTATCTAGGGTAGCCATTAGCTTTGTCAACTTTTCGGGACATAGAGGGTAATCTGAATGTTTGTCATGTAACTCTTGAGGATAAGTCAAATCTACTTCCAAAATATATCCAATTTCTGAAGTATCATCAATAGTTAAAACATCAAAGCCTTCAACATTTGCAATCCATTTAAAGCCACCCGTTGGAAGATATTCCATCATCGCATATCCATACAAATTATTAACGTCAAAGTACATTATGTAGGACTCTTGCTTTTTCTCATCATAAGTTTTCATATACTTATTATTAGCAATCGCATGTCGTGTTATACACTGAACATTTCCTCCTCGAATAGATCGTTCAAAAAAGTGTAACATATCAATATCTTGAAGCAATTCAAGTTGAACGTTGGTTATCTTTTTCATAGCACACCAAGACATAGATGGAGCAGTGTAAAAATGAGCTGCATCAATGCCATAAGTTTCCATGCCATTCGATCTAAAATTTTCAAAGACATCCGCCAAAAGAAGTGTGTCAACTTTTAAATACAAATCTGCGTATTCTCCTAATGTTTGACAGGAAAACGTTTCCCACACCGATTGAGCAAACTCATACTCTTCATTCGATATTGTTTGATCATTAAGGCTGCTATAAAACTTGGATATTTCAGGTAATTTAGTTTCGTTAAGAACATCCATACTCGTGACGTATTCATAGGGAAACACACCTTTTCTCGCAGTAAGTCGAAACTGTGCATCATCATTAAAATAACGTCGTGTTATTTGCTTTGAATCTTCGCTTAACGAAGATGAACATTGATCTAGTGAACAGGACAAGAAATTATATGTATCGAAAAATCTTAACTGAATGAATCCATTCTTAGCCCGTACATACTTTGTAAACCCTTTGTAACGTTCCATATTCATCGCTAACAATTTTATATGACCAGGATTATGTAACACCTCTCCATCACGTTTCTCGCAAATTTCTTTAATTATAAAATGTCCATCATAGGCTGTTAGATTATGAAATGCTATAGGCAAAACCTTTGTTACTTTGTAATTTAAATTACAACTATTGTGTGCGCTTCCTCTATATTTTCCAGTTAAGTGACAATGATCGCGTACTTTGAGTTCATTAACTGCAATCGGTTTCTCGCAAATGTGACACATTTTACTTGACAAAAATAATCTTTCTTCATTTTCGGTCATCTTTAACATTGGCTTAACCGATAAGTAATATGTTTGAAGTTTATCCACAATACTATAAAGTTCCTTTACAAACAATTCAATGCAATTATTTCCCCTAAAGAGCTTGAAACTGCACAATTCACTATCGAAATTACAATGAAGGTATAAAGAAATGCTGTAAGGAATATGTTTATGTGTTAAAGTAGAGTTATGATTGTCACTATTTGGAAAACATGAGGAAATTGGAGACAAGAGGCATTCAGTGTCTGCATATATTATAAATGGAACTGTATCTTTAACTCGGAATTCTGTAAAATTAACAAATCTTTGTTCATCAGTCGGCATTATGCTTTTTGCAACAGGAAACTGTTTACAGTCTGCAAAGTGAACATTTAACTCATCCTCAAGAAAATAATATGACAAACAACGTCTACATATATAAATCCTTCTGTGAGTGCTAGTGAGGCTTGAACGCACAAGGCGAGCAAGATTTCTAATTAAACAAAAGTGATAACTTTCACTGTTTCCAATCTGCAACATCAATAAGTCTACACTCCTTTCATATACTTTATCCGATACATACAAAGGTACAATAGTAAAAGTTTTTTTTCCTTTTACTTCGTTTGTTCCCATACATACCCAATTGTTTTCATCATATTGTGCTCCAAACACATTTACAGAAATATTGTTTTGGTTTTCAAACTTGTTTAAATATTTCATTTCCATCGGAATTGGAATACCATCTAAATTTAAAACATCTCTGTAATTAGGATAGGAAGAAAGATGATTCACGTTTCGAGTTTTTGGATACAAACCAGCAACCACACTCCACGCAAAACAAGCTTCCTTTGTATCATACAAATTTAGCACTGCATTCTTATTGACTATTACATCAGGCAATCGACTAGTATTGGACATTCCTACTCGAAATCCAACATATTTATTTATATTAATTCTCAAACTATGAATTTTTTCTAAAGCCCACCCGGAACCATTTGCTTCAAATTCGCTCATTTTTGTCAATGTACCTTCAATGATATTCTTATTATAAAATTCATTTAAATCAGTATACTCGAAAACTACCTCATTTTTGATAGCAAAATATTTTGTTTCTGATATGTCGCGAAGCACGTATTGTGCACACAAAACTGAATTCACCTTTAAAGCTTGTACAGTTAACGCTTTCTTAACATACTTTGTAAACCAAATATTAGCATTCGCTAAAAATTCGCGAGGATCCAAAAACTCATTCTTAACATTTGATACTGCAAGTGTGTACACTCTAGAATTGAATGCCGTTTCAATTAACTCACAGCTCAAGAAAGATTCATCCTTTATTTGAATTGTAATTTCTTTGAAATTCACAGCTTGTTGCAATATATGCTCACTAATAACTCTCCAACATTCAATCAACTCATCACTGTTCTCAATCAACTCGGTTTGAGTGTTTTCCCCGATTTGGTATGATACTGAAATAGCACCGTTTAGTTCACTTCGAAAATTAGAAACACTTTCAAATGCATTGTCCAATTGGTTTCTTATATTTTCACTGTTATTATTATGTATTACAATATCGACCTTTCTACGTTTGCTAGGAGGCGAGGTCATTGTTGCTGTTGTCTAAGCAAATGTCCAATTTGCACTAAAGTTAATACACCACCAACACTTGGTGTACCATCACTGATGTCTAAGCATACGTCCAATTTGCACTATTGTTAATACACCACCAGCAGTTGCTGTAACATCGGTTTACCATAAACCTATAATCTTTTAAAGTATATTCAAGCCATTGTGATAAATTACTGCCTGTAATCTCCAATGAACAATGAACAGCCTCAAAAGGAAATTCATCCTGAAGTTTACCAAGCAAATTGTTTCTATACACATTCAATTTTGTTACATCGTAACACGTCATGGAAAATTCGATTTTGAAAACTTCATCAAATGTATTGTATCCGAAGAAACAAATAAAATGTTCATCTTCACATAATTCTTTCAATAGATATCTTAGAACTGTTTCTGTCACCTCTCGCTGACTATCCTCTGATTTGCAAACATTGGTAACGTAGACTGAAAATGTTGAAATTCCACTCGAAGATGTCCATTTGTTAAAACAAGCTTCTTTCTCATTACGACTCACCTCGTTATCATCTTCTTCCTCTTCTTCCGGTTGTTGAAAGCATACACGATGATACTCTATTAGCGGGTGCGATCGATGATCAGTTCCACTCAGGAAATTAACAGTTTTCCACTTCATTATGCTGGTTGTTTTATTAGTTTTTTAGATAATCTGAAAAATTAAACAAATTAAGAAATAATTAGCAACTAAATATATCAATCGTTATATCAATCAATACATAATATATATAATCCAATACTCACCAAAACATGTCGATGTGAGCGGTTCTTCAACCCAAAATACACCGTCATCAGTTTGCCTTCGAGTACTGTTTCAAAATGACTTGATGTGAGCGGTTCTTCACCCCTAAATACACCAGCCTCAGTGTGCCTCCCATTGAGTTCAGTTCATCGATCTCTGATGTGCTTAATTTTGAAAATACTGCTGGTAGAAATACACTTGTTACTTCATCTTCAATGTTAATATCCACAACTATTTTTCTTCCAAACCTCGTCTGTACGGGGCGAATAATTTGGACCACATATGGTAAATCAATGACTGTAGGTCACGATATGACTCTCTGAGTTAAAGTGACAATTAACAAGTAGACTTGGTTTAAATAAATAAATAAATAAATAAATAAAATCAATGACTAGTTCAGCTAGTTTCTTATTAGAATACTCAGTACAAGATGATAAGTTATTGAACTTCGTTAGAGCTTCCATCACACAATTTGTTCCTCGTCGTTGACTTTCTTTATTTCTTTCAAACACACACACTCTTCGCGCAAAAGTAAAAGTTAAACTCTTCCATGCACTCATCCATTTATATATCCTTCACCCCCACCCACACTCCAGAAACCATATGCTGCAAACTAGCTTCTAACGCAATCATTTCTTTTTTTCCACTATTGCTTAAAGAAGTCAAAGATTACATTCTTAGCCAATGACGTTAAAGGTCAACTCTGTCTCACGCGAACACAGCAGACGAGATCAATCACACTGCTGCACATGGTCAAACTTGCACGGGTGTCAAATGATGGTTAGCATCCAAAGCAAAAAAAAAAGAAAAACAATAACAGCAGCACACCACATGTGTGGATGGGAACCGCCTCCCCGCTCAGCCCACCCATCGCGGGCATAAACAAAAACATAACAGCAGCACACCACATGTGCGGATCGCTGGCACTGACACGGGTGTCAGATGACAGTTAGCATCCAAATAAACAACCCCCATGACGTCAACACCCATTAACTTTTTATCAGCTTCACATAAACAAGCCAAGAGGTCACCCCCTTCCCACGCTAACACGTGCACCGCACATGCTCGCTCCTGGACCACGTGCTCGCTCTAAGGACCCATGACGTCATCCCATGACGTCATCAGGATTACGCAATTTCTGGTCATGATGATGCAATATTTGGAGTGTAGCAAACGCTTACTACTACCGTGGTTATAGATTTTGCGAAGGCATTTGATGTCGTGCCGCATGACATGCTACTCCATAAATTAGCTTCGACGAAGATTGATAGAAGAGTAATTTTATGGATCCAAGAATTTTTGACGGGTCGTTCCCAGAAAGTGAAAGTCGAAGGCATATTCTCGGTTGAAATTACCGTAACGTCGGGTATCCCTCAGGGCAGCGTAATCGGAACTTTGTTATTTTTGGCGTATATAAATGACTTTACAAATGGGATTCGCAGTGACTGTCGATTGTTTGCGGATGATTGTGTAATATATCGAAAGATACATGACTCACAAGACAATGCAGTGCTTCAAGAAGACCTGAACCTGGTCTATTAGTGGGCGATTGTAAATAAAATGAAAATAATCACAAGAAAATGTAGTCTCTTAAAAATAGGGAAAGTGCGAAGGCAGGATTTTCATTATAACATTGGCTCGGAAATACTTGTAGAAGAAGATTCTTGCAAATATTTGGGCGTTCACGTAAGAAATGATATGAAATGGAGTAGTCATGTAGGATGTGTAGTTTCAAAAGCTTACAAATCCCTGCACTTTGTAATGAGGGTATTAAAAGGAAGTAGTACCTCTGCTAAAGAATTAGGCTATTTGTCACTTGTAAGACCTATTCTGGAATATGCCTCGGCGGTTTGGGATCCATATCAAGTTGGGCTCATCAATGAGTTGGAAATGGTACAAAGAAAGGCCGCTAGATTTGTGCTCAGTGACTTTAATCCCAGGAGCTGTGTGAGCCGTATGTTAAAGAAACTTGGGTGGGAATCACTAGAGGCTAGGAGGATGAAATCTAGACTCTGCGCTATGTACAACACGTATACAAATCAACCAGCATGGGGTGAGCTTAGCAAACGATTGGGAAAGCCCACTTACATGGGTAGGAGCGATCATCCTTTCAAAGTTAAGGGCCGACCACAGCGAACAAATTATGGTAAATACTCTTTTGTAAACCGTGCCATTGATAACTGGAACTCTCTACCTGCCGCAGTCTTAGAGCCTTTTCCCAAACATATCGGTGTGTTTAAGAAAAGACTGACTATTTGTGTAAATACCCCAGTTTAATTGTTGTATAATTGTTATTGAATTGTTATGTATAATTATTTATTTGTTGTGTATATCCAATTTGCCACCGGGGGACACACCCCCCATTTGCTAATAAATGAATGAATGAATGAATGAATGAATGAATGAATGATGATGATGATGATGATGATAATAATGATAGTGGTTTGTTTACCAACCCCTATCAGAAGAACGATGTAACACCAATTTATACCATCAAATGTGCTTGTGTATGTGTTCATATTCATGAAAACGAAATATGCCTAGGGTCTCCGTGATTACCTGGCAGAAATCAAAAAGAAAATCAAAATCAGAAAACAGGCCATCAATGCAAGATACAAGATAATAACGCAATACAAAAAATAAACAAAAGACAAAAAAGAAATCAGGCACAAACCCTAAAACAAAACTTCTTATTATATTATAAGCTAAGGTGTATGTTTCACAAAACTCAAGCCCTTAAACCAGAGGGAGTTAGAAGGTGTGGTTTGTACCAAAATCTTCCAAATCGTCTCAGTAGTACAGGAAAAATCATGCATTTCTTGATAAGTCAAGGGAAATATATTTATTTGATTACAAGCTGTACCCGGCATGCGTTGCAATGCCAATCAAAGAAAGTGTTGGCGTTGAAATTCTGTTTCTTGAAGTGATTTTGGATACACAACATGTTAACTGCCTCTAAGCTATCATAAAATGGATTTTCTAATTTAGAACCATTCGAGGGAGCGTGCACAACAACTTTCAAAAAGTTTCGTCGCTGTCACTCATTTGTTGAATCTAATCGTACGCTACCTATTGTGAAATGGATTTACTAAGTCGAAACCCTTCCCTGGCGTGTACACAATGACTCATCAATGATTCATCGCAATCGGATGAATGGTATATGCACGTATAGGGGTTTTTGTTTAAACGATTCGTGCGCTGTCACTCATTTGTTGAATCTACTCGTGCGCTACCTATTGAGGAATGTATTACTAAGTCGAAGCCTTCCCTGGCGTGTACACAATAACTCATCAAGGTTTCATCGCAATCGAAGAATGTTATATGAACGCAATAGGGAATTTTGTTGAAACGCTTCGCGTGTCGTCACCCATTTGTTGCATCTACTCTTGCGCTACTTATTGTGAAATGGATTTACTAAGTCCCCTTCCCTGGCGGGTACAAAATAACTGATCAATGTTTCATCGCAATCGGATGAATAGTATATGAACGCATACCTGATTTTGTTTAAACGATTCGCACTCCGTCACTCATTTGTTGAATCTACTCGTGCGCTACATACTGTAAAATGTATTTACTAAGTTAGAAACCGTCACGTAAGTGTCCACAACATCTCACCCAAGTTTCATCGCTATCGTCGTTCATTTGTCGAATCTACTCGTGTGCTACCTACTGTGAAATGTATTTACTAACCCAGAATCCTTCCTTGGAGTGTCAACCATATTTCACCCAAGTTTCACCGCTAACGGCAGAATGGTATATGACCTTATACGGGACTTTGTTGAAACGCTTCGCGCGTCGTCCCTCATTTGTTGAATCAAATTGTGCGCTGCATATTGTATAGGGGATTTACTAAGCCAGAAATTTTCCATGACGTGTACACAACATCTCACCCAAGTTTCATAGGTACGGACGAATGGTACATGTATGCATACGGGACTTGGTTGAAACGCTTCGCGTGTCGTCGCTCATTTGTTGATTCTACTCTTGCGCTACATATTGTAATATGGATGTACTCAGCCAGAAACCTTCCCTGGAGTGTACACAACATCTCACCCAAGTTTCATCGCAATCGGATGAATGGTATGTGAACGTATACGGGACGTTGTCGAAACGCTTCGCGCGTAGTCACTCATTTGTTGAACATAAACGTGCGCTTCGTATTGTAAAACGGATTTACTTAGCCAGAAACCTTTCCTGGAGTGTACACAACAATTCACCAAACATTTATCACTATCAGACGAATGGTATATGACTTTATACGGGACTTTGTTGAAACGCTTCGCGTGTCATCGCTCATTTGTTGAATCTACTGGTGCGCTACCTATTGTAAAATGTATGTACTAAGCCAGAAACCTTCCCTGGAGTGTACACAGCATCTCACCCAAGTTTCATCGCTATCGGATGAATGGTATATGAAATTAAATGGGACTTTGTTGAAACGCTTCGCGCGCCGTTGCTCATTTGTTGATTCTACTCGTGCTCTACCTATTTTTAAAGGGATTTACTAAGCTAGAAACCTTCCCTGGAGTGCACACAAAATCTCAGCCTAGTTTCATCGCTATCGGACGAATGGTATATGAACGCAAACGTGACTTTGTTGAAATGCTTCGCGCGTCGTAGCTCATTTGTTGAATCTAATCGTGCGCTGCCTATTGTAAAGTGGATGTACTAAGCCAGAAAATTTCCCTGCAGTGTACACAACATTTTACGCAAGTTTCATAGCTATCGGACGAATGGTATATGAATGCATTCGGGACTTTGTTGAAATGCTTCGCGCATCGTCGCTCCCTGGAGTGTACACAGCATCTCACCCAAGTTTCATCGCTATCGGATGAATGGTATATGAAATTAAATGGGACTTTGTTGAAACGCTTCGCGCGCCGTTGCTCATTTGTTGATTCTACTCGTGCTCTACCTATTTTTAAAGGGATTTACTAAGCTAGAAACCTTCCCTGGAGTGCACACAAAATCTCAGCCTAGTTTCATCGCTATCGGACGAATGGTATATGAACGCAAACGTGACTTTGTTGAAATGCTTCGCGCGTCGTAGCTCATTTGTTGAATCTAATCGTGCGCTGCCTATTGTAAAGTGGATGTACTAAGCCAGAAAATTTCCCTGCAGTGTACACAACATTTTACGCAAGTTTCATAGCTATCGGACGAATGGTATATGAATGCATTCGGGACTTTGTTGAAATGCTTCGCGCATCGTCGCTCATTTGTTGAATCTACGCGTGCGCTACCTATTGTAAAATGGATTTACTAAGTCAGAAACCTTCCTTGGAGTGTACTCAACATCTCACCCATGTTTCATCGCTATCGAACGAATGGTATATGAATGCATACGGGACTTTGTTGAAATGCTTCGCGCATCGTCGCTCATTTGTTGAATCTACGCGTGCGCTACCTATTGTAAAATGGATTTACTAAGTCAGAAACCTTCCTTGGAGTGTACTCAACATCTCACCCAAGTTTCATCGCAATCGGACGAATGGTATATGAACACATACGGGACTTTGTTGAAATGCTTCGCGCATCGTCGCTCATTTGTTGAATCTACGCGTGCGCTACCTATTGTAAAATGGATTTACTAAGTCAGAAACCTTCCTTGGAGTGTACTCAACATCTCACCCAAGTTTTATCGCTATCGGACGAATGGTATATGAACACATACGGGAATTTGTTGAAATGCTTCGCGCATCGTCGCTCATTTGTTGAATCTACGCGTGCGCTACCTATTGTAAAATGGATTTACTAAGTCAGAAACCATCCTTGGAGTGTACTCAACATCTCACCCAAGTTTCATCGCAATCGGACGAATGGTATATGAACACATACGGGACTTTGTTGAAATGCTTCGCGCATCGTCGCTCATTTGTTGAATCTACGCGTGCGCTACCTATTGTAAAATGGATTTACTAAGTCAGAAACCTTCCTTGGAGTGTACTCAACATCTCACCCAAGTTTCATCGCTATCGGACGAATGGTATATGAACACATACGGGACTTTGTTGAAATGCTTCGCGCATCGTCGCTCATTTGTTGAATCTACGCGTGCGCTACCTATTGTAAAATGGATTTACTAAGTCAGAAACCATCCTTGTAGTGTACTCAACATCTCACCCAAGTTTCATCGCAATCGGACGAATGGTATATGAACACATACGGGACTTTTTTGAAATGCTTCGCGCATCGTCGCTCATTTGTTGAATCTACGCGTGCGCTACCTATTGTAAAATGGATTTACTAAGTCAGAAACCTTCCTTGGAGTGTACTCAACATCTCACCCAAGTTTCATCGCAATCGGACGAATGGTATATGAACGCATAGGAGACATACACACCCACAGACAAACTATCACGTTACATTGATTTATATATATATAGATAGATAAAATGTTTTTAAACGAATAAACAAGACGATAGCCCCTGGGAGAATTGTGTCGCGTATAGCCCGTATAGCACTAGAGCCGCACGGGTAGTCTGTATAGAAGGGGCGCACATAACCCATTGTGCAACCAGCAGCAGTGATGAATTGCTCTCTGATTTCATAAATAACGACCATTTGTTTAAAAAGTGCGTTTAAACAAATAAACATATTTATAGAATCCCGCATAACAGTAAAGCCAGGCGGGTGATTTATACACATGCGAGAGTTCTCGTACGGGTCCGCTAGTTTCAATAAATGGTGTACTTCTGTCCTACAGTATATAGGGTTAAAACATAGCTCGCCTTGGAGCGGCCATATATATACAGCAGTGTATGCACCGCAATCGCAGTGGGCATCATTGGTGTAAGTTTTTAAACCCACCTATCATGACAATATTGCCATTGAGGTCATACTTTAAAATCTTGCTGAACATACAAGGCGAGTGTTTTGCGAGTGCGCAGCTCCCGGCTAGCCAAGAGCGCAAGTAGGTGCCGTTAGCCAAGCCAGCTCGGGCCACTGATGCTGCCTAGTTCACTGTACCACAAGCAGTGTCCCGAGCTGGCTTGGCTAGCCGACAGCCGCTGGGCAGCCCCATACCGGCATAAACACACCCTGTCATTTCTATTTTCTATACTTTCTTTGCTGTTACCTCCACATACTTAATAATCCTAAATTCACCCTGGTTTTGCTCTCAAATAGCGGAATCGATCTCAATATTAAGCGATGTTGCGGATAGTTTGAAATTAATTTTATTCTAGCAGAATTTAGCATATTCACGTTCAACTCTGTATTTATAAATACATTGCCACACTGAGAAAACACTTCCTCCAAGTACTTCGAAGAGTCACATGCACTATTTTGTAGTCTCCCACCCAACATTTGATTTCCTTAAAGTTCTCGAGAGGTTTGGATTTGAAGTTATATTTATATTATAATACCAACATTAAGTTAAGAATGCACAGTGTATAAATCTAAGTATGTTCAATTTCAGTTCCAAGAGGCGCTATTTTTAACCCTTTATAGGACAAACGTATTTATTTTATTGTTTATTCATATTTATCAGTTCTGTTTTCAATTGTGTCTGTGTTATTAAAGATGTAATGAAACTCTAATCAATCTAATCAAATACCAAATGGAAATAAGATTTTTTTCTACCAAAAAGACAATAAATGAAATCAACACTAAGTTAACTTATACTGTAGTACTAGTTTCGACCACGTTGTCGTCTTCATCATCTAGGTGCTCACATGTGATTATAATAAATATTTTGATGAAAAATTGCGAGCAGTTAATCATTAGTAACTCATAATAAGGATGTGACGCTGTCTATGAGCGTTGATAAGTCTAAATCATAGGGAAGTATAATCTTAAAACATTAAACGATGTACTTATTCTTAAAAAAATACTTATCCTATCAATGATCATTAAAAAAGGATTCTTTTTTTTTAGAAATTTACGTAAAATACAGATTGGGGAATCACATCTGTTACATATAATTTCTTTAAACAATACCCTGTTGTGTAAAAATATGGATGAGTTAGTTAGTTATTTATTGAGGTTTTACGGGGCGGAACTACGAGGTCATCTGCCCCAAAATATGGATGGACATCCAATCGAATCGTTATGGAAATTTCTTGAAAAAATAAAAATACGAATTACTCTATGGAATTTATGATAATATCTGACCATCCTTTGAAAAATCTAAAAATCTAATATCCTTATTATGTGTTAATAGTATCAAAAACTAATACAAACTATAATTATCAACAAGAAAAAACGATATCAGTTTGATTTCAGTAAGATATAAGGATCAAAAATATCATAGTCTTCTATTATGCACAAATTTGCAGGTTAAGGTTGAAGCATCAAATGTCGTATGAAATCCGGAGTTGTTATCAATCCACACTAATTGAGATATGTTGTAAGAAATCGCTCTAAAGCTTTTATTGTTCTAATGGAAATGATAATGAAAATTTTAGAAATATGACTTTTAGGGTCAATAACTTATAATACGCCTTCACTGAATAATCAGTGGAAGGTTATATAATCTGGATTGATGTTGCATGCCATCCATAAGATATTTTCTTTTATTTTTCAAAGTAATGTTCCAATGTATTAGTTTAGCTCTGACTTTGTTTCTCAAAAGATATACCACCCTGAGGTGCACCAGCAGTAGAAGTTTAATTCTGGAATACTGCAAAGCGAGAAAATAATATCACGAATATTAAACTTCTTGCCTCTTCAAGTCTTCCTCTGTCGCACATGTAAGAAAGACTAAAGAAAGGAAAAAACTTCACCGTGCTGTGCTGGTGAAGTACTTCTTATTCGTTAGAAACTGCTCGCTAATATCTTCCGAAAAGAATTAATTTGCAACAAGAACGTAGCGTCGCGTCGGTCGTTTCGGTGATATTATGCACCCTTTTCTTGCGCTACTTGAGGACAATCTGGGTTTCTTTGCGGGAAGCTAATTTTAACGATTCTGGAAATGCATATTCATCACGGCAGCAGTTGGCTCTAGCACATCTCTGTTGCCAATTTCAGTGGCAGATGAAGTTTCTGCTTTGGGATGCAATTATTGCGTGCGTCGTATACCACAGCGTTCTACTTGAATATCTCTGAATTATTACACCTTCTTGTGGCAAAGAGAGAATGACAAAGAGATCTCGTTGACATCACACCAACTGGTGGTTATATCTCATGATAAAATACGTTCCAGAAATTTCAGGGTATGAAGAAGTACAAAGTGGATGAAGTATTAAAATCTCAACAGTCGCTAATAGTGTTTAAGCATAGTTGCCTTCTGTAGTCTAGCGGTAGGTACAAAGTTCAAAAAAAAAAAGTCCTCTCGGCACGCCGGAAGGCGGAGGTAGATTTCACCGGACAAACTTGGGGATAGGCGAAAATAGGCAGAATATGCAGATTTTCGTAGAAGGATCAGACCTCATTTAATGCGAGAAGGTATTTTATAATTGGAGCTTAATTAACTTTGTTTTTCGTCATTTTATGCTTATTTTAAACATTTTATTGTCTTATGGGAACGGTAACCTTCTTGTCATTTGGGGTCCATTTTTATACTTGTGGTCACACTGTCCTTATGCTAGGTTTCGACACTGATGTGCAACTATGTAACGGTCTGTTACTTCTTCACGCAAAATTATATCTACCGCAGAGATTTTGGTTGGTTCCTCAGTTTAGGGGCTGCGACAACGCGGTCATGTAACCCCGTGTACTTTGGGATGGCTGTATTAGTCTGTAATTCAGGTAAGGACTGCAGACGGTCATTTTCAAGCAGTAGTTACTAATGTTGCTACCAGGTACTACCGTCAACGACACCTAGCTGTGAACTTGGCTACTAGATGCCACCGCAACCAGCAACTCGCAACGAACGTTGGAACTTCCCCTCCAAAGGAAAGCATACTGAGGGATTTTTGGCGCTCTTAGAAAATCCGACGACTTCGGCCGGCTTTGAACTCGCGACCTTGGGCATAAACATTCAGCATGCTACCAGTTACGTCACCGAAGCCGCTTCACACTTAGATGGAAATCTGAATCTGATCTCGTGCAAGTGCGTTATCTTGGCAACGTCTGATGGCTCATCCCTCATCAATTTAGTAGTGTTGCCATGGCAACCACTGATAGGTCTTGGCATTTTCTTATAATTCCGAAATTATTTTTCTCATCCCTTGGCATAATGGTGGGTTATATCAAAAATTCTTTCAGACAAAAGTTTTAGGTAATTATTATGGGAATATTGTCCATTTTGTACGGTTTTGATATTGTGCCTATTAAGAGAGATATGATTAATGTTTCCCGAAAAACCCACTTTTTCCCACCCCTTTGGTCAATGGTTGGTGCTATAAAAAAAACTCTTCAAACATACATTTTTGGGCTTTATCCGACACATAGTATGAATGTTGAACGGATTCGATATTTCACATATTAAGAGAGTTATAGCAATATTTCACTTTTTCGAAAAAAAAAGCCCCCCATTTTCACCCCCCAACGACCGATTTAGCCCAGTAACGAACTCGACCGAGATTTTATAGGTATACGTATTCGGTAAAAAATTCAAAGTGATTGGTACAACATTACGGCAGTTATCGTGTCCACAATAAACTGATATACATATACATACATAAATTATATATAACTTTTGAACTGACGGTGGTTTTGGGGCCTGGGGATGTGAAACGCGAAGATATGTCGAAATTTTCCGGAAGTCGAAACATGGTACCCATTGCAATAGTTAGCTTTCTAACGAAATCTACCTCTGGTTGGTTCCTCAGTTTAGGGGCTGCGACAACGCGGTCATCTAACCCCGTGTACTTTGGGTGAGTGTAGAATCTGTCTGATACACGGTGTGAATTGTAATGGCTGTATTAGTCTTAATTCATGTAAGTACTGCAGACGGTCAATTTCAAGCAGTAGTTCCTAATGTTGCTACCAGGTACAACCGTCAACGACACCTAGCTGTGAACTTGGCTACTAGATGCCACCCCAACCATCAACTCGCAACGAACGTTGGAACTTCCCCTCCAAAGGAAAGCATACTGAGGGATTCTAGTGCTCTTAGAAAATCCGACGACTTCGGCCGGCTTTGAAACCGCGACATTGGGCATAGACATTCAGCATGCTACCAGTTACGTCAGCGAAGCCGCTTCCCACTTTATCAGGCGGCTTTGGTGGCGTAGTCGGTAACATGCTGAGCTTCTATGCCCAAGATACCGGGTTCAAACCCGGCCGAAGCCGTCGGATTTTTTAAGAGCGTTAAATATCCCTCAGTATGCCTTCCTTCGGAGGGGAAGTAAAGCCGGCGGTCCCATGTCATAGATTTATGGCATGTTAAAGATCCTTCCACTAATTGCACCTGTGTGAAGCTAAATTGGATAGGTTAAGAATGTATACAACGCTCTTAGGTTTCTATGTTCGTTGCCAAGAGCCGACTGCGGCGGCGTCTAGTAGCTCAGTTCTGAACTTGGCCTCGTAGTCGTTGACAGTGGCACTTGGCGGCAAAAGTAGGAACTATCTGAAAAATTGTTAGTTGCAGTACTTAAATTAACAAACAGATAACACCCACTAATACAGTCATCACAATTAACACCGGTTATCAGACAGATTCTACACACACCCAAAGTACACGGGGCTACATGACCGCGTTGTCGCAGCCCCTAAACTTAAGAACCAACCAACCAACCACTTAATCAGATGGATATACTGAATCTGATCTCGTGCAAGTGCGTTGTCATGGCAACGTCTGATGGTCCATGCCTCATCAATTTAGTAGTGTTGCCATGGCAACCACTGATAGCTCTTGGCATTTTCTTATAATTCCGAAATCATTTTTCTCGTCCCTTGGCGTAATGGTGGGTCATATCAAAAATTCTTTCAGACAAAAGTTTTAGGTAATTATTAGGGGAATATTGTCCATTTTGTACGGTTTTGATATTGTGCCTATTAAGAGAGATATGATTAATGTTTCCCGAAAAACCCACTTTTTTCCACCCCTTTGGTCAATGGTTGGTGCTATCAAAAATCTTATTTGACATAAATTTTTGGCACTTATCCGACACATATTATGAACTTTGAATGGATTCGATATTGCACGTATTAAGAGAGTTATAGCGAAATTTCACTTTTTCGAAAAAAAAACCCCAATTTCACCCCCTTCGACCGATTTAGCCCAGTAACGAACTCGACCGAGATTTTATAGGTATACATCTTCGGTAAAAAATTCGAAGTAATTGGTGCAAAATTACGGCAGTTATCGTGTCCACAAAAAACTGATATACATATATATATACATATATATATACATAAATTATATATAAACTTTTGAACTGACGGTGGTTTTGGGGTCTGGGGGATGTGAAACGCGAAGATATGTCGAAATTTTCCGGAAGTCGAAACATGGGACCCATTGCAATAGTTAGCTTTCTAATGAAATCTACCTAATAGGGGAACATGTTTTTGATCGGATGCCGTGCTCCACAAACCAATACCTCACACCCAGGTATATTACCACTAATATCTATGGATTCTCGATCATTTTCAGAACACAAACGGAAATGTCCAAATACTGGCGAAAACAACGCGAAAACCGTACTCCAGGGCGGATTTTATCGCAGTTGGAGAGCTTCAGTATGGTGTATTTCCTCCACGAGCATTTATCACAGCTAGGCACCTACGTGGCATGCTCCGTATAAGTCGGCGGAGGTCACATTGTGTTATCAGGTCCCATTCTTCAATGAGAACCTGTTCGAGATCTTGGAGCGCCAGTGTTGGAACAGGACGCCCACGAACACTTCTGTCAAGCCTATCCCACACATACTCAATGGGATTAAGGTCGGGACTCACTGCTGGCCATTCCATCTCTTGAATGTCCAGTTCTCGCAAGGCAACTCTGGTGATGCGCGCTACATGGACCCTGGCATTGTCGTGCATGGGTACGAATTCGGGGCCAACACCGTATGCAGCAGCCAACACATGCTGTAGCAGTATCTGCTCGATGTACCCCACAGCAGTAAGATTACCATGGACGACGACAAGATCCGTATGGCCATCAACACTGATGCCACCACACACCATCACAGAACCTTGTCCGAATCGGTCGACTTCCTGGACAACATTTGGCATGTACTGCCCACCATGACGTCTCTATACCCGTTGACGTCCATCACGCTGTGTTAGGGAAAATGTGGACTTCTCTGTGAACGACACAGGTCTCCATTGGCGAAGTTGTCAGTTGGCGTGGGTACGGGCAAACAGAAGGTGAGCTGCGTGATGCTGCGTTAAAAGGCACACTCGAACAGGACGTCTGGGTCGTAAGGACACTTCTCTTAACCTGTTCCTTACTGTCTGGTCGGACACCGTGACTCCAGTGACCATCCTGAGGTCTTGTTGTAGTTCTCTGGCAGTTGCTGAACGACGCCGCAATGCTCAGATGGTCAGATATCTGTCATCGTGTGGGGTTGTCATGCGTCCACGGCTTTGTCCAACCCTCTTTGTGAACTGGCCTGTCTCATTGTAGCGATTCCACAAGCGTTGAATAACTGAAGGAGAGACATTTAGATCCACAGCAACACGACGAATAGTCCATCCTTCCTGGATCAAAGTGACAGCCCTTGCGACTTGAACCTCGTTAAGGTGTCTCATGCCATATGCTGGTTTATGTACAACGTGCTCAAATGACCGCAGTAGTCTGTGTACCTCACAACAACACACGGACGCACCGCTATTCACTTTGTTTTGAGGGGTCACCTGACAATTTAATGCATGGCTACGCCTACAGATGGAGTATAACTTTGAATTGAAATACCCTGAGTAGTTAAGGTCTCAAGGCATGCTGTACGACCATTGGAACCCCATCAACAAAATTAATGTTCACATACCAGACGTTACAAAACATGTTCCCCTAATGTTTTTGAACTGTGTAGTAAGAATTTATCCTAAAGATTCTGGGTTCAAATCATGGCTTTTCAAAACGTTTAATTCTGGTCGCAAACGGGTTACATTCTGCTTCGTGAGGATGACTATTGACTGTTGTTGTTTCCTGGGATTGTAAATCCTGGTTATTTATCTCGGTGGAATTGGGGGTGTGTATATAGAACTTTTGTCTGTAGTAATTTGTATATTTGTAATTCATGTGAGCATTGGGAAGGGAATGGCTGTGAATTTAAGTTAGGAACCATTTGCCTCGAGTAGAAGTTCGGAATCTATGGAAAGCCACTTCCAGGGCAACCGAGGTGGGAATCAAATCCACTTCTTTACAGTTTACCTCACGATGCTGAGTTACAGCCCAAAGTCCAGAATTAAATTTCTGGCCAGAGCCGGGAATTGAACGAGGATCTCAGAGATGACAGCCAAGTATTCTAGTCACTGCGCCACGAGGCATACGTCAAGATTGCTTCGAGGAGGTCAGTTAGATTCCCATTTTGGTCATCCTAAGAGTGTTAGTTTTTAGGCATTCACGACTGGTAATGTCATTGAAGATTCTTTTTTGTAATTCCTACCGTGTTTGCATTAATTTGCAAACTGACAGTTTCAACGTGTACTGAGAAAGGGATTTTAAAGGTACAGTATATCACATGTTAATTTTGTTAAGTAGTTTGAAATGCGGGAACTCAAGTGAGCTTGATCATGACATGATTCAAACTCTCTTCTAATTCAAGAAAATGCTGTGATTGTAGGATACTTATCATGACCACATCCATCCAAATCTAACCAACAATTACAAGTAGACTACACGCATTAGTATTGACACCACTATAACACAGGCTATCAGATAAGGAGAAAAGAACGACTCTAGCTTTAAGTGAGTGTTAACTTCACGATCAGGAGTCACTTTACGTGGAATCCAAACCATCGGACGTGTCATCCCACATCAAGAAACTCTCATACATTAACCAAATATCAGTTATCAGATTTACAGTATTCCAACGCACACCCACGTACATGGGGCTGATGACCATGATGTGACAAGTCCCCAAAATGAAACAACAATAACTAATGTATATTAAGCCTGTAAATGATCATTTATTGTGATATTATGGCTAAAACTTATCGTCACTAGTTAATTCTCTGTTATGCCTAGTTTCATTCACCTTCATTGAATATCTCGTTAATTCCTCTCGTAAAGTTAGCGACAGGAAGGGCATTGGCTGTTAAAACGACTAGTGACATAGACATTTATTACATCTCATCCCTGATCACGTTGATACGGGGAAAATGAGGGGTAGGTAAACATGCAATATATTTACTTGTCACTTTAAAGGACTCCAGAATGTCCCACACCGCCCATGTTACTTTTCAACTTTTTATTTATGTTCGACCCTGGCGAAATGTAAATATTATATGTCAGAAAACTGTACTAGAATGAGTGTCATTATAGTACAAGTTTTCATTATGATACAGTTTCTCCCACCAATCAGAGCTCAAGAAACAGTTGTGTGCTCACGTCCAAGGCCCCCTATCTTAAATTTCACTTCGTGGCGAGTGTCATAGTGAGGTATTCCAGGAGGCCATGGTCAAATACAAGGTATCTCTGCGTCCCATATGCTCTGTTCGGTACATAAAACTGGTGAAATCTCGACAGATATTTATGAATATTTAAGTTCGAACATAAAATAGTTATAATTATCGTCGAACATATAATAGTAATTAAGACACTCGCATGGAAATTATAAAACTCGCTACGCTCATTTCATAAACATACTCGTGTCTTAATTATTGCCATTATAGGCTCGTTGCATAATGTATTATTACAGTTTCCTCAGAAAATATTTACGGGAAGTAAATGAATTTTTCAGCAATGTCTCTTGAAACTCTCTTCTTACTTTAGCATACACTTAAATAAACTTACATTTTTGCTTTAACAGTTATGTTTTCAAAATGGCGTAATTTCAATAACATTTTCTCGAACATTTCTGTCAAAATTAAACTTGTGTAAATCTAGAAAAAAAATGTTTAAAATATAACATATATTTATGGCATATTGGCTTTCACGGCCAGTGAATTAAAACTCAGCACTCTTTCTAGGTTTGTGCCGTGTCTTGGGTGGGGTTTCGCCTAGGACACTAAGCCCGCTATGAGCCAGCATGGTGTCTTAGGTGAAACCCTACACAAGACACGGCACAAACCTAGAAAGATTGCTGAGTTTTATATCACATATTATTAAAAAAAAACAAGATGTTCAGTAAAGAACATATAGCCTATTCTCTCCTAAATGCATGGGTATTGTATAATTGAATGTTGGTTGTAGTAGCTTGTTGAAATACAACGTGCTATAGGGATATTAAACATGAATATGAGGTGCCCTTTGCTAGTGCTACCTCTGTAAAAAAAATCATTCAATTAGGCTTCACCGTGTTTGAGTTGATATGGGGAATGGATTTGCACACATACATGGCCGCTATTTGCAAACTATTGGGCTGATGACCTTGTAGTCAGTCATAAGATGATTTCCACACAAAGGCATGTTGTTGCAAAATCTGGTAGAGATCAAATTATTAGGTTGGTCGTAATTACATTTTAGCTTTTAACATTTGGGTGGCCGCGATTACGTTTCCGTCAAGATGGCGGTGATATAAAACATGACACTGAGGTGCCCTTTGGTAGTGCTACCTTGTACCAAATTTCGTTCCATTCGGTTTCACCGTGTTCGAATTGATAGGGGGAATCAATTTTCACACAAAGATGGCCGCCATCCGCAAAATATTAGGCTAATGACCTACTAGTTTGGTCAGAGGATGCTCCCTCCATAAAGGTATGTTGTTGTAAAATTTGGTAGAGATCGGATGATTAGGTTAATCGTAATTTGATTTAAGATTTAAACATTTGTGTGGCCGCCATTACGTTTCTGCCAAGATGGCGGCGATATAAAACATGACACTGAGGTTCCCTTTGCTAGTGCTATCTCTGTTCCAAATTTCGTTCCATTCGGTTTCACCGTGTTTGAATTAATAGGGGGAATCTATTTTGACACAAAGATGGCCGCCATCCGCAAACGATTAGGCTGATGACCTATTAGTTTGGTCAAAGGATGCTCGCCACATAAAGGTATGTTGTTGCAAAATTTGGTAGAGATCGGATGATTAGGTTAGTCGTAATTTGATTTAAGCTTTGAACATTTGTGTGGCCGCCATTACGTTTCCGTCAAGATGGCGGCGATATAAAACATGACACTGAGGTGTATTTTGCTAGTACTACCTTTGTACCAAATTTCGTTCAATTCGTGTTCACCGTGTTTGAATTGATACGGGGGGGATAGACATTCAGAGTACACACACTCACACACACAGACTCACACACATACACACACACAGACACACTTTTTTCACCCTGTGTTGATCTCATAAGTCTACTTTCATTTTTTGCAAAAATCGAAAGTAGGCTAATACTTATAAAAAGTAAGCTGTGCACTTTGAAAAGTTCGGGAATAAACGTAATTTTTATATTAAGAAAAAAGATTTTTGCGTGAAACTGGAGTCAAAGGACTTTCCGCTAACTGAGGAAACGACGACAACCTAGGTTGTAGTTTCAAAAGCATGTTATTTTTGTTCGTATGCTATATTATTCCTAATGAAAATATAGTGTAGTTGTAACATTATGTGTGACCATCTCATTCGTTCCTATGATTGCAGCGTACATCTCTGGGGTGACGTTACTGGATGAGCACAGTACGCGCTCCGGCAGACGATAAAGCATTACTGAAATGAATACAGACTTTTGTTAGGATTTCGTACTCAGTATTCTTGAAAAATATACCTCTTCTATAAAAAATGAAAGTAGCATTAGAAAATGTAACTGCGAATGTAAAATACTGTGTGTCATGCCGTTTGCCACACACGAGATCTTGATTTCTTCCACAATACAGTGGTTGTATGCACCATAAATTGTAATAAACTGATAAGTAGGAGTTGAAAATAAGATATGTACCGTATTAACTGCTGATGATTTCTTGAGGGGCTTTGTGATATCGAGCCCATGTAGCCCTGTTTGTGTAAAACTTGTCTAATAACCCGTTTCAGTGTGATGTCTGGACTAGTGTATGTATTTGTAATTGAAGTAGGATTTGGGTGGGAAGCATTACTGAAATGAATACAGACTTTTGTTTGGAACTCTTACTTGATATTATAGAACATTGTAGGTAGGGACCTACGTCAGGTAGCGTCCTTGCATTTACCTGGAATTGAAGTGGAAAACCATGGAAAATTACTTCCAGGATAGCTGAGGTAGAAATCGAACGTGCCTCTCCTCAGTTTTGCCTCATGAGGCAGAGTGTACCCTGTTCCAGACCTCATACTACTGTCGACCAAAATATTATGTGCACTCGAGTTTGAAGGTAGTTTGTGAAGTAACAAATAGACCTAAATAAAATTCAATAACATCATCATTTTCGTCGTTCTATTTTTCATGTAGGTTTGGAATTTTTAATTTATATTTTAATATTTTTTATCACAGTTGGAACACAAAAAAGCCCGTTTTTAAGCGTGTTTCAACCATGCGTCACATTTAAGAATTATCTCAAAAACCCGTCATCAGATCGAATCCAAATTTTAACACAATATTCATAGGAATGTTGTATAACTGATTCTTTCATTTCAAAATTTTGTGTGTCCAAGAAACAAAGTTGTTATCACATTTTGCAAGGTAACTTTTTCTCGGCCGGGGTGGTTGGAAAATGTAGTTCTTGGTCGCGTTGTAATCCTTATACATCAAAAGGTTATGCTGTATGACTGTGAAATACATAAATTCATTCTCTTATTTTATATCTGTTTGTATTTGTACGAGGAAATAAGACATGGTTTATCAGCTAGCCGCTCCGGGAAAAGCTCTACAGCGTTGCTGAGATGGAGTCCTTCACTTCCGAGCGAGGCGCACCATGACCATGACCATGACCACGGAGCCTCTGACTATGAGCCTAGGTCGCCACCACTGCACCACGGATGCAGTACGATATTACTATGTAAACAACTTCTTTAGTATAACTGTATCATATATTGTGTTGAAATCAACGATTTTATTAGGGTTTTCTGGCGTTTATATAAACCATTTGATACAAAATATGTATTCTTTTGTTCAGTACATTCCTAAAAGGATATAAACTTACGACGTTACTGAGATATATGGATTTACGAGCAAAACATGGCAGCCATTGACTCAACGGGATGGCATGGATAAGCGCAATACGGCACGGTTAACCTGAAGCGTTAGTTACTACTGAGGTTACATATTATATTTTAAAATGCTAATATCCTACCGGTCACCTCCTTGAGGACAGTTTAAACCACCCTATGTACGATGAGCGTATTTGGTAAGGCCAGGCCTTGTATAATCGTAAGTTACGGATAGGCTATAACACTTGCATGATTCATACATCTGCCATCTTGAAACTATTTGGCTGATGACCTTGTAGTTTAGGCATAACAGGCTTCCGACATTAAGGTAAATTGTTGCAAAATTTGGTAGAGATCTGATGATTAGGTTAGTCGTAATTTGATTTAAGCTCAGATCATTTGGGTGAGTGCTATTTCTTTTTTGTTATGGTGACAGCGATATACAACAGGACACTGAGTTGTCCGTTGCTAGTACTACCTCTGTACCAAAGGTGGTTCAATTTGGTTTTGTTGTGTTTTAATTGATAGGGGAGATCGATTTGCTCACATACATGTTAGCCATCTTCAAACTATTGGGTCGATGACCTTGTAGTTTGGTCAAAAGATGCTTCCTACATGGAGGTATGTTGTTGCAAAATTTGGTAGAGATCAGATGATTAGGCTAGCTGTAATTTTATTTCAGCTTTGAACATTTGGGTGGCTGCCATTACGTTTCCATCAAGATGGCAGCGTTATAAAACATGACACTGAGGTGCCCTTTTCTATTGCTACTTCAGTCCCCAATTTCATTCAATTCCGTTTCACGGTGTTTGAATTGATACGGTGGGACAGACATACCAAATCACACATACACACACACACACACAGATAGATACACAAATATTTTGTCCTGTGTATATCTCATAAGTCTACTTTCATTTCTTGCAAAAATCGAAAGTAGGCTAAAATATTATAATTAATGTAATGATTGATGATGCTCGCTTGACGACGAAGGATGTGACCCTTGTAACCCCTCCCCATTGTGATCTGCGAAAATAAAACATATTTATTTGGAATATTAATCTTATAATTCCCGCCTGATATGTTTGGGCATAAATAAAATACGTATTGATCGATCGAAACTTTTCGATTAATTATTATTTATTTCCTATTTTGGAGAAAACAAAGAAACCTCCTATTGTTTTAAGATTCATATCAATGACAGTTTTTAACGATATGGTAATCCAATCCATGATACCGTATTGTCTGTGCGCCAGGAAAAGTCAGTTCGACAAACTGCGATAGAGAGTGGGGGTTTGAGCCATGCGCTTGCGCAGACCGTCTTTTCGCGACTTAAAAGTATTGGCAATTAGACTGCTACCTCCAGTTTTATGCCTATTGTTTATCTGGCTTTAAGTATGTATTGTTCCCTTTCCACCGTCGACTTTCTCACAAAACTCTGTGTTTACTTTTTATCTGAGAACAGAGTACGAATAAAGAAAGAATGCGTTGAGTGAGTGAAGTAGGTATACACTGTGTGCTTCGAGAAAGGGATTGATTGACATTTGGTCGGAATTTCCACATCGGTCATTACCCCTCTGCCTCTTGACCAATTCATGTTTGCATAGTTGTTGTCATAATACTCTGCGTTGCAATATTACAGCCCACATGCTTGACTGCCTGGTCAGCGGTATCTCTGCCTTATAAAGTTTGGCAACCACGTTCTCAGACCACATGGTGAGACGAAAACTGTCAATCGCATTCTCCCATCTTACAGAGTATATTGACCGACTTGATGTTTTTTGAATGCACGGTACACGGTACGCGGGGGGACCCCTAAAGTTCACACCCAGCTGTCTTCTCCTGACGCGCTGACAGTAGTAGAAAGTGGTAAAAACACCTGCCTTGTAAAATAAACATGACGATGGGCTATTTAATGACACCCGGCAAGAGGGACAGACACAAGGCATCAATTACAAGAAACTTGTTGGCCCCGCTGTTGTGACATTCAGCTTTAATCAAGTCCGCTGTAAAAAGTAATATCCTCTGCTCTCGTTTCAAGTATGGTAATCAAATTGCACGTTATAACCCGTTGAAGTTTTATTCAGTTTGATTGCGTTCCAGCTGACGATTGAATCGGCTGCTCTGTTTGTTTGCTCTTGGGACATTCAGTAGCGAATAATATAATGTGAAAATGCAATAATCTTCTCGTTATGTTTTTCATTCTAGTGGCAAGATGAGTGGCGCTGTAAAACGTACACCGTAGCGTTTGGAGAGAGTGATGCATTTTTGCGAACTAAAGCGCTGTAACTCTGTTCTAGGAGCCTTATAATGAGCAACTCAATACTTCTGTTGATCGTTGGTCGTGTGCCTATCTGAAGATAACTGAGTCGTATATTCAATTCCCGATTAAAATATCGGATGTTAACAGAGCTAGATGAATCCTTAACTAAGGATCTCTCTCGTCGTAGTTGTTCATTAGCTGATACTCCAGCCATCTATGAGGTACACCGAGTGACCGCTTGAAAGTCTAAACGCGTAATTCTAAAAATAACCCAATTATAATTATAATTAGTTCGGGAATAGGGTAGGTACCCCGGTACCTGAAATAGATACTATCCCGGTATTTCCTGGAGGGAGTGTAGAGAACCACACTCAGAACAGCCAATGTCAGCGCCGAGATTCGAATCTACGATCTCCGGACTTTCTGCAGCTCTCTACCACATGTAACTAATACATGTATACTGGCGGACCCGTGCGAGAAATCTCGCATGTTCATAAACCACACTTTCCCCAATGGGTTTAAATTGAGAGACTTAAGGAGAAAGGTTGTTATGTTTTTATTTCAACCAAATGATTATTGAACACTATTTACTAGAGTTCCTTGTTCTACGTTCCCTAACCTAAGAAGGCAATCACTGAAAATTGGATCATCATATCACTCACTGGTTATTCGATGTTTATGAAATTATACGATTTGATTACTCATTACTTTGATTTACTGCTTATTAAATCCATGCTAAATGTTAAAATGACATGTAACAGGCGTCACAGCGGCCAAAATGTGAAGTGCACAACAATTATGGAGCGTATTTTCCTACAGCAACAGTATCTGCAAATTGCACACTTCGTACATTTTTAAAGTACTTTTTTTTTAAGAAATTATAGATATTTATGAATTTAGAGTACAATATGCCACTGCTAATGTCTATTCTCTTTCTTTAGAATGCTCATTTGTCACGATCGGTCTCTTGTGAGCGCCACAGGAGGGATCTATACTATTGAAATAATATATATGATTTTTCCAGGAGTATTATTTACATATTATGTACATTGTCCCCTGCCCAGTCATTGGGCAAATTCGAGTTTACTGACAACTAACAGTTTGTATAGGCATCACTAAAAGAAAATGAAAATCCACAGCCTGCTTCCAGTCTCCGACCGGGTCAGGAATGGAATGAATGAAGCCCCCATCTAGCGGCGAGGATATGAACTGTGCCGGCTGACGAGGCCTGACGCACTCCTCTGGGGCAATCATTAAATGAATGACAGATGAAATGAAATGAAATGATAGTGGAGAGTGTTGTTGGAATGACATTTTGACAGGGAAAACCGGAGTACCCGGAGAAAAACCTGTCTGCCTCCGTTTTGTCCAGCACAGATCTCACATGGAGTGACCGGGATTTGAACCACGGACCCAGCGGTGAGAGGCCGGCGTGCTGCCGCCTAAGCCACGGAGACTTCAGGAATCACTAAAAGAATGGTTTCAAAACTGTACTTTTACATGTACAGTATTTAAGTACTGCGCGTAGAATGTTTAAAATACATGTAATATTTTAGCAGGATCTAGGTAGATAGCCTACTGCAAGTTCCGACTGTGAAATGAAAGAAATCCATCTCTCGTATGTGAATGTAAGTTTACTGAACTGTGCATTGGAGTACCGTACCTGCGGCTAAGCTATTGAACTGTAGGATTCCTCATGATGTGGTTTCCTTTCATACTGCATTCACCCTCGTCTTCATCACTTTCTCTGATGCGCCCAGCATTTCATTTCCTCGTTAAGACTGCCTTCGCCAATTTTCCACCTGCCTTATCGAGAGGCCTCGGAGTTGGTTGGGTCTACGATAAATTGCCTTTTAATGGAGAAACATCTCATAGGAATTTATTCTCGTGGAGCAAGACCTAGAGAAAACGATCCGTGAGCAGGCTTGCTTTATCTTCAAAGGAAGAAACGAGGGAGAGGATGAAATTATATGGTGATGTAATATAGCCTAATAACTAGTTACCTGGTTTTGTACCTGCACCGTTGCTTCTTATTTGATTACCAAAAGCAATGTTTATTCAAAGAAAGTTATTCAGTCTACGTTTTGAAAACATTATAACAGTAATTATTAGAAGCCACATTCACTTGTTGAAAGAATTTTTAAAATATTGGTGTTGTTGTTAACTCGTTTCAGGGGCTTATGACGTCATCTCCATCAGCCCCATGTTTTTGGGTGTGTGTTTAATTTGTCACATAACTTGTGTAAGGCAAGGCTGCAAATTATCACCCATACTTTTCAATCTTTACATTGAACAAGCAATGAAGGAAATTGGAGAAAAATGTAAAGTGGGAGTGAAGATTCAAGGAGAAATAATTTCAACTCTGAGATATGCCGATGACATCGTCATCTTGGCCGACACGCCTGAGGAGTTGAATGAGTTTTTGAATGGCATGGACTCCGTCTTGAGGAAACAATTCATGATGACAATTAATAAATGTAAAACAAAAATACTGGAATGAAGCCGAAAAAAAAATCAGAAACCTCGATGGACATCAAATTGGCAGGTGAAAAACTGAAGGAAGTAGGAAACTTTTGTTAATTAGGAAGCAAAATAACCAGTGATGGACGAAGCAAAGAGGATATAAAAAGTAGGTTAGCTCAGGCAAGGAAAGCATTTCTACAGAAAAGGAATCTGTTGACACCGAATATAGATTTAGGTATTAGGAAGTCATTTTTGAAGGCCTTTGTCTGGAGCGTGGCGCTCTATGGAAGAGAAACTTGGACTATTGGTGCAGCCGAAAAGAGGAGAACTGAAGCGTTTGAAATGTGGTGTTACAGGAGAATGATGAAGATCAGATGAGTAGATAGAGTTACAAACGAAGAGGTATTGAGACTGGTGGGAGAGGAGAGATGTTTCTGGCGACTGCTAAAGAAGAGAAGAGATAGGTTGGTTGGACACATACTAAGACACTCAGGAATAGCAAGCTTAGTTATGGAAGGAAGGGTTGAGGACAAGAATTGTAGGGGTAGACGAAGTTTAGAATATGTTAAACAGATTGCCTCGGATGTAGGGTGTGGTAGCTATGTAGAGATGAAAAGATTAGCTCAGGACAGGGAGGCATGGAGTGTTGCATCAAACCAGTCAAAAGACTGAAGACACAAACAACAACAACTTTTGTTTTTGCGGTGATGCGTGTACTATCCTGCCAGGGAATTGTTACCGCTAGACGTGGAGCGGGACTGTTGTGTATACAGTACGTCAGCTCGCAACGTTAAGGCTGCTGCGGGTGGGTGCGGGGTAAGAGGGGGAACGCATGTACAATCATACAATGAGAACACACCGCACTGCGCACGACCCAGCATGAACCATGCACACACACGACATGCGATGAGGTTTCGCTGGCGATGACTGCACGTCTATCCCAGGCGTGCAGCTGGGCGGAGTGCATTAGTTCCGATTTCCGCCACTGGCAACAATTCTCTGGCAGGGTATTAACTGTAATGATTATGATCGGGGATGTGGTAGCTGCTGCAAGACTTGATAATAAAGGTATTACCCTGACATTTTCCTGGAGTGAGTACAGAAAACTTCAACCAGAATAGTTGCTGTCATCGTCGGCTTCGTTGCGTAGTGACTAACATTGTTTGCTGTCACCGCGGTGGTCCGGGTTTAATTCCCAGGTCTGCCAAAACAATGTAATACTGGTCTGAGGGTTGGACGGGGTCCACTCAGCCTCGTGGCTGAGAAGAGGTGGATTCGATTCTGATCTCAGCCATCCTGGATGTGGTTTTCCATGATTTCCCACTTTACTCCAGGCAAATGCCGGGATGGTACCTAACTTAAGGTCAAGGCCGCCTCCTTCCCAATCCTCACCTGCATTACAAATACACGCACTAACACAGACAGCACAATAACACAAGTTATCATACAAATTGATATTGCTGTGTTTAAGACAAGACTGAAATTTTGTGTAAATACTACGAAGAATTACTGTATTTCCCAAATCGCGGCTTGTGTACTTTAATTGTGCTTGTTATTATTGACGGTAATTTTCCGTAATTGCAGAATTTGCTACCAGGGAAATAACCCCATTTGCAAATAAAGTAAATGAATAAAAGAAATAACATTGTGGTGTTTGAAGCCATATTTTCAGTGTTGCCTTAGTAAACAAGAGTTCTCATGTAATCTCATGTAATTTATTTCAGGATTAGGGCATAACCCATCTCTTTTGGGTACATTCGTGTTGACCGACTGAAAAGCACTAAACTCTTGTAAAAGAAATAATTCTAAATACACACAAGTATATGGGGCTAAAAGACCATGATTTCGCAAAGCCCATAAATGAATTAACAAAAACAACAAGATACAGTCATCGCCTATATTCGAACTTCCAATCCACGCAACTGCTGCTTCCTATCGCAGTCGTGGTGAGCGCTTTAATGCTTACGACTATGCTGCGGGTAAAGTATGAAAAGTACAGTTACGAATATTAATTCTGTGTCATTAAAAGAGATTTGCAGTATAGACTAAATTGAAAAATTCAACACATTCTGTGTGAGCATTTTCATTGTTGCTACCAATCGGTGTACACACCTCATAAAGTCAAAACCTGCATTTCCCGAAGATCCAAAACTCAACACTGAAGGAAGGAAACGTGTTGTTCTGCGTGATCGTTAATGTCGGGATCATAAGCCTCAGAACCTCCTTTTTATGTGGAATTCAAAGCACGGACGTGACATTAAACCTCGAAAATCGTACATGTATTAACTGGGAATTGAATGCATTCCTCGTTAATGAGGGACAACCAGCTTAACACTGTGCCATTACGCCACCTCATGCTGAAGAGTGACACTTTGTGTTACCCTTTCTGGACACAGAGGCTTAATATTTTAAACTTGCTAATCTTCATAATGTTTGACTGCGTTTAATGGCTTGGTGCGTCATATAAACCAATCCCATTTATTTGGGTGTACGTGGACTCCAGCTAAGATGTATGTAAAACTCAGCAATTCTCCTAGGTTTGTGCCATGTCTTGTGTGGGGTTTCGCCTAGGACATCAAGCTGGCTCATCGGCGGGCTCTTGGTGTCCCCGCCCGGACCCCCACAGGAGTGACGAACTGCGCGCCACCTCCCTTTATGTTAGGTGCAACTGCACCACTTGACTGCGAGAACTAAAAGCTCAAGCAGCCTTAACCTCCCTATGAAGGCTTCCAAAAAGTTGGTATATTGGCTTTCACGGCCGATGAATTAAAACTCAGCAATTCTTCTAGGTTTGTGCCATGTCTTGTGTGGGGTTTCGCCTAGGACACCAAGCTGGCTCATCGGCGGGCTCTTGGTGTCCCCGCCCGGACCCCCACAGGAGTGACGATCTGCACGCCACCTCCCTTTATGTTAGGTGTAACTGCACCACTTCACTGCGAGAACTAAAAGCTCAAGCAGCCTTAACCACCCTATGAAGGCTTCCAAAAAGTTGGTATATTGGCTTTCACGGCCGATGAATTAAAACTCACAGCCCGCCGATGAGCCAGCTTGGTGTCCTAGGCGAAACCCCACTCAAGACACGGCAAAAACCTAGAAGAATTGCTGAGTTTTAATTCATTGGCCGTGAAAGCCAATATACCATCTTTTTAAGATGTATGTGCTTGTAATTGGGATCTATTCTGACAAAGCAACCGAGGCTTTAAGTTAGGCCTGCGTCTCATCCCGCCATTTACATAGAGCAGAAACGAGAAATCACGGAAGACTTAATATAGAATGCTTCAGATGGAAATCAAACTAATCTATTCTCAATTATTGATCTCAGTTGGTTAAGTTTGTCCTGATCCTTCCCTAATACTAGAATTATATGTATTGGAAGAGTCGGGATTTTCCCCTAAAGTGTAGTTAAAGATCAAGGTGAAAATGAACTGAAACGAGCTCTTAAAAGATCATATAAATCAAATGGGTCACTACAGGAACACAGGTTATCAGACAGATTGAACGTACACCTAAGAAGACTTGGCTGATGACCATATGTCTGAAGACCCTAAAGGCTCGGCCGCACAGAAAGCGGTCTGTCGCGGCGGGAAGCTA
This sequence comes from Meconema thalassinum, assembly GCA_946902985.2. Lineage (NCBI taxonomy): Eukaryota > Metazoa > Arthropoda > Insecta > Orthoptera > Tettigoniidae > Meconema > Meconema thalassinum. The sequence goes on along the minus strand of OX336388.2, from coordinate 1,910,353,945 downwards.
TCCAGCGGTCGTCGCGGTGGTCTGCGATATGGGGACGCCACATAGGACGCAATACCTTTGTGTGAGTGGTCCAGTCTGGTCGCTTCCTTCTACTGTCGACCAAAGTATTATGTGCACTAGAGTTTGAAGGTTGTTTGTGAAGTAACCAATAGACCTACATAAAATCTAATAACATCATCATTTTCGCCGTTCTATTTTACGTTAGGTCATGTAGGTTTGGAATTTATAATTTATATTTTATTATTTTTTATCGCAGTTGGAACACAAAATGTGCCCGTTTTTAAGCGTGTTTCAACCATGTGTCACATTTAAGAATTATTATCTCAAAACTCCGTCATCAGATCAAATGCAAATTTTAACACAATATACATTGGAATGTTGTATAACTGGTTTATTAATTTCAAAATTTTGTGTGTCCAAGGAACAAAGTTGTTATCATTTTTGTAAGGTAACTTTTTCTCGGCTCGGGGTGGTTGGAAAATATAGCTCTTGGTCGCGTTGTAATCCTTATACATCAAGAAGTTATGCTGTAAGACTGTGAAATACGTAAATTAATTCACTTATTTTATATCGGTTTGTATTTGTTTATGGAAATAAGGCATGATTCACCTGCCAGCCGCTCCGGGGTAGGCTGTACAGCGTTGCTGAGATGGAGCCCATCCCTGCCGAGCGAGGCGAAGTCGTATTTCCCCATTCAAATATAAACCGATATAAAATAAGTGAATTAATTTACGTATTTTAAAGTCATACAGCATAACTTTTTGAGGTATAAGGAATATAACGCGACCAAGAACTACATATTCCAACCACCCCAAGCCGAGAAAACGTTACCTTAGACAAAAGATAACAACATTGTTTCTTGGACACGCAAAATTTTGAAATTAATAACCCAGTTATACAACATTCCAATGTATCTTGTGTTAAAATTTGGATTCGATACAATGAAGAGTTTGTGAGATAATAATTCTTAAATGTGACGCATGGTTGAAACACGCTTAAAAACGGGCACTTTTTGTGTTCCAACTGCGATAAAAATATTAAAATATAAACTAAAAATTCCAAACCTACATGAACTCACGTAAAATAGAACGACGAAAATAATGATGTTATTGGATTTCATGTTTGTCTATTGGTTACGTCACAAACAACCTTCAAACTCGAGTACACATAATACTTTGGTCGACAGTATACAATATGTAGTGTGTTTTCATATTAAGTATTGTTTGGTATTATTATTGATTATGAACTGGGATGAAAAACAACTCCTCCTTTTTGCTTTGCAAAACACAAAAAGAAAAGACAATGTTGGGTGCATGGCATCAATAAGAAGAGAGAGAGAGAGAGCAATTAGGAGAATACCACCGCTTATGTCTCGAACTGGAGTCACATAAAAATAGGTTTTTCGAGTATTTTCGTATGTCGCGAGAATGTTTCGAGGAGTTGCACGATTCTATGCTTCAGCCTTCTATAAAACATGTTTATAATGTTCGTGTGAACTGTCGAACAAATATGTGTATTTAAGCACAGTTTCAACCGTGCCAGGCGGGCAATCTGTAAATTTGTACAACCGGATCGCTCGTCGTCGCGACAAAGACTAGCGGGTGACGGTAGACCGAGGGTTGATACAACTTTGGGAAATACAACTGGACCACCTGACCGTCTCGGTCAGATACATGAAGGAACGATAGGAAGGAGATGCCTTCACTGTGCTGCCTAGCGCAAGCTGTTGAAGCCAAACGGCTCGCCCACTTTGGTTGCAAGAAAATGGCTGTCCCTATGCTTAAAGTCGTAAACCACTCCAACTAGTAATTGATTTTAGTGACATAAAACTGCAATGACCAGTCAAGATAATTTCTTGGATAGGCAGAATACACTCTGTACTTCACAGTACTTGGCACAAATAAGCTGCGTTATCGTTTTAAAAGCCAATTTAAATATAAATATTAGAGCACCTTTGCGAGGCTAGTTTTGTAAGGAAGACGCAGCAAAACGTAATAATACACTGAAACACTGATTAAATTGAATACAGGTGTTTGAAGATGCGAGTTATACCAAAGAAGGAACATCTTGGGAATTAATGATGCCGAACTAATTACGGTATTTACACCAAATTGAGTTTTATGTTCTTATTGGTGTTGAGGCATTCATCAGGTTTTAGGCCTAATTTCAAGCACAGCCACTTTCACTCATTGACCGTACACAATTTGATATTCAAGAATACGAACCTCAAAATTAATAAACAGAACAATTAAAAAAGGACGCATATTTGCACAAAAATACGGTATAGCCTATACGTTTCGGTACCGTACGGTATTTCCTTTGTGAGGGGGGGGGGGGGGTAGAAACTTAACGATTAGCCTCGAATTGATTAATTACGTAGGCCTACCGTAATTATTGACCGACAGCCGTTTGATAATTTGGGATTTGCAGAGGAATGATTTTTACTTTTTTGGTATATAGGGTAGGCCCACACATGCTGAGATTAGAATTGAAGAGCTCTTTTTTTAAATACTGTAACTTATCACAACTGTTATTACGTTTCCAAAGTTGCATAACCGGAGCGCGGTAAAAACCAGGGCCATAATAAGGTTTAGCCATGCACAATGCCTCATGAAAATCAGAGAACACCGAATACGAGTTAAGGTTACGCCCACTTTGGTTGCAGCGCTTGGCTTCACTCAAACGAGCACAGGGCATCTCCTCTTATTCTTTCCTCCATGGCCAGATATCGCTTCCCGCCGCGACAGACTGCTTTCTGTGTGAACGAGCCTTTAAATGAATTACTAAAAACAATGACAGTAAAATCACATGGGTGAAATGCACAGCACATTTCTGAGGCAACATTTTGAGCATGTACCTCTGCTGTCGCATTTCTTAAGGTAGGTATTTCGATTGGTTATCGAAAATATGTACAACATAAAATGGCTTCGGTGGCGTAGTTGGTAGCATACTGAACTGCTGAACCCAAGATAGCTGGTTCAAACCCACCCGAAGTCGTCGGATTTTTTAAGAGCGTTAAAATCCTTCGGTATGCCTTCCTTCGTAGGAGAAATTAAGCCGGCGGTCCCATGTGATAGATCTATGGCATGTAAAATATCCTTCCACTAACTAAACATGTATGAAGCTAAATTTCTAGGTTAGATTTCTTTGAAACGCTCTATCATAGTTCCAACGTTCACCACTAGGTGTCAGTGATATCTGGTAGCGGAAGTTGGAACTACTTGAAATTGAACAGAACGTGTAGCTCACCCCATTGGTGTCTGCTTTAATCAGCTACATCTGGCGAGCCAAACATGTCCTCCGACACTCCCGGCACTAAAAGCCGTACGCTAAATAAACAATAGTGTTTAACGTTAACGTTTAGTGAGTTTAATGAAATCACGTCCACATTTATAAAGTCATCTGACCCATGCTGTATCGGGACGGAGTGTTGAATCATTAATCCCAATTGCTGCAGAAGATAAACACAACTCGCTTTCAAGGCACGGACCGTGATGCCTTAAGCTTTACTTGATCAAACTTCTACACAAAGTTTCACGCTTCACTCTCAGTTGAACGAACACATTATATTTTCTTTTCTCATCACCCACATACTTCGTTATAAATTATGAAAGCCCTACTTTATTTCCTTTAAGTTGGTAATTACGTAAAATATAGGGGGAGACAAGGTTGTTAACGCTTTACCAAGAAGGAGTAAGAAGAATGACATGTATTGAGAAATGTTACATTCATGAGAAGGGAGGGAGGAAGGAAGAAAGAAAGAAAGAAAGAAAGAAAGAAAGAAAAGACGAGAGGAAAGAAGAAAGGAAGAATTGAGGAGAGGAAGAGAGGAACTAAGGAATCAAGAAAGTAAAGAATAAAGGAAGTAAGGAACAGAGGAAGAGAGGAAGAGTAACGAAGGAAGAGAGGGTGTAGTTTTACGTGACTGTTAACATCGTGATCTTAAACCATGGGACCTTTCCCTCTTTTATGTGGAATCCGAACCCCTGGATGTGACGTTTCATCCCAAAAATCTTACATGCAGTAACTTGAAATCGGGAACCTGATCCATCTTGGTGATAGGCAGCCTCACCGCTGCACCATCTCGCACCTCCAGCGAAAAATATTTGACTTACTTTCAAATCTAGCTTGAAATTTAAATGATCGTTCCCAACCTTGAGTTAGCACAAAAAAATAGGTTGTAGCATTATTTTCCGCTAACACTAGGACCCTTTTATTAGAGGATTTTTACGTCCTTCGGTGTTTCCTGACCTCGGTATATCAACCCATCTTGTACATTATATAAGGTGCGTTCAAAAATTAACGTGCCGGAGGCTGGAATGCGCAAACCGGTGACGACATTGGCTAATCGTGGCGTGTGTAACGAGGTGTGGTTCCGACCAAAGCGTGGAAGGTCACAGCCCGTCGCTAGAGGGCACGCGTGCACGTCACGTGACGATACAAAGCGAGCAGCAGCATGCATCAATCGTCCAACCAAGACCAAGACAGTAGGCCATTCGACATTCTTCCTGGTGTGTTTGAAGACTGTGGGGCACCCATTGGGCACACACTTTCCGCAAGTGCAGTCGTTCCTTCATGATGGTGTGCACACTTCCGACGCTCAATCCGACCACGGCGGCTATGGCGTTCACTGTCACTCGGCGGTCCTGGGTAATGAGTGCATCAACCAGCTGGACGTTGTCATCGGTAATGCAGGGGGGTGCCCGAGACCGGGCATCATCGGCTAACGACACCCGTCCTTCCCCGAAGCGCTTGTGCCACGCCTTGACCTTGCAAGGGACATGCAGTGTTCGCCGTACACTTGTGACATTCGGCCATGAATGCCCGTTCCCCCTACCCCTTTCGCTGTCAGAGACCGATTAACACGCCTTTGCTATTCGTTTGACACCTCCATGTCACTGTTTGCAATGCGACAGGCAGCGTTGGACGATTGATGCATGCTGCAGCTCGCTTTGTATCGTCACGTGACGTGCATGCGAGCCCTCTAGCGACGGGCTGTGACCTTCCACGCTCTTTTCGGAACCACACCTCGTTACACACGCCACGATTAGCCGATGTCATCACCGGTTTGCGCATTACAGCCTCCGGGTCGTTACTTTTTGAACGCAACTTATACATTACTATGTATCACTTCCCTTCATTGCTGTAACTTATTCTCACAGTCACCTCTCCGAACAGGAATGCGTGCTCCAACGTCACTCCCTGTCATGACGAAGACCTCTGGATTAAAATAACCACGAGTGGCTTCTGCAGCCGTTTAGGAGTTGATAGAGGATTACACACACAGACATAAGGATGGAGAGAAAGGCAGACAGGCGGATGGACAGACAGACAGACACACATTTCCCCGGATCTATCTCATAAGTCTACTTTTACCTCATTTTTGCAAAATGAGGAAAGTAGGCTAAAAATTGGGATGTGGAAACAATTCCATTCTCAGCAATTCTTGCTGTAGTTTCCCGTAGTTTCACACTTTTACACCAGGTAAATGTCGGCCATGGCTACCTCCTTCCCAAACATAGCATAAATTAACAATTCACACAATAACACAGATTATCAGAAAACGTCTATACACACACATAAGTACATGGGATGATGACTATGATGCCCAAGGCCCTAATTGAAACAGCAAATCTACCCTAACAAACTTGAAAGTTTAATATATTCGATAATGTTTTCAGATTACTGTGTATTCATATTACAAATACTTAAATCTCCTTAAGACAGATTTTCGCTTCCTTTTTAAATTAAAAAATATGAGAAATCATTCTAACCTATTTATGAATTGTGTGTGACCCTCATTCCCGCAATTAATACCTAGAATCTTTTTATTTCTAATTATTCCGGCGTCAATATCTCAATAATAATTGACGTTGTAATACACAAGTGTCAATTGTGGTAAAAAAAAAAGAAACATAGACAGGCTTCAAAAAAAAAATCCGACCAGTTAAGTAGGGAGTTGAGTAACGTTTTGCTGGTGATTGCTATCGTACTTCAATGTACAACAGGTATTATTAGTCTGCTTGAATTCTATCAACATCGCCACATTGTTACGCAAAGTGGGAATTCTAGACTTTTATAGATAGCATTATTTCTTGAATGTTTTCCCATAACTCTTCAGCCTTGCTTTCTGCTAGTAATCCACCAGAGTGATAATTTAGGAAGTGAATTTGCCTAAATTCTCGAAACTGATTTCAGAGAGTGTTATTACTTCTGTAGACAGATTTTATCCACTTCCCCCTTTACTTCAGTGTCTGCGAAAACGACGTTACGACCAGAGAAGGGTCGATTTCCAATAAGGTGACAACAGATGTGATAGAACGGAGCAGTTCCACAAATGAAGGTTTGTGTATCGTCGGTGAAGTCACGAACATTCTTGCGTTGTGGGTGCTTTGAGGAAAAGAAAATACATACTTGGAAGTCCATCAGTGACACAGTGGTAATATATTTATTTATGGGAAGGATGGAGTATATAATGTTTATATATAATCATATCATAATATGTCATGTTATGCATTTTGAAAGTAGTCTGATATTCGTGTATCCATGCCTAAGATAATGGCTTCTCAGAACAATCCATGGTTTGGTTGTTGATTATTGCGTATTGATCATGGCTTTCCTGAAGGGTTTCCTATTTGTCCTATGGCCGAGATTTAATTAATGTTGTAAGCTGATACAAGATATATTTTGTCCAAATTGATTCCAATATCAGTAAATATCGATATTTCTTTACTAGAAAATAATCGACTTTGGAGGAATATTTAATATTGTAGTATTAGAGACTATTTATCATTGTTGCCTTGTTCTATTAAAGAAAACCTTCCAGTCTGTCAGCACAAACTGTGACCAATTACATTAGGTGGATAAACAAGTATTTCCAAGGTTCGAGTTCGCTTCCCGAGTCTGCTAAAAATGTAATTGTGGTCTAAGGAATAGAATGGTGTACACTCAGCCTCGTGAGGTACAAGTGAGAGGAGGTGGGTCCGATTTTCACCTTAAGCATCCCGGAAGTAATTTTCTATGATTTTACACTTTTACCCCAGGTGAATACTGGAATGGTTCCTAACTTAAGGCCAGGCCACCTTCTTCCCAATCCCCGCTTGAAATACAAATGAACACACCAATACAGCCATCACCATAACACAGGTTATCACACAATATTCCACACACTCATGGTTAGTATAAACAGGTTAAAGGTTCCGCCTGATCAATACTTTTATTAAATATGCTCACTGTGTGGTCATTAGTGGGACATTTTTTGAGGCCTAATTAATAGTTTTGGCCCCTTCATCGGCCGATTCGACAGAAAACGATACAGGATAATTGTTTGGCGTAACACTAAAAATTCCCTTAAAACTGACAGTTGAGGGTACGCAAATGCGAAGGAGCCGTATCAGTAGATTTACTGGCACGTTATAAAACTCCCTTGGGGCAAAATTCCGGCACCCCATCGTCTCTAAAAGCCACAGTTGTTAAAAGGGACGTAAAGCCAATAAGATTATTAGTTTCATAATCCCTGTTGGAACGGGGAATCGAACCTTGGACCTTCTAGTTAAGAGGTAGGTGTGCGACCCCTTCACTAAGGGGATTAAATTTAAAACCAAGACCATTCCCTTTTATCTCAGTCTGAAGGTTTTATAGCGTGTAGTGGTAATGGGAAACTGATGCTCTGGCGTGTGTTCTAGGATTTCACTCAGTTGAGAGTTAAGCCTGGGGGCAACTATACCGACGTGTGGTCATCTGCGATATCCTGTAGGTGTCGCGTGTGAAGGGAAGGAAGTTGTGAAGTGGTGCTTGAGGCTGCTTCATTACTCGTCTTCCGGCCGTCCTGACGCTATCGCCATGCCGACGTCCCACCACAAGACAGCGTCATCTTTCAGTGAGGCGACGGACCGGGAGGCTTAAATACGATAGCAGATTCTTAGCGGCTGTTAATGCCGTGTCAGATGACCACCATTTCTCAAGCACAGTAGAATTTTAATTGATGTAAAGAAGTCCCCCTCGTTGCGTAGTGACTGGCACTCTTAGCTGTATCGACAGTGGCCCAGATTTTAATCCTGGCCCTGTCGAGAAATGTAATTCTTGTCTGAGGGCACAACTAAGAAGGGGTGGGTTTGATTCCCACCTAAGCCAACCTGGAAGTGGTTTTACGTAGTTTCCCACTTATACTCCAGGCGAATTCTAGGATGGTTCCTCCTCCTTCCCAACCCTCATCTTAATTACAACTACATACACTAATACAGCCTTTACAATAACTCAGGTTATCAGACCAAATTTCACACACACCCAAGTACACAGGGCTAAATGGCCACGGTGTCACAAATCCCCTTCAATTAATCAATGATGAGGTAAGGATAGCTCTCTATAACGGTTCACAGTGAAACGGGTTTACTTTGCTCCACGTTGAGCGTACAAGTGTAACGGCTTCTACTAGCCCCGCGTTGAGCGTACAATTGAAACGTCTTCTATTGCCCTCACTGTTGCGTGACAAATGTAATGGTTCCTTAATAGCTCTGTCTTGCACTTTGAAATATTTACTCTGACTAAGATATGTTGTTTTAATGGGCGCCAAGACCTCAACGCTATGTTGAAATCTAAATTTATATTTAACAACACCTAGGTCTGGTAGAACACCTTCAAGAATCTTTTCACTCAGATCGTGGTATAATTTGATCATTAACCCAACAAACAATTGTATCAGGAGAAGGAATTGGTCTATATCTAATGCTACCTACTGAAAGCAAAGATTGCATGGTTAAAAGAAATGAATTTATTTTATAAAACAAGTATGCCAAAATTAATAATAATAATAATAATAATAAGTTTGAATTTAAATTGGAGCGTTGCGATTTGAATATTACCGCTAGAAAATTACGTGAAAACGGATTCGGATAAATTACTGAATCTAATCTTATTCCCAAGCTATGAAGTTACTGAAATACTGAATATAAAACAAAGAGACGAGAGATTACGTAGTTCTGAGTCATTCGCGCTTACCACTGGAAATTGCCGTAGCATTTCCCTCGTACTGGATGTTGTAGAGAGCTTCCCACCACCTCCTGGTCGTCGTCATCTTCTTCGTTAGTTGATGAGATACTTGTAGATATGATAACTTATGGTCCGAACATCGGAACCAACCACACGTACAACCACACTGGTTAAGTTTTAAAAAGATAGTCGCCTTGCCTCCACGGCGCGCAAACCATATATGCACTCCACGCCTCCCCTCTCAGGACCCGTCTTCAAGTCGCCCGGTCTCCACTGAATGGCTGAGCCACCACGCGCTACTTCCCCACCTCCGGGTCATTACACTCGGCGCGGCGATGATGTCGATTACCGGTCCAGGCCATTTCGCCTTTTCTTGAAGCAGCAACCCAGCTTGCGTCATGCTACTCGACAAGATTAAGCCTTTTACCGAATTCCCCGTGACTCATCTCTCTCATAATACCCTAACTGACAAAACTCCGTAAAATTCCGTAATCATATAATTTTCTATGATAATGTTGTTCGTATTAATTTGCTTGATAGTGTTTTCTATAACATAGAAAACCTATCTGATTACTTATAATTTTATAAAAATGCTCCAAAGAAATACCTTAATAATAATAATAAGTTACATGAAAACTTCTCTTGGCTGAACAATTTGCCGCGTAAATAAATATAGAATGGCTTCCTACTTATGCCAGTGGCGTAAAATCCCCTCGAAAAACACGTTACATATTCGCCTCGGATCATCGGATGATTTACCGTGACGACGGTCCATTATCCGATTATCCCAGACACGTTAATAAATCCCGATCCAAAATACATATTACATAAATGAAATCACCCTAAATTACAAATATATACACTCATAATTTTTCTTTACGCACTTTGCGTCAAAGTTTGTTGTCACTATGGATTGCACTTTGCACCAGTCCAATGTTTTTCATATAGAATAATGTTCCACGGATATTTCCGCCTCTCAAATTTCTCTATGTTGGGAAAATAGACATTAAATAATGTGTGAGCATTGTGTATTTATTGAGCCGGTACAATTTTAAGACCTGTTCGACATTGTTTCCATCTAGCGGTCTCTAGTAATACATCTAAGAGATCGTAATTTCCGCACGTCTGAAAAAGGAATGCGCCCGCGTTGGAGAACTAATCCTTGTCTAAGAAACACGCCTTCGGCGATTGTTATCGCGACTAAATTGTTATGACGAGGAGACAGATAAGATGTTGAGCCGACATAATGCCTACTACCGACATTTCTATTGAAAATGTTACGTGTTAATTAATTCCTATTGATCTTCGAAGTTATAAACGCTGAGGAAACATGACGGGATTCAGGCCTCTGCCTAGCAGTGGAGATTTCTTGTCATATGAGATAATTATTAAATGAAATTTCATCGGAGACCTTCCAGAACGTCTCGGAGACTCGGCTAAGTGAAATGATACCTTTGTAACTCTGTATAATCGTGTTTTGAAGAAGATCATTATTCAATTCATTTTCCCCAAGTTTCAGTGTTAAAAGTTTACCTTAATTCAACCTGCTAAAGTAGGGTTAAACTGGAGACCGTTCGTGTTTTTATATGAAGTCATTTGGTGTTTATTTTGTCCCCAGTTTGTTTATATACGCACGTAGTGGAGAATCAAATTGCTTGTTTTTGGGTTTATTAATTTAAATGGGTGCTTGTTGTTGTTGTTTCTTTTCGTATCCAGTCGAGTTTTATTTCAGTGCGTGTTACTTGCGTTTGTTTTATGTTGTGAAACGCGATTGTATTTATGAGAGATGTTTCTTACCAGTTCCTAACCCCTTGCAAGAGTATGGGATCTTTCAGGGACCTTTAGGGACTGGTATTCTTTAGGTTAGCTCGCGATTTTAATTGTGCCTAGACGTAGGAGGGTGTGTTGTTCATTGCTTTGGATGTAATATCTTTTTGTTGGAACACACACCAGTTTATTTTATGCTTCAAGGGTTTGTTTTTATCATGCTTGTCATTTGTGCACTCCAAGGATGGCCGATTAGGTTTTATTTTTATCCTTGGAGACTGGGCAAGCATTATCTATGTATGTTTCAGAAATATGTTTCATTTACAATCACGGTTCTAGTCTTGATATTAAGGGTTGGGTTTATGTCGTTTGTTTAAGTGGGAATTTGACTGAAGGTCGAGGGTCATGTTTAGTGTTATTCTGATTTGTTGTGACCTTCAGTCAGCAAGCAATGCGTGATCCCATTACGTTATTAAATCAGGTGTATTAGTTACTCTTCCGAGATGATGGAATGTGTGTTCGTTGTACGTGCCCGGGACTGCAATTGACGCTTATTTGGCATCCCGCTAGGTAACTGAACCTTGTGCTTTCGTTCGAAAGAAGTTTTATTCTACCAGTTCATGAAATCGTTTGGTTTTATCTTCATTTGGGATTAGCTTGTTTTAATTTTACTGAACTGATCTATGTTTATTTGCTGAGGTTGTATGTCACGGCACGTCATGTGAAGTTGTGTAATTATTCTGTGTTTATTGACGTGTCATTTAAGGGTCGTTGCTGTTGTTGGTTGTTTCTTTGGGTAGCTTGGCGTGACATACAGTTTAATGTAAGGGTGGTCGGATAGACAGTTCGTGGGAGACACGATTTCATGTACTTCTAAGAATGATGCTTCTGACTACCTTCTAGTAGTCAGCCTGTGGTGGAACGAAACGCACTATTAACACTATTGTTAATTTCTGCCCCTCTACTGAACGATCTCCAGCGACTTAGGCATTCTCCTCGTCGTCGACGTTCTCCTTTTATAGATCTTTATTGTGTGTTTTACGTTTTATTGTTTTACTGTTTTATAATACCATGTACATATTTTATTTCAGGCCTATCATCCCTCATCTTACCATTTCATGCACCTCTCACGTCCCCTTTTACAATGTCTTGTTTTTTGATATATTAAATTTTATTTTACAACCTCTACTCGAAAAGTGTAGTCATTGGATGGTCGGTGCTCCATCTAGTTTACCATGTGTTAAAGGTCTCGACTTAGGTCTCAGGTCCGCGTCCTCGACACCTGCACGCCACAATTGGTAGCAGAGCGTGGTTTTGGCACTTTCACATTTTGAACATTGGGAGATTAATTATGTGATGACTGCATTTTTCTTGTATTGGCTGTGTTGACTGTTTTGTCATAAATTTAATTTTGTTAGTTTACTTTTCGGAGATGTCCTAAGTTACCCCGTATTTTCCTGTTTTTAACTTGAGCGGAACGTATTACTATACCTTGGTTAATAGAAACGTGCATTACCGGCAAGTGTAGTGGGAGACTTAACTACTAAACTGCGTAAGAACTGTTTGACATGAACATTATCTGCCTCGACAATACGTATGACTACTACTAAAGCGCTATTCCGCCTTCCTGAGAATCTACTTCTATGGACTCTGCCCAACCATTACTTACTATCTCTTTGGGAAGTTATTGCAAATCAGCAGTGACTGGTTCTGACGTCTTGACATTGAAAAACCCACAATCCTCTCTGCTCCGTGTTACGTCAGGGCCCGACTATCACGTGATGCAGACAAATGACAGTCACGTTACCAGCTGATTAATGTCAACATGAATACATGTAGTGATTGCTTTTTACATTCTAAATGGACTTGTAAACTGCGTCCAAGACTGGGGCGTGGAGAGATGAGCCGGTACAATTTTAAGACCTGTTCGACTTTGTTTCCATCTAGCGGTCTCTAGTAATACATCTAAGAGATCGTAATTTCCGCACGTCTGAAAAAGGAATGCGCCCGCGTTGGAGAACTAATCCTTGTCTAGGAAACACGCCTTCGGCGATTGTTATCGCGACTAAATTGTTATGACGAGGAGACAGATAAGATGTTGTGCCGACATAATGCCTACTACCGACATTTCTATTGAAAATGTTACGTGTTAATTAATTCCTATTGATCTTCGAAGTTATAAACGCTGAGGAAACATGACGGGATTCAGGCCTCTGCCTAGCAGTGGAGATTTCTTGTCATATGAGATAATTATTAAATGAAATATCATCGGAGACCTTCCAGAACGTCTCGGAGACTCAGCTAAGTGAAATGATACCTTTGTAACTCTGTATAATCGTGTATTGAAGAAGATCATTATTCAATGCATTTTCCCCAAGTTTCAGTGTTAAAAGTTTACCTTAATTCAACCTGCTAAAGTAGGGTTAAACTGGAGACCGTTCGTGTTTTTATATGAAGTCATTTGGTGTTTATTTTGTCCCCAGTTTGTTTATATACGCACGTAGTGGAGAATCAAATTGCTTGTTTTTGGGTTTATTAATTTAAATGGGTGCTTGTTGTTGTTGTTTCTTTTCGTATCTAGTCGAGTTTTATTTCAGTGCGTGTTACTTGCGTTTGTTTTATGTTGTGAAACGCGATTGTATTTATGAGAGATGTTTCTTACCAGTTCCTAACCCCTTGCAAGAGTATGGGATCTTTCAGGGACCTTTAGGGACTGGTATTCTTTAGGTTAGCTCGCGATTTTAATTGTGCCTAGACGTAGGAGGGTGTGTTGTTCATTGCTTTGGATGTAATATCTTTTTGTTGGAACACACACCAGTTTATTTTATGCTTCAAGGGTTTGTTTTTATCATGCTTGTCATTTGTGCACTCCAAGGATGGCCGATTAGGTTTTATTTTTATCCTTGGAGACTGGGCAAGCATTATCTATGTATGTTTCAGAAATATGTTTCATTTACAATCACGGTTCTAGTCTTGATATTAAGGGTTGGGTTTATGTCGTTTGTTTAAGTGGGAATTTGACTGAAGGTCGAGGGTCATGTTTAGTGTTATTCTGTTTTGTTGTGACCTTCAGTCAGCAAGCAATGCGTGATCCCATTACGTTATTAAATCAGGTGTATTAGTTACTCTTCCGAGATGATGGAATGTGTGTTCGTTGTACGTGCCCGGGACTGCAATTGACGCTTATTTGGCATCCCGCTAGGTAACTGAACCTTGTGCTTTCGTTCGAAAGAAGTTTTATTCTACCAGTTCATGAAATCGTTTGGTTTTATCTTCATTTGGGATTAGCTTGTTTTAATTTTACTGAACTGATCTATGTTTATTTGCTGAGGTTGTATGTCACGGCACGTCATGTGAAGTTGTGTAATTATTCTGTGTTTATTGACGTGTCATTTAAGGGTCGTTGCTGTTGTTGGTTGTTTCTTTGGGTAGCTTGGCGTGACATACAGTTTAATGTAAGGGTGGTCGGATAGACAGTTCGTGGGAGACACGATTTCATGTACTTCTAAGAATGATGCTTCTGACTACCTTCTAGTAGTCAGCCTGTGGTGGAACGAAACGCACTATTAACACTATTGTTAATTTCTGCCCCTCTACTGAACGATCTCCAGCGACTTAGGCATTCTCCTCGTCGTCGACGTTCTCCTTTTATAGATCTTTATTGTGTGTTTTACGTTTTATTGTTTTACTGTTTTATAATACCATGTACATATTTTATTTCAGGCCTATCATCCCTCATCTTACCATTTCATGCACCTCTCACGTCCCCTTTTACAATGTCTTGTTTTTTGATATATTAAATTTTATTTTACAACCTCTACTCGAAAAGTGTAGTCATTGGATGGTCGGTGCTCCATCTAGTTTACCATGTGTTAAAGGTCTCGACTTAGGTCTCAGGTCCGCGTCCTCGATACCTGCACGCCACAATTGGTAGCAGAGCGTGGTTTTGGCACTTTCACATTTTGAACATTGGGAGATTAATTATGTGATGACTGCATTTTTCTTGTATTGGCTGTGTTGACTGTTTTGTCATAAATTTAATTTTGTTAGTTTACTTTTCGGAGATGTCCTAAGTTACCCCGTATTTTCCTGTTTTTAACTTGAGCGGAACGTATTACTATACCTTGGTTAATAGAAACGTGCATTACCGGCAAGTGTAGTGGGAGACTTAACTACTAAACTGCGTAAGAACTGTTTGACATGAACATTATCTGCCTCGACAATACGTATGACTACTACTAAAGCGCTATTCCGCCTTCCTGAGAATCTACTTTTATGGACTCTGCCCAACCATTACTTACTATCTCTTTGGGAAGTTATTGCAAATCAGCAGTGACTGGTTCTGACGTCTTGACATTGAAAAACCCACAATCCTCTCTGCTCCGTGTTACGTCAGGGCCCGACTATCACGTGATGCAGACAAATGACAGTCACGTTACCAGCTGATTAATGTCAACATGAATACATGTAGTGATTGCTTTTTACATTCTAAGTTGGACTTGTAAACTGCGTCCAAGACTGGGGCGTGGAGAGATGAGCCGGTACAATTTTAAGACCTGTTCGACTTTGTTTCCATCTAGCGGTCTCTAGTAATACATCTAAGAGATCGTAATTTCCGCACGTCTGAAAAAGGAATGCGCCCGCGTTGGAGAACTAATCCTTGTCTAGGAAACACGCCTTCGGCGATTGTTATCGCGACTAAATTGTTATGACGAGGAGACAGATAAGATGTTGTGCCGACATAATGCCTACTACCGACATTTCTATTGAAAATGTTACGTGTTAATTAATTCCTATTGATCTTCGAAGTTATAAACGCTGAGGAAACATGACGGGATTCAGGCCTCTGCCTAGCAGTGGAGATTTCTTGTCATATGAGATAATTATTAAATGAAATATCATCGGAGACCTTCCAGAACGTCTCGGAGACTCAGCTAAGTGAAATGATACCTTTGTAACTCTGTATAATCGTGTATTGAAGAAGATCATTATTCAATGCATTTTCCCCAAGTTTCAGTGTTAAAAGTATACCTTAATTCAACCTGCTAAAGTAGGGTTAAACTGGAGACCGTTCGTGTTTTTATATGAAGTCATTTGGTGTTTATTTTGTCCCCAGTTTGTTTATATACGCACGTAGTGGAGAATCAAATTGCTTGTTTTTGGGTTTATTAATTTAAATGGGTGCTTGTTGTTGTTGTTTCTTTTCGTATCTAGTCGAGTTTTATTTCAGTGCGTGTTACTTGCGTTTGTTTTATGTTGTGAAACGCGATTGTATTTATGAGAGATGTTTCTTACCAGTTCCTAACCCCTTGCAAGAGTATGGGATCTTTCAGGGACCTTTAGGGACTGGTATTCTTTAGGTTAGCTCGCGATTTTAATTGTGCCTAGACGTAGGAGGGTGTGTTGTTCATTGCTTTGGATGTAATATCTTTTTGTTGGAACACACACCAGTTTATTTTATGCTTCAAGGGTTTGTTTTTATCATGCTTGTCATTTGTGCACTCCAAGGATGGCCGATTAGGTTTTATTTTTTTCCTTGGAGACTGGGCAAGCATTATCTATGTATATTTCAGAAATATGTTTCATTTACAATCACGGTTCTAGTCTTGATATTAAGGGTTGGGTTTATGTCGTTTGTTTAAGTGGGAATTTGACTGAAGGTCGAGGGTCATGTTTAGTGTTATTCTGTTTTGTTGTGACCTTCAGTCAGCAAGCAATGCGTGATCCCATTACGTTATTAAATCAGGTGTATTGGTTACTCTTCCGAGATGATGGAATGTGTGTTCGTTGTACGTGCCCGGGACTGCAATTGACGCTTATTTGGCATCCCGCTAGGTAACTGAACCTTGTGCTTTCGTTCGAAAGAAGTTTTATTCTACCAGTTCATGAAATCGTTTGGTTTTATCTTCATTTGGGATTAGCTTGTTTTAATTTTACTGAACTGATCTATGTTTATTTGCTGAGGTTGTATGTCACGGCACGTCATGTGAAGTTGTGTAATTATTCTGTGTTTATTGACGTGTCATTTAAGGGTCGTTGCTGTTGTTGGTTGTTTCTTTGGGTAGCTTGGCGTGACATACAGTTTAATGTAAGGGTGGTCGGATAGACAGTTCGTGGGAGACACGATTTCATGTACTTCTAAGAATGATGCTTCTGACTACCTTCTAGTAGTCAGCCTGTGGTGGAACGAAACGCACTATTAACACTATTGTTAATTTCTGCCCCTCTACTGAACGATCTCCAGCGACTTAGGCATTCTCCTCGTCGTCGACGTTCTCCTTTTATAGATCTTTATTGTGTGTTTTACGTTTTATTGTTTTACTGTTTTATAATACCATGTACATATTTTATTTCAGGCCCATCATCCCTCATCTTACCATTTCATGCACCCCTCACGTCCCCTTTTACAATGTCTTGTTTTTTGATATATTAAATTTTATTTTACAACCTCTACTCGAAAAGTGTAGTCATTGGATGGTCGGTGCTCCATCTAGTTCACCATGTGTTAAAGGTCTCGACTTAGGTCTCAGGTCCGCGTCCTCGACACCTGCACGCCACATTTATGATGTCACTACACACGCATCAAGGTGTTCTGATATATGTTTATCACCACAGAACTTCCTAATTTCACTGGAGGTCCCTTCCTTATGGTCAAATTTAATCTCACTTATCACTGAGCACACGATCACACTATTGTGGCAGCGCATCGTGACCATAATACTTAATCTTTCTTTATATAAGACGAAATTAATATTGACTTCTGAGAAAAAAAAAGCATTAAGTGCGCATTACATGATAACACCAAATATTTCTGTGCCGTAATCGCCCTGTCTTCTTAAGTTCCCGTAGACCATATTCTACTTAATACTAGTTCTCAACTCAGACCAGTTCTCCTCACACAAATAATACCTTTGTACAAATTACTTTAAATTACACACTTACAAATCTTACATGGCGAGGCCGTAAACAGAAATCACGTGTGCTGTTATGAATGAGTGTCATGAAGGACTGTCTCGCCTTCTGATGGCCCATCTTCTGTCTCGTGGACGCCTTAAGCAAAAATACCCTGTTCAAGCGCTCACCCATCTCTAGGAGACAAATGGGAATTCACCAGCGCTACCAAATTCTGGCCTTGGTGTATCGAGACATTTTAGTGCTCAAGAGCATCCGACAATCCCGTCATATTTCCCTGTACCTTAAAATCTCTCATTTACTTACATACTACCCCCCCCCCCCCCCTGTGTGACTTCTGATACGCCTGCCTGGAAGACCAGATCTTCCACGCACCAAATACCACACTTACTCATTTGATAGGCTGGCTCGCCAGCTAAACACACTCACTTTATGACACATCCTTAATGTCATCACGTTGCTCCACTAGCATATTTCTCAGTGTCTGTAACGATGCCCTGTTGCTACTGTCCACACATGCACATATTAAAATACCGCCCTCTGCTTTAACCACAGGATAATCCCTACATAAATTAGTGTCCCTGGATAGCATGTCTGCAAGAATGTTATCTTTACCTTTAATATATTTTACCGTGAATTCGTATTCCTGCAGAGCAAGAATCCACCTACTAACTCTGTTAGAACTGAGTTTACAAGTTCTCATATATGCCTACAGTAATGCATGGTGATCTGTATAGATCTCAAATTTCCCCCCTCCTAAATACATTCTAAATTTCCCTAAACTGAAAACAATACCTAAAAGCTCTAACTCAGTAATCGTGTATCTTTTCTCTGCTGCTGTCAGTCCTCGCGAGGCTAAAGATACAATGCACAGATTACCCTCATCATCTTTATGACATAATACTCCAGCAATGCCTATATGTGAAGCATCTGTCATAACCACACATTCCTTATCTTTTAAAGGATATTTCAGCACTACAGCTTTCTCAAAACCTTCCTTCAGCGCTCTAAAAGCCTGATCATGCTTGGACTCCCATCTCCACCGAGTCCCACTTTTAAGCAATTCCCTGAATGGTTCTACCAACCCTGAGTATTTAAGAACGAACCTCCTGAAAAAGTTGCAAATTCCCAGGTATGTTTTTAACTGTTTAACATTCTGTGGCACCTCTGCGTTATGTATCTTATTAACCCTACTTTCCTCTGGTGTCACACCTCTACTCGACACTCTATGACCTAAAAATGTCACTTCTGACTGACAGAATGACGACTTAGACAGCTTCAAAGTGAACCCTGCCTGATCTAACTTCTGAAAAACTATATCTAAATGACGTAGATGCTCCTCAAAACTGCGTGAACTAATTACCATATCATCATTGTAAATGGTTACAAACTCCCCTGTGTCATCCCCTAATGCGATGTTTAAAGCCCTAATTAAAGCTGCTGAACTACTCTTTAACCCATAAGGTGTTCTACAAAATTGATAAAGGTTATATTTATGACTAAAAGCTGTAAATGGTCTATCTTCGTACATAAGTGGCACTTGCCAATAACTGGAACTCAAATCTACACAAGTGAAATACTTCTTCCCCTCAAATGTTTGCATAAATTCCTCTAGCGACATAGATTTCAGCTGATCTGAACTAATTCTATTGTTAACCAAACGAGCGTCTAAACAAATACGAGCTGTGCCGTCGGCCTTGGGTACCGTGATCAAAGAATTAACATATGGACTGTTAGAGTGCTCAATAATCCCATCTTCAAGCATTTGGTTAATTTGTGCCTCAACTGCACTCTGATAAGCGAAAGGTACAGGATAGCTATGTCCTGTGAATACTGACCTATCAATAACGTTCAATGAATGTGTATAGCAATTGGCCATACCAATGCGATCCTCAAAAACTCTCCTATTACACAATAACACATCATAGAGCCGAACACACTGTTCCACCTCTATATTTCCCTGAAATGCAGCATCACGTAACGAGTCCTCTAGACTACCGTTCGTAATCACACTGCCCACAAAACATGGAGAACCCCGCTCTACGGCTGGCGATATATCATTTAAAGTACAAATCACACCTACAACACTACTTCTCTAACTATGGTCATTGAACGCTACTTCTACTTCAGAATCTCCCCATTTAAATTTCAAACTCCCTACATCAGAACATAAGTTACCAGACACTCTACTTAGCCACTCTGAACCCAAGATAACACTAAATACTAAATGTGGAATTACAAGACAAATCTGCTTTTCTATATGATTATTAATTTTAATGTCTATTAAAACTTGCTTAGAAATTACTTTAGACCTCTTCCCAACAGCTGTGATAACAAAAGTGCTTTTAATTGGCATCTCCTCAAAATTTACTCCAGCTCCTTTCGTTTTATCATAAAATGCACTACTTATGCAACTCTTCATACAACCACTATCAATTAAAACATCTGTGTACGCCTCGGACACGTTAAATTTAACTATGGGGCTCTTACTAACCACCTCCTGAATAATACCTTCATCATTTAGTTCACGTAATAATTCATTCTTTACATTTAGGTCATAGGGTTCCTGTATAAGTGTATGGACAGGGCATGTTACAGACTGAGATTCTGACCTTACATCGCAGCCTGGTTTGTGTTTAAAGTATGGCTACCACTTGGTGTAGTGCTACTCACTACTGCACTGGTCTGGTTGTTCTTGGTTGTGTTAACGGTATCTCTCTGTCCGTTATTACCATTAGGCTGATTCCCTCTTTGACCCCTGTTCTGGTTATAATAATTATTATTATTATACTTCCCTTGGTTACCCCTAAAATCATTATTTCGACCTTGATTTCCCCTGAAATCATTATTTCTACCTTGGTAGTTCGTACTATACCCATTTCCTCTGTATTTGTTTTGCTGATAATTATTATTATTATTATTTTGGTTCCCCCTATTTTGAACGTTGGCCCCTTCGCCACTGTTCACTTGAACTTCCTGACTCTTATTCTCATTAGGCCTGTTATTATGGTTACCCTGGTTCCTACCGAAATTCTCCTCGTAACCACCTCTTCACAGAGCATCGAATGTACTCAATAAATTTTCCACTTGTGAAATAGAATTAACATTTTGGATACAGGCAGCGTCTTTGATTCTATATGGAAAATGTCTTAGTAATAGCCTGACTACATCACTTTCCTCCTTCAAACCATCCAGATATTTGCACGTTAATACCTGTCCTAAAAAGTACTCGGTCATAGTGTAGTTTCCTCTCGGGTTATATTTCCCACACACAATTCCCTCACGATGCTGAGACTGCGTCACCTCATTCCAAAATTTCTCACAAAATTTAACTTTAAAATCTGAAATATTCTCGAAATTGTCTCTGTAGACAGCAAACCAGTTTCATGTCTCCCCTACAAACGCTTGCTCTAAAATCTCAACTGCCTGGCACCACTCAATACTACCGTCTTCCAACCTCTCCCCGAATTTATTTTCTAGTGTATTCATGAACTCCATTGGACAACCCTGCCGATTACTAAATTTGCCTAGTTCTATTTCCCTGTGTGTGCTATTCACATAAACTGGCCTACTCTGACAATTTTCCTGCCTAATTCTAGCTTTCAACTTCTGTTCTAATTCAGCAATTTTCTCCTCAGCTTTTCTTTCGATATTAGTTATAGTTAACCTAATGCTCCCTTCCGATGCTTCAACTTTACCACTTAATTTAGCTTGTTTCTCATTAATCTCATTAATGTTTTCCTTATTCCTCTCCCTCAAAGTATTAACTTCAGTGATTATTTCTGCATGCACTTTATCAATTCTTCCCCCCAGCTGTTCTTTAACCTCTTTTGTTGCTACCTGAATCTCATCAATTTCTCCCCCCAATTGCTTTTTAACCTGCTGTGTTTCCAGTTGCACTAGTTCTTTTAAATTTTCAGCCTGTGTACTGATTCTACTTTCTAACTTATCCTGTACTTTTCCTAATTTTCTGTCTACATCTGCAATAATCTCTTTAGCCTTCTCTTCCATCACCCCTCTGATCTCACCTCTAATCAGCTCAAATTTATCACTAATTTCCCTACTGATTTGTTCAAGTTTAGCATTGAAACTATCGCTCAATTCCCTATTACTCTCTCTATTTTCCCTACTATTTTGTTCAAGTCTAGCATTATTTTGTTCAAGTTTAGCGTTTAAAGTTTCAGTACTCTCTTTATTTTACCTACTGTTTTGTTCAAGTTTAGCATTATTTTGTTCGAGTTTAGCATTGTTTTGTTCAAGTTTAGCGTTTAGAGCATCTGTGCTAATTTTATTTTGTTGCATAAACTGAAGAAGCAAACTCTCTAACCCCGCTTGACTCTCAGTATCGGGATTTACCTCCGACATCCCTGTACTGCTTTCATTTCCAAGACTAGCCATACTGCTCGTATATTCACTATCCAACTGGTGACCACTACGCAACTTCATCTCTTCCTCAACACTACCCATGCTGATACACACCGATAAATGAAAAAGCCCAAAATACAGGCACACCCTTCTCCTTCCACAAATGTTATTAGGTTTTCAGCCCCAAGTTGGTAGCGACAAGTGAAACGGGTTTACTTTGCTCCACGTTGAGCGTACAAGTGTAACGGCTTCTACTAGCTCCGCGTTGAGTGTACAATTGAAACGTCTTCTATTGCCCTCACTGTTGCGTGACAAATGTAATGGTTTCTTACTAGCTCTGTCTTGCACTTTGAAATATTTACTCTGACCAAGATATGTTGTTTTAATGGGCGCCAAGACCTCAACGCTATGTTGAAATCTAAATTTATATTTAACAACACCTAGCTCTGGTAGAACACCTTCAAAAATCTTTTCACTCAGATCGTGGTATGATTTGATCATTAACCCAACAAACAATTGTATCAGGAGAAGGAATTGGTCTATATCTAATGCTACCTACTGAAACCAAAGATTGCATGGTTAAAAGAAATGAATTTATTATATAAAACAAGTATGCCAAAATTAATAATAATAATAATAAGTTTGAATTTAAATTGGAGCGTTGCGATTTGAATATTACCGCTAGAAAATTACGTGAAAACGGATTCGGATAAATTACTGATTCTACTCTTATTCCCGAACTATGAAGTTACTGAAATACTGATTATAAAACAAAGAGACGAGAGATTACGTAGTTCTGAGTCATTCGCGCTGACCACTGGAAATTGCCGTAGCATTTCCCTCCTACTGGATGTTGTAGAGAGCTTCCCACCGCCTCCTGGTCATCGTCATCTTCTTCGTTAGTTGATGAGATACTTGTAGATATGATAACTTATGGTCCGAACATCGGAACCAACCACACGTACAACCACACTGGTTAAGTTTTACAAAGATAGTCGCCTTGCCTCCACGGCGCGCAAACCATATATGCACTCCACGCCTCCCCTCTCAGGACCCGTCTTCAAGTCGCCCGGTCTCCACTGATTGGCTGAGCCACCACGCGCTACTTCCCCACCTCCGGGTCATTACACTCGGCGCGGCGATGATGTCGATTACCGGTCCAGGCCATTTCGCCTTTTCTTGAAGCAGCAACCCAGCTTGCGTCATGCTACTCGACAAGATTAAGCCTGTAGCCGAATTCCCCGTGACTCATCTCTCTCATAATACCCTAACTGACAAAACGCCGTAAAATTCCGTAATCATATAATTTTCTATGATAATGTTGTTCGTAAAAATTTGCTTGATAGTCTTTTCTATAACATAGAAAACCAATCTGATTACTTATAATTTTATATAAATTGCTCCAAAGAAATACCTTAATAATAATAATAAGTTAAAAATAATAATAAGTTACATGAAAACTTCTCTTGGCTGAACAATTTGCCGCGTAAATAAATATAGAATGGCTTCCTACTGACTTATGCCAGTGGCGTAAAATCCCCTCGAAAAACACGTTACAACAGCAATGACAATTACACAAAACACTGACACTCGAAATCGTATTTTTAGCCTATTTTCAATTTTGAATAAATAGGCTTATGAGATCACCTTTTGTCCGTGTGTGTTAGTGTGTGTGTGTGTGTGTGTGTGAGGTGTGTGTGTGTGTGTGTGTCCCCTGATAAAATCTAAACGGCAGGAGCGATTTCAGTGAAACTCGGCAAGTTCATAGCATTATTCCCGGCGACCTCGACCGTGCCCTTCAAATTTTGTTACGTCTCACCAATCCAACATGGCGGCTGTGCGAATTATTTCACTAGCATTCAATATCTCTGAAACTATTACCGATATCGCCCTGAAATTGTGTACGGTGATAAAGGGCACTACTAGAAGTTCACATATGAGACTTTCAAAAACCTGGTGACTACAAGACCAACATGGCGGCCAAGCGAAGTTGAGACTTTTAAATAGACTTTTCTCGCGATTTAACTATCCAAACGTAATGAAACATGGTACAGCAAAAGTTTATACCCATTGCAATGCACTGAAGTCTAATTTAGTTCAATTGTTTACATAACCTCAAGATGGCGGCTGTGCGAAATTTTAAAATTAAGTTTTTATTTCTTGTGTCGTAATCATGCGATCGAAGTGAAAGTTTGAATAATGAACCTAGGCAATAAGTGTCCTTGAATGGTACATAACTCTATGGCCTATACATAGAACAATCCTAAATGGCGAGCTTCCGAAATATTTAGACGGTTTTCAATATCTATGAATGTTTTACAGCAACCAAACTGAAATTTTTATGTTCATAGAGACTATGAACATATGTTCACCTATAGGAGCACCTGGTGAGCACGAATCCAACATGGCGGCGACGCGAAGTATAAATATTTAAATGGACGTTTCTCGCGAATTAACTATCCGAGTGCCGTGATACGTTTCACGTTAAATGCTTACACAAATGTTGATCCACTGGCATCTAATTTATTTCAATTGTTTGCATGATCACAAGATGGCTGCTGTGAGTAATTTTAAAATCTCGTTTTTACTTATTGTGTTCTAATCATGCGATTGAAGTTTGAATACCACACGTACACAATAATCTTAATATAATAGTACAAAAATAAAAATCCAACCTGGCGACCATCTGAAATATTTAGACGGTTCTCAATATCTACGAATCTGTTACAGCAATTAAACTGAAATTTTGTATGTTGATAGAGGCAATTAACCTGAGCAGGATATATGAAATTAGGCTGTATAATTCTTCACGGAACTACTTGTTTGTACTTTAGTCTTAGCTTTGGCCTGTTTGCATCTCTTGATGAATGCAGTACATTTGCATTTGTCTTTTGCCACAGGCTAGAGTAAAATGTGGCTTTCCACCGATGTCTCAGTCTCACTCATGGCTGTGATTATATGAAAGCTACTGAGGTATGGGTAGTGCTTAGTAATGACATTCAGGGCACAGTCAGTGCCTGTGAGTGCTGTGAAAGGTTCTACTCTTAGGGTTAGTACTGCTATTCTGACTCAGTGAGGATGGCAATGGCAAACTACCTCACTCCTCTTCTTGCCTAGTACGCCTCAATATAGCGCTGCCTTGGGTTTTTGTGGGTATCTACCCACATAATCTAACGACGGTGCTTTTTGAGTATTCAACCAGACACAGACACAGACAGTTTTAGCTTCTCTTGAGTTACTATTGTTGTTGCTTTTGTTGTTTCTTCATTTAGAGGCTTGCGATATCTTAGCTATCAGAGCCGTGTGCTGGGATGTATTGCATAAATCTGATGCCCACCTCCAGGCGCCGTGGCTTGCAATGTTAGATGTTACGCCTGAGTACCGGAGTTCGGTTTGTCTCCGCCAAGAAATTTAATTCTGGTGTTAAGGATGGAACGGCGTACGCTTGGTTTCGTGGGGCATAATTGAGAAGAGGTGCGTTCTTTACCCACCTCAACCATCCTGGAAGTGGTTTATCGTGATTTCCCACTTCTACTCCACGCAAACACCACGATGGTTCGTAACTTACGATGACGGCCGCTTTCTTCCCAATCCACGCCTAAATTACAAATACACACTACTACTACTATTACTACTTCTTCTTTCTTCGATTCGGCCAACTAGGGGCCACGTCAGTTCAACTGTCTCTTCTTCCGAACTCTAACTACCGCCCAGTGTTCCCGCATTCGTATTCGGTGTTGTTCTTTTCTCTCTTGGGACCAAGCCTTCCCTGTCTTCAGCTTCGGCTTTTTCTGGAAACCTTTGTGCGTACGTAGTTTTTCCTGAAGTGGAACACGCTCCTGGATATCTTTAGGGGAAATTTCCATTTCATGTAGATCTTTCTCAGCTTCTGTAAACCATGCCCCTTTGGTTTTCTTATCTTGGAAGTACGTCAATATCCGTTTTGAAATCCTGCCTGGGCTCATTCGTGTCACGTGGCTATAAAAGGCAATCCTTCTTTTTCGAATCGTGTCACTGATCTTCTCCACGTGCTTGTACAATTCGTGGTTGTGACGCCTTTTGTACTCGCTGTTTTCTTTGATGGGACCCAGGATTTTCCTCAAAATCTTCCTTTCATTAGCCTCTAGTTTTTCCATCAGACCTTTCTTGTTCATTATTAGAGTCTCAGCCGCATACAGAGCATCTGGTCGAATAACAGTGCAGTAATGTCTAATTTTGGCGTTTAAGGATATCGATCTCTTATTGTAGATGTCTTTAGTCAGGTTGTATGCCGTTTCCATTTTATTAATGCGTGACATGAAGGCTTCCTTCTCTGATAGGTTAGGTTCTATCCATTCACCGAGGTATTTAAACTTTTCTGCCTTCTGAACTTTTCCTAGTCCGACCTCCAGTTCCCTGGGCGCTGACTTTATATTTGTCATGAATTGTGTCTTCTCAAAGGAGCTTTGAAGCCCAGCCTTCAGTGCTTGATTTTTCAGCTGGTTAAGTTGTTCTTCTGCCATATCAATGGAATCTGAAAAGATCACTAGATCATCTGCAAAGGCCAGACAGTCGATTGTAAGAATCATATACTTGTAACCTAGCCTTACGCCATTTTCTACCCTTGAATTTTTAGCCTATTTTCAATTTTGAAAAAAATAGGCTTATGAGATCACCTTTTGTCCGTGTGTGTGCGCGCGTGTGTGTGTGTGTGTGTGCGTGATTCGTGTGTGTGTCCCCCCCCCCCCCCTAATAAGATCTAAACGACAGGAGCGATTTAAATGAAACTCGAAAAGTTCATAGCACTATTCCCAGCGACCTCGACCGTGCCCTTCAAATTTTGTTATGACTCACCAATCCAACATGGCGGCTGTGCGAAATATTTCACCAGCATTCAATATCTCCGAAACTATTACCGATATTACCCTGACATTTTCTATGGTGATGGAGGGAACTACTATAAGTTCAATTATGTGACTTTTGAAAACCTGGTAACTACAAAACCAACATGGCGGCCAAGCGAATTTGCGACTTTTAAATAGACGTTCCTCGCGATTTGACCAACCAAACGCAATGAAACTTGGTACAGTATATGTTTATATACATTGTAATGCACCGACATCTAACTTCGTTAAATTGTTTACA
Organism: Meconema thalassinum; assembly: GCA_946902985.2. Taxonomy (NCBI): domain Eukaryota; kingdom Metazoa; phylum Arthropoda; class Insecta; order Orthoptera; family Tettigoniidae; genus Meconema; species Meconema thalassinum. Next base: position 1,910,326,789 of record OX336388.2, on the reverse strand, counting down.
TAATCACAAGATGGCGGATGTGCGAAATATTTCACCGGCATTCTATATCTCTGAAACTATTAGCGGTATCTCCCTAAAATTTTGTACGGAGATAAAGGGCACTACTGGAATTCCTTCTATAAGATTTTCAAAAACCGGTTAACTACAAAACGAACATGGCGGCCAAGCGAATTTGAACATTTTAAATAGACCTTTCTCGCGATTTAATGTTCCAAGCGCACTGAAACCTGGTACAGGAAATATTTATACACATTTTAATCCACTGGTATCTAATTTAGTTCAATTGTTTACATAACCTCAAGATGGCGGCAGTGCGAATTTTAAAATTAAGTTTTTATTTCTTGTGATGCAGTCATGCGATCGAAGTGAAAGTTTGAATAATGAACCTACGCAATAATTTTCCTTTAATGGTACATGACTCTATGGCCTATACATTTAACAATCCAACATGGCGACCATCCGAAATATTTAGACGATACTGAATATCTACGAATCTATTTTAGCAATCAAACTGCATTTTTTAATGTTCATAGGGGCTAAGAACTTAAGTTCACCTATAGGACTTTAAATAACCTGGTGATCACAAATCCAACATGGCGGTTACGCGAATTATAAATATTCACATGGACGTTTCTCGCAATTTAACCATCCACGTGCAGTGAAACTTGGTACAGTAAATCTTTATCCGAATGTTAATCCACTGGCATCTAATTTATTTCTATTGTTTCCATACCCTCAAGATGGCAGCTGTGAAAAATGATTAAATCTCCTTGTTTTTTCTTGTGTCCTAATTATGCGATTTAAGTTTGAATACTACACGTTCACAATAATCTGCATGTAACAGTACATAACTCTAGGACCTACATATATAAAATCCAACATGGCAACCATCCGAAATATTTAGTCGGTTCTCAATATCTACGAATCTATTGCAGCAATCAAACTGAAATTGTTTATGTTGATAGTGGCAATTAACATAAGTAGGATATATGAAAATAGGCTGTATAGTTCTTCACGGAACTACTTGTTCAATTCCTTCCGCCATTCTCGGATGACCTTTTTCAAAACATACTATTACTACTATTATAATACTATTGACATTATTATAATACCTGCCGACAAGCATGAGCTTGGTAGGAGCAGGAAATGTAAAACTTGGCTTAAATAAACAAACTGTAAACTACTACTAATACTACAGGCACCAAAATAACACAGGTTTTTAGACGAACTAATATCCTCAAGCCCCTGAAATGAAACATCAATTTTTTGTTCGGTGACGGGGATATTACCTAGAAGTTTTCCTCGTAAGATGCCTTCAATGACTCGACGAACACGCGAACGACGGGTAATTTAACCGAATCTGTTAATTGATTCAATAATGTTCTATGGCTCTAACTTGAGTTAAAGTACACACTTATAATTATAAGGGGCGTTCAAAAAGTAACGAGCCGGAGGCATAATTACAGAAACCAGTACCTGTAAGTTAGAAGTATTGGCACTGGCTCTTGAGGCACTTGTACCACTGTGACCCGAGGCGGTGAACGGCTGTCTCATAAAATTCCCTGGGCTGCGATGTGAACCAGTTCCGCACGTACAGCTGGAAGTCGACGTCCGAGGCGAATCGTTGGCTTAGCAGAGCCCTTTTCAGTGGAGAAAACATGGCGTAATCACAGGGACAGAGGTCTGGACTGTATGGAGGGTGGCCGAGAACCTACCATTTGAATTTCTGCAGGAGTGCCGCGACTGTGTTGGCCGTATGAGGTCGTGGATTGTCGTGGAGCGACCACGGTGGCTAAGGCGTTCACTGTCACTCGGCGGTCCTGGAGAATGAGTGCATCAACCAGCTGAACGTTGACATCGGTAATGCAGGGGGGGGGGGGGGGTGCCCCAGACCGGGCATCATCGGCTAACGACACCCGTCCATCCTTGAAGCGCTTGTGCCACGCCTTGACCCTTGCAAGGGACATGCAGTGTTCGCCATACAATTGTGACATTCATCGATGAATGTCCGTTCCCCCAACTCCTTCCGCTGTCAGAAACCGAACAACACCTCTTTGCTCTTCGGTTGACTCCTCCATGTCACCGTTTGCAATGCGACTTGCTGCGTTGGACGATTGATGCATGTTGCTGCTCGCTTTGTATCGTCACGTGACGTGCACGCGTGTCCTCTAGCGACAGGCGGTGACCTTCCACGCTCTGGTCGGAACCACACCTCGTTACACACGCCACGATTAGCCGATGTCGTCACCGGTTTGCGCATTCCAGCCTCCGGCTCGTTACTTTTTGAACGCACCTTATACTTCAAATTATGACAACTTACTAAATATGTTTCCAATTAAAATACAAATGATTATCAAACTTCTTGTGGTACTGGGGGCGTGGTAGTCAAGCTGATTGCCTCTTGCCAAAGTGTACCAGGTTAGATTCCCATCTCACTGCATGTCAGATTTGTATAGCTTTCCATTAGGCCAACATAAATTTTGAACAGCTTTCAATAATAGAACTAGGTAACACTGATAAATGTCTTCTAATACTTCAAGATTTTTGAAATGAAATGCCATGACCTGTGGTTAGGATTCTACGTTAAATAAAGGTCCCGTGGCTCATCATCGCAAGATTAACGGCCACGTAAATCTACAAGCTTTCTTCTTGTGGTGCTTTTGTAGCAGTAATAATGTCTGTGCAGGTACATTGTGAGGTAGTGAGCTGGAAGCGTGTTACTGTCGAAACCCTCTTGTTTGCATATTGGTCTTTCCTATTCTCTTTGTAACACGTGTCAACCCATTGACTTGGAGTACTACTACAAGTACGTAGCGCTTTGTCCCACCCCCTCTGTCTACCTTGTGAGCCTCAAGTGACTGACACGGATAATGAAATCGAATAGAGCGCCCTCTCTCCCACCAGGGAATGTAATTACGGAAAAAATCTGACATTGAGGAAATAAAGTCTATCGTTTCCTATTGATGAATCTTGTAAACATATATTCTGATCTAATAATAAAATTCTACTTGATAAAAATTAATAACATTTACAATAAAAGGTAATGCAATACATATTGACTCTATTTGAAAATATTTCAAGAAATTTTCAGATTTCATAAATAAGTAATTGGGTTTCAAATTTGCTTACTTTAAGTATCTTAACAAAAAATCACATTTAACAAAGATTGACTAGTTGTGTTAGTTTAATTAATACTGCTACTAAATAAGTGTAAAAATTGTAAATACTATCACCCATACTTGTAGACAGTAGATTCAAAAGCTTAAGTGTTGTGGATCTGATGACGATCGCTTGGCGATCGAAACTAGTCTTCCAAGTGTATTTATTAATTTAATGTAATTTTTTTTCAGGATTAGGGAAACATCCAAGACAATTGGTTAGAATTGTGTTGGCCGACTGAAAAATATTACATTTCGATTTTTAAGGCAACACTGAACAAGTAGTTCCGTGAAGAATGAACTAGCCTATTTTCATATATGCTACTGGTTTTACCTAGCACACGAGAAATGAAAACTAGATTTGAAAAAAATGCACAGCCGCCATGTTTAGGTTCTCATAAAATCCCATTAAATTAGACGTCAGTATATTAAGACTTGTATGAAGATGTACCGTGCCAAGTTTCACAGCACTCGGATGAAAAGTCACGAGAAAAATCTATTTAAATATTTATATTTCGCGTCGACGCCATGTTGGTTTTGTTCTCACTAGGTTATTGAATGATCCTTAGGAGAACTTAATTGCTTCTATCAACATACAAAATTTCAGTTTGATTGCTGCAATGGATTCATAGACATTGAGAACCATCTAATTTTTCGGATGGTCGCCATGTAAGATTGTTATATATATGGACCATAGACTTACGTACCAATATTTATATACATATATTGTACCCATGTGAGTAATCTCGATGGTAAATATGCATCTGCCTCCAGCTAGCATCAGGTCTCAGGCGTGTACCGTCTCCCCTATTGAGCAGTGCATATTTTGGATTTGAGGCTATAAGGTATCAACTCTACAATGATAAGGCACAACTCTATTCTAAAACTTTAATTCAGTAAATAAAATAATGACGTCAAACACAAAAACAATCCCAAAACCATAAAAACAAAGCAAACAAAAATTTACTTCCACAATCCACAAATAAACAAAAATAAAATCATAATAAAGTCATATTAAACCATAAAGCTGTACCCTTATGTGAACTACATAAAGATATTCTAGTGCGCTGATGCACCTACGACTTCAAAACAAACTGTACATTAACATAACAGTCATACAATGTGACTTCTTTAATATCACAAATTAATTATTCCTTAAACCTCTTGGTTTTAACAATTATGTGTGCCGTGCGTGTTTTGATTTTTCTCTTCTCACCAAACAAATGCTTGCATGCATTTACCTATTCGGACGTTGCGCCGCAATCAACGTGCAACTCCATAATTATGTAAGCTACCCCTCCACTTCCTCTATTTATATGGTTCCACTGCATGCTGCATGTGATTCCTACATAAAACGTTACGTTATAGCTTGTGACGGATGGTACAATTAGATTACCTTGCGCTCGTCGCCTTTGGCATCTAGTAACCAACTTCATAACTTGGTTTCAGTGACAGTACAAATTCATCGTCTAACTATTCGTCAGATAGCTAAAATAATGAACCATCAGGATGATCTATAATTATCCATGTGTTCTTAAACCACATGGCTACATTACTCAACATAACAATCTTTCATTATATGTCATTTACCAGGGTCTAAAATCTTTTCCTTTCAACTTGCCTTGACGGTTCGAGTGCCCGCCTGCAGACCCTCGGCTAGAGGAGTCAGCACACAATAGAAAGTGGGATGGGTGTTCCACCAATTACCTCGACCCTCCTTAAAGGTTTGAATGCTTTCCTTTCTAAGCAGTAAAGATTTACAAGACAAATACTGTTGTCTGACCGACACACATATCCCAAAGGATCTTAATTGACTATTATGCAAACAGGTATTGAATGAGCTTTTATAATTACTCCTACACAGAGGATATAATAATTACTGGCCTCACACGGGTCCATTCAACATGAAGGTTCGGGGTTCGTAATGCATTAGTCTGACGGGTGACCGATGTCTCAAGTAAAATATAGGCGCTCACTGCAGCTGTCGCCATGAGTTTCGCTACCACGAGCGGAAATAACTCATCAATAAGTTCTCGGGAAATCATAGAGTTTCGAGGTGTCCTCGTTTTCCTCGTCTCTATCACAGGATTCCAACCCGGAACACTTTCATATCCTTCCTCAGAGCTAGGGTGCACACTACAACTCTGGCATAAATTATATCTCCACTTATGCCCATGACATAGGAGATTTCATACGTAGAATAGACCATCTGGCCCCTTTACTCAATGCTACGACCTCCGACCTATATTATTAAGAGAAATCTATCAATTACTCTATAAGCTTCTCACATAAGCTGCAAATTCAATTCACTAAAAGCTCTTTCATTACTGGCATCATTACTGAATATATGCAATATTCTGATATAAAACTTCTTTCCTTAATTACTGTAATGTAATCTTACTGTATCATCTTACTGCTTAGATTGATAAGTCTTGCAATTAGCGTAAATCTCGCTTACAACATTTATTTGTTTCCTGATGTGTTCATTCCTACTTTTAATATTCATTATTATTATTACCGTTCATCTCACTGACATAAATGACCAAAATCATTACTTTATTATTCTTATTAATCTCACTGACATAAATGACCAAAATCATTCTTTATTATTATTCTCACATAAATTACCAAAAATCCGACATAGCTAAACGTCTTAAAAACTCGAACAATAGTGCTCGTCACATTTACATAACTGATTGCCATTCTTAATTCATAGTGGGAATAATTACTCCACTTAATGATGCAAATTAACATCTCAACTCTATAAAAATCAACACAATAATGATTAAACATGGAGGATCTGCCTCCTAAACTGATTTTTACTGGCATCTTTACGGAATCACAACATGCAGTGGCCCATATTTCTACATAATCATAACTTGTGGGGTACTTACATTTCTATAGGCGTCTATGGTGGCTCCGACCAATCATATTTCTCCATGTCGCCCGCCATTAGCAGGTTTAACGCGACATATTTATCTTGAATACACACATTTTATAACACATAATTTTCATCAACAACACGACACGTTGCATAACTCTCAGGAAGCTATCGCTCCCACACATGTGAAACACTTATCTAATCACTACTTTAAAGGATATTTTACATATGCTGTACACTTAACACACGTCACTTTATACACTTTTCAATGCTGAAATTCCCTAGCAAGATCGAAATTGCAGGTGTCGACGGCATCTCCCGTGCTCCTATCAACTCCTGATTGAAAGTCTGGTTTACCTGCTTTCGGAATTCACCAACAGTTTTTATTATTCTCACTCCTACAGTAAGCGTCCTGCGTTGCATAAATATGCTAGCTCCCGTCCTGAGTGTTATCATCTGGTACTCTCATGACATTACCAAACGCTTCGTAGAGCTTCATTAGCGCATTCCATCGTAATTACTCATATACGATCAGTCAATACTTTACACATTGCGCTTAACACTGTCCAATACTTTACACAAATAATTATTTACAATAGTTCTGCCATTAGCCTACACGGTGCTTCGTAACTGAACACGCCATAGTTCGTACTGCTGAGTATGCCTATAGCACGACTATTATTCATACAAGCTTATTAAATGCTTCATTAACATGTACCAGTCTTTGTTCGGCGTCTATTATGAGTATGACCGCCATACGTTCTGCCTTGACAAACTTGCTTCAAACTGGCTGTAACTGACTGAAGATTCACTTGAAGATTGCTCGTAACTTACTTGAAGACTGCTTACATACTGTCTCGTACTGCCCTCGTACTTGCTGCATACTGATTGCAACTTACTGCAACTGAGCTACAACTGGGTAACTTCTAACGTAAACTGAGCGTGAAGACTGCGTAAGACTGCAACTTGCTCGACTGTAACTGGCTGTAACTGGGCGTAAACTTCACGTGAACTGCGCGTAGACTGAGCTTGAACTGATAGAGACTGAGCTTGACTGAGCCCTCCTCCAAGGGTCTACTCCCTTATATCGGATTCCCACGAAAAGTAGGGCGAAATCTTCCCGCGTAATCTTGGCTCCTCTCCCAGCATGATTCTGGTCTCCAAACCATGATCATCGGGTTCCTCTCTCTTCACAGATCCCAAAACTATCTGCGTGCAAAGGAATCGCTCGTCCAATTAATTAATATTAATTCCTTTCTCCATAGCGTGGGACGCTATCTTACGGGTATTCCCCGGCAACATTCTCAAACCTATCCGCGAACAATGGTAGTTTTACAGTCCTTCCGCACTTCGTTAAATATGCATCAATTTCGCAGGTAAAAGGCTCTAAAATTAGCCTCCTGCCAAAAGATTCACCTGTGGGCAACTCTCATCTCAATTCGTTACTCCAATCACGAGTAATCAATGATTTTCCTGGGCATCTCTCCTCCCCCTACTCAAATCTATTCTCCGTCGGGGAATAACTGGGTCATTATTCAGGCCTCCACCCTGCTCCAGACAACAGAATGGGGTCACAGAGATGGACATGGCTCCACTGGGGCCCTCCCACAATCCTGGGCTAATTTGTAAAATGTCAACTCTGCCCTCTCCGTGCTTCAAGCCTCGTATAGCCTACACCAAGTAGTCTAATAATGCTGTAATCTGCTCACTTTTCCCTGCATTATTTTAATAAATAATGTCATTGCACCAAAATCACACCAGTGATTAAATATACACTTCTTTCGAGGGGTTTTTACCATGAAACTGCCTCTACAGATCTCTGGTTCGTTCCCTGGTGGAACCTTTATACTGATATCGCAGTCTCTGAGAACCACGTTCGATTCCAGTCAGCATAACCTCCTCGGGTTCAATATATAGATATAGGTCTATATGTATAACGTGTTCTGCCCTTAGGCAGGTCTTCACACAGCAGCCCTCCAGGCAGTACCATTAGGTGAAGATTAATGCGTAGGATCATTATTCAAACTTTCACTTCGATCGCATGATTAGCACACAAGGAATAAAAACTTAATTTTAAAATTTCGCGCAGCTGCCATCCTGGGGTTATGAAAACAATTGAATTTAATTAGATGCCAGTACTGTAGATTATATTTTGTATGTACATTTACCGTACCAAGTTTCACTGCGCTTGGACGAATAAATCGGAGTAAATTCCATTTAAATGTTTAAACTTCGCTTGGCCGCCATTTTGGTTTTGTGATCACCAGGTTATTAAATGACTCGTAGGTTATTTATTTATTTATCGTATGGCTATCAACTAGATGAATTACAATATAATAAATGTATATAAATATAAGTAAAACATATGTACAATATATGCATCACTAGAACATTGGTTGCGTTCGCAATCACAACGAGATATCCAATTGTTGAAGCCAGTCCAGAAAGGGAGGTGCAGCAGAAACAACATATTGCGGTGATCCAGCATACTTCCTCAGTGGACATTCTTGAATAATATGCTCTACGGTTTGAAGAGGAGCTCCGCAGTCACAGGCAGGAGAATCATGAAGTCCCCATTTATGTAGCCTGGCATTATATCTGGCGTGACCTGTTCTTAGGCAATTTAACTTTACCCACTGGTTTCTCTTCAGGTTAAATCCCGGAAGTCTTATAGTAGGATCTAGAATACCTTGATGTTTCACAGGAGCAGACTTCCAGTTTTGGCGCCATTGTTCCGTGGAATTAATGTCAGGTATGTTATGCCATATTGGGTCACTTGATCTAAGACGAGTGGAGGGAAGATCATTAAGATCTTCATGAATTGTTGATGTAGCTTTCTCCACTCACGTACTGTTGCTTCCTGTCATCTTTGTTCTGGAGGTGATATGTTACTGATAGTGGGTAACCAGGAAGTTGGCGGTGGATCTCAGTGTACCTGTTATGACCCTCATACTTTCATTCAGATGAACATCGATCTTTTTAGTACGAGCACTACGATGCCACACTGGGGCACAATACTCTGCTACAGGATAAACCATAGGGAGGGCAGTCGTGCGTAGTGAAGTAGCATCAGCACCCCATGATGTGCCAGCCAATTTCTCCATGATATTGTTATTAGCCTCTATCAACATACAAAATTTCAGTTTGATTGCTGAAATATATTCGTAGATATTGTGAGTCGGCTAAATATTTTGAATGGTCGCCATGTTGGATTGTTATATATGTAGGCCATAGAGCAATATACCATTAGATGAAGATCAACGCGTAGGTTCATTATTCAAACGTTCACTTCGATCGCATTATTAGTATGCAAGAAATAAAAACTTCATTTAAAAATTTCACAAAGCCGCCATTTTAAGGTATTGTAAACAATTGAACTAAATTGGATGTTAGTGCATTACAATGTGTATATATATATCTGCTGTACGAAGTTTCACAGCGCTCGAATGGTTAAATCGTGACAAAAGTCTATTTACATGTATTAAATTCGCTAGGCCACCATGTTCGTTTTGTACTTAACAAGTTTATGACAAATACATTGATGACCTTCTAGTAGTATACTTTACCACCGCACAAAATTTCAGAGTAATATCTGGTACTGTTGTGGAGATATAGAATGCCAGTGAAATATTTCGCACGCCCTTCATGTTGGGTTGGTGAAACGTATTAAAATGTCAATGCACGGTCAAGGTCGGACAAGGTACTTTGCACTTATTCAGTTTCATTGAAATCGCTTAGGTCGTTTCGATTTTATTATGGGGACACACACACACATGCACATACGGACAAAGGGTGATCTCATGAGTCTATTTTTTTTTTCATAAAAGAAAATAGGCTAAAAGTGACTTCCAACACGATAAAGCACCATGGAAGTTATGCAGGGTGACCATGACGTATGCGAGCAAGGTAGTGATTGTGAAAGCACAGTACTGTATATCCCAACAGTGTTTGATGTTGCCATGGGGAGAAGCAATCAACCACAGTGTTAAACCTGTTGGGGCTTGGCCGTTGTTTGTATGGTGAGAGTGGAGTAAACAGTCAACCTAACAAGTTAGCTTCACTTCATCAGGGATCCACAGTATTTCACTCATACATATACCTTTACTCTCTAAAATCCTTAAACAAACACACACTCACACATCGTTAAAAACAGAATAAATATACAACCGGTTTGGCGTGAAAACCATCACGACGATCACACCCGTCCATCAATCATGTCTACCGTCAAGTTTCAATGATGGGAACTGAAGTTGCGCGGGGATACAACCTTGACAAGCTCATATTTACATGAAGGAAGGGGGCGTGAACAACAGTGGGGTTGTCCCAGTAAGACAGATGACATGGCAAGAAGCTGAGGTACCGAAGCAGCATTCCAGTCTGAGAACTGACAGCTGGAATAAGAGAAACAAATATGAACATAACAGTGATTGCATTTGAAGTACTGCAGTTTATAAACCGATGTGGCCTCACTTGTCAAGCTAGAGTGTCAGTTGAATACCAAGTGAAAGGAATAATCGAAATGTTTGTGTATTGCCTTGGACGTAAGTCATTCAAACGTTTCAATTATACTACTCTACCTGTTATTTCACCATTTCGAGCCTTCAACTCTCTTGGTGCTAAAATTAAATTCTCGTGTGAACACAGAGGCAGGTGGGTAACTGTCTAAAATGCATGATACCGCGCTATTTTATTTCTGAAACAAGATGTTCAGTAAAGAACATATAGCCTACTTTCTCCTAAATGTATGAGTATAGTTATAACTCGTTGTTATTATCAAAGAGTATAATAGAACTATTCTTTGTTGAAGACCTTAGAAACGATTTACCTCTACCAAACGCCACAATCTAGATAAAAACTGCTACCATCATTGAAGAAAGAAAGAAAGATAAGAAGTATATCAAGAATGTTATGGATCTGGAGACATAATCGACCGGACTGGCGGCGTGGCTCAGCGGTAACGTTCTCGCTTGCTGGGCCCTAGGTTGCAGGTTCGTATCCTGGCGCAGTCAGCTGGCATTTGAGGGTGCACAAATGCGAGGGAGCCGTGTCAGTACATTTACTGGCACGTTAAAGATCCCCTTCGGGCCAAAATTCCGGCACCCCGGTGTCTCTAAAATCAGCAGTAGTTAAAAGGGATGTAAAACCAATAACATTATTATTATTATTACGACCTGCCGTGGGCAACATCCAACTTTGAGTTGAGGCATGTCTTTACACGTCTGGTTGTGCATGGCTTTCACAACCCTAATTGAATTAACAAATCTTTCCATGACCCTACAGAGACGTGTGTATACAAACTATGTGGATATTTTCGATAATATAATCCTAACAGAGCGAGTGCATTCTAGCGGCCAGAAGAAGAAACTTTTCAATAAAATCTGGAAGTTACCTTTTTGGCAGCTAGATGTCTCGAGTAAATCTGCTGGCGAATTATGTTTTAATTAAATATATATTTTACACCATAATGTGCACAATATAACGCTTAATAACATTTTCAAGTAACGCAAAATAGGCTGTTACAAACCCTTTAAAATAAAAAGTAAAAATGTATCGTAGTATCATCTTGTCATTCTTCAAATTCGATGCGCATAGAATGATAATGGTATAGTAATCAATGGATCCCCACGTAGACTAGTCGTGACATCTATTGGTGAAATATCGAACAATATAATCCTAACAGAGCGAGTGCATTCTAGCGGCCAGAAGAAGAAACTTTTCAATAAAATCTGGAAGTTACCTTTTTGGCAGCTAGATGTCCCGAGTAAATCTGCTGGCGAATTATGTTTTAATTAAATATATATTTTACACCATAATGTGCACAATATAACGCTTAATTTTAAAACATCTGAGTCAATACAAAACAATAAACATATAACATTTCAAGCAAAAAACCGAGCTCTGATCGGGTTTGAACCATAGGCATTTGAGCGAAAGGCTAACGCTCTACCACTGAGCTAATTGTGTCAGCGAATATCGTTCTATTTAAAATGACTTACATAGAACTTGTTAGCAAATAATGATTTATACTAAACGATTTCATCACTGGAGTATATTATTTATATATAAAGCATTTCATACAAAGTTTATTTATTTTTTATCAGTACCGGTACGCTATATTGCATGCAATACTCAAATTAATGAAATATAAGTCCGGCACAAGATATCCGCTGCCATCTTGTCTTATTACTGAATCAGTTCAGCTTTTTAAAATCACGTCTGCACTATAGTATTACAAAATAAACTTTTAATTTCGAACGTGCCTCTTCCTTTAGAACAGTTAAAACGATTCTCGGCTCGATAATCGGAACTGGTGGGTCCCATGATATGGATTATAAAGTTTGCATAATTCGCACGGCCGCCATCCTGAAATGGTATTGCGGACGACCTTGTAATTTGGTCACAAGACGCATCCTATACGAAGGTATGTTGTTACCTAATTTGGTAGAGATCGGATGATTTGGTTAGTCGTTATTTGATTTTACGTTTTGAACGTTTGAGTGGCCGCCATTCAGTTTTAGTAAAGATGGCGGCGATATAAAACATGACACTGAGGTGTCCTTTGCTAGTGCTACCTTTGTACCAAATTTCGTTCAATTTGCATTCACCGTGTTCGAATTGATAGGGGGGGACAGACATTCAGAGTACACACACTCACACACACACAGACACACACACACACACACACAGACTCACACACACACATACACACACACACACACAGACTCACACACACACATACACACACACAGACAGACACACTTTTTTCGCCCTGTGTTGATCTCATAAGTCTACTTTCATTTTTTGCAAAAATCGAAAGTAGGCTAATAGTATCTTTGATCAAAACAGTGTAATTAAGACTTCTATCAACAGGCACTGGCTGCAAAGTAATTATTTGAGACTATTTTCATTCAAGAAAAAAATTGGCTGATGAGATCACCTTTTGTCCGTGTGTGTGTGTTTGTGCGTAGGCGTATGTGTGTTTGCCCCCCCCCCCTAATAAAATCTTAACGGTTGGAGCGACTTCAATGAAACTCTGTAGCGTCATAGTACTATTTTATCTGACCACGATTGTCCCCTTCAAATTTTATTACGTCTCACCAATCGAACATGGCGGCTGTGCGAAATATTTCACCGGCATTTTATATCTCTGAAACTATAACTGATATCACCCTGAAGTTTTGTACGGTGATGAGAAACACTACTGGAAGTTCAACTATGTAACTTTCAAAAACCTGTTAACTACAAAATAACATGGCGGCCAAGCAAAGTTGAAGCTTTTAAATCGACTTTTCTCGCGATTAAACCACCCGAGCGCAGTGAAACATTGCACAGCAAATGTTAATACACATTGTAATGCACTGACATCTAATTTAGTTCAATTGTTTACATAACCTCAAGACGACGGCTGTGCAAAAGTTTAAAATTAAGTTTCTATTTCTTGTGTCCTGATCATGTCATCGATGTAAACGTTTGAATTATGAACCTACGCAATAATCGTCACCTAATAGCAGGCCTACATAGTTCTATGGTCTACATATATATAAACATCCAGCATGGCGATCACCCGAAATATTTACACAGTTCTCAGTATCGACTAATCTATGACAGCAATCAATCTGAAATTCTGTATGCTAATAAATGCTATGGACATAAGTTCTCCTATGGGATTTGCAATAACCAGGCGAACACAGATCCAACATGGCGGTGGCACGAAATAAAAATATTGAAATAGACGTTTCTCGTGATTTAACCATCCGAGCGCAGTGACATTGGTTCGGTAAACGATTGTACAAATTTTAATTCACTGACTTTTAATTTATTTCAATTGTTTTCAAATCCACAAGATGGAGGCTGTGCGAAATTTTAAAATATCTTTTTTTCATTTCTTGTGTCCCAATCATGCGATTGAAGATCAAATAACACACCTACGTAATAATCTTCATGTAATAGTTCATAACTCTATGGCCTACATATATGAAAATCCAACATGGTGACCATCCGAAATATTTAGACGGTTCTCCATATCTACGAATCTATTGTAGCAATCAATCTGAAATGTTGTATGTTGATAGAGGCAATTAAGGTAAGTAGGATATATGAAAATAGGTTATTTAGTTCTTCACGGAACGTCTTGTTTAAATAACGTTTACAGATGAATGATTTTTAGGGTATTTCTTAAATTGCCACTGGGTGGATAAGATCTAGTTGTAATTTCATTTCTTAAGTTTTGGTCCTCTAGATGCGATATGATGTAAGGCTCCAACAAGTATACGACTTATTGCTTTCAAAATCCAATGCCCCACCTTAGGACGATGTGTGGTGAAAGATGAAACTGTTACACACTACAGCAAGAAATGCGCAGAGAGCTTTGAAGCCATTTTTCAGTGTTGCCTTACTGACAATTAATATTGTAACTTTCAGTCGGTCGACACAATATAGTTCCAATTACTGAAATATGTGAAAATATAGCCTAAAAAAATAACATATTATTAACCCTTGAGTGCATAAAACAGGCCTCCGAAGCCCAGGGTGTCATTTATTAATCATCTATACTGTACTATCTCTACTTAGTATAAAACCAAGTCCCCGATTCTTGGATGTTACGGGTAAACTCGAGAACCACTGGATGGATTTTGATGCGGTTTTCACCATTCTGTAAAGGATATCTCGAGGATGATTTCTGTAGAAAATAATTTATTTATGATCAAAGGAAGCCGAGCAGTAACGATTTCAGTGGAAAAGTAAAAAAACTGGCGTCCGAGCGCTTTGTAAGCTTACGCTGGACAAACCGTTAAAAATATCTAAATAGTATGAGTGTAAGAATTGTTCAGCATGAAAAGTTCTACAAAAAAAACGGGAGAGCATATCTCTATCTTCAATACATCGCCTACTATAAGTGGTTTTACGTTTTCATTTCATCCAACAATCTCCATTCAGTTACTGAAGCGACAGTTTACGAGCTAGCTAGGGGCGAGTCTTTCACCCTAGTTACAGCTTAGCTAGCGAACGAGCTTATTCCCCATATACAGCCAGAAAACTGTCGAGTCTTGTTGAGTTAAAAACTTTAGAGAAGTGTGGTTGTTCATTGACATAAAAAAAAGCACTTATCACGTAATGAATTCATAACTGTTCCCGGGTGAAGCTGGGTCGCGTTGCTAGTAATATATAAAACTGAGATGGTGTGTGTCTGTGTGTCCGATTTACATGAAAGTAGCTGATTTACCTGGATAACATATAGGCTACTTTTTACATCGAAACTCTGCACTATTTAAAGATGGTGACCATTTTAGTGACGTCACTACACCCTTTGTTTTCAAACTTTCATATTTCCATTTCAAATAAAAAGAGAACGCTAAGAATTAGCAAACTTTTGATGGCATATACGAGGTTTAAAATTTAATTTCTATCCGAAAGGTCCTTTTCACTTTTCGTGTACCTCCAACGGTTAGCGAGTAAAACCTAAATTCGGGCTATAAAACACGGTCAACGCGGAGCGGTATAGTTGAACAAAATGTTCCATCCTTACTCTCACTCCGCGCAGCACCTCGCCTATCACCTGTTTTAACTGTCACCTTCGCATTTTAATTTATTTATGATCCGTAGCGAAGCACGGGTACTTCAGCTAGTTTATGATAAAAGTATTCGGACCTCACGTGTGAAATTCTCAATATTCCTCTCACAGTTAAGGAGAAATGCAGTAAGAGAACCAATCAACCATTATTGCATAATCTTGTGTAAAAATGTTGCTTTATTGTAATTTACCACACATTTACATGAGCCTTCTCATGTTTTAAAATCATTCACTTACTTATTCATTTTATGATACGCCCTACATGACGTGTGGATGTTGACAGAAATCTTGTCAAAAACCATAGTTTGTTAATTTAGTGATGACTTCATATACTGTTGTTTTAAAATCACACTTTTGTAATTTTCACATTTGATTCAATTATTTCCTCATTTCGATCTTGCTAAATTTCCATTTTAGAGCCTAAAATGAACGTACTTCACTTGTAATATTAATTTCCTCCATAGTCCATACCCGGGCCTCGCAGGCCCAGCTTATGTAAATCTGTACAAATAAGAGGCTTATGCCACGTTTACACCAAATGTTGCCAACTATCGTTGACAACATGTCGACAACAAAAGTTGGCCACAAATTCTGGCAACAATGTTGGCGAATGTCGAGAATGGTAACATTTGTTGACAACAATTAGCTCATTTTTCTTAAGCTCCCTTTGGAACTGTGCGACTAAAGAACTAACGTTTGCTTGAACTTCAGAATTGGTGGTTTTCATTTCCCGCGAAATGTCATTCCAGGCATAGTTCTTCAGGTTTTTGTTATTCAATTCTGGGTCCATCGGATTCCAGAGAACAGTTTGCTCACGATAGAGCTCGATCAAATTTAGGACATTATCCCGCGACCAATCAAAATCACCTAAAAGATTGTCCATATTGACTTGCACTTCGACACCACAAACAGAGGTCCACTACTACCGGCAACAGCTGTATGCCTCTCACCTAGGCGGTCCGGGTTCGATTCCCGGTCAATGCATGTGAGATTTTCGAAGTGAAATGCCATGTCCTGTGGTTCGGATTCCACGTAAAAAGGAGGTCCCGTGGCTCATGATCTCAAGATTAACGGTCACGTTAAACTACAAGCTTCCTTTTCCTACCGGCAACAGCCGTGACTAGAGTGAAGCCGCGTAGGCCAACCACGTGCGCTGGACAGTTGAAGGGGAATTGTTGCCAACATTGTTGCGGGTCACTTTAAGTCCCGTCAACATTGCTGCCAACAAATGTTAACAACACTCTTTGATCTTTACCGACTGCTGGTAGGTAATGTTGCCAACACTCTTTCGGTGTTGAGAGCATTGTTGGCAGCATTGTGGACAAAAAGTTACTAGCGCTTCGAGACAGCCCAGCGGGGCTAACGAAGCGACCCGAATACTCACGACCGCAACCGATCATCCATCCCCCTTCACGACCTTTTGACACGCCCCGAGTCAGACCAGCGCAGCGGGGCAAACCGAACGTACCCGAAACTTCACAACCTAGACCGATCATTAGGGCTAGGATTTTTATATAAATACAATTCCTTCCCTTTGCTTATACATAACTATGAACGGTAAATGTCCATGAATTAGAACCTTAGCTATCATATAATTATATTTTATTGTTATTTTATTGATATTTGTTTTAGATATTTAACTTTAAAATTAATATTATGTGTTTTTATTTTACATATTTGATCAAAATGACATTTTTTAACATAACTTGATTTATTTAAAATTACATATTCTGTCTCTTTCTGTAAAAGAAAAATATTTTTTCGCAAGTGAAATCTATTTGTTCACTAGAAAATCAGGTATCCTACGTGAACCGGATTTTCCAAGCAATTCATAAGCTGTTGAGAAAGGGCCACGGAAGATATTAGTGGAGATAAGGGGATGGACACCCTGCCGGAGACTCAGCGGCTGCATTTCAGTTGTCCAGTGAGTGCCTGAGACTCTAGGAATTAACGCACAGAACAACAAATCAAGCGATTATTCACAGAACAAATAGCCCGTCGATAAACGAAAGAAAAATGGCTGCCTAAGGATCCTGCCCCGCTTGGTCTGTTTTATATAGTACGTGGAGGAGGTTGGCTGATCGGTTATGTTCGTGAGCATTCGGGTCACTTCGTTAGCCCCGCTGGGCTGTCTCTAAGCGCTAGTAAAAAGTTAAGTACGATTTTTGTAAATGTTGTCAACATTTGTTGGCAACACTGTTGTCAACTCCGGTGTAAACGCGGCTTTATTCACTCAAGGGTTAAGATATATAAACATATTTGTAATGGACAATTTTATTAATGCACTACACCAACAATTTTTTTTTCTCTGGTCTTTAATTTGTGCGGTAATTTCAAACGATTTTCCTGTAAATTTCAATTATTTCCATGATTTTAGGAGCAGTTGTTGGTTAATAGTTGTAGAAATATCGAAAATATTGTTATTTAACAGTTCTCTCGAGCTCGTTACGATAGGAAGGGCCCAATTGTGCCACAAAATCTGGCTGTCCGAACGTTCTGAGTGAGAAACTCGTTCAACTCCAATGAAGTGACAGAGAAACTCAGTGTTTTACCTCTTGTCCGGCAACATCAGTGTGATCGAATTTCAAATTTAAATATAACAGCATTGAGCATGTTATGATTTATAACTTTGAAAGCACAATTCTCCTTAACATTAGAACGAAAGCAAGTTTAAAGAAAAGCGTTTGCATTGTCAAGACCATGAAGAAAAGATTGCAGACATTTATCATCAGCGACAGCGTGTTCAAATAATTACCTTTAAAAATATTTAAAGAAGACGCTGAAAAATGGTGTTATTTGTGGTTTATGAGTAAGGAAATTTACTTATTATATTTGAATTGCAGCCAATGGCCATAGCGGGGTACTTTTTTAAATTCAACACCCGTATGCTCCCCCATTAAGTTCGATTGCAAGTAGTTACAACTTTGGATTCCAGAGATGCCACTGCCACTGACACCTAGTGGCGAACGCTGGATTTTGATAAAGCGTTTCATACCAAATAACTTACAAATTTAGCTACGCACTACCAATTGTAGTGGTAAGTTCTTTTACATGCCATGAATCTATGACATGGGCCCGCCGACCTTACTTCCCCTCTGAAGGATTTTAACGCTCTTAGAAATTCTACGACTTCGGCCAGGTTTGAACCCGTGATCTTGGGTTCAGCATTTCATCATACTACCCACTACGCCACCAAAGCCATGATTTTAGGAAGTAAATTTGAAATTGGACTGGCTGCGTAGCTCAGCGGTAACGTTCTCGCTTGCTGGGCCCTAGGTTGCAGGTTCGTATCCTGGCGCAGTCAGCTGGCATTTGAGGGTGCACAAATGCGAGGGAGCCGTGTCAGTAGATTTACTGGCACGTTAAAGATCCCCTTCGGGGCAAAATTCCGGCACTTCGGCTTCTCTAAAAGCCACAGTAGTTAAAAGGGAAATAAAACCAATAACATTATTATTATTATTATTATTAAATTTGAAATTTAATAAATTTAGAAACGGTAAATCAGGAAATGGAAAAATATTGTCAAGAATTGTAAGTATTCACTCTCCGGCGAAGGAGACCCAGCGCTAAACGAGGCTTCTTTCTTCAACCTTTCAGTCCATCCAGGAAGGAGATAGCGTGAACTGGAAGTGAAATGGAGCTAATTTCTTCTAGAATGGAGAACGAGAAATACAATTATTACTATTATTATTGTGTCAGAAACATTTATGCATGTCTACACAGTAACAAACATTACAGTTACACTGCCAGTGCTTTCTACGATCCCTGATGTAGACTATCGTCTATGCAGAATGTTGGGCACAATCGAACATGCGTTTAAGAATCTCTTCATCTCCACAGTCACACTTAGTATGATCTTCTAAAACTAGTTCCAGTGTTTTCAGATATTTCCAAGTTCTGATCCAATTTACGTGCTACTGTAAGAAGATGAATTGTGTTGTCGAATCAGCAACAACTCCGAAGTTTCTATGACGTTCCATTGATGTTTTGTCTGGTTTCCTTTTCTCGAGTATGCGTGTGATTAATCAGAGACGACAGGTCGCTGCATTGTCCGGTGGGCATGTTTTTCAGGAGCGATATCTCTAGCGGGTCTATGTCATGTTCGTTATCGACGAATTTCTTTCATCTTGAGACTTGAGTGGGACTTCCTTTCCTGTTCCACTCTCTATGCTAACATATTCTATTGAGCCTGTGATTGCTTCCTTGGCTGGTGAATTCTTTGAACAAGTTTTCTTGCAGTGCACATGCTACGCACCCCGTACAAAGGTCTCAACCAGTTAGTTGTTCGTCAGCACATAATGATAGTGAAGGCTTTTGAAATGCAACAAAAGTGAATTTCTTCTGCAGCTTCTCTAACGCGTATTTTTTCTCAAGCATCTAACAACGAGCTGTAATGTTGACTATGTTCTTATGAAATCGAAATGTAATGTTTTTCATAATCTATACTCTATACAAATATAATGAAGCTGAAGAGTTTGTTTGTTTGTGTGTTTAAACGTGCTAATCTCTGGAACTACCAGGCAGATTCGATGAATTACTTTTGTATATGATGTCCAAATTCAAGAGGAATAGTTTAGGCTATGTAGCAATAGGCTACACCTCTCAAGTAACCATAAATATTGATTTTTGTTCAGTTTGTGGGAAGAACAAGCGCTCCCGAACAGATTCAATAATATCTAAGTCTATTGTTAACTGGCAATGCTGGCTGCATCACGTCGCCCCTAACCATGTTCTGGTGCAGAATTGCGAGCTGCTTATGAATTTCTGTCACGGGGAGTAATTAGTGAAAACAGATTTCTTAGGCCCCTTAAAACTGTTATCTTCATGACAATAGTATGCCTCTGCATAAGGGCGATGGTGTTGATACAGTTTACTGAGGTTATCAGCTGCAATAAGCGTTGGTGCTTTCATTCATTCATTCATTCATTCATTCATTTATTTGCAATTGGGGGTGTATTCCCCGGTGGCAAATTAGATAGCCTATACATAACAAATAAATAATTATACATAACAATTCAATAACAATTAAACTGGAGTATTTACACAAATAGTCAGTCTTTTCTTAAACACACCTATATGTTTGGGAAAG
The DNA here is from genome assembly GCA_946902985.2 of Meconema thalassinum. Classification (NCBI taxonomy): domain Eukaryota; kingdom Metazoa; phylum Arthropoda; class Insecta; order Orthoptera; family Tettigoniidae; genus Meconema; species Meconema thalassinum. The sequence goes on along the minus strand of OX336388.2, from coordinate 1,910,306,090 downwards.
GGCTCTAAGACTGAGTTGGAAATGGTACAAAGAAAGGCCGCTAGATTTGTGCTCAGTGACTTTAATCCCAGGAGCAGTGTGAGCCGTATGTTAAAGAAACTTGGGTGGGAATCACTTGAGGCTAGGAGGATGAAATCTAGACTCTGCGCTATGTACAACACGTATACAAATTAACTTGCGCTGCTTATAAATTGGAGTCACTGGAAGTAAGTATTGCAAGAAGATTTCTTAGGCCCCTTACGACAGTTATCATCATGACAATAGTATGACTCTGTATAAGGGCGATGGTGTTGGTGCAGTACACTGAGGTTATCAGCGGCAATAAGCGTTGGTGCTTTCCCATCCTTATCCTTGAGCGCTCCAGTACTGTGTAGTATTCATTATCATCCATAAAACAAATAAATCCACCGGGTGAAGCCAGACACTACTGCTAGTTATTTAATATTATATTTATCAGAATTAGTTGCCACACTTTCTAAGTTTTCTGATTGGTATTTTGCTTTTGGAGGGCAGAGACTCTCTGTGGGTGTCATTGTAGGTTTCGTAGTGTTTTGTAGAGGTATTTTGTCTTGTGTATGGGGATCCGAAGATGCTCGCTTGACGAGCGAAACATGTCACCCCTTCAGTTTTCTCCATCTTCTACAGCTCTTAACAAATATACTGTATTTGCCGTATATCTTAATCACATGTAATTTATTTCAGGTTCCAGTAATTGGAATTATATTGTGATGACCGACTGGAAGTTATAATATTAATTTTTATGGTGTACTTTCTAACGACAACAGACGCTAAGCTTTTGATGTACAAATAATTTTCAGGAGTTTGCGACGTGAGGATTTTCCTTTTTATATAAAACCCATGGTCACATTAAGATAGATAGACAACCTGATATATAGACTCTCTATTGTTTGCAGATGACTTGGTACTATTTGCAGAATCTGAAGATGATTTACAGAGAGCAGTATATAATCTTCCGGGGCGTGGTGGCTCTGCGGTCTAGCTGTATGCCTCTCACTACGGTGGTCCGGGTTCGATTCCCGTCAATGCATGTGTGATTTTCGAAGTGAAATGCCATGTCCTGTGGTTCGGATTCCACCTAAAAAGGAGGTCTCGTGGCTCATGATCTAGAGATTAATGGTCACGTTAAACTACAAGCTTCTTATATAATCTTCACACAACAGCAAGAAATTACAACATGGAGATTTCCCTTACCAAAACTGAAGTTATGGCCTTCATCGGGAAGAACCATGAGAGAACAAAAATTGCTATAGAAAATACAACCCTTGAGCAGGTATCAACATTCAAATATCTCAGCTATAACCTCAGTTACATCCCAGAAACCATATGCAGTACAAAATCATCAACTTCACTAAGGTAACGGGACTAATAAATAGCATCTTCAGGCAATCTTTAGTCCAGAGGCACTCACGACTCAAACTATACAACATCCTAGCCATACCTACCCTTTTATATGGCAGCGAAGCTTGGACCCTTCACAAAGGGGATGAACAGAGACTAACGAGAGCCGAGATGCGGTTCATGAGGAGAACAGCTGGATACACACTGTGGGATAGGAAAAGATCTGAGGTTATCCTTAACAGTGGCGGAACAAGGCCTTGCGGGGCCCTGGGCGATATGATTAGGTGGGGCCCACAACAATAAGAAGTTTATAAAATATCAAATCAAATGGAAAGTAGTTATGTAATAATAATAAAATGAAAAATTGTTACAATATTTTGAATACACTACAGTACATTTTTTAAATAATATGAAAGAAATCTTTAAGTCCCCTTGAAGAAGATTATGTAAACTATGAAATATTAAAATATTACTTTGCCACTCTTTTTCCGGCTGAAGTCTTCTATTATTTCACTGAAATCTAAACTTGCTAAACGGACAAGGGACGTCATAGCTGCACTGAAAAAAAAAATATAAATTAGTTTGAAAGGTTTGAAAAGTATAATTAAATAATTAATTTAATTTTGAAAAATCCATGGCGCGGGGCCCCCAGAAACGCGGGGCCCTGGCCGGTCGCCCTCCTCCCCCCCCCCCCCTCCTACATCCGCCCGTGATTCTTAAAGAACTAAAAGTAAAACCAAATTATTTTGAACACAGTGCAGAATTACAGAGCAGCTTGGAAGGACCATGTACTACATATGAAGACCGGCCGGATCACCAGACGAGTCCTCAAATACCAACCTAGTGGCAGAAGAGACGTAGGTCGACCTACAAACAGATGGAACGAGACTGTAACAGGCCACATAGCCTAACACGTGATAATAATAATAATAATAATAATAATAATAATAATAAGAAGAAGAAGAAGAAGAAGATCAGTCATACAGGTTTCTGTCAGGTGCATTTAAAATGGCCATTTAGCAATTCATTCTCTCTTTTCTTGTGGTTGAGTAGCAAAATACTTTTTGAAAGAAATTAACATGTACCTATTTAGATTAGGATACATCATTGGTGGTACACCTTCGAAATCTAAAGTGTACAGTATGTTGTTGGTGTTCTGATTTTCAGAGGAACGGTAGTGAATGTTCTCACACCGTGTCTCCACGGAGCGATTTGTGGGTGAAGGCGCCACGCCACGATCAGCTGCCTCACTATGTGACATGTCATGGCCTTTATCAATTTAATTACGTAGACGGGCTATTAATCTTGAGCCACCTTGTGTTAGAGATAAGTGTCGGGCGGCACAGTGACAGCATATGTCGATATTCCACAATAGATAATAGGGCGCGTGTAGCTATGTGAGATTGAAAAGACGTCTCCGTCTCGAACCAGGACGGTAGCAGATATAATCAAATAATTTGAATATTATAAGTGTGGGTGTTGAATATATTATGAAGGGAACGCTAGCTGACACACTGTAGTGTTTATTCTTCAGAGACAGAGTAACATTGAGTTACTTAATCCCTGTATTATTATTATTATTATTATTATTATTTAATTTTTGTACTAGGCAACATGAGGAGTGAGGTAGTTTGCCATTGCTTTCCTCACTGATTCAGATCAGCAGTACTAACCCTATGAGTAGAACCTTTCACAGCATCCACAGACACTGAATGTGCCTTGAATGGCATTACTAAGCACCACCTATACCTCAGTATCTTCCATATAATCACAGCCATGAGTGAGACGAGACATCGGTGAAAAGCCACATTTTGCTCTAGCCTGTGCCAACAGACAAATGCAAATGTACTGAAATCATCAAGAGATGGCAAACAGGCCAACAGCGGTACTTTTGAGGATCCAACCAGCCTTCGGGCTGATTACGTAACAGACATTATTATTATTATTATTATTATTATTATTATCAGTGCTTTTTTTAACAAATTAAGGGATACTCTAAGTTGTAGTCGATAAAACATCACGATCTTGAAATTTTCGGCAATTTGCAAAGTCCGGTCATTGTTTGTGTTCAAATCATTAACTTTCAGCTTTTTCGATGCCTTTGTGGATGTCATATAGTTCATTATTTTAATCATCCTTCAAAACTAACCACACGCACAAAATAACAACCTACCCCGCCTCCAAACACTATAAGAACCAAGTGCCGAGTTGCCGCTCAAAAGAAACTGATTCGATAGATCGATTTAAATCGAGGATTACTCGAAATCGCCTCCAGCTGTTGTGAACAGCTCGTTGCCGCCAGCTGATCGATGAACTTTTAAGTCGGAAGTTAAATTTGCCGGACTAAATACAAATGTATAAATATTTTTTCTTGAACAGTTTTCAAATGTTTAAGGGGTACGCGTACCCCTGCGTTCCCACTGAAAAAGCACTGATTATTATTATTATTATTATTATTATTATTATTATTATTATTATTATTATTATTATTATTAATATTATACCAACAGCCGTGGCTATGCTCGCTAAAGCGCAGCATTAGGTCGTGGGGCTAAGCTCGCTGCTGACTCGGTATATGCGTGGATTCGAGCCCCACCGTCGGCCGTCCTTGAAGTGGATTTCCGTCGTTTCCCATTTTCAACACCAGGCAAATTCTGGGATGGTACCATCAGACAGGCCACGGCCGCTTCCTTCTACATCCTTGCCCAGTTTCATGCATCTTCATCCATTCCATATATCAACCCGACATGCAGGTCATCCACGGGCGTCGACTTGAAAGACCTGCACTCGACCTCTCAGGAGGCAACACGAAAATATTATTATTATTATTATTATTATTATTATTATTAATAATAATATTCAGTCATTCATTGGTATCGGCCTTCTATGATCAACGTCATTCCAACTGTCTCATTCTTCGGGCTTTGATGTTTGCCCAGTAGGCCCGCATTCATTCTCGGTGGATTTCCTTCCTTTCCTTGGGTCAAAATCTTCCCCGTTTTCTGCCTCGGTTTTTTCTTGGTTTCGCTTCAGTGGGATGAGCTCCTGAATGCCAGATGATGTAATCCACACTTCTTTTAGATCTCTATCTACTGTAGTTCACTGAAACAGGATCATTTGGTTTTCCTCTCCTGAAAGTTAGTAAGTATCAGGTTATTATTATTACTATTTTGTTGTTATTATTATTATTATTTGTATTATTATAATTATTATTATTGCTGCTGCTGCAGCTGCTGCTGCTGTTTTGTTGTTATTGCTGTTGTATATTTAGGGGATTGGGTACCGTAGTCATATATTCTATTCACTCTTCGGCTGGAAGTTACAAGCTTTCAAGTGTAATAGCTATACTTGCTTACCAACTCGAACACTTGGATCTGATTTCATCCACATCTCTAATATATTATTTCACAGTCATAAAGGATATGCATTGACACTATGAATTGTTCTATTTCCTTTTTTCTATGAATAGTTTTTACGATAGTCATGATACAACTGTTATAGGGTTATCATCTGTTTTATTTTACAGCTACGATAGTTTATCAACATGCTATCTTTGACAATTTAAGCCAGTTGCTACTGTAAAAGAGGTATGGTCAGTTTGTGGATCTTAACGAAGAAATGTGGCAGTCGACTACTCAGTGACTTAGCGATAGAAAGAGTTAACAAGTTTAGAAACTTTGGACCATAGCTTTGTGAAAATTGGACATTTGGCATGGAGATAAAATGCTGTGTAGAGAATGCGCGTAGTCCTCTTATAAAATAAAATAAAGACATTTTGACCTATCTCGATCTTCGGGTTCAATTTGTCAAATATTACATCTAGTCTATACTTCCCTAATGGTGTTGAGGGTTGGACACTAAAAATGACCACAACAAACAAGATCTAATTCTTTCAAATGCAGGATGCTTGAGATACAATTAACAGCAGCCGTATCTACTTAAGAAATCCTGAAACGGATAAATAGAGGCCGGGAACTCCTCACTACGGTAGTGTCAAAAGGAGGAAGACTTCATTTTTGGGATACATTGGCTACTGCGGAATACAGAATTCCACCTTCCACAGACGGTGATTGGAGGTAAATTGAAGACAATAGAGGAAAGGGACATACAGTAGAGGAATCTCCGCACAGTATAAAACAAAGTTGCCAATTCTTGAATATAACGAGTAATCTGGAGAACCACTGCATGAATTGTGATGCGGTTTTCACCATTCCGTGAAGGTATTCTCGAGGAAGGTATCTGTAGAAAATCATTCATCTAGGATTAAAGGAAGCCGAAAAGTTTGGATTTCATTGAATCGTGTCGAAAGGAAACCTGCCATCCGTGCGCCTTTTATGCTTACGCTGGGTAAACTGTTAAACATATCTATATAGGCTACTATGAGTGTAAAATTATTCAGCATGAAAAGTTCTACAAATACGTCCAGGAAAGCATATCTCTATATTTAATACATCGCTCTCTATAAGTGATTTTACGTTTACACGTAGGCTATCTCAACACACTCCATTCAGTGGAAATTTTAATCACCACCTTCGGAGTGAGTTTACGAGCTAGCGACCCTATTACCCCAGTTTTGACCAGCATTAAACTGTCGAGTCGTGTCGTGTTAATACTTCAGAGAAGAGTATACGTGTTTGGAGTTTCCCTGTTCACCTCAGCTTTCCTGAATTGTGGCTGGGACATATCGTCCGTGCGCTTTTAGGTAGATTTCATTAGAAAGCTAACTATTGCAATGGGTACCATGTTTCGACTTCCAGAAAATTTTGGCATATCTTCGCGTTTCACATCCCCCAGACCCCAAAACCACCATCAGTTCAAAAGTTTATATATAACTAGCTGTTACCCGCGGCTTCGCCCGCAATTACATTTGGAATCCCGTTATAACATTAGTTATATAGATAGATAAGCATGGGTCCTAGTGGAAAATAATTCTATCACCTGAAACCAAAAATGCATGGGACGAAAAAAAACATCAAAATATAATGTTGGTTTAAAAAAAAACATTTTTTGAAAATTCATTCGAATCAATTTTTATGTCATTCCTGGGACTTAGAAAATTCCGGCCAAAAAGTACAAAATCATTAATAACTCCCTACGTATTCGTCGTATGATGAAATAGCAAGAGACAAAAAAGATGTAATGTTTTATTGTCTACAACACAGGCCATGTATAATTTTAAACTCAGACATATTACGTTCCCCCCCCCCCTCCCCCATAATTTCACCCCTCCCCATGGGCCCCTTAAATTGGATTTATGAAAAAAACGGTCAAACACCTGTTTAGTTATTTTTTATGCTGATTTTTTTCGGCTGAGTTCCAAAACTCCTGGCCTATGCCGTTTAAGAGATACACGCTCCGTTGGGAATCCTTCAACCCCCACTTTTCACCCCTTTCACCTCATAATATACACCACATCGAAAACCCCTCAGACACATGTCTTCTTATTAGCCTACTTTCGATTTTTGCAAAAAATGAAAGTAGACTTATGAGATCAACACAGGGCGAAAAAAGTGTGTCTGTCTGTGTGTGTGTATGTGTGTGTGTGAGTCTGTGTGTGTGTGTCTGTGTGTCTGTGTGTGTGTGTGTGTGAGTGTGTGTACTCTGAATGTCTGTCCCCCCTATCAATTCGAACACGGTGAATGCGAATTGAACGAAATTTGGTACAAAGGTAGCACTAGCAAAGGACACCTCAGTGTCATGTTTTATATCGCCGCCATCTTGACGGAAACGTAATGGCGGCCACACAAATGTTCAAAGCTTAAATCAAATTACGACTAACCTAATCATCCGATCTCTACCAAATTTTGCAACGACATACCTTTATGGGGGGAGCATACTTTGACCAAACCAATAGGTCATCAGCGTAATAGTTTGCGGATGGCGGCCATCTTTGTGTGAAAATCGATTCCCCCTATTAATTCGAACACGGTGCAACCGAATGGAACGAAATTTGGTACAGAGGTAGTACTAACAAAAGGCACCTCAGTGTCATGTTTTATATCGCCGCCATCTTGACGGAAACGTAATGGCGGCCACACAAATGATCAAAGCTTAAATCAAATTACGATTAACCTAATCATCCGATCTCTACCAAATTTTGCAACTACATACCTTTATGGAGGGAGCATCCTTTGACGAATCTAATAGGTCATTCACCTGATAGTTTGCGGATGGCGGCCATCCTTATGTCAAAATTGATTCCCCCTATTAATTCGAACACGGTGGAACCGAATGGAATGAAATTTGGTACAGAGGTAGTACTAGCAAAGGGCACCTCAGTGTCATGTTTTATATCGCCGCCATCTTGACGGAAACGTAATGGCGGCCACACAAATGTTCAAAGCTTAAATCAAATTACGACTAACCTAATCATCCGATCTCTACCAAATTTTGCAACGACATACCTTTATGGGGGGAGCATACTTTGACCAAACCAATAGGTCATCAGCGTAATAGTTTGCGGATGGCGGCCATCTTTGTGTCAGAATCGATTCTCCCTATTAATTCAAACACGCTGAAACCAAATGGAACGGAATTTGGTATAGAGGTAGCACTAGCAAAGGGCACCTCAGTGTCATGTTTTATATCACCGCTAACTTGATGGAAACGTAATCGCGGCCACCCAAATGTTAAAAGCTAAAATGTAATTACGACCAACCTAATAATCTAGTCTCTACCTAATTTTGCAACACCATATCTTTATGTGGGAAACATATTCTGACCAAACTGCAAGAACATCAGCCCAATAGTTTGCAGATGGTGGCCAAGTATGTGTGCAAATCGATTCCCCCTATCAATTCAAACACGGTGAAACCGAATTGAACGAAATTTGGTACAGAGGTAGCACTAGCAAAGGGCACCTCATATTCATGTTTAATATCCCTATAGCACGTTGTATTTCAACAAGCTCCTACAACCAACATTCAATCATACTCCTTGAAAAGGACAAAGAGTTGTAACAATACCCATGCATTTAGGAGAAAGTAGGCTATATGTTCTTTACTGAACATCTTGTTTTTAATGATGAGTTTATATGCCGAGTATCACATCCCCCAATGAAACCAATCGGGAGATATTGCTATTCAATGAAATGCAGGTCTACCCCCTTAACACCCCTTTAGAACCTGAATATCTAAAAATCCTTTCTTAGTGGGCGTTTGCGGCCCTTGAGGAAGCTGCATACCAAATTTCATTCCAATCCGTTCAATGGTTTCTGAGATTTCGTGATGAATGAATCAGTCAGTCAGTGGTATTTGAGCTTTATATAGTAGATAAGCATCGGTCCTAGTGGCAAATAATTATATCACCTGAAACCAAAAATGCATGGGACGAAAAAAAACATCAAAATATCATGTTGGTTTCGGACCCTAAAAGACGTGAAAAATATAATAAAAGGTATTAAAAAAAACTATTTTTCGAAATTTCATTCGAATCAATTTTTACGTCATTCCTGGGACTTAGAAAATTCCGGCCAAAAAATACAAAATCATTAATAACTCCCTAAGTATTCGTCGTATGATGAAATAGCAAGAGACAAAAAAGATGTAATGTGTTATTGTCTACAACATAGGCCATGTAAAATTTTACACTCAGACATATTACGTTTCCCCCCTCCCCCATAATTTCACCCCTCCCCATGGGCCCCTTAAAAAACTTTTGTCTGAAAGAATTTATGATATGACCCACCATTACGCCAAGGGATGAGAAAAAGGATTTCGGAATTTTAAAAAATGCCAAGTGCCATCAGAGGTTACCATAACAACGCTTTTAAATTGATAAGGGATGATCTATCAGAGGTTGCCAAGACAACGCCATTGACGAGATCACATTAATTTTTAGCCTACTTTTCACACTTATCAAAAATGAGGAAAAAGTAGACTTATAAGATATATCCGGGAAAATGTGTCTGTCCTTCTGTCTGTCTGTCTGTCTCTCCTAAACGGCTGCAGCAATCGAAACCAAATTTAGTATGAGTAAAGATGTATACCGGAATATCTCAGGCCCATATTTGAAAAAGATGCCAGTGCTACCAACTGCTAAAAAAACGCAGTAGGAATTTGAGCTCCATGTTGGATATCTTGGAAGGTATACATGGGAGCTATTCTAAAATTGGCACACATGTAGATAATACTATTTTAGTTTAATTTCCAGGTGGCCATACATGACAGCGTTGCCAAAATAATTTTAAGCCTTCTGATAAGTCCAATTTTTAAATGCATATAACATCTACACTATCAATTGGATTTCAACCAAATTTTGTATGTAATATGTGTATATAAACATATATGACTGAGTGTATTCTTAAGAGCCACCAGGGCTGCCAACTGTTAATAATTGCTCTCTATTTTGTATCCAAATATATCAGAAAGTATACAAGCCGACAGCTTTAAACTATGCACACGTAAATTACCCGACATTTTACATTAATTTGGAGTAACTTATATACGTCAGTTCTACCAACATGATTCTAAGCCTGCTGATAGGACCAATTTTTAAATACATGTAACTTCTATACCAACAAATGGATTTCATCCAAAATTGGCACAAAAATATATAATATTTCAGATTATTTCTGACCAGCACTCACATGACATTGTTGCCAACATGCTTTTACGTGTACTAATAGATCCAATGTCTAAATCCATGTAACGTCCTTTGGACTTCAACCACATTTTGTATTCTGTACCTTAGGAGATGGAAGTAAGAATATATTCAGTCACCAGAGCTGCCAACTGTATTGCTCTATTAGGCTACATTATGCCTAGTATACCTTATTTCGAGCTAATTAAGACATTTCGATATTACCCACGTAATTTCGTCATTATTCTAGATAGGTTCATATACTGTAGATTAATCTATGGCATGAATCTTAATTTTAAGAAAAGTAGGCTCTTTAGTTCGTCACGGAACTTCTTGTTCCATGTGACTATCAGGGAAGCGGCTAACTGGTAGCATGCTGAACTTCTATGCCCAAGGTGCTGGTTCATAGCCGGACAAAGTCGCCGGAGTTTCTAAGAGCGCTAAAAATCCGTCAGCATGCTTTCCTTCGGAGGGCAAGTTACAACGTTCGTTGCAAGTTGCTGGTTGCGGTGGCATCTAGCAGCCAAGATCACAGCTAGGTGTCGTTGACGTTAGTATTTGGTAGAAAATTAGGTACTACTACTTAAAATTGACCGTCTGCAGACCTTACCTGAATTACAGACTAATACAGTCATCACAAATAACACCGTTTATCAGACAGATTCTACACACACCCAATGTACACAGGGTTACATGACCACCTTGTCGCAGCCCCTAAACTGAGGAACCACCCAACATCTCTGCGGGAGATAAAATTTTGCGTGAAGAAGTAACAGACTGTTAGATTGTTACACATTAGTTCCAAACCTTGCATAAGGACAGTGTGATCACAAGTATAAAAATTAACCCCAAATGACAAGAAGGTTACCATCCCCATATGACAGTAAAATGTTAAAAGTATGCATAGACGAAAAAATGTTAACTAACCTCCAATTGTAAAATACTTTCTCGCAATAAATGAGGTCTGATCCTCCTACGAAAACCTGCATATTTTGCCTATTATAGCCTATCCCCTAGTTTGCCCGGTGAAATCTACCTCCGCCTTCCGGCGTGCCGAGAGGATTTTTTAAACTTACGCTGGGTAAACCGTTAAAGATACCGAGTGAAGCCGGTACGGGTTGCAAGTAGGCCTGCAATAGAAAGCAATGGATGGGTCTGCATACTAGCGACATTTACTACATACAGTTACTAGGCCTCATCGGACGGAAATGCAGCATGTGGTCGGTAACATTTATGAATGGTTAAGCCCAAGACGGAGTAGAAAGGACAATTAGCACGGAACAACAAAATAGTTCTTGGTTTCTTTGTTTCATTAAGGCCCCTACACAAGTCCTGGCATGACTACCCTACCCGACCGATTGGGCCCGACCGTCGTATCGGAACCTTTCCTACACACGTCCCGACACGACTCCCCTAACCAAACAAGGGGGAGCTACCACCACCTGTCCAGTTTAGAACAAGCGCTTGTGTTGCTAAAGTGTTCGTGAAATAGCTCCGTACACGAAATTAAAAGATAGGTGTAGCTTTGTGCGCAGTTATTATTTCGGATGATGGACGAAGAATGAAAAGAAGAGTGTGGTCCAAGACGTGATTGCAGAAGAGGAAATCTACTTACCTTCCGCAATTCTCTTCTGTGATGTTTTAAATTTTATTTTTATGACTCCCACTGTAGCAGGAGGTATTCTTTTATTTTTTATAAATTTCCAGCAGTAAACTGTAGCATTCATTTCTCTTGCCTCTCTTGAAATAACTCTCATCTTCGACGTCCCATAAACACCAGCACTCCCTCCAACATTCGAAGAACTCGACTATAGTCACTTTTTCTGCGTCCATGTTCGTCAAATATTAATCGACAAATGATCTGAAGGGTCGGTTGGGTAGTGAAGTAACTGCCCTACATACGTTCTGACCCGACAGAGATAATGGTGGGGGTTAGGGCGGTTGGATGGTTCTCCCGATACGACCACCCTAATCTAGGACCTGACAGTTTTCACCACCCGACAAGCCTACACACGATCCGACTGTCGGGTGAACCGCTGTTAGGCCCAAGATTAGGGTGGTCGTGTCCGGACGTGTGTAGGGCCCTTTTGTGTGTACGTGTACTGTATGTGTTCGTTTAATCGACCGTGGATTGAGGTTTCAAAAAAGTAAATTCGACCCTGTGAGGTGTTACCGAGCTATTGACGCCATGGGATTCCTGGCTGGATGGCGGCCAGCTGTATCTTTCTATCACGCCATATGTAGCGGGACACTGCCGCAGGTGATTGATTTAACACAGTAAATAAAATGCTGTGCTAGCTGCTGTCTTTGATAAATCATATCAGTTTTTAATAAACAGTAAATAAGCCCTGTCACTGGTTATGGTCACTTCAAACAAAGGTAGCCCTGGTAACAATGGCTTATCATTTCTGGCGAAACAGCCCATCACATGTTTATAACCCGGCTCTGACAAAGAGGCTCGTTCTTTTAACCAAGCCATAGTTCAGAGTACAAAATACACATCTACGACCTACTTTTAAGGGGGTCAGTATGTCGTACCGTCCGTAGGATATTGAATTTATAACTTGATCGAGTCCTCTTAATATTAGGCTCAGCATCTCTAAAAGTCACAGTATCTAAAAGGGACGTAAACCTCATAACATTATTATAAGATACCAACATTAAGCTGAACAAAATGATCAGGAAAGAACATAAAGCCTACTTTCTCCTAAATGTTTGAGTAAAGTTATACCTCTTTGTCCTTATCACCTCTTATTTTTTTCCTATTCGAAGTGCAAAATGGCACACAACACTATGACATACTGGAATTGAGCAGCGGCGTTCAAACTATAGTTTGTAATTTACCCCAGAATTTTACAATTTCATCGGCAAACTTTCCAAACAATCCATACCTTTTTGTGGGAAGCATCTTTTGACTGAACTACAAGGTAATCAGCCCAGTTTGCTGATAGCGGCCATGTATGTGTGCAAATTGATTCACCATATCAATTGAAACACGGTGAATTCGAATTGAATGAAATTTTGTATAGAGGTAGCACTAGCAAAGGGCACATCATATTCATGTTTAATATCCGTATATCACGTTGTATTTCAACAAGCTACTACAACCAATATCCAATTATACTCCTTGAAAAGGACAAAGAGTTAAAATGTTACCCATGCATTTAGGAGAAAGTAGGCTATATGTCCTTTACTGAACATCTAGTTCGCCCTGTGTTGATCTCATAAGTCTACTTTCATTTTTTGCAAAAATCGAAAGTAGGCTAAAAATTAATTTAAAATCACTTCAAAATTCCAATAGACCCTAAACTTTATAACATTACCTATAAGTTAAATCTTCTTTCTCCAGCCGCTTTCACTTCACATATCTGCATAATAAAATTTCATCATTCAAAAATAAGATGTCCTCGCCGAATCGAAAATTATCTTTTTAATAAAGCTTTATCTTCGGCATTATAAGACACTTGAAATAACACTCTTAGCCGTTAACACAAATTCACTCTACACACGTATTGTTGTGGTGAAGTACTTAATCAGAGTGGCTACTACTCTTACTGTAGTCTGTCCTGCTACTCTCACTTGCAATATCGCCTACGAATTAGTTGTAAGCACAGGTGTGTGTCCTGGAATGTACATAATTACAAGAAGTAATCACTGAGCAATGTGACTTTATATTTCATATCTATGTTTCTCATGTCTCCGTATTCATCCTCACTTTAATTTTCTATATTATTAGCCAAAATTCATTAAAACCGTTAAATATATGAGAAAATGACTGAAAAGTAGTGTAATTAATTCCATAAAATCACCAAATGGCGATGTATACTTCTAGAAATGACCTACAAATAAACAATGACAAACAAAATGACCAAGAAATGACTTAATAAATTATAATTTCCACAGTGGGGACTATGATCAGGATATATGTATAAGTTAGCAATGTCTCTGGTGAACTATTCAACCCTTCCAGAGTCATTGAAATTGTTTGTACTCTATTCCTTGAGTGATCATTATTCCAAGAAGCATTTTTAGCCTATTTTCAATTTTGAAAAAAAAAAAAAAATAGGCTTATGAGATCACCTTTTGTCCGTGTGTGTGTGCGTGTGTGTGTGTGTGATTCGTGTGTGTGTGTCCCCCTAATAAAATCTAAACTGCAGGAGCGATTTCAATGAAACTCGGAAAGTTCATAGCACTATTCCCGGCGACCTCGACCGTGCCCTTCAAATTTTGTTACGACTCACCAATCCAACATGGCGGCTGTGCGAAATATTTCACCAGCATTCAATATCTCCGAAACTATTACCGATATTACCCTGACATTTTCTATGGTGATAGAGGGGACTACTATAAGTTCACTTATGTGACTTTTGAAAACATGGTAACTACAAAACCAACATGGCGGCCAAGCGAATTTGCGACTTTTAAATAGAAGTTTCTGGCGATTTGACCAACCAAACGCAATGAAACTAGGTACAGTATATGTTTATATACATTGTAATGCACCGACATCTAACTTCGTTCAATTGTTTACATAATCACAAGATGGCGGATGTGCGAAATATTTCACCGGCATTCTATATCTCTGAAACTATTAGCGGTATCTCCCTAAAATTTTGTACGGAGATAAAGGGCACTACTGGAAGTCCATCTATAAGATTTTCAAAAACCGGTTAACTACAAAACGAACATGGCGGCTAAGCGAATTTGAACATTTTAAATAGACCTTTCTCGCGATTTAATGTTCCAAGTGCACTGAAACCTGGTACAGGAAATATTTATACACATTGTAATCCTCTGGTATCTAATTTAGTTCAATTGTTTACATAACCTCAAGATGGCGGCAGTGCGAATTTTAAAATTAAGTTTTTATTTCTTGTGATGTAGTCATGCGATCGAAGTGAAAGTTTGAATAATGAACCTACGCCATCATTTTCCTTTAATGGTACATGACTCTATGGCCTATACATTTAACAATCCAACATGGCGACCATCCGAAATATTTAGACGATACTGAATATCTACGAATCTATTTAACAATCAAACTGCATTTTTAATGTTCATAGGGGCTATGAACTTAAGTTCACCTATAGGACTTTAAATAACCTGGTGATCACAAATCCAACATGGCGGTGACGCGAATTATAAATATTCACATGGACGTTTCTCGCAATTTAACCATCCGCTTGCAGTGAAACTTGGTACAGTAAATCTTTATCCGAATGTTAATCCACTGGCATATAATTTATTTCAATTGTTTCCATAATCTCAAGATGGCAGCTGTGAAAATTTTTAAATCTCCTTGTTTTTTCTTGTGTCCTAATTATGCGATTGAAGTCTGAATGCTACACGTACACAATAATCTGCATGTAACAGTACATAACTCTAGGACCTACATATATAAAATCCAACATGGCGACCATCCGAAATATTTAGTCGGTTCTCAATATCTACGAATCTATTATAGCAATCAAACAGAAATTGTGTATGTTGATAGAGGCAATTAACATAAGTAGGATATATGAAAATAGGCTGTATAGTTCTTCACGGAACTACTTGTTAAGACATGGTAATTTGTTTTCAGTTTTTAGGGCCTTTATTGTTTAGAAAGACGTTTAAATAGAGGAAAAATAGTACAAAATATGAATCAGTTCTGTGCACCATGGAATTGACACTGCTCTCAGTTTCAATGTCACTTGGTAAACCTTGTCTTCAAATTATCGTACGATACCCCCGCCCCCATTTCACTGTTTACGTCGTACATCAGCTGATACTGTCAAACCCAAGTACTGATCTAACCAATCCTGAAATATGTAAATTAAAGTATTCGCGTAGTCCTTTCCGGTTCCAGGTGAGTTCGTTAAGGTTGTCTAATACCTTCCTGCCATATATCGTAATTAATGTAAACTTATATTTGCCTGTGGAATATTCCGCATCAGACCCGCAAGAGCAGGAATTACGTCACGGATTATTCTGTAAAGGACACGAAGGGCGTTGATGATAATGTAAACAAATTTTAACTGCAAACTCATCCTAGTGATATTCTTGGTTCCAATCTTACCCACACTACGAAGCAGTGTTGCCGAATGTAACGTACTTTTTCTCCTGGTTTATCATAACCACGCACCTTTCATTGTAAGCTTTTCACGTCTGACCTTAATAATCTTATGTTCCCGGCAACCTAGTCATACTCCACCCACCCCATATGTACAGCAATTCCAATTATAGGCAGCAGAGAAGCCGTGCAGACTCAACCTTTACGGCCGATTGCGTTAGCAGAGAAGAGAGAATTTTGGAATGTAAATTGTATCAACGTTCTGAGAATAATGTAGCGTACAACGGGAAGTTCCCATAATATAGAATTAGACCATGACCCTGTTCGAAGTTGTCCAGGATCCGGTATCTGGATTCATGCCTCAGTGCTCGCATACAAATCACAGTAGCAGCCCATAATACACTCCCCAAATCCCCGCCATTAGTGTCAGGAATTACGACTGATATCAGGAGTTCACGAGTCATCGACCCACACTGTTTCATCTTGGTTGTTTATAGCAGCCATTGTTTAGAAAGTAAGTCAGTTCTGGCCAATAAGTCACCAGGCTGGTACTTATTTGAACAGTCCCAGGAGATGAACCCGGATATCTGTGCTTTACGGGCCACTCCACACTCTCAAGAAACAATTAGACATTGTTACTGAAGATGACTAACTTCACGCTCCAGCTTTAAGCATTTGCCATAGAGCCGAGGCAGTAGAGGCTGGACATTTAGAACAAGTAAACATATTTCAACAAAATAATCAATCAATAGAATTGCTTTTCTCCCATGAATGACCAAAGTAGATTGGGCAAAAAGTGAAAAATATTTTTTCACTGTATTATCTGAAAGAAATGTTACATGGATTATTTATACATTAACTAGCAACCCGGCCCGGCTTCGCCCGAGAACAGTAATGAATGCATTACGTGATAAGCGCTTTTTTTTTTCAATGTCAATGAGCAACGACCAATATCCGTTTTACTTCTCGGCATGATGGGTTAAAATCACTGACTGGACTATTAATTATATTATCATGGAGATGGTTGTGCAACAAATTCTTGTCAGACGTAATTTAAGAATGGCGAGGTGCATGAAACACAAATCTCCCTTCCGTCCAATCTTAACTTGACTGTGAATTTTGCGGAACGGAAAGTTCACAGGCGAAATGAAGAAAAGCCGAGTTGCACTTCCAGGGAAAGTCCAAACACAACCACTCTTCTCTAAAGTTTTTAACTCAACACGACTCGACAGTTTGCAGCTGGCTTTATCTGGGGCAATAAGCTCGTCCGATAGCTAATCTGTAACTGTGGTGATAGACTCGCCCCTAGCTAGCTCGTAAACTGTTGCCTCAGTAACTGAATGGAGATTGTTGGAAGAAATGAAAAGTAAAAACACTTATAATAGGCGATGTATTAAAGATAGAGATATGCTCTCCCGGGCTTTTTTGTATAACTATGCATGCTGAACAATTCTTACACTCATAGTATTGTACCCGATACCTAGTTGAGGCTATCGGCTACGCCAGCAGACATTAAGCCGTAGTTGAGATTTTGGGAAGAGTTAAGAAAAGATAGCGCTCAGATCGAATCAAAAGGAATGTCAGGATGACGTAGAAGGTCTAGGATCAAGAAGGCTCTGACCGCAGTCAAGCAGATGGAATTATGGATGGAATTATGAAGCTTTATTAAGATCTATATGGAACATGGTATTTAAACATCTCAGAAGAGGAGATATAACATGCATTATATATGGTAATAATTTGAAGGAAGTCAGATAACCCTTAAGTTATTTTATAACTTAATAGCCGAGATGATGGGGGTTCGAGATTATAGTTGTGACGCAAGAGCACAGAGGTGGGGAGAACGTCACGTGACCGCGCCAGGCAGGTAAGGGTCATTGCAGTCCAGAGACAGTCAGTCTAGCTCAGTGAGCCAAGCAGTCGAGATCAGACAGTCGAGCTCAGTAGCACACGCCAAGCGCATGGTACAGGTCGCACAACGAACAGTTTTGTCACGGAAAGTGAAAGCGACAGTTTTAACTTCACCGAGCAGCGAACGACAAGTAGGTCAGTGAGCCGGGCGGACATCCGCAGTAGGCAGCATGAAGACCGGTCACCGGACCAGCTGTACAGGTCGAACGGCATGAGGAGGCCGGGGTTTTAGAACAGCATTGCGAGTAGTTGGAGAACTTTATTCCAAGCTGCATGTGGAAACGCAGAACAGCATAGTAGAGCGACATGGCGAGGCCAGCTTTAGGCGGAGATGATTATAGCATTGCAGTAGGACCGTGCGGGTTATTTCCCATTATATACGCAAGCATTATGACAGAAGCTGAACTTCATTACTACATTGAGTTGGAACGTTTATTCAGCATTTGAATTATAAAGACAGATAGTTACGAGATACTACAACTGTGAACTTCGAATGAACATAGTTTTTCTTAATGACATTAGGACTATGCATTTCATAACGCATTCCAAGTAACATTAACAATTTTAGGCAAACGGAATGTTGTAAGCATATGCACTTCTGAACATTAGCACGTGCATTAATGCAATTATTTCTTATGCAGTGTTATAAATTACCGAGTATGAACACAGCTACAGGGTGTTTCATAAACTTAGACACTCTCATAAAACAATTTTATTTTATGAAAGTGAGACTTAGCAGTTATTGGAGATTGAACTTTCAACACTCAAACTGAACATTGTATGGAACAGTGGCGTAACGTAGAAGAGGAATAGGGGGTCCGCTGTTTCTATGAACTTTTTCGTGAGGATTTGGACAATATCCGCTATGGATAACCAGAAGTTCATCATGTCGGAGTAAACGCAGACAGAGACGCGATGGCACCACAGAGCGATGGATTCGATTCCTGACGAGAAGGAGGTCCACCAGCTGATTCACTTGGAATTTGAAGGCAATCGTCATTGCATGGATGGAATGATATTCACGCCGATCTTTCGAGAAATTCATTACATAAGAGAAATCGACGATCTTTGAAATTTAATAACAGCTGATTATGAGAAGGTACTGTAAGAGTTATAACTTCCTGGTACGATTATTTTCATGAATACTGGGCACACATGTATATTTTTCTAATAGGAGTGATAAGATTGTTTAGACATGGCTTTGACTTTATATGCTTCGAATTTTTGCTAGAATATGGCGTGACCATATGATATGGCAGGCATCATTATACGAAATTCTCACCATTGGTTGGCTTTATTAAGCAGATGTTAGGTCTTTTAGACATTTTTTCCAGCGAGGATAGTTTTCATGAATAGTTTTTTTGTGTGACGAGTATTTCGAACTCGTGATCTGCAATTGATTATCTAAATCACTTCGTCAGTTCATTGCATACTAGCGAGTGTGTATTATTCATCAGTAGGGATTTTTTCCATTGGATTGTTTGGAGATATTAAGATGTTATTCACTTTAGTGAATGAATATCGCTTTTATATGACAACTAGAGACTTGTTGATTCCTATCTGGTACATTCACTCATTCAGTCTTCGAGATGGGGTCTTTCGTATTTATACGATTGTATGGTGGTTACTCATCTTACCCATCGTTCAGGGCACTGTCATGGTAGTCGACGGGGCGAGGTCTTTCGTATTTATACGATTGTACGGTGGTTACTCATCTTACTTGCCATTGAGGGACTCATTTTATCATCCGAGTGTACATGAGATTGTAAGTGAATCAAACGAGGAACTACTAGTCACATATCAGTCGAAATTTTGTTAAATAAAGTAAAGATAAATGTCAACAGGGTTACATTTGTAATTCTTGTTTGCCGATCCAATATTTTGTTGCTATACTCTTTTGAGAGTACTTTCAGTTTAACAGCTGGTACAGCTGATGCTTTTGATGATTTTTATAATTGTGTTTGATACCTTTGAGAAGGATTTAAAGTAATTGAATCTTGTAAGATGAATCATTAATGGTCAGATTTATTATAAGGCAGATCAGTATTGCAGATTTTGATATGAGAGATTATAGCACATTGGTGTTTTTCTGTGATGTGAATTATGAGAATTGTAAGAGAATTTATGCTATTTGAAAGCAGATCTTGAATTACTAAGGTAATATTTTTTTTCAATTGTTTAAGAAGTTGTCTAGATATGATCAGAGTAATTACAGTTATTGGAGATTGTTTGCGTTGATAATTTGAAGCCAGTTATATATTGTTTGTAGATCATGCAACATGGTTAAGTGAAGTTTGTGATAGGCATGTTGTGGAAGTTGCCAAGTGATAGTTGCAATATTGCTAATGCATTTTGAAGCAAACATGAGGTTGTCGAACCCAGTCTAGCGTAATTGTTGAGATTCATGCTGTATGTGCTGAATATTTATGGAGTTTTGTGGAATAATTGTGGTATTCAAATGTGATATTTGAAGAATTGAGGATATATAATGTCGTTGTGGATAGTCAGATCCAACGTGATGTCGTGAAGGCAATAATATTTTTTGGCATGAAAATTAAATACGAGATATAACTTGGAAGTGATAAAACTGTAAGACAACGTTCTATAACCCATATTAAACAATTTGTTAGGAATTAAACAAATAAATAAAGTTGATAATACAAGATTTTCTGCGAATAATAATTAATGAAATAATAATCTGAAATTTGAGCATATTAATGATCTGACCTAATGAAATAAAAATCAGAATGACTAGATGAAATAATAAAAGTCTAAATAACCAGAAGAATAAAATAAATCAATGAATTAAATAAATGGATGAATTAAAGATTGGATAAATAAACTGATTTAAATAAATTAATAGATGATTGGATAGATGATGAATAACTGAATTAGAAGGTGATAATTAATTAAAGAAGCTGATGATTAACGAATTTATATGGAATAAAATAAATTTAATTGAGATATAATTTGAGGTTGCAACTTGAGTTGAGGATTTAAATGATTTAATGGTGATGAGTTGATGATTGTGACAGGAATATGTCGAATTATGAAATGAGAATTAATGTGAGAAATATATAATTTTGATGACGATGATAATGATGACCAATGAGCCGTGGATTTTCTGTAATTCACGAGCAAGAAATTATTAATGACAATGTAAATAGTGTAAATTAATTATTCGATGTTTAGAAGCATTTTACTAACATGTTCAACATTTAAATTATGCCATACAAGCCATAAATTACGTGATGTTTAAAATATGTGATAATATAATGTGTATGTTTAGACAGATTAATAATTTTTTTTCAAATCCACATTTATGATGTTAAATTAAAGAGAAATTAGGTCTCAGGTATCACAAATGTCAGTGACGAAAGACATAGTGCTACAGTGATCCTAAGAACCCAAGAGAACTTTAGAGATTTTTCTGTTTTATGTGGATGAAATATTTTTGATTAGAAAAGAGATGGTTCGATTTTTGGACAATGACAATTTAACGTTGGCATTCGACCATACTCTCAGGTAGAATGAATATTTAAAATGTCTGTCTGACTATCAAAGTGAAATAAATTTGTTTTTATCTTAGTTGTGATCTGATGATGGTGTGATTTTCCTTTTTCTTTCCTTTTCTTGATTAAGGCTTAACCGGAAAGGATGTGGTTTGCTAGGAGTTCAGTTGATGGCGCCCATTTATATTTGCATTTTTTTTTTTATTAAACTTAAGCCCGTAACGACCCTAGAGATACTTTGTCTCGTGTTACCCACTGCTTTTTCGATAACTCAGCTGAATTTCCGACACATTCCTTATTTGACTAGAGGTTCATTTAACTCCGCTCTGTCCTGGAACTCCAGGAATGCGATGTAATAGCAGATTGGTCATCGCATCCCCAGGACGAACGGGTACAGTATATAGATATTTTTAACGGTTTGCCCAGCGTAAGCTTAAAAAGCGCACGGACGCCAGTTTTTTTTCGACCTTTTCACTGAAATCGTTAGTGCTTGACTTTCTTTGGTCATAAATAAATTATTTTCTACAGAAACCTTCCTCGAGATATCCTTTACAGAAAGGTGAAAACCGCATCAAAATCCATTCAGTGGTTCTCGAGATTACCCGTGACATCCAGGAATCGGGGACTTTGTTTTATACTAAGTAGAGATTATACGCCAATCAGTATAATTTAATATAATATAATCTCCCTTCCGTCCATCCTTAAATTGACTGTGAATTTTGCGGGACGAAAAGTTCACAGGTGAAATGAGAGTTGCACTTCCATGGAATGGCAAGGTGATTGAAACTCAAATCCCCCTTCCGTCGAATCTTAACGTGACTGTGTTTCACAGGCGAAATGAAGAAAACCCGAGTTGCACTTCCAGGGAAACTCCAAACTCAACCACCCTTCTCAGAAGTCTTAACTCAACACGACTCAACGGTTTGCTGCTCGCTGTATCTGGGGCAATAGGTCCGCCCGCTAGCCAGGCTGTAACAGGGATGATAGACTCGCCCTTAGCTAGCTCGTAAACTGTCTCCTCAGTAGTTGAATGGACACGGTTAGAAGAAATTAAAACGTAAAAACACTTATAGTGGGCGATGTATTGAAGATAGCCATATACTCTCGCGGACGTTTTTGTAGAATATTTCATGCTGAACAATTCTTACACTCATAGTATTAAGCTATTTTTAACGGTTTGCCCAGCGTAAGCTTACAAAGCGCTCGGACGCCAGGTTTATATTTCGACTTTTCCACTGAAATCGTTACTGCTCGGCTTCTTTAGATCATAAATAAATTATTTTCTACAGAAATCATCCTCTAGATATCCTTTACAGAATGGTGAGAACCGCATCAAAATCCATCGAGTGGTTCTCGAGTTTACCCGTAACATCCAAGAATCGGGGACTTAGTTTTATACTAAGTAGTGACACACTTCTACAACTAATGGTAGGGTTTTAATTGGATGACATGTTTCGCTCATCAAGCGAGCATCTTCGAAATTTTGGTAAAATGAATCATGGATGACATGTTTCGCTCATCAAGTGAGCATCTTCGAAATTGTGGTAAAATGTATCTTGGATGACATGTTTCGCTCATCAAGCGAGCATCTTCAAAATTGTGGTAAAATGAATCTTGGATGACATGTTTCGCTCGTCAAGTGAGCACCTTCAGAACTGTAGTAAAATGAATCTCGGATGACATGTTTCGCATGTCAAGTGAGCATCTTCAGAATTATGGTAAAATGAATTTTGGATGACATGTTTCGCTCATCAAGCGAACATCTTCAGAATTATGGTAAAATGAATATGTACGATATGTTTCGCTCGTCAAGCGAACATCTTCAGAATTGTGGTAAAATGAATCTTGGATGACATGTTTCGCTCGTCAAGCGAACATCTTCAGAATTAAGGTAAAATGAATCTGTATGATATGTTTCGCCCGTCAAGCGAGCATCTTCAGAATTGTGGTAAAATGAATCTTGGATGAGATGTTTCGCTCGTCAAGCGAACATCTTCAGAATTATGGTAAAATGAATCTGTATGATATGTTTCGCTCGTCAAGCGAACATCTTCAGAATTATGGTAAAATGAATCTGTATGATATGTTTCGCTCGTCAAGCGAGCATCTTCAGAATTAATTGTGGTAAAATGAATCTTGAATGATATGTTTGGCTCTTCAAGATAACATCTTCAGAATGGTAGTAAAATGAATCTGAAGATGCTTGCCTGACGAGCGAAATTTGTCATCCAATTAAACACTTACTATTTGTTACAGTAGTGTGTTAATGTATAAATAATTAATATACAGTACTGTACATTTCTGTCCGATAATAGGGTGATATCGTAACTCATAAGTAATCGACATATTCCGCCCAATTAAATTGGACACTTTTTTGGCTGACTGAAGAGCAATTCCTTTGATCAATTATGCATGCAGCACTGAAAAATGTGTCCTAAAATATCAATACAAAATAATCATTCGTTTTCATTTGAGACTGTTCTGCCTTTCAGTGTCCATTTTGGTCTGCAAACCTTTCTGTGAGAACGAACTGCCTCTATGATCCCCTATTAACAGTTAGCACTACAGCCTCGTCTCTTTCTACACTTTTCATCTTGATATCGTTTAACATAGAATCTAACCATTGCCTTTTATATGACTAGATATCCTGGCATGGACATATTTCTTTGGAATATCATTTTCCATGTGGTTGCAAACATACCTGAAGCGGTTTTTCCTAGTTAACCAAATCAGTCTTAGGCCAATGTTGGGACAATACATAATTAAAGTCAACTGCCACCGACCGCCTCATGGTGAAGCTATACGCATTCTTGGCTGTGCCTTGGAGGTCCGGGTTCGATTCCCGACTCTGCCAAAAAATTAATACTGATCCGAGTGCAGGAACGGGGTACACTGAGTCACGTGAGAAAAAACTGAGAAGTGGTGGGATTGACTTCCATATCAGCAATCCTGGAAGTCGTTATCTGTGGTTTCCCACTTGTACTCCACGAAAATGCCGGGATGGATCGTAACATAGGCCATGGCCACCTTCTGCCACCTCCTTCCCAATACTCACCTGAATTTTAAGTACACGCACTACTCCAGAAACCACAATTTTACTGGTTATTAGACAAATTTCACTCACACAAGTACATGGGGCTAAATGACCTAGATTGCCAACCCCCTCAAATGAAACAACAGCAACAACCTCTTTTGCTATCTCAATCTGTTACACTAATAAAGTAAACACCACAATAGACAACGAAGAAGAATGTTGGTTTGTTGCTTCTTAAAATTGGTCATCAGCCCCGTATACTCGGGCGTTTGTTGAATTTGTCAGATAACCTGTGTATTTATTAATCTCATGTATTTTTTTTTTCAGGATTAATGTATAACCCAACTCTTTTGGGTACATTCATGTTGACCGACCCAAAAGGATCAAACTTTTCTTTTATGTAACCTGTGTATCTGTTGTGACTGCAGTAGCATGTTCAACTGTAATCAATAAGGGCAAGGATGAGGTAAGTGCCCCGTGGTTTTAAATAAGGTACTCTCATGGCACATTCCTGGAGGGAGTGTCGAAAAACTCTGTGAAAAAACACACACAGGATATCCACTGTAAGTGCCGTGATTCGAACCTCCGATCTCTGGACTTGCTGCAGCTCTTCGCCAAGGCCGTAGAGAGCGAATGATTATAGCCTCGCTGCGTTGGTTGAAACATATTAAGATAAATTCAATTCTCTGCTGATTAATTTGCATTCTCAAGCTGTTTGGTCTTAGGAGCGAAAAGGAACAGAGTTCAAGTTGCTTGCCTCTTACAAAGGCGGGCTAGGTTCGATTTGCCGTTAATGTGAAATATTATGCCTGATGGTTCCCACGTAAAAACAGAAGGACCTGTGGCTCTTGATTAACGAGATTAACGATCACGTAAAATACAAGCTTATTTCCTTTCTTCGTTCATTCCTTCTATTAGATCTTAACCCCTTTTTTCCTGTTACAAAGGAAAACGCGGTATAGATTCTCTCATTATTCAGTTAGAGATCAATTACTTATGCAGTTCGCTATTGAGAGAAAACAGCTTGTTATCGGAGATTGTATCAAGTTCCGCCTCCATTAGTAACAGTGGGATGAACACTAGGCTATGTCAAACGGGGACGTTCACTCAGGCGTACAGTCAAGAGATTGGAGTTTCCGTGAATTCCTTATCGGTGAACATTTCTTCCAGCCCTGGAGTTTTGTTTTATTCAATTCGAACTATGTCCGCAGTATGGGATCCTTTGCCATTGTACAGCATAAGTAACAAGTGATATTCAGAGAGAGTTATCAAGAAAATTACCCTTAATTAACATTATAACACATCTGATTTTTTCTTTTTTAACATTTCTGTATTTTTAAGAACATATCAAACAATAATACGATGATAGTAAATATGCTTTATATATACGTTTTTATTTATTATTATCTATACTAATATCATAAAGCTGAAGAGTTTGTTTGTGTGTTTAAACGCGCTAATCTCTGGAACTACCAGTCGGATTGGAAAAAATCCTTTTTCAGTGATAGCCAGATTCAAAAGGAATAGTTTAGGTTATGTTAAATTTCGGACAGACAACTGATTCCCTGCATTTAGGCCCTTTGGCTCAAATCTACACCGTTTCACCGATCAGAACCACAATTTGTGTAAATACCCTTTGGAACCCTACAAGTAACACTGTTAACATGAAATTTCGGACATACGACTCCATTCCCTGCAGTTATGCCCTTTGGCACAAATCTGCACCGTTTCACCGATCTGAACCAACATTTGTATACTTACCCTTTGGAACCCTGCGAGTAACACAGTCTACGTGCAATTTCGGACAGACCACTCCATTCCCTGCATTTAGGCCCTTTGGCACAAATCTACACCGTTTCACCGATCTGAACAAAAATGTGTATACACAACCTTTGGAGCACTGCAGGTAACACTGCCCACTTTAAATTTCGTACAGACCACTCAATTCCCTGCATTTAGGCCCTCTGACACAAATCTACACCGTTTCACCGATCTGAAACAAAATGTGTATACTTACCCTTTGGAACCCTGCGAGTAACACTGTTTACATGAAATTCCGGACAGACCACTCCATTCCCTGCATTTATGCCCTTCGACACAAATCTACACCGTTTCACCAATCTGAACCAAAATTTGTATACTTACCCTTTGGAACCCTACGAGGAACACTGTCTGCATCACATTTTGGACAGACCACCCGTTCCCTGCATGTAGGTCCTTTGGCACAAATCTACACCGTTTCACCGATCTGGACCAAAATTTGTATACTTAAACTTTGAAACCCTGCGAGTATTACTGTCAGCATTCCGGACAGACCACTCCATTCCCTGTATTTAGGTCCATTGGCACAAATCTACACCGTTTCACCGATCTGAATGACATTTTGTACACCTACCCTTTGGAATCCTGCGGGTGGCACTGTCCATTTTAAATTTCGGACAGACCACTCCATTTCCTGCATTTAGGCCTTTTATCAAAAATCTACACCGTTCCTCCTAATTGCACCAAATTATACATACACTTTGAAACCCTGCTGGTAACACTGTCCACTTGATATTTTGGACAACGCTCTCCATTCCCTACATTTAGAATAACAAACAACTGAACTTGAAAACCATGTATTAAGGCCCTAGAATCATTCATGTCCATAGTAGTGTAAATGTAAGAGTATTTTAATAAGTCTATTGTTGACTGGCAATTCGGGCTGCATCGCGTCGCCCCTACCAGTGGCCTGGTGCAGAATTGCGAAAATAGTTAAATCTTGCACTGCTTATAAATTTCAGTCACGGGGAGTAATTAGTGCAAAATGATTTCTTTTGCCCCTTAAACCGGTTATCATCATGAACTTATTATGCATCTGTATAAGTGTAATGGTGATGGTGCAATACACTGAGGTTATCAGCTACAATAAGCGTTGGTGCTTTAAAATTTATCGTAATTTATTCCGAACCTTATCGTTGAGCGCTATGTGGCCATAAATGATACTATTGCAACCTCAGGAGCTCGGGACAGCCAAGTTTTCCAAAGTGTTCTGATTATTTTCCTACGGCGCTATGCGACAAAAGACGACACTATTGGTCTCTACATTTCTAACAGACAATGAGATATAGGCTCTAGGCAGTGTCTTTTATTTAACTTACTCCTCTTTCTAATCATTTTTTAGAAATTTGTTTGTAAATTACATGTGTCAGTGCTATAGTTAATAAATAGCCGTTTCCCTAGTCATTATTATCATTATTATCATTAGGGGAAAATGATCTAAATGTCATGTCCATCATACTGTACTGCTTATCACCCCACTACAACCACCACCACCACCACCACCGCCACCACAAAAAGTTATATTTAAATATATTTTTTTCTGGTAGTTTAAGTTAAGTTTAAGTATCATGTGCCAAATAAATCCACCGGGCGAAGCCGGGCACTACTGCTAGTAAGAATATAAAAGATCACGCTTCCAGATAGCGACACCCTTCATTCAAAATATTAATGCCATACTCGTAATTGTTAACCACTTTTCTCTCAATATCACTTGTTAATTATGCCGAAGAATACCAAAATGTGGCTGAAACTAGTACGAGGGCGAATCGAAAAGTCTTTACCGATATTTTCTTGCCAGAAAAAAAATACATACAGGTAACTACAAATATACGCACTGTTCTACGAACCTTACACTATTTTTCCACATAGTCTCCACATTTGTACAGACATTTGTCCCATCGCAGCACTAACATTGAGATGCCCCTGTGGTAGAATTCAGCCGGCTGACTGTGGAACCATCGTAGGACTGCTGTCTTGGCGTCATCGTTGCACGTAAATCTCTGTCCTACCAGGATCTTCTTCAGTGGACCAAAACCGTGGAAATCACTAGGGGCGAGGTTTGGACTGTTGGTGGGTGGTCCAGACTCTCTGAGTGAAATAACCGAAGCTTGTTGGCGGTTCTGGTTGTCACATGTGGTCTCACATTGCCATGGTCCGCTGAAGATGTTTCTGGCAAGACAGCGATGATTTCCCAGCGAAACCACTTCTGGGCTGTGGGAGATCGCGCGTTGTCATGAAGGAAGATGACGCCCTCAGTGAGAAGTCCTGGCGGTTTACACCTGATTGATTTGCGCAATCAAGTCAAGGTCTCCCCCGTCATATGCCGTAACGTGATCCTCCTGTTGTCTTGAATCAGCTCATCCACGGGAGCTCTGGTCACATCTGTTGATGCCCTGCTGGATCGGCCAATGTGTTCCTCGCCTGTGACGTTTTCTCTACCATCCGCAAACTTTCGACACTATTCTGCGACATGCTGACGAGACTTAACAGTCTCTCCTTAAACCTCTACCAGTTGCCGGTGAATTTCAGCTGCGGTTACATATTTCGCCCAGAGAAATCAAATAACTGAGCGAATCTCTGCGCGACACCAGTTTTTTTAAACTAGTCGCCATTAGTTTTTTATCTACAACTAACGCTGTAGGTGTCGGGTGGCTGAAACTCTGCACACTACTAATTTCCCTATAACAGACGAAACTCCAGGAATACCAGCCTTGTAACCTTAGTTTCTGATCGCCCCTCGTATAACACTATCAAACCTCGTTAAATGTACTTAGCTTTATCAATAAGCATTGCTTCAAAATAGTCCTTGAACCGCAGCTACATTTGGACAAACCTCTGCCAATTCAGACCTCGCATTGGTACTACTGTACATTACCGTAGTGAATTACATAGGTAAGCAAAAGTTAACTAGGAGTTAACATCATGAAATGCATGTAATTAAATATTTTCGGTCGTTTTAATGGTTTTATCTTCTGAGAGACTACAAATTATAACTATTCCGCATGTGATGCTATGATGCTTATCGATCTCTTTCCCTTTCATCTTCTGAAAGTAGCACCGCATCCTACTAACATGCACTCTTCCAGAACAGTTCCGCATATATTCTCACAAGTTTCGCAGTTTCCACAAGCAACTCCACAAATTTATGAAATCTCCACGACATCGATATGTTAAAAATGAAAAAAAAAAAAAAAAAAACAGTCAGTGGAGGAAGGAGGTATTGAAGCGAGGCTGGAAGGTTTGTGAATGAATCACTTACTCTTTAACCTAGTACGCTCTGCCTTCACGGTTAAGCGCATTCCTGTATAGAAATGTTTTATAGATGTTGTCAAACTACAATGACGTTCGAAAGCTCTTGCTTCGATTCGAGTTCAAATACTATACTCACACTTTCACACAGTATTATAAGTTGGGGTTTCAATGAACACACGATGTGCGGATTATGCCTTGTTGTATGGTGTTCATCTACCGTTGCTGAGGTGTGTAATCCCCCACCCAACGAAAGCTGTTACTTAAATTAATGAAAATAAGAATAACAGCATTGGATCTTCCCTTCAGTACAGTGTCATATGACCAACAAGTAGTTCTGTCAAGAGCTAAATAGCCTATTTTCATATAGCCTACATATGTTGCACAGCCACTATCTTAAAGTTATGAAAACAATTGAAATAAATTAGATGTCAGTGCATCAACATTTTAAAAGCATTTACCGTACCACGTTTTACTGCGCTCGAATGGTTAAATCGCGAGAAATGTTCATTTAAATATTTAAACTTTGCGTCGCCGCCATGTTAGATTTGTGCTCACTAGGTTATTGAAACCCCATAGGCAAACCTAAGTTACTAGCATTTATCAACACACAAAATTTCCGTTTGATTTGTCATAGATTAGTAGATAAAGAGAAGCGTCTAAATATTTCGGATGGTCGCCATGTGTGATTTTATATAATACTAGCTGAAGTACCCGGCGTTGCTCGGGTTCCATTTTTCTGCTGAGTATAAGTAGTCTAGCTTTTAAACTTTTTAGTTTTGGTGTAGCGTCGCCTCCGTTGTGTAGTGGTCAGCATGCTTAGCTGTCACCCCGGAGGTCCGAGGTTCAATTCCCGGCTCTGCCACGAAATTTGGAAAGTGGTATTAGGACTGGAACGGGGTCTACTCAGGCTTGGGTGGTCCAAATGAGTAGAGGGGGTTCGATTCCAACCTCAATCATACTCGAAGTGATTTTCCGTGGTTTCCCACTTCGTCTACGGGCAAATGCTGCGATGGTACTTTCCGTCAGGCCAGGGCCACCTCCTTCCCTCTTCCTTGTCTATCACTCCCATTCTTCCCATCCCGTCCCATCCCTCATGAGGCCCTCTGTTCCCTTTGCAGGTGAGCCACCTGGGCGAGGCGCAAGTCCCGCCTCCCCAGTTGTATTCCCCGTTTCGATGTCAAGCTCAGGACACTGCCCGTAGAGGCGGTAAAGGTGGGAACCTTCGCTGAGTCCGTGGGAAAAGCCTACCTGGAAGGTAAACTGACTACGAACGAAAAACGAATTTCGGTGTAGAATGTTTCTGGTTGGTGCAATTTGTTATCCCGCGGTGTAGCCATGCTCATTATTTCATGCACCACGTCCACGGGGGCAGCTGCAGCCAATACGGAGATCGTAGGTTTGAATCCTGGCGCTCACAATATCCTGAGTATGTTATTTCCCCGGGTTCCTTCACATTCCCTTCAGGCAAATGGTGGGATAATACCTTATTTCTAGTCCTGGAGCACTTACCCCGTCCCTGTCCCTATTTCAGCTAAACACACTACTACAGTCATCACATAAATACAAGTTATCAGACAAATTCATACACGTCAAACTTCACGGGGCTAATGAAAAGAAATTCCAAACTCCCAAGTCCCTAATTTTAATTTTGTTAGGATTTCAAGATGATCCTACGTTTTATATGGATGTTGAGGAGAGATTGCGCTGTATAATGAAATGGTGTCTTAATCTGCTGAGCTACCACCCGGAGTATGCCTAGTTATATTCTTTTAAGTTTTCATGAAATATATTCATTTAAATGTATTTGAGGGATAGATTACCTCAATCCCTACCATACTTTAGTTTGAAGTCATAGAGATTTGCTGTAAATGCTTCGGAGAACAAATGTCCTTGGTAGTCTTTTCACTCAAGTACAGACGCTCCTATGTGAAGACAGTTCAACGTTTGTGTGTAATTGTACGCATTGATCTTTTCCGCCTTCGTAACTATCGACCATTTACTTCCGTAACCCTGGATAGGGGCCCTTACAAGGTACTACCAGTCGGGCCAACTGGACCAAGGATTTTTAAAGAGGTGTTACTCCTCTATCACTCACCACTTTGTCCTGGCTTGTGACAGGCAAAGCCTGGCTTCCCGAACTTTGGGCCCAGGTTGGCGGGTTTATTATTATTATTATTATTATTATGGTTATCTCATATGTTCACCATATTGTTGGGTACAATTCACCATTTCATCGGCATTTGTTGCAAGAAGGAGTGGAGTTCTCTATACTGGTAGGTTGAGGAACGAACGAACAATGGAGCAGGTCTTTAAAATAATTACTTTCTGCATACTGGTATGCAGATTATGGCGGAGCCCTAATTTATCGACGATGGGCTTCAGCGACTTCGGTATGATACCAGTGGAAGAGATTACGATAGGCAGTACAGTGACAAATTCCTGTCGCCACATCTGTCGGCTCTCTTCAGCCAGAGCCATGTATTTCATTACTTTCTCAGCATAACTGTGCGAGGATATTATGCGAGTGAGGGACTGCAATGTCTATTAGAAGAGTTTTCTTCTGCACTTTATCAATACCAATAATGTTTGGCCTCTTTACTGATATAGGTCCATCTGTGATCACTGACCTGTCCCAGAGTAGCTTGTGTGTATCGTTCTCCAGAACAGCATCAGGAATATATTGATAGTAAGGCAGAGCATTATTACTTAAGGAGTGCTTCTTTGCCAGGTTCAGGTGGATTATCTTGGCCTCTTGGAGTTGGTCGTAGATGAAATTGTTGTACAGCCCCCTGTGATATGCTGCATGGTCTCCGATTCGCGATGGCATCTCCTATATTTGTCATCTAAGATGTCTACCTTAATTATGTATTTTAGGTAGTTCTTTGTTGCTACTACTTGATCTTTTATAGCGATCATGAACCCCTCAGTCTCAGGAAATAGATCCGCATTGATCAGCCAGCAGTTCGACACATGTATGTCGACATATTCTTGAC
The DNA here is from genome assembly GCA_946902985.2 of Meconema thalassinum. Classification (NCBI taxonomy): domain Eukaryota; kingdom Metazoa; phylum Arthropoda; class Insecta; order Orthoptera; family Tettigoniidae; genus Meconema; species Meconema thalassinum. Next base: position 1,910,273,576 of record OX336388.2, on the reverse strand, counting down.
TGAGATCATACGGATGACGACCGTACAGTGCTTTCTGAGTCCACTGTTGAAACTTGTTGGTTATTGCTCTTGTGACGTAGCTAGCTGCACATCCCTGGCATGAAGAAGGTCCAATGGCGTGTACTTATCATCCACCTTAATAACAGCCTGATGCAGGGGAGAGTTCGTCTTGCTCAAAAAGTAGGCCTAAAGATTCTTCACCGGCTTGGCATGTAGGTGTATAATATCTGTAAGCGCGCGTCCACCTCTCTGGTGTTGCAAAGTCAGTCGTTCAGCTGCTGACTTCGGGTACAGACATCTGTGTTTCGTTCAGGTGGTGTGCGTCTTAAGAATATTTTCTAGGTCTGTCTGTGCCCATTTTACTATACCAAACGTGTAAGCCAGTATTGGAATGGCATATGTATTGATGGCCTTGAATATCTTCCGTTAATTCAACTTTGATTTCAGAATCTTGTTGAAACATTGTTTGTACGTCGCTACAGTTTGATCCTTAATGATCTTGTGATCAATTTTTTTTTGACTGTTGAAAACCAAGATATTTGTAACTCTCAGTTTCTTCCATGGGCTGAATGAGACATCGATTTTCGATTAAAAATCCTGGGGCTTCTATCCTTCCCTGTCGTAGAGTAAGAGTACGGCATTTATCCAACCCAGAGGACATACAGATGTCTGTAGAAAAGGAAGCTGTGATAACAATGAGATTATCTATATGCTTTTCAGAGGGTGCATATTGTTTTATGTCATCCATGTAAATCAAATGGGAGAGAAGATGGATAACTGTGCCAGATTGTCCAATCGGAAAGCCACTTCATGTCGCATTCAATAACGATGATAACGGGTTCAACGCAAGGCAGAACCACAAAGGACTCAGACTGTCACCTTGAAAAATGCCTCTCTTGATTTGAATGAATCTTGACTCAATCGAAGTACCACCATGTTGCATAGGCTATACAAATTGATTCCCCAAGATGGCATCATTGTTTTCAGTGAATTATCAACTTTATAAATCTTGAGGACTCTGAATAACCATGAGTGTGGAACTGAATCAAATGCTTTCCTGTAATCAATGTAGGTCATATATAATTTTCGCATAATTTTGTATCTTTGCTCCATAATCACGGCATCCGTTACCTGCTGTTCTTTGCAACCTTGAGACATTTTCACGCATCCCTTCTGTTCCCCAGCCAAGATGTGATATACTCCAAGTGCTTGTAGACTTTATGTGCAATTCATGGTGTAAATAGTTTATAGAGATTACATGGGCAAGTGACTGGCCTATACTTTGCAGGGTCTACAGTTCGTTCACCTTTCGGAAGTAGGTATATCTTCCCTCGCATCAGGTAGGAGGGTATCAGTTGTGGATTTTCAAGGAAATTACTGTAGTGGCGGGCAAGATGTTCGTGTGTGCAGGTGAATCGTTTGATCCAGAAGTAATGGATATTGTGTGGTCCAGTGACTTTCCAATTTTGTGTCTCATTCGCAGCTCGTGTAACATCATCTGTGGTTTAGTCTGTTGTCTGTTAGTAAGATGTGGACCACATTTAAGTCTGCCACCAACTGTTCTTACCACAGCAATCGCTCCAGCATAAATGGAGGCCTGCACATCACTGAAACAGCTTGGGTTGAGTGCAGGATGAGGAGCAAGGATATCATCATTCATTATTCTCACTGCAACTGCAAGCTTCTTAGAACATTGCTGCTTTAGGATTGTTGGGACGCTGAATAAGGTCAGTACCTTCAAATTCGGCAAGAGATTTCCTAAATTCATTCTCAAGTTGCTGGCTCGCTGGGTCATCTCAAAATTTACTCATCAACGTGAAACGGTTTCTTTCGCCCTCACTGTTGGGTGATAAGTGTCACTGTTTATTTTAGTGCACGTTGTGCGTACAAATGTAATGTTTACTCTGACTAAGATATGTTATGTTAATGGGCGCCAAGACCTCAACGCTATGTTGAAATCTAAATTTATATTTAACACCACCTACCTGGCACCACTCAATACTACCATCTTCCAACCTCTCCCCGAATTTATTTTCTATTGTATTCATGAACTCCATTGGACAACCCTGCCGATTACTGAATTTGCCTAGTTCTATTTCCCTGTGTGTGCTATTCACATAAACTGGCCTACTCTGACTATTTTCCTGCCTAATTCTAGCTTTCAACTTCTGTTCTAATTCAGCAATTTTCTCCTCAGCTTTTCTTTCAATATTAGTTACAGTTAACCTAATGCTCCCTTCCGATGCTTCAACTTTACCACATAACTTAGCTTGTTTCTCATTAATCTCATTAATGCTTTCCTTATTCCTCTCCCTTAAAGCATTAACTTCAGTGATTATTTCTGCATGTACTTTATCAATTCTTCCCCCCAGCTGTTCTTTAACCTCTTTAGTTGCTACCTGAATTTTGTCAATTTCTCCCCCCAATTGCTTTTTGACCTGCTGTGTTTCTAGTTGCACAAGTTCTTTTAAATTTTCAGCCTGTGAACTGATTCTAATTTCTAACTCCTCCTGTACTTTTCCTAATTTTCTGTCTACATCTGCAATAATCTCTTTAGCCTTCTCTTCGATTACCCCCTCTGATCTCACCTCTAATATGTTCGAATTTATCACTAATTTCCCTACTGTTTTGTTCAAGTCTAGCATTATTTTGTTCAAGTTTAGCATTATTTTGTTCGAGTTAAGCATTTAAAGTTTCAGTACTCTCTCTATTTTCCCTACTATTTTGTTCGAGTTTAGCATTATTTTGTTCAAGTTTAGCGTTTAAAGCATCTGTACTTATTTTATTTTGTTGCATAAACTGAAGAAGCAAACTCTCTACCCTGCTTGACTGTTTTGATTACCCCCCTCAGTATCGGAATTTACCTCCGACATCCCTGTACTGCTTTCATTTCCAAGACTAGCCATACTGCTCGTATCTTCACTATCCAACTGGTGACCACTACGCAACTTCATCTCTTCCTCAACACTACCCATGCTGATACACACCGATAAATGAAAAACCCCCAACATACAGGCACATATATACCCTTCTCCTTCCACAAATGTTATTAGGTTTTCGGCCCCATGTTGGTAGTGACAAAATTAATCTTTCTATTGCCCTCACTGCTGGGTGATAAGTGTCACTGTTTCTTTTAGTGCACGTTGTGCGTACAAATGTAATGTTTACTCTGACTAAGATATGTTGTGTTAATGGGCGCCAAGACCTCAACGCTATGTTGAAATCTAAATTTATATTTAACAACACCTAGCTCTGGTAGAACACCTTCAAGAATCTTTTCACTCAGATCGTGGTATGATTTGATCATTAACCCAACTAACAATTGTAACAGGAGAAGGAATTTGGTCTATATCTAACGCTACCTACTGAAAGCAAAGATTGCATGGTTAAAAGAAATGAAATTATTATATAAAACAAGTATGGCAAAATTAATAATAATAATAATAATATATTTTAAATTTAAATTGGAGCGTTGCGATTTGAATATTACCGCTAGAGAATTACGTGAAAACGGAGTCGGATGAATTTACTGATTTTACTATTATTCCCAAGCTATGAAGTTACTGAAATACTGAATATGAAACAAAGAAACGAGAGATTATGTAGTTCTGAGTCATTCGCGCTTAACATTGGAAATTGCCGTAGCATTTCCCTCGTACTTGATGCTGAAGAGCTTCCCATAGCCTTCTGGACGTCGTCATCTTCTTCGTCAGTTGAAGAGATACTTGTAGTTATGTTAACTTATGGTCCGATGATATCGGAACCAACCACAGCGGTCAAGTTTCACAAAGATAATCGCCTTGCCTCCTCGGCGCGCAAACCATATATGCACTCGTCGCCTCCCCTCTCTGGACCCGTCTTCTTCACGCCCGCTCTCCACTGATTGGCTGAGTCACCACGCGATACTCCCCACCTCAGGGTCATTACATTCGGCGCGACGATGATGTCGATTACCGGTCCAGGCCATTTCGCCTTTTCTTGAAGCAGCAACCCCGCTTGCATCATGCTTCACGACAAGAATAAGCCTGTAGCCGAATTCCCAGTGACTCATCTCTCTCACAAACTCTAACTGACAAAATCCGTAAAATTCCGTAATCATATAATTTTCCGTGATAATGTTGTTCGTAATAATTCGCTTGATAGTGTTTTCTATAACATCGAAAACCTATCTGTGTACTTATAATTTTATAAAAAAACGCTCCAAAAATACCTTAATAATAATAATATGTTACATGAAAACTTCTCTTGGCTGAACAATTTGCCGCGTAAATAAATATCGAATGGCTTCCTACTGACTTAAGTCAGTGGCGTAAAATACCCTCGAAAAACACGTTACAAACGTACCATATTTCGTAGGATTGCCATGATATAGGTATGATGATTGCCGTTCGTTAGCAGGAGTTGTATTATCTCCATTTCTCACTTGTTCAAGTTGCTCGACTGATTTCTGAGTGTTGCTGGCAGGAATTTCTGTCCGTAGCATATTAAGTTGTTCCACAGGGATCAGTTTCTTCCGTACTATAGCACGACGATGGCCTGCTATTCTCTGTACCGTTACATTGATTTCAGGATACTCCTGGCAGAATGCGGCATGCAGCTTCTGTCTGTATGCGATGGTATTCGCCTCCATACCAGTTATCTGATAACAACAGCGCATGACACATGTATTCATCTCAGTCGTCCATTTCATACGCTGTCTCGGTCTGCCTGCTCTCGTGGTCTCCTGAATCACAGAAGAAACACTATGTGCAGGTGTAGTGTCTGTCTGCGACATACGTGCCCCAGATGAAACATCAGGGGATAAATGAAAATGTCGAATTAACTCTAGTGGACTGTATTTACAAAAATGTACATGTTACAAAAGACACAACACTTGATATGCGAAGGAGCTGCTGCTCCGAAACACAAACACATTCAGCCATGATGGCAACTTCACTTTCTGTCCAGGTCACTGCTGCCAACCTAAACATAATAAATGTATCTGTTACCAACTGTGGAAATAAAACACTATATAATTCTCCCTGAGAGCAAACATACTCCCCACCTTGAAATACATGGATTTCAATAATCTGAAATAGAAACACTGAAATGTTCCAATGACAAGGACATAAAACACTAAAATATTCACTAAGTTAAAACACTGACATATTATCAGTCAAAATTATGTGTCTGCTCAATTGGTAGCGGAGCTACCTTGGAAACTGGTCGTTTAAAAATACCACTGTTGCACTTCACTGAAACCACTCTTACCACATTGTCTTTACCACCATGCACTTCTGTGATAACACCAAGGGACCACTGGAGTGGGGGAACATTGTCTTCCCGTATCAGCACCACAGTACCTGGTGATACGTTGCTGGAGGAGGTCGTCCATTTGCTGCGCTGTTGCAGATGGGTGAGGTAATCTAATGACCATCTCTTCCAAAAGGATTGGAGTCTTTGTTGCAGAACCTTATATCTAGTTAACAAAGGCCGTTTACATAATGTTAAATCGGGTTCGGGAAGAGTCGTGAGGGGTTCGCCTATAAGGAAGTGACCTGGTGTCAAGGTAGATGCATCTGAAGGATCATTTGACAGGGTTAGAAGGGGACGTGAGTTTAAGCAAGCCTCAATTTGCGCAGTTAATGTAGCCAATTCTTCATATGTGAAATGAAGTGTTCCGAGAACTCTTCTTAGATGATGTTTGAGGGATTTTACTCCGGCCTCCCAAAGCCCTCCAAAATTAGGGGCATGAGGAGGTATGAAATGCCACTTAACTCCACAACTACTGGCGAAGTTACTGATCTCCTCTCTAGTCCGTTCCTGAGTGAACAATTTCTTGAGCTCTCTACTAGCACCTTGGAAATTTGTACCATTGTCGGAGTACATGTTGCTGCATAATCCTCTTCTTGCGATGAATCTCCTGAGTGCTGCGAGGAAAGCTTGAGTGGTTAGGTCGGAAACTATTTCTAAATGAATGGCCTTGGTGCACATACATATGAAAATGCATATGTAACCCTTGACAATGGTCTTGCTACGTGGATTGCCGATCTTCAAGTAGAAAGGGCCCGTGAAGTCTGTGCCGGTGTTGCGGAATGGTCTTGCTTGAGACACACGAACTGAGGGCAACTGTCCCATTACTTGCTGTGTAGTTTTGGCTTTGAACCTGAAGCATTTTGTACAAGTGTTAATAACTCTTCGAACCACCGACTTTCCATTGATGATCCAGTAGCACTGTCTGATGGATGCTAAAGTCAACTGGTTTCCTGAATGTAGGAGTCTTTCATGTTCCCTCTTGATTATTAAATCAGTAAACTGATGTTTAGCGGGCAAAATCATCTGATGTTTGAAATCGTAGTCTTGATTGGAGTTCTCTAGTCTTCCTCCAACTCTCAAGATTTGATCCTTGTCTAAAAATGGTACTAAACTTTGAAGTTTGCTACGTCTTGACACTGCATTGTGTTCCAAAGGTCAGCTATTTCCTCGCGGAATGCTATTGACTGGACTAGTCTAACACATGTCATGTTAGTTTGCTGCAACTCTTCTATTGTTAATGGACCATGTTTCCGTTCTGAAGGTTTGTGTTTAGTGTTGTGCACGAATCTTAAACAGTATGCTAACACTCTTTGTAGCTTGAGATGGGAAGAAAATCTTGTGAGCACGTCTGCAGGATTACAGTGGACTGAACAACTAAGCACTATCTTGCGTTGCTCAGGAATCTCTGATTCAGGTTGTTCACTGGAAGTGGGCCAGTTCCGTTCCGAACACTGTAGCCATTCAGGGCCATGCCACCAAAGATGATTATTTAAAAGGTTTGTAGGATCAGTTCCTCGAGAAATTAGATCTGCAGGATTGTCTGCTGATGCTACGTGCTTCCAATCCTTGACCGAAGTGTTGCCTTGCACTTCAGCCACACGGTGCGCAACAAAAGTTTTCCATTTTGACGGTTCACCTGCTAACCATGCGAGAACAATCTTTGAGTCTGTCCACAGATGAATGCTATGGAATTCAATATTGAGAACATGACACATCTTTTTAACCACTTGTGACAATAGTACTGCTGCACACAACTCTAGTCTGGGTAGCGTGATCTGTTTCAGTGGAGCCACTCTGGACTTGGAGCACAGGAAATGTGTTATTACGTGACCTTGATCTGTTGACGAGCGTAGGAATAAACATGCACCGTAGCCCTTCAAGGATGCATCAGCGAAGCCATGCAACTGCACCTGAGTACAATTTTCTTGAAGCACAAATCTGTTAATATATATATTGTCAATCAAGGGTATTTGAGAATGCAGAGTACGCCATCTTGTAAGAAGATCCGTTGGAAGTTCATCATCCCATCCTATCTTCTCTTGCCATAGTTGCTGCAGAAACATCTTGAATGTGATGACAATAGGACTGATTAGCCCAATAGGGTCATAAATTGACGACACAATCGATAACACCTTGCGTTTGGTCACTGGAGATCCACTTCCTTGTTCTTTCTGCACACCACTGGATATCTGTAGTTTGTCTGTCGCTGGATGCCAAAGTAGACCTAAAGTCTTTATATTTTCTCCAGAATCAATCTGAAGGGGAAGCTGCGTTTCTCTGCAGTCTTTTGGAACCGCCTCTAACAATGCTGGATGGTTAGAGCACCACTTGCGGAGCTTGAAGCCTCCCTTGGATAACAATTGGATCAGTTCACGTTGTAGGAGTAATGCATTGTCAACCTTACTTGATCCTGAAATGCAGTCGTCTACATAAAAATCACGAAGAAGGACAGATGCTGCCTGCGGATACTGTTGTCCCTCATCATATGCCAATTGCCTTAAACATCTTATTGCTAGAAATGGAGCTGATGATGTGCCATATGTGACCGTCTGAAGTTGGTACTGCTTGATAGGCTCATTAGGAGAAGCTCTCCAAAGGATGCGTTGAAGGCTGCTGTCTCTGGAATCAACCTTAACTTGTCTGTACATCTTCTCGATGTCAGCTGTAAAGCCTATGGCGTGAGTTCTAAATCTAGCGACAATCGAACATAAATCTTGTTGAATAGTAGGACCCGTCATTAAAATATCATTAAGTGACTTTCCTGACCTCGATTTACAAGAAGCGTCGAAGACAACTCTAGTTTTTGTAGTAGTGCTGGATTTCTTGAATACCGGATGGTGCGGCATGTAGTATGCTACCGATGTTGCCATACTAGAATTAACAATATCCATATGACCTAGTTCCTGGTATTCAGTGAGAAACTGGTCATAATCTACCTTCAGTTGCGTATCATTGTTAAGCCTACGCTCAAGGTATTGAAATCTGCTAGTAGCTGTTTGTAAAGAATTGCCTAATATACTTGGATCCTGCTTAAATGGTAGTCTGACTATGTATTTCCCAGATGGATCTCGTGTCACATGATCAGAAAAATGCTGTTCACATTCAATCTCTTCTTGCGACTTGACTGGCTCGTGAAGTTCTTCGATCTCCCAAAATCGTTGTACTTGGTTATGAAGGTGAACATCATTACGAAGGAAAAACGTTCCTGCTGCACTGTTTCTATTTCTCGAGGTGGATTCATATGAACCTGACACAATCCATCCAAAATCTGTGTTTTGTAGGACTGGAAACTTCCCTGGTCTCGTCCTGTGTCCCCTCTGTAGAATTCTAAAGAATACATCAGCACCGAGAAGCATGTCTATCTTGGCTGGGGCATAAAACATTGGATCTGCTAACTGAATATCATTAGGGAGCTCCCACTCTTCATAGGGTACCTGCTGACCAGGCATGTCGCTAGTAATTTTGGATAGGACCAGACATTCAACATTGTGACGTGTGTTGCTTATGGAAGACTGCACTTCAATGCTCACACTATACTTGGCTTCAGACATGAACTGAGAAATACCTTCGATGGGTGTGAGATTCTTGGCCTTTCTTAAGCCTAAATTTTGAACCAAACTCTCGGTTACAAAATTGCTTTGACTGCCACTGTCCAATAAGCAACGAGCTAAGTGTAGCCTACCAGCACTATCCTTTACCTTTACTACTGCTGTAGAAAGTAGAACTTGAGTTTGTGGTTTGAGTTTCATGGTGCAATAACTGGAGGAGTTACCACGAACTTGAGCATTGTGAGCCTGGTTGGACTCGGGGTTTGAGCATCTGCTGATAGCTCCTTGCTGAGACTGTTTAGACGAGTTGGCATTGAATTGCTGATTCCCAGAATCAAAATGCAACAGTGAGTTGTGACGACCGTTGCAAGTTTTGCATGTTGACTTCGAAGGACAAGAACTTATAGCGTGTGATTCATGCAAACAGTTGTAGCAAAGCTTATGCTGCTTAACTAGGTTGTATCTACGATTAACATCATAACCTAAAAATTTATCACATCTGAAGATTGGATGTTGCCCCTTACAGGCTTCACAATTATTGTTAATTGCAATGTATGAACTACTTGTAAATGGTTGTTTCTCATGCTTGAAACCATGCTTAGAAGTTTTATCTTGAGACAATCTGCTGATCTTATCACTGTGACCCTTAGTAGGTGAAAAATCAATTAATTCAAGGGTTTGAGCCCGCCTTTCAAGATATTCTAACAACTCCGTAAGTGTAGATAGTTCCTTGGATTTGTTGCTCATTTCCCATTGCTTACGTGTGGCTTCAGGTAACTTGTCAAGTATGATTTGACCTATTATGATTTCATGTAGGGGAATATTCAAATTCAAAGACTCAACAGCCTTTAAATTGGACTGAACTTGATTCAAAAGTGTGCGTAGACTAGAAGATGACTCCCTTTGGACGATATCTGGCGATAACAGTAATTTGATATGTGCATTTACTATTACCTTTGAATTGCGGTATCGCTTGCAGACCGTTTCCCAAGCTAGCTCAAAGTTATCTGCAGTAAGAGGAATGTTTTGAATGAGTTGATGAGCATTGCCACGCAGTGCTGACATTAAGTAATGGAACCTTTCAACATTACCCAAAGACTGATTCTTCAGTATTAATGAATCAAACAGGTCATGGAAATGCATGAATTGTGTAACATCACCTGAAAATTCTGGTAACCGTATCTTGGGCAAACTGTACGAACCTGTATTACTACTTGTAGATTCTCTACCGTTGCTAGAGACAGATGAGGCATGTGTGCAATGGGTATTTAGTAACTGTTGTAGCTTAGCCCTAAGTTCATCATAATCATCTTCGAATTCACACCGGACCTGCTCATGAAGATTTTTGTCATCCAAATCCTCCAATTTGCTTTGAATTTCATTAAATTCTGGTAATAGAGCTAATAAACGTTCATTCTTCACATTTAATACTTCAGCAGGAGTCTTATTATTAAATTCATTAATTTGGGTATGGAGTCTCGTGAGGGATGCTCGGAGAACACCTCTGCGCTTGGTCAGTGACTTTATCTCACGTTCAGTAGACATGCTTAAAATGGTTCATGCACAGGAAGGATTGCTTGGTATGGGAAGGAATTGCTATGAAATGCCTTTGTTAACTTATCTGGTGTAGAGGTTCTTTCAGTCTGCGTCGTCACCAAACGGTTGGATATCGAAGTCAGGACGTCTGAATGGAACTGCGTCTGTCAGGAATCGAAGGCTGCACCGCTGAATGGAACTGCGTCCGTCAGTAATCGAAGGCTGCACTGCTGAATGGAACTGCGTCCGTCAGGAATCGAAGGCTGCACTGCTGAATGGAACTGCGTCCGTCAGGAATCGAAGGCTGCACTACTGAATGGAACTGTGTCCGTCTGGAATCGAAGGCTGCACTACTGAATGGAACTGCGTCCATTGATGCTTTCAACTGCACACCGAAACTTTCACAATACTGGATATGCTTTTACGAATATACAATTCATCATGATTAATTTTGCAAGTCCCGATGCATGAATTAACTTATTCAAATATTAACCTTGTATTACAACAGCCGCGTTGTAAAAATGAATCAAGCAGACTGGCGAGCGCTGCGAACACGCACATGTATGCACCGAAGCTAAACGACACTAGCCGAGGCGACACGAAGCCAAAGCACACTGGTGGCTTTGTTTCGCAGCCACAATGCTCACTTTTCAAAATAAGTTAGATCGAACTCACAAACATTGATAAATAAATTGCAATTGCGCCTGCATTGTTCACAATAATGTACTAGTATTGTCTCTACATACGTATTTCGCACTGGTTCACTTAAATACAGCAGTTTTAGCGGTTGTCGAGACCACATGGCGTCAGTTGATATAGCGGGAATCCTGCCCGTGTTGGACCAAAACATATGTCTGTCTGCGACATACGTGCCCCAGATGAAACATCAGGGGATAAATGAAAATGTCGAATTAACTCTAGTGGACTGTATTTACAAAAATGTACATGTTACAAAAGACACAACACTTGATATGCGAAGGAGCTGCTGCTCCGAAACACAAACACATTCAGCCATGATGGCAACTTCACTTTCTGTCCAGGTCACTGCTGCCAACCTAAACATAATAAATGTATCTGTTACCAACTGTGGAAATAAAACACTATATAATTCTCCCTGAGAGCAAACATGTAGCGTTGGATGATGTTAGGATGCTACTGTCAACATCGGCTGTAACATGTTCGGGGTGTTCCCCTGTTCAGCTCCTGATCACCACCGGCTTGCATGCTGTCACCCCCAGCGATGGCTGCAAGGGGGCCCCCGACGCTCCTCGGGTAGCGGTCTTTTAGTTCACTTTTCTTATTTCGTCTCATCATGGTGATGGTGTGCCTTTTATACCTACGGCCAGGATACGATTTCGACCGCCCCTAACATGGGGATCAGATGTCGTTAGCAGCCGCCCGCTGCGGATCAGACGCTGCTGCAGTGATTGTAATTACTATTATTATCGACTTTTTATTATTTTAAGTTTGAAAGCAAAAAAGTATGTATACATAATAGCTAGAACAAAAAGATTATCATCTTTATTTAGGATAAATATTATCAACATTCTTATAAGAAAAGTGAGACCTTTAGTCTAAAGGTTAAACTTTGTCACCCAACATTATTATTATTATCATTATTATTTTATCGACTTCCAATTATTTAAATATGGTAAGTATGTAGCCTATATAAATAAGATATCAGCTAAAAAAAAAATATTCCCGAAAACCACTCGCCCAATGTAACGAATGAAAAACAAACGAAATTACTGTACATTGCAATTACAGTATTAATAAAAGAAAAAATAGGATATTATTCTCTACAACCAGTTTGTAAGAATAACTATTAAATAAATATCCCAAAGTTATGGAAATAAAAATAATTATTTTATTATTATTATTGTTATTAGTATTATTACCATCAAGAGACTAAAGCATACTCTTATGTTTCCAGAGTGGTAACAATGATGCTAATAGGATGCCTTCCACCCCTGAGACAGACTGAACCCTGGTATTAAAATATTTGAAAAGATGAGCGCAATTTCTTCTCCCTCTTGGAATATATGAATTTTTAACAGAGACATGCTAGTCTGCAACGTATAAACACACAGTACTGTTCATTCCATCACATATCCAAAGACATAATCGAATCTATGGCACTCGCTTACATTATTTTGACACATTACAAAATGTGAACTCCTCATAGAAAACGTTAAAATGTGCAATATATGTAAACAAAGCTGATGGAAGTTATCTTATCCCTCAATATTAGTAAGTAAAACTGGAAATAAATGCCCCCTCCTCACACGAAATTAATATAATCCTGCCTATACAATTAACATATGTTCATAATGTTGTCTTGCCATTTCTTCAATCTTCGTTGAAAATAATATAATTGATGATAATTGATAAAACGGCAACAAATAACGTTAAAATGTCTTCATTTGGTGATGAGAAATTGATCATAGAAAACAAAAAAGCGTCCTTCTAGGCCAGTATAAGAAATCTTTCTTATCAAAATAATCAAAAAGTTGTCACATTGGCCCAACTGGAAAATGGCGCTCTACTCCTTATTTTAAAGCTTGTTCATAAACAACATTTGTAGTTTTTGCACTAGGAGCGAATATAAATAAATGTTTTGGAGAACCCACTCTTGAACAGGCAACGTACAACTGCCCATTAGAAAAACACGGATTTTCTAAATTTATACCCGCAAACTTTAGAGATTGACCTTGGGCCTTATTAATTGTCATGGCGAATGCCAATCTGACTGGAAACTGGAGCCGTTTAAAATTGAATGGTATGGCAGTTGGAATTAATGGTATGCGTGGTATGAAGACTTGTTCACCTTTTGCCTTACCAGTCAGAATAGTCGCTTCAATTACGTTTGGTAGAAGATGTTTAACGCACAGTCTTGTCCCATTGCAGAGTTTTGGTGGTTCAATATTTCGGAGTAACATGATCGGTGAGCCAACTTTCAACATAAGACAATGCGGTGGTATTCCAGGTGGGTCTAGAGAATTGAGGAACTCCGTGGGGTAGTTGACAGCTTCATCAGTATCTACAACAGTGTCTATGGATTTGTATGTAGTAACTGACCCTGGAAGTTGATCCTGTATGAGGTTGTTCATGGAAGTAACACAATCGTTCTTTGGAGCCAATATGGCTCGTTCACACAACCACTCGTGGTATTTGTAGTTTTCCACGATCCGCGGAAAAACTTTATGCACCATTTCCATAAATGATGGCAGCATTTCACAAAAATCCCGCGGAAATGACATTTCACCAGACTTAGTAGGGAAAGTGCCATCACCTATCTGAAGAAACCTGTCTGCAAAATTCTGGGCGGTTGAATCTCCTAGCAGATGTACTCTCATATTTGTACCTAGAGTAACTTTTTTTATATATCTCCAAAGAGTTGACATTTTCAGGGCAGCATTAAGTTCGTCAGCTGGTGTAGATCTTGGCACAACTGGAAGGGTTTGACGGAAGTCACCAGCCAGAACCACAAGAACTCCTCCCATCAGCTGGTTATTCCCTCGTAAATCTTGTAATGTTCGGTCAAGTGCTTCAAGCGACTTTTTGTGAGCCATCGTACATTCATCCCACACGATCATTTTGCAATTTTTTAATACTTGGGCTTGACCGGACTCTTTGCTGATATTGCCCATAGGAATTTGTTGATTAGCGATGTTTAAAGGCAATTTGAATGCTGAGTGCGCTGTTCGCCCTCCTTCCATAAGGGTTGATGCAATTCCAGATGATGCCACTGCCAGTGCTACTTCATTTTGCATTCGGATTTCGGCAAGGAGTAAGTTGATGAGAAAGGTTTTACCTGGTGTTCATCTACCGTTGCTGAGGTGTGTAATCCCCCAGCCAACGAAAGCTGTTACTTAAATTAATTATAACAATAATAACAGCATTGGATCATCCCTTCAGTACAGTGTCATATGACCAACAAGTAGTTCTTTCAAGAGCTAAATAGCCTATTTTCATATAGCCTACATATGTTGCACAGCCACTATCTTAAAGTTATGAAAACAATTGAAATAAATTAGATGTCAGTGCATCAACAGTTTAAAAGCATTTACCGTACCAAGTTTTACTGCGCTCGAATGGTTAAATCGCGAGAAATGTTCATTTAAATATTTAAACTTTGCGTCGCCGCCATTTTAGATTTGTGTACACTAGGTAATTGAAACCCCATATGCAAACCTAAGTTATCAACATACAAAATTTCCGTTTGATTTGTCATAGATTAGTAGATAAAGAGAAGCGTCTAAATATTTCGGATGGTCGCCATGTGTGATTTTATATAAAATGTAAGCCATAGAGTTATTTACTACTGGATGAAGATTATTACGTAGGTTCATTCTTCGAACGTTGAATTTGATCGCATGATTAGGACACAAGCAATAGAAACTTAATTTTAAAAATTCGCACAGCCACCATCTTGAGGTTATGTAAACAATTGAACTAAATGAGATGTCAGCGCATTACACTGTGTAAAAACATTTGCTGTACCATGTTTCACTGCGCTCGGATGACTAAATCACGTCAGGAGTCTATTTAAATGTTTCAACTTCACTTGGCCGCCATGTTTGTTTTGTAATTAACAAGTTTTTGAAAGTCATGTAGGTGTACCTCTAGTAGTACTCTTTATCACAGAATATACAGAATTTCAGGGTGATATCAATAACAGTTTTGGAGATATAGAATGCTGGTGAAATATTTCGCACAGCCGCCATGTTTGATTGTTATGACGTAATACAATTTGTAGAGCACCGTCGGGGTCGCACAATACAGTACTATGTCCTTACCGAGTTTGATTGAAATCACTCTGGACGTTTAGATTTTATTTGGGAGACACACACATACGCACCAACACACACACTTACACACACACGGACAAAAGGTGTTCTCATAAGTCTTTTTTTTTTTTTTCATAAATTAAAATGGCTAAAAATCTGCCATTCTTGACTCTTGCTCAAAAATTTCGACGTTATTTCCACCACATAGATGAAATCCGCTTCGTTGCGTTGTGGCCAGCACTCTTCACTGTCACCGCGGAGAAGATTCCCAGTTCTGCCAAGAAAATGTAATTCTGGTCTGAGGGCTGAAGCGGGGTACACTCAACCTCATGAGGTAAATCTGAGAAGACGCGGGTTCGATTTTCACCTCAATCATCCTTGAAGTGACCCACTTCTACTCCAGGCGAATGCCAGAATGGAGTCAAAATTAAGGCCACGTCCGCCTCCTTCCCAATCTTCATCTGAATTGCAAATATACACACTAATACAGCCATAAAAATAACACAGGTTATCAGACAAATTCCCCCATACACACACACACAAGTACACGGGGTTACATGACCATGATAGTTGCAAAGCCCCTAAATCAATCAACAACAACAAAACATAAATAAAATAGAAGATAATCAGCTTGCAGTAAAATTCGTTGATGATCGTTTCCCGCTTTCTGTATCAATAGGCGTATACAGAAGGATAATAATATTAATAATAATAGATCCAGTGAAGAACTATACACCAAGATAGAACCAATAGTGTCGTCCATCAAATAGAAAAGACTGCTCTTTTACGGACACATCTTCCGTATGTCTGATGGCTGACTGCCTAAGAAAGTCTGGAATTTCACAAAGCCAAGGGCAACGAAATTGAGATGGTTCTAAGAATATGAGAAAGACCTAACGCAAATTAGTAGTCTACTCCAGGAACAAAAAACCACGACATATTTGAATTTCAACAATATGTTCAGTAAAGAACATTTAAAGCCTACTTTCTCCTAAATGTATGAGTATGTTTGTATGTATGTATGTTTTATCAAGGAGTATAATAGAATCATTTCTTGTTTGAAGACCTCAGAAACTATTTACATCTACCAAACACCAGAGCCTCGGAAAAACTACCAAGAGAAGACATACCTCAAGAATTTTATGGAACTGGAGACATGATCGACCGGACGTGGGCAACATCCAACTTTGAGTTGAGGCATATGTTTACACGTCTGGCTGTCCATGGTTTACACCACCTTAATTGTATTAACAAATCTTTCCTTGACCCTACAGTGGCGTGTGTATGCCAACTCTGTGGACAATCATGTGAACGCTACCACTTAGAGCTCTGAAGTAAAAGAAAACAATCTAAGACTAAGCAAATCAAATGGCCAGAGTGCAATTTTAGTGAACATGTTCATTCTTTCTTTTCGATTGCTATTTGACTGCAATAAAAGTATTAATTCATATCCTGAACTAACACCAACAGCTGGAGTACAGGCACTATGTGGGATCGTTTTGTTCTTTAGTTCAAATAACATTTTCTAATAACACACAATAGGCCGTTACAAACTCTTTATAATACAATTTTAACGTATTATCAACTTGTCATTCTTAGAATTCGATGCGTATTGAATGCCAACGGTAGGCAAACCAATGGAGTCCAACATAAACCAGGCCTGACATCTGGCGGAAAAGTTTCGCATAAGATAATCCTAATAGGGCGAGTGCATTCTAGCGGCCATAAAAAGAATCTTTTCAATTACAGCTGTTCCAAGGTCCAGGCCGGTGCGCAGCTCGAAACCAGTTGGTTGCGATTATCACCCTCATAGTTCATCTGGTTGCTGTTAGATGTCTCTGGTGCAGATTCGATGGTGAATGTTGTTTTAATTAAATATAAATTTTCCATTGTAATATGCACAATATAACGCTTAATTTTTAAACGTCTGAATAATTACAAAACAATAAATAGAAAAATATTCAAGCGAAAAGACCCAAATCCGATAGGTTTTGAACCCCAGCCAAACGGATAAAAGACCGAAATTCGTCGTTATCAATTGACTTACATACAACGACTTAGCAAATAATGATTTGGACTAAACGATGGCTTCAGTGAAGTATATTTTTATATATAAAGCATTTCATGCAAAGTTCATTTTATTTCTATATCAGCAGGCTATATGGCATGCAATACTCAAACTAGTGAAATATAGGTCAGGCACAAGGTATTAGCTGCCATCTTGCATTTTAACCGAGACGGCTCGGCTTTTTAAAGTCACTGCTACCTTGTAATATTATAATATGAACTGAAAATATCGAACGGGCCACGTCCTCTAGGACAGTTTAAACCATTCTCGGTTAGGTAATCAGAACTGGTGGGTTCAAGGTTATTGATTATAAGGCTTGCATAATTCACACGGCCGCCATCCTGAAATGGTACAAAGCAATAAATATAAAAAGTTTCAAGCAAAAAACCCAACTCTTCGCGCAAGGCACGTCCAGAATAAAGGTATGTTTTTACCAAATTTGGTAGAGATCGGATGATTAGTCTAGTCGTAATTTGATATTACGTTTTGAACGTTTGAGTGGCCGCCATTAAGTTTTGGTAAAGATGGCGGCGATATAAAACATGACACCGAGGTGCTCTTTGCTAGTGCCACCTTTGTACCAAATTTCGTTCAATTCGGTTACGTCGTTTTGAATTGAGAGGGAGGGGGAGGGGTTGACAGATAAACACACACGCAGACTGACAACTTTTGACCCGTGTAGAACTCATAAGTCCACTTTCATTTTTTGCAAAAATTGGCTAACAAATGGTTAAAAGCTATCAGGGTTCTGAAATGTAATCTGAGCCCAGGAGACGTAGAGGCACGAAAGAAAGCACTGTTTTATGGACTCAAGAAGTACTGGGAGGATGTCTAGGCTGGTAGAAGTACAAGATATTGACACAAATGTAATTGATTGTTAATATGCAGTCCATAAAGGCTCATTTCAAATGCAACAAGTGGTTCCGTGAAGAACTAAATAGCCTATTTTCATATATATTATTAATATTAATTGCCTCTATCAACATACAAATTGTCAGTTTGATTGCTGTAATAGATTCGTAGATATTGAGAACCGTCTAAATATTTTGGATGGTCACCATGTTGGATTTTTATTATAGGCCTTAGATTTATGTACTATTGCATGATGATTATTGTGTAGGTGTTTTATTCAAACTTCAATCGCATGATTAGGACACAAGCAATAAAAGTGAGATTTTAAAATTTCGCTCAGCCGCCATCTTGTGGTTTTGAAAATAATTTAAATGAATTAGATGACATTCGATTAGAATTTTTATAAGGATATACCGTATCAAGTTTCACTGCGCTCGGATGGTTAAAACGCAAGAAACGTCCATTTGAATATTTAAATTTCGCGTTGCCGCCATGTTGGATTTGTGCTCGCCAGGTTATTGAACGTCCCATAGGCGAACTTATGCTTATAGCCTCTATACACTTACAAAATTTCAGTTTGATTGCTGTTGTCCATTAATAGATATTGAGAACCGTCTAAATATTTCGGATGGTCGCCATGTTGGATTTTAAGATATGTAGGCCATAGAGTTATGTACTGTTAGATGATGATTATTGTGTACGCTCATTATGCAAATGTTGATTTCGATCGCATGATTAGAACACAAGAAATAAAAACTTAATTTTCGAAATTCACACAGCCACCATTTTAAGGTTACGGAACAATTGAACTAAATTAGATACCAGTTCATTAAAATGTGTATAAACATTTGCTGTACCAGGTTTCATTGCGTTTGGATCCTTAAATCGCGAGAAAAGTCTATTTAAAACTTTCAACTTCGCTTGGCCGCCATGTTCGTTTTGTAGTTGACCGGTTTTTAGAAGTCTCATTGATGAACTTCCAGTAGTGCCTTTTATCTCCATACAAAATTTCATGCTGATACCGGTAATAGTTTCAGAGATATAGAATGCCAATGAAATATTTCGCCCAGCCGCCATCTTGAGGTTATGCAAACAATTGAACGAAGTTAGAAGTCGGTGCATTACAATATGTATAAACATATACTGTACCAAGTTCCATTGCGTTTAGTTGGTCAAATCGCGAGAAACGTCTATTTAAAAGTCGCAACTTTGCTTGGCCGCCATGTTGGTTTTGTAGTTACCGGGTTTTCAAAAGTCACATAGGTGAACTTCTAGTAGTTTCCTTTATTACCGTGAAAAATTCCAGGGTGATGTCCGTAATAGTTTCGGAGATATTGAATGCTGGTGAAATATTTCGCACAGCCGCCATGTTGGATTGGTGAGACGTAACAACATTTGAACGGCACGTTCGGGGTCGCCCGGAACTGTGCTCTGAACTTACCGAGTTTCATTGGAATCGCTCTAGCCGTTCAGAAGTTATTAGGGGGGACACACAAACTTCCTTCACACACACACACACGCGCACACACACGCACACACAGACAGAGACACGGGCAAAAGGTGATCTCATAAGCCTATTTTTTATAAATGAAAATAGGCTAAAAAGATCCAATGAAGAATTATGCACCAAGATTAAACCTAGTTGTTATGGGACAGATCAGCTATCGCTGATAAAGCCAAACCAGCGAACCGGCCAGATATCGTTTGTGTGGTCAAAGTGCGGAAGAAAAGCTTTCTCATTGATATCGTAGTGTCCAATTCCCATAACCTGCAACTAACCTGCTGTGAAGAAATCTCATAGTATCTGCCCTTGGCAGAGGAAATATGGCAAATTGGGAGACAGGAATGTTTAGTGGTGCTGCCAATAGTCATCTCTTCTATCGGGATCATCACTAAATCATTGGTTCGCAACCTAATTACAGTAGGCCTATATCATCTTGGAGACCTGTTCCATAGTTCGCTCGTTTCCTAATGTGTCACCCTAAGAGAATTTGCCTAATTATCTTGCAAATAAGCCGTCATAATGTTGGTTTGTACCCATTGATGTGGTGAAATCAATGTGTCAAAATAATAATAATAATCCATGTGTATCCATTATCCGCGTTTCATTGTGGTCAGGGGTGAATAGGAATGATATCAAGGATGTGGGTGTTTCATTACGGCTGGCTGCCCACTTTGACACCATCCTCATGAGAGGAGTTCATTAGAGATTAAAAGAATTAAGACAAATGTAACTGGGCAAGGAGTTGGAAGGAAGCGACATGGCACAACAACAACAACAACAACAACAACAGAAACAACAACAAAAACATTATTTCATTTCTCCAAATTTAAACCCGGCTGGGAGGGTTAGCTGCCGTTTCTGTTGATTTGTTGTTGTTGTTGTTGTTGTTTCATTTGAGGGGTTTGGGCAACACGGTCATTTAGCCCCATGTACTAATATGAATGTGGAATATTGTCTGATAACCTGTGCTATTGTGATGGCTGCACTTGTGTGTGTATTTGTAATTCAGGTCAGAAATTGGAAGGAAGTAGCTGTGGCCTTAAGTTAGGAACCATCCTGGAATTGAAGTAGGAAACCACGGAAAATCACTTCCGTGATGGCTGAGGTGGGAATTGAAACCTCGCGGGGTAAAGTGGACCCCATTCCAGCCCTCTGCCAGAATTAAATTTCTTGCCAGAACCGGGAATGGAACCCGAACTTCCTGGGCGACAGCCAAGCATGCTAGACGTTACTCGCTGCCGTTACTATGCGTGCTAAATCGCAGTGTTTTCATTCAGATATCCAGATCTTACCAAACAAATAAAGTACGCAGCTGAGTTAATTAATGCTCAAAGAAGAATCTTGCGTGGTGTAGCTGGAATTAGGACATCCGGTTTGGTAGTTTTCACGAGTGCGTTGTGTAGAGACGTTTTGGCTCATTTCAAAGAGTTTATTTGCGGTTGTAATTAGAGTAATCCATCTCTGCTCGAGGAGGAGTTGCAGAGTTTATTAATAAAGTTAGACTCCACTCACGCGAGGTCAAGTCAGCTGAGACGCGAGCACGCATGATCATGATCTGGCCCCATAAATCACCCCCAGGTCTCATGACTCAGCGGCCGATAGATTTATGCGACACCGCCGAGAACTTAACTCACTGGGATTTAATGCGAGAATCCATGCAGAGGTCTTGAGATAGATTACAAAGTACACTTGCCAAGAATAAGTGTGTCTATAAGGTTATGTTTTATGCCTGCTTGCTCAGTCGTAGCCTACCATGTGCAACGCTGTTATGGACAATTGAAAGTAGGGTAGTAACTTTCCGTATAAGCTGATTCCATTTCTGACTTTGCCTTGGAAGATTTCAATCCTCGTATGGAGGTAATAATGATAAGCACTCAGTCTCATGAGGACAACCAAGAAAAGAGTTTGATTCGAATTCTACGCTTGATTGATGTACCTGTAGGAGTGTTTCTCTGGCAGCCACGTAAAGCCGAACAGTACATTTTAGTCGTTGCGAGCAACATAGAGCTACTGCGAGCCGTGATCTGCTGTGACATACTGTAGTGCATGAATGGGTGACGTTGCTCATGGTCGTACAGGTGATGCCCTGATGAAAGTCTCGCCTCACTAGATGTATATCGTATAATAATAATAATAATAATAATAATAATAATAATAATAATAATAATAGTGTTATTTATTTTACGTCCTTTTTAACTATTCCAGCTCTTAGAGACGCCGGGGTGCCGGATTTATTTCTCGAACGTGCCAATAAATCTACTGAAATGCCTTTCTCATATTTGGGCACTCTCCAATGCCAACTGACTGCGCCAGGATTCAATTCTGCAACCTTGGGAACAGCAGGTCAGAGGGTTACCGCTGCACCATGCAGCCAGTTTGTAACCAAGTAAATCATTTGCTAACATAACAATACGAAAACTCATTAATCGTCTGAATAAATACGTAAGACTCTTCATCATTAACATCGTGGACAGATAATCTATGTCCAAACTTTAGATAGCTATCATTTATATGAACGAAAGAAGAATATGTCATAATAGTCTAGTATTATTATTGTTTTTATTATTATTCCAAACATTAAAATCAACTCTGCAGAAAAATTTAGCTAGGAGAATCGGGAGGAATCAATTGAGAGTTTAATATGACACACTTTGATTTGGAACGGAAGATTGTAGTTTTACGTGACCGTGAATCTTGTGATCTTTTGGTTTGGTCCTGAAGAGCAAAAAAAAAAAACACTATATCTTTGCCTACCGTACTTTCTATTTTTTCAAAAAAATGAAAGTAGACGTATGAGATCAACACCGGCCAAAAGTTGTCAGTCCCTATCAATTCAAACACAACGAAACCGAAATAAACGAAATTAGGTACAGAGGTAGCACTAGCAAAGAGCACCCCAGTGCCCTGTTTTATATTGCCGCCATCTTTACCAGAACTTAATAGTGGCCACTCAAATGGCCAAACCTTAAAATTGAATTACGACCAAACTAGTCATCGGGTCTTTACCAAATTTGGTAAAAACATACCTTCCTATGGGACGCGTCTTGCACCCAAACTACAAGGTCATCAACGGTTCCATTTCAGGAGGGTGGCCATGTGAATTATGCATTCTTTATAATCCGAAAATTGGGACCCACCAGTTCCGATTATCGAACCAAGAATGGTTTGTACTCAATATTATGAAATATTTTCTGAAACATATCCATTAAGTTCCGTTGATATGAGAATATAGCTTTTGTATTGACAACAGTGTTACAGATACTATGCTTTAATAATTGAAATTATGCTTCTTCAGCACGTTCATGTTCACGATAGCCTGGACAAGTCGCTGCTAAAGACACTTCAGTGCTAAATATATCCCGTATGCTAGTCCGGCCAAATTTGCAAGCTTACTTCATCCTCTACACTCTCTGTCAGACTGCAGAATGAAGAGGGGAAGTTACCGTGTCCTCGGCGGGCAACACTGTTCTATGACGACCAAACACACATGGCCTATGGTCATCCACGAGTATAAAATATACAGCTATGGCAGTCTCCCGAATCATTTACTGGAATGCTGAAAATTTTATTCATATTTTGTTCAGCTGTATTGGTTTTATTTTTCAGGGAGGAAATAAGAGAAACCAAATTCTGAATTTTATAATCCCACTTACAAAATTCATGGAAATCGGTGCATTATTCATGTGGTGTCTAAAGACTACGATGTCCAAATCTTACTACAACAGCAATAACAGGTTACATATCTGTCACTCCTAAAGGTATAGTGGTAGAGTGAGAGGGAAAGATAAATAAATCCAGAGGAGCAAGCAGACTGTTAGTGACATGTTCTTCGCAGCTCATTTTATTGTGCGTTCCTGTTGTCATATCGACAAATCTCGCATTTTCCTGCTACTGCCTCTTGTGATAAGGGGCTGAAAGCGTTAGGTATAGAACTGGCATGTAGCTTAATGTGTACCCGGAAACGTTCTTCAGTCAATTTGAATATTTCATGGCAATCAGATCATTATTTCTTATGTGAATTATAGAATGGCAGACAAAGGTCCAATATTATAAATATAAAAGTTTTTTTATAGTTTGAAATTGAAGTTAGTTGGTACTAAACCTGTTTAAGAAACATCTCCATAATCCATGATTGAAACAATTTTTATTTCAGTTCTACCTGCAAAAAGTTAAAAGAGTTTATCCAAGAGTAAGAAATATAACCGACAAGAATATATAAAGATGGAAAAATAAGTTATAAACATTATCCCTGTAGTTGGCCTACTTGTCAAAAATGTATAATCATGTGAATCTCCAATTGGAGCATCAATAAACACATTTTCAGGATAAAATTGAAAAGGAACGTATTGAGGGGATACATGTACAAATAATATGTACGGCGGGGCTAATTCGCCCACGGGGCTTTCCCGCTCAAAATAAGCTTGACGTTGCACCGAGCAGCCACCCTGCTCAGCTGATATCGCCCTTTGTTGTCAGTGTGACCCTCGGTCTCTGTGCTACTATATCTATCGTTTGTTTGAGAGTGACAGCTTGAGTGTTGAGTAAAACAAAGGAAGAATACTGCAAGGTACGTTGTTCATGTTGTGGAATTTGTCGTCATTAAGAATTTGTGCCCTTAATTTAATGATTATTGTCCAGTGTAGTGGCTTTTTTTTCTTCTGACGTGTGGCGCCTGCCAGTCTGAAGGTTAAGTTACATCTGCACATAGGAGATAGCGCGTTTCCTTGGTCACAGCCAACACAAGACGCGCTATTGTAAATTCCAGTAATTGGGGCTACTCCGCCCAGAAATATGGGGGCTAATCCGCTCAGCCAAGTCTTCTCTCTTGTTATAATATTGCAACCATATGATTTCAGATAGCAGATTAGTATCTCTTTCTTGTTACGTTAAGATGATACGAACGTATAAAAGGAAAGGGCCAGTTCGAAAAAGGACGGAGGAAGATATTGACCGAGCTATTTCAAGTGTATTACGAGGCGATGTGAGCATGAGAGGTGCAGCTGGACTTTGGAATATGCCTTATTCAACACTTAAAAATCGTGTTCATTTGCGTAAACGACAAGGACCCTTAGAGAAAATCATAGTGGACAAACCACCGGGTCATCCCACAGCTTCCCGGCTAATATACTTGGCAGCAAGAGGATTTGGATGAACACCAGAACAGATTCGAAGGGCAAATCGGAGCTTAAAATTTGATAAGGGCCGCAAAGAAAAGGTTGCCAAAAACATTCTCGAGACATTCGCAAGACAAATGACCGGGACCTCCAATCCGTACGACCAAAAGACTCTGACAAGGAAGACACACCATGTGGATTTTGTGGCGTAACTTTTATACCGCTCAGTCATCATTAAAGGGTGGTTGGATTCAATGCAAAGACTGTGAAACTTGGTATTATGACATGTGTGTTGGGGCTACAGGAAGGAAAAACTTCATTTGTGGTAAATGACGTTGAGGAAAGGACATTATTACAGTGAGCTAAATAGCCCCAAGCATGGGCGTAATAGCCCCATTAAATTTGTGATTCGTCAATTTTGCTTTGATTTATATTTTATTTCATCAAACCGGTATATTGTTATAACTGTATTTTGACAACATTGGTATGTAATAAGCAATATATAAGGTGTGCTTTGCTGTTGGTTCCATCTTAGAAAAAATGAATAGTTTTTGATTTATAATGTTTAAGATTTTAAATTAGCGGAATAGCCCCGCTCTACCCTAGGAAGAATTTTCATTACAACCATTTTGAAAATATATAATAGTTCCTTTTATTGTGGCTTTAATGAAATGAAGGTTACAGGTTCTCTTTATGTTGGGATATATCAAAATTACACGAAAGTAATACAAATCGTCGATGATGATGTTGATAATTATTGTTGTTGGTTAGTTGCTAAACTGCACGTTATTCCCGTTTCAACAGGGTCCGGGATGAGATGCAATGCATATCTATGTGTTGGGTAGTTTAACAGCCGAATACCTTTCCAAACGCCTACTTCGTGATAGGAGTCAATGAGAGATGAAATGAACGAATATGAAACAAATTCGGCAAGTATTTGGAGGGAAGTGGCTGTGAGCTACAGTATCACAACCATTAGAGGAATTATAGGAACCAGTTGCATGACAGGCATCCACCAAAAGGGATTCAAAAAATAAGTCTATTATTATTATCGAGAAAGCGCACGATGTGCAAAATACAAAACTGAGTAACCAGCTGTACATTATTCCAATCCCAATTGGGTTATTGAAGTATATCTTTGTCGGAAATATTTTGCATGATATCGTGTACAGCATTCACTGCATAGATCACACACACATTCTTCAGTTGGTTGGTGGAATCTCTTGTTTTTGCAGAACTTGTAGTGAAAGCCATGTGTAGCGTATCGTGTCATTACGTGTCGTAGTTCGTAATTTGCCTGTTTCCATTCATCAGTCATTATGGCGTCAGTAGAGAAGAAATCATCCCAGATAGCGTTTTTATTTTATTTTAGTATTTGAAGGGCATTCTCATAGGCCTTGGTGCACGGTAGTAACATCTGCAGTCCAATGTCTTGTACGAAGAAAATTTCTTTTGTGAAGACATAAGTAAGTCTTGACAGCGCTGTCTTCCCAATACCCAAGACTCTTTTCATATAGTGGGCTTTGACTTTCTCTAATGTTAATAGGTCGTTCTCTTTTAGTTTGTCCCAAATTATGTGGATTCCATAAGTCACTATTGGTGCTATGGCCGTTTTAAATAATGTCATAGCCGATTTTATTGAAAGTTTTTGAGGCTGTTGAATGCGGTAAATTGCTCTTATCGCTGCTGTTGCTCTTTCTTTCACATGAATTTTGAATGATGTCAGTGTTGTTTGGAGAGTAACTCCAAGATATTTGAATTTTGAAACTACTTCTAGGTGATTATTTTGAAGGGTCAGTGTGTCCTTTGGGGAGAATTGTCCACCTCTTCTGAAAATCATTTGTCTAGTTTTGTCGTGATTTATATGGAGGTCATTTTCCAGAGCCCATGAGGTGAGACTGTTTAGTACCGTTTGTAGCTCTTATTTACCTTCTGAGCCTATTGCCATATCATCTGCATAAAGTATGAGTGGTGCTGAGGTGTCCATAATAATTTTTGTGATGTCAGCCGTCATGACATTGAATAGGATCGGACTGATTGGGTCTCCTTGTAGTACTCCGGAAGTCTATAGCAAAAAAATAAAAAATAGACAGGCTTCGGTGGCGTAGTCAGTCGCATGCTGAGCTTCTATGCCCATGATCGCGGGTTCAAATCTGGCCGAAGTCGTCGGATTTTTTAAGAGCGTAAAAAATCCCTCAGTATGCCTTCCTTCGGAGGGGAAGTAAAGCCGGCGGTCTCATGTCATAGATTTATGGCATGTTAAAGAACCTTCCACTAATTACACCTGTGTGAAGCTAAATTGTATAGGTTAAGAATGTAAACAACGCTCTTGGGTTCCTACGCTCGTTGCCAAGAGCCGACTGCGGTGGCGTCTGATAGCTAAGTTCTGAACTAATAGTCGTCGACGATGGCATTTGGTGGCAAAGGTTGGAACTATTTGAAAAATTCATAAGTCTGCAGTCCTTACTTGAATTAAAAAACAGATAACACACACTAATGCAGTCATCACAATTAACACCGGTTATCAGACAGATTCTACACACACCCAAAGTACACGGTGCTACATGACCGCGTTGTCGCAGTCCCTAAACTTAAGAACCAACCAAGTAAAGTCGGCCACGTATTCACCTCAGCGGAAACAGTTAACTAAAAGGATATTTCTCTCCTTTCTTATTCAAACATCAAAACCACGATTCACTGATTTCGAATCACCACAAATACCTACAAATGCTTAAATCCTTGACTGAGATCTCTTCCGCAAAATGATAGTGACGAACGGGCTAAATCGAGGCAAGCAACCGATAAGTAGACCCGATGAGGCCCCTTGGACAAAAGAGCGCAAGCAAGCCTACTCACAAACAATAAGCGAATTCTGAATCCAAAAGAAATCGTAGTTCACTGCCAAGACAATCACAACGTTGTCCTCGGTGGCCCAAGAAAATAATTAAATAAATAAATAAATGAATGGATGCATGAATAAATAATAAATGATAAATAATAAATAATAATCAATAATAAATAATAATCAGGATATTATTTATAATTAATAAATAAAATTAGGTAGCTACATGAATAGTAGTATAAGGAGAAATTATGTCATCTCAGAATCTCTAAATGCATTTCCACTAAGAATATTGTGCTTCAATGTTATCACACCACGTCTGATAACGTGTGTTATTGTGGTGCAATTAAGGTGAGGATTGAGAAGGAGGTGGCCATGGCATTAAATTAGGTACCATCCTGGCATTTGCCTGGAGTAGAAGTGGGGTATTCCACGGAAAACTACCTCATGGATGGATGAGGTGGGTATCACACTCATCTCTTCTCAGTTTTACCTCAGGACGCTAAGTGTACCGCGTTACAGAAATCAGACCAGAATTAAAATTTCTTCGCAGAGCCGGGAATCGAACCTGAACCTGCAGTAGGATAGCCAAAAATGCTAACCCCTAGACCACGAGTTGATGATAAGAAACAATTGAACGATATTTCGATAGGAATGATTCAGCAAGTCACATTCTACTCATTATTCTACCTTGTTGATGATATTGTTTTAAGGGGTGGAACAGCGAGGTCATCTACCACGCATTCTACCTTCTAAAGTAAGTGAGCGCATAGGTCTCTGGGCATGTATTGAGACTCCTTGCTCCGATTGCCGGTTCTACCAAGAATCCTAATTCCGATCCAAGAATTGGAAAGGGCACGGTCGTTCACGTGAAACAAAACTAAGCCATCTTAGAAGTGGTGTTCAGTGGTTTACCACTTCAACTTCATGCGATGGCCAGGATGGCTCTCAACTTACGACTACAGCCGCTTCCTTTCAAATCATAATCTAAATTGCAAATACACACTCCAATACAGCCATCACAATCACACAGGTTATCCGACACGTCTCACAAACACACATGGCGGTACATGACCCTGGTGTCACAAAACCCCTAAATGAATTAACAACAACAATGCACAGGTTTCCGACGAAGACTCCGTAATCAAGGTAGAAAACTATCAAGTAAACAAATAAGTACCTGTGGGTTGAAAGAAAACTTCAAATAATGGTGATGGATTAACCTGCATGGTGGACTCCACCTCAAAATAATGAGGTGTTGAATGTTTCTACCGTGGTCCATCACTCGTCGTCAGTTATTAATGCCTCCATACAAACCTAGAATGTAATCGGCTTGGTTGTGTGATTTGATGTGAAACTCCATATAATACGAATATTAACACTTCATATGATAGTGGTTTGTATACCAACCATTATTATAAAGGCAATGTACAAGTAGAGGTGCTGATGCTTGAAACATTTTATTTCCTGGATATCATTGATCTACTGCAGGCCTAGTGGACAAAACAAAAAATAAAGCGAAAAAAAAATTAAAGCAAAAACAGAAATCAACACTAAAGCAAATGCATTAAAATCATATTTAAAAACAAAACCAATCAGTGACTATATCAAAACAAAGACAAACGACAATCAAAAATTTTAAATATAAAATCTAAGTAAAAAACAGAAAAGCCAAAACGAAATAAAAAATCAGAAACAAATTCAAAAGCATAAACAAAAGTAAAACAAAAACAACAACGTCAAAAGCACAATACTAAAACAAATAACAAAAAAAACATCAAAACCAAAATCAAAAGCTAAAGAAAAACAAAATCAATCAAAAATCAAAGGGAAAATGCAAAAGGCAAAAAAGAAAAAAAGAACACGAAAACACAACAACACTAAATCACACACAAAAGCAAAAAAAAAAAATCATAAAACCTGAAACAAAAGTAAAACTTAACTTAAAACTAAAGAAAACATTTGAAATATAGCTCTGTCCTATAGAGGGTTAAATCCATGGCACCTAATACTTATTTATTCTTACAACGTTAAGGTGCTCTACTATTAAAGTTAATATTAATATTCATACATTCCCATTGTCTTGCTAATTTTTGTATTCTAGGGAATTAATAAATGCAATCTTGAAATATATCCTCTTACATTCTAGACTTTCCTCTCCTCTCCTCTCTTCTTCATCACCTTAAGCCACCTATTTTCCCCTTGATGCACAGACCTCATCTCCGTCTTCATTACTTGGTCATCATGTTCCCCCTTCTCTCATTTTTCTCACTGTTCTTTTCATATCCTGAATTTTCTCCAGGGTAACCTTGGTCATCCATGATCCGTCTAAAACATTTCCTCCCTTTCGCTTCCAAATCCTCAGTCATAAGTTTCCCGTAGCGTTAATAGCCATAAAAGTTTTCCAACCTCGGGCAGTTGATAAATTGGGAAGAGGGGAGTCTGGGTATTGTATATGAGGATTCCAAATTTCTAATTAATTCCACGGCGAGGGTAATATTGTATGAGGAATTTTCTATTCTTTAATTGATTTAATCAGAAAGATTTTCTTTTAAAATGTTTTTCCTTTAATCGGAAGTCGTTTATAATTACTTTCCTCCACCATTCATTGAACTGAATAAACATTTTAATGCTTTGAAAATGTTGAGTAAGGGATTGGCATAGCATTTCAAAATAATTGCAGTGGTTTACTGAATCCGTATTATCTCGTTTTTAAGGGACAGATTAAACCCTCGTAAAACCGCTTGCTTGCATAGCTTAGTAGATAACTGGTTAATACGCTGGGATTTTGTCGAAAGGCATTCGGTATCGGTTCTCGTTCGTATCATTAGATTCCCCTACCTTGCGGACAGGTTCTTAATCACATTCATTCTCAACTCTTAAGCTTAAATCGCCAATAGGCGTCAATTCCCAAAACCTCCAGAATCCACGTGTCATAATTATCATCAACATCATCATCTCCTGTCTTTTTTTAGTTGATTGATTGTTTAATTAATTATTATTGGTCATAGGAGCCCCATTTGTTGAATGCAATCCATAATATTAAATACAATCCATAATATTAAATGAAAATACATAAAATAATTACCTTATAAGGTTAGTACTACATCTTATGCACTCACAAAGACTCTGTAACCATTTAAAAATATCCATAATAACCATCTAATAATACATAGTCTTACGGAAAGAATGCATGATGAAAATTATTAAATGTAAAACAACAAGTAGTTCCGTGAAGAACTATACGGCCTATTTTCATATATCCTACTTATGTTAACTGCCACTATCAACATACAAAATTTCAGATTGATTGCTGTAATAGATTCGTAGATATTGAGAACCAACTAAATATTTCGGATGGTCGCCATGTTGGATTTTATATATGTAGGTCCTAGAGTTATGTACTGTTACATGAAGATTATTGTGTACGTGTAGCATTCAAATTTCAATCTCATGTATTAGGACACACGAAGTAACAAGGGGATTTTAATATTCGCACAGCTGCCGTCTTGTGGTTATGAAAACAATTGAAATAAATTAGATGCCAGTGGATTAACATTCGTATAAGGATTTACTGTACCAAGTTTCACCGCAGCCTTTGATGGTTAAATTGCGAGAAACGTCCATGTGAATATATATATTTCGCGTCGCCGCCATGTTGGATTTGTGATCACCAGGTTATTTAAAGTCCTATAGGTGAACTTAAGATCATTGCCCCTATGAACATCAAAAAATTCAGTTTGATTGCTATAATAGATTCGTAGATATTCAGAGCAGTCTAAATATTTCGGATGGTCGCCATGTTGGATTGCTAAATGTTTAGGCCATAGAGGCATGTACCATTAAAGGAAAATTATTGCGTAGGTTCATTATTCAAACTTTCACTTCGATTGCATGAATACGACACAAGAAATAAAAACTTAATTTTATAATTCGCACAGCCGCCATCTTGAGGCTATGTAAACAATTGAACTAAATTAGATACCAGTGCATTACAATTCGTATAAACCTTTCCTGTACCAGATTTCATTGCGTTTGGAACATTAAATCGCGAGATAGGTCTATTTAAAATTTTCTCATTCGCTTGGCCGCCATGTTCGTTTTGTAGTTAACCGGTTTTGAAAGTCTTATAGATGAACTTCCAGTAGTGCCTTTTATCTCCGTACAAACTTTCAGGGTGATACCGCTAATAGTTTCAGAGATATAGAATGCCGGTGTAATATCTTGCACAGCCGCCATCTTGTGGTTATGTAAACAATTGAACGAAGTTAGATGTCGGTGCATTACAATGTGTATAAACATATACTGTACCAAGTTTTATTGCGTTTGGTTGGTTAAATCACGAGAAACGTCTGTTTAAAAGTTGCAAATTCGGGTGGCCGCCATGTTGGTTTTGTAGTTACCAGTTTTTCAAAAGTCACATAAGTGAACTTTAGTAGTTCCCTTTATCACCTTAATAAATTCCAGGGTGATATCGCGAATAGTTTCGGAGATATTGAATGCTGGTGAAATATTTCGCACAGCCGCCATGTTGGATTGGTGAGACGTAACAAAATTTGAAGGGCACGGTCGGGGTCGCCCGGAATAGTGCTATGAACTTATCGAGTTTCATTGAAATCGGTCCTACCGTTTAGAATTTATTAGGGGACACACACACACACACACACACATCTCTCTCTCTCACACACACACACGGACAAAAGTGATCTCATAAGCCTATTTTTTCAAAATTGAAAATAGGCTAAAAATACTGGAATGCAGCCGAAATAAATCAGAGACCTCTATGGACATCAAATTGGCAGGTGAAAAGCTGAAGGAAGTAGGAGACTTCTGTTACTTAGGAAGCAAAATAATGAGTGATGGACGAAGCAAAGAGAATATAAAAGAAGGTTGGATCAGGCAAGGAAAGCATGTCTACAAAAAAGGAATCTGTTGACATAGAATATAGATTTAGATATTAGGAAGTCATTTTTGAAAGCCTCTGTCTGGAGCATGGCGCTTTAGGGAAGTGAAACTTGGACTATTGGTGCAGCTGAAGAGAGGAGAATTGAAGCATTTGAAATGTGGTGTTACAGGAGAATGATGAAGATCAGATTGGTAGATAGGATTACAAACGAAGAGGTACTAAGACGAGTGGGAGAGGAGAGATGTTTCAGGCGGCTGCTAATGAAGAGAAGAGATTGGTTAGTAGGACACATACTAAGACAACCAGGAATAGCAAACTTAGTTATGGAAGGAAGGGTAGAGGACTAGAACTGTAGGGGTAGACCAAGGTTAGAATATGTTAAACAGATTGCCTCGGATGTAGGGTGTGGTAGCTATGTAGGGGTGAAACGATTAGCACAGGACAGGGAGGCATGGAGAGCTGCATCAAACCAGTCAAAAGACTGAAGACTCAAACAACAACAACAACAACAATACATCGGTAAGATGTCTCATGAGTACTGAGAGATGTGAATTCTGATACGCATGCAGATTATGCAAATTATATAGGCCTGCAACTCTGTATATTTATTAAGAAATATATTGAACTTTTGAAATAACAAAACAAAGATTCTGAGCAAAATACATTAAAATATTGTCATTTATGAACTTCTAATCACTGTCAGTGTCCCTCTCTGTATTATCAATAGTAAGGTTTCCGTACTTCTTTACCAGCTCTTGATACAATAACTTAAACTCACTATGGATACTATCTATATACTTAATTACGTTTCTTTCGTTTGGCACATTCGAAGGTGCTGTTTTGCAACTTCTTTAATTTCTTCCTATAATTCTAAGGACTTCCTCATGGAAACTTACGTTGTTTTGCACAGTACATAATGCGTAGCTGTCTAAATAACTCTTTTACTGTCTCAACTCATTTATGGTACAAAGTGGACTTGTGCGGTATTGCATCTCCTTCTTCAATTGTTAGGACCAGGCTGAGGTCTAAATGATAATTCAGTCCTTTTTGTTTTCTTATTAATGTTCTCGGAAAAAAATGGTGAACTGGTGATACAAATTTGAGTGCGGTTTCTTTGTATTCCTCACCCCTCAACTCACACTGTCGTGTCACTATAATGGAGGGGAGGCGTGGCGCGATGTTGGTGTACTTATGTTAGATGTAGCCAATATGGAGCTCACCTGTGTGGTAGACTGCCCGCTCAAAGGACCTTTCTAACCTCGCATGCACGTAACTATTCCATTGTGCGTAGAGACTTATCTGAAGCTTTGCTGTTTCCTGTTTCTTCTTTTATGATTTTCACATTGTTTGTTTGTAAAGAAATCTGACATCGTGAGCCAGGGTGGTTCGCTACCGTGATTCATCGATGACTAGACTCCTTCTCTCTCTCCCTGATGCGCGACCTACCAATTCCGTCAGACTTGCACCTGTTCTGGATCTGATACTAAAGGCCTGCCTGCCGGAATACATAGGGAAGTCTCTGTAGAGCTGAGCAAAAGCCGTCAAATATCCTCTGTTTGTAGTGGTATGACATCAAAGTACATTTGTTGGAGAAAGGAGCAGATGGTGTATGATGAAGGAATTAGTAAATAGAGAAATTGAATGACCACCTCCTAATTCATGCGCGATAAGAAATATTGTACGGTATAGTATACAGTATATTATAGAGTACAATCAAACATTAAAAGTGGCATTCTATTCTTGAGAGTACGTTACACAAGTGCAATATTTATGATTCGTGTGTATTCAACATCAAACAAGTTCAGAAGTAAACAGCCTCTTTTCTTATATCCTACTTATGTTAATTGCCTTTATCAACATACAAAATTTCAGTTTGATTGCTGTAATAGATTAATAGATATCGAGAGCCATCTAAATATTTCAGATGATCGCCATGTTGGATTGTTATATATGTAGGCCATAGAGTTATGTGCTAATTGACGGTGATTATTGCGTAGGTTCATTAATCATACGTTGACATTGATGGCCGCCATCTTACGGCTATGTAAACAATTGAACTAAATTAGATGTCAGTGCATTAAAATGTGTATAGACATCTGCTGTACTATGTTTCACTGCGCTCGGGTGGATAATTCGCGAGAAAAGTCTATGTAACTGTTTCAACTTCGCTTGACCGCCATATTCTTTTTGTACCTAACAGATTTTTGAAAGTTACATAGGTAAACTTCTAGTAGTGCCGTATATCACCGTTTTAAATTTCAAGGTGATATCAGTAATAGTTCCGGTGATATAGAATGCCAGTGACATATTTCTCACAGCCGCCATGTGTGACTGGTGAGATGTAATAAAATTTGAAGAGCACAGTCGTGCTTAGACGAAATAGTACTATGATCTTACCGAGTTTCATTGAAATCGTTCCAGTCGTTTAGATTTTATTAGAGGTGGGGGCACACACACAGACGCACACACACACGCACACGCACACACACACATACCCACACACACACGGCCAAAAGATGATCTCATAAATGAAAATAGGCTGAAACATTAGGCAATCAGTCTATTGCAGCTGTATTACCAACAATGAAGACGTGTTAATTGATAGCCTTGCTTAAAACAACTGTTAAAATGTTACTGAACATGCATCGTTTTGCATATATTTGCATTCTTCTGACTCAAAATAAAACACTGACTATACAAAGTCAAGAGCCATCATAAGAAATTAAGGCATTTCAGTTGATTTTTGTAGATAATTTCCTAGTTTGAAGATGTTAAGCTCAAAGTTCGTGCTTGATCAGTTTAGTAGTATGTTTTGAGCATAACTTTAACAGTATATAAGCGTGATTAACCTTAACTTCAGCGGCAGAGTTCTGGGGATCCTCAAGGAGATTTTGTTGCTTCCTACATCTGCCGCATGACTCATCTCATTATTGAAACTCCCACGTAAATTCCGTTGGAGAACTGAGTAGAAGTTGACTGTGTTTTGTAGGCTACTGAATTGAAATATACTCGTGAAGCGAAATATTTTCAGGCTTATTTGGCTCCATTATTGCAAGTTATTTTTATAACCCTATTGCAATGAGTATACAAATAACACATTTATTTCGTGTGAATTGTGTGATACGCAAATTACCGTAAGGGCAAAAGTAAGATGTGTCAGCCTCCCATGGGTTCACATCTAGAGGGACGTGGGTTGGCGACCACGGGACCTAAGATGAGTCCGGCATTGCTTCCACTTTCTCCTCTCTGTTATCTTTCCTGTCGGTCTCCCTTTGTCAACTCTTGTTCTCTTCTGACCCCGACGGTATTAGGGTATCCGAGGCCTAGGGAGTCTCTTCCTTTCCCGCCTATATTGGCCCTTCTCTCATCCTTCCGGATCCCTCATTCTTCGAGGGTTCCGCTTCCTTTTTCTTTTACATTTTGTACGTCTTTTCATTTCCAATTACATTTTGTACGTCTCTTCAATTAAAATTCCGTTTTGTGAGTTTTTTTCAAACTGAATTGCATTTAGTAAACATTTTGATTTTCACTTGCATTTTGTGAGTATTTTTTGAATTTCAATTGCATTTTGTAAGTATTTTCAACCCCACTTGCATTTTGCCGTCATTTTCAATCTAAATTGCATTTTTGCAAGTACTTTGAATCTAAATTGCGTTTCGTGGGTATTTTGAAATCCAATTGCATTTTGTAGGTATCTTCAGCCTATATTGCATTTTGTAATTGTTCTCTATATAAATTGCATTTTGTGAGTAGCCTATTCTGAATCTAAATTCCATATTTTGCGTATTTTCACTCTGAATTCCATTTTGTAAGTTGGTTGGTTGGTTGGTCCTTAAGTTTAGGGGCTGCGACAACGCGGTCATGTAGCCCCGTGTACTTTGGGTGTGTGTAGAATCTGTCTGATAACCGGTGATAATTGTGATGACTGTAATAGTGTGTGTTATCTGTCTTTTTTAATTTAAGTACTTCAACTTAGAATTTTTCAAATAGTTCCTACTTTTGCCGCCAAGCGCCACCGTCAACGACTACTAGGCCAAGTTCGAAACTCAGCTACTAGACGCCACCGCAGTCGGCTCTTGGCAACGAACATAGAAACCTAAGAGCGTTGTTTACATTAACCTACCCAATTTAGCTTCACACAGGTGCAATTAGTGGAAGGTTCTTTAACATGCCATAAATCTATGACATGGGACCGCCGGCTTTACTTCCCCTCCGAAGGAAGGCATACTGAGGGATTTTTAACGCTCATAAAAAATCCGACGGCTTCGGCTGGGTTTGAACCCATTTTGTAAGTCATTAGCCATCTAAATTTACCATTTGTGAGTATTTTCAATTTAAATTGCATTTTGTAAACATATTCGGTGTCACTTGCATTTTGTAAGTATTTTCAATCTGCATTGCTCTTTGTAAGTATTTTGCATCGCGGACGCCAACATTTTGTGAGTGTTTCAAATTTCAATTGCATTTTATAAGTATTTTCAATCATTGGTGGTACTTTGAATCTAAATTGCATTTTGTGAGTATTTTGAATTTGAATTTTATTTTGTGAGTATGGTCAATCTACATTGCATTTTGTAACTCTTTTAAATCTACATAGCATTTTGTGGGTATTTTGAATCAACTTGCATTTTGCAAATATTTTGAATCTAAACTCCATTTAGTGCGTATTTTGCATCTAAATTCCACTGTGTTAGTCTATTTCCTTTTACTTGCCTTTTGTGAGTGCTTTCAGTCTAAGTTACATTTAGTACGTGTTTTCAGTCTACCTTGGTTTTCGTTATGGTATCCATTTCATTTTCATTTTCGATATCAACAAGACAATTAGGGGCTGATAAACTCGATGTTTGCCCCCCTAAAACAACAATTAGCATCATCATCAAGATGTGTCAGAACTGCATAAACTGAATAGAAAGAACTCCAAAATGTATATAACAAATCACGTGTGACACAATATTTGTAGTCAACTATTTACCTTCCATTCATGTATATTTCGTTGTTTGTAAAATGTATCCATTGCATGTGAGTTAGTTTAACAGTGCCATTTAAATGTACCGGTAATCGTTTTTTTTTCTTGTGTGTTATTTTACGTCACATTCCTCACGTCTTTAGTGCTCCAGGTATGCATTCACGAAAATGGTCTTTGAACACTAATTTTCTGATTGTTTGTTTAAATTTTGTTTCGAAAATAGGTGTACGTTTCTCTGAAAAGAAGCGTGCTATTATGTTTTCTTGTTTCCACATAAAACTACAGCTTCTAAACAATAAACTGGAATTTTTATATGTGCGTACACAAATTATAACAATTTAACAGTTAAATAAATGGTCATTTTTTTAAAATCCCATGGGTGAGATCTGAATGACAGAATTAAATATTTTTCTTTGTCTATCATATACCACGTTATCCATCATTCTCATACAGTGATTTTTGAGCCAGACTTGCAAAGGAATCTGTGTAAAGTTGCGCCAAAATTTGATGTGATCCTGAACAATTAATGATGTGTTTCTGTCATTCTGAAAGAGACCACTGTTCACTGATCGTGTGAATGACGCGAGCGCTAAGGCAGCAGCTCAGTTAATGAAGTCCTCCGAGTCGGGAGATGCGACGTGAAGCGCCTTGCCGTACGGTGACGCGTTCAGTATCGGCGTCGAGCCTACAAGGTGAGAAAAGAATAGAAGACTGCTGGCAAGCAAGGAAGAGGAGGCGTCGCGTGGTATTGATTGCAACTTAGCGCGGGGGGCGGGGGAGTAGCAGCTACTGGAAGAGAAGAGGAGGGTTATGAAGATCGATGGGCGGCCAGTCGAGTTCCAAGGGGAGAGCAAATCTTCTGCTGGTCCCTAGGGGGTCGTGAAAGGGGTTGCGCTGGAAATTGAGGTGTGGTGAAGAAAGGGCTCGGTTAGGGAAGGTGAGGAGTCAGCATGTGGGAGGGGGTTGAATGATGCATGCATCGCGAGATGAGGAGAGAGGCGACTTCCCCCACCATCCAAATGCCGGAGACATGTCTTTTCAATGTGCTGTATACTCTGCCATGGAGAGGAAATTAAATATTAAACTGTTTGTGAGAGGGTACAATGCTTTGCGGGCGTGGGAAACTGTGTCAGGGATCACAATTCAATCTGCAGAGCGAGATAAAGATATAGGCTGCCACTATATTCAGTCAATGTAATAGTACTCGTATTTATATCCATGAATAACCCCTGTCGATGATTTCAGTAAGAGCTTACTCTCTTACTTGCTTTCCTTTTCGTTTTTGTGCAGGTCTTCCAACCAACACTCGTTTGTAATTCTCATCTTCAATTCCTATTTACGTCCTTCCCTCACAGATTTCTATGCCGTAGTACACATTCAACTATTAGTACCATTCTTGTATTATCAAATTACATTTTAAAAACTCATAAAAACTTCCGAATTCGCCCCATAATTCTCATCTTGAATTCATATCCACGTCCTATTTAAATCTAAAATAAAAACAAGAAAAAGCAATCCCGTGGCACGACAGCCCATTAAGGATCATGGACTATCGACCAAGCGACCGCTGCCCAGCCATTATGCCTTCAGGTCGCGAATTGACGCGTGGTTGGGTCCCTTCAGCCATTAATCTTGGTTTTCCTGACCGGGGCGTTGCCTTACTTGCTATTAAATTATCCTTACAAGGCTAAGTGCATCCTGATTCAGCCTTCATATCAGTTTGTAAAATCTCTGATGGATTCGGGTCAACCTGGGGCCACTGGGTAAGAGGCAGACGCGCTACCCAAACACCACGGGTGTCTCAGGATAAGTGTCTTACAATAGCAGCTCACGAAGTGTCCCTGTGATGGAACAGGTCTCTGTGCTTTGTGTTGTACGTTTTGATTATTGTATATTGCAGGCCTTTTCATTGTTGTGAAGGTATTTTCACTGAAACAAGGATGATTGGAGCAACAAACTGAATAAATCATAATTACTTTATTACTCTGTAAAGAGCCACCGGAGACCACTGGTCCTCCACACCACTCGGAGAGCGTCCTTGAGTAACCTCCAGGCGTTTGTCGCTGGAGTTTGTATTTATTCTGTATACACTTATAATCCCTGACATCAATGTGTAAACTTGGCATTAGTACTTGGAGAAAGAGTTACCCAGATTGCTCTCATTCCTTTTTCAAATGACTTTTTTCAAATATTTAAGGAAGGAAAAAAATAAATGAAGAGGAAATTCAACCTCTGAAATATTCAGAAACCAAGTTTGGTAGAACCAACCAAGAAGGTTTAATTGAATAAATGTTCATATGAACTAAACCCATCATTGAATTTCACATGAGCTAGTAGTGTGTAAATTATTCGTTAATGACACAATTTCATAACTTAACACTGTTAAGAATTATCAGACCTGCATCATTCATGAGATGTTATCTCGTGAGTTATTTGCCATGTGTTGTTATTTGTTTTCAGCCCAACATGAATATAATGAACTCTTATAATAACTATAACCATATTAATAATAATAATGTGATACTCCTTAATACCCCGTGACATTGGGCTCGAGTTACATAATATTTATTCAAGGACATTTACCGACAGTTCCCACAAATTTTATGACCACCACGTTTACCTGGCATACATCCACTTCATTGTTTATGTGACTTGGTGTTGATGTCTATAATCCACCACAAGTTCTGAACGCCATATATCGGTCTATAACGACGTGTAATTTTACGTGAACGTTAATCTCGTAACCAGAAGCCACGGAAACTCCTCTTTAGATGGAATCAGAACCACTTAATGTGCCATTTCGCCTTGAAACTCCCACATGCATTAACCGGAACTAGAACCCGATCCACCTTGATAGGAGGCAACAGCTTAACACTGCGCCAACATTCCCTTTGGCTCAGTATCTCGGCAGAAGTTCTTCCTTTAGTTGTTAAATCGATCCCCAGTCGAGCTGATGTGCAATTGCGAGCTTATAAAATAAGCATCTGAGTTGAGAGCGGAAGTTAGTTCTATACAGCACTGACATAAATTCCTTGCCACACTTTTATGTTACTTGATGCAGGGTGTCAGGAAGGCTGTAGTTACGTAATGACAAATGGGGTGTATTATATACGTTAAAGAAATTATGTGAGGGCTGCATTAAACTTTAACCCCTGTTCTCAACCTAGGTGTTCATTTCATAAACTCGTGATTGTACCTATATGAGTCTTCTTCTTCTCTTCCTTTCTTTCTTTCTTTCTTCTTATGGTCAACGGTTCGTTGTGAACTTTGACCTCTTCACCAATCTTTCGTCAGTTATCCCGATCTAACGCTAGATCTTTCAAATTACTATAGCCTTTTTCCCGAAGGTGTTCATTGACTCCATCCACTCACTTGGTTCTCAGTGTATCGCATCCTCTCTGTCCCCTTGGATTTGAATATGTTATCTTTTTAGGTGCTCCCGTGCCACTTATCATTGTTACGTGCTGGGCCTTCGTCAAACTTGCTGTATTCACTATACTTCTAATAAGATGATCTGTTATAATTGGTGTACAACCTCATGGTTGTACTTTCTCCTCAATTTTCTCATCCACAAATTAGGCCCATGGTTCTTAGAAGTATCTTTCTTTCGAATGCATCCAGTATTCCGATATATTTTGCTGTTAACGGTCAAGTTTTCAAAGCAAGCACTGGTCTTACAAGTACTTTGTAAATACTTACAGTAGACCTACATGAGAATATCATCAAATGGCTGCTTGTAATATTATCTCTGTACCCAAGCACGAGTACAGTAGATATGCCAGGACATGGTCGATGTTGCGTTGCCAGATCATATCTTCGAATCCTCATGGGGTTCGGTGATTGTTGGTTCTTCTTGGTTTTGTTACAGTATAATGTTGTGGTCAATTCGTATTAGGGGCTTGAGACATCTTCGGTCATCAGTTCCATGTAGACTACTTGGGTGTGTACATTTTGTCCTATAACCTGTGCTTCTGTGTGGCTGTAGTAATGTTGTAGCTAGTGGCTTCGGTGGCGTAGTTGGTAGCATGCTGAGCTTCTATGCCCAAGATCGCGGGTTCAAACCCGGCCGAAGTCGTCGGATTTTTTAAGAGCATTAAAAAACCCTCAGTATTCCTTCCTTCGGAGGGGAAGTAAAGCCGGAGGTCCCATGTCATAGATTTATAGCATGTTAAAGAACCTTCCACTAATTACACCTGTGTGAAGCTAAATTATATAGGTTAAGAATGTAAACAACGCTCTTAGGTTCTTACGTTCGTTGCCAAGAGCCGACTGCGGTGGCGTCTAGTAGCTAAGTTCTGAACTACTGTAGTAGTCGTTCATCGTGGCGTTTGGCTTCAAAACTAGGAAATAATTGAAAAATTCAAAGTCTGCAGTCCTTACTTGAATTAAGAAAACAGATAACACACACTAATACAGTCATCACAATTAACACCGGTTATCAGACAGATTCTACACACACCCAAAGTACACGGGGCTACATGACCGCGTTGTCGCAGCCCCTAAACTGAGGAACCAACCAACCAACCAGTGTGTGTAGCTGTAATTATTAGGGTTGGGGATGAGGTAGGTGTCCCGGGAAATAAAATACGGTAGGCCACAATCCCAGTGTTTGCCTGGAGGAAGTGTGGAGAAAACCCTGGTAATACCACTATCAGTGCTGGGATTCGAAACTCCGACCTCCACATTTGTTGCAGCTTCGTTGGGGTCGTTGTGAGCGATTTAACGCGCTCGACTGCACCTCGGGGTAGTCACAGGTTAAAGCTGAGACATTTCCAGGGACACCTGTACCAAACCTTGGCCACAGTAATTGTTATAGTGGTTTACTTGGCTGTCATCCCTGAGATCCGTTTTTAGCCTACTTTTCACATTTTGCAAAAATGAGGAAAAAGTAGACTTATGAGATCGGGCAAATGTGTGTCTGTCTGTCTGTCAGTCTGTCTGTCTGTCTGTCTGTCTGTCTGTCTGTCTGTCCTTCTGTCTGTCTGTCTGGCTGTGTGTGTGTCCCCCCCTATCAACTCCTAAACGGCTGCAGCAATCGAAACAAAATTTGGTAGGAGTAAAGATCTATACCTAAATATCTCACGGCCATATTTGAAAATGATGTCAGTGCTACCAACTGCTAAAAAATCGCAATTGAAATTTGAGCTCCATGTTGGATATCTTGGAAAGTATGAATGGGAGCTATTTCAAAATTGGCACACGTACAGATCATAATATTTCAGTTTAATTTCCAGGAGGCTAAACATGGCAGTGTTGCCAAAATGATTATAAGCCTCCTGATAGGTCCAATTTTTAAATGCATATAACTTCTACACTATCAATTGGAATTCAACCAAATTTCGTATGTTGTATGTGTACATAACCAGATATGACTGAGCGTATTCTTCAGACCTACCAGGGCTGCCAACTGTTAATAAATGCTCCTAATTTATTTTATCCAAATACCAATATATCAGAAAGTATGCAAGCCGACAGCTTTAAACTATGCACACGTATAGTCCCTGACATTCTATATTAATTTGGAGTAACTTATATACATCAGTGCTACCAACATGATTCTAAGCCTGCTGACAGGTCCAACTTTAAATACATGTAACTTCCATACTATCATTTGGATTTCAACCAAATTTCGTATGTGCTATGTGTACCATAACAGATATGACTATGCGTATTCTAAGGAGCAACCAGTGCTGCCAACTGTTAATATGTGCTGTCCCTATTTTTGTTACCCTAATATCAATATATCAGAAAGTATGCAAGCCAATAGCTCTAAACTTTGCACACGTATAGTACCTGGCATTCTAGACGAATTTAGAGTAACTAATATACGTCAGTGCTGCCAACATGATTCTAAGCCTGCTGATAGATCCAATTTCAAAATGCATGTAACTTCTATACTAACTAATGGATTTCATTCAAAATTGGCACAACAATAGATCATATTATTTCAGATTATTTCTGACCAATACATGCATGACATTGTTGCCAACATGATCTTACGCGCGCTGTTAGATCCAATGTTTAACTGCATGTAACGTCCATGCTATTCATTGGACTTCAACCAAATTTTGTATTTTGTACCTTAAGAGATGGAACTAAGAATATATTCAGTCATCAGGGCTGCCAACTGTAGTGCTCTATTAGGATACATTATGCCAGGTATACAGTATTTCGAACTAATTGGAAATTTCGATATTAGCAACTTAATTTCGTCATTATTCTAGATAGGTTCATATTCTGTAGATTAATCATTGGCATGAAAAGTAGGCTGTATAGTTCTTCACGGAACTTCTTGTTTAGCCTACTTTTCACATTTTGCAAAAATGAGGAAAAAGTAGTCTTATGAGATCGGGCAAATGTGTGTCTGTCTGTCTGTCTGTCTGTCTGTCTGTCTGTCCTTCTGTCTGTCTGTCTGGCTGTGTGTGTGTCCCCCACTATCAACTCCTAAACGGCTGCAGCAATCAAAACCAAATTTAGTATGAGTAAAGATGTGCACCGGAATAGCTCACGTCCATATTTGAAAATGATGTCAGTGCTACCAACTGCTGAAAAAACGCACTAGAAATTTGAGCTCCATGTTGGATATCTTGCAAGGTATGCATGGGAGCTATTCCAAAATTGGCACACATGTAGATAATACTATTTCAGTTTAATTTCCAGGAGGCCAACCATGACGGTGTTGCCAAAATAATTGTAAGCCTTCTGATAGGTCCAATGTTTAAATGCATATAACTTCTACACTATCAACTGGATTTCAACCAAATTTTGTATGTATTATCTGTACATAAACAGATATGACTGAGCGTATTCTTAAGAGCCACCAGGGCTGCCAACTGTTAATAATTGCTCTCTCTATTTTTTTTATCCAAATACCAATATATCAGAATGTGTGCAAGCCGACAGATTTAAACTATGCACACGTATAGTACCTGACATGTTTGATTAATTTTGGAGTAACTTATATACTTCAGTTCTACCAACATGATTCTAAGCCTGCTGATAGGGCCAATTTTTAAATACATGTAACTTCTATACTATCAGTAGGATATCATCCAAATTTCACATGTGCTATGTGTAATATATCAGATATGACTATAAGTATTCTTCAGTGCAATCAGGGCTGCCAACTGTTAATAAATGCTGTCTATAGTTTTTACCCTAATATCAATATATCAGAAAGTATGCAAGCCAACAGCTCAATACTTTGCACACGTATAGCACCTGACATTCTAGATTAATTTGGAGTAATTAATACAAGGCAGTGCTGCCAACATGATTCTATGCCTGCTGATAAGTCCAATTTTAAAATACATGT
Organism: Meconema thalassinum; assembly: GCA_946902985.2. Lineage (NCBI taxonomy): Eukaryota > Metazoa > Arthropoda > Insecta > Orthoptera > Tettigoniidae > Meconema > Meconema thalassinum. Next base: position 1,910,228,840 of record OX336388.2, on the reverse strand, counting down.
AACTTCTATACTAACAAATGGATTTCATCCAAAATTGACACAACAAGATATCATAATATTTCAGATTATTTCTGACCAGCACACGCATGGTATTGTTGGCAACATGCTTTTACGCGTGCTGATAGATCCAGTGTCTAACTGCATGTAACGTCCATTGGACTTCAACCAAATTTTGTATTCTGTACCTAAAGAGATGGAACTAAGAATATATTCAGTCACCAGGGCTGCCAACTGTAGTGCTCTATTAGGCTACATTATACCAGGTATATTTTGAACTAATTAGATATTTCGATATTACCAACTTAATTTCGACATTATTCTAGATAGGTTCATATTCTGTAGAATAATCATTGGCATGAAAAGTAGGCTGTATAGTTCTTAACGGAACTTCTTGTTTCTATAGAAATTTCATTTAAGTCGGAAGTTGGAACAGGGTTCTTTCAGCCTCGTGTGGCAAACCAGTGATTCCCACCTCAGTAATCGTAAAAGTGGTTTTGCATGGTTTCAACCTTCTACTCAAGGCAAATGCCTGGATGGTTCCTAACAAAAGACCACGACCGCCTCCTTCCCAATTTGAACTTCACTTACAAATACACATAGTACCTTAGGCACCACATTAACACAATATTGAGAAATCGTCCTTTTCAGCCATGGCACCAATTGTCTCATGAAGGTGATAATGTATGCTGATTTACTGACTGCATAGCGCAGCGTACAACAACGATAATGATAAATGTTTTTTGTTTTTCGTTGTTCGTTTTTCGTTTTTTTATTGTCCTTGTTTTTGTTTAGTTTTCTGATTCTTTGTTTTTTGTTTTTGTTTCTATCAGGCATTTAGCTGATAATAAGAAACATATGTCCATTCGATAACACATAATTCTTTCAAATTATAAAATACGAGTAGTCAAGAGGATTTTTTCTTACACTCCAAATTGATTCTAACAAATAACAGAACTGCTGTTAATTGATTATGCAGGCAACACTGAAAAGAAGTACTAACATTTCGACATTAATTCTAACCGAATGCAATAAGTGCTCTGATTGGAGGCAAACACAAAGAAACTGTACGTAGACTATCACTGAAAAAGACGAAGCTGATTCCTGTTGAATGTTTATTGTGTATTGGGATTACACTTATATTCTATTTTTTTCGTTCATATTTTTGTAGGTGTAAGCCTCCGTGGCTTAGGCGGCAGCACGCCGGCCTCTCACCGCTGGGTCCGTGGTTCAAATCCCGGTCACTCCATGTGAGATCTGTGCTGGACAAAAAGGAGGCAGACAGGTTTTTCTCCGGGTACTCCGGTTTTCCCTGTCCAAATTTCATTCCAGCAACACTCTCCACTATCATTTCATTTCACCTGTCATCCATTTAATCATTGCCCCAGAGGAGTGCGTCAGGCCTCGGCAGCCGGCACAGTCCATATCCTCGCCGCTAGATGGGGGCTTCATTCATTCCATTCCTGACCCGGTCGGAGACTGGAAGCAGGCTGTGGATTTTCATTCATTTTTGCAGATTTTAAATCAGTTATTGGGAAGCTGTTAATTATGGAGAGTTGAACGATCTTTGCTCGATGTTGAACATCTGGAACATTTCTGCCTCATCGTAGTAATCTCTATGTGGTTGAGCAGCCTCAGCCTTACCACTTTCCATCACTAACACGTGACGCCCCGTGAGTCCACAAGCCATGTGCCCTCTGATGATAGCGCCAACAGAGCACACTTTACTAAGCGGACACTTTAGCACGTCGTCTCATCGTCAATATTTGTTTACTACCTGCAGGTGTTACAGCGTAACGAACGTCATTATCATTGTTACATGCTGTTTTTGATCACTTTGACCTACTCTTGATCCTCCTAAATCATTCATTTCTAACGGAAGGAATAGACCTATAGCCAAGAGCTGCATTAAAGTAATAAATCAGGGGCAGATGACCTCGTAGTTCCGCCCCTTGACCTCAATAACTAACTACTAAAGTAATAAATCGGAATTCCAATCTTAAAAAAGTCAAATTAATCACGCACAAAAACACATGAAGAAGATGACCATGATGTCCTCATCCACTGAAAAGAATGAACAACAATACAATAATACTTCAATTTCATTGCATTTTAAATATGAAGCCAGTTTGTGTGAATATGCAATATTGTATAAAATCTTGTTGGAAGTCAAGCGATTCTAGACTGGCGTAATATTGGTGCACATAACAATAAACTTATATGTTTACAAAGAGTAGATTCCAAAAGGAGTTTTTGCTCGCGATACGTAAGTCTCGTAGATCTTCGCTAGCAATTTCAAGCCAAGACTCCTAAGTCTCAAAGTATCCTTGTTTAAGAAACGTATCACGTAGACGTATCGGCTCTTGATGCTACGGGTTCTATTTCAACAGTGACAAGAGAGGAGTCTCGTCTTGTTCGCAGACAGTCGATGTTCGGAGTTATGTAGGTCTGTGTATGTGTTCTTTATTGCCAGACAGATATAATCCACGAGTGACAATAATGTAATAATACATAATAATATTTTAAAGTATAAACAAGACATAGACAAATAACATGAATACAAATAGAAATACGGTTATCTATCAATATCCACAACCATACAGACACGCACTCAAACATCTTGGAAGAAATATACCTCAACTTTAAATTCATTCATACAATCCCAATGTTCAAGAAACCTTAAAATATTTATTTACAGAAAATTAAAAACTATCCACAGTAAACGGAAAACTGGAGACACACAAACTATACACAAAAAGGCAAAACACATAAATGAAAATATAGGAAGAAATATTTCAGAAACTGAAATAAAAGGAATTCACAAAAGAGACATCTGCGTATACCTAAACGAAGGCGGGATATACAATTGTAAAAGGGAAGTTTGTGCTAGCAACTAGGGAGTTTCTTTGACACGTAGCCGTTAAATCACGCACCACGACTGCGTTGAGGGGCTGCAGCACTTCCGGAGATTGGAGGTTCGGATTCTGGCACTGACACTGCCTAACCTGAGTGTGGTTTTCTCTGAGTCCTTCTGCGCTAAATCTAGACAAATGCCTGGATAGTACCTTACTTCCGGCCCCAAGGCACCTACCTCATTCCCAACATTAAACAACTACAGTTACACACACTAATACAATCATCGCAGAAATACAGTTTATCAGACAAATTAAACACACACACACAAGTACACGAAGAAGATGACCAAGATGACCTCAGCCACTGAAAATAATGAACAACAATAAAATAAAACTTCATCCTATTTATAAAGAAATAATTTTCTTCAATATTGCTAGGGGTAGAAGGAAAGTTCATTGCGAAAATTTACTCAAAATGATGTCTTTTATCGCAAGGACGTTATTTTAGTTAAACCTCCCACACTTACACACATCGCTCTCCTATTCCCTTCCCAATTGATGTCTTAAAGCTACCTTTATCCATATAGATGAGTAAGAACGTAAGCTAAAATACAAATCGTAAATAACTCGTATGAAAATTTCATATAAATCTGATCTGTCGACGTTGTTTATGATCAGATTTGACGTTGAATAACACTTCTAAATTATGTGTATTACGGCTTTCACAGCCCGGATTATTATCAATAGTATCCATACTTTTGGGAGTATGGCGTGTAAAATAATAAACATAAATAAAATACATATACGTTTCGTGAGGGATCTTGACACTTCTCTCAATAGAAGGAAAGATATTGTTACAAAGTTTTTTCTTTTATAGAGTTGTAAAATGAGACAAAGTCCCTCACGAAACGTATAGGCATTTTATTTTTTTTAAATTCTATTGAAAAAGGAGGCAAGGATCCTTACAAAACATACAGGCATTTTTTAAATTATTTCACACGGCATAACATCAACAATATGGATAATATTAATTCTTCTAAATTGTAGCCTCCGTGGCTTAGGCGGCAGCCCGCCGGCCTCTCACCGCTGGGTCCGTGGTTCAAATCCCGGTCACTCCATGTGAGATCTGTGCTGGACAAAACGGAGGCAGACAGGTTTTTCTCCGGGTACTCCGGTTTTCCCTGTCAAAATTTCATTCCAGCAACACTCTCCACTATCATTTCATTTCATCTGTCATTCATTTAATCATTGCCCCAGAGGAGTGCGTCAGGCCTCGGCAGCCGGCACAGTTCATATCCTCGCCGCTAGATGGGGGCTTCATTCATTCCATTCCTGACCCGGTCGGAGACTGGAAGCAGGCTGTGGATTTTCATTAATTCTTCTAAATTATGTTTTGTGTTCGTTTAATGTTTTGGGAAAATGGGCAGATAAATGTATACTCATCCATTTCACTTGACTTTTGTGTTTGAAGAAGAGATACTGGCCTATATTTTGTAGAATGACAGGTGGAGTCGATAACTCGATATGAAAGCACACCGTCGACAAATACCCGATATTGAGCCATATGTTGTTCTCTTGGGCTGGAAGTAGAATGTATTGGCAGAAAGGGGTATGCGTACCCCGACACTTCAGTGATATTGAATATAATAAAAGTCCTGGATATTGAAATGAATCCATGCGTTATCGCTAGGGAATTTTCTGTCGATCAATAGCCCTCCCCCTACATCCCTCTCCACGTCACTACACCGGCACATGGAATGTGTTATTTATTCAGGCATCACAGTCATTTTCGAAAGCCAGTAATAGGTCCAGAGCAATCGCTGTGATGATTACTCACTTGTTGTGATATTCTGCTATATTGCAAACTGAAAATGAAGAAGAATCGATGCTCGAAGCTATTCCAGTACTCTGTTCCCTGCTGACCTTCTTTTATACCGTACAAATAAATAAATAATTACATGAATTCATGAGTATATTAATGAGTTAATGAATGAATAAATGAATGAATGAACGAATACCTTTTACGTTAATGCCTTTGTTAACTCGTGTGTCTCTAAGGAGTACAAGTAGGCTATCCAGTTTTTGCCGTCGGAGGGGGATCAGGTTGCTACAATTAACTTTAAATTCCAACCTACTCGGTACAAGTATTCGATACTACAAACTCGTGCACAAGAAGCAATTGCAACAGTGAACGGAACCTGAGCCAGCAGAAAAGGAATCCTCAAATTTGATGGACGTCCGCATTTTGGTGCAAATCGTTCTGATAGATGTGTCTGTTAGGTAGTCAGCCCGAAGGCTGGTTGGATCCTCAAAAGACACCGCCGTTAGGTTATGTGGGTAGATACCCACAAAAACCCAAGGCAGCGCTATATTGAGGCGTACTAGGCAAGAAGAGGAGTGAGGTAGTTTGCCATTGCTTTCCTCACTGAGTCAGTACAGCAGTACTAACCCTATGAGTAGAAACTTTCACAGCATCCACAGGCACTGACTGTGCCCTGAATGTCATTACTAAGCACCACCCATACCTCAGTAGCTTCCATATAATCACAGCCATGAGTGAGACTGAGACATCGGTGAAAAGCCACATTTTACTCTCGCCTGTGCCAACAGACAAATGCAAATGTACTGCATTCATCAAGAGATGGCGAACCATAATTGAGGGTTTCCTTTGCTGTGCTCTTTTTAAATGCTATTGCACGTATTTGGCATAAACTAATATTTGTAGCTTGATAAAATTATAAACGGTGAGATCGGTCTGCTTTCCTCAAAAAGAGAGTTAGGCAGTAAAATTGTGAGATAAATTAGGTGGCCGAGAGCGTGTGTTTGTCGGTCCAATCAACCCTCCAGTATTAACTTCTGGATAGCTGTTCCAGTCATAGCGAAATTGTGGGAGTTGTCAGAAATCTCTCCCGACACACGTTTTCTATTTTCATTAGCACTGTTGCCATCTACGTGTTAATAATAGGTGGTACCAACTTTACAGTTAGCCTATAACTCATAAAATAATGACTGACCAGATATTGACCAAAATGTATACAAATATACTCGTAGCACGAACCATCAATACTCAATTCATCAGACTTGAAATCACCCCAGTCGATCACGTGTTTTTAACTGTTAGCAATAAATGGTACTAACCTTTAATTTACTCTGGAAAAGACTTACTCAATTGGGATCAAACAGTGCTCGAACTCAGTACGCACTAAATATGAAGATGAAGACATCGCTAGAAATATTTTCTCCGGTTTAAAACTCAAAATTACAATTTTCGAATTCACTGGATACAGGATATGTATATTATAATTATGCTTTATTCGTTGTACTTCAAGTAATGAAATGTGATGTGTTACCAATTACTGCAAGTTGAGGAAAGAGAAGGGAAAGGAAGGAAGCATGTAGCTTTAGGTCACCGTTAATCTCGCGATCTTGAGCCATGGGACGTCTATTATTACATGTAATCCGAACCACAGGACATGATATTTCTCTTCGAAAATGTCACATGCATTAACCAGAAATCGAACCCAGTTTGCCATGGGGAGAGGCAATCAACTTATACAATGCAGATTGTCCAATAATAACAACAATAATAATAACAACAACAACAATAATAATAATAATAATAATAATAATAATAATTCATTCATTTCGTATAGGCCATCTATGGACCGCGTCATTCCAACTGTCTCCAATTGGCTTTGATGTTTGCCCAGTACGCCCGCATTCGTTCTCGGTGGACTTCCTTCCGTTCCTGGGTCCAAATCTTTCCCGTTTTCAGCTTCGTTTTTTCTTGGAAACCTTGGCAAGTTTGAAGTTTCCTTTTGAGTGGGGCGCGCTCCTGGATGTCTGTTGGTGTAATCCCCACTTCTTTCAGATGTTTATCCAGTTCAATGAACCAGGCCCATTTGGTTTTCCTCTCCTGAAAGTAAGTTATGTTGCGGTTGGTCATTCTCGCTGGGCTCATTCGTTTCACATGTCCAAAAAATGTTATCCTTCTCTTCCGGATGACGTCACTTATCTTCTCCACAATATGAGTATATAGTTCATGGTTATGCCGTCTTCTGTATTCCCCATTGTTTTTGATGGGACCCAATATCTTTCTCAAAATTTTCCTTTATTTGGCCTCCAGTTTTTCGACCAAGCCCTTTTTTGTTCATCGTGAGGCATTCAGAAGCATACAAGACCTCCGGACGGATGACATTGCAGTAATGTTTTAGTTTTGCGTTGAAGGATATTGACCTTTTCTTATAGATGTCCTTAGTTAAGTGGTAGGCCATTTCCATTTTGCTCATCTGTGATGTGAATGCTTCTTTCTCTGATACAGGTGTTATAATTTCTCCCGGGTACTTAAAGTTTGCAACTCGCTTAATTTTTCCTTGTTCCACAGCAAGGTGTTTGGGCGCCGGTACGAAATTAGTTATGAACACAGTCTTCTCAAAGGAGATCTGGAGTCCTGCCTTCACCGCTTGTGCACTAAGCGGATTAATCTGTTCTGTGGCTATCTCTAATGAATCAGAAATGATTGCAAGATCATCGGCAAAGGCTAGACAGTCAATTGTAATGTTCCGACTTCTGTATCCCAGTCGGTCTCCTTGTTTATTGAGTTCTTTACGCCACTCACGGATAACCTTCTCGAGGACACAGTTAAAGAGTATTGGTGAGAGGCCATCTCCTTGCCTTACTCCTGTCTTGATTTCAAAGGTGTCTGATATTTCGCCCCAAAACTTCACCTACGAGGTGGTGTTGGTCAGCGATTGTTGGATGATCGCTCTGGTTTTGTTGTCCAGGCCAAATTCTTTTAGGATTCAGATCAGGGTGGTGCGATCAATAGAATCATAGGCCTTCTTAAAGTCTACGAAGGTCACCACAAATTTCTTATTCCTGATCTTCAAATAGGAGAGGGTAGATTTGAGGTTTATAATCTGTTCGACGCATGATCGCCCTTTCCGGAAACCGGCTTGATATTCTCCCTGTTGTGGATCTAGTTGTTTCTCTGCTCTAGTCAGAAGAGATTTCGAGAGAATCTTATAGGTTATCAGAAATAATAATAATAATAAATGAACAAATGCCAGAATGTAAAATGAGGATTATCGTGGTCCCGATTAGTGAAATTGAATGAATGAATGAATGAATGAATGAATGAATTAATTAATTAATTAATAATAATACTCACGCAAAGCCACGGAAAAACTATCCAACCTCGCCGCAGACATCAGGAAACGAAGACTGAAATTCTATGGACACGTTCACAGACTCTCATCTTCAAGGTTAACTCACAAGATTTTGACATACTCTGGAAAACTGAAGAACGTATCTTGGATACAAGATGTTAAAAATGACCTGGAAAAGGCCCGGATAGAAACGTCAGAAATACTAGACAGAAATGTCTACCGTCAGAAGGTAAATAAATGGGTGGTACAGCCAGAGAATGAAGTCCCCAGAAGATCGGGGACGAAGTGGTCAGAAGAAAGGAAACAAGCGCACAGTGAAAGAATGAAAGCAATATGGTCTGTTAGAAAGGCGAATCATAAATGTAATGCGTGATCCAATAGGGTCCATACGCACATAATAATAATAATAATAATATTGTGATGGAAGCCATTTTTCAGTGTTGCCTTTGTAATCGAAATTTAATGTTTTTAGAGTCGGTCAACACAATTGTACCCAGTTGTATCCCTAATACTAAAAAACATGAGATTAAGTGTATTTAGTGAATTTATTATTAACATATAATTGTTTTCAGGATTAGGGAAATAATAATAATAATTGCGTCGTAATGATGATGATGATGATGAAGATCATCATCATCATAATGATGTTACTATAATGTATGTTACCTCTGATATAAATGCAGAATTCGCTCACCTTGTTACTGAACAGTCTCCACTACATCTGAATCACCATAAGGTGTGGATTATGTATGGTCTGGCGGCTAAGCAAGTCCTGTAATGACCCCCAATTACTTGAGTGCTTGACCAATGCGAAACGACTGACAATGTGACGTCGTTTCATAATTAGGGTTGAGAATGCGGTTCCTATAACAGCGAGAGATACGGTAACGAGCTCGCTTGGCTCGACAACGGTCATAAATTATTCAATAACAGTGTAAAAATTTAAATATTTATATTAGGTAAAATAACGAAGTCATTTCAAAGCATAAAGCAGGCAGGTTGTCCTTACTTTAGGTTATCTGCCACGCTAACAGGGACCGGGGATTTATGGCGAGCCTTCGCCAGTGGGTGTGTCTTACTTTAGAAGAGTTAATTACCTCTCGGGTGTCTCAAGGGACAAAAAAGGCGAGACATTTTTAATGTTAAAACAATGAGACATGGTGGTGTGAACGTTTGCTAGTCAACACCTTCGTTATTAAAGATTAAGGGAGACCTGAAATGGGAGTAGTCCAAGGTTTGGTTCCACTGACATGCCTGGCCACCAGAGTAAGGGGCGACACACCTCTCGATTTGGGCAGTGGATACATTCACGACCGACTTAATGAAGAACTTCGCTTCTAGCCTTGACAATCCTTTATTAAAAACGTATTAACGCGTTTGATTCATCTACGGGCTTTGCAACATCGTACTCATGTAGTATCGTGTACTTGGGTGTGTGTGGGATTTGTCTGATACTCTGTTTTATTGTGATGGCTGTATTGGGAGATATGGAACTGCGCCCATAATCAGTGGTATTTCCAGATCCTTTTAATTAGGCCGATTGAACTGCGCCCATAGTCAAGTCGGTTGTTAGCCCAAGGTCGGTTTAAGGGGAAGTGACGGACTGTCTTCCACCACTAGCTTCTGCACTGCTGAGAATAAGAGGTAGTCCCCCGTCCCGAAAAGCAGCTGTACTACGGGCCTCCGGGGGTGGCAGCTAATCATACTAACCACTACATCACAGAGGCGAATAATAATAATGATAATGATAATAATAATAATGATAATAATAATAATAATAATGAAAATAATGAAAATCCGCAGCCTTTTTCCAGTCATTGGACCGGGTCAGGGTTGGAATGAATGAGGCTCCCATCTAGCGGCGAGGATAGGCATTGTGCCGGCTACCGAAGCCTGTCGCACTCCTCTGGGACAATGATTAAAGAATGACAGATGAAATGAAATGATATTGGAGAGTGTTTCTGGAATAAAAGATGACAGTGAAAACCGGAGTACCCGGAGATAAACCTGTCCCACCTCTCCTTTGCCCAGCACAAATCTCACATGGAGTGACCAGGATTTGAAGCACGGAACCCAGCGGCGAGAGGCCGGCGCGCTGCTGCCTAAGCCACGGAGGCTACACTGCTACTACTAATAATAATAATACAACTCTCCCTAATCCACCATAAATAACTACCCCTCTAGTTTTGTTATACAATAAAAAATATAATAATCTTCCAAATGGTAAGATTACCTCAAACTAGATTATTAAACATTTGCAATAACAAAACTATTTTTAAAACTTTGGGATGTTTTCGACAACCTAACAATGTACCAGTTAATGCTAATATTGCGAAAACAAAAATCAAATATTAGTCTGTTTTGAAAACTGTACCTGTTTTATGTATCCCAGGCCAACACTAATCTCTTGTCCGCAATCTGGACAGGGTATATTTAGTTGTTCGCAATCTGGACGGTTTTTGAGTAGTTCGCAATCAAGACACAACCGATTTGAAATTAGTCAATTCAAATTTACACCACTTGACACAACATAATTCGGTAGAGGGGTGGAGGGAGGGAACCTACCTGACCGCTCTCAATGGGCGCAGTTCCACTGCCACTTTTGAAAGGTTTATGCTAATGACCAGGGTCATTAGTGAAGCTTGGGCGCAGTTCCATACAACACGCTGTATTAGTGTATGTATTTGTAATTCAGATGTTGATTGGGAAGGGGGCGGCGTAGTTTTAAGTTAGGAAACATCCCATCATTCACCGGGAGTAGAAGTGGGAAACCACGGAAAATCATCTCTAAGATGGCTGCAATTGTTATAAATATGAGCAAGTTTCCGCTAAAGAAGCTCACTGTCTATTTCAACAGTGGGAAATTTCTGTTAGAGTACTTTTCAAATTCTATATCGTTTGGCCGCATGAATCACAAACCTGCATTGCGATAGGCTAATAAATGAATTTCTTATTGGTTTGTGGTGGCTACCATAATTGGCTATCAGCTTCGAGGTTCACGTTTGACTCCTTGTCCTACTGAAGAATTTAGTTAAGGCCTGGCGGTCCTCTTCCTTCAGTACATGAAGTAGAAGTTGATTTAATGAGTGATATAGGGGTTTTGCGACATCGTTGTCATGTACCCCCGTGTACTTTTATGTGTGTGGAAATTGTATGATAACCTGTGGTGTTGCGAAGTCTGTATTAGTGTATGTATTTGTAATTCAATTGGGAAGGAGGTGGCCGTGGCTTTAAGTTAGGAGCCATTCAAGCATTTTCCTGGAGTACAAGTGGGAAAACCACGCAAATCCACCTCCTTATCCAGAGTTTTTCCTCACAAGGTTGAGTGTACCCCGTTCCAGCCCTCAAACCAGAATTATAATTTCTTGGCAGAACCGGAATTCAAACAGGGACCTCCGGGCGACAGCCAACAACGCTATTTGTTACACCACGAAGTGGTCAAGTACATGTGGCAAATTAAGAAAAAATTGTGATGTGATCACGCGCAGGACGTAGAAGTAGAAGTGGGAAACCACGGAAAACCACTTCCAGAATGGCTAAGGTAGGAATCGAACGCACCTCTTCTCAGTTTGGCCCCACGAGGCTGAGTGGACCTCATTCCAGCCCTCACACCAGTACAAATTTCTTGGCTATGTCGCTAATGGAATCCGGACTTCCGGGTGACTACCAAGAATGCTAGCCACTACATCACTCCTTGTGGTCTGTATACAGTATTTACCACCTACTTTAAGGACGATTAATATTATCAAAAATACTGATGGTTGAATCTTTCAGCGATATATCAACGAGTTTATATTTTTTTGTAAGAGTTATTTCTGAAAACCAAATATTAGACCTAAGGTGCTTGAAAAAAATATTTTTTAATAATAAAAATAAAAATTAAAGAGTGAAAAAAATTATTACAATATTTAGAATTATAAATGAACATGCTTGTAAAGATAAACAATAAATAAGCTCATAAGAATAAACATAATTTTATAAGTTATTCTTAATTTTGAGTTTATAAAAATAATATAAAAATTTAAATAAACAAGATATATATGAACATTGAGATGTTAAAGAGAACAAAAGTAAAAATTAATAATTACAATTCAGCTAAAAATATTGAAATGAAATTAAAATACAAATAAAATATTTTCATTAATATTCTGTCGCCTCCGTAGCGTAGTGGTCAGCGTGATTAGCTGCCACCCTGGAGGTCCACGGTTTTATTCCCGGCTTGTCACAAAATTTGAAAAGTAGTATGATGAATGGTACGGGGTCTACTCAGCCTCGGGTGGTCCAAATGAGTGGAGGGGGTTCAATTCCCACCTCAGCCATCCTCGAAGTGGTTTTCCGTGGTTTCCCACTTCGTCTTCGGGCAAATGCCGGGATGGTATTGTGCCCTTATTTCCAAATGAGATGTCAGCCAATATCCGAAGATGAAATGGATCACAGCTTCAAGTAGTACCCGGCTACAATAACTACTGGAGGCTACCAACTGGCCTAACACACACTGGAATAAGGAACGTAAATACATAGGCTACTACTCCATAAATGCTATGGTTCTACACTACTAGGTTCGGATACTGAAATGCGGGAGCATTGAGACACTCACATTTCAGGGCGCAACGGGAATAGGTTAAAGGCTCAGGCCACTAAACTACAACCATTGCATTTTCACGTTAAACCCCCACTACGATAAATCATAACTCGAATTTCTATAAAAGACTGCAAGCATACTCAAATACGTGCTTTGAAGTTTACAAATAAAAAGTCAACAAATCTTCCCCAAATCTAAACCAATGTTACAACATGAATCGCAAAACTCTTTAAATCATACTAAAAGATCGTTGTGCACCAATGGTGTATCATTAAAATAACAAAAACTCAAAAAATCCGGATCGTTACTAAGAATGCTTTACATGTTTAAATTCCGACGAAAACGAAGTTAAATAGCGATGGCCTGTCGCTATAAAAATCGCAATATGTTACTCTATACATGATATCCTGATTCCTAATCCTAAATCCTAATCCTAATCTCAAATGAATGTAATGAATAATGAAAATATTAATGTTCAAATAATCAATAGCATTTACATTATGTGCAAGTTAAGAAACATTTTCTACCATAAATGTCTTAAAACCACCATTATTTACTTTTCCTACTAACTGTAGTCAATTTTGGTTGATTGGTTCTTAATCTTAGGGGCTGCGACAACGCGGTCATGTAGCCCCGTGCACTTTGGGTGTGTGTAGAATCTGTCTGATAACCGGTGTTAATTGTGATGACTGTATTAGTGTGTGTTATCTGTTTTTTAATTTAAGTACTGCAACTTAGAATTTATCAAATAGTTCCTACTTTTGCCGCCAAGCGCCACTGTCAGCGACTACTAGGCCAAGTTCAGAACTTAGCTACTAGACGCCACCGCAGTCGGCCCTTGGCAACGAACGTAGAAACCTAAGAGCGTTGTTTACATTCTTAACCTATCCAATTTAGCATCACACAGGTGCAATTAGTGGAAGGTTCTTTAACATGCCATAAATCTATGACATGGGACCGCCGGCTTTACTTCCCCTCCGAAGGAAGGCATACTGAGGGATTTTTAACGCTCTTAAAATATCCGACGGCTTCGGCCGGGTTTGAACCCGCTATCTTGGGCATAGAAGCTCAGCATGCTACCGACTACGCCACCGAAGCCTCCGTAGTCAATTTTAGTATAACACGTTATTATTCGGTTATTTTTCAATCACTCCAATCTATTCTTTCCACATGTAAATAAATATAATAATAATAAAATAACATTTAAATAAATACCAGGAACGCTATACAGTTTGCATTTTAAAAAAGACTGTATCGTAGCTCTCTACATTCGTTTCCATCAGCTGTTTACCCCAACACAACATAGCTTATTTTAAATGCGCCTCATATACAGATCAATCTCTCTCTGTCGATGAGATTACTCACTTACCGTATCGATTCTTTCCTTAATACTTTATAATACCTAAGACCTCTCTTAAACAACTGGAAATACAACATTAGGTCTTCTCATACAACCTTTAATACCGTATTGGGTTTTCATCGTTTTACATAACTGAATACTGCCTCAAATTATACTTTTGCACTTCACTTCCAACCAACACTCGTGTAGGCCAAGGTTGTCACACGCTGAAAAATTAATACCGTCACTCATCCAACTCGAGTGAATACCTTACTTACCATAACTATTCATTTAACACCGGAGCCTCTCCAATGTTGCAGTTAATAGTTTGCATACCTCCAATGTTCAATCCAAATTGAATCATTCCACACTCCAAACATATCAATACGATGCTTCGAAATATAAAAACAGCTTATCATTGCACGTCTTTAAAAGTATTTATAAGTTCCTCTTTCAATTCTCTGGTATTGTATAATAAGCTTTTAATAACAATAGCATTCTACAAAGCTTCATAGCTTCCTTTCAATAACCATCAGAACAAATATGACACTCTTTAGTACTGCGGTTTCAAAAACATTTATCTTTCTTTCGTAAAATATTTTCAAAATTTAATAGAATAATTCCATAATTACAGCCTTCATTTCACGATAACAACATTAATGGTGTTCGTTTCTTTAGTCTCCAGATAACAATCTCAGATTGTTTGTGAGAAAATCATTCTCTGACTTTGTCATAACAGCTGACTTCCAACATATGATCTGGCATTGATCGTGAAAAACTATCTTAATATTTTCAGGCTTCAACAAAAATGGAAATATCTAAGATAAATCAAATCAGATAATATCAAAATAATATCCTAAAATAGAATTTTTCTGAAAATCCAAAAATAAAAATTCCTAAAATTCGAAAATTCCTCTAATAGGAAAAATTTAGAAATTCATAAAATCGATGAAATACAAAAATCGTTTAAATATGAAAATTAATTTAAAAGACGAAAATCAATATAAAAAACGAAAATTTCCATCAAAGAACCATAACTTCAAAATCCAAAACTATGAAAATTCCAAATATCTCGAACCAAGGACTCGAATTATCCTACCTAATAATTTAATCTACAACTAACATGTCGAAAACACAGAAAAACTGACTTCTTAAAATATCCATCCACAACGAAGGAATAATTAAAATCGTGAAAATGCAGAAATTACTAAAAATACAGTAAGATAAACAAGTAGTTCCGTGAAGAACTATACAGCCTATTTTCATATATCCTACTTATATTAACTGCCATTATCAACATACAAAATTTCAGTTTGATTGCTGTAATAGATTCGTAGATATTGAGTACCGAATAAATATTTCAGATGGTCGCCATGTTGGATTTTATATATGTAGGTCCTAGAGTTATGTAATGTTACATGAAGATTATTGTGTACGTGTAGCATTCAAACTTCAATCGCATGATTAGGACACAAGAGGTAATAAGAAGATTTTAAAATTTCGCACAGCTGCCATCTTGTGGTTATGGAAACAATTGAAATAAATTAGATGCCAGTGGATTAACATTCGTAAAAGGATTTACTGTACCAAATTTCACTGCACTCGGATGGTTAAATTGCGAGAAACGTCCATGTGAATATTTATACTTCGCGTCGCCGCCATAATAGATGCCATGTTGGATTTTTGATCACCAGGTTATGTAAAGTCCTATAGGTGAACTTAAGTTCATAGCCCCTATGAACATAAAAAAATCAGTTTGATTGCTATAATAGATTCGTAGATATTCAGAGTCGTCTGAATATTTTGGATGGTCGCCATGTTGGATTGTTAAATGTATAGGCCATAGAGTCATGTACCATTGACGGAAAATAATTGCGTTGGTTCATTATTCAAACTTTTACTTCGATCGCTTGATTACGACACAAGAAATAAAAACTTAATTTTAAAATTCGCACAGCCGCCATCTTGAGGTTATGTAAACAATTAAACTAAATTAGATACCAGTGCATTACAATGTGCATAAACATTTCCTGTACCAGATTTCATTGCGTTTGGAACATTAAATCGCGAGAAAGGTATATTTAAAGTTTTCAAATTCGCTTGGCCACAATGTTCGTTTTGTAGTTAACCGCTTTTTGAAAGACTTATAGGTGAACTTCCAGTAGTGCCCTTTATCTCCGAATAAAATTTCAGGGTGATACAGCTAATAGTTTCAGAGATATAGAATGCTGGTGAAAAATTTCGCACATCCGCCATCTTGTGGTTCTATAAACAATTGAACCAAGTTAGATATATGTGCATTACAATGTGCATAAACATATACTGTACCAAGTAGTATTGCGTTTGGTTGGTTAAATCACGAGAAAAGTCTATTTAAAAGTCGAAAATTCGCGTGACCGCCTTGTTGGTTTTGTAGTTACCAGTTTTTCAAAAGTCACATAGGTGAACTTCCAATAGTTTCCTTTATCACCGTAATAAATTCCAGGGTGATATCGTTAATAGTTTCGGAGATATTGAATGCAGGTGAAATATTCGCTCATCCGCCATTTTGGATTGGTGAGACGTAACAAAATTTGAAGGGCACGGTCGAGGTCGCCCGGAATAGTACTATGAACTTACCGAGTTTCATTGAAATCGCTCCAGCCGTTTAAAAGTTATTAGGGGGGGGACACCCACACACCGCACACACACACACACACACACACACACACGCACACACACACACGGACAAAAGGTGATCTCATAAGCCTATTTTTTCAAAATTGAAAATAGGCTAAAAATGGTCACTCAAAGATAAACTTTCAAGTCACAAGCTACAAATCTGAACTACATAAGGGATTTCTCATCTTACTTTGTGTCGGTTAGAGTTGTTCAAACGATGATAAGCACTTTTCACTTTCTAACTTGCTGTTTGTGCCACAGACACTTTTCTGGGTTCGATCTTCGTACTGCCATACAGCTAAATAGGACCAAGTTGACACGCCAACACAGAACCAAGTCGGTTCGCCAGCCTGGATCGCCTCGCTCGTCCGCGTTCTTCCTCCGCGTTCGACCCCCGGCTGCATCGCTTCTCTCTTGTGCTTCAACTCGTTCCCTCTTCTTTTCTTGGCATCTAGAAGTTCTCTACGCCGCATCCCGTCCTCTTCTTTAGATGTTCGGTTCAGAATGTCTTTCAGAATTACGTAACATTGAAGTAGCTGTGAAAATATCGTGTCTTCACCCGACATTTTAAGTTGCAGGCTATATTTCCCTCTGCATAATTTAGCACATAACAATCTCCATTATCGAAGAATCATACAATGCCCCTCTCAATCTCAGCTTCATAATAATTTCCATTTCGATGAAATATAATGTTCAGACGTATAATTTCAGTTCAAATAATATTTCACACTGATGCAATGACTTTCCAATATACACTTTCAGTACTGTTCACTTCGATATCTACGGGTACAATGGCTTTCAAATATAATCTTAATTCTGTTCGTTTCACTGTCACGCTGTTCATACATTTGTCCGTCCACTTGCAAAACTCGCACCTTTTAGAACGTGCTCCGCTTCTAATGAGTGGATCCTTTGTTCGGGCTCACGCTATTCCACACTAAATCTACAACATTAACTCCCTTCACTACAAATACTAGAGCGAATTTCACAACACTTTCAAAGCACTATCTATTCATATATCGTTCACTTTATAATACTTTCATTATTCAATTCGCAATCTATTGTTCCCGAGCGTTTTACTGGACCACGGACTTGCACGTCTTAACACTTTGAGTGTCACCCGGATAAGAAGCCACGAAAGGACGCTTAGATCCCCCTCCTAGGTTCCAATTATTGCACAACATTGGCTTTGCGGGCGCAAATCTGGCGGGATTCTATATGTTTATAATTTCCTTCAATCTGAAGCAAATATCTTCCAAAATCTCTTCTTAGTAAATTCACAAATAAATATTCCTAATTGTTTCAAGCATTAAATCCAGTATAAATACCGGTACTTGAAATGTTAAAATTGCAAAGGTGGATATTATCTTCAAACAAGAAGTTCCGTGATGAACTAAAGAGCCTACTTTTATTAAACTTTAAGATTCATGCCAATGATTAATCTATATGGATCTATCTAGAATAATGACGAACTAAACTTGGTAATATCGAAATTTCTAATTAGTTCGAAATACTCTATACCTGGCATAATGTAGCCTAATAGAGAACTACAGTTGTCAGCCCTGGTGACTGAATATATTCTTAGTTCCATCTCTTAAGGTACAGAATACAAAATTTGGTTGATGTCCAATGGATAACATGGACGTTACATGCAGTTAAACATTGGATCTAACAACACGCGTAAAATCATGTTGGCAACAACGACATGCATGTATTGGTCAGGAATAATCTGAAATAATATGATCTATTGTTGTGTCAGTTTTGAATGAAATCCATTAGTTAGTATAGAAGTTACATGCATTTTAAAATTGGAACTATCAGCAGGCTTAGAATCATGTTGGCAGCACTGGCGTAGGCCTATATTAGTTATTCCAAATTAATCTAGAATGCCAGGTACTATACGGGTGCAAAGTTTAGAGCTATTGGCTTGCATACTTTCTGATATATTGATATTAGGATAACAAAAATAGAGACAGTATTTATTAACAGTTGGCAGCCTTGGTTACTCTTAAGAATCGGCATAGTCATATCTGTTATGGTACACATAGCACACATGAAATTTGGTTGAAATCCAAATTATAGTATAGAAGTTACATGTATTTAAAGTTGGACCTCTCAGCAGGCTTAGAATCATGTTGGTAGCACTGGCGTATATAAGTTACTCCAAATTTATATAGAATGCTAGGTACTATACGTGTGCATAGTTTAAAGCTGTCGGCTTGCATACTTTCCGATATATGGGTATTTGGATTTCAAAAAATTGAGAGCATTTATTAACAGTTGGCAGCCCTGGTGGCTCTTAAGAATACGCTCAGTCATATCTGTTTGTGTACACATAGCACATACGAAATTTGGTTGAAATCCAATTGATAGTGTAGAAGTTATATGCATTTAAAATTTGGACCTATCAGCAGGCCTAGAATCATTTTGGCAACACTGCCATGATTGGCCTCATGGAAATTAAACTGAAATATTATTATCTACACGTGTACCAATTTTGAAATAGCTCGTATTGATAACTTCCAAGATATCCAACATGGAGCTCAAATTTCAATTGCGATTTTTCAGCAGTTGGTAGCACTGACATCATTTTCAAATATGGTCGTGAGATATTCAAGTATAGATCTTTACTCCTACCAAATTTTGTATCGATTGCTGCAGCCGTTTAGGAGTTGATAGGGGGGACACGCACACAGCCAGACAGACAGAGAGACAGACAGAAGGACAGACTGACAGACAGACACACACACATTTTCCCGATCTCATAAGTCTACTTTTTCCTCATTTTTGCAAAATGTGAAATGTAGGCTAAAAATATCCATTGGTCCTCGGCTATCACGTGACCTTGCCTAGCAGCAGAGTACACCTTCAATCAGCTATTTTCTGATTCGTACGCGCCTTTCGTACAGAGTTCCACTGTTTCTAACCAGTTTTCATATCCAATTTCCAGCTTAAAAATTTCTACCAAAGTACATGTATAATTTTGTGTTCGGGAATAATATGGTTGACACCACAAATTCGAGTACAGTACCAACCGTAAGGCCACGGCCGCTTCCTTCCCACTTCCTAGCCTAACCCTCCCACTCTCCCATCCCTTCATCAGGTCCCTGTTCGCATCGCAAGTGACTGCCTGGGCGTAGTGCCGGTCACACACCCCAGTTGCATCCCTGACTCAGAGTCTCAAGCTCCAGGACACTGCCTCAGTGGCGGTATAGGTGGGTTCCCTCACGTAATCCGTGGGAAAAAGCTAACCCTGAGGGAAACACGATGACGCAAGAAAACGCATTAATATTCTGCCCTATAAATTGTCAACATAAGGTAATTAAACTTTGGGTCCATTTGGTCATTATACACCTTATGCAAGTCACATGCAACATATTCAGACAGGAAACATACTTGAATTATACATGATCATGCATTTTACTGCTTTAAGGGGCCCAACATCTAGGTTATCGGGCCCCAGAAACAGCCTTAGTATCGAAGAGGTGTTACCTCTTGAGTGGGGTTTGTGGGAACTCGAGGCAGTACGACGTGACGTACGGCATGCCATCAGCAAGATATTCTTTTGCCATGTGTTAATAAATTCAACCAGTACATAAAACAGTATTCTCCACGTTTCACGCATTTTATGTGAGCAAGTCAACTTCTCTTTTTGTCGTTTGTCGTAAATCGTTCTCCCGCTGTATACGTTACAGGTTTGAGTGTGTTGTCGGGTCATACGGTCTTCTTTTATGTAGCGCATGGCTCGGTCACCTGCAAAGCTAACCCGTCTGGTCGCTGTGCTGTGCTGTTGTTTTCCAAGGCAAGTGCTAAAAACAAATACCTGCACTGTTTTGTTGACTGCAGTGGGGAGAAGTACTTACTGTCATCCTCTCTGTTACGAGCAGAAATGGACTTATTTGTATTTTTGTTTTTAGAACTAAGGCACCATTTCTTATATCACTAATCCAGAACTGACTATCGGTTCTATTTCCATTTGATCACGCATTGATTGAAAATGGGCGTACGTAATTTCATGTCGCGCTTGGTGGCACACTTGGATAATCATTGGCCTTCAGAGCCTAAGTTACCGGTTCGTATTATAATTTTGCAATATAGCAATCAGAATGTAAATATATGTTTAAAAGAATCAATATTTCTCTCAACCACCTCGTTGCGTAGTGGCTGGCACTCTTAGCTATCACCGCGGAGGCCCGGGTTCGATTCCCTGCTCTGACAAGGAATTGAATTCTGGTTGGAGGGCTGGAACGGGGTACATTCAGCCTCGTGAGGCAATACTGAGAAGAGGCTGGTTCAATTCCCACCTAAGCCTTCCTGGAAGTGGTTTCCCGCGGTTTCCCAATTCTACTCCAGGTGAATACCGGGATGGTTCCTAAATTGAGGCCACGGTCGCCTCCTTCCCAATTCTCATCGTAATTAAAAATACACACACTAATACAGCCATTGCAGTAACACAGGTTATGAAACAAATTCTTTACACACCCAGGTACACAGTGCTACATGACTACGATATCGCAAACCTGCTAAATTAATCAACAACAACAAATAAATCTTCTTAGATTGTATATCCTTTAGCAATCTATGTTTCATTTATGTACTATACAGATATAACAACCCCTGGCACTACAGCCTGTGACAGGCCTGGGCCTACCAAGCGACCGCTGCGCAGCCATTTGGCCTGCAGATATTGGGGTGATTCGTGATCACTGCATCCGGTCCCCTCGGTCGTTAATCTTGGTTTTCGTGATCGGGGCGCTGCCTCACTGTCAGACAGCTACTCAATTGTCCTCACGAGGCTGAGTGCACCCCGTTCCAGTCAGTTTCTAATATCCCTGACAGAGCCGGGAATCGAACACGGGGCCTCTGGGTGAGAGGAAGGTGCACTACCCCAACACCACGGGGCCGGCATCTAAAATACAGAGTGTAACTAAGGAAAGCTCCGGGATTCGATAAAGGACCTGACAACAAGCAAAACATGTCCTGTATTATGTATTATTTGTCATATTTGTCTCATCAGAATCGTCTTATAAATTACTGTATCGTAATTTGATGCTTTTCAGTCGGCCAACACGCTTGTATCCAATAAAGGTGTTTCCCTAATCCTGAAAAATATTTTACATGAGACTGATAAATAATTTGTTTTTCAGGATTAGGGAAACACCTATTACAATTGGATACAATCGTGTTGGCCGACTAAAAACATCAAATATGATTATTTAGGCAGCACTGAAAAATGGCTTCCAACACGATCAAAGTACTGAATGTAGTATGAAAATCTATGTTTCTATTTTGTATTATAAATGTATTTTTTGGCCTTCCCAATTCCAATCGTAACCCCTCAAGTTGGCAGTCAAAAGGTCTCGCTCCCTATGGTCGACAGCGAGGAAATAGGAACGGTGGACTCCCGCTTTCATTTATTTAATTTACTATAAAACTAAAGAAGTTAAATAAATTAACTTGTCTAAAACAGGTATAATGGCTAGCTCTGAATAGAGAGAAATTAATTATTAAACATTTTATTTTTGGTACGGATTGCGTTTTCTAAACGTTAATCGAATTTCCACCCAGGATATCCAAAGTGCAGAATGATATGCCCAGGAAGAATTGTAGATGGCTTAGTTGATTACGGTTTCAAACCACGATGCATTGCATGCGTCTTAAATGACAGCAGCAGGCTAGACGTCTCTCGACGTCTGATCCTCGTATACTTCATATTAATGACTTTCTCCAGATAGGACGAGAAAATTCCTATCGTGTCGTCACGTCTTTCGAATGAATGGAATACAAGATCTGGGATGGAAATTGCTCTATGTTCTGGGACTCTGAAATCCACATCATTATTTCTACACTTTATGAAAGTTCAAGTATCTCTGTCTTTCGGCATGAATATGAAAATTAATCTGATGAAGCTTACACTTTATTCTATATTATAATTGTAGAGCACATGTTATTGAAACGAGGTAATTCAGGTTATGGTGGAAATAAAAAAATTCGTACGATGGAATTGCTAGTGATGGATTTCAGAAATCTCGAGTTACAGTTAAATCAGTAATTATTATTGGCAGGAACTACAGTAAGTCCACCCGCTAATGTATTGAGAAAATTATAAACAAGATACTACAGACTGAATTACTAATGTTTTTAATTAAGTTATTTGTTGCTGTCCGATGTGAAAAATAAACAATTGTTGTTGATTCATTTGACGTCGTGTGACATCATGGTCATCAGTCCCCTATACTTGGGTACGTGGGTACAGTAGGCATATGTATATATTTTTAAAAATATTTATTTTTAGCTTTTCTCTGATAACTTGTATTATTGTGGTGTATGTATTAGTGTGTGAATTTGTAATTGAGACTAGAATTTGGAAGGAGGTGGCCGTGGCCTTAAGTTAGAAACCATTTTGGAATCTTCCTGGAGTAGAAGTAGGAAACCATATAAAATCACTTGTAGGATGGTTGAGGTGGGAGTCTGCGTCACGAAGCAGAGTGTGCCCCCGTTCCAGCCTTCAAAACCAGAACTAAATTTCTTAGTAGAGGCGGCAATCGAACCCAGAACCTCTGGGGTGACAGTCAAGAATGCTACTCACTACACCACGAGGTGGGTTATTGTTGTATCTTTAGTAGTGCTTGTGTATTTGTTATTGGCAGTAGGATAGAAAAGGAGGCAGTCATGGGCTTAAGTTAGGAACCATCCTTGCATTTGTTTGGAGTAGAAATGGGAAACCACGGAAACCCACTTCCAGGAAGGCTGAGGTGGGAATCGATCTCACCTATTACGAGGCTGAGTACACCACGTTCCAGCCCTCAGACCTGAATTAAATGTCTTGGCAGAGCCGGGAATCGATCCCGAGACCTATTGGATCGATGTTTTAATACGTAGCCTACCCCGAGACCACGGAAGGCGGCTGAAAATTACTAAGCTTACGTCAAATTACAAAGCAGGATATAAATACCTTTCAATCCTTTCGCACAGAAATAATTAACCTGTAACTGTTCACGACCAGTGATTTAAAACTCAGCAATTAGTCTAGGTTGTGCCGTGTCTTGTGTGGGATTTCGCCTATGACACAAAGCTGGCTCATCGGCGGGCGTTTGATGTACCCACCCAGACTCCCACAGGAGTAACTGCGCGCTACCTCCCTTTATATACAGTGCAACAGCACCACTTTACTGCGAGAACTAAAAGCTCAAGCAGCCTTCACCTCCCTATGAAGGCTTCCCAAAAGATAGTGCATTGGCCTTTACGGCCAGTAAATTAAAACTCAGCAATTCTTCTAGGTTTGTGCCGTGTCTTGTGTGGGGTTTCGCCTAGGACACCAAGCTGGCTCATGAGTTTTAATTCTCTGGCAATGAAAGCCAATACACCACACAAGACACGGCACAAACCTAGAAAAAATACTGAGTTGTAACAGTTCTGTTCAATTTTGTATTGTTATTAGCAACCCGGGCTTAGCCTGGTATCTTTAACGTTTACCCAGGGTAAGCTTAAAAGGCGCACGGACGGCAGGTTCCAGACGTAATTCGGAAAAGCCGAGGTGAGCAGCGATACTCCAAACACATTAATACTCTTCTCTGAAGTCTTAACTCGACACGACTCGGCAGTTTGATGCTGGCCGAAGCTTGGGCTTCTTTTGGTCGTAAATGAATGTTTTTCTACAAAAACCTTCCTCAAGAACTCCTTTACAGAATGGTAAAAATCACATCAAATTCCATCCAGTGTTTCTCGAGATTACCCTTTACATCCAAGAATCGGGGAATTAGTTTTATACTATGCAGTATACAGATATAAGGACGGACTATTATTTTGCTATACTGTTGGTTCCTTTGTTAAAAGACGCCACTAAAAGTTTATTTTCAGGCATATAGCCAAGCAGTGTTACCATTTATCGCAAACGTTTCACCTTTCTTTTGAGCACAATATGTTTTGCTTTCAAAAGAAGTAAACGTAAATCTTGAACCAAAAATGTAAATTGATATTAAAACTTTTCAGTCAGCCAACACACTGAAATCTCTATTACAGTACTAGCAAATGCGAAAATATAACCATAAAAAATTACATGTGATTAAATAAGGTGTCCATGGCCTTAAGTTAGGTACTATCTTGGCATTTTCCTGTGGTGCAGAAAAGGGAGAAAACTACGGGATGATATGTTTCGCTTGTCAAGCTAGCATAATCAGATCCAAATATTCAAGACAAATTGGTTATACAAAACACTATTAAACACACAATCGATCTCTGCTCTTCAAAAACATAAAGCACGGCACGGTGAAAACTTACAAAGTGTGGCAACTATTACTGATAAATTTTAAGGCATTAAGCAACCGACAGTGGTGGCTACGCTCGCTAAAGCGCAGCGTTAGGTCATGAGGCCAAGCTCTCTGCTGATTGGGTAGACGCGTGGGTTCGAATCCCATCGTCGGCCGTCCTTGAAATGGTTTTCCGTGGTTTCCCATTTTCAACTCCAGGCAAATTCTAGGACGGTACCTCCTGACAGGCCACGGCCGCTTCCTTCCACATCCTTGCCAAGTTTCATTCACCGTCATTCATTTCATCTATTATTAACTCCTCTCATGAGGTTGGCGTCAGGAAGGGCATCCGGCCGTAAAAACCAACCGCCACAAAGACTTCCATCGCATCTCATCCCCGATCCCGTTGGAAAACGGGAATAATAAGGGCTAGACATACATACATAGCCTACTAAGGCATTAAGCCTGACAAATGACCTACTTATTTTAATATATACAATGTTGTAGGACTGAGAATTAACGATACCATCCACCAAAAGTCTAATCCATGTAGTAGTGTAGCTACTATTGCTGTGATACAATTAAGCAATAAGTCTTAAACACGTACTTTAAGATAATTGTAAATTTAATTCAAGGGGTCTACCTAGGTATTATGTAATCTTCTTCGCTTTGAAGGTTACTTGAAGTAGACCAAATGAAGCAATTATTTATGAACAAGTTCTGGCACATCTCCTTGCACTTGTCATTTCCAACTGAACGAACATATGCCCAATATCCACAGATGGTGAAACTAACACTCTATCCACTAATACATCTCTCACAAATACTAAAATTAAAAGGGAACATGGGGAGTTTGATCTCCCACTCACAGTAAAACTTTCCATACAATTGGAAGCCTTGTTTTCGTGCATCTGGTATATGCGTTACAGGCCGGGACACCACATAACATAATTATACCATTAATATCTCAAAATATATTAAAAACATGAAACCAATTCTTACTCACAATTTGGCGCCTAGCTCTAAATTTGGCCAAAGAATTATTACGTTCCGTTTAAATGAAGTTAACTCTGTGCTAACTGATTAGTATTAGTTTTCTTGGTAATGAGTAACCTCTCAGTTTCCTCAGTTTTTCAGTAATTCTCAAGTTTAGTTAAGCTGGAGTTGGTATTATACAAAGTGTTTCGTTTAAGTCTCAGGTTTCAATATATTGCATCTCACAACATTAATAATCCATCATCATCATCAGCATCATCATCATCAGCATCATCATCATCATCATCATCATCAACAACATAACCATCATCATTATTATCAACATCAGTATTATGGCTATATCGGTCTTGCGACTTCTTTGCCTCTACAATGGCTTTTATCCATTCAGTTCAGTACCGTGCTACGCATTTGTCATTTTATAAATCCCCAATGCCTTTCATTGTCAAGAAATGTCTTAAAAACGTATTTCTTCGTCTTCCTTGAGCATGTTCAGCACTAAGCTATTAATTGTTCTGTATATTAAACATTTTTCATGTATCTTATACAAATATTCGACCCAAATACCCCCTCATTCTTCAGTGTAAGAGCGTGAGTAAAGATTTCAAAAAGGCTAATGTAACCACATCGCTACGGTTGCAGTAAAGCCGCTGGTAACTTCTCTCCAAAAGTGATAAACTTTCCGAATTAGACCATTGATTTCTTTTCGATAATAGGGTATTATGAAAATGTTTGGCGTCAAAATTCTTAAATTTGCTATTGTCACGGAGTTTCATGGTGATCGGGGTATGATTTCCTCGGCCTCTGCAGACCAATTACAGGAAGTCTGTTACAATTAGGCTTCATGTTATAGACCGCGCCCTAGCCACTCGGTTAACGTGCTATTCACACGAACGGAATTTATTGCGACTAATCGATCGACAGAACACTTCGGTCTCTGTCTCTACACTTTATAGGGTTGGGAAACGGTAAAAGAACGAATTCTTACTTTCAAAGAATTCACGCCTTCTTACTTCACCTTAATATCCTGAATGGCCACTTAGAGAAAGAGATACAAAATCCGGAATTATACAGTGCACGAAGAAGTTTCGGTGTTGAACTAAAAACTTGCACGCTTGATGAATCTGGTATCCTGTTCTCTTGACTCAAGAGTGTAGTTCTTTAAGTCAGAGGTTCAAATCTTAGCACTGAGAGAATCTACCATATATGTACGTACATGTTTCCAAGAAATTTTCTCTGATTCTCTTGAGACCCATCCATTGATTGTGGAGATTGAGAATGTGGAGATTGATTTCAATATTTTGTATTTTCAACATGGTGGTCTCAAGTAATATTCAAATTGATAATTTTGTGACATTCGTAGGTGTAGACTCTTATTACGAGTATACTGCTCTTCTACAATTTTTGTGGTAATATACGCAAAATCATCGTGATTTAGAGGTTTTATGTACTTTGACTGTACCAAGAAAGAAATGCAGCCATTCCCGCTAATCCCCGACCTGATTCTGTAAATATCCTTCAGGGGTGGAATATGTCTTGTTTCATCATATCATCTTGTGTCGCAGTGTTTTAAATCATCATTTCATTTATGTGTTTGCAAGGATTCGCGTCAGGAGCAGGTAATTTTATTTTACTAGGCTATTATATATTTTGTTCATGGTTGGAAATTACGTTGAGCACAGAGACAGTGAGTTGCTCAATTCTGTTGACATCCATTCACAACTACAGAACCAGGGAAATACGTGTCTCTTTTGGTCGTTTACCTCTGTCAAGGGTAGGATAGTGCTCTTGGCACTATGTGGCATCACTGTAATGACTCACCCAGTTAGCGTATGACGCTTTCATGGTGATTGGTTGCGAGCTCAGAAGACGGGAAACAGTCATGTGCTCGTCCAGGAACAGATGAGAAACTTTCTGATTTATTTAGTATCTCTGAAGCTGATTTATTGTGTGTCTTCGTGCTGTTTATCGACTTTTTCGAGCTGCTTATTGCTTATTACGGTTGACTTGTTTGTCGGGAAATATTTGAAGCAGATATTAATGTTTGTTTGTATTGCTGTCTCAACGCAAAATTATTCAGATTTAGTTTGCGGAATTTTTCTGACTTAGTTTGTGATGTCGTAACACTCATTTGAAGGAAGCTTTCAGTTTTACG
Organism: Meconema thalassinum; assembly: GCA_946902985.2. Taxonomy (NCBI): domain Eukaryota; kingdom Metazoa; phylum Arthropoda; class Insecta; order Orthoptera; family Tettigoniidae; genus Meconema; species Meconema thalassinum. The sequence continues at coordinate 1,910,200,841 of OX336388.2, read as the reverse complement.
TGACCGTTAACCATACCTTCATGAGCCACGGGACCTCCTTTTTACGTGGAATCCCAACCACAGGACATAGCATTTCACTTTGAAATTATCTCATGCATTGACTGGGAATCGAACCCGGTCCACCTTGGTGAGAGGCCAATAGCTTGAATGCTGCTCAATCACGCCTGGAACACTCATTTGTTGATTGTACTGTGTTAGACAATCGCGAGCATGAATTTCAATGTATTATTTATAGTAACTCGCGAGATACGAGTTTTACTACGGTGCAAGGAATTCTCCAGTAGTCGAGCGGAGATTTTTCTCATTCAGCCGGGATAATTCCATGTTGGTCTGAATATATGAAAACGGTAGTGTGTCACTGGGTCTGCATGACTGACTTGCTAGCGAGTTTAACCCGATACTGAATGTGTTACGTGGAGCCAAAGAGGCGGAAGTTGTCTGACGGGAGATTAGAGTCAATTCCTCAAACACGTGTGAATTCAGCTAGAATTTACTAACTGAATTAAGTATTGCAGGTCTGATGTTTTGGAAAAAGAGACACCAGAATTAGTAAAGGCGTAGTCGATCAGTTTAAGAGATGTCTTTAGGGCTGTAAGTTTTTCATCGGTACCAATATCTTCATTCCAAGAGATTATGTCACACATATCTTAGCCATGTGGGTGTGTTAGGAGAATTACCTCATATAGGTAGATGCCTATGATTATCCTTGCTGTGCGCTTCTCTGCAGTGTCTAAATGTCTAAGAGCCTTAGGGAGTTGGCAAGTAAGAAGTAGGGTGAGAAAATCATCACAATTTGAACATTACACTGAGTTGCCATCTTGAATTTATAAAGACTCTGATTTTCTGCGTTTTGTAGAGGAAGTTTCATATACTAGCCTACGTTCTTGCTAAGCTCCGTCAATGAAGCTGTAAAGTGTGGGAGTTGAGTAGATTTTGTTATAACGTTTAGCCTATTATCATTTATAAAAATATAGGCTTATGAGATCACCGTTTGTCCGTGTGTGTTTGTATAAGTGTGTGTGTGTGCCTGAGTGTGTGTCCCCCGTAATAAAATCTAAATGGCTGGAGCCAATTTAATGAAACTCGGTAAGGTCATAGTAATATTTTGGCCAACCCCGACCTTGCTCTTTAAAATTTATTACGTCTCACAAATCCAACATGGCAGTTGTGCGAATTATTGCACCGGCATTCTATATCTCCGAAACTATTACGGGTATCACCTTGAAATTTTCTACGGTGATAAAGGGCACTATTAGAAGTTCAACTATGTCATTCATAAAAACCTGTTTACTGCCAAGCGAACATGTTGTTAGAGGATATAAAGTTAAGTTCACCTTTGGGAATTTGCGGCCAAGCAAAATTAAAACAATTCAATAGACTTATCTCGCGATTTGACCACCCGAATGCAGTGAAACTTGGTGCAGCAAATAACTATACACATTGTAATGCATTGATGTCTAATTTAGTTGAATTGTTTACATATCTTAAGATGGCGGCTGTGCGAAAATTGAAATTATTTTTTTATTTCATGTGTCCTAATCATACGATCAAATTCAACGTTTCAATAATGAATATACTCGATAATGTTCATCTAATAGTACATAACTCTATGGCCTATATATATTAAAATTCAACATGGCGACCATCCGAAATACTTAGATGGTTCTCAATATCTATTTATCTATGACAACAACCAAACTGAAATTCCGTTTGTTGTTAGAGGATAAAGATAAGTTCACCTATGGGAATTTCAATAACCTGGTGAACAAAGATTCAACATTGCGTCGACGCGGAATTAAAATATTTAAATGGACGTTTCTCGCAATTTAATCATCCGAGAAGCTGTGATACTTGGCACGGTGTAGCCTATGCTTGCACAAATTTTAAACCACTGGCATCTAATTTATTTCAATTGTTTTTATAACCACAATTAGGCGGCTGTAAAAAAACTGGTCTTCATTTCTTGTGTCCTAATCATGCGATTGAAATTTGAATAATAAACCTACACAATGATATTTTTGTAATCGTACATAACTCGAAGGCCTGCATATATAAAAACCCAACATGGCAACCATCCGAAATATTTAGACGGTTCTCAATATCTACGAATCTGTTAAGCAATCAAACTGACATCTTGTATGTTGATAGAGGCAATTAACATAAGTAGGATATATAAAAATAGGCTGTATAGTTCTTCGAGGAATTACTCGATTTATTTTCAAGTCGATGGCTGTCTGTTACACTTAATATTGCATTTTCTTTTCTCAGTGTGAACAACTGAAGCTTTATTTTTATGTTAATCATGTGATTAAATCTTGGGTTATTGAATTCAATGTTCCAATAATACGCTCACTCGCCGTCTTGAAGAAGTGTAGTATAAGAAGCTGTGCAAAGAAAGCCATATATTTAAGTCTACTTTCGTCTGATTTCATTCACTGAACTTTAATAAATGGTGATTTATATATTTTTCGTTTCATGTATAGAACTCACGCGTAATAGCCAAATTGATTGAGTTATCCAGAAAAAATAGATACATTGAATGAAACTTCCTGTATAGTATAGAAATTGATGTGAACTCTGCATAAATAGTCCACATGACACTGGTACCTTATTAGATCAATGAAAACTAAGTTTATCACTTTTGTAGAAAACCATATACCTTGTCTATCTACAGTGGCTTTACTGTAATCGTAGCGAAGTGGTTACATTAGCCTTTTTTGAAATCATTACTCACGCTCTTCAAGAATGAGGGGCATTAGTGGGGTATTTGGGTCGAATATTTGTATAGGATGCATGAAAAAATTAATAATATGCAGAACAATAAATATCTTATTGTTAAACGTGCTTGAGGCCACAGGATATGGGGAACAACCTCGAGGAAGATCAAAAAAGAAATTTTGATTTCGTTGAATTAGAGTTGAGTTTGCCTTTAAAATCTGAAACAAATTGTATTCAAATGGTATTCAATTTGATTCCGACATTTTGGAACTGTTGGAGGGAAGTGGCAGACACACACAGGTACCGGTACCATTGAGACATACGTTATCACATAAATTCACTTCACAACCAAGTACGTGGGGCTGATTATTTAATTCTTATAAGTCCCTATATGAAGCAAATGGTATGGATTTGAAACATGAACACCCAGTGCATTGAAATTCGTAATTAATTTGTCTGTATTTCATAGAATGTTATGAAACACTAATGTTGATAAATATTTCAGTTAGGGCTGTGTGGTACCCACATCCATCCGAGAACAACTCAAGTAGAAGTACTTGAGCTCTTTTTAGCCCTAAACCCAAGTAATGTTTATTCAGTGATCGACCACTCCCTCTGCTCGTTCGCTGCACAACGTTAAACCCTGTTTTCATTAACGCGGTCAGATTACAAAAGCTATCTCCTAGTAATTCACGCATGCGCTGCTTGTCTCACGCAAATTGTGCAACACTTGAATATTCACAGTGTGGGATTGTTGTATCTGACTCTCTATCATTCCCATTTCTACAGAATCAAGATCAGGTGGGATGAATTTATATGGTCGGATGCTCCTCCTTACCGCCAGGGTTGCAAATGTAACTTTCTTTAAATCCCACAGCGTAGCTCGTTATATCGTGCACCACGGCCGCGAGAGCAGTTGTAGCCAGTCCGGAGGTCGTAGATTTGCATCCCGACGCTGGCAGCAGCTTTTCTGATTGTGATTTCTCCCCGGGGTTTTCCACACTCCCTCCAGGCAAATGCCGGGATAGTACCTTACTTCAAATCACGGGGCTCATTTGCCGTATTTCCTCAGCCAAAGGCAGATATTTGGTGATCTTATCACAGCAGGTTTGTTGCAGATTATGGGAATTGGGCACTGCAATATCAATTAGGAAGGTTCTCTTCTGCACCTTGTCCACAAGAACGATATCTGGCCGGTTTGCTGGTATGGTTTTATCAGTAATAACTGATCGGTCCCATAACAACTTGTGACTGGGATTTTCCAAAACGGCGTCAGGAACATACTGATAGTGAGGTAAAATATTATCAGATAATAAATGCTTTTGAGCAAGGTGTTGGTGCATTATTTTGGCCACTTGGTTGTGCCTTTTCATGTAATCAGTACAGGAGATTGCTTGGCAGCCTCCTGTGATATGTTGAATTGTTTCCGGTTCTAGTTGGCATCTTCTGCATTTATCATCCAGAATATTTGCCTTAACTATATATTTAAGGTAGTTTTTGGTAGCCACAACTTGATCCTGGATTGCATCCATGAATCCTTCAGTCTCAGTGAATAGGTACGCATGAGTCAACCAGCTGTTCGACGCATCAATGTCGACATGTTTCTGGTTGAGATCATAGGGATGACGACCGTGCAGAGCTTTCTGCGTCCACTGCTGAAGCTTGATGGCTGAACATTCCTCATCAGTGGCTAACTGTATATCCCTTACGTGAAGAAGATCCAGCGGTGTGCACTTGTCATCTGCCTTCACAGCGGCTTGATGTATGGGAGAGTCATGTCTTCCCAGAAAATATCTCTGAAGGTTCCTCACTTGCCTTGCATGCAATTGGATAATGTCCGTGAGCCCTCGTCCACCTCTTTGACGCGGGGTTGTCAATCGCTCAACAGCTGACTAAGGGTGGAGACATCTGTGTTTTGTTAAGATGGTACGTGTCCTAATTAGGATGTTCTCCAAGTCAGTCTGCGTCCATTTGATAATACCGAAAGTATATGTCAGAGCAGGAATAGCATAGGTATTAATAGCCTTAAAGGTGTTCTTTCCCATTCAACTTTGATTTTAAAATCTTGTTAAGGCGTTGCTTGTAGATAGCTACGGTTCTATATTTAATACCTTTATGATCAATTCGATTAGATTGCAGGAGACCAAGATATTTGTAGGTCTCATTACCTTCCATAGCCTTTATGAAACAACCGTCATCAAGTTGAAATGCTCGGGCCTCTAATTTTTCACGCCGAATGGTGAGGGTGCGACACTTATCTAATCCGAAGGACATTCCAATATCAGAAGAAAATGAAGCAGTAATTGCAATTAGATTGTCGATGTGTTTCTCAGAGGATGCATATAGTTTAATGTCATCCATGTACATCAAATGAGAAATTTTGTATTTGACTATACCATGGTGCTTAATTGGAAAACCACACTTTGCATTATTGAGCAATGATGATAGTGGATTGAGCGCCAAACAGAACCATAGAGAGCTCAAGCTGTCACCCTGAAAGATACCTCTTTTGATTTGAATAAATCCCGATTCCATACATGTGTCTCCATTAGATATTAATAAATTGGTCCCCCAATGGGACATCATTGAAGACTTATAATGATGGCAGGATCAACTTTATATATCTTCATGGTTTGGATTAACCAGGAATGTGGCACTGAATCAAAAGCTTTCTTGTAATCAATAAAGGTCATATAGAGGTTACGCATCATCTTTCCTGCTTGTTCCATAGTAACTGCATCGATTACAAGTTGCTCTTTGCAACCTTGAGACTTCTTCATGCACCCCTTCTGCTCTTCAGCCAGGATGTTATTAAGATTTAAGTGTTCGCAAATCTTACGTGCAATGCAAGATGTAAATATCTTATACAGGGTGCAGAGACAGGTGATAGGTCGATATTTGGAAGGATCATTGGTTCTATCACCTTTTGGCAGAAGGTATGTTTTATCTCGCATCAAGTAAGAGGGGATAAACTGTGGAGTTTGGATGAAATCTGTGTAGCAGCGGGCAAGATGCCCATGAGTACAAGTGAAACGTTTGATCCAAAAGTTGTGGAGGTTGTCTGGTCTTACCGCTTTCCAATTTTGGGTCTCCTTAACCACACGGGTCACATCTTCAGTTGATACCGAAGAGTCACTCATCGTGTCAATTTCTGACATTCTCTCCTCCTCCTCCTCCGTAATCCATTGAGCGCTGCTGTTATAATCTCCAGCATTCGACCATAGGTATGACCAGAAATTCTCTACCTCTTCTTTTTGCGGTGAACTGCCCATTTGAGTTCCAGGATCGTCAAGATTCCTATAGAACCGTTTCTCATTGGTAACAAATAGCTTGTTCTGTTGCTTTCGTTCGTTCGATTCTTTATATCGACGTAATCTCTGTGCCTTTGCCTCAAGTTGTTGCTTTAATGTGTCTAGGATCTCAAGGGGGCTACAGTTCGGAGGATTATACAGTACTTCGCATGTTTACTCTTCGTATGGCTCAACATTTTAACACATTGAACAACCTTCTTACTTCTATTGCCTGCAACATACTGATGCATTCTTCCGATATTTACTCTCAGTTCATCAACAGGCTTTCGTAAACGTATCTTCCAAGCTGGCATCTTCTTCTGTCGACCTGACGTATATTTAGGTCGCCATAATCTACCTCCTGTCACTCGTATCACAGCTATCGCTCCAGCGTAAATTGCAGGTCTGAACATGGTTGAAACAATATGATTTCTGGGACAGATGCTGAGAGAGAATGTCGTTCATTGTTACAACAGCGGTAGCAAGTTTCTTAGAGCAATGTTGGTTCCTGATCATGGGCCGCTCTATTGGATCAGTTCCTTCAAATTCTATGAGAGCCTTCCCAAATTCATCTTCGAGTTGTTTCCGCACTGGATCTCCGAGTGCTTCCGGCGATATTCTTACATCTTTGTCATCTGAACGATGATCGGTGTGCCTTTGTTCATTGACCAAACGTGTACTCTCCTGATCTATGGATTCGTCTACAGAGGTATGAGTATTGTCGGCAGCTACGTCAACCATTAGCAGCTTGAGGTGATGTTCTGGGATAAGTTTCTTCAAAACTATAGCACGGCGCTGATCTGCTATTCTCAGTTCCGTAACATTCATATCAGGGAATTTCTGGCAGAATGCAGCGTGCAACTTCTGTCTATATGCAGTAGTGTCAGTTTCCATATTCGTTATCTGATAATATGAACGCATGGTGTACATATTCATTTCATTTGTCCATTTCATGCGGTTTCTCGGTTTGCCTGCTCTTGTGGTCTCCTGAGTATCAGAAGAAACACTAGGAGCAGGTGTAGCGTTGAATGCTGTTAGGATGCTACTATCAACATCGGCTGTAACATGTTCGGGGTGTTCCCCGATCAGGGCCCGCCTGTCCAGCTCCTGATCACCACCGGCTTGCATGCTGTCACCCCCAGCGATGGCTCCAAGGGTGCCCCGACGCTCCTCGGGTAGCGGCCTTTTATTTCCACTTTTCTTATTTGATCTCATCATGATGATGGTGTGCCTTTTATACCTACGGCCAGGATATGATTTCTACCGCCCCTAACATGGGGAACAGATGTCGTTAGCAGCCACCCGCTGCGGGACAGACGCTGCTGCAATGAGTTTGATTTCGGGGTTTTCATCCCCTAGGCAGGTTGCCTTCACTACGACTGAAGAGTCCTACCTACCCTAAATGATTAATGGTCTACTAATCGGTTCTTGTAAATTTTGCCGACGCTTTTGAAGCTGGTATCGAAAGGGTATGAGACGAGTTATCCTTAACCTGCATTGGAACTATCAGATCTTAATCGACCTCTTCGTGTTAAATATTTACGCAATTCACCAAAGTTGAGCACGTGCAAGCAGTATAGAAATGCATAAATACTCACTGTGACAGGAGGGGCGAAAGCAACTAGCTGTGCTAGTAAACTAAGATTACAATTTATACTCGTAGATCCTGGGTTTCATTGATGTCACACCAGCCGACACTTAATTTGCACAACTTGCGGTATGTAGCATTCAACAATTTATTTTGCAACAATATCTGTGCCAAACAGACTGTTTTAGTAGTAGTATTTGTTGTATTTTTTTTCGTTAGTAGAATTTTGGTATTTAATTGTTAGTAGAAGGTTAGTATTTTGTAGTAGAATTGCTCTTTACTTATTCTGAAAGGGAGTAGCAGCCTTTCAGAATAAATCAATTCTTTACTAGTCTAATAGACGGTTAAGATATTGATAATATAAGCCAACTAATGGCTACACTGCGTTCTGCTGCACGGCTGAAAGCAACGGGAAACTACAGCCGTAATGCTATTCCCGAGGATATGCACCTCTCTATGCATAAATACATGTGATGATGGCCTCCTCCCCTGTAAAATTTCAATCCGGAGGTAAACTAGTCCCCCGTTCGGATCTCCGGGTGGGGACTACTCGAGAGGGGATTAACATCACAGAAGTGACAAAGAGGAAATCTGACATTCTACGGATCGGAGCGTGGAATGTTAGAAGTCTGCTAGGAAGTGGAAGGTTAGAAAACTTAGAAAGGGAAATGGATAGGTTGAGGTTGGATTTGGTTGGGATTAGTGAAATGCGCTGGCAGGAAGAACAGGACTTTTGGTCAGGAGACTATAGGGTCATTAGCACTAAATCAAACAATGGCCAAGCAGGAGTTGGTCTCATATTGAGTAGGAAACATGGACAGCGGGTAGAATATTACGAGCAATACAGTGAACGGATTATTGTAGCAAGAATCAATACTAAACCTACGTGCACCACAGTGGTACAAGTCTATATGCCTACCAGTCAAGCTGATGATGAGGATGTTGAAAAGGTCTACGAAGAAATAGATGACATTCTGAGGTATATCAAAGGTGATGAAAATGTTATAGTAATGGGAGATTGGAATGCTGTGGTAGGAAAAGGGAGAGAAGGGAAGATAGTAGGAGATTTCGGATTAGGTGAAAGGAATGATCGAGGAAGCAGGCTGATGGAATTCTGCACCGAACATGAGTTGGTCATAGCTAACACCTTATTCAATAACCACAATAGAAGAATATACACATGGATGAGACCAGGAGATACAGGGCGTTACCAAATCGACTTCATTATGGTCAAGCAGAGGTTTCGAAACCAGATTTTGGATTGTAAAACATATCCTGGTGCTGACATAAACTCTGACCACAATCTGGTTGTAATGAAATGCAGATTAAAGTTGAAGAAACTGAAGAAAAGTCAAAAGCCAAAAGGGTGGGCAATAGACAGACTGAAAGTAAAGGATGTAAACGAAAGATTCAAGAAGAGTATAAAGGAAGGACTAATCAAAACCCCTAAACAAACTTCAATTGCAGACGAATGGGCACTTTTGAAGAATGAAATAACAAAATCCGCAGAAGAAAATATTGGTAGGAAAGAAAGAATAGGTAGAAAACCGTGGATCACTCAGGATATACTAGAATTGATGGATGAAAGGCGGAAACACAAGAATCTAAGAGATGAAGAGGGGAAAGCAGAATACAGAAGTCTGAGAAATGAGGTTAACAAGAAGTGCAAGGAAGCGAAAGAAGAATGGTTGAAAGAGAAATGTGCAGGTATAGAAAAGTGTCTGAAATTAGGAAAAGTAGACACAGCTTATCGAAGGATTAAGAATACTTTTGGGGAAAAGAAGACTAAGTGCTGTAATATTAGGGACACAAATGGAAAGCCTCTAACAGATAGGGAAGAAAAGCTTGAGAGATGGAAAGCTTACATAGAGTGCTTGTATAAGGGAAAGGAGATTGAGAATCATGTAATGGAAAGGGAGGAGGAAATTGATGAGGATGCAAAAGGAGATTTAATATTGAGATCAGAATTTGACAGAGCATTAGAGGACTTAGGCAGGAACAAAGCACCAGGCATAGATGATATACCGATTGAGTTGCTACGCTGCATAGGAGATGAAGGTCTGATCAGGTTATTTCACTTGGTGTGTAGGATTTATGAGACAGGTGAGGTACCCCCTGATTTCAAGAAGAATGTTATCATCCCTATACCAAAGAAAGTGGGAGCTGACAGATGTGAAGATTACCGTACAATCAGCTTGATTACTCATGCTTCAAAGATCCTGTCTAGAATAATTTACAAGAGGATTGAAAGCCAGATCGAAACGGAGTTGGGTGAAGACCAGTTTGGTTTCAGGAGAAATGTAGGAACAAGGGAAGCTGTACTAAGTCTTAGGCTGATTTTGGAAGGTAGAATAAGGAAAGATAAGAGAACGTTCATGGCATTTGTAGACTTAGAAAAGGCTTTTGATAACGTTGATTGGACTAAATTGTTTGACATTTTGAAATCAATTGGAATAAAGTACAGGGATAGGAGGGTGATATACAATCTATACAGAAACCAGACAGCAGTCATTCGAGCTGAAGGATATGAGAGAGAAGCTGGTATTATGAAAGGTGTAAGGCAAGGCTGCAACTTATCACCCATACTTTTCAATCTTTACATTGAACAAGCAATGAAGGAAATTGGAGAAAAATTTAAAGTGGGAGTGAAGATTCAAGGAGAAATAATTTCAACTCTGAGATTTGCTGATGACATCGTCATCTTGGCCGACAAGCCTGAGGATTTGAATGAGTTTTTGAATGGTATGGATTCCGTCTTACGGAAGGACTTCGTGATGAAAATTAATAAATGTAAAACAAAAATACTGGAATGCAGCCGAAATAAATCAGAAACCTCTATGGAGATCAAATTGGCAGGTGAAAAGCTGAAGGAAGTAGGAGACTTCTGTTACTTAGGAAGCAGAATAACCAGTGATGGACGAAGCAAAGAGGATATAAAAAGTAGGTTGGCTCAGGCAAGGAAAGCCTTCCTACAAAAAAGGAATCTGTTGACATCGAATATAGATTTAGGTATTAGGAAGTCATTTTTGAAAGCCTTTGTCTGGAGCGTGGCGCTCTATGGAAGTGAAACTTGGACTATTGGTGCAGCAGAAAAGAGGAGAATTGAGGCATTTGAAATGTGGTGTTACAGGAGAATGATGAAAATCAGATGGGTAGATAGGGTTACAAACGAAGAGGTATTAAGGCGAGTGGGAGAGGAGAGATGTTTCTGGCGACTGCTAATGAAGAGAAGAGATAGGTTGGTAGGACACATACTAAGACACCCAGGAATAGCAAGCTTAGTTATGGAAGGAAGGGTCGAGGACAAGAACTGTAGGGGTAGACCAAGGTTAGAATATGTTAAACAGATTGCCTCGGATGTAGGGTGTGGTAGCTATGTAGAGATGAAACGATTAGCTCAGGACAGGGACGCATGGAGAGCTGCATCAAACCAGTCAAAAGACTGAAGACTCAAACAACAACAACATCTGTGCCAAATTCAGTTAGAGACTGGATGAAAGAAGTTATAAACACGCAACATATGGTTCAAATCTAACAGCGACAGCGGCGTACTTATGACAACTTACATAACCTAACCTGGTTGTAGACCTTCTTATTTCTAAGCAACCAGGTAAACAAAATGTCATGCTGTTCAAATATGTCAAATGTGATCATAAAAACACTTTCAAACACTCCGAAGTCAAGTATACCGGCAGTAAATCATCCAATATTAACATCTAAACTGTAAAATAACCTTAGTAGCGCAAAATCTATATATATAAAAATCAATGTTACGTGATAGTTTGTCTGTCTGTGGGTCTGTGGGTATGTCTCCTATGCGTTCATATACCATTCGTCCGATTGCGATGAAACTTGGGTGAGATGTTGATTACACTCCAAGGAAGGTTTCTGACTTAGTAAATCCATTTTACAATAGGTAGCGCACGCGTAGATTCAACAAATGAGCGACGATGCGCGAAGCATTTCAACAAAGTCCCGTATGTGTTCATATACCATTCGTCCGATAGCGATGAAACTTGGGTGAGATGTTGTGTACACTTACGTGAAGGTTTCAAAATTAATGAATACATTTCACAGTAGATAGCGCACAAGTAGATTCAACAAATGAGCGACGACACGCAATGCGTTTCAACAAAGTCCCGTATGCATTCATATACCATTCGTCCGATAGCTATGAAACTTGCGTAAAATGTTGTGTACACTGCAGGGAAATTTTCTGGCTTAGTACATCCACTTTACAATAGGCAGCGCACGAGTAGATTCAACAAATGAGCTACGACGCGCGAAGCATTTCAACAAAGTCACGTTTGCGTTCATATACCATTCGTCCGATAGCGATGAAACTAGGCTGAGATTTTGTGTGCACTCCAGGGAAGGTTTCTAGCTTAGTAAATCCCTTTAAAATAGGTAGAGCACGAGTAGAATCAACAAATGAGCAACGACGCGCGAAGCGTTTCAACAAAGTCCCATATAATTTCATATACCATTCATCCGATAGCGATGAAACTTGGGTGAAATGTTGTGTACACTCCAGGGAAGGTTTCTGGCTTAGTACATACATTTTACAATAGGTATCGCACCAGTAGATTCAACAAATGAGCGATGACACGCGAAGCGTTTCAACAAAGTCCCGTATAAATTCATATACCAGTCGTCTGATAGTGATAAATGTTTGGTGAATTGTTGTGTACACTCCAGGAAAGGTTTCTGGCTAAGTAAATCCATTTTACAATACGAAGCGCACGTTTATATTCAACAAATGAGTGACTACGCGCGAAGCGTTTCGACAACGTCCCGTATACGTTCACATACCATTCATCCGATTGCGATGAAACTTGGGTGAGATATTGTGGACACTTACGTGACGGTTTCTAACTTAGTAAATACATTTTACAGTAGGTAGCGCACGAGTAGATTCAACAAATGAGTGACGGAGCGCGAATCGTTTAAACAAAATCAGGTATGCGTTCATATACTATTCATCCGATTGCGATGAAACATTGATCAGTTATTGTGTACCCGCCAGGGAAGGGGACTTAGTAAATCCATTTCACAATAAGTAGCGCAAGAGTAGATGCAACAAATGGGTGACGACGCGCGAAGCGTTTCAACAAAATCCCCTATTGCGTTCATATAACATTCTTCGATTGCGATGAAACCTTGATGAGTTATTGTGTACACGCCAGGGAAGGGCTTCGACTTAGTAATACATTTCTCAATAGGTAGCGCACGAGTAGATTCAACAAATGAGTGACAGCGCACGAATCGTTTAAACAAAACCCCGTATACGTGCATATACAATTCATCCGATTGCGATGAATCATTGATGAGTTATTGTGTACACGCCAGGGAAGGGTTTCGACTTAGTAAATCCATTTCACAACAGGTAGCGTACGAGTAGATTCAACAAATGAGTGACAGCGATGAAACTTTTGAAAGTTGTTGTGCACGCTTCCACGAATGGTTCTAAATTAGAAAATCCATTTTACGATAGCTTAGAGGCAGTTAACATGTTGTGTATCCAAAAGCACTTCAAGAAACAGAATTTCAACGCCAACACTTTCTTTGATTGGCATTGCAACGCATGCCGGGTACAGCTTGTAACCATATAAAATGAACAAATTCGGGAGCATCGTTGCGAGCTGACTACTGAGTCACTGCCTCCTTGATTATTATTATTATTATTATTATTATTATTATTATTATTATTATTATTATTATTATTATTATTACTATTTCCAGCCACGCAGCGCTGTAACTGTTGTTACAAAGACAATGCAAAATTCATTATATTTTTGAATATAAATGGATGTGTTTAAGCTCCGTGAATAACTGGATCCATAAGAAATATTCTTTGAACACGCTGCAGTCAGCTGACTTTCCGTGTCATCTTTTGACATCGTAATTGTTTACGTCCTTGCTCAGCGCTATTTAAAATATGTGTTTTTTTTTTCTTTTTCGTTTGGCCTCATCAGAGGCCGAATACAGGTCTTTCTATTCGACGCCCGTGGGCGACCTGCGCGTCGGGATGAGAGATGGAATGGACGAAGATGAATGAAACTGAGCAAGGATATGGAAGGAAGCGGCCGTGGCCTACCAGAAGGTACCGCCCCAGCATTTGCCTGGTGTTGAAAATGGGGAAACCGCGGAAAACCATTTGAAGGACAGTCGACGGTGGGGCTCGAACACACGCGTCTACCGAGTCAGCAGAGAGCTTGGCCCCATGACCTAACGCTGCACTTTATCCCGCGTAGCCACTGCTGTCGGTAAATATATGGTGATAAATACAGTTAGCTCTTTGAATGAAGAGGATATAAGGTTTTTACAAAACGTACTATACAGTTAGCTCTTTGAATGAAGAGGATATAAGGTTTTAACAAAACGTACTATTTAGATTGTGGAAGGTGTCTACATCATACTGTGATATACTGTACATACTAGTAATCTTCCGTGGCTTAGGCGGCAACACACCGGTCTCTCACCGCTGGGTCCATGGTTCAAATCCCGGTCACTCCATTTAGGATATTTGCTGGACAAAACGGAGGCAGACAGGTTTTTCTCCGGGTAGTCCGCTTTTCCCTGTCAATAATTGTATTCCGGCAATACTCTACACTATCATTTCATCTGTCATTCATTTAATTACCTCAGAGAAGTGCGACAGGCTTCGACAGCCGGCCCAGTTCATTTCCTCGCCGCTAGATGGGGTCTTCATTCATTCCATCCCTGACCCGGTCGGTCGACTGGAAGCAGGCTGTGGGTTTTCATTTTCATACTGTACATACTAGTAATATCCAACTTGTGTAAATTGAAAGTATTATAATAAAACTAACTACAGTATTATTTGCCAGCTGATATGTCACCATTATATCTTAAATATATAGTTGGAAATAATTTTAATAAAAAAATTGCAATTTCAATAAAATTGGCTCTGCATCAAAAGGGTTCATACCGTATTCTACGAACTACTGTAACTGTATGTCAACAGGAAATCTTACATACGATTATTTCTGAAATCTGACTACTAGTTTCTGAGGAACGTGTTCGTAATTAGTAGACAGATGCATCTAAATGTTTTCGTAAGATATTGAAAGAAAATTATGTTTCGTGAAGGGCTTTAAATATATGGCTTTTATTGATATAATCTTTCTTGGCAAGGTTCCTCAAGTCTGATTATTTTATTTCATAGAGATATCTTGTAATTGGTAGAAATAAATGCAGTTTAATTGCAAATGTATTTCAATGTAATTTTCATAAGCTAACACTTCTCAGTGTCCTTAAGCAGCATTGCGCGTGCTACTTGTGTTAGACAATAGTACATTATGCAACGAGTCTATAATGGCAATAATTAAGACACAAGCTCGTTTTATAATTTCCATACGAGTGTCTTAATTACGATTATAGGCGAGTTGCATACGACTGTTTATGTTCGACGATAATTATAACTTTATTATATGTTTTAACATAAATATTCATAAATATCCGTGGGATTCAGTTAATTCAGTTAGTGAACAGGGCGCGCAGGCTTGAACAGAGCGTATGAGTCGATCAAGGCAGAGACCATTCACTTTGCTTGCCTACACAGAAATATGTTGGATTTTGAGCGCATGCGCGAAGGTATCCTTGCCTAATTGGTCACACAACTGTTTCTTGAGCTCTGATTGGTGGGAGAAACTGTTTCATAATGTAAAATTGTGTTATAATGAGCCTCATTATGATACAGTTTTCTGACACATAATGTGTACATTTCAACACCGTCGAACATGAAAGTTATATTGTTTACAGAAAAATTAACAAGTATGGGTGAATTAAGAATGGTGCGCTTCAAAATTGTTTCGATAACAGCACAACGAAGCGTAACACATGTCATCACTGAGAGGACAAGGATTAATGAGACTACTGGAGCAGAATCATTTTCTGCCCACGCGACTGTACTTGTCAGCCAAGCAGCCTGACAGCGTGGCAAGTAAACAAAGAACAGTTCCCACCTCGGCCACTGGCACTCGTATATTGAAAGGCTAATACCAGCACATGCAGTACTAACAGTACTGCAGTAACTGAGGTTCGGCGATATATTCCACACATATTCAAGTACCGGAACTGCAAAGTCACAATCCTGAAATGAAACAGGCTTTGTTAAAAGGTTATTCACAACAGTTCTGTCAGGAAAATATGCATTCACTATTAGGAGAACTCCATTCCGTGACTGGATTTTCAGGACCACAATGATGATCAAGGAGGCTTTATGCTTTTCGGTCCACACTGATGATCAAGGAGGCTTGGGGTTTTCAAGACCGCACTGATGACCAAGGAGGCTATGGATTTTCATATGGATTTTCAGGACCGCACTGATGATCAAGGAGGCTATGGATTTTCATATGGATTTTCAGGACCACACTGATGATCAAGGAGGCATGGGGTTTTCAGTGCCACACTGATGACCAAGGAGGCTTGGGGTTTTCAGGACCACACTGATGATCAAGGACACTTGGGGTTTTCAGGACCACACTGATGATCAAGGAAGCTTGGGGTTTTCAGGACCACACTGATGATCAAGGTGGCTTGGGGTTTTCAGGACCACACTGATGATCAAGCAGGCTTGGGGTTTTCAGGACCACACTAATGATCAAGGTGGCTTAGGGTTTTCAGGACCACATTGATGATCAAGGAGACTTGGGGTTTTCAGGACCACACTGATGATCAAGGAGACTTGGGGTTTTCAGGACCACACTGATGATCAAGGAGGCTTGGGGTTTTCAGCACCACACTGATGATCCAGGAGACTTGGGGTTTTCAGGACCACACTGATGACCAAGGAGGATATGGATTTTCAGGACCAGACTGATGATCAAGGAGGCTTGGGCTTTCTGGATCAACTGATGATCAAGAAGGCTTTGGCTTTTTGGACCACACTGATGACCAAGGAGGCTTGGGCTTTCTGGATCACAATGATGATCAAGGAGGCTTGGGATTTCTGGATCACACTGATGATCAAGGAGGCTTGGGCTTTCTGGATCACACTGATGTTCAAGGAGGCTTGGGATATTCCTATACACACTGATGATCAAGGAGGCTTGGGCTTTCTGGACCACGCTGATGATCAAGGAGGCTTGGGGTTTTCAGAACACACTGATGATCGAGGCAGCTTTGGGTTTTAAGGACCACACTGATGATCTAGGAGGCTTTGGGTTTTCTGGATCACACTGATGATCGAGGCAGCTTTGGGCTTTTTGGACCACACTGATGATCAAGAAGGCTTGGGGTTTTCTGGACCACGCTGATGATCAAGGAGGCTTGGGATTATCTGGACCACACTGATGATCAAGGAGGCTTGGGGTTTTCAGGAACACACTGATGATCAAGTAGGCTTTGGGTTTTCAGGACCACACTGATGATCACGGAGGCTTTGGGCGTTTTGGACCACACTGATGACCAAGGAGGCTTTGGGCGTTTTGGACCACACTGATGATCAAGGAGGCTTTGGGCGTTTTGGACCACACTGATGACCAAGGAGGCTTTGAGCTTTTTGGACCACACTGATGATCAAGGAGGCTTTGGGCTTTATGGACCACACTGATGACCAAGTAGGCTTTGGTTTTTCAGGACCGCTCTGATGACCAAGGAGGGTTGGGGTTTTCAGGACCGCTCTGATGACCAAGGAGGCTTGGGGTTTTCAGGACCGCTCTGATGACCAAGGAGGCTTGGGATTTTCAGGACCGCTCTGACGACCAAGGAGGCTTGGGGATTTCAGGACCGCTCTGATGACCAAGGAGGCTATGGATTTTCAGGACCGCTCTGATGATCAAGGAGGCTTGTTGTTTTAGGGATCATACTGACAACAATGGTGGCTTTGGGTTCTCATGACCACACTGACGATGAAGGAGGCTTTGGACTTTAAGACCACAGTGATGACCAACGAGGCTTGGTCTTTTCAGGACCACACTGACAACCACGGTGACTTTGGATTTTTATGACATCATTTATATCCAATGAGACTTTCGGTTTTAAGAACCGCACCGACGACCAAGGGGGCTTCGGGCTTTCAGCACTGCAATGATGACCAAGGAGAGTTTGGCATTTCACCACCCTACTGAGGGCCTTGGGGGCTTACGGTTTTGACCATTGCACTGATGGCCAAGGAGGCCATAGATTATCAGGACCTCACAGATAACCACGGTACCTTTGGATTGCCTTAACTCGTTCATGTCCAATGAAGCTTTCACTTACGTGATAATTCACCTATTAGGTGATAGCCTCCTTCATCATAAATACGGTCCTGAAAATCAAATTCCATTGATTTCCTTTCTATCTTGTCATAGAAATGACAACATTTGCTTAGATAAGGGAATTATATTTCTGAAATAAAGTTTGTACTGCTGTTAACTTTTCAAAATCTAATTAAAACATATTTTAATGCATACCTATCGGTCTTAAAAACTCAATTTGAAAGTTGCGGATAGCGCTCAGAAATGAAGATGAACAGCAGTCGTTAATGAGGTCCACAGCCCATGTTTTATTTCTGTAATACCCTTGTTCCTAAGGGTTGTTTTCCTTTCCCAGAACACCGTGACTGAATTACATCCTTCCGTAGCGACTGCGTCTTTTAGCTCGAGGGGATAAGAGCTGAGAGAAAGGCAGATTCAAGTTCCTTCTGTCTGAATGTTGTCTTAAATGATTCTAGAAACCATTCCAGCGTTTTGAATCGTAACTTCTCGAGCAGTGAGAACAGCGCGACATTGAGGAGATCTGTGGATCAGTACATCGCAGTGCCTCGTAGAGTAATAACTTGGGTTCTTGGCTATTATCCACCAGGAGCTCACATCTAGTGGGACGTGGGTTGGTGACCCCAGCTGAGTCCAGCATTGCTTCCACTTACTTGTGCCGAGCTCCTCTCCGTCTTCTTTCCTGTCGACCTCCCTTGGTCTACTCTTGTTGTTTTCCGACCCCGACGGTACTAGCGTATCCGAGGCCTAGGGTGTCTTTCATTTTCCCGCATTAATTGGCCCTTGTCTCATCTTTCCTGATCCCTCCTTCTTCGAGAGGTCAGACCTCTTGTCTTCTTTTCATTATATGTAATTTTCTCTTTAAGATTCCCGCACTGTTTTTGTTAATTGGCTCCCCCGTGTATCTAAATTCCCTTTAGCAAATTTTTTGCATCTGCACTCCATTTTTTAGGTATTTTCAATCTACGTTGTATTTTGTAAGTCTTTTCTATCTAAATTGCTTTTTGCGAGTGTTTTCAGCCTCAATTGCGTTTAGTAGGGATTGACAATCTAAATTGCTTTTTGGTAGGTGTTTCAATGTAGGGGCTGGGACTTTTGTGAGTATTTTGAATTTCAATTGTATTTTGTAAGTATTTTCAACCTAAACCCCTTTTTGCAGGTGTTTTAAATCTAAATTGCATTTGGTATGGTGGGCATTTTGCAAGTCTTATGATTCTCGATTGCAGTTTGTGGATGTTTTGAATCTAAATTACATTTTGTAAGTATTTTCAAAGGTCGGCCCCGTGGTGTTGGGGTAGCGCGCCTGCCTCTCACCCGGAGGCCCCGGGTTCGATCCCCGGCTCCGTCAGGAATTTTAAAACTGACGTGAGGGTTGGAACGGGGTGCACTCAGCCTCGTGAGGACAATTGAGAAGCTGGCTGACAGTGAGACAGCGCCCCGATCACGAATACCAAGATTAACGGCCGAGGGGACCCGACGCGCTGATCACGCTTCACCCCAATATCTGCAGGCCAAATGGCTGGGCAGCGGTCGCTTGGTCGGCCTTAGCCCGTCATGGGCTGGATAGTGCCAGGGGTTGTTTTTTTGTTGTTTTTTTTAAGTATTTTCAATCAAAATTGCGTTTTGTAAGTATTGTCCATCCAAATGATTAGTTTGAATCTATCATACATTTTGTAAGCATATTAAATTTCAATTGCAATTTGTTAGCATTTTGAATTTCAATTGCACTTTGTGTGAGTATTTTGGATCTGAAATGGGAGCTTTTCAATCTAAATTGCATTGTGTATTTTCAATTTCAATTGCGTTTTGTACGTATTTTGAACCTGACCTGCATATTGTGCCTGTTTTTCAATCTATTCCTTTTGTGAGTATTTTCTTGTAAATTCCCTTGTGTAAGTATTTCCACTCTCCATTTTGTGAGTCGTTTCAATCTGAATTCAGTTTTGTCAGTGTTTTCAGTCTTACTTGATTTTCCTTAAGATTTCCATTTCGGTGTCATTTTCGCTATCACCCATACCGTTAGGGCCCGATAACCTTGACGTTAGGCCCCTTAAAACAACAATTATCATCATCATCATCTTAGCTATCTCCACGGAGGTCCGGGTTCGATTCTCGGCTCTGCCAAATAGAATTCATTCTGGCCCTAGGGTTCTTTAAAATATATTTTGGCTATTAGTCATATTGAATATGCAACTAGCCTCAGTTTATATTAGTCAGCGTCGTAAGGCAGAACTAGGGAGGGGTTTGTTTGATTCCTATCTCAGCCAACCTCGAATTTGTCCATGGTTTCCCCACTTCTACTCCAGGCGAATGGTAGAATGGTGTCTAAATTAATGCCACGGCCATCTCCTACACAAATTCGGCCCCAATTAATCATACACACACTAGAACAGCAATCACAATGACACACATTATCAGACATATACCCAAATACATGGGGCTACATGACCACGATGTCACAAAGCCCCTAAATAAATCAACAACAAAAATTGCTATAATATATGTTTCTGTGGGGTTGGCAAGGAGATACGTTTCTACGTGGTGGATGGTTTGTACGATCGTATGTCCTTCATGATTTCAACCTCATCAGAGGTGATTAAATGATGAATAAAACTAGAGGCAATAAATTGAAAGAAAACAACAGTTGTCCTATTAGAAGTGCATTTGCTTGGTGTTGAAAATTAAGTCTGAAGTGATAGCAGCCCAGTTTCGTTGTTGCCTTGTTCTAATAAAGAAAAATTTTCTGTCGGTCAACACAAATGATTTGTGCCCAATTACATTAGGTGTGGATACAAGTATTTAAAGCCCAAATATGAAAACACTACATAAGACATTCATCATAAAATAACACGCTTTTGTGTACAAAAATAGGGGTACTTAAGTATTTTGTAGTGTTTCCTTGTTAGGCCTAATGTAATTGGGCCCAAAATATTTGTGTTTACCGACTGAAAAGCTTCCTTTGTTTGAAAATAAACCCACAGAATATCATATCAAAGACGACCGGCATGAATTCCAACCTACGTTATAGATCATATAGCCTTGGGGGTTATCGCTCTAACTCTTCCTCTTGACCAATAATGTGTTCCTTTTGCTCCGCATCTTGTGGCCTCGGGATACGTTTCTGTGGTGCTGACTTCGATTTCCGGCTAGACTAGGAAATGTTGTGCTCGTTTAAGGAATGGAACGGAACACACTCGGTCTCATGGTACAAAGCTGAGAAGAGATCAGTTATATTCCCATCTCAGCCATCCTAGAAGTGCTTTTTCAGAGGTTTTCCCTTTTTCACTGCAGAAAAAACCCTTATTGTTCCTAACTTAAGATCACGGTCAACTCCTTTTTTCATTTCTAGTCTTGAATAAAACTCCATACATTCCAACACAATCCCCGTGACATTACAGCCATTTAATTGCCTTAGCGTATCAAGCGACCGCTGCTCAGTCAATTGTTGGCCTAAAGACTGCGGGGTGACGCGTGGTCAGTGCGATAGGTCCTCAAGGCTCTTAATCTTGGCTTTCTTGACCTGGGCGCTGCCTCTCTGATTATACAGCTTCTCAATTGTCCTCACGAGGCTGAGTGCACCCCGTCCTAGCCGTCACGTCAGTTTCTAAAATCTCGAACGGAGCATGGATCAAACCCTGGGCATCCGGGTGAGAGGCAGGCGAGGTATAACCACACCACATATTCCAGTTATTGGAATTATTTCATGTTGACCGACTGAAAGTCACAATAGTCTATCAATTACCAACAAGGCAACACTGAAATATGGCTTCAGTGATATCTTAACTATAGGCACCCCAAATACAAATGTTATCAAAAAGTATACATATGGGGCAGATGTCCATTATGTCGAAACTCCTACATGAAACAACAACAACAACAACAACAACCAATTGCGCAAGGAGTTGAAAGGAAACAACCGTAAGTTATTACAAGGTGCCGTCCCAGCACTTAGCTGGGATTTGAAAATGAGAAAACTAGAAAAGCGTATCAAGAATGGTCGACAGTGAGGTTCTAATCAGATAGCTTGACTCGATAGACTTGTGGCGTGTTCTTTTGCATGTGATGAATGGTTTACTGAGCTCACTATACAATGAAACTTGTTCCCTGCACAGATGTTGGAGTAAGAAACGTCTCGTCACTGCTTGAGAGTATCATTTGGGAGTGACAGACGTTTGCTGCACTCGCACGTCGAGTCGCTGTGTCCCAAGTAGCACTCGAGCGTCAGCCAGTTGCTTTATCCTGCTGCCGTACGCCACTCATCCAGACACGCACCATTGTTTCAAGTGCACGGTTATTCACACCCACCCTAGCTGCTTCAGTTGGCAGCATTCTGAAATTATCCTCCAGTTAACTCATTGAACAACATCCATCCGACATGTTTTACATCCAGTTGTGTTGAGGCCGAGCTCAACCACTTCAATACAGAACTTTCCTTTTTCAAAATGTTATTTGACAATTTATAGTTATGCAGTTGAGAAGAAATATTTCATAAGTTAGCGACGTTTAATATATCTATGATGATGATGATGATAATTGTAGTCCCTTGTAACACTGTGAAAATAATGTTTTAAATTATTTAGAATAAGAAATAAGAAACAGCCTAACATTAGTAGAATATAGTACATTATGCAACAAGACTATAATGGCTATAATTAAGACACGAGTATATTTATAAAACGAGCGTATGCGAGTTTTATAATTTTGATACGAGTGTCTTAATTACCATTATAGGCGAGTTGCATACGACTGTTTATGTTCGACGATAATTATTATAACTTATTTCTATTGTTTCATTTTTCTATGTTTACTTTGTACTTCTGACACGATAAATAAATAAATTATTATAACTATTTTATGTCCGAAGATAAATATTCATAAATATCTGTCGAGATTTCGCCAGTTTCATGTACTGAACAGAGCGCATGAGACGCAGAGAATGCCTTGTATTTGACCATGGCCTTCTCGACACTAGGCAACGCAGTTCAGAAGGCCTTGGAACTCCACGCAGGTGCGATGCTAACCTTATCTAATTGGTCAAACAACTGTTTCTTGAGCTGTGAATGGTGGGAGAAACGGTTTCATAATGAAAAATAGTGGTATAATGACCATCGTTATGATACAGTTTTCTAACACATAATAGTCAGGGTCGAACATAATAGTACATTATGCAACGAGCCTATAATGGCTATAATTAAGACACGAGTATTTTTATAAAACGAGCGTATGCGAGTTTTATAATTTCCATACGAGTGTCTTAATTACCATTATAGGCGAGTTGCATACGACTGTTTATGTTCGACGATAATTATAACTTTATTATATGTTTTAACATAAATATTCACAAATATCTGTTCAGTCACTACAGTAGAATGTTGTGATCGGGTGCTGCGGTGGGTAGTATATCTCACTTGTCCAAGCTCTCTGGACAACCGACGCATGCGCTCTGTGTGCTTCAATACCATATGTTCAGATTGCGCACCAGTATTCAGTAAAACTGTCACTGAAGTCGTGTCAAAACCACGTGCTGTGTAGAAATTGGTTTTGGGGATATTAAGGTACCGGTACAGTGTTATTTCTTGTCTCATATTCGCCAGTTTATTTACGCGAACATATGGACGGTGCGTATTCCATGTCGGTAATTTATTATAGTTCGATGTTGTGTTTATGTCCGACATGTTGGATTTTGAGTGCATGCGCGAAGGTATCGTTACCTAATTGGTCAATGAACGAGCTCTGATTGGGTGGAGAAACTGTATCATAATGAAAAACGGTGTTATAATGACCATCATTATGATACAGTTTTCTAACACATAATAGTGAGGGTCGAACATAATAGTACATTATGCAACGAGCCTATAATGGCTATAATTAAGACACGAGTATTTTTTATAAAACGAGCGTATGCGAGTTTTATAATTTCCATACGAGTGTCTTAATTACCATTATAGGCGAGTTGCATACGACTGTTTATGTTCGACGATAATTATAACTTTATTATATGTTTTAACATAAATATTCATAAATATCTGTTGAGAGTCAGCTACTGGAATTTTGTGATCGCAGAGCGAGCGTTGGGTGTTACACCTTCGTCTTTCAAGAGCTTTGAACGGCCGACGCATGCGCTCTGTGGGCTCTCAATGCCATATGCAGCCATATGTTTACATCAGCCGTCCCTCAGTAATATTGTCACCGCAGTCATTTGAAGACAATGCTCTGTGTAGAAATTAGTGTTAGTGATTTTAAGGTACTGTGCTATTTCTTGTCTCATATTCGCCAGTTTATTTACGCGAACATATGGACGGTGGGTATTCCATGTCGGTAATTTATTATAGTTCGATGTTGTGTTTATGTCCGACATGTTGGATTTTGAGCGCACGCGTGAAGGTATCGTTACCTAATTGGTCAATGAACGAGCTCTGATTGGCTGGAGAAACTGTATCGTAATGAAAAACGGTGTTATAATGACCATCATTATGATACAGTTTTCAAACACATAATAGTGAGGGTCGAACATAAAAAATAAAATAAAACTACTTAAACTCATAGTACGGAAAGCAAAAAAAAAAGCAAATACAGAAAAAAAACACAGTTCTATGAATCGCATAATACAGCATTCGTTAATTCAGATAGCTATCCCCAAATCAGGCTTTCATATAGGCTAAATCGGATGACGTAAGTTGTTTTTGTAGCTTCATTTGCGGGGCTTGGATATAGTCATCATTTACTTCCGTTAATGTATGTATATAAATAAGGAAATACATAAATATATAAATAAATTAATCAATTAATGTCAATAATGAAGTCAGTAATTAAATGAAATAAATTAATAAATTAAATAAATAAATAAATAAATAGATAAATAAATACACAAATAAAAAAAATAAAAAATGAACACACAAATAATTAAATAATTAAATAAATTAATGTAAACAAATTACTGAGTATAAATAAATAAAAAATAAACATATGTCAATAATTAATTCAATAAATAAGTAAATAATGTATCTGATAATCTGTGTTATTGTGGGGTCTGAATCTGTGTGTGTAATTGAAATGAGGAAGGGGTAGCTGTGGCTTTACTGTAAGTTACGAACCATCCCGGCAAACCACAGAAAACCACTTCTAGGATGGTCGAGGTGGGAATCAATCCTGCCTCTTGTCAGTTTCGCCTCACGAGGTTGAGTGTATCCCGTAATTTTCTTAAGACCAAAATTAAATTTCTTTGCAGAGTTAGGAATCTAACCCGAACCTCCTGGGCGACAGCCAAGAATGCTAGCCCTCTAGACCACGCATTGGTCGATATAAATATTACCTAATGAAGAATAAAAGAACCATTTTAACATGGATTTCTTTAGGGTGTAGGGTCTATCTGTGATTAGCGTGGACAAATAACTGACATGGATATCTGGTCGTAACAATGGCAATAAGTGTTCGTCATCTAGGCCTATACATCCTAGTTCACTAGAGACAGGGAGACATGGACAGCTGCATCAAATCAGTCAAATGACTGAAGTCTCAAATAACATCAGGGTCATCTCCATGTCGCTATAATAACAAATTACTGAAAATTACCTCGTTACAGCTCTCAGACCCGAATTAAATTTCTTTGCAGAGCCGGAAATCGAATCCGGGCCTTCGCCGTGATCTTTTAACTTATGTAATTATACTGCTTTTGTACCGTACCTTCGCTATAAGCCAAAATATGGATGGTATGTATCATTGTAGAAGTGATTTTTTTTAGGGCGAAAAGGAGGGATGTCCGCGAAGTCGGTACGTTTTTAGGTCGACGTCCGTGGTATCCAGGACTTTGAGAAACGTGGGCTTAGATCGCGGAGTCAGATGGGGTATATTCTCTTATATCCTACATAGCATCCGTTTACCCTGGTATACCGACGCATTGTTCACCCTTGCACGAGGACAGTACTTAAGTTCCGACGACCGCAGGTGGGATTTGTGGTTGAAGACAAGGCTGGTGTTAGATTTGCCTCGTATCTCCACCCCCTTCCATAATTATCTATAGCCGTGGTATTATCCTAAAACATTATTACAGGTTCGTAACGATGTGACTTAAAGATAACCTCCACCAGGTTTAATACTTATCTACGATAATTAGCCAACTGCCCGCAATCATTGTTGGAACTAATCCCTTTAATGCGTATACTAGCAGATTCACGAATAAACGTTAACCATGCTCTTACCATTCCTTCACTCACTACAGTCTCACTTAGTCCACCTTATTCTTTTCGAATTCGACTCGTGGTTCAGTGGCTGTTATACATGGCTGATTCCTCGGTAGTCTGGGTTCGATTTCCGCTCTGCCAAGAAATTTAATTATGGTCTGAGGGCTGGAACTAGGTACACTCAGCCTCGTGAGGCAAAACCGAGAAGAGGTGTGCACTATTCCCACCTCAGCCATCCTGCAAGTGGATTTTCTTAGTTTCCCCACTTCTACAGCAGGCAAATGCTAGCTAGTATGGTTGCTAACATAAGACCACGGTCGCCTCCTTCCCATCCTCACCTGAATTACACACACACACTACTACAATCATTACCATAACACGAATTATGAGTCAAATTCTACACAGGGGCCGATAACCTCGATGTTAGGCCCCTTAAAATAACAATTATCATCATCATCATCATCATCAAATTCTTCACACACCTGAGTACTCCAAGCCAAATGACCTCGATGTCCAAAACTCTCAAGAGAACCAACAACAACTACTACTCTCTCTTTTCTCGTAGGAATAGTCACCCTTGAAAACATCAGCGCCAAATAGCAATGTTATTTCCCTCTATTATAACAATGTTCAACAATGAATTTTTTACAAAACAAAATAATCCAATCATTACAGATTTTGGTACGCTGAATTCGAAAATGACAATGATTTTCGTTCTTCAACTGCCGTCTTCGTGCTATATAAGTTTGTTACGTCCTTATTTCTGTTTTAGCTCTCGTTTTTCCTTATTTCAGGAATGCCAATGAATGCTGTGTTTTGTTACTAGCTAACACAGTCTAAGATTGTTTTCCGTAGTAAATAATAATAATAATAATAATAATAATAATATCGTATGGCCTCGGGTGCCTGGTGCAAGCTTTGTTAATTGACACCCAGAGGGTAGCTTGCATGTCGAATTTCGTCGTTCCTTTGAACGCTATGAAAGTCTAGGAGGTTAGATATCTAAACTCCTTGACACTACAGCGCTTTCAAGTAGAGATTGGAGGAACTTTGTGTTGGCGGAAAATCCCGAGATTAATTTTGCCATTGAACACGGCCTACTGAATTCAAATGGGTTCTTTAACATGCCAACAACGTATGACATGAGTATCGTGATTTTTGTCGCCTTCAAAAATCACTTACCATGGCCAGGGGTGAACCTGCAATCTTGGGGTTGGTAGTCCGACACTATAACCACTCACCCACCGTGGCAAGCTGTTTTCCGTAGTGCTCCATTGTGTATTCTGACATGAGTTTCTACGTTACTGTATGGAATCAGAACTGCTCCTGTTTGTATAGTGACTTTTACGTGAGTTTGAGTTTCTGTGAGGAATCAAAACTCCTGTTATAATGCCCCGCACGTGTGCTAATAACCCCAAAAAATTTTGGCCCATTATAATTTATTTATTTATTTATTTATTTATTTATCGTATGGGTTTTAGTGCCGGGAGTGTCCAAGGACACGTTCGGCTCGCCAGAGGCTGTAGCTGCTTCAAGCGGACAGCCATAGGGTGAGCTACAAGTTTCGTTTAATTTCAAGTAGATCCAATGTTCGCTACCAGATGTCAATAATACCTAGTGGTGAACGGTGGAACTTTGATAGAGCGTTCCATCGAAATCTAACCTAGAAATTTAACTTCACACAAGTTTAGTCTGTGGAAGGATCTTTTACACAAAAGTTTCAATAACATCCAAACCTGAGCTAATCTAGATTTTTAGCTGTCAGTTTCAACTTCAGCATACTTAAATCCATATAAATCAACTATTCTTGCCTTTGTAAAGTACAAAATTTTAAAATTTGTTGTCTAGTGTAATCAGTCTAATCACAATGCATCTTCCCGTTGAAGTACTTACTTTATATTTCTTAACTTGAAAGCTCCGTGGCTAAATGGTTAGCGCGCTAGGCTTTGGCCCGAAGTGACCCAGGTTCGAATCCCTGTCGAGCCATCAGAGATTTTAATCTTCTGGGATTAATTCCCGAGGCTCGGGGACTGGGTGGATGTGACGTCTTCATCATCATTTCATCCTCATTACGACGCACAGGTCGCCCACGGGCGTCAGCTAGAAAGACCTGCACTCGGCCTGTCCAGAGGCCACAGGATCATTATTATTACCTTGAAATCGCGTTCTTCAGTGGCGGGCTGAATTAAGGGTTAGTCTTGAAACCTATGTTAGCGGGTTCAATTGGGGCTTGGCCGTAAGGCATTTCAGGCTAATTAAATGCGACAACCTCGTGTTCGAAGATTTATCGTTACCCTACGTGAAATAACCTATATTTCTTGCACTTTCTTCGTTAACGTGCGGCTTGCCTTGGAATTCTAGCTGAGCGTATATGTTAACATTCCATGGCTGCCTGGAGTCAAGGATTTCTAGCGCGAGGCACAGCGTAGTCAACTTTCCACCGTAGCCACTGAGAGCAGGCAGTGGGATTGGACAGAACTACATCAGATGTGCAACACTGGACACTTGACTCTTCCGTTACACGAGATCTAGGCGCCAGGGCGGGACTTCGGAGTTCACGTGGAGGGATAGAGGAAGCATTCTATTGGTCAACAACCGTCAGCTATTGGTCAGTAGCGAACAATATTTATTGTCGGCGCGTGCTACTGCCTTACGTTTGAGTTGGCGCTCGTTATCCAAGAAGGTGAGGGAACTATACCAGAGTGAAATTCCGACACTCACAGCATCATCAGTTGAAAGAGTGTCCACCTCGAGGTATAGTGGCTAGCATTCTAGGCTGTCACCCCTGAGATCAGGGTTCTATTCCCACCTTTACAAAATAAATTTGCTTCAATAATAATATCGATAATCCCTCCTTATATTATTCGGCTAAGGTCCCATTCCAGGTTTGTACTGAAAATAAGGTCCCATTAACACCAACCTACACATATGGGGTACCTACAGGTTCAGCATAACCCAATGCGTAAACGAAACGCACTCACTTACTCTTTAAATGCCTCACAATGAAATAAATACCTTAAAACATGTACATTTACAATGAAATATTGCAACACGGTAACCATGGTAACAGAATCTCACAGGTCCAACTATTTCTGTAAGACGCAATGCAATTCCAATTATAACATTACTGTGAAAGTTTACAGACGGTAATACAGTTATCACTGAACCAAATTAAGCTGTAAAATTCATCAATACATACAGCATAATGCGCTTAAGGGGGCCAAGGTGCACTCTAGAATTTTTTCACGCAATTTTCACGTGTGAGTGTGGTACGAAAAGTCTTTTTCTCCCTACTATAAAGGGTCTCCGATAACCACATTTAAAAGCCCTTAAATCAACAGTGTCTGCGATATTCCCAGAAAACTAACTTCGCTCTGAGATACCTTTGAAGGAATGACAAACTCCTAACCACTGCACCAGTAGCTGAATTGATGAAGTCTGATTATTCACACCAAGGATAAATCAGTCATAGCATTCATGATTGAGAGTTTGCTAAGTGTACTCTTTACAACTAGAACATTCGCGGGCGAAGCTGCGACGGGTAGTACTAGTAATGATAATAACAATTGTTTTACGTCCCTGTTCAGTAGGGCCTACTGCTGTTTTGAGAGACACCGGAGTGCTAGAATTTTGCCCCCAAGGGGATCTTGAACGTGACAGTAAATCTACTGACACGGCTGTCTCGCATTTGCGAACCCATAAAAGCCAGCTGACTACGCCAGGATTCGATCTCTCAACCTTGGGAACAGCAGTCGAGAACGTTACCGCTGAGCCACGCAGTCAGTCAAAAAATTACTATTTATTTTTATATTGGTTACCTAGAGGCTATTATGATGTTGGTGGTTGGTTCTTAAGTTTAGGGGCTGCGACAACGCCATCATGTAGTCCCGTGTACTTTGGGTGTGTGTAGAATCTGTCTGATAAACGGTGTTAATTGTGATGGCTGTATTAGTGTGTGTTATCTGTTTTAGGTAGATTTCATTAGAAAGCTAACTATTGCAATGGGTCCCATGTTTCGACTTCCGGAAAATTTTGACATATCTTCGCGTTTCACATCCCCCAGACCCCAAAACCACCGTCAGTTCAAAAGTTTATATATAATTTATGTATGTATATAAGTATATAATTATGTATATATATATATGTACAAGCTGACCCGGCAGACGTTGTCCTGCCAATCAAAGAAAGTGTTGTAACTTTGTTTCTTGAAGTGCTTTTGGATACACAATATTTTTTCAATTTCTGTTAACTGCCTCTAAACTATCGTGAATTGAATTAACTAATTTAGAAACATTCGTTGGAGCGTGCACAACAACTCTCCAAAGTTTCATCGCAAACGGATAAATGGCATTTAACGCATACGGGATTTGGTTTAAATGATTAGTGCGCTGTCACTCATTTGTTGAATCTACTCGTGCTCTACCAACTGTGAAATGGATTTACTAAGTTAGAAAGCTTCACGTAAGTGTACACAACAACTTATCAAAGTTTCATCGCAATCGATGAATAGTATATGAACGCATACAGGATTTTGTTGGAACGCTTCGCGCGTCGTCACTCATTTGTTACATCTACTCGTGCGCTACCAATATTGTAAAATGGATTTACCAAGTTGAACACCTTCCCTGGCGTGTACACAACAACTCATCAAAGTTTCATCGGAATCGGATGAATGACATATGAACGCATAAGTGAGTTTCTTTAAACGATTCGCGTGCCGTCACTCATTTATTGAATCTACTCATGCGCTACCTATTGTAAATAGATTTACTAAGCCTGAAACCTTCTCTGGCGTGTACTCAATGATTCACCAAGGTTTGATCGCAATGGGATGAATGATATATGACCGCATACGGGACATTGTGGAAACGATTCGTGCGCCGTCGCTCATTGGTTGAATCTCCTCGGGCGCTACTTATTAAAAACTGGATTTACTAAGACAGAAACATTTCCTGGAGTGTACTCAACAATTCACCAAAGTTTCATCGCAATCTGATAAATGGTATATGGCCGCATACGGTAATTCGTTGCAATGATTCGCGTGCCGTCACTCATTTGTTGAATCTACTCGTGCGCTACCTATTGTAAAATTGATTTATTAAGCCAGAAACCTTCCGTAGGGTGTACACAACATCTCACCCAAGTTTCATCGTAATCGGACGAATGATATTTGAATGCATTCGGGGCCTTATTGAAACGCTTCGTGTGTCGTCGCTCATTTGTTGAATCTACTCGTGCGAAACCTCCTCTGAAATGTATTTACTAAGTTAGAAAACCTCACGTAAGTGTACACAACATCTCACCCAAGTTTCACCGCTATCGGACGAACGGTATTTGAACGCATACGGGACTTTGCTGAAACGCTTCGCACGTCGCCACTCATTTGTTGAATCTACTCGTGCGCAACCTCCTGTGAAATGGATTACTAAGTTAGAAGCCTTCACTTAAGTGTACACAACAACTCATCAAAGTTTCATCTCAATCTATGAATGTAATATAAACTTATACGGGATTTTGTTGAAACGCTACGCGCGTCGCACAGTGGTCCGGATTTGAAAAAAAGCGGACAAAAATATTTTCCGCTAAATGAAATGAAATACTTTCGTATAAAACTTTAAATTAGATGTTACTATTAGGTAAATTTGTCTTAGTACATAAAATTACTTACTTATTCATCCTCTGATTCGGATGAGTCGACTTCTTCTTCTTCCCCTTCCTGCTCCGTCTCGTCCTCGGATATTGACAATAAATTACACACCTCCTGAGGCAACTGTCTTCATTTCTTCTTCGGTAGACTTCCCGTGCTTCAGATTACAGGATCAGACCTTAGCAATAGTCTATGGAACAAGTCAAACTTATTGGAAATTCTTGAGGATTTTCTGGTATGGTCTTCTCTATATTTTATGTCTTGGTTTCTAGACTCTAAGACCTCTTCTGAAAGTTCCCAATCGGCAAAATAGCTGCTTCTATAATGAAAGATCCATGGATAAGTATTTTATGGAGTGTTAGAGGCATGTAACACCACGGATATAGCCGTACATATAAGCTTGCTGTTTCGCTGCAGTAGGAATTGAACTCTGAACTATTAATTTCATGACCAGAGGAAACTGCTTTTAAAATTATTCCAAAACGGGTTATTAACTCACAGTCTACCCCTGTTATTTCGCATGCTACTTGAGGTTGATCAAAAATCCTTCGGGCAGTGTTGCCATCACTGGTTGTTCCATATCCAGGCTTCGGAATATCAACTAGAAGACATAATCTCGTTCTGAATGAGTCTTGCACATTTTTTTCTTTCTTTCGAGTAAGTCTCGATTACCTTCTTTCACGCTCACTTTCCACTTTTTAAAACCCAGACGGTACGAAATATGCAGGAGACATGCAAAAAATCGAAAGTGGGCGTGTGGAACTGAAATTCCAAACTCAAGTTGTAAATTGTCGACGAGCTTTTGTGCCACTTATGTAGATTTTTCATTTCTGAAATTTTCGCATCATTCGTTTGCCCCTTGTTGGTGTAGTCGTGGTAGCTTCTTTTTAGCTTGGCTGATGAATCGTCTCCCTCTGCCCTTAAATAAATAACGGTCGCATAGGCAAGCTCTGATGAAGTGGCACTCTCCCTTAGGTCTTTAATTTTCCTTATTTTGCTTCTCTCCGTTAGCTCTTGAAATTCTTTTGGAGGACGACCTCGATCTACTGATTTTGCGGAGTCAGGAATGCTCGGAATTGATATCACAATTTCTGTTTTCTACCAGTCTGAATATTTCTTCAAAAAAAGCATGTTCTAAGAAGTTACACTTTCTCTACCGGTCAACATACGGCAAAAAGAAAAGGTTCTTATATTATTATACACTGTTTTCTCTACACTGTCGTCAACATTTAATTGGATTTTGTTAATAATATATATATATATATAATATCGTATGGCCTCGGGTGCCTGGTGCAAGCATTGTTAATTGACACCCAGAGGGTAGCTTGCATGTCGAATTTCGTCGTTCCTTTGAACGCTATGAGTGTCAAAGAGGTTAGATATCTAAACTCCTTGACACTAGAGCGCTTTTAAGTAGAGAATGGAGGAACTTTGTGTTGGCGGAAAATCCCGAGATTAATTTTGCCTACTGAATTCAAATGGGTTCTTTAACATGCCAACAACGTATGACATGAGTGTCGTGATTTTTGTCGCCTTTCAAAAATCACTTACCATGGCCAGGAGTGAACCTGCAATCTTGGGGTTGGTAGTCCTACACTATAACCACTCACCCACCGTGGCAAGCTATTGGATTTTGTTAAGGAGATATGTTACCACAAGTTTTCCTTGACGCGCGCGAGACTGATTTTTGTTCTCTCGAATCTTGTTAATAAGATCACTGCGACTAACAACGAAAATTCATGTTTCACTCTTCACAACACACACAACTACTACTAATCAATTACTTCTCGTGATTGAAGATTATTTTGGTTTCATGGCCTCGAGATATCCCTTGCGTAGCATAAACAAATGTCTCAACAGGCCCTTATCTCGCGCGAGTGTTTATCCTTAGAGCGCGCAGTAATGTTCTATCCCTTTTCAATCACGCATCTGGCGGGTTCTGGCGATGAAACCTTTATGGATCTATTCTCCAGTCTTCATTTTAAAACTTGCATAAGTTTCATGGTATACATATGTATACATTTTTTTGTAGGTCAAGCAAAATTTATTTTTCTTGAACAAAATAATGCACTATAAAAATAAGTATAACAGTCCTTATAAGTGATCTGAAATCGAAAATCATGCTATAATCAAATATATCAGATCACAAACTACATACAGAGACAGTATTATAGACCCCGAATTTCGTTTTGAAGTTAGAATGATATTTCAAAGTTTACTTAACGGAGCGCGGAATTCAGAAACGAAGAGTTGCATCACTTTTGTAGTATTATATCTGAGAAACACAGACGCAATTTCCAAAGAAAAAGTGAAATTAATGTACACTGATTAACATACTGTACTTCACTTGGGAGTTGGTTTGGCCTTTCTAATGTAAAGTTGAAAAATCTATTTTTGTCCGCTTTTTTACTGATCCGGACCACTGTGCGTCGTCACTCATTTGTTGAATGTAGTCGTGCGCTACCTAATGTGAAATTGATTTACTAAGCCATAAGCCTTCCCTGGAGTGTACACAACATCTCACCCAAGTTTCATCGCTATCGGACGAATGGTATTTGAACGCATACGGGACCTTTTTGAAACGCTTCACGCGTCGTCGCTCATTTTTTGAATCTATTCGTGCGCTATCTATTGTGAAATGGATTTACTAAGCCAAACACCTTCCCTGGAGCTCACTCAACATATCACCCAAGTTTCATTGCAATCGGATGAATGGTATATGAACGCATACGGGACTTTGAAACGCTCTAACGTGCAGAGACAAACAGCAGAATTCGACATCACTGCCACCTTAGGTATAAAACACAACTTTTCGCCACGGGCGGAGTGTATGTTATGGCGGTAGTTGCACAGGTTGTGACCAGGTGGCTCTAACGTGCAGAGGCAAACCGTCCAAAGACATCAGCTTTCACGAAGGCCAAGGCTAGTGGTTTCCATGACGACTGTTTTTGATTGTATATTGTGGTTCTAAAATTGTGTGTAAATTGTGGTTCTAAAATTGTGTTCATTCCACCTACCGGGTCAGATTGTGAATCTAAACCATACATGGACCCACCCTAATATACATACCAAATTCCATCAAAATCGGTTCAGTCGTTTAGGAGGAGTTCAGTCACATACACACGTGTCGAAGAATTATATATATAAAGATATCAGTTATTTGTGGACACGATAACAGCCGTAATTTTGTACCAATCACTTTGAATTTTTTACCGAATATGTATACCTATACAATCTCGGTTGTGATCGTTACTGGGCTAAATCGGTCGAAGGGGGTGAAAATGGGGGTCTTTTTTCGAAAAAGTGAAATATTGCTATAACTCTCTTAATATGTGAAATATCGAATCCGTTCAACGTTCATACTATGTGTCGGATAAAGCCCAAAAATTCATGTTTGAAGAGTTTTTTTATAGCACCAACCATTGACAAAAGGGGTGGGAAAAAGTGGGTTTTTCGGGAAACATTAATCATATCTCTCTTAATAGGCACAATATCAGAACCGTTAACAATGGACAATATTCCCCTAATAATTACCTAAAATTTTGTCTGAAAGAATTTTTGATATGACCCACCATTACGCCAAGGGATGAGAAAAATGATTTCGGAATTATAAGAAAATACCAAGAGCTATCAGAGGTTGCCATGGCAACACTACTAAATTGATGAGGGATGAGCCATCAGACGTTGCCATGACAACGCACTTGCACGAGATCAGATTCGGTATTTCCATCTGACTAAGTGTGAAGCGGCTTCGGTGACGTAACTGGTAGCATGCTGAACTTCTATGCCCAAGGTCGCGGTTTCAAAGCCGGCCGAAGTCGTCGGATTTTCTAAGAGCGCTAAAATCCCTCAGTATGCTTTCCTTTGGAGGGGAAGTTCCAACGTTCGTTGCGAGTTGCTGGTTTCGGTGGCATCTAGTAGCCAGGTTCACAGCTAGGTGTCGTTGACGGTAGTAACTGGTAGCAACATTAGGAACTACTGCTGGAAATTGACCGTCTGCAGTCCTTACCTGAATTAAGACTAATACAGCCATTACAATTCACACCGTTTATCAGACAGATTCTACACAAACCCAAAGTACACGGGGTTAGATGACCGCGTTGTCGCAGCCCCTAAACTGAGGAACCAACCAGAGGTAGATTTCATTAGAAAGCTAACTATTGCAATGGGTACCATGTTTCGACTTCCGGAAAATTTCGACATATCTTCGCGTTTCACATCCCCCAGACCCCAAAACCACCGTCAGTTCAAAAGTTTATATATAATTTATGTATGTACTGTATATCAGTTTCTTGTGGACACGATAACTGCCGTAATTTTGCACCAATCACTTTGATTTTTTTACCGAATATGTATACCTATAAAATCTCGGTCGAGTTCGTTACTGGGCTAAATCGGTCGAAGGGGGTGAAAATGGGGGGCTTTTTCGAAAAAGTGAAATATTGCTATAACTCTCTTAATATGTGAAATATCGAATCCGTTCAACGTTCATACTATGTGTCGGATAAAGCCCAAAAATTTATGTTTGAAGAGTTTTTTTATAGCACTAACCATTGACCAAAGGGGTGGGAAAAAGTGGGTTTTTCGGGAAACATTAATCATATCTCTCTTAATAGGCACAATATCAAAACCGTACAAAATGGATAATATTCCCCTAATAATTACCTAAAACTTTTGTCTGAAAGAATTTTTGATATGACCCACCATTATGCCAAGGAATGAGAAAAATGATTTCGGAATTATAAGAAAATGCCAAGAGCTATCAGTGGTTGCCATGGCAACACTACTAAATTGATGAGGGATGAGACATCAGACGTTGCCAAGACAACGCACTTGCACGAGATCAGATTCAGATTTCCATCTGACTAAGCGTGAAGCGGCTTCGGTGACGTAACTGGTAGCATGCTGAATGTCTATGCCCAAGGTCGCGAGTTCAAAGCCGGCCGAAGTTGTCGGATTTTCTAAGAGCGCTAAAAATCCCTCTGTATGCTTTCCTTTGGAGGGGAAGTTCCAACGTTCCTTGAGAGTTGCTGGTTGCGGTGGCATCTAGTAGCCAAGTTCACAGCTAGGTGTCGTTGACGGT
Source organism: Meconema thalassinum (assembly GCA_946902985.2). NCBI lineage: Eukaryota > Metazoa > Arthropoda > Insecta > Orthoptera > Tettigoniidae > Meconema > Meconema thalassinum. The sequence goes on along the minus strand of OX336388.2, from coordinate 1,910,164,115 downwards.
AGTACCTGGTAGCAACATTAGGAACTACTGCTTGAAATTGACCGTCTGCAGTCCTTACCTGAATTACAGACTAATACAGCCATCCCAACGTACACGGGGTTACATGACCGCGCAGCCCCTTAACTGAGGAACCAACCAAAATCTCTGCGGGAGATATAATTTTGCGTGAAGAAGTAACAGACCGTTACATAGTTACACATCAGTGTCGAAACCTTGCATAAGGACAGTGTGACCACAAGTATAAAAATGGACCCCAAATGACAAGAAGGTTACCGTTCCCATAAGACAATAAAATTTTTAAAATCAGCATAAAATGACGAAAAACAAAGTTAATTAAGCTCCAATTATAAAATACCTTCTCGCAATAAATGAGGTCTGATCCTTCTACGAAAACCTACATATTCTGCCTATTTTCGCCTATCCCCAAGTTTGTCCGGTGAAATCTACCTCCGCCTTTCGGCGTGCCGAGAGGACTTTTTTTTTAAATTTAAGTACTGCAACTTAGAATTTTTCAAATGCTTCCCACTTTTGCCGCCAAGCGCCACCGTCAACGATTACTAGGCCAAGTTCAGAACTTAGCTACTAGACACCACCGCAGTCGGCTCTTGGCAACGAACATAGAAACCTAAGAGCGTTGTTTACATTCTTAACCTATCCAATTTAGCTTCACACAGGTGCAATTAGTGGAAGGTTCTTTAACATGCCATAAATCTATGACATGGGACTTTACTTCCCCTCCGAAGGAAGGCATACTGAGGAATTTTAATGCTCTTAAAAAATCCGACGGCTTCGGCCGGGTTTGAATATTATGATGTTATCACCCGCTGTAAGTGTCGAGTCTCCTTGGTGACCCATGTGGCCGTGAAAATCCAATTCTCACTTCTACCATGTTTGTCTCACGTTTTGGCGTTTACTACACAAATTTAATAATGTCTCAAGTGCTCGTTCTAAGGGCGTGGAAGTGGTAGCGGTGTTAAACGGAAGCTCTGTTGATATTGTAGCCGGTAGCATCCTCAGGGAGCTATGTGGCAGTCTGGCTGATCCCACAGGAGCAATGTGCCAAGACATTCCATTTTCCACCACCAGAGGGTGGTTACTTTACTGATACAACTTTTCTTCTCCCTTGGTATCAACAGTAAAGTGGTTTGGGAATGATGATTTCATCTCTGGCATTGATGTATAGATGGAGTAATACAATGACTACCTGCACAAAGTAGTGTAGCCAAATTCGAACAATGGGGGAGTTTATCGTTATAAAATAGTGTCTGTGCGCGCATGCGTGAGTAGCATTATAAACTCACCTAATAAAAGTGAGTTACAGCATGTAACCAATATATTAACTCCTTCAAAATAGAGTAAAAGAACCCAGCTCTTGGGCACGAGGCTCATTTCCCACGATCTGCTCAATCTCTGATTGGTGCAATCATTCCACTGCCGGGGAATAGGATATTTATTGAGAATCAGTTCACGAAAGTCACTTGGTTACTATGTGAAACGGACGAATCTCTGCATGAGAACTTGAGATTAAACAGATAATTTAACTTTACATTAACTTGCAAATCTGTTGTAAGATTCTATGGAAATTGCGTTAAATAAAACAATAAAATATAGAAGAAGAACAATATTAGTACAGAGAGTCCAGTTTGTATGTATCGGAGACCCTCGCTAGCTCGCTCACCCGCGGCGCGAGCCTGTCTCCCGCCACGCACTTTGCCGTTATGTGGCGCCCGCACGGCACTCAGTCTTTGAGTATAGGAATTTGTACTTACGTAGTTGACAGCTGGTGCTGAAAATATTCGCCATTCACTGCTACACATCGCTGGCACCTTTTTATGAAACTGGCATTTACTCTCTGAAGTTCCTCAGCACCGATTGACTGTATTTCAGCTGTAATATAGTCTTTAAGCTCATTTATAGTGTGAAGGTTTCTCGCATACATTCTATTTTTAAGCGTCCCCCACAAATAAAAGTCATATTTTGATAAGTCGGGCTTCGCGGGGGCCACACGTTCCGACTTATAATCCTAGTACCAAAAATGCGACGCAATTCTGTCATGGATGCTTCGTCATTGTGAGCAGTGGCAAAATATTGTTGAAAATAAGTTGACAATCGCTCTCCGTAAGTCAGTTCATCAAAAAAATTGGTCAAGAATCACATTGAAGTACAAATTTAAGTACAAATTCCTATACTCAATGACTCAATGCCGTGAAAGCGCCACAAAACGGCAAAGTGCCTGGCGGGAGACAGGCTCGCGCCGCGGGCTTGCGGGCTTGCGAGGGTCTCCGATACATCCAAACTGGACTCTCTGTATATTAATAGTTTTACAGCGAATGTTAAACTATGTTGAGATAACGGTCAAAAATTTAACTTTCAATGTTTCTTAGAAAATAGATCCAACAGATGTGTTAGTTTTACAGCGAAGTCTCTGTTTTATTTTGCTCAAAAAAGTCGACCCATTGAGTCAAGTTTCACTTATGGTATTTCTGAGTTACATATTCAGTCGTTTTAATATTGAAAATTATCTCTCACTGGCTGCAGTGGTGACAGGATGAGTGGTAAACACTATTAACAAGCAGTAGATTGCAGGCAGTTTATCTTGATCACATAAAAGATCAGTTTCTAAACCACCTTTGAAATTCCAAAAGGAGCCCCTCCCATGCTACGCCACTACCTGCATAGCCTGTTATGTGCCCGAGACATTTTAGAAGCCCATAGAGGACAGAGCAAAGACCTTACAACCCTCTAGTGAGAGAATGTAACGTTAGTGCTGGCTACTGAGCATCAGTTGCTGGATTGAAAAGTTGCCTATCTAGAGACCTTGCCTAGTCTCGCACGTTTCATTTAGTCTACATGGCTTTGTTTTACGACGGCACTGACATTAATGTGGTTATGCAGTGAAATACACTCTGAAGCTCACACACTGTTCCAACATTTGTTATGAAATATAAATGAAAAAGAACACACTTTAGTTAACACATAAAAAAATTGAATCATAGATATGGAATTGCTAAATTGTAAAATAACACAGGTTTATATAACGACAATAGAAAGTATAGTGCGATGCTTATGCAGGACACTAGGCAGTTGAAAACATACAATTCCCCAGGTCAAGAAGCACCGAAGGCCGTCAAAAATGAGTAATACTCCACCCATCCTGTAGTTGTATAAGCATCCGCCTCGTTGCGTCGTGGCTAGCACTCTAGACTGTCACCACGGAACCCCCAGGGTCATTTCTCTGCTCTGCCAAGAAATGCAATTCTGGTCTCAGGGCTGGTACGGGGTACACTCAGCCTCGTGAGGCAAATCTGAGTAGATGTGGGTTCGATTCCCACCTCTACCATCCTGAAAGTGGTTGTCCTTACTCCTGATATAATGCCCGGATGGCTCCTAACCTTCCCAATCCTCATATGAATTACAAATGCACACACTAATACAGCCATCGCAATTACACAGATTATCAGACAAATTCCACACACACCCAAGTACACGGGGCTACATGAACACGATGTCGCAAAGACCCTCAATTAAGCAACAAGTAACTCATCATATTCTAAATTTATACCCTAGGTTACAGGATCGAATACTGGTGCAGTCAGTTGGCGTTTGAGAATGCTCAAATCCGAGGGAGCAGTGTCAGTAGATTTACTGGCACGTTGAAGATCTCCATCGGGGCAAACTTCTGGCACTCCGGCGTCTCTAATAGCCACAATAGTTAAAAGGAACGTAAAACCAATAACATTATCATTTTTATACAAAATTTATTGGAAAGAATAAGTTACTCCACTTTTCTACCTTTTGCACACAGACACAAAATTATGACAATTGTGTTAAATCAATATTTTGTCACCTGTGTTAACCAATTTCTTGCCTGATGATGAAACCCTCTCGGTCCGTCGTAATTCCGTTCCGGTCAGTACAACAAAATAATTCAACCGAAATTTAATGTTTTTTCAGTCTGTCAACATGATTGTACCCAATTGTAACGGGTGGTTTCCTAATCCTGAAAAGGATTACATAAATTTAATAAATACACTTGGATGATCTTTGTCGATGGTCAACAGATCATTTTCACATTCATTACACTTAGGCTATTAAATCTACGTCTACAAGTATGCGTGATAATATTTACAATAACTAACTAACCCCACGGCACTACAGCCCTTGAAGGGCCTAGGCCTACCAAGCGACCGCTACCCAGCCAATTGGCCTGCAGATATTGGGGTGACGCGTGGTCAGTGCGTCGGGTCCCCTGGGCCGTTAATCTTGGTTTTCGTGACCGGGGCGCTGACTCTCTGTCAGACAGCTACTCAATTGTCCGCACGAGGCTGAGTGCACTCCGTTCCAGCCCTCACGTCGGTTTCTAAGAACTCTTACGGTGCCGGGGATCGAACCCAGGGCCTCCGGGTGAGAGGCAGGCGCGCTACCCCAACACCACGGGGCCGGCTAATATTTACAATATGAACACTTATTTAGTTGCACATTTTTAGATTTAACAGCCTAACTGTAATGGATCTGATGATGATCGCTTGACGATTGAGACTGGTCATCCAAGTGTGTTTCTTAATCTCATTTACATTTTATTCAGGATTAGGGAACCACCCATTGCAATTGGGTACAATGGTGTTGACCGACTGATAAACAAATTCCGATGACTAAGGTCACACTGAAAAATGACTTCCAACACAATAATAAAATAATTCAATTAATGCTTTCATTTTAAGACGCATGCAGCTTTTTCAGTAACTCTCCCACCCCTGACGGGTCCTAGTTAATCCGCGGGACTGAAAGGAAACAGTCAATGCTTCGAACTGCAACAGAATATCATAGAGGCGATAAACCATCCTCAGTCAAGAGAATAATTAACCTAATGTCTGTGTCCTTTGGGACCCCATTGTACACTAAGTTACTAATTAGCAAACACAACAATGAGATTTGGATCTATTACACTAATTTCTCTGATTTAGAGCAAACATCTGGCCATATCTCTCGTCCTGCTACACACATCAAAAAAAGTTTTGCATCACCTCGGTTCCCAGATCTCCGGCATATAGACGTTGACTGTGTATATTGTATCAAAGATACAGTCCCTTTGACTGTTCACAGATGTCACTAAAACTGCTCAAAGATGTAAACAACCATGCATGAACAGGGCCTATTAGACGGAGGGGGTACGACAGCCGATCAGTTCCAGTCATTCCACCAGGACGAAGGTACGCTGCTCATGTTGTCTGTAGTTCTACCATGCCTAGAAGGTCAATACCGCAGTTCGATCGCGTCCGCATTGTTACTTTGTGTCAAGAAGGGCTCTCAACAAGGGAAGTTTCCAGGCGTCTCAGAGTGAACCAAAGCGATGTTGTTCGGACATGGAGGAGGTACAGAGATACAGGAACTGTCGATGACAGGCCTCGCTCAGGCCGCCCAAGGGCTACTACTGTAGTGGATGACCGCTACTTACGGATTGCCGCTCGGAGGAACCCTGACAGCAATGCCACCATGTTGAATAATGCGTTTCGTTCAGCCACAGGACGTCGTGTTTCAACTCAAACTGTGCGCAATAAATAGGCTGCATGATGCGCAACTTCACTCCCGACGTCCATGGCGAGGTCCAGCTTTGCAACCCCGACACCATGCAGCGCGGTACAGATGGGCCCAACAACATGCTGAATGGACCCCACAGAATTGGCATCACGTTCTCTTCACCGATGAGTGTCGCATATGCCTTCAACCAGACAATCGTCGGAGACGTGTTTGGAGGCACCCTGGTCAGGCTGAACGTCTTAGACACACTGTCCAGCGAGTGCAGCAAGGTGGTGGTTCCCTGATGTTTTGGGGTGGCATTATGTGGGGCCGACGTACGCCACTGGTGGTCATGGAAGGCTCCGAAACGGCTTTACGATACCTGAATGACATCCTCCGACCCATAGTGCACCCATATCGGCAGAATATTGGAGAGGCATTTGTCTTCATGGACGACAATTCTCGACCTCATCGTGCACATCTTGTGAATGCGTTCCTTCAAGATAACGACATCGCTCGACTACAGTGGCCAGCATGTTCGCCAGACATGAACCCTATCGAACATGCCTGGGATATGTTGAAAAGGGCTGTTTATGGACGTCTTGACCCACCAACCACTCTGAGAGATTTACGCCGAATTGTCGTTGAGGAGTGGGACAATTTGGACCAACAGTGTCTTGATGAACTTGTGGATAGTATGCCACGACGAATACAGGCATGCATCAATGCAAGAGGACGTGCTACTGGGTATTAGAGGTAGTGGTGTGTACTGCAATCTGGACCACAAATGCTGAAAGTCTAGCTGTATGATGGTACAACATGCAATGTGTGGGTCTCATGAGCAATAAAACGAGCTGAAATGTTGTTTGTGTTGATCTCTATTCCCTTTGTATTTAAAGGTTCCGGAACTCTTGGAACCGAGGTGATGCAAAACTTTTTTTGATGTGTGTATATGGCTCATTGTCTCCTACTAATAGACTACAGGACGTAGTTGGAAGCACGGTATTTCGAGATCTTCATGATCTTATTGTGTTTATTTAAATCAGGTGCGTGACTCCTTTAAGTTTATCATACCATCTCGCGATTTGTCAAGGTTCTCGGAATTCAGGAAGGAAATGCCATTGGCATTTAATTTTGAACACTGATGGATTGATAACGTGTAGCCCGATAATTAGTTGTTCAATCTATCTCTGAGTTCTGTCGGATAACGTGACATTTCAATGTGTAAGTTACAAAAATATTCTGCCTTCAGTATTGATTTTTGGTCTGTTTATAAAACATTGTTCTATATTGAAATATGGAATGAATGAAAGTGCGAATGTATTCTTATTGTCATACATGTTTACAATTGGGTCTCGTCCGCTTCGTTGCGTACTGGCTAGCATTCTTGGCTGTCCTGATTGCGGTCATTCCAGACTGCGTTCACCTCATTAGTAGTCCATATTGCGATCACTTTCAATTTGGGGAGGAGCTATAAACATTCCAATGTCCAGATTGCGATCACTTTTCTTGGGAGACCGGTCCGAACCCTACGCACTTGCAGGAGTACCCTACCTTGACCGCATCCCCTTCAAAAATACGATCTTATAATTTGAGTAGTTTTGTCAGTGAACTTATTGATTTTGACTTATCAAAAGTCACACATTTCAAATCTGGAATGTTAATAAACCCAAAACTTCAAATGTTTGATTTTGTGTGTAGGAGGGGGCAGGGACAAGCATATTGATTACAAAGAGGATTTAGAATCAAACGCAGAACAAATTACTTTTACGAGACGAATTTTTCGAGGTAATGAAAATAATGTTTTTCACGATATACAGTACCGGTACCTATTATAAAAAATAGATATCTCGCGCCTCAAATGGGAGAGGAGGGGCAGAAATTAAAATTTATACCCTGTAAGTATAACATTTCCCGTTAGAACAATTTTGTTGAAAGTGAAGGTCGTTAATTCCGATCCTGAAACGTTTCTATTCTTAAGACTGAAAATGTTATAATCATTGCTTTACGAGGTGCCGTCAGATTGAGAGGGGACTTGATTTCTTTAAGCAAAGTTTGATGGGGTGTGCTCAGCTGAACACTGAACTGTATTCTTTGGCTAGGTAGAGAAATATCAGTGTCCCCTTGTTATCCACAAAACTTACGGAAGGTATGAGACAGTCGGGAAGAACCAAGCACCAAGGACCGGTCTCCCAAGAAAAGTGATCGCAATCTGGAAGCTGGAATGTTTATAGCTCTTCCCTAAAATGAAAGTGACCGCAATCTGGACTGCTAATGAGGTGAACGCAATCTGGAATGACCGCAATCAGAACACAACCTGGCTGTCAGCGAGGAGGCCAGGGTTTGATTCCCGGCTCTGCCAAGAAATTTAAATCTGGTCTGAGGGCCGGAACGGGGTACACTCAGCGTCGTGAGGTAAAACTGAGAAGAGTTGCCTTCGATTCCAATCTCAGCCATCCAGAAATTGGCTTTCCGTGATTTCCAACTTCTATTCCAGGTAAATGGTAGGATGGTACCTAAATTAAGGCCATGGCCGCTTCTTTCCCAAATCCTACCTTAATCACAAATACACACATTAGTACAGACATCACCGTAACACAGGTTATCAGACAAATTTTATGCACACTAAATTACATGGAGCTACATGGCCACGATATCGTAAAGTTCCTAATAGAATCAACAACACAATATGACTGAAAATTTGTTTCTTGCAAAAGCAGACACATTATAAATGTGATCGAAGGAGTTGCTGTAAGTAATTTTATGCACTTGCTGTTGCGCACAATTTAGTGTATTATGATGGTTATTCAAGATGGCGGATGTAAGTAGACTAATATTCATTTTGAGTAAGTTGTGTCTTTAGAAAACAAAGGGTGGAAGCCTCTACCTTCCACTACTCCCAGGGCCTCCATGGCCTGCACAGAGTTGGCTTCAATCTTTTTGTGTCTTTAGAATTTGATCTGTCATATGAAGCTACCCCGATGAAAACTTTTTGCGGTAAGTGCTCTATACGACTGTGTTACAGATTATAATGCTAGAAAAATTGGGCATAGCCACCATGTTGAACGGATGAACTTGTGAATCGCACTTGTAATACAAATTAGAGATTAGTACATTGTCAGCATATTTTGTTGTAATCTGATGATTGATTTAGTTTGTAGCACATTTTAGTAATGAAAATTTGACAGCCAGCATTTTGTTTCCGTAAATTAGGCAGCAATATCAGAAGTCCACGTGAGATGCCCGTTAGAAAGGCTAGATTAATAAAATTAGTTCTTTTTGCAGAAGTTTCACAATGCTTACTGGAACGGCCATGTGTATCCTGGTCCAAGCCACTCATATGTCTCAAGGGTAGATAGTGGAAAGCACGCAGCTCTGCGGATAGTCTGAGAATGAAGCATCCACCATCTGGGCGCGGCTTACGCCGTTTGTTGAGGGCGGGTCCACGCTAATAAATCCGTGTTATCTGCTTGTGGGTGCGTTCAGTTTGCGACTCGAGGTTGCATCTGTTATCAAGTGGCCCCGTGTGATTTACCGCTTCTTAAACCGCCTCTGGGGCTCTCAGATGACATGTACGATGTTACATGCAAAATAGGAGGGTATTCCTATTCTGCTAGACTATCATCAAATTTCTCCTTCAGAAATATAAACAAGTACTTCCATAAAGAACTAAATAGCCTACTTTCATATAACCTACTTATGTATATAAGTATCTGGGAAGCTTGGTAACGTATGATGGAACCAGCAAACGAGAAATTTGGAGTAGAATTATTCAGGCAAAGAACGCCTTTTATAGAAAGAAGAATCTCTTCACATCCAGAAGTATAGACCTAAAAATAAGGAAAAGACTGAAGACATACGTGTGGAGTGTGGCTTTGTATGGTAGTGAGACCTGAACAATAGGGAAGTCAGAAGAGAGGAAGTTGATGGCTTTTGAGGCTTGGTGCAGGAGAAGAGTGCTTAAGATCAGTTGGATACAACATATGACAAATGAAGAGGTATTCAGAAGAGCAGGAGAAAGTAGAAGCTTTATGAAGAGCCTGAAAACAAGAAGAGTAAATATGTTGGGACATATTCTCAGACATAATAGCCTGCTAGCAAGAGTCATCGAAGGGATGTTAGAAGGGAAAAACACAAGAGGAAGACCACCACTTGCATACATCACACAGTTAATGACAGACACGAACACAAAATCATTTCGTGAATTTAAGAGGATGGCGGAGAATAGAGAAGATTGGCGAGTTGCTGCAAACCAGCCCCAGGGCTGTTAACTTAAGAGGGAGACTTGTGTAAATAGCCTCTATCAATATACAAAGTTTCAGATTGATTGCTGTATTAGATTCGTAGATATTGAGAACCGTCTAAATAAATCGGATGGTCGCCGTGTTGGATTTTATATATGGAAACCACTGAGTTATGCTATATTAGATGACGATTATTGCGTAGGTTCATTATTCAAACGTTACCTCGTTCGCATTATTAGGACACAAGAATTAAACCGTAATGAAACTAAATTATGTCAGTGCATTACAATGCGTATAAACATTTGCTGTACCAAGTTTCACTGCATTCGAATGGTTAAACGCGAGAAGAGTCTATTTCAATGTTACAACTTCGCTTGATCGCTATGTTCGTTTTGTAGTTAACAGGTTTTTGAAAGTCTCATAGATGATCTTCTAGTAGCGCCCTCTATCACGGTAAAGATTTTCAGGGTGATATCATTAATAGTTTCGGAGATATAGAATGCCAGTGAAATATTTCGCACAGCCGCCATGTTGGATTGGTGAGATATAACAAAATTTGAAGGGCACGGTCGGGGTCGGCCAAAATGGTACTATAACCTTACCAAGTTTCATTGAAATCGTTCCAGCCGTTTAGATTTTATTAGGGGGAACACACACATATGCACACACACATACACACACGCAAGGCCAAAAGGTGATCTCATAAACCTATTTTATGTTCGACCCTGACTATTGTCTGTCAGAAAACTATACTATAATGAGGCTCATTATAACACTATTTTTCATTATGAAACAGTTTCTCACACCAATCAGAGCTCAAGAAACAGTTGTTTGACCAATTAGATAATTATATGCGCTGAGTTCCATGGCCTTCTAATGTAAATCACACTGCCTGGCCTACTGTCATAGTAGGGTAATCGAGGTGGCCATGGTCAAATACAAGGCATTCCCTGCGTCTCATGCGCTCTGTTCAGTACATAAAACTGGCGAAATCTCGACAGATATTTATGAATATTTTTGTTCGAACATAAAATAGTTATAATAATTATCGTCGAACATAAACAGTCGTATGCAACTCGCCTATAATGGTAATTAAGACACTCGTATGGAAATTATAAAACTCGCATACGCTCGTTTTATAAAGATACTCGTGTCTTAATTATTGCCATTATAGGCTCGTTGCATAATGTACTATTATTCCTAAATGAAAATAGTTTAATAGGAATCTTTATGTCAAGTTTGTCTGTTCTTTTTTCTGAATTTCCACGGAATGTTGCGTTATTTACTAGTTTCACACTGTTTATTACGTTTGCACTCAGAAGAAACCTTCTGTAGGTCTGTTTGCACGCTTATAACTCGAGAATGATTCGGTAGATCAACGAAAAATTTGGTATGGATATATCACATGCCAGGCACTAATAATTTGTGTATCTCTTCACCATACCTCTCATAAAAGGGGACTATGGGGGAATTCCCCTCAGAATAAATTCTAAAATAGGCCAAATTTTAAAGCTGTCGTATAAAGATGAGACAGAGCTTATTTTGAGCCCCATGGTGTGATAAACAAAACTCTTACGTTTCCAAGCGGACCCCAAATACTAGTGTTAAAATGCCCAAGAGACAACCGATTAAGAGATATTTGTAATAAACTATCCTCCCAGCTGTGGGAGAAAGAACAAGAAAACGCTAATTTACGAACATGTAATAGCATAAATACATTAATGATGTGTTATTTTGTGACAGGTTTGTTTTTCTGTAAGCACAGAAAGCCGTTAATAGAGCGGATAATATCTTTAGTACCCTGCATAATATAAATACTGTGTCTTCATTAGCGGCTCTTTACAGTTTATGAACCTGCTTAGAAATAGCGAGGTCTTGCCTCACAATACATTTGAGAATATATCCTATAATCATTTAAATGTCCGAAAAAAATGCTCACATTTAATAGTTCATAATGTCATAAGGTCTTTTGAGTACGACTTGAAAATGAAATTGCAGTCGGTGTAATTGTTTACAACGCTAGTTTTAAGCAAATGCCAAGATTTAGTCGAAAGTCACTAGATCTCGCTTTTGGCAATTGGAAAAATTAATTTTGTCGCTAATGGCCTTTTAAATAGTCGCTACTCATTCCAATCCATACAAAATTAAAATTATTTGTTACCAAAATTTTCATGAAAATCGCTAGATCTAGCGACAAAGTGGCTAAATTGACAACAGTGATAGGAATTCTAAGCCAGTATCCTGCTGTCTGGGAGGGCACTCTTAGCCAAGACCTCCTCGCGGTGTAGCGGCTAGCTTTCTTGGTTGTTGGCCCGAATACAGAGATAGCATCTTGTTTCAAGACCCGGAAGATCTACTTCTATCCTAGACAACAACATTTGCAGTCAAACACTACTACGCTCAACCAAGATTCACAGCGTAGCGTAGTTCAACACATACCCAAGTAATTGGAGCAAATAATCAAGATGTTCCAAACCCACAATTATTAATTAATTATGACTTGTAATTAATGTTGGATATTGTTTGGAGTTTGAAGAATTGTGACTTGCATCTAAGAGGGTGTGATTTTACGGTGGTGACAGACCATAAACCTCTAATCTATAATTTTCGTCCTGAAACGTCACTATCCTCAGTATGTGATAAAAGGCGCCAAAGGTGGTCTTATTTCCTGTCCATATATATGACTATGACATTATTTATCGCAAAACAAATCGAGAACTGTAATGCTGATTTCCTGTCTAGATTGCCATTGTTTGCACAGACTGAACTGAATGAAACTGTTTTGCATATAAACTTTCTTATGCTAGAAGGTAATTGCTAAGTAATATTCATTTTGAGTAAGTTGTGCCTTTAGAAAACAAAAATGTCAAAAATGATCAATGGCCTTCTGTTTTGCCAAATTTTCTTAAGAGTATTTCGAACATAAAAACGAATACTCTTTTTTTTAACGTATGGCTTTTAGTGCCGTGAGTGTCTGAAGACATGTTTGGCTCGCCAGAGTTTGTAGCTGCTTCTATGCTGACACCCAAGGGGTGAGCTACACGTACAGTCGTAGGTGGAGTGTTTTCTGGGGAGGAGAGTGTGAATGTAAGGACGAGGTATTGGAAGGTAGTGGCTGTGGCCTATAGTTAGGGATCAACCCCGGCATTTGCCTGGAAGGAAGAAGGGAAACCACAGAAGACCATCTTCAAAGTTGCCGGTTGGTAAATTCGAACCTCCTCGCCTCCCGGATGTGAGCGACTGTCCGCAGCCACGCCGTAACGACCACGGCTAACTCACCCGGTAATGAATATTCTATTAACCATAATTGCATTGTTTTAAAAAGGGGGGGGGGAGCGTTGTCATTCAAGCTAGTTTGAGGCACCAGATTTTGAAAGAGTTCCACTCGGGTTATTTGGGGATTACTAAAATAAAGACTCTTGCCGGTAGCTTTGCAATAGATAAAGAAATATGATTAATTACTGATTATTGTAATGGATGTTCAAGGGTTAGTAATTGACCAGCTAAATTCCACTTTCACCCATGGGAATGGAGTATTTCTCAAGCACAGAATCGTTCACTGGAGCACAACACTTTTATTCTTCACCACCCTTGATACAACAAGAGGTCTAAATACAGAAAAGCAGCAACATTAACAAGAGAATATAAATTCAAAGTAGCTACCAACTTAACTTCTATAATTTAAACTAACAAAATGTGAAACGAGAGATATTTTACGAACCGACATCGTACGACTCGGAGTGCCGTAGAATTTTGCCATACTTCAAAATTCTGGAAATCAAACCCGCAATTTGGTATCTTTGACGGAACTGTACCACTGACCCACCGAAGAAGCACATATTTCCTAAAATTAATCAACAATAACAACAATTACTATCGATAAAGTGGGCATAGTACCCAGCGAAACGTTCCAATGGTATTTTAGGACTTTTATGGTTTTGTTTGTTCTTTCGACAAACAAGAAACTATATACATGGCTTGTTGGCTTCCACGGCCAAGTAGGACTGATAACAATCCAGCAATTCTTCTAGTTGTTCCGTGTTCGCAATGTTTCCAGTAGGTGCACTGAGGCTCTTCAGCGGGCTCTTGTTCAACCTGCCCGGACCGCCGCTGAGCTAGGGGACCCAGCACTACGCCCCATATAATGGTTGTTGTTGTTGTTTCGTGTGAGAGGCTTGGACATCGTGGTCATTTAGCCTCACGTACTGGGGTGAGTATGTGTAAATACAGTATAGGCCTATATATATATATACTAGCTGACCCGGCAGACGTTGTCCTGCCAATCAAACAAAGTGTTGTAACTTTGTTTCTTGAAGTGCTTTTGGATACACAATATTTTTTTTCAATTTCTGTTAACTGCCTCTAAACTATCTTGAAATGAATTAACTAATCTAGAAACATTCATGGGAGCGTGCACAAAAACTCTCCAACGTTTCATCGCAATTGGATAAATGGCATAAAACGCATACGGGATTTTGTTTAAATGATTCGTGCGCTGTCAGTCATTTGTTGAATCTACTCGTGCTCTATCAACTGTGAAATTGATTCATTAATTTAGAAAGCTTCACGTAATTATACACAACAACTCATCAAAGTTTCGTCGGAATCGGATGAATGACATATGAACGTATACGGGATTTTTTTAAACGATTCGCGTGCCGTCACTCATTTGTTGAATCTACTCATACGCTACCTATTATAAAATAGATTTACTAAGCCTGAAACCTTCTCTGGAGTGTATTCAATCATTCACCAAGGTTTCATCGCAATCGGATGAATGATATATGACCGCATACGCGACATTGTGGAAACGATTCACGCGCCATCGCACATTTGTTGAATCTACTCGTGCGCTACTTATAAAAATTGGATTTACTAATCCAGAAACCTTACCTGGAGTGTACACAACAATTCACCAAAGTTGCATCGTAATCGGATAAATGGTATAAGAACGCATACAGGACTATATTGAAACGATTCGCGCGCCATCGCACATTTGTTGAATCTACTCGTGCGCTACCTATTGTAAAATGAATTTACTAAGCCAGAAACCTTTACTGAAGTGTACACAACAATTCATCAAAATTTCATCGCAATCGGATAAATGGTATATGGACGCATATGGTACTTTGTTGAAATGATTCGCGTGCCGTCACTCATTTGTTGAATCTACTCGTGCGCTACCTATTGTAAAATGGATTTATTAAGCCAGAAACCTTCCGTAGGGTGTACACAACATCTCACCCAAGTTTCATCGCAATCGGACGAATGGTATTTGAACGCATACGAGACCTTATTGAAACGCTTCGTGCGTCGTCGCTCATTTGTTGATTCTACTCGTGCGCAACCTCCTGTGAAATGGATTTACTAAGTTAGAAACCTTCACGTAAGTGTACACAAAATCTCACCCAAGTTTCATTGCAATCGGATGAATGGTATATGAACGCATACGGGACTTAATTTAAACGTTCGCACATCGTCGCTCATTTGTAGAATCTACTCGTGCGCTACCTATTGTAAAATGGATTTACTAATCCAGAAGCCTCCCCTGGAGGGTACACAACATCTCACAAATTTCATCGCTATCGGACGAATGGTATTTGAACTCATACGGGACCATGTTGAAACGCTTCGCACGTCGCCACTCATTTGTTGAATCTACTCGTGCGCAACCTCCTGTGAAATGGATTTACTAAGTTAGAAACCTTCACGTATGTGTACACAACAACTCATCAAAGTTTCATCTCAATCGATGAATGGTATATAAACTTATACGGGATTTTGTTGAAACGCTTCGCGCGTCGTCACTCATTTGTTGAATCTAGTCGTGCGCTACCTATTGTAAAATTAATTTAATAGGCCAGAAGCCTTCCCTGGAGTGCACACAGCATATCACTCAAGATTCATCGCTATCGGAAGAATGGTATTTGAACGCATACGGGACCTTTTTGAAACACTTCGCGCGTCGTCATTCATTTGTTGAATCTAGTCGTGCGCTATCTATTGTAAAATGGATTTACTAAGCCAAACACCTTCCCTGGAGTGGACTCAACATCTCACCCAAGTTTCATCGCAATCGGATGAATGGTATATGAACGCATACGGAACTTTGAAACGCTCTAACGTGCAGAGACAAACAGAATCGACATCACACCCACCTTTGGTATAAAACACAACTTTCCGCCATGGGCGGAGTGTATGTTATGGCGGTAGTTGCACAGGTTGCAACCAGGTGGCTCTGCGTGCAGAGACACACAGTCCAAAAGGATCACTTTTCACTAAGGCTAGCGGTTTCCATGACGACTGTTTATGACTGTATATTGTGGTTCTAAATTTGTGTGTAAATTGTGGTTCTAAAATTCAAAAATTCCACCTATATGGTCAAATTGTGAATCTAAACCATACATGGGCCCACCCTAACATTCATACAAAATTTCATCAAAATCGGCCCAGGCGTTTAGGAGGAGTTCAGTCACATACACACGTGTCGAAGAATTATATATATAAAGAAAGATATATAGGCCTATATATATATATTTTAATGTACCGACAGTAGTGGCTACGCTGGCTAACGCGCAGCATTTGGTCATGGGGCCAAGCTCTCTGCTGACTCGGTAGACGCGTGGGTTCGAGCCCCACCGTCGGCCGTCCTTGAAATGGTTTTCCGTGGTTTCCCATTTTCAACACCAGGCAAATGCTGGGACGGTACCTTCTGACAGGCCACGGCCGCTTCCTTCCACATCCTTGCCCAGTTTCATTCACCATCATTCATTTCATCTCTCATTAACTCCTCTCATGAGGTTGGCGTCAGGAAGGGCATCCGGCCGTAAAAAAAACCATCGCCACAAAGACTTCCATTGCATCTCATCCCCGACCCCGTTGGAAAACGGGACTAATAAGGGGTAGACATACATACATACATACATATATATTTTAATGTCTGATCACCTGTGTTATTGTGGTGTAGTAGACTAGTGTGTGTATTTGTAGTTCCGGCGGGGATTGGGAAGGAGGCGGACGTGGCCTTAAGTTAGGAACCAACCTGGCATAGTCCAGAAATGGGAAAACCACGGAAAACCACTTCGAGGATGGCTGAGGGTAGCAAATTAATAATCGACCGAGATTGACACGCGTGTTGAATCGCAAAGTCATGGGATCAAGAAGTCTCCGGACTCAGATGATAAATGGGTTTGAACCCCATCGTCGGCTGTTCAAGAAACAGATTTCTCTGCGTTGCAATTTTCAAGACCAGAAAAATACCGGGACAGTACATTCAAATATGCCATAGCCAGTTCCTTCTTATTTCTCTAATTGACACTTCTGGTATGGTTGGCACCAGTAAAGGCTTCACCGTAATAACAATAATGTAAACTCTTATCACCTCATCTCTGAACCCGCAGAAACGGGAATCACATTAACAATAATAATAATGGAAACACTTCAGTTAATTTAGTGATTTTATTGCCAAAGCGTTCTTAAGAATGTGCTGTCGATATAATAATCAGACCGTAGGAAGGTCAAAATCGGGGTTGGATTTGTACCTGAATGTCTCGTGATCGATACGGTTATTGCATACAAGGACAGTGCGTGTTATACCGCAGTTACCTCCCGGAGAGTCTTCACGTTCTTGCTTCTACCTTAATTACGCAATCGTTTACATTTAATTAACACAAGATTTGCACGGATGTGGCTCACGTGGGAGCTCTTCTTATTTAGTACAGTGAATTAGCATATGTTAATTTAATTCATGAGATTATTAATCTTTTTAAAGCAGTTGCGCATTTAGACAGTGCGTTAGAATAAATCGGTGACTGTTAGAGCCCTTTATCACCACGTCCTTTTCTCAGATAATGTTTCAGCTTTCAACAAATTTAATATATATTTATTCAACTCCTCGGTTGAAGAAAGAATCATTGTGGACCATCAAGAAATGTTGTTGTTCTTGTTGTTGCGACATGGTGCTCATGTAGCCCCGTGTACTTGGGGGAGGGTGTGTTGAAAACTTGTTTATATACTGTAGGTTTGAAGCCATTTTCAGTATTGCCTTGTTGATAATTGATATTACAGCTTTTGTGTTCACCGACTCGATTATTGAAAACCTGTGGTATTGTGATGGCTGTATTAAGGCGTTTATTTGTAATTGACGCTAAGAGGCGGCTGTGGACTTATGTTAGGAACCATTACAGCTTTTGCCTGGAGTAGAAGTGGGAAATCACTGATAATTAGGATGGCTGAGGTGGGAATCAAACCCAGCTCTTCTCAATTCTGCCTTACGAGGCTGACTGTACGCCGTATCAGCACTCAAACCGGAATTAACTTAAACTCCTAAGACATTTGAATCATAATTGAAGAATCTTTCGAATTTCATAGACTGCATTATAAGTTAGTAGTTGCAACAAGAAGGGACCGCTGTTCAGCTTAATGGCAGAGGGTTCGGTTAATGTAACTCAAATAACCGCCTTACTGTGCATCTACACTGGTGACAGATAAGAAGCAGAGGAAATAACTGCTACGTTTATGTTAATCTTATGTCCTTGTTATGGTTTATGTAGGGGAGGGTGAAAAGATTTCGTCATGTTCAGGAACTGTGTATGCTAATAGGTGGGATTGCAAAGTGGGCGAAGTAAGGCAGGAAGGAAGGACGGTTTGGGCGTGGTTTATGGACCGCGGTGAAATATTAACCCACCCCACACTTGCTAAATGTTGCAGTTGTCGTCCTTCAGGGTACCACTTGCCAGAAGCGAGGGTAATACAGACAGTCAAGATGTTTTGTTTCTGGATGTGACGCCTCCTGCCTTGCTAAATGATGCATGCTGGCAGAATGTGAGACGAGATAACACAAGAGACAGTATGTGTCTTAAGCTAATTTCCTATGCTCTAGCTATGAATAAATGTCGTGTTTTATAAACCCCAACTTGGAAAGTATGACGTTTCAGCTTTTTATATTCATCCATACATTAACTTCAGCAGTCCGTCCTTCAGTTTTCATCTTCATATAACCACTGTCTCTTATGATCTGCCGTATGCTAGGTGTTTTCAACCTGGTGCTAGCGAGCACCACGGTGCTCTTCAAATGAAATGTTGTGGTCTCGTCATACGAGCCAAAAAGAGCCCGTGAGCACAAGCTCCCCTGAGATCCATTCTTCAATTCAATTTTTGTTGCACGAACAGGAATAACAGTGATTTCACAACAATTTTGGCAGTAAGGAATTTTATCATTTTGTGAAATAGTAAGCCAATTTTCTTTTATGAAACAAGTAGTTCCGTGACGAAATAAAGAGCCTACTTTTCTTAAAATTTAAGATTCATGCCAATCTATATAGACCTATCTAGAATAATGACGAAATAAAGTTGGTAAAACTAACATTTCAAAGTACTGCAATTTGAAATACACCTGAAATAGTGTAGCCTAATAGAGTAACTTACTACAGTTGGCTGCCCTGGTGACTCTGAATATATTCTTAGTTCCATCTCTTAAGGTACAGAATGCACATACAAAACATGGTTGAAGTCTGTATGTATGGACTTCTGATAATTAATCTGGAATGTTATTATCAATATGTGTGCCAATTTTGAAATAGTTTGCATGCATAACGTCTGAGATATCCAACATAGAGCTCAAATTTCAACTGTGATTTTTCAACAGTTGGTAGCACTGCCGACAATTTCAAATATGGCCATGAGATATTCAGGTATAGATCTTTACTCTTACCAAATTTGATTTCGATAGCTGCAGCCGTTTGGAGTTGATGACACACACACACACAGACTGACGGAAGGCCAGACAGACACACATTTTCCCGAACCGATCTCATAAGTCTACTTTTCCTAATTTTTGCAAAATGAGAAAATTAGGCTAAAAATAGGCTTATGAGATCACCTTTTGTCCGTGTGTGTGTGTGTGTCTGTGTGTGTGTATGTGTGTGTGCATCCCTCTAATACACACATCAAAAAAAGTTTTGCATCACCTCGGTTCCAAGAGTTCCGGAACCGTTAAATACAAAAGGAATAGAGATCAACACAAACAACATTTCAGCTCGTTTTATTGCTCATGAGACCCACACATTGCATGTTGTACCATCATACAGCTAGACTTTCAGCATTTGTGGTCCAGATTGCAGTACACACCACTACCTCTAATACCCAGTAGCACGTCCTCTTGCATTGATGCATGCCTGTATTCGCCGTGGCATACTATCCACAAGTTCATCAAGACACTGTTGGTCCAAATTGTCCCACTCCTCAACGACAATTCGGCGTAAATCTCTCAGAGTGGTTGGTGGGTCAAGACGTCCATAAACAGCCCTTTTCAACATATCCCAGGCATGTTCGATAGGGTTCATGTCTGGCGAACATGCTGGCCACTGTAGTCGAGCTATGTCGTTATCTTGAAGGAACGCATTCACAAGATGTGCACGATGAGGTCGAGAATTGTCGTCCATGAAGACAAATGCCTCTCCAATATTCTGCCGATATGGTTGCACTATGGGTCGGAGGTTGTCATTCAGGTATCGTAAAGCCGTTTCGGAGCCTTCCATGACCACCAGTGGCGTACGTCGGCCCCACATAATGCCACTCCAAAACATCAGGGAACCACCACCTTGCTGCACTCGCTGGACAGTGTGTCTAAAACGTTCAGCCTGACCAGGGTGCCTCCAAACACGTCTCCGACGATTGTCTGGTTGAAGGCATATGCGACACTCATCGGTGAAGAGAACGTGATGCCAATTCCGTGGGGTCCATTCAGCATGTTGTTGGGCCCATCTGTACCGCGCTGCATGGTGTCGGGGTTGCAAAGCTGGACCTCGCCATGGACGTCGGGAGTGAAGTTGCGCATCATGCAGCCTATTGCGCACAGTTTGAGTTGAAACACGACGTCCTGTGGCTGAACGAAACGCATTATTCAACATGGTGGCATTGCTGTCAGGGTTCCTCCGAGCGGCAATCCGTAAGTAGCGGTCATCCACTACAGTAGTAGCCCTTGGGCGGCCTGAGCGAGGCCTGTCATCGACAGTTCCTGTATCTCTGTACCTCCTCCATGTCCGAACAACATCGCTTTGGTTCACTCTGAGACGCCTGGAAACTTCCCTTGTTGAGAGCCCTTCTTGACACAAAGTAACAATGCGGACGCGATCGAACTGCGGTATTGACCTTCTAGGCATGGTAGAACTACAGACAACATGAGCAGCGTACCTTCGTCCTGGTGGAATGACTGGAACTGATCGGCTGTCGTACCCCCTCCGTCTAATAGGCCCTGCTCATGCATGGTTGTTTACATCTTTGAGCAGTTTTAGTGACATCTATGAACAGTCAAAGGGACTGTATCTTGGATACAATATACACAGTCAACGTCTATATGCCGGAGATCTGGGAACCGAGGTGATGCAAAACTTTTTTTGATGTGTGTAAAATCTAAACGGCTGGAGCGAATTCAATGAAACTCGGTAAGGACATAGTACTACTTAGTCGAACCCTGACCGTGCCCTTTAAATTTGATTACGCCTCACCGATTCAACATGGCGGCTGTGCGAAAATATTTCACCGGCATTCTACCTACCGGAGGTATGCCTATATCTCCAGAACTATTACTGATATCACCCTGATAGTTTGTACGGCGATAAAGGGCACTACTAAAAAAAGAACACCTATGTGACTTTCAAAAACTTGTTAAGTAAAAAAGCAAAATTGACACATAAAAATAAACTTTTCGCGCGATTTAGCTATCCGAATGCAGTGAAACATGGTACAGCAAATGTTTATACACATTGCAATACACTGACATCTAATTTAGTTCAATTGTTTACTTAACCTCGCGATGGCGGCTGTGCTATATTTTAAAATTAAGTTTTTATTTCTTGTGTCCTAATCATGCGATCAAAGTCAACGTTTGAATAATGAACCTACGCAATAATCGTTATCTAATAGTTCATAACATAGATAAAACTCCAACATGGCGACCATCTAAAATATTTAGACGGTTCTCAATATCTACCAATCTATGATATCAATCAAACTGAAATTTTGTATGTTGATAAATGCTAGTACCTTAAGTTTACCCCAGGGACTTTCAATAACCTGGTTAGCATATGGTGGCGACGCGAAATTTAAATATTTAAATGGAGATTTCTGGCGATTTAACCATCCGAGCGCAGTGAAACTTGGTACGATAAGTGCCTGTACACATTTTAATGCACTCACATCTAATTTATTTTAATTATTTTCATAACCTTAAGATGACGACTATGCGAAATTTTAAAATCTCCTTTTTATGAGGCCAAACTTACGTGTGTCCTAATTATGCAATTGGTGTTTGAATAATAAACCTACGCAATAATGTTGATCTAATTGTACATAAAATCTATGGCCTACATATATAAAAATTCAACATGCCTACCATCCAAAATATTTTGATGGTTCTAAATATCTACGAATCTATTACCGCAATCAAACTGAAATGTTGAATGTGGATAGAGGCAATTAGCATAAGTAGGGTATATGAAAGTAGGAAGTTCTTCACGGAACTACTTGTTTTATCTATGGTAAAATAATTTAACATCCCTTTGTATGAGTAACAGGAAAGATGCAGATTTTAATAGATTGTCCACAAAAAATGTATCTTGTCTGCATGAGTAATGCAAGCAGTTGCAACTTTTGTATTCGCAATTTAAGGAGTAAAATTACCAAAATAATAAAAAAGTAGTTCCGTGAAGAACTATACAGTCTATTTTCATATATCCTATTTATGTTAATTGCCTCTATCAGCATACAAAATTTCAGTTTGATTGCTGTAATAGATTCGTAGATATTGAGAACCGACTAAATATTCCGGAAGGTCGCCATGTTCGATTTTTATATCTGTAGGTCTTAGAGTTATGCAGTGTTACATGAAGAGTATTGTGTACGTGTAGTATTCAAACTTCAATCGCATGATTAGGACACAAGAAGTAAAAACGAGATTTTAAAATTTCGCACAGCAGCCATCTTGTGGTTATGGAAACAATTGAGAAAATTAGATGCCAGTGGATTAACATTTGTGTAAGGATTTACTGTACCAATTGTCACTGCATTCGGATGGTTAAATTGCGAGAAACGACCATGTGAATATATATAATTCGCGTCGCCGCCATGTTGGATTTGTGATCACCAGGTTATTGAAAGCCCGATAGGTGAACATAAGTTCATAGCCCCTATGAACATTAAAAACTTCAGTTTGATTGCTGTAATAGATTGTAGATATTGAGATCCATCTAAATATTTCGGATGGTCGCCATGCTGGATTGTTATATGTATAGGCCATAGAGTCATGTACCATTAAAGGAAAATTATAGCGTAGGTTCATTATTCAAACTTTCACTTCGATCGCCTTGCCTTGCGTACTGTTGCTCCTGAACTCTGGAAACAATGTATTAAACACGCTAAAAGAATTGAAGACCACTACTGGGAGATTGATGGTTTGTCTGAAAATGTCCCTCATTTCGAGCCGGTCATAATTAACATGGATGACAGCAGTTCTGATTCATCGGAACAGAGCCATTCTTCAGACGAAGAATACTGACTGAATTAACTATTGTAAAGATATTATGTAAATAATGTAAATTGCCCATGCAAAAATTGTGTAGTCTGACATTTCAAAATTAGGATGACAAACCATTTTAATCCTGCCATTGAAGGTCCTTAGCTTTTATGTGAAAAAGGTGATGGAAAATGAAATTTGTACCAGGAAAGAAATTAAAAGATTGATAGGAAATTTAAAGCAGTGTTCGTTCGTTGCGAGCCGCGACGACTGCAACTTAACGCGGCAACGCTGTACCGGATTTCATAAGCCCACTCGCTTTTAATCGCACAGGCCAGAATGCACACAACTTCCCATTAATATTACTCTTCATAAATTCATCATCACACTGTACGTTTATAGTGGTCGTAGTTTCCGATAATCACGAATGAGAGCTACAAAATGAGACCAAGTTTCCTGCTGTACGTTTATCCTGGGCTGAGAAAACGTTACGTCAGAAAAAGTATAAGAACTTTTTATTGGGTGGTTGAAAAAGAATGGAACTTGAGATTTGCACTACCAATACTTGTGCCTATCAGATATAAAAATTTCATTACCCTCAGCCAAGTAGTTTTCCATGCATATAGTTTTAAGTGAGCGGTTCCTAGAAAATACGTCAAAAACACGGACTATTTTTCATACAACCACAAATAAATAAATAATTAATAAACTTGAAAATAATTGACTTACACAGTCTAACGCAGAATTAAACAAGGAAAACATTGGTATAACTCGTTTTTCAATAGGTCTGTTGGTTTGGTTCTAATTAAGGCCTAAACTCGAGTATCCATAATAAAAAATCCGATAGTAGTACAGTAGTTCCCTTTATCCCCGTAAAATATTCCAGGGTGATATCGGTAATAGTTTTGGAGATATTGAATGCTGGTGAAATATTTCGTACAGATTGGTGAGACGTAACGAAATTTGAGGAGCACGGTCGGGGCGTCCGGAATAGTGCTATGAACTTCCTGAGTTTCATTGAAATCGCTCCGGCCGTTTAGAATTTATTAGGGGGGAGGTCACACACCATCACATACACCATCACACACGAACAAACAGACAGACACACGGACAAAAGGTGATCTCATAAGCCTATTTTTTCATAAATGAAAATTGGCTAATAAGCACCAAAGTTGAGAGCAGAAGTAAATGTTCTGTACAGTTCAGATATGAATTCTTTGTTACATAACATATACGCCATTTGTAATTTCGGGGAAATGGAGTCTGCATTCAACTTTCTCTCATCAAAGGTTGCCTAATGACAAGTATTACATAATAATGATGAGTATTACACAATAGTACATTATGCAACGAGCCTATAATGGCTATAATTAAGACACGAGTATTTTTTATAAAACGAGCGTATGCGAGTTTTATAATTTCCACACGAGTGTCTTAATTACCATTATAGGCGAGTTGCATACGACTGTTTATGTTCGACGATAATTATAACTTTATTATATGTTTTAACATAAATATTCATAAATATCTGTTGAGAGTCAGCTACTTGAATGTTGTGATCGCAGAGCGAGCGTTGGGTGTTATATCTCTGTCTTTCAAGACCACTGGACGACCGACGCATGCGCTCTGTGTGCTTGCAATGCCATATGCAGGCCATATGTTGACATCTGTCACCCCTCAGTAATATTGTCACTGGAGTTGTTTGAAGACAATGAAAGCGCTGTGTAGAAATTATATTAAGGTACAGTGCTATTTGTTGTCTCATATTCGCCAGTTTATTTACGCGAACATATGGACGGTGCGTATTCCATGTCGGTAATTTATTATAGTTCGATGTTGTGTTTATGTCCGACATGTTGGATTTTGAGCGCACGCGTGAAGGTATCGTTACCTAATTGGTCAATGAACGAGCTCTGATTGGCTGGAGAAACTGTATCATAATGTAAAAGAGTGTTATAATGACCATCATTATGATACAGTTTTCTGACACATAATAGTGAGGGTTGAACATAAAGTATTTAAAAACATAGAGGTAATTTTGATTATTAATACAAAATATATAAACTTCTAGACATGTTCACTAATTGCGGTATGGGAGGTGACTCTTTATTAAGCTAAAGCTATTGAACCTTTCAGTGTCGTGGTAATTACATCTGGCTGTAAATTAAGTTTGACTTTATACAATTTAAATGCGCCTACTAATAATTTTGGAATTGTTCCCTTTGCGCCTTCAATTAGCCCTAGTTGTTGTATTCGTTGAAATAGCGAGGTCATCTGCCCCTAAAAGTATTAGCCCTACGACCTCGATATTTCCAATGATATAGGCTACTATCATTATTTAAGGTATGTAACTGTGGGCTCGTAGATACATTTCTTCTCCGAATCAACTCTACTTGGATGTTCAGCATCAGCTTGAAATCTAACAATCCGGTTAAAATCGATACCATATCTGTCAAGAGAAATAACGTTTCTGAAAGTCTGCGATTGTGTACTTGGCTGGGGAAGCAAGGGGAGAGTGACGAAGAGACTTAGTAAAATTTACTTTCCTCTTGTTGAATAGGCTAAGAATGCGGTGACGGGAAGAGCCGTATAGGATTGTACAACCGATATATCGAGTGATGCCACAGTTGAGTTACTCTTTCCATAAGCTGTGGAATGGCGAATGTAATCTACCATGCACAGCTAGGACACAAAGAAATGAAGCGTATAAGGTACAAATATAAGTCATTTACATTATATTACCACCATGCAAACACTGTCCCATTGAATCGTCGCTAGATCGACCGATCATGCTACTAAAGCCTATTATGTATTACTAGCAACCCGGCCCGGCTCCGCCCGGGAACAGTTGTGAATGCATTACGTGATAAGCGCTTCTTTACGATGACAATGAACTACGATCTATATCCGTTTTACGCCTCGGCATGATGGGTTAAACTCACTGACTGGACTATTAACTATATTATCATGGAGATGCATGTACAACAAATTCTTGTCAGACGTAATTTAAGAATGGCGACGTGCATGAAACACAAATTCCCCTTCCGTCCAATCTAAAAACACTTATAGTGGACGATATATTGAATATAGAGATGTGCTCTCACGTAGGCTACGTTTTTGTAGAACTTTTCATGCTGAACAATTCTTACATTCATTGTATATTGATATTGTTAACGGTTTGCTCAGCGTGAGCTTAAAAAGCGTATGGATGCCAATTTTTTTTTCGACTTTTTCTCTGAAATCGTTACTGTTTGGCTTCCTTTGATCATAAATCAATTATTTTCAATAGAAACCTTCCTCGAGGTAACCTTTACAGAATGGGGAAAACCGCATAAAAATCCATGCAGTATTTCTCGAGACTACCCGTAACATCCAAGAATCGGGGACTTTGTTTTATACGAAGTAGAGATTATACGCCAATCAGTATAATTTAATATAATATAATATAATCCCCCTTCCGTCCAATCTTAAATTGACTGTGAATTTTGCGGAACGAAAAAATCACAGGCGAAATGAGAGTTGCACTTCCAGGGAATGGCGAGGTGAATGAAACTCAAATCCCCCTTCCGTCCAATCGTAACTTGACAGTGTTTCACAGGCGAAATGAAGAAAACCCGAGTTGCTCTTCCAGGGAAACTCCAATTACAACCACCCTTCTCAGAAGTCTTAACTCAACACGACTCGACGGTTTGCTGCTGGCTGTATCTGGGGCAATAGGTTCGCACGCTAACTAGGCTGTAACAGGGATGATAGACTCGCCCTTAGCTAGCTCGTAAACTGTCGCCTCAGTAGTTGAATGGACATGGTTGGAAGAAATTAAAACGTAAAAACACTTATAGTGGGCGATGTATTGAAGATAGACATATGCTCTCGCGGACATTTTGTAGAACTTTTCATACTTACACTCATAGTATTTAGATATTTTTAACGGTTTGCCCAGCGTAAGCATACAAAGCGCTCGGACGCCAGTTTTTTTTCGACTTTTCCAAAGAAATCGTTACTGCTCGTCTTCCTTTAATCATAAATAAATTATTTTGTACAGAAATATAATTTACAGAATGGTGACAACAGCATCAAAATCCATCCAGTGGTTCTCGGGTTTACCCGTTACATCTTAGAATCGGGGACTTTGTTTTATACTATGAAGAGATTGACAACTTGCGCTAGTAGTTGAATGATTAAAACGCTTGGTTGCGCAGCAGTCAAGCTCTTGGCCGCTCACCGAGAGGAACGGGTTCGATTCCCGGTCAATGCATGTGAGATTTTCGAAGTGAAATGCCATGTCCTGCGGTTCGGATTCCACGTAAAAAATGGAGGTCCCGTGACTCATGATAGCATGAATAACGGTCACGTAAAACTACAAACTTTCTTTCGATTTCAACGCTGGGCATTTTCACGAGAGAACAGAGTTTGATTCCAAACTTCAATAGATTAATGTGTACAAGCTTATAGAATGAATACACTACAGATAGTAATGGTAGGCCCCTCCTTTTTTCACATTCACACGTATTTGACCGACATAACATATTACCCACATACTTATATAAGAACCTGTGATTACTACGAATGTATTTCAGACAACTAAGAACACTTTTTTATCTTGACTACTCAATCAGTCAGTACGTTCGCTACTTTTGTTATCCAATTCCGTAATTCAGTTGTTAAACCTCAATCCACTTTAAGAACTTGGTAATCTTCCTATTAAAGTTCTGAGGTCGAATCCTGGAACTAACAGGGGCATTATTGAGTGTGATTATCCCAGGATTCTTCTTACTCTGAACAAAGGCTGCCTTTCGCAAGTCCTAGCGCACCAATCTCAATTTTAAAGCTAGATAAATACCGCTTCACATTCGACTATATACATACACAACAATAACACAAAACCATTCCAAATTACCATCCGTCTCGTTGCGTAGTGGCTAGCGTTCTTGGCTGTCACCGTGGAGGCCCGGGTTTGTTCCCCGATTCTGCCAAGAAATTTAATTCTAGTCTGAGGGCTGGCAAGGGGTTCACACAGCCCCAAGAGGCAAAACTGAATCATACCTCAGCTATTCCGGAAGTGATTTTCCGTGGGTTCCTACTTCTACTCCAGGCAAATGCAGGGATGCTTCCTAACGTAAGACCACGGCTGCCTCCTTCACAATCATAAACCCAAATTACAAATACACACACTAGTACAGCCCCCACTAAAACACAGGTAATCACACAAATTTTACACACACCAAAGT
Organism: Meconema thalassinum; assembly: GCA_946902985.2. Classification (NCBI taxonomy): domain Eukaryota; kingdom Metazoa; phylum Arthropoda; class Insecta; order Orthoptera; family Tettigoniidae; genus Meconema; species Meconema thalassinum. The sequence goes on along the minus strand of OX336388.2, from coordinate 1,910,135,613 downwards.
ACATGGGGCTACATGACCACGATGTCTCTAAGCCCCTAAAATAATCAACAAAATTATTCAACACTGCCATCGCTATCATTGGTATGTGGTGGAAATTGGTTAGTTTATGTAGCCTACTCCCTAGACGGGGATCCACGTAATACCCCAGGAGGTGTCAAGAGGTTCCCTGACACGTTGAATATTTAGCTCATTAAGGATTATCACGAATTGAGCACGGTTATATTCTAGACATTACTGTATATCATCATTCTCTGTGCACTTTAATAAAGTGTGGTTTTTCATTCGATTGTTCAGTTGGTTTAGCTTCCCTTATAGTTACTGGGTTTCTTTCAGAGGTGCGTTGTGTCGTCTGGATCTTGTCTCGAAAGGGATTTTTGGCGTGGCAGCAAATCTATTGAAACGGGTCTACCACATATTGTTATTGAGTCTGAGAATGAGTGCCGTAACAAACTAACAGGGGGACATCACGTTCATAATCCATAATTTCACAAACGTGATGGTGGTGCTAATGACGAAACGGCCCGTCGCTACACTCGCACTTTTCAGTTTCACATTCCAGCTGTTTAGGGCAATGTTGTTTGAAAGTAGACCTACCTGCTCTTTGGCGATAGTCCATAGAAGCATTTTCAGCCTACTTTTCACATTTTGCAAACCTGAGGAATAAGTAGACTTATGAGATCGATCCGGAAAAATGTGTGTCTGCCTGTCTGTCCGTCCATCTGTCCTTCTGTCTGTCCTTCTGTCTGTCTGGCTGTGTGTGTGTGTCCCCTATCAACTCCTAAACGGCTGCAGTAATCGAAACCAAATTTGCTATGAGTAAAGATCTATACCTGAATATATCAAGGCCATATTTGAAAATGATGTTAGTGTTACCAATTGCTGAGCAATCATAGTCGAAATTTGAGCTCCATGTTGGATATCACGGAAGATATGCATGAGAGCTATTCCAAAATTGGCACACATATAGATAATAATATTTCAGTTTAATTTTCAGGAGGCCTGCTGAAAAAAATGAAAATCCACAGCCTGCTTCCAGTCTCCGACCGGGTCAGGAATGGAATGAATGAAGCCCCCATCTAGCGGCGCGGATATGGACTGTGCCGGCTGTCGAGGCCTGACGCACTCCTCTGGGGCAATGATAAAATGAATGGCAGATGAAATGAAATGATAGTGGAGAGTGTTGCTGGAATGAAATTTTGACAGAGAAAACCGGAGTACCCGGAGAAAAACCTGTCTGCCTCCGTTTTGTCCAGGACAGATCTCACATGGAGTGACCGGGATTTGAACCACGGACCCAGCGGTGAGAGGCCGGCGTGCTGCCGCCTAAGCCACGGAGGCTCCCAGGAGGCCTGCTGATAGGTCCAAATTTAAATGCATATAACATCGACACTATCAATTGATTTTCAACAAAATTTCGTATGTACTATGTGTACGTAAGCAGATATGACTGAGCGTATTCTTAAGAGCCGCCAGGGCTGCCAACCGTTAATAAAGGCTCTCTCTATGTCTTTATCCAAATACTAATATATCAGAAAGTATGGAAACCGACTGCTTTAAACTATGCACACGTATAGTACCTGACATTCTAGATTAATTTGGATAAACTTATGTACGTCAGTGCTACCAACATGAATATAAGCCTGCTGATAGGACCAATTTTTAACTACATGTAACTTCTATACTATCATCTGGATTTCAACCAAATTCTGTATGTGCTATGTATACCGTAACATATACGACTATGCGTATTCTTAAGAGCAACCAGGGCTGCCAACTGTTAATAAATGCTGTCTCTATTGTTTTACCCTAATATCAATATATCAGAAAGTATGAAAACCAACAGCTCTAAACGTTGCACCCGTATACTACCTGACATTCTAGATTAATTTGGAGTAACTAATATACGTCAGTGCTGCCAACATGATTCTATGCATGCTGATAGGCCCAATTTTAAAATACATGTAACTTCTATTCTAACAAATGGATTTCATCCAAAATTGGTACAAAAATAGATCATAACATTTCAGAATATTTCTGACTAACGCACGCATGGCATTGTTGCCAAATTGATTTTACGCGCGCTGTTAGATCCAATGTCTAACTGCATGTAATGCCCATGCTATCCATTGGACTTCAACCAAATTTTATATTCTGCACATTAAGAGATGGAACTAAGAATATATTCAGTCTCCAGGGTTGCTAACTGCAGTGCTCTATTAGGCTGCATTATGCCAGGTATATTTCGAACTAATTGGAAATTTTGATATTACTTAAGTTCGTCATTATTCTAGTTCGGTCCATATAGATTAATCATTGGCATGAATCTTACATTTTAAGAAAATTGGCTCTTTAGTTCTTCACGGAACATCTTGTTAATCTCTGTGGTGATCGAATTGTGCTATTCATTTGTTCAAAAAGATGGAAATGTTTGACGTATGTTTGAGTTCTGTGAGCTGCAATGGCAGGCAACAAACCTAGTACGAGTAGTGACGATTCTAAATGTTTACCGAACCCAAGAGGGAGTACAGAGAATATATCTCCCCTAAAAATCTGATTTGTCACCCCTAGTGAAAGGTTGTTTAGCCAGTCACTGAATAGGTTTACCTACATCTAGTTCAACTATCATTCTGGAAATTATTTTGTGGGTGTGACCCTGAAGAAAACTTACTTGAGTGCATGTGTGTAATGTAACCCAATGTGTTACATAGAACCAGTAGGAGAAAAGAGAATATGTTAAGTTGTTTCAGGGCCTTGATGTAGAAATGCACTAAGATGTGTGAAAACTCAGTACAGGGGTGGGGTGGTTTATTCATCTGGAAATACATAGCGGTTAAAAGGTTAAGTGGCTTTGGCTCGTCATTTGCAATCTATTCTACTTTTACATATTGCCTGGCTGCATGCCTCAGCGGTAAGGTTCTAACCGGCTGTGCCCTGGCACAAATGTGAGGGAACCATGACAATAGATTTACTGGCACGTTAAAGATTCCCTACGGGGCAAAATTCCGGTACCCTGGTGTCTCTAAAGGCCGCAATTGTTAAAATGGGCGTAGCACCAATAACATTGTATGTCTAGCCCTTACTATTCCCATTTCCAACGGGGTCGGGGATGAGATGCGAAAGGATTTTACGGCTCGTTGCCCTTCCTGACGTCAACCTCATGAGAGGAGTTAATGAGAGATGATATGAATGAAGATGCACGAAACTGGGCAAGGATTTGGAAGGAAGCGGCCGTGGCCTGTCAGTTGGTACTGTCCCATTTGTCTGGAGTTGAAAATGGGAAACCACGGGAAACCATTTCAAAGACGGCCGACGGTGGGGCTCTATGCCACGTCTACCAAGTACACAGAGAGCTTGGCCCCATGGCCTAGCGCTGCGCTTTAGTGAGCGTAGCTACCGCTGTCAGTTCGTAATAGTACATTATGCAACGAGCCTATAATGACAATAATTAAGACACGAGTATGTTTATAAAACGAGCAAGACGAGTTTTATAATTTTCATACGAGTGTCTTAATTACCATTATAGGCGAGTTGCATACGACTGTTTGTGTTCGACGATAACTATTTTATGTTCGAACATAAATATTCAATAATATCTGTCGAGATTTCGCCAGTTTATGTACTGAACAGAGTGAATGGGACGCAGAGAATACCTTCTATCTGACCATGGCCTCATCAAATACCCCACTATGACACTAGCCACGCAGTTAAATTTAAAATAGGAGGCCGTGGTAGTCAGCGCAGATGCTATGCTATCCTTACCTAATTGGTCACTCAACTGTTTCTTGAGCACTGATTGGTGGGAGAAACTGTTTCATAATGAAACATAGTGTTATAATGACAGTTTTCTGATATATTTCGACATCGTCGAACATAAAACCAGTAACATTATTCATTATTATTATTATTATTCTACTATGTACAAGTATCAAAGACTTCGCTTCAGAGTAGCTACATATACTGAGTGGCCGCATGTTTTCAGCATGCAACACAGTACAGCATATTACGGTTTGAAAGTTAGATGTATAGTTGAAGATAAATTCCTAACATTGGAAGGATTTCATTCAATTCCTAGTGCCTTGTAATGTGGTTTGTTGTGATGTTGTATGCTTGGGAATTGTAAACTCGATTTGAAGTTTACTTGAGCCTCCAGACGTTCTGCTGCTATTAAAGATTCCGCATATAACATGCTTGTTCTGCTATATATATACGTTACCTGAATTTCAATATAAAGCAAAATAAAAGCGACGAGGCAGAGTTAAGTCCGGGAATGTTATTCGAAAAGTTTTCAAACTGGGTGAAATGATAGAAGCTCATGAATAACACATAATGGACGAAATAATCTCATTCACGTGTGATGTGTTTGTTTTCATTATTGATTTGCTGCACAGATTTTGTTTTTATTTTATTTTACTCATTTGTAATTCAGATGGAGATTACTCGTTGGTGTAATAATGTAGCAATTGTATATTGTGTACATGTATTTCGCAGGTCACCTACGTTACCTCGCAATGTCTTGTCTCTCAGACTGTTGTTGTTGTTTCATTTAAGGAGCTTGGGAATCTTGGTCATTTACCCCCGTGTATTTGGGTGTGTGTATATGAAGAATTTGTCTGATGACCTATGGTGTATGTACTAGTTATGTTAGTTATTGTTGCTTCGAAATGTAATGTTTTACAGTAGGTCAATACGATTGTACTCAATTTTAATGGGTGTTTCCTTAATCCTGAAAACATGAGACTAATAAATACACTTGGATGACCAGTTTCTATCGTCAAGCGATCTTCATCAGATCCTTTACACTTAGGTCATTAAATCTATGTCTGCAAGTATGGGTTATGATTATATTTACGATATATACACTTATTCAGTTGCAGTAGTGATTAAACGGGCGAGGTCATCTGCACATGTCTGTAGTAGTGTGAGTATTTGCAATTCAGGCGAGGATTGGGACGGAGGTGGCCGTGGCTTTATGTTAGGAACCATCCCGGCATTTGCTTGTTTTGGAAGTGGGGAAACCACTGAATCTCACTTCCAGAATGGCTGAAATGGGAATCGAACCCACCTCTTCTCAGTTTTGCGTCACGACGCTGAGTGTACTCCATTCCAGCCCTCAGACCAGAATTAAATTTCTTGGCATAGCCAAGAATCGAACCCGGACCTACAGGGCGACCGCCAAGAATGCTAGCCGCTCTACCAGGAGGTGGACAAGACATAATAATAATAATATTAATAATAATAATAATAATAATAATAATATAGTATGGCCTCAGGTGCCGGGTAAAAGTTTTGTTATTTGCACCCAGAGGGCAGCTTGCATATCGAATTTAGTCGCTCTTTGGAGTGCTATGAAAGTCAAGGAGGTTAGATATCTAAGCTTCTTGACACTAGAGCGCTTTCTAGTTGAGAAAGGAGGAACTATGTGTTGGCGAAAAATCCCGAGATTAATTTTCAAATGGGTTATTTAACAAGCCAACAACGTATGACATGCGTGCTGTGATGTATGTCGCCTTTCAAAAATCACTATTATGGCCAGGAATGAACCTGCAAGCTTGGGGTTGGTAGTCCGACAGGTTAACCACTTATCCACCGTGGCAAGCGAACTACAAATGATTTTACAGAACATAGGCCTACAGGTAATAAATACATCACGTCAGTTAATTTATTTGTACATTTAGCAGGGGTAATATGCCTCGTATTGTCAATTAATTGACATGAGATGTGGGTTCGAATACCAACCTTGTGGTGGCTTTCTATACCAGAATATTGTCACCATGGTAGCTGCAGTAGCTCGAGGCGATGGCTTCCTCCTTCCTGAATGCTGATACCACAATAACTCATATTATCAGACAAATTACTCAGGGCTGATGATCAAGATGTCCTAAGCAACCACTACTGAACAGCAAAGAAGCCTTGAGCGATCATGTTATTTATTTACTTTATGTTTCCATGATGCTCGGTGAGAAAGCCACACACACACGAAAACTTTCTGACAGTCTGGCATGCATGTTTTGAGTATGTTTTATGACTAGTTAAAATGAGATGTTGCATCTCCATTACATCTCACGTTAAAAGTTCATGATTGAAGTAATTTCTGTACCTCAGGCTGTTGTTTGCTGGTATTTTCCCCTTGTTCTTTAAGTATTTTTTTACGTCGTTTGAGCAAGCGCTTGGCTTATTATTGGGTAATGTTTCGGAATAAATAGCAGGGATCTGCTTTACAGCCATCAGGCTCTGACAGACGTTTCCAAACCTATTAATGCTGCATTGTGTAAACACACTAGCGATAGGGGTAGCTCGTGATGAAGCCCATTATTAGGCCCAGAAAATTTATGTAATAATAACACCATAACATGCATAATTATCGTTTTGGAAGCCATTTATCAGTGTTGCCTTAGTTATTGACATTTAATGATTTTCAGTTGCTCAACATGAAGGACTCAATTGTAATCTGTGTTTCCTAATTCTATAGTTTTTTTTTAGCGTATGGCTTTTAGTGCCGGTAGTGTCCGAGAACATGTTCGGCTCGCCAGTTTGTACTGTAGCTGATTCTAGGTGGACACCCATGGGGTGAGCTACAAGTACCGTCGCGTGTGGAGTGTTGTCTGGGGAGGAAAGTTTGATTTTAAGGACGAGGAATTGGAAGGTAGCGGCTGTGGCCTATAGTTAAGGACCAACCCCAGCATTAGCCTGGAAAGAAGATGGGAAACCACAGAAGACCATCTTCAAGGTTGCCGGCGGGGGGATTCGAACCTCCTCGCCTCCCGGATGTGAGCGACTGCCAGCAGCCACACCGTAACGACCACGGCTAACTCACCCGGTTTTCTGTTGATAACTACATGCGATTAATAAATGCACTTGGATGACCAGTTTCGATCGTCAGATTCATTGTACTTAGGCTATTAGATCTATGTCTACAATAATATGGGTGATGGTATTTACAATATATACACTTACTTAGTTGCAGTAGTTATTATACTAGCGCAGCTTGTCATTATATGTTAGTTATATGTGAATTTTAATTTGTTAAGATATTGTTAGTAGTGCTTCAGGTAACTGGTTCAACAAACATTCCCCCATATTGTAAGTGAACGTGTGCGACGTTCCTATACAGGTATCCCAAATGACTTTCTGGAACAAGCAGAGGAAGCCATCCAGTGGATCACCAAACTGGACATTGCAATATAATTAAATCTTGCTCCCGGGAAACATGTTTCTTGTCTGTGTATATTTGTACTTGTATATACGTATCTAACTTGTTGCAATTCGCTAAATAATAATAAAGGTAACGTGTTAGTATTCCAGCTCAATCAGCTGGAATTTGTCCAAACTTAATCAAACTAACAAGCCCACAATATATTTTTAAGAATTTCTTGTAAGCCTTCCTTATTAAGCGTAGCACAATGTTTTCCTTGTTTCCCTGTTAGCATACAATATCACTGAATAGCTACCGATCGGTTGTTGCAATGGTCTGTTTTGTTGCAGGTACGAATCTGTGATATTGCTGCCTCTTTTGGACTGACAGTCACTAGCTGATGATAATGAAGGTAAATCAAGACATATTTTGATTATAATCAACAATTTTTGCGTACCTGTACAGATGACGTGGGAGATCACGCTCAACATCCCGATACATTGTTAATGTGGCAGTTCAAACTAATCTGTTATCTACTGGTTACATGGCGCAGCGGTAAAGTTCTCACCTGCTGTGCCCAAAGTTGCAGATTCAAATTCTGGCGCAGTTAGTTAGCAATTGAGGGGGATTACATTCGAGGGAGTCATGCCATTATGTTTACTGGTACCTTAAAGATCCCCTTCGGTGCAAAATTCCGCCATCCTGGCGTCTCTAAAAGCCGCAGTAGTAAAAAGGGACGTAAAACTAATAACATTATTAATAATATTAGATGGCATATTGACTTTAACGGCCAAGTAATAACAAGATGTTTAGGAAAGAACATACCGTAGCCTACTTTCTCCTAAATGTATGTGTATAGTTATAACTCTTTGTTCTTATCACCTCCTATTTACTTCCTATTCGAAGTGCACAATGATACACAACAGAATGACGCACTGGATTCGAGAAGCGGCGTTCAAACCATAGTTTATAATTTATCCAAGCATTTTAGAATTTCATCAGCGAACACTCGAAACAACGTAGGTATTCAGTATATTAACACGAACTACAGTACTTACAATAATTAATGAAAATGAAACAAAACTTCGTTGGTCTATACGTATCACTGGGAGAAACACATTTAATAAACCTACTGCACAGCTAATTTTTAATCGCGCCTAATCTTGGGGGCGAGTGCGCTCTATCGGCAACAAGAGGAAATTTTTCAAATACACCGTAACACTAACTGAGAATGTCAAGGCCGGTATAGAGCGCAGCTCGCATCTAGCAGCCCATGGTTAGCACACGCATAGTTCACCTGGGTGCTAGTAGATATCACTCGTGCAGATACGGTGGCGAACTTCGTATTAAACATATATTTTCCATTGCATGATGCACAACATAACGCTCAATTTTATAACCTCTCAGATACTTTACACAATAAATACAAAAGAATCAAGCATAAAATACAACTCTGTTAGGTTTTGAACCCCGGCCGACCGGGTGAAAGACCAAAGCTTTACCAAAGAGCCAAACGTGTCCACAGAATGTAACGTAATGAATCGATTTTCATACAACGCCTTAACAAATAATTACTTGGAGTAAACGATTTCTTCACTGGAGTATATATACATTATAATCCATTTCATACTAAGTTTATATTATTTCTATCACTCGCCTATATTGCATGCAACAGACTCAAATTGGTGAAAGATATATCACAACGAGAGATCAGCTGCCATCTTGTCTTGTGACTGAGGCGGCTCGGATTTCAAAAGTCACTTCTGCAGTATAATATTATAATATGAACTTTTAATTTCGAACGGGTGACGTCCTTTAGAACAGTTTAAACTATTCTCGGTTTGATAATCGGAACTGGTGGGTCCTAAGTTATGCATTATAAAGCTCGCATAATTCACACGCCACCATCCTGAAATGGTACGGTTCATGACCTATTAGTTTGGGCGCAAGACGCATACAGTACGAAGATATGTTGTTCCAAAATTTGGTAAAGATCCGATGATTAGTTTGGTCGTAATTTAATTTTAAGTTTTGACCTTTTGCGTGGCCAACAATAAGTTTAGGTAAATAAGGAGGCAATATAAATCATGACACGGAGGTGCTCTTTGCTAGTGCTACCTCTGTACCAAATTTCATTCAATTCGGTTTTGTCGTGTTTGAATTGATAGAGGGGGGGGGGGGGGCAGATATGCACACTCACACACACACACACACACACACACACTGACACAAATACAGACAACATTTCGTCTGTGTAAATCTCATAGACCTACAGTAAGTCTACTTTTATTTTTTGCAAAAATAGAAAGTAGGATTAAAAAAGCCTGGAATTTATGTTATGGATGTGGTAAATAGTCCGCTACCTCAGCGGTGGTCCGGGCAGGGTGTACCAAGAGCCTGCTGATAAGCCTGACTTGGTGAACATAGGTGATACCCCACAAATGGCTTGACTGGATTATTATTGTTATTTTTGTTATTGTCAATATAATGATAATCATCTATATGTAAAGATTCCGGCGCGCAACTCTACACTTGAGCTTTAATGCTCAGCGGTGGGAGTGCGGTGTTGGGCGGTGCCGGGAACGTGTCGAATAGCCTACTTCCCCATCTGAGAACATTGACGTGCGTGGCAATAGGTTCTCACAATCAGTCACAGACATGCAGAGTGTGGCTAATGTTTTACGCGGCAATAGTATACTGGGGGAGTTGGATTGGGGAGTGCAGAGCTAAGCGCCGGGGTCTGTTAATCTGTGTGTTATTTCATTAAAGGTGATAGTGTTCACTACCAAATCCAACGCTCTTTACTAGTCCTCGTTGTAGTTTGACACTTCATCTTATTTTTCCCGGAATGCAATAAAAATTGTTTATAATTCATATTTAATAAGACTGAAATCTCTCAATAGAGCAAGATTATAGTGATTTAATGATTGATTTTGCATTGGAATTCGCTAGTATTGGTCTGAATCATCTAGTTTAAAGTCTTAATTTAGTTTCAATTATGTAATAAGTGGATGTCACAGGTGACCTTAAGAATCCTGAATACTTGTCTTATCCACTTGAAACGCCAGTAATTAGGAGGAACAGTGTTTTAGTGAATTAACAGAACAGTTCAGTGTTAAATGCATGAGTGGCTGTAGTGATGTCTTGAGAGCCAAATGAATCCTTTCAACACTGTTAGGGAATCTGTATGAAGTATATAGATCTTGATTCTCAGTCTCTTTCAGAAGTGTGAGGAAGATGGATGTAATTGTCGCTCTGGCTCCAACCATTTAGTCTAATGACTTACAGGCTCTCGAGGTAGTACTTATCGATATAATCATCATCATCATCATCATCATCATCATCATCATCATCATTTATTGCATGTGACAGCCGACAGGCCATTAAGACCCCTAGCAGAAAAACAAGGGTATACAATTCTTGATTACAATATAAATAGCAAGCATAACATAATATAGGCTATAACGTTGTACTTCATAACAGGAAGAATGATTTCAGCTTCTCAAATAATGGTTGCATATATTAGACCAACGATTTCTATCCCTGGCATCTTCCATACTTGCATCTGGATCTACCTGGTTCAGTGCCAACATAACTCGATCTTTCCATCTCGTTCTTGGTCGACCTCTTGGACGTTTTCCCGTTGGCTGAAAATTGAACACACGGTTCGGGAGAGTACCTTCTGCTCTGATAATGTGTCCTAACCATTGTAATCGTCTTCTCTCTATCTCTCTACTGATGTCTGCCTTTTTATAACGTCGATATAACTCCTCTTTACTCCGTCTTTCCCAACTGTCAGTTTCTGGGCAGTATTTTGGGCCATAGATTTTCCGCAGCATTTTTCTTTCAAATGCACATATACGTTCTTTATAAGTTCTTGGAGTCGCCCACGTTTCACAACCATACATTAAAACAGGTCGTACTAAGGTCATGTATAGGTTGTTGTTCTTGTTTTCCTGAGATATTAGACGTGATGTGAAAATTCGATTCATGCTATTGGAAACATGAGTAGCGTTGGTGATTCTTTGTCTTATTTCCTTTTCTATTTCACTTTTGTTTGACAATATTGATCCTAAATATTTGAATGATTCAACTGTCTCAAATTTGTGCATTCCAACGTCGATAGCGATCGGAATATTCTGTCGACGTGATATAATCATGTATTTTGTTTTCGATTCATTAACCACCAACCCCATTTTCTTTGCTTCCAGTAGGAATCTTGATGTATCAGTCGTTACCTGATCCAAAGTGTTCCCCATGATCACCACATCATCAGCAAATGCAAGAATTATGTCGGATCCGACCATCTCCATTTCCCTATTCCAACCAGTTCCACGTTTAATATTTTCCAATGCTATATTGAAAAGGACTGGGGCTAGAGGATCTCCTTGTCTTAGTCCACTTTGAACGCTAAAGGATTCTGATTCTTGATTTGCAAACCGCACCTGGCATCTAGAGTCAGAGTAACAGGTCTTGATCAACCTTATGTACTTCATTGGAATGCCCATCTCGTGCATAGCCATCCATAATACTATACGGTTTATACTGTCATAGGCCTGACGAAAATCAATAAAGATTAAATGCAATTCCTTGTCAAATTCGTAGAATTTCTCCATGAGTTGCCTCAATATAAAGATGTGGTCGATAGTAGACCGACCAGATACAAAACCACATTGGTATGAGCCTATAATGTCTCCCAAAAATGGCCTAAGTCGATTCATAAGCAGTGAGGTAAAAATTTTATATCCTATCTCGAGTAAGGCAATCCCTCGGTAGTTAGAAGGTTGTGTGGCATCACCTTTCTTAAAAATGGGGCATATCACGGCTCTTTTCCACTCACTTGGAATAACTTCTGTCCTCCAAATATTAACAATTAATTGTTGCAGATTTTCCATTAACACTGCTCCACCATACCTAATCAACTCGGCAGTAATTCCACTTCCTCCCGGAGCTTTGTTGTGCTTTAGAGATTCCACAATATGTATTAGCTCATCAATAGTTGGCTCAGGTACTTGCATTTCCGCCGTCATCATTGGCACCTGTGAATTTATTGCATCCATCTCAACATGAACATTTAGTAACTGATCAAAATGTTTTCCAAATAGATCTGCCTGTTCTTCAGGAGGTACAATTTCTCCATATTCGTCCTTTAGTATTAGTGTATGTTGCTTGTAGATTCCCCTCGCAGGGTTAACCATTCTAAAGAAGGATCTCGATGCTTTCTTGGATTCCTGTATTGCTGTCAGTAGTGCCTTACCATGATCCCGTTTTTTCTGTCGGATGAGTCGATATGTCATACGTCTCACTTCCATATACGCTGCATTATTATCTTCGCTGCTAGAGCCGTACAGCGTGCTTTACTTATCGATATAATACGGTATTAATTTAAAATAGGTGGTATTCTCATTGTCTATTCCATATGGCTTGAACCTGTGCACCTCAAACCTGACAATGCGGTCGACTGTGTAGCAACGTTTTGATTTGTTGTTCAGGAAAATGATATGTATGCGAGCTCTACCAGTTGTTGCAATACTGTGAACATCTTCAAACACAAACATGCCCAAATCCTTCAAGTTGTTGGCCAGTATGGAACGAATTCTGTGATGTCAGGCATTTACTGTATGTTTCATTGTGTGGGCAGGATCCCAGAACGTAAGCAACGGTTTCTTATCACTTTGTGACAATGTAGACAACGGTTACTGCCTTGGCACTTGCCTGGGAACTTGCCTAGGATAGCCGGTACAGCTTCTACGTTGTAAACTAAGCCAAAACCATCTCGCCATGAGCTGCTAGAGCCGTACAGCGTGCTTTACTTGAATACACAACAGGCAATGTGGGTTGCCTACCACCTGCAATAGAGCCGCCTGAAATTCTCACTGGCTAATTCGTCTATCTCTGGTCTCTGTGCCTTGTTTTTTTCTGTCCATTCGTTTCAGAGACCGTCACGGTGTCACAGACGCAAGCGCGAGAGACTGTAGAGCCTATGGTCCAGGGTTCGAATCTCGAGCCTGACTAGTTTTTTTCTTATTCGCCCATTGTCATACAAATAACAATGTTCTTAGTAAAAATTGCTCAACCGTTTGTCTTTTTTCTTTTACGAACACTGGTGATTTTTATAATAGTTATATCAAGCAGAAAAGTATTAGTATGCCACGTTTTTTCTGGTAGTAACTCTTAATTAAATAAAATCCGTGTAATTTCTAGGGTCCCTTTGCCGTTAAATTTAAAAAAAGAATTACATGGAAGATGGCTGTCCAATTCAACCTTGTTACATTTTGATTTAACCGATGCATTTTTTTTATCCCAGAAATAGACGAATTAGCGAGCAAGAACTTCTCGCGGCTTTATTGTAGACCAACATTTAATTTCCTACTCAGTTCAGTGTAACAATAGTTACGAGTTGGCAGCAATAATGCACTGTTTTGTATGGGTGTAAGTATTCTAACTTGGGAGCTATACCGTACTTGATGATTGCACTGAGACGAAAGAATTCGAATTTGTTAAAAAATAAAAGTAAAACTTGTACAGCTCCAAATTTTATTAAAGAGCACATTTAGTGTTTTTAAGCAAGTATCACAATATTTGGGAAATTATGTCTCATATTATTCAAGCCTACAATCAAATATTACAATGTTATACAGTTCCTTGTACCTGGTACTTGAATATCAATATCTTCAAATTATTCAAATTGCCTGATGGAACTTCACTCACTCTTTTAGTTGGCTTAGAATGTTTTAAATTTATGTAACTGGAATTGAAGTCCTACAGAGATGCTGCGATGGTACCTCAATCATAGCGGAGGCCACTTCTTATCCTAATACTAGCCTAACTTGCAATGACACAGGTTATCAGACAGATTGCAAGCACACTCATATATATCTACATGACTACGATGTCGCAAAACCTCCAATGAATCAACAACAACCAACGTTTCGTAATCTGCTGTGTGCGTCCCATTGCAGCCTATCAACTCTCTATTTGAACACAGAGGTCTGTTGTCATTAATAGAATGTGCAGTGGGGGATTGCCGAACGTAATGTACAAGTTGTCCGCTGAGACACAGTCGTTAAATGTTCTGTAGTTATCTGGTTATAGTTACCTAACAGTAATAGTGTTCTCTCATTGCTTTTGTTTGTAAAACGTTGACTCCAGACACTGAATTTCAATTATGGCTTTCCTCTTCCATTGGAGAAGTACAGTCGACTATTTTACAGTACTAGTGGACTCTCGCATGTGTTTAAACCACCCGCCTGACTATATCGGTATACGCGACACAGTGGCTATCGGCTTGTTTTTTTGTTTAAATGCAATTTATAAATATAAAAAATATATTTCCGTTGATCGTTCAAGAAATGCACTGTCCTGTACTATTGAGACGATTTGGAAGATTTTGGTGTTTACAGCACCTTCTAACTCCCTCTGGTTTTGAGTTTGAGTTTCGTGATACATACACCTTAGCATTAGCGTATTTTATATGATAATAATAATAATAATAATAATAATAATAATAATAATAATAATAATAATAATAATAATAATAATAATTGTATGAAAACCCTCCAACAAGTGATGCTACTAAGTCTGTGGTATATTCTACCAATATAACTCCGAAATAAAACTATCAACACACATAAGTGGTATTTGTATTCGAATACTTTATCAAGGTAATACTTCATCTTACGAATTAGTCGTAGCTAGCATTACCCATCGCGGTTTCGCCCGCAAATATTCTAGTTGTAAAAAGTACACTTAGCAAAATCTCAATCATGAATGCTATGACTGATTTATCCTTGGTATGAATAATCAGACTTTATCAATACAGCTACTGGTGCAGTGTTTAGAGGTTTGTCATTCCTTCATAGGTGTATTAGAGCGAAGTTAGTTTTCTGGGAATATCACAGACACTGTTAATTTAAAGGCCTTTAAATGTGGTTTTCGAAGACCCTTTATAGTCGGGTGAAAAAGACTTTCGTACCACACTCACACGTGAAAATTGCGTGAAAAAAATCTAGATTGCCCCTTGACCCCCTTAAGCGCATTATACTGTATGTATTGATGATTTTTACAGCTTAATTTGGTTCAGTGATAACCTTATAACCATCTGGAAACTTTCACAGTAATGTAATAATTGGAATTGCATTGAGTCTTACAGAAATAGATGGACCTGTGAGATTCTGTTACCATGGTTACCGTGTGGCATTCTCTCATTATTTCATTGTAAATATACGTGTTTTAAGGTAATTGTGAGGCATTTAAAGAGTAAGTGAGGGCGTTTCGCTTACGCATTGGGTTATGTTGAACCTGTAGGTACCCCATATGTGTAGGTTGGTGTTATTGGGAACTTATTTTCGGTACAAAACTGGATTGGGACCTTAGCAGAATAATATAGGGAGGGATTAATTATTATCAGTCGCTCAATACTATTGTAACCAATTGTAATGGGTGTTTCGCTAAACCTGAAATAATTACATGAGATTAATAAAATAAATTCACTTGTAAGACGAATTTCGATCGTCAAGCGATCATCATCACATCCTTTACATTTCGGCCGTTACATCTATGTCTAAAAGTATGTTTGTGATGGTTTTTACAATGCATACATTTACTAGCAACCCGACCCGGCTTCGCCCGGGAACAGTTATGAATGCATTAAGTGATAAGCGCCTTTTTTGTTCAATGTCAATGATCAACGACCAATATCCGTTATACGTCTGGGCATGATGGGTTAAATCACTGACTGGACTATTTATTATATTATCATGGAGATGCATGTGCAACAAATTCTTGTCGGACGTAATTTAAGAATGGCGAAGTGCATGAAACACAAATCCCCCTTCTGTCCAATATTCACTTGACTGTGTATTTTGTGGAACGAAAAGTTCACAGGCGAAATGAAGAACAGCCGAGTTGCACTTCCAGGGAAACTTTAAACACAACCACTCTTCTGGAAAGTTTTTAACTCAACACGACTCGACAGTTTGCTGCAGGCTGTGTCTGGGGCAATAAGCTCGTCCGCTAGCTAAGCTGTAACTGGGGTGATCGACTCGCCCCTAGCTAGCTCGTAAACTGTCGCCTCAGTAACTGAATGGAGATTGTTGGAAGAAATGAAAACGTAAAACCACTTATAGTATGCGATGTATTGAAGATAGAGATATGCTCTCCCGGGCTTTTTATAGAACTTTTCATGCGGAACAATTCTTTACTCATAGTTTACAGGGTGATTCTTATTAACGTTTAAAACTCTCTACAGCGACGAAGATGGGATTGAGACAAGTAATTTGATATGGGACACTTGGGTCGCAAGTGTCCGGAAATACCTTAAAAGTGAACGACAACTTACTGTTAAACATATGACGTCATCAGGTGACGGCTACGCTCGAGTGGTCTCTTACGCACACCAAAGCATACGTTGAATGTCATATCGCTCTAGCTCCGAGTCTGTGTGTGCAACTCGGGAGATTGGGGTTCGAGATTCAAATCCGGGGCCTATCCATCAGCTTTCTTCGTTCTCTCTCTTCTCCTTTCAAGTGGAAGCAGATTGTTTGTTGACATTAAGACACGGAACCAGAGTGATATGACATTCAACGTTTGCTTTGGTGTGCGTAAGGGAACACGGGCCTGACCGCTTGAGCTGAGCCGTCACCTGATGACGTCATGTGATTAACAGTTGTGGTTCACTTTTAAGGTATTTTCGGATACTTGTGACACTAAGTGTCCTATATCAAATTACTTGTCCCAATGTCATCTACGTCGCTATAGACAGTTTTAAACGTTAATAAGAATCACCCTGTATAGATATTTTTAATGGTTTGCCCAGCGTAAGCTTAAAAGTGCACGTACGCCAGTTATTTTTCGACCTTTTCATTGAAATCATTAGTGCTTGACTTCCTTTGGTCATAAATACATTATTATCTACAAAAACCTTCCTCGAGATATCCTTTACAGAATGGTGAAAACTGCATCAAAATCCATTCAGTGGTTCTCGAGATTACCCGTGACATCCAAGAATCGCGGACATTGTTGTATACTGTGCCCTTTTAGCAAGAAATATGCAAATAACAGTATGCCAGCATTGCTCAATTCGGGATTTTTCGGGGCTGCGGTAAGTTCTCCCACTCTGTGACTTACATATTTTGGATTAAATAGAGGATACACTTGCAAAAATAACAACAAAATCAACTCCTATTTTACCACATTTAATTAATCAAAATTATGGCGCTACAAACAAATAAACAAATAAACTACTGACCAATATCTTTCTACTTGTTCAAAGTGAACAAGGAATAGCATAAGAATAAAACAAATATTCTATTTAAACACATGGTTTTCTTTAAAACCAACAAATCATGATTATTTTCACTTCCATAAAGTACCTATCTTAAAGTTCCATGTAACTACGAGCTTCTTTGGCTCGATATATTTCCATAATAATGGTGTCATATTTTTGTACACCTCAAGAATTTATTTTTATCTTTCTTATCATCAAAACAAATATATAATTACATTTAAAATTACATGTTAATTATTCACTTCAATATTTGGGCATTTCACATGATCTCAGTATTTACTACCTCTCTCAAGTTTTGCAAATTCACTACGGTAATCGGGAAACTACTTGTGTACTCCAGAGTTATAAAGATTACTTGACAAAGTCAAAAACTATGATTACTCCCGAAATCTAGTTATCTTCACAAAACTCGTGGATTCCTTATTTTCCATACAACATTACAATAGGGATTTTTATTTAATTCATTTGTCTTATAAGACCATTATCACATAAGAAAACTACGATCTGAACTGGCAAGCGATAATATCAATCTACAAGGACCTCGGTTCAACGCCCGGGTCATTAACAACTTTAAACACTCACGGTGTATTTAACACTTCTTACAAGACGGTTTTTACCCACCCTCGCTCTATGAGGGTCAGGCCATTATACTCGAGCGTGATTTATGACAGGGAGAGCGGCTCCCTGCCTAGCCTACGGTTGGAGCTCTCTTCAATGCTTTTAAAACAAACCTTCATTTTCATTTTCAGCTCTTTTGGGAGACATGGCATTCTACTCATCGTTTTACTTTAAATAATATTATTGGCTCATAAACCACTCTCGTAATCTTGGCATTTATTAATTATGAAGGGTTCCTAGTTGATTGGGAAGAGTAATACACATTCTACGACGAATAATAAGGGGCTTGAACAACAAGAGGATTCTATGTTCGAATCTCTTAACATGCCTCGGGAACCATTTCCACATTGGAGGACTTATACAAGACGCGATTTAGGGTCTAGCCGTAGCTTACAGGACCTACGCTCAATAATACCATACATTAGCTCCCTTTTAAATAATAACACACACATGGCCTCGTGATCTACGTCACAATTAGAGGACTTACAACATATCTCAATTAAATACAATCAACTACCCCTCATAAGTAATTTACCAAGTACATTTTAATTCTACGCATTCCTAGCGTGACTTTTTATTTAATTGCGTTCCATTGCGCTACACATTACTTTACGGCCAAATGTCTTCCAAAGAACTGATAAATTTCATAGTAACAATTGATACATATCTCAATTCTTATATTTATCTTTTCCGTTGACAATAAATCGCTCCATTTTTAAGAACATGCATTCACATCATGTCCTATACATTTGTTAAGGCTCCAACGCTCTATATTTTTATATCATTCAATTTAATCTTTAATTAGATTTCTTTACCTTGTTATTCACATCATGTCTTCATTCCTTACAAAAGTTCAAAAGCTATTTCTTTCATATAATTCAAATTTACCTTTATGTAAATATCTTTGTTATAATTATTATTATTACGCTTGCTTTTATAACATTCGTCAAATACACTGACATCTTATTCCATGCATTTCCTCTACAGGATTTATTATTTCACATAATTATTTATTATTTCTTAAAACTTTATTTTTGTTCAGATCGCGTTCTTATTTAGTGATTATTTATTTAACAACATCCCTTTTATTCAAAACTCCGGTGGAATTGTACACAAAAATTTTCCCGACACCCAAAACATAATGAAAATCTTTACTCACATGTCTAAGGTCGTTTTCTGACCTTTATTCGCGTTCGATGTGACATTTTGGCCCACCTTGACTTACTCCATATTGTACAAACTCATCTCATGTACAGACATTTCTTGACACATATTCAATACATTTAACACTGACAACGTTTTTAATACACTGGTGTATCCGTTTTGAACACACAATAAAACACAAAAAAAATATTACTTTTAACACACACTCTTGATATATTTACACTTCACAACTTTTGATCACTAGGCCGTCTTTTTAGCCTATCACACGTGACCTCTTAATCTCCCGTTTCCAAGGGTGAAATTTATTCAATGTCGGCTTCCTATTCTGTAGAATACGAAATTCTCGAATCATCTACTACTTCCCTGGAATAACAATTCTTCGAATCCTGTTCCTGATGATCGGCTATTTCTCTAGCTTGAACGGCTCCCCTTTTAGATCTGGTTTATCGATCCTAGCGAAAGTCTGTTCTGATCGAGGTCCCCTCGATAACCTATCGGTGATCTATGGATTTTTAGCAACTAATACTTCTCGAGTCTTAGTGCTTTAGAATAGTTCGTCTGCTTTCTTGAGACAATGTCTATAGTTTCCGTTCTTCTTTGTTTATCCGGTTCTCGCACTTCTAATTTTCTGGAATACGTTGCGAACCTTACTCTGTTTTTCCCGGTTCGGGTTCTTTAAAATTGATAAACTGTTTAACTCGCTGTTCCGGTACTTCCATACGTTATGATACTTTTGGTCGTTTACTGAAAGACCTATCGCCTGAATCCTAAGTTCGCAGCCTGCTTTGACTGTATTTTTGGAACTTTTACGGTAAACTTTGCCCTGTCGGACCTAAATCCTGTAACTAGGATTTTCCTAATTTTTCAACACGGCGATACTTTAATACTTCTTCTTTGCAACTCCTTCCGGAGGCACGCAAGTTACTGATACTTCGACGCCCGTGGCTGTCGGATATTAATTCTGCGGTGTAATACAGCGTTTCTCCCCTCAAGGAGTACTGGTAAACTGCCTTCGATATCTAATACAGCGTAACGTCCCCCTCACGGGCTCTTGAATACTGCATGAACTGATACAGCGTAACGCCTCCCTGGGCTATCGTAGACTGCATGTACGATGTGTGATGTAGCACAGTGACGTGCCTTCCGGCCGTTTGAAACTGCATGTACGATGCGATGCAGCACTTCCGCTCACGGAATGCTTGTAGACTGCATGATTGGCTTGGTGAGGCCAGGAGTTTTATACCTTTTAGTCACAAAAAGATAAAATCCTAGTCCTTTTCGTGACCAACTTTTGAACTAATTGTCGCACAATTATAAAAATTATATCTCCAGAAAGCTCGTCTTCCAAACGTAAAATAATCTTCCTGTGCAAGGAAATCGATCGTGCATTTCCGAGATATTAATTAATTTTTCGTCCTCAACTGTGTGGGTGGCGCTGTTCATTTTTAATTCTCCCACTCCTTGGGTCCCGGTGAATTCCCAATGACGTATGCTGCATTTGCACTTTTCTCCTGGACTATATTTAAAAGCTTTTTCTTTACACAAAAATCTTTAATCCGAACTGATTCACCGTACTGTATCTCTTTACTTATTTTTATACTCGTAAACGGGTTAAATTTAATTATTCTTGTTCTGACTCAGCAGCGAGGTTGCCGTTTTCCTGCAACGTAAGAGCAATTTCCGAGTCGAGCTTCTTCGTCTTACAGTCCAAACTTTCCACTAGTTCTATTAATATCCATGACTGGCTCCTTATAAATGTCAAGAGGCATGAGCTCATCTTAGGAACACCTGGTCCCTAGCGCTTGCACAATGTTAGGCTAGAATCCTGGCTTGAAATCTCTCTCCGTTCCCTTAGAGACTGTATGATTCTTTCATTCCTTTCTCAAAATACATGGATTCGACCCCCTTTGAGGCCATGGTACATGGGTTCAATACTAAGTAGAGATTATACGCCAATCAGTACAATTTAATATAATATAATACCCCTTCCGACCAATCTTAATATTGACTGTGAATTTTGCGGACCGAAAAGTTCACAGACGAAATGAGAGTTGCACTTCCAGGGAATGGCGAGGTGAATGAAACTCAAATCCCCCTTCCGTCCAATATTAACTTGACTGTGTTTCACAGGCGAAATGAAGAAAACCCGTGTTGCAATTCCAGGGAAACTCCAAACACAACCTCCATTCTCTAAAGTCTTAACTCAACACAACTCAACGGTTTGCTGCTGGCTGTATCTGGGGGCAATAGGTTAGCACGCTAGCTAGGCTGTAACAGGGATGATAGACTCGCCCTTAGCTACCTCGTAAACTGTCGCCGCAGTAGTTGAATGGACATGGTTGGAAGAAATTAAAACGTAAATACACTAATAGTGGGCGATGTATTGAAGATAGGCATAAGCCACAAGTCAAAACTGGTAAACAAATGTTTGATGCTTTTCAGTCGGTCAACACGATTGTACCCAATTGAGATGTATTATTCCCTAATCCTGAAAAACGCATAAGGTTATTATATAATAATAATAATAATAATAATAATAATAATAATAATAATAATGTAGCTCAGTAGTTTCTGTTGCCGATCCCAAGCCCGGAGAAAGGAGGAGGGTTGGCTCTAAGCCGTAAAATAGCAAATCCACTGGCGTTTGTTCGGCATCCGACGGCCAGTGGTCAGCGTCTGTTCCTCTAGTTGAGGCGGCTGTACTTAAATCTTCTCGAACTCAAAAATCGAGTCGTATACTTGTGGTCTCAATTGAGACTACCACAAACACTCAAAACTCAACTTGAGCGCATGATGGAAGAGACGATCATAGAATCACTACCCCAGGCACCAGTCGATGGACTGGACCCACCTGATCATCGGATGCTGGGGGATCAGGGACACCATGCGGAGAAGAATCGGAGCATCTCAAGAACTCTTCATACTCTCAAGACCAGACGTAAACATTTTGTTGGCACGCTTAACGTTAACACCCTCACTAAGACGGGTAAGCTAAAACAACTTGTCAACACCTTGGAAAATTTTGAATTAAAAATCACTGCGCTCCAGGAGACACGCTTCACGGACGAAGAACACTTCAACACAGGGAATTTCCGAATCTACAAGGGAAAACCTGCCATCAAAATTAATGACAAATTACCTCTCTTGGGAACAGGATTCGCCGTTCACAATTCTGTGCTTGATTCGATCATCGACTTTACTTCTCCAACCGAGAGAGTCTCTTTACTATCAGTAAAGTCAGCTAATAAAGCTTACACGCTGATCAACGTGCACGCCCCCACAAATCAACACAATAAAACTGATCCTGAAACCGTGGACAATTTCTGGGAAACTTTGGAAGAAACAACCAATAACATACCAAGACACCATATGAAAATTTTATTAGGTGATTTTAACGCACAGTTAGGGAAAAAAAGGAAATTCAAGGATACCACAGCCCCTCATACTAAACACAAACGTACCAACAAAAATGGGGAAAGATTAATTGACTTCTGTAGAAACTTTGGACTTAAAATCATGAGCACCCAATTTCAAAAACCTGCACATAAATTGACCACATGGAGATCACCCAGTCTTAAACAGGGTGAGTACCAAATTGACCATGTCGCAATCTCCAAGAAAAACATAAAGGAAATTTTGAACGTCAGGGCTCGTAAAGGCGTCTTTGAATCTTTCTACAAATAAAGACAAAATTCCAACCAAATAGAAGACCAAAACGCCCACCAAAAAATTTCAGACCAGATCCGGAATATCTGAAACTACACAAGGAAGAAATCATTTTGCAAATCAATCAGGAGGAATCAACAGACTGGAGAATACTAACGGGGAGAATTCAGGAAGCCATGAAGCTAGGACAACCACCTCGCTCCAGAAAACTTCGCTGGTGGAACACAATTTGCGATCAAGCAGTTGACAATCGCATAATGGCTTGGAAAAAATTTCACAGTAGCCAAACAAAGGAAAACTGGGAGAACTTTCTTACCACTCAAAAACAGGCCTCAAAAATAATTAGGAAAGAAAAACGAAGGTATGACAACTACAGACTCCACGAAATCCAGCAGGATTTCACCAAAAATAATACTAGAAATTTCTACAAGACATTTAGAGAAAATCTACAGGGATACCAAGCACCCAGTCTGTGCTTCAAGTGACTCGACGGCTCATTGGAAACTAACTCCAAAAATAATTGCAAACTATTAGCCCAATATTTCAACTCTCTTCTTAACTGTGAACCACCTCTAGTAAAACTTGACTTCTCTCCTCCGGTATTCATACACTTGGACTCGCAAGCCCCCGACATTGAAGAAATTACGGAGATAATCCGACAACTCAAAAGCAACAAAGCACCAGGGGAAGATGGGATCATTGCTGAACTCTGGAATCTGAATGATCCCACACTGACGCGGAAACTCCATTCCATAATTTCAGATATTTGGACAACGGAGCAATTACCACATGACTGGAAATGCGCTTTGATTCACCCGTTGCACAAAAAGGGCGACAAGACGGACATCAACAATTATAGAGGAATTTCCCTGCTCCCCGTTGCTAATAAAATCCTTTCCACAGCACTTCTGAACAGGTTAGAGCCCCAAATGGATCCACTCATTGGTGACTACCAGGCTGGATTCAGAAAAGGGCGATCGTGTGCTGAACAGATCTGGTGCCTAAAGACGATCTTACAAATGAGGAAATGTAGAAATACCGTGATTGCATTCATCGACTTCAGAAAAGCATACGACTCTGTTGACCGCGATACCCTCATTAAAATCATGGAAGAATTTGGGATCGATCGCAAGACACGCAAAATCATAGAACAGACACTTACAGGAACAATATCCAAAGTGAAATTCATGGGCGAAATATCAGAGCCCTTCGAAATCAAGACGGGAGTCCGGCAGGGGGATGGACTATCCCCAATCCTCTTCAATATGGTTCTGGAGAGGATAATTAGGGAATGGGAACCTCTTGTAAAGGGTATTCAAATCGGTATTAAAAAGAGAACAGAACTAAAGTCAAATGTCTCGCTTTCGCGGACGATATTGCAATTGTCGCAGACAACAGATCGGAAGCGACTTACGCAGTGGAAAAGCTCCATGAGATTGCACAAAAGACCAGGTTACTTATATCTTACGACAAGACCAAATATATGGAGAGAAGGCCAGAAAATAAATCCCCTTTAAACACCAAATACGGTAAAATCGCACAAGTCTGCAGTTTTAAATACCTTGGTGAAATTATACAGCCCTCAGGACTTAATCGAATCGCCAATGAAGACAGAATCACTAAGCTCCAGAAGGCCTACAGGCTAACGTGGGCCCATTACAACAAGAAATGCATTTCTACTAACGCCAAATTACGACATTATAAAACAGTTATTCTTCCAGAAACAACATATGCGGCTGAAACAATAGTAATCGATGGTCATTCTAAGATTAGGGAACTGGAAAAACAGGAACGAAAAATTCTCCGGAAGATCTACGGAGCAATCAACAGAAACGGCATTTGGATGAAGAGACCTAATACTGAACTCTATCAAAACAACATTACGATAACAGACGAAATTAGAAAACGCAGAGCCAAATTTTACACTCACATCTACAGGATGGCCACCTCCAGATTGCCCAGGAATCTACTCAGTATCATAACACAGAGCAAATGCGGCACAGAATGGCTTAAAGAGGTACAAAGAGACTTACAAATTATCAGTATACAAAATTTCGAAGACCGAACTGAGTGCCAGACGAAAATCAAGAATGTTAAGTTCGAACCAAGATCGTTACGACAACCTGGAAAAAAGTGGACGGATGAGAGGAAGCGGGAACATTCCGAGAGAATGAAGAGATTTTGGGAGGAGCTGAGGAGACACGCATCCAAATGACATCATGTGATCCAAGATTAATCGCTCTCCTGTAGGGGAATTTTCGCTTAAATAAAAAAAAGAAAAAATAATAATAATAATATATACGAGTATATACACCGCGGACAGGCCAACAAGGACCACGCAAATATCACTTCTTTATAGGTCTAGTTTCCTTCTTTCTCTTCCAGAAGTCTTTCATCCTGGTCGACTGTGCAGCTCTTCTTTCAGCAGTCCATTCTCCTCTGTTGAGATTTTTCTTCTCCCCGACAAGAATTTTGAGACCAAAAATTGTTTTTCTGTACTCTATTCGATTTAGACAATCTTCTTCAGTAATTTTGAATTTTTGAAGTTCTTCTTTCATTTGTTTTACATAGCCTCCTTGTCCTTTATAGTTCCAGATTTTATCAAAAATTTGTTTGTTTAACCTTGAGCAATCCATGCGGACCATATGTCCGTAGAACTGAAGTCGCCGTTTTCTGATCATCACTTCAAGGTTGTCGATTTTACTATAAATTTCTGCATTCGATCTCAGCCTATAACCTTCCTGTGTTTTCCTAGGACCATAAATCCTTCTTAAAATTCTTCTTTCTATCTTGAGCAAATTCTCCATTCCAGTTATATTTGTAGTTTCCATGCCGTACAAGATGACTGGTCTAACAACAGTATTAAAATGTCGTAATTTTGCATTGATAGACAGGTTCTTTTTATTGTATATATTTTTTGTACGAAAATTTAATCTTTTCAATTTCCCTTTTTTGTTCTTGATTGCCAATTTATCCGTCCCATTGCTACTAATTATTTCTCCAAGATATTTAAATCGGTCAGTGACCCTGATGCTCCCATAATTTGTTTTTATCATTTTCTTAGTGTATTTCTGATCACTTGTCATCATCTCTGTTTTTACCAACGAAATCTGTAAGCCCGTTTTTTCCGCCGTTTCTTTTAACTGATCAATTTGGTTAATAGCTTCTTGTTCTGATTCAGCAAACAACGCTACGTCGTCAGCAAATGCTAAACCTTTGACTTTGAGGTTCTTATTCTTTGTACCAATTTTAGCACTTGAATCGTTCTTCTCCCAAAACGTCCTCATGACTTTATCCAAGACCAAATTGAAAAGCAGTGGTGATAGACTGTCCCCTTGTCTTAGCCCAGTTTTTTACCTCGAAGGGCTCGCTAACTTCATTTAAAAATTTGACTCTGGAAATCGTATTAGTTAATGTAAGTTTTATTAAATTTATGGTTTTTTGATCAACTTGGTATTCCTTCAATGTGTCAAAAACAGTATCCCTATCCACTGAATCATACGCTTTCTAAAAATCAACGAATGAGATAAAGATATTCTTTGGCCTGTTGTTGTAATATTTTAATATCAATTTTAAACTAAGAATTTGTTCTGCACACGATCTATTCCTTCTGAAACCTCCTTGGAACTCGCCAAGCTGTGGTTCGATCTGTGGTTCAAGTCTGTTTAAAAGTAATTTGGCAAATATTTTATATGTGACAGACAACAACGAGATCCCCCTATAACTATTGACATAAATTTTTGAGCCTTATTTATGTAGTGGTTGAATTAAGGCGATAAACCAGTCTTCTGGAATTGCTTCCTCAATCCAAATTTTCTGGAATAGATTTGTCGTCGCTATTAAAAATTCATCATCTACAATCTTCCACATTTCTGCAATTATTCCATCCTTGCCTGAGGCTTTATTATTTTTAAGTGAGTTGATAATACATTTAACTTCATTTACATCTGGGGGCGTAGAGTCAAAATTTTGTGTTGTAAATTTGAAACTCAACTTGTCTGTTGGTTTTGGACAATTTAACAACTTCTCAAAATACGCAGCCAAGATATCACAATTTTCCTTGTTGTTTAATGCTAGCGTACCATCCCCCCCTTTTGAAATTTAAACTCGGCGCTGGATATCCAGTGATTTCATTCTTAAATGCTCTATAAAACAATCGAGTGTCATTTTTCTTAAAATTGTCGTCCATTTCCATTATTTGGTCCTTCATATATTTTCTTCGAATCGTTCTTAAAGTCTGGTGGGCCATTTTCCTTAATCTTTGTACTTCCTCTAAATTTTCTGGAGTCTTGTTCCCGTTGCACTTGTACCAAGCACAATGTCTTTCTTTGATCACTCTTTCACATTGTTCATTCCACCAAGCATGTTTCCTATAAAAGTTCAACGGTGCAATTTCCTGAGCTGGTTCAAGAAGGTTATTAGTAACATCATTCCAATTGGTTGGTATTTTAAGTTTTCCTTGAAATTCTATCCTTTTTTCATTTGTAAGAACCTATTAATTTTCGGAATTTTAATTCTAGTTGTATTTTGTTTGCGTGTAAAAGGTATGACATTCATCTTGATTTGAGAAAGGTAATGATCTGAAGTTACATTAATGGATTTTCTGACCTTGATATTTTGAATTTCTTTGAAACAATTTCAAGAGATAGCTACATGATCTAGTTGAAACTCACCCAGCAACGCATTTGGGGAGACCCATGTTTTCTTTTTACTTGGTTTTGCTTTAAAATGTGTGGACATAATCTTTAAGTTTAGATGTTCACAGAGTTTAACCAATCTCTCACCATTTCTGTTAGTTCTATTGTGAGCGGGATATTTACCTATTATATCAGAAAATTTTCTCTCAGATCCAAGCTGAGCATTGAAATCTCCAAGTAAAATTTTTACATGATTAGAAGGAATTTTGAGAATTTCGGCTTCTAACTCGTCCCAAAATTCATCAACTTTCTCTGGATTCGTTTTATTATCCTTATTTATAGGAGCATGGGCGTTGATTAACGTGTATCTCTTATTGAGAGATTTTATAGTTAGAAAAGATAGTCTGGCATTCACACTTCTAAAAGCGATAACTGCGTCCAAAAATTTCTTGTTGACCATAAAAGCTGTTCCAAGATGTGGCATGTTCTTCATCACTCTCTTCCCAACTTTTCCTTTGAAAATTCGGAAGTTGTCAGATTCAAAGGTGTCCTCATCCAAGAACCTGGTCTCTTGAAGGGCTAATATTGTAATGTGATGTCTATGAAGTTCTGTTGTTAGTTGTTTCAATTTTCCAATCTGAATTAAGGAATTCACATTGTATGTTCCAAAAAAATATTTTCTCATTTTCTTGAATCTTGAACTGTTCTTGTGGTGCTCCGATTCACCATAATGTAACCCTAAACTGCTAGGCACCCTGGAATCCTATTTACGCCTAGCATTGTCTTCAGGGTAATCATGACCATTAGAAGCTAAATCCATGATATTAAAGTAAATGTGGGTTGGACAAAGTCCAACGTTATACAACTAAGATTGTGAGTCCTAGAGGTTGCCTCAAGATGTGTTCTGGCTCTTATTTTACGGCTTAAGCCAACCCTCCTCCTTTCTCCGGGCTTGGGACCGGCAACAGAAACTACTGAGCTACTCAATCCACCCAGTAGATCCTGCAAGCGGAGTTAAATAATAATAACAATAATAATAATAATAATAATAAATAATAAATAATAAATTCATAAATATTCTCATGTAATATTTTTCAGGATTAGGGAATAACCCAACTCATTTGGGTACAATCGTGTTGACCGACTGAAAAGCATCAAACTTTTGTTTTAAGGGAACACTGAAAAATTGCTTCAAACACCGTAATGCAAAACTGGTATTTGTCCACTTGAATATTCTCCTACCAGCCCACACAGGGGCGTGATGGCGCAGAGGTGAAGCTGCTTGTATCTTATCAATGCGTACCGCGTTCGATTTCCGGAGGGGAAGGTGACCTCTTAGTTCCGCCCCTTAAAATAACAATAACTAACTAACAATTCCCGGTTAATGTATTTAAGTTTTTCGAAGTGAAATGCCACGCCCTGTTTGGATCCATCACAAAAAAGAAAAAACATTGGCTCATGATCGCGAGAATAACGGTTATGTAAAACTGAAGCATTCTTCCCTTCTTTCCCTACCAGACCATACCAAGACTTGGAATTGAACTCTGGACCTCACGGGTGCCAGCCAATAATGTTAACCACGACACACCGAGAACCGGTCCACATAAGCTAAGATAAAGCTTGTTATGTTTTCTTATGAGAGACAGCGTGGTTATTTACCCCGTGTACTTTGGTCTGTATGGAATTTTCTCTGATAACCTGTGTTATTGTGATGGCTATATTAGTGTCTGCATTTATAAGTCAGGTGAGGATTGGGAAGTAGGTGGCAACAGCTTTCAGTTGGGAGCCATCCCGATATCTGCCTGGAGTAGTGGGAAAGCTTGTAAAACCACTTCCAGGATGGCCAAGGTGGGAATTGAACCCACCTCATCTCAGTTTTGTCTCTCGAGGCTGAGTGGACCACGCTCCTGCCCTCGGACCAGAATTAAATTTCTTGGCAGAGCCGGGAATCGAACTGAACCTCAGGGGTGACAGCCAAGTACGCTAGCCGCTACACCACGAGGTGGTCCTAAGATAAAGCGAATTATACTCGTATTATTTCATATAACTTCTAGTGCATCCACTTCAAAATCTAGTCAATTGGATTGTAAAATTTGGCTTTGTTTTATCTTCCTAATACAGATGTAATCTAATTTTGGTGCCACTAACTTATAAATGCACATAACTTCATCCATGAACGTTCATTGCACTGAGAATGTGTAGCACATATTAGGGTCTGAATTTTGGCCGGCTATTTCAATAAATTATTTTGGTTCCGCATGCTGTATACGTATTTATATTTGATGGAATATGTAATTGATGGCTGATACAGGCGTAACATGTGCGTAACAAATGAATGACAAATTAAATTTGTATAGCTGGAGAAAGTTTCATGCCGTTAATTTTTTTATAATGTCAATATTGTTAATGAATTGTGTTTCAGTAGCACACAGGCTTGCACAAAGCCTATCGCTTGCTTTCTCTACCAGCAGACGGAAATACGCTGCTTATAAAATGTAGCCTACTATGTCCAGAGGATAATGTGTTCATTACGCATATAGCTAATCCATTATGGTATATTCCTAACCGACAGTACCCAATAAATTTATATTCATATCAAAATTGCTATTCCAGCAGGAAATTACCGAATGGCTGATTTTAGCATGTGACATGAAAAGTATTTCTTGATATAAACCAAGTCTTTTCACTGCGCAGTGCAAGGCCATGCGGCCAAGATATCTGCGAACTTGGTAGAAGTGTGTTCAAACCCCACCGACGCGACGGCCATCCTTGAAATGGTTGCCATGGTTTCTCATTTCCAACTCCAGGCAAATGCCGGGACGGTACTTGTAAGAGGTAACGGCCGCTTCCTTCAATCTTCCTGTCCAGTTTCATTCATTTCATCTTTAATTAGCTCATCTAATGAGGTAGGCGCTGGGAAGGGCATCCGGCCATAAAAGCCACCTGCACCATAGGCTTTCATCGCATCTCATCCCCAACCCCGTTGAAAACTTGAATAATACGTGGTAGAGAGACAGACAGGGAGGAATAGCGTATCGGTAGTTGTCTATATTCTCCTTACATACAAAGGTGGCTTTGATTAAACTGGTTGGGATTTTTGAAATGGAATATCATGGATAGTGGTTGGGATTTTTTAAATGGAATATCAGGGATAGTGGTTTGAATTCCAATTAAAGCGGAGGTCTCATGGCTTACGACTACAAGGTTAAAACTGCTCCCTTCCTTCCCTTTCTTTACTTCTTTCATCCTT
This sequence comes from Meconema thalassinum, assembly GCA_946902985.2. Lineage (NCBI taxonomy): Eukaryota > Metazoa > Arthropoda > Insecta > Orthoptera > Tettigoniidae > Meconema > Meconema thalassinum. The sequence goes on along the minus strand of OX336388.2, from coordinate 1,910,104,858 downwards.
TCCCTGGCGAAATGTAAATATTATATGTCAGAAAACTGTACTATAATGAGGCTCATTATAGCACAAGTTGTCATTGTGATATAGTTTCTCCCACCAATCAGAGCTCAAGAAACAGTTGTGTGACCAATTAGGTGAGGATAGCATCGCATCTGTGCTCACTTCCATGGCCCCCAATTTTAAATTTCACTGCGTGGCGAGTCTCATAGTGAGGTATACCAGGAGGCCATGGTCAAATACAAGGTATTCTCTGCGTCCCATGCGCTCTGTTCAGTAGTCTACATAAAACTGGTGTAATCTCGACAGATATTTATAAATATTTATGTTCGAATATAAAATAGTTATAATTATCGTCGAACATAAACAGTCGTATGCAACTCGCCTATAATGGCAATTAAGACACTCGGATGAAAATTATAAAACGCGCTACGCTCGTTTTATAAACATACTCGTGTCTTAATTATTGCCATTATAGGCTCGTTGCATAATGTTCTATAGTTTTAGGTCCCATTTATCTACTGTGCCTTTTATAGACGTAGGGGTGCCGGAATATTGACCCTAAGGGGTTCTTTAACGTGCCAGTAAATTTAATGACACAGCTCCTTCGCATTTGCAAACCCTCAAATGTCAGCTGACTGTGTCAAGATTTGATCTTGCAACCTTGGACACAGCAGACGAGAACATTACTTCTGAACCACGCAGTCTCTCATTCTCTCTTTCTTTCTTTCTTTCTTTCTTTCTTTCTTTCTTTGAAAACGTATGGAAAAATATAGCGCTAAATAGTTTGCTTCGCATTCAAATCTGGTTTATTCCTGTTTTGCTGCATTTGTAATGCTAGTAATCATCCTGCTCAATTAAGGTACACGTTGAGCAAATTGAGTCAGCTATTAGGTCGTGAAATGTTCGCCAAGTACAAGGTGTGGTGGAGATGCATGACGGAGAGTTAAAATGTCACAACCCGTGCAGGAATCAGACTGGCAAGTTTCGGATTTGGTAAAACGTTGGTGGCCAATATTGGTGATTTTCTCGAGAAGAAATGAAGATAGCACATTAAAACAAGTAGTTCCGTGAAGAACTATACAGCCTATTTTCATATATCCTGCTCATGTTAATTGCCTCTATCAACATACAAAATTTCAATTTAATTGCTGTAACAGATTCGTAGATATTGAGAACCAACTAAATATTTCAGATGGTCGCCAGGTTGGATTTTTATTTTTGTACTATTACATTAAGATTATTGTGTACGTGTGGTATTCAAACTGCAATCGCATGATTAGAACACAAGAAGTAAAAACTAGATTCTAAAATTACGCACAGCAGCCATCTTGTGATTATGCAAACAATTGAAATAAATTAGATGCCAGTGGATCAACATTTGAATAAGCATTTAACGTGCAACGTTTCATGGCACTCGGATGGTTAATTCGCGAGAAACGTCCATTTAAATATTTATACTTCGCGTCGCCGCCATGTTGGATTTGTGCTCACCAGGTTACTGAAAGTCCTATAGGTGAACTTAAGTTCATAGCCCATATGAACATTAAAAAAATCAGTTTGATTGCTTTAAAAGATTCATAGATATTGAGAACCGTCGAAATATTTCGGAAGCTCGCCATTTAGGATTGTTATATGTATAGGCCATAGAGTTATGTACCATTCAAGGACAATTATTGCCTAGCTTCATTATTCAAACTTTCACTTCGATCGCATGATTACGACACAAGAAATATAAACTTAATTTTAAAATTTCGCACAGCCGCCATCTTGAGGTTATGTAAACAATTGAATTAAATTAGATGGCAGTGCATTACAATCTGCAAAATCATTTACTGTACCACATTTCACAGCGCTCAGAGAGTTAAATCACGAGAAAAGTCTATTAAAATATTTCTAATTCGCTTGGTCGCCATGTTCGTTTTGTACTTTACTGGTTTATGAAATATACATAGGTAAACTTGTATTAGTACCCTTTATCACCGTACAAATTTGCAGGGCGATATCTGTAATAATTTCGGAGATATAGAGTGTCAGTGAAATATTTCGCACAGCCGCCATGTTGGATTGGTGAGACGTTACAACATTTGAAGGGCACGGTCGAGGTCGCCGGGAATAGTGCTATAAACTTACCGAGTTTCATTGAAATCGCTCCAGCCGTTTAGATTTTATTAGGGGACACACACACACACACACGCACACACACGCAGGCACACACACACACGGACAAAAGGTGATCTCATAAGCCTATTTTTTTCAAAATTGAAAATAGGCTAAAAAGATGCGAGCCTTACAGTAGTCGCATATGATGTGTAACATCTGACATGTTATCCTACTATGAAATTGAGATGAAATGTATGTGAAGTCATCTGACATATTATCCTACTCGTATATTACACAGATTGGACATCCTTAAAATGTTAATTTACACTCCGTTTTCATACTGGTACTATGATGAATGTATAGATTTAATTGGAGATATGCTACAGGCACACTTGTTTGAACAAATATCATATATTATATTGTAAATTAGGAGGAGGAATGAAACCATAGTCTCTAGCCTATCTATTGACTACTAGAAATGATGTTCAATACAATTAAATTTCCCAACTCCTGCTTGGTGCAAACTATTATAATTAAAATGAGATAAATCGTAATTTCATTTAGATTCTGTTAAAATGACGCATAATGTTATGATATATATAGTTTAAATCGATAATCCGGTAGCAAAAAAAAAAAATGCCTGGACTGGAGTTCGAACCTGAGACCCCATAGTTCGCAGACGAAGATGTTATCCACGCAGCTATTACACCCACAGACATTTGGAGTAAATGGCAGGTACTCATTTTCACATGCCGGTAATAATATGGAAGTATTTTTTATGCTCCATTAATTTGTTTTTCCCGATAATGTTCCTGCGTGGAATAGAGTTTTAAATTAGTTATGAATACTCCTACTTGACAGTAAAGAGAATTCCCATAATGTTCTATGAAAGACTAGCCCAGTTCCCGTATAAAATCATCGATATATATTACATTGATCACTACATTACCGCAATGCGGGTTAATATCTGAATAGCCATTGTGCAGAAACATAATACCGGCTTTGCCGACTAGTTACAATGTTTCATGTAAAAGCATATCATCATTTAAATATTGATATAAGACATGTGGTATGTTTTTCAATGAGTTGACACCAGAGTTGGCATAAGCGTTTACCGTTCAGTATGAAAGTGTTGAGGAAAGTTACTCGGCGAGTGGATGCCCATCAGACTCTTAATAAATCATAATTGTTTTCAGTAAATATGATTTAATGAATATTTTTTGCACCAAAGAACGACAACTTAATGATGATTCATTGTCGAAATGTCTGTAATGGCGCCTCCAAACCTTGAAGTAATCCGTATGTTATATACATTCCACATGGTACCGCTGCCAGCTGGATCGGATCGCGATCTAGCTGGCAGTGCAACTTACACACTTCCGTCCGATCCACTTCCGTCCCATTTTTCAAAATCACTCCCACAAACATATCCAGCAACCGAGTGGAAAGATGTTACACATCAATAACTTTATTCACACCCACCATTTCTTAGTTACCCTTACGAGGCTGAGTGCACTCCATACTATATTAAAATTTAATTCTTGACGGAGCCAGGGATTGAGCCAAGGACCGGAGATGGTTGTGTGGGAAGTATGTCCAGTATTTCTGAAGTGTAGCTGACCATGTTAGTCGGTGTTAACAAGGGCAGTACGACCGACCGTGCATGGTGAGTAGCCCACCATAGTCATGCAAGTAGCGTGCGATCATTGCACGCGTTCCCTAATAACTGAATACACTGGCCCACGTCCATACTGATGAACTCGTTTTGTCGTCCTGCTAGATGGTAACAATGGCTTCACCTTCAATACTGATAAGCTGCTTTTAGCGAAGGTTGGATATTGATAATCATATTTTAGACTTTAGCTGCTTGTATTGCTATTCCATTTTATTCAAGTATTCTTCTACTAGTCGCCTCCGTAGCGTAGCGGTCAGCATGGTTAGCTGCCGCCCCGGAGGTCCTGGGTTCGATTCCCAGCTCTGCCAGGAAATTTGAAAAGTAGTATGCGGACTGGAACGGGGTCTACTCAGCCTCGGGTGTTCCAAATGAGTAGAGGGGGTTCGATTCCCACCTCAGCCATCCTCGAAGTGGTTTTCCGTGGTTTCCCACTTCGTCTTCGGGCAAATGCCGGGATGGTACCTTCTGTAAGGCCACGGCCGCCTCCTTCCCTCTTCCTAGCATATCCATCCCAGTCTTCCATCCCTTCCCATCCCTCATGAGGCCCCTGTTCGCTTTGCAGGTGAGGCCGCCTGGGCGAAGTGCTGATCGCACCTCCCCAGTTGTATCCATCCCGACCAGATGTTCCAAGCTCCAGGACACTGCCCATATAGGCGGTAGTGGTGAGTTCCCTCGCCGAGTCCGTGGGAACCACCAACCTAGAGGGTAAATTGACTAAATAAAAAAAAATCTTCTACTAAGTCAAGTTTCCTGTTTTGGAAGATGCTATCCAAAATAGGAAATTTGTTTCTTTCTAATTGTGCTCAATACTGGTGCAGTTTCCTTATTGAATATGTTATTTGAAGCTTTTCTCCAATGCGGACTTCTTTAGAATGTCATTTATTTATTAGGATCTATCAGGCTGAATGGGGAAAGGAGATAACCCCATCTGATCCCTTGGATATCCCCTTGCTTCGAACAACCCGTCGTTTGGATATATTTCTTGACACAAATTGTTGTAATTTACGGGTACTGTGCCCACGTTATAACTGTGCCGGTGAGGTACATCATTACTTCCAGGAAATGTATGCCGACTCTACTATCCTCGCCAAAGACATTTCTCCGTTGGAACACCAACAATAGTGTGGCAAGCACTAATGAGTGTGCCGAGTGCATTATGCTAAGTCAGCCGCCAGAACTCCCGAGCCCCAGAATGTGGGATAATGTCTTATGAATAGGAGTAGAGGAGTTGACGGCTTGAATTCTCAGAAATGCAACGGTCCTCACCGGCAGAGATAGAATGCGAGGACTGTACTTATTAGCTTCAAATAATTTAAATATTGAAAGTGCTCAGTTTATTTTAGCAATCCACTTTTCGAAATTCTCGAATTACCGAAATATTCCTACATCCGCATTGTTCAATCTTTCAAATTTTTCGAACATTCGAATACTTTCAACATTAGAATAATTTTGAATTTCAAATTGGGGAATATTTGAAGTAGTCGAATTAATCAAATATTTGAAAGACGTGTACAGCCGTAATATAATGTGCGTTCAAAAAGTAACGAGCCGGAATGTGCAAACCGGTGACGACATTGGCTAATCGTGGCGTGTGTAACGAGTTGTGGTTCCAACCAGGGCGTGGAAGGTCACAGCCCATCGCTATAGGGCACGCGCGCACGTCACGTAACGATAAAAAGTGAGCAGCAGCATGCATCAATCGTCCAACGCTGCCAGTCGCATTGAAAACAGTGACTTGGAGGCGTCAAACGAAGATCAAAGAGGTGTTGTTCGGTTTCTGACAGCGGAAGGAGTAGGGGGAACGTACATTCATCGCCGAATGTCACAAGTGTACGGCGAACACTGCATGCCCCTTGCAAGGGTCAAGGCATGACACAAGCGCATCAGGGAAGGACGGGTGTCGTTAGCTGATGATTTCCAGTCTGCCCCCCCCCCCCCCTCCTGCATTGCCGATGACAACGTCCAGCTGGTTGATGCACTCATTACCCAGGACCGCCGAGTGACAGTGAACGCCTTAGCAGCCGTGGTCGCTCCACGACAATGCACGACCTCATACGGCGAACACAGTCGCGGCACTCCTGCAGAAATTCAAATGGGAGGTTCTCGGCCACCCTCCATAGAGTCCGAACCTCTTTCCTGTGATTATGTCATGTTTGGTCCCCTGAAAAGGGGCCAACGATTCACCTCGGACGCCGACGTCCAGCTGTACGTGCGGAACTGGTACACATCGCAGCCCAGGGAATTTTATGAGACAGCCTTTCACCGCCTCATGTCACTGTGGGACAAGTGCCTCAACAGCCAGGGCCAATACTTCTAACTTACAGGTACTGGTTTCTGTAATTATGCCTCCGGCTCGTTACTTTTTGAACGCACCTTATACATGGCAACTTCTAATTTCATTCTAAATTTAGGACCGTAAGTGGGTCTGGTATATTTCATCATTCGTCTAGTAACTAGATAAGAAATCTCCACAATGTCTGGTACGGGGGGCAGGATCGTTAGTTGTCGCATGCGAGATCGACCTGAAGATAGGGAGATGGGGATGGGAACGCAGCTTAATATATTTATAATGAAAACTTCCGTGACAGCTCCAGCAGTCTCCCTCCCTTCCTCACGTAACTCTTCGGACTCCTGCCGCCGCTTAAGTAAGGGTAAATGAAATCTAGTGTTATGATTCATATGAGCACCATATACGGTATAACCGTGGAACTGTTTCAATGAGAGTTTCTAGGTTGGCAGGTTTTAGGAAAACAGTGTTTGTTTCATTTGAGGGGCTTGTACATCGTGGACATTCAGCCTCATGTACTTGGGTGAGTGTGGAATTTTGTCAGATATCCTCTGTAATTTTGGTGGCTGTATTAGTGTGTGTATTTGTAATTCAGGTGAGGATTGGGAAAAAGACAGCCGTGGCATAAGTTAAGAACCATCCCGTCATTTACCTGGTCGAGAAGTGGAAAACAAATGAAAACCACTTCCAAGCTGGTTAGGGTGAAATTCGAATCCACCTCTTTTCAGGTTTGCCTCCCGAGGCTGAGTGCACGCCACTCCAGCACTGGAAACACAATTAAATTTCTTGGCAGAGCCATTAAACGAACCCGGATCTCTGGGGAGACAGCCAAGAATACTAACTCCTACACCACGAGGTAGTCCTTTAAGAAAAGTAGGGCGTGGTGGTGCAACGGTCAAGCTGTTTGCCTTACACCATGGCGGACCAGGTTAGATTCCCGGTCAGTGCATGAAAAGCCATGTCCTGTGGTTTAGATTCCACTTAAAAAGGAGGTCCCGTGACTCATGATCACAATATTAATATTCACGTTAAATTACAACCTTCCTTTTCCTGTAAGAAAACTACAGATCTAGGAATAGTACCACCACAATCCCTCACTCAAAGATTGGTTAGGTCTTACAATGCTGTCATATTAACTTCCTTGTCCCAGCTAGTTACTTTCATAGGTGTAAATCCGTTTACATGGATTTTTTAGGTCTACGATGTACTGTATATTTTGTTGTTTCATCTTTGGGCTTGGACGTCGTGTAGAATTAGCCTGATAAACCGTGTTATTGTGGTATCGGTATTAGTGTGTGGTTATTTTTTATTTGAGGCGAGGATTTGGATGTATACTCTGTGAGCTTTTTTTGTTGTTGTCGTGTAGCCTCCTGAGAGGCCGAGTGCAGGTCTTTCTAGTCGACGCCCGTGGGTGACCTGCGCGTCGGGATGAGAGATGGAATGGATGAAGATGAATGAAACTGGGCAAGGATGTGGAAGGAAGCGGCCGTGGCCTGTCAGAAGGTACTGTCCCAGCATTTGCCTGGTGTTGAAAATGGGGAAACCACGGAAAACCATTTCAAGGACAGCCGACGATGGGGCTCGAACCAACGCGTCTACCGAGTCAGCAGAGAGCTTGGCCCCTTGACCTAACGCAGCGCTTTAGCCCGCGTAGCCACTGTTGTCGGTCTCTGTGAGCTGCCAGAATAGGATTGACAGTTCTCGTCTCGCCATGTGGTCTGATAACGAGATTGCCAAACTGTACAAGCCAGAGATACGGCTGACCAGGCACTGAAGCACGTGGGCTGTAATATTGCAACGCCGAGTATTATGACATCAACTATGTGAACATGGATTGGTCAAGACGCTGAGGGGTGATGACTGACGTGGAATTTCCGGCGAAATGTCAATCCTATTCAGGCAGCTAACAGAGTATACTGTCGGGGAAATAAGTATAGATACTCGAGTTTAGAGGTCAATAAAACATTTACCCTTAGTCTTACATAAGAACAACCAACACCAAAATTTTCCTTGTTTTATTTGTCGTTTAACGATATAGAGTAAATATTTGCATTGTATCTCGTTAAAATTTTATAGCAGATTGAACAAAAAAGTACCGGTTTTTCTTACCAAGTTCACGGAGCGCTCACTTAGAAGGATCATTACGTTAAAAGTATTGATCTGATCGTAACGAAACTTTAATACGTCTTAAAGGAACTTATTTTTAACGCGTATGTGAAGTTTTAATCTGATCTGACGTTTCTTTAAGTAGTTGTGAATTTTGTAAAACATCTTTTTCTCGGGACTGGGTGGTCATAGCAGTATGAAATATGGCTTGTTATGAGGCTCATAGCAATGCAAGGCTTAACGTAAAACTACATTTTATATACTTTTGATAATTGCTTTTATATCGATTGATATTTAATCAGGTGGTTATGTGAGAAGAATGTATCGTAGCAAGCGACGGGAACAATGCGCTCGGTCGAGGAAACTCGTGCGACGTTGCCCTGTGAAACATAATGCGCGCGCGTTCCAACCGTAAGGTCTGTGAATTTCTGTTGTTGTTTTGTAATTTGTGTTAGGCCGGTATTACACTACCAAAGAAATGTGTCAAATAAATGTTATCAAATATTTTATAAAACTGAACTTTTATCACAGTTATACAACGCAATTATCACACCATTACACTACATCAAATATTTTATCATAATTCAGCAAAATGGTTGAAGGACAGTTCCGTGTTCACTTAACTATATTATGGTAGTTGAAATTCTGTGGTGGCAATACAGGTATATAAAAGAAACGGAAAGATAAAGTGAATGACTATGGGTTAAACCATGGATCGCTCACGTGACAAGGAAGATATTATTTTATACGAGTAAAATCTTGGTGAAGGAGCTGCAGTACGAGGAGTTGAAAAATGACATTAATTAAAATAAATTAAAAACCATATGTGAAATTGACGAATTATAATACAAAAATTATAATATATATTCGCCTCCGTGGTGTAGTGGCCAGAGTGCTTAGCTGCCACACCGGAGGTCCGTGGTTCGATTCCCGGCTCTGCCACGAAATTTGAAAATTGGTATGAGGATTGGAACGGGGTCTACTCAGTCTCGGGTGCTCCAAATGAGTACAGGGGGGCTCGATTCCCACCTCAGCCATCCTTGAAGTGGTTTTCGTGGTTTCCCACTTCGTCTCCAGGCAAATGCCGGGATGATACCTAACGTAAGGCCACGGCCGCCTCATTCTCTCTTCCTTGCCTATCCCTCCCAATCTTCTCATACCTCATAAGATCCCTGTTCGCTTTGCAGGTGAGGCCGCCTGGGCGAAGTGCTGGTCACACACCCCAGTTGTATACCCGATCCCGAAGTTTCAAAATGGAGGCGGTGAATGTGGGATCCATCGCTGAGTCCGAGGGAATAGCCAAGGGTAATACGATTAAGAAACAAGATGTTCAGCAAAGAACATATAGCCTACTTTCTCCTAAATGTATGGGTATCTTTATGACTCTTTGTCCTCATCCCTAAAACAATCACCCCAACCACAATGTATTGTTTGTTTTCTTTTATATTGATAATAAGCCAGTAAGTGTCAAGATCAATATTATATACTTTATGATGATTGAATAACAAAACTACTAACTTATTGTAATGCATTCACGTCCGTTAATCTCTATATTAAGCCAGCCTGCAAAATTAAGAATCTTCCGCCCCAATCACAGTAGGTGGTGCTGCGACCTATCAGTGAATTAATCTTTATCTTGTACGCCTATGCACTGCCATCGTAATGTACTACGATGGCAGTGTTCTATGGGTGTTGAATGAGTAGGCAGTTTAAAGTAGCCAAGAGGGAGGCGATCCAGCTGGCAGTGTTTAAAGGTATTCGGAGCGCGATCGTGGCTAATAGTTGAACTACCAGTATTACAAAATTGCCATACTTCAGGAGGCCAGCTCAGGCATTTACACAGCGTTATGTTTGGAACAATATTACCCACATAACCCACAAGAGGACAGCACCGTACAGAGGCATTAAGAAGGCTGTGGTTAATGACAACGTGTATCTAGTTCTTCTATTCTCCTTTTTCTAATGTCTTCTGTTTATGTGCGATGCTGGGACTGTGATTTTATTAATATACGAGTGTATACTTTATCCTCTCCTTTGAGCTAAATGACATTTTATTCAGTATCTGTGGGAAAAGCTCGTGCACATCATTTGTAAAAGAATTCAAGAAAAAAAAAACCTAACTGTAGCAGTATTCGATCCCCAGTCAACTGCGTGTCAGACTAACATGCTAGCCCAGAGCTAACCGTATCCATGACGTCGGGTGTTCTTAACTGACATATTAGATACAAACTGTTGGCAAATAATGACTTTAAATAAACGATTTCTTCACTGCAGTACATCTTCATTAAAGATCATTTCATACAAAGTTTATATTATTGTATCAGTACGGTATATCACATACAACATACTAAAACTACTGAAATATAAGACAGGCACATGAGGACAGCTGCCATCTTGTCGTGTGACACAAACGGCTCAGCTCTTTTAAGCCACTCATACTGTATAATATTATAATATTAAATTATAATAAATAACGGATCACGACCTTCAGGATAGCTTAAACCCCCCTAGGCTCGATAATCGGAATTGGTGGGTCTTAAGCTATTTATTAAAATGGTTGCATAATTCACACGGCCGCCATCCTGAAATGGCATGGCCGATGACCTTGAATTTTGGGTGAGAGACGCGTCCTATATAATGGTATGTTGTCACCAAATTTGGTAGGGATCGGATGTTTAGTTTAGCCGTAATTTGATTTTACGTTTTGAACATTTGAGTGGCCGCCATTCTGTTTTGGTAAAGATGGCGGCGATATAAAGTATGACACTGAGGTGTCCTTTACTAGTGCTACCTCTTTACCAAATTTCGTTCAATTCGGTTTCACCGTGTTCGAATTGATAGGGGGGACAGACATTCAGAGTACACACACTCACACACACACAGACACACACACACACACACACAGACTCACACACACATACACACACACACACACAGACTCACACACACACATACACACACACAGACAGACACACTTTTTTCGCCCTGTGTTGATCTCATAAGTCTACTTTCATTTTTTGCAAAAATCGAAAGTAGGCTAAAAAAAAACACTATCATTCACGTCTATTTAACTTAAACTATTTAATTCTTCTTTATATCCTGAAATATGCGTCCCTTATGTACAGCGCTAAAATCCTCTGCTAATTTTACCTACCAGTTAGAGAAACGTGTCTTATTTCATTTCCGCAAGAAGTTAAACATTTCCCAACACCATTTTTAATGAGGGCTTTGGACCTCCATTGGCAGGTTTAACAATGGTGTGTCAGCTGAAAAGCTATTATTATAAGATTAATTGTTTGAAGTAATTTACACTTTGAGATTATAAGATTATAAAACTGCTCCCTTATAGCCGTCTGAACATTCACTGCCCGATGAATCAGATGAACTGTCATTTAAGTTTATAGCAAGTGGCTCAACAACGGGGATGTCATCTGTTAGCCAATCCTTTTCCCAGTAATGTTTCTCTTTTTTTGTGTGTGTGTGTGTGTGTGTGTGTGTTCGATGCATTTTTTCCATAGCTCTGGTGTTACAGACCTCAAGGCTTCTTTACAGAGATTCGCATCACCTCCATTGATCTTCCTCTCTCCGCCTGGTTACTCATATTCATTTTAGCTATTTTATTTTTCACGTAGGACCAAACCAGCTCTATGGGGTTGAGCTCAGAATGAGCAACTGGCAACCAGACGAGTTCGACGTCAGGACGAACATTCTTAATTATCTCTAGCAGCTTCTTTTTAGGTGCCCTTAAGTGAGGTTTGGCGTGAACAATAAGCTCTGCTTTCGTCATACTTTCATACTTTTGGATTCTGGGAGGAAGAGGAATATCTTTAATTGCAGCGGCACATCTCTTCACCGTGGCTATCGACCTTCCAATACACTTGGATACTTTTTGCTAAACCCTCTTATCATTAATACCTTCTCTCTCGCATCTAAAAAAAACATATTGCACTTATAATCATGGCAAATTCTCCCTCCGTTAACTGCGGATTAGCTGTTATCTTGATCGATGTGCAAACAATAGATAATACAGACAGTGATAGTTGCTGCTTGTTGCTAATGACTCAACGAAGAACAAAGGTCAGAGTTTGGTGTGCGTAGGAACGAGCGCGTAGCGAGTTTGAAATACGGTAGTCAACTGGCAACATTGCCAGGCTGCTACGGTACTATCGCCGCCCTTAACGGTCCGATTAAATATCAATCCATATAAAATCGATAATCACAAGTAGATAAAATGTAGCTTTACGTTAAGCCTTGCATTGCTATGAGCCTTAAACAAGCCATATTTCATACTGCTATGACCACCCAGGCCCGAGAAAAAGATTTTTTACAAAATTCACAACAACTATTTTAAGAAACGTCAGATCAGATTAAAACTTCATATACGCGTTAACAATAAGTTCCTTTAAGACGTATTAAAGTTTCATTACGATCAGATCAATACTTTTAACGTGATGATCCTTCTAAGTGAGCGCTCCGTAAACTTGGTAAGAAAAACCGGTACTTTTTTTGTTCAATCTGCTATTAAATTTTAACGAGATACAATGCAAATATTTACTCTATATCGTTAAACGACAAATAAAACAAGGAAATTATAGGTGGGTTGCATAAGACTGTTTATGTTCAACAATAATTATAATTTCACTATGTGTTATAACATAAATAACTTATTCACTAATATTTGTCGAAATTCTGTCAGTTGACTTCAGTGAAAAGCGCATGCGCTGGATTCCCACTAAGGATCAAAGGCCTTCCAAAGCTTTGTTCTTCCTTTAGTTGGGAATTGTGTGGTCTCAGCATTTGCTCTCTACCCAATAACAAATTCCAAAGCTTTGAAACATTGTTTATCCTGAACTAGCACCAACAGGTAGCGCACAGGTACTATGTGGGGTCATTTTTGTTATTCTGGTCAAATAACACACAATAGGCCGTTACAAACGCTTTAAAGTTATTATGTATCGTATTATCAACTAGTTATTCTTCAAATTCGATGCGTGTAGAATGTAAACGGAAGTCAAATCAATGAAGTTCCGAATATAACAGTCTTGACATCTGTCGGAAAAGTTTCGCATAAGAAATCCCTTTACAGAACAGAGCTGGTTTATTGACTTCCGTGGATCTAATATCATATGCCTGCTTCCTCCATGACATTCTGGTGTGTTTATATCAACAACGGCATTCACAAAAATCGTACGCAATGACCTGTGTAAAGATTGGAGTTGCGGATATTAAGGCACAGGGATATTTATCTGTCATATCACACATTTTGTTTATGCATTGATTGGATATTCTTTACATTGTCAAATTTCAAATCATGTAATTCATGTCCGACATGTTGGATTTTGTTTGCATGTGCGAAGCTATCAAATACCTAATTGGTCACACAACTGTTTCATAATGAAAATCTTGAGCTCTGCTTGGTGGTGTAACGTGTTTTTCGAGGCATAAGTCAGTAGGAAGCCAGTCTATATTTATTTACGCGGCAAATTGTTCAGCCAAGAGAAGTTTTCATGTTAACTTATTATTATTATTAATTTTGCAATACTTGTTTTATATAATAAATTCATTTCTTTTACAATGCAATCTTTGCTTTCAGTAGGTAGCATTAGATATAGACCAATTCCTTCTCCTGATACAATTGTTTGTTGGGGTAATGATCAAATCATACCACGATCTGAGTGAATAGATTCTTGAAGGTGTTCTACCAGAGCTAGACGTTGTTAAATACAAATTTAGATTTCAACATTGCGTTGAGGTCTTGGCGCCCATTAAAACAACATAGCTTAGGCAAAGGGAAACAGTTACATTTATCACCCAACAGTTAGGGACAGTCAAACCGTTACACTTGTCGTTCAACGTGTGGGCTAGCGAAACTGTTACATTTGTACGCTCAACGTGGAGCAAAGTGAAAACTGTTACATTTGGCGACAACATGGGGCATTAAATAATTACTGCTACAATTCGCTACCAACTTGCGGCTGAAAACCTAATAACATTTGTGGAAGGAGAAGGATATATATTTCTGTGCCTGTATTTTGGGGGTTATTTGTCTGTATCAGTGTATATCATTATGGGGGATGAGAAAGAAAAACAGATGAGGTTACGTAGTGGTCATCAACTGGAGAGTGATGATACGAGCAGTATGTCGAGTGATGGTAGTACCGGGGTAGCGGAGGTAAATCCCGATACTGAAACAGGGAGTGTAGGCGGCCAACCAGAATTAAAAACTTTACTTCTCGAGTTCATGTATCAGAACAAAGTTAGTAGTGATGCCTTAAATGCAAAATTAGAACAAAACAGTAGGGAAAATAAAGAGAGTAATAGGGAATTGAGCGATAGTTTAAACGCCAAATTAGAACAAAACAGTAGGGAAAATAGAGAGAGTACTGAAACTTTAAATGCTAAATTAGAACAAAACAGTAAGGAAATTAGTGTGAAAATGGAGCAGATTAGAGGAGAAATCAGGGGAGTAATTGAAGAGAAGGTTAAAGAGATCATTGCAGATGTAGACAAGAAATTAGGAAAAGTACAGGAGGAGTTGGAAAGTAGAATCAGCACACAGGCTGAAAATTTAAAGGAATTAGTTAAATTAGAAACACTGCAGGTTAAAAAGAAATTGGGGGGAGAAATTGACAAGATTCAAGTATCAACTAAAGAGGTTAAGGAACAGCTGGGGGGTAGAATTGAGAAAGTCCACTCGCAAATAGTTGCAGAAGTAAATGATTTAAGAGAGAGTAATAGAGAGAGCATTAGCAAGATTGAGGAGAAACAAGAAAAGCTATATGATAAAGTAGAAGAATCAGAAGGAAACATTAAATTAACAGTAAACAGTATTGAGAGGAAGGCTGAGGAGAAAATCGCAGAATTAGAATTAAAATTAAAAGCTAGGATCAGGCAAGAAAATAGTCAGAATAGGCCAGTTTTTGTGAATAGCACACACAGGGAGGTAGAACTGGGTAAGTTCAGCAATCGACAGGGGTGCCCAATGGAGTTCATGAACACTTCAGAAAATAAATTCGGGGAGAGGTTGGAAAATGGTAGTATTGAGTGGTGCCAGGTAGTTGAAATTTTAGAACAAGTGTTTGTGGGGGAAACGAGGAATTGGTTTGCTGTCTACAGAGACAAGTTCACTGATATTAATGATTTTAAAATGAAATTCTGTGAAAAGTTCTGGAATGAGGTTATTCAGTCGCAGCATCGTGAGGGAGTAGTGTGTGGTAAATATAACCCTAAAGGAAGCTCCACCATGACCGAATACTTTTTAGGGCAGGTATTAGTGTGTAAATATCTGGATGGCTTGAAGGAGAAAAGTGATGTGGTTAGGTTGCTACTTAGGCATTTTCCCTATAGGATCAAGGAGGCTGCTTGTATCCAGAATGTAAAGACTATATCACAAGTAGAAAATTTGTTAAGCACATTTGATGCACTAGGGAGAGGGGGTTATGAGGACAATTTCAATAGGAACCAGGGTAATAATAATATTAAGCTTAATGAAGCCAGGCATCAGGACGTTCAAGGGAACGGTGGCGAAGGGGCCAACGCTCAAAATAGAAATAATAATAATAATAATAATCAGCTAAATCAGAACAGAGGAAATGGCTATGGTAATCAGTATCAAGGGAGGAACAATGATTTCAGGGGAAATCAAGGGAGAAACATTGATTACAGGGGAAATCAAGGGAGAAACAATGATTTCAGGGGAAATCAAGGGAGAAATTATAATGACAATAATTACAACCAGAATAGGGGTCAAGGAAGAGGACAGCCTAGTGGTAGTAATATACAGCCAAACAATGACAACACAGCCCAGAACAACCAGACCAGTTCAGTAGTTAGTAGTACTACGGCCAGCTGTAGCGGTTCTTTAAACGCGAACCAGGCTGCGAAGTAAGGTCAGAATCTCAGTCTGTAGCATGCCCTGTCCATACAATTATACAGGAACCCTATGACCTAAATGTAAGAAATGAATTATTACATGAACTAAATGATGAAGGTATTATTCAGGAAGTGGTTAGTAAGAGCCCCATAGTTAAATTTAACGTGTCCGAGGCGTACACAGATGTTTTAATTGATAGTGGTTGTATGAAGAGTTGCATAAGTAGTGCATTTTATGATAAAATGAAAGGAACTGGAGTAAATTTTGAGGAGATGCCAATTAAAAGCACTTTTGTTATCACAGCTGTTGGGAAGAGGTCTAAAGTAATTTCTAAGCAAGTTTTAGTAGACATTAAAATTAATAATCATGTAGAGAAGCAGATTTGCCTTGTAATTCCAAATTTAGTATTCAGTGTTATCTTGGGTTCAGAGTGGCTAAGTAGAGTGTCTGGTAACTTATGTTATGATGTAGGGAGTTTGAAATTTAAATGGGGAGATTCTGAAGTAGAAGTAGCGTTCAATGACCATATTCAGAGGAGTAGTATTGTAGGTGTGATTTGTACTTTAAATGAGATATCGCCAGCCGTAGAGCGGGGTTCTCCATGTTTTGTGGGCAGTGTGATTACGAACGGTAGTCTAAAGGACTCGTTACGTGATGCTGCATTTCAGGGAAATATAGAGGATGAACAGTGTGTTCGACTCTATGATGTGTTATTGTGTAATAGGAGAGTTTTTGAGGATCGCATTGGTATGGCCAATTGCTATACACATTCATTGAAGGTTATTGATAGGTCAGTATTCACAGGACATAGATATCCTGTACCTTTCGCTTATCAGAGTGCAGTTGAGGCACAAATTAACCAGATGCTTGAAGATGGGATTATTGAGCACTCTAACAGTCCGTATGTTAATTCTTTGATCACGGTACCCAAGACCGACGGCACAGTTCGTATTTGTTTAGACGCTCGTTTGGTTAACAGTAGAATTAGTTCAGATCAGCTGAAATCTATGTCAATAGAGGAATTAATGCAAACATTTGAGGGGAAGAAGTATTTCACTTGTGTAGATTTGAGTTTCAGTTTTTGGCAAGTGCCACTTATGTACGAAGATAGACCATTTACAGCTTTTAGTCATAAATATAACCTTTATCAATTTTGTAGAACACCTTATGGGTTAAAGAGTAGTTCAGCAGCTTTAATTAGGGCTTTAAACATCGCATTAGGGGATGACACAGGAGAGTTTGTAACCATTTACATTGATGATATGGTAATTAGTTCACACAGTTTTGAGGAGCATCTACGTCATTTAGATATAGTTTTTCAGAAGTTAGATCAGGCAGGGTTCACTTTGAAGCTGTCTAAGTCGTCATTCTGTCAGTCAGAAGTGACATTTTTAGGTCATAGAGTGTCGAGTAGAGGTGTGACACCAGATGATAGTAGGGTTAGCATGTGTGGACAGTAGCAACAGGGCATCGTTACAGACACTGAGAAATATGCTAGTAGAGCAACGTGATGTCGTTCATTTAAAGGGAGCTACTTGCAAGGTTGGAAGCAGGTGACGCAGAAACATTTATGGTTTCCAAACGTATTGGCAAAACAGCATATGTGCTGGAGAATAGTGAGGGAAACAGATTATACGGGACGTATAATATACATAGTCTCCGAAAGTATGTGTCATAAAGTGAGGATGTTTAGCTGGCGAGCCAGCCTATCAAATGAGTAAGTGTGGTATTTGGTGCGTGGGAGGAGATGGTCTTCCAGGCAGGCGTATCAGAAGTCACACAGGGGGGTAGTATGTAAGTAAATGAGAGTTTTTAAGGTACAGGGAAATATGACGGGATTGTCGGATGCTCTTGAGCACTAAAATGTCTCGATACACCAAGGCCAGAATTTGGTAGCGCTGGTGAATTCCCATTTGTCCCCAAGAGATGGGTGAGCGCTTGGACAGGGTATTTTTTGCTTAAGGCGTCCACGGGACAAAAGATGGGCCATCAGAATGCGAGACAGTCCTTCATGAAACTCATACATAACGGCACACGTGATTTCTGTTTACGGCCTCGCCATGTAAGATTTGTAAGTGTGTAATTTAAGGTAATTTGTACAATGGTATTATTTGTGTGAGGAGAACTGGTCTGTGTTGAGAACTAGTATTAAGTAGAATATGGTATACGGGAACTTAAGAAGACAGGGCGATTACGGCACAGAAATATTTGGTGTTATATGTAATGCGCATTTACTGTTTTTTTTTTTCAGAAGTCAATATTAATTTAATCTACTTTAAAGAGAGATTGTGTATTATGGTCACGAGGCGCTGCCACAATAGTGTGATCGTGTGCTCAGTGATAAGTGAAATTAAATTTCACCATAAGGAAGGGACCTCCAGTGAAATTAGGAAGTTCTATGGTGATATAAATATATCAGAACACCTTCAATGCGTGTGATATGACATCATAAATACATAGTGATCACACATTAATTATGTCTATTTTTCCAACATAGAGAAATTTGAGAGGCGGAAATATCCATGGAACACTATTCTATATGAAAAACATTGGACTGGTTGCAAAGTGCAATCCATAGTGACAACAAACTTTGACGCAAAGTGCGTGAAGAAAAATTATGAGTGTATATATCTGTAATTTAGGGTGATTTCATTTATGTAATATGTATTTTGGATGGGGATTATTAACGTGTCTGGGATAATCGGATAATGGACCGTCGTCACGGTAAATCATCCGATGATCCGAGGCGAATATGTAACGTGTTTTTCGAGGGTTTTTTATGCCACTGGCATAAGTCAGTAGGAAGCCAGTCTATATTTATTTACGCGGCAAATTGTTCAGCCAAGAGAAGTTTTCATGTTAACTTATTATTATTATTAATTTTGCAATACTTGTTTTATATAATAAATTCATTTCTTTTACAATGCAATCTTTGCTTTCAGTAGGTATCATTAGATATAGACCAATTCCTTCTCCTGATACAATTGTTTGTTGGGTTAATGATCAAATCATACCACGATCTGAGTGAATAGATTCTTGAAGGTGTTCTACCAGAGCTAGACGTTGTTAAATACAAATTTAGATTTCAACATTGCGTTGAGGTCTTGCCGCCCATTAAAACAACATAGCTTAGGCAAAGGGAAACAGTTACATTTATCACCCAACAGTTAGGGACAGTCAAACCGTTACACTTGTCGTTCAACGTGTGGGCTAGCGAAACTGTTACATTTGTACGCTCAACGTGGAGCAAAGTGAAAACTGCTACAGTGGGAGAAACTGTATCAATGAAAACTAGTACTTTAATGACCCTCATTATAGAACAGTTTCCTGACTTACAGTATAATATTTACATTTTGACTTAGTCGAACATAAATGATGTTAAGCAATCAGCTCTCCCTAGATATTCTAATAGTGCGCATTAATTGCTTGCTCTACGTTGCAACATCTCAATACTAAGCATCACCTCTATGCACCTATGATCACGGTACTAGATCGATTCTTTTTGGAATTTATCGTAAAATGTTGAGATAAATTAAAATAGAAATATTCATTTACGTATGCACCACATATTTATAAACCAATGTATTAAAATCCAATCTAATCATCGCCGAGCTTCGAACGAAATAATGTACCGGTAATTGCAAAATTATTACAATAGCAGTGAGTGGTGTAATTATATACTGTACCTCGTATTTAGATAAAATAATGATTGATGCGAGTGGTTTTATTTTAAATGCATTGCTAGCTAACCGCCAGTTTTGCGGAGGTTCGCGATTCGCCACACCTGTCCTATTATTATTGTCAGCGGATTCGATTCAGTACTGATAGACTATTGTGGAAGGTAAGGTTGAACACTTGTATAGGCTATAACTTCTGGGATTGTAGTCGCCGAATTTAATTTCAATATGTGCATTATCCCAATTGTCTCTGCATACTTTGATATCTTAATAGCAGCTGTTGTTTGGATGTTCTGTGTGTTGGATCATGTGATGACTATCAGTAATGTCCCTCGGTGTTCCATATTGAAGACAATGATATCTGGCTGGTAGTTACTGACGGCAACATATGTCACAAATCCGCCAGCAAGGTTGAGCTTCAGCCTGGCATTTTCAACTACTGCGCGTAGTGCATAGTTCCAGTACGGAACGGAACTTGAAGGACGTCAGTTTCTGCTAGATAATGTTGATAACTTAATTTTGTCTGTTATCATTGTTATTATAATAATAATTATTATTAATAACCGGGTGAGTTAGCCGCGGTCGTTACGGCATGACTGCTGGCAGTCGCTCACACCCGGGAGGCGACGAGGTTCGAATCCCCCCGCCGGCAACCTTGAAGATGGTCTTCTGTGGTTTCCCATCTTTCTTCCAGGCAAATGCCGGGGTTGGTCCCTAACTATAGGCCACAGCCGCTACCTTCCTACTCCTCGTCCTTACATTCCCACTTTCCTCCCCAACGGTACTTGTAGCTCACCCATTGGGTGTCCGTCTCGAAGCAGCTACAAAACTGGCGAGCCGAACATGTCCTCGGACACTCTCGGCACTAAAAGCCATACGCTAAAAAAAAAAAAAATAATAATAATATTTTTTCGATTATGGCCAGTTGTGGACAACGTAAGATAACGTCATTATTTTCATTCTCTTATTCTCACCATCCTCTTACTGTACTCATTCCTTTCACACTAACACATGTTTATCTTTTCTCTATTTCCGAGAAAAAATCGATTTCCTTTTCCTAAACATAACCTTATTTATGATAGCATCTTTTCTGAGAAACGTGTCTAAAATATCCTTTCTGAGTTCTATAAACCGGTGGATTAACATTTCTAAAATAAAGATGAACAGTAGGTTTCCTTCAACCCAAAATTATTCTACTCCTCCACAAATGCCGGTCTTCAGCCTTTTCCTCAGTAGCCTCTGGTAGCCATGCTTCTCTTGGATTACCCCGTTTCCGTTTGCCTCCAGCTTGCCAATGTAACATTAAATTTGGAATTTTACTATTCTGCATCCTTTTCACGTGTACAAACCATTGTAGTCTTCTTTCTTCAACCACTTCTAGTAGAATATTTTTACCCGCTTAATTTCTATGATTCTCGTATTTCCAATTTTATCTAATCTTGATTTTCTTGGCACCCCCTCCCCTCAATAATCCATCTCTCTTACTAATAATTTGTTTAATTAATTGCTGTCTGTTTAACGTCCAAGTTTGTTCTCCATAAAATAAAATACTTTGTACCAATGAACTGTAAATAAGCTTCTTAGTTTTGTTTAAAATATTTCTGGTCCATAAATCAGAATTTAATGCTCCAGTTGTTCTCCTAGCCTCACTTGCTTTTTTCTCAATTTCCGATGAACACGTTCCCCCAGCTTCTATTATTGAGCCCTAATATTTAAATTTAGTGACTGTTGGAATTTCTGCATTTCCGATCTATAGTTTCTCACCAACATTATTCTCTAATGTAAGGTATTCCGTTTTGTTGTCCCGGTAATCAATATTTAGTCCCCACATTTGGTATTCCTCAATTAATGTCCTCATCATATAAGAGACATCGTCTAAATCTTGAGTCAATATTACCTGATTGTCAGCAAATAGATGATGGTGTAAGTAATACTCCTGGTTCATCTGTAATCCCACTGTACAACATTTCCTGGACCATTTTCTTAAACAGACGACTAAATATATCTTGAACAGCAACGGTGATAAACAGCAAACTTTTAATAGACCCTTGGTTGTATATATTTCCCTGGATACATAACTTCCAACTGTGTCACATTACTTCTAAGTAAATCTGTCACTCCACGGATATCTTGGTTCTAACGATCCGGAGGTCTTCCTCTAGGACTTTTCATGTCTCTAGGTGCCCACTGTAGTATCTGGGTGCAACTTCTGTGGGGGTCCGGGCATGGAACCCAAGAGCCCGCTGATGAGCCTACCTTGGTGTTCCTAAGCGAAACCTCACATAAGGCAGGGCATAAACCTTGAAAAGTGGGTGAGTTTTAATTGTTCTTATAGTTTAGCTGTTCCTTTAGGTATTGTACCCGATTGTCATCATGTGGACCATGTGTTCGTATCCCAACTAGCTCACGGTCTTTCGAGGTATGGGACGTTCCTGCCCACCATACGACCACATGCTCAGGATTTGAGTCTACCAGGTAACTACTCTACAGGAAATACACAACATTTTCCTAAAAATAACACATTTTCTGGTCTAAAATCATGGCTATACAACAAATATAAAACAAAGGACAAATTACATTTAATTCCCACAAATAAAATAGGGTTGTTCTGTGAGCTTTCTTCTTAAAATAGTGCTACACTGCACTCAAATCTAATTCTAGTATCCTGTCAATGATATTTTCAGATTTCCATGGGTTTCCACAGTGTTCATCAACTGACATAATTTTAGTTAATGGGAGTATCATAACACAAAAATCACATATCCCGTAACAATGATACTAATAAAACGTTATTCCATTTCTTATGGCATTTACCTTGATTAACATGAATTCATTACTTTCTGCAATCATTAACAGATATTTGTTGTGTTGCGTGAATCATCTTCCCTCCTTCCATCCTTCTGAACGCTTTAAGAAAAGTGGTACTTATTTTATAGTTTCACCATATAACGATTTTCTGGGTCTTGTCGGGCTTATCATCGTTACAAATGTGTCATGTTCTGGGAAAAACACATACCCGTCTGCATAAATTAGCAGGAATGGCAAAATGCACTCTAAAAGAAGATGCCTACATTATTTTGGTTCAGCTTTTCTCCTCAGAGAATAATTGAGCCAAATATTATCTGATTTCTATGATTCAACAACGTATGTGAGTTGCAACCCACCGTTCAATTCAATTGGCATCGTCAAAATAATCATATCTTAATTGCACATTTAAATATCGAGATTTCTCAGTGTCCTAGTGTGACTCTAATTTACAAGGGACCGGTCGGACGACCTTCCTCCCCTCAGCAGGCAATAAAATTCGTTCCAGCTGGCTATCCAAGATTGCCGCTGCAGAAGTGGTCTACAATTCCCCCTCTCTCTCTGTCAAGATCAAGGTCAGGTTTGTTTACAAAGTGCAGACTGGAGTAACACTGAGTGTGGCTCCTAAATAATTGAGTCATTTAAATATTTAACATCTATCCTTATAGTGTCTTGGGCTCAACTGGCTCCTTAATTAACATTCATGGCTGGGGTGGAATTCTAGTGATAGTCTTGCCGTTCTATGGTGACTACTAGTGGCTTTTAGACGCGCATCATAGTGAAAATCCACGACTTTCACCAGCAGCTGTCAATAAAATATAAGGAAATCTGCGTTCCTAAACGACGAATATGATCTTTACCTCACAGGGTAAGTCATTAATACACACATGCTCACAGCGTCTCGACGGACGTCAATAGTGGCATAATTCAAGCAAGCGTTGGATACAGACAGGCTCTGTCCAATTCGCTGCGAAATAATACAGTATGCTCAAGGGCGATACTACTCGTAGATTTAGCCAACTTCTCACCTAACGTGCAAGCTATACTAGTTGTCCCCGCTATATTTATTACGTAAATCACTGGATTCTACGTTAATTCTGCACGCTTACATGCGGCTCAAACAATACTTCACATATATGACTCCATTATTAAGGCACTCGCGTTCTCTCTGCCATACCACTTAAGCCAAAGCTTTACATAGCTCCTAACACAAATGTAATAAAATTTACTGGCTTACTTTACTTTAATGGTCCTCAAACATAATCCTAAGGATTGACCATATCAAATATTCATTCATGTTTCACTGACACTGAAAAAGCTCTCGTATTTCTTTATATTTCACGTTATACTCTTACTGTTTACCAAATACAGTATCTTTACATTAGACATGACACTATTTGAACGTTATTTAGGCCAAAAATGCCTATTACTTAACTGTTGCCGACCCATAATATTATTATTATTATCATTTAACGTTACCGTTACATCCATCACTATTTTGCCTGAATGGCCTCAAACAAATCACCTTCCAAGCCATATTTTATTCAAGACGAGTGGTGAAAACTCGTTCAGTAAGTGACTATTACATCTTACACAAAGTGATAAATCGTTACATGGTGAACTACTTAATTATAATTACATTATAAAAAAATGGGTACTCACTTTTTCCTCTTTGCTGGATAGTGCCAGCGCCTCAGCTTTAGCGCTACCATGATGCTTGAATTAAGCCATCATGTTATCCTTGACACAACACTTAGATTCATGCACTTCCCACATGATACACATATTTTTATCAGTGGCTTTTATCATTGCAATACACTGCATATTAATCACTATACACATGAACACTTAAAATCACTATTTCACAATTTATATACATTTATCCACTACTTCACATGTTGATCCTTAAATTGGACTTCTCCTACGCCTGATCTCAGAGATGCGCTGCAATTATGACAACCGCTGGTCTCCGTGACAATCTAACAGCGTTTTACGGACGTTCAATCCTCGTTCCCTGCAATCTTGTTCAGCTCACTATCCAAATTAGGTGGCAATGATTTCCAAGCTCCCATCATTGTAGTGTTTCTGATGATGCTGTCATATATAATTCTGACAATACCTCCCGGTATAAGAACTGTTCAAAAACATTATAAGTTCCTTTTCGCTGTGGTGAATTTATATTTTCGTCAGATAATATGTAAATATCTGTAATAATTTACTTTCGACGCACTTCATGATTATTTACGAAGCTTTATAACTTGCTTCTATTGTTCTCCAACGACGGCGCGTTGATACTTTAACATTTGGCGCGCTACTAGCAACGTCTTAGTTACGTGTATACTGTAGAAGACTGGTAAAGAACTTAGAAGAACTGCCTTGGCTTGCCTCGCTCCCCATATATAAAGGTTTCTCGTACAAAATAGTCCACTGGACACATGAGAGCGACTCCTTTCTTGAAATAATACCTCTTCAGCCGAAATGACATCTACCTCTTGTTTATTTAGGTGTGGAGGTTTCGAAAACATTCGCGTGCCGGCGATCGCTTCGGCCAATTAATTACAATTAATTGCCTTAGTTCAGCACGTGGGCACGCTATCGTGGTACTTCTCCGTTGACTGGTCACTAAGTCAATGCTCTTGAGCGTAGGTTAGGTTGTGATGCATTCATTTGGAGATAAAGGCCTTAATTTAGGTGAAAAACCATTCCTAAATTACCTCTCCGTGAATATATTCACCTGGGTGTATATTTCAATGCATTTCAATGCTCCACTTAGCTGTAATCAATTAATTTCCATGTGCAGTCGATCCCGCCATAGCTTGCACCGTTGTCAAGCGGTGGATACCCGAGTCATTAATTCTGAGCTGTCTCTCCGCTCCAGACGTAAGTAGTTCGGTAGGCGCCTAGATTCCCCGCCCACTTGCTAAGGGTCATTTGTAAAACTTCAAACTGGCCTTCTCACATTTTCGTATGCTCTGAAAATGTATATTTCCTTGCATTTGGCTACAGTTCTTCCCTTAAATTGCTATGATATTCACCTATAGATCGTGAAATCACGCTACATTCTTATATGTCAGTATACCTCTCATTGCTCTTTGGGTTCCCAATAATTGCTCCCCCGCAGAGATCAATGGTTCGACTCTAGGCATAACCATGTGCCTGGTGTTCTCTGATGAGACCTGAGTTCGATACCAGACTGCCGTGGCCAATTGGGTACAGTATATAGGAATATTAGATCTAAAATCATATTTTGTTTGTTTTAATATAATTCTCCACCTAGATGATGCCCAAAAACAAGGAATAAAAAGAACAATAAATAATTGGTAACATTTGAAATATAGCTCTAAACTTAGAAAACCATTTGTGAAATGAAACCTTATAATTAGAAAAGAATCTGAACCTGATTCCTGAAAGAATGTCTACTTAATGAATAACATATGTTAACATCAATATCTAGAAAATTTACAACATAACGATGATTCTGAAACAAGAAAATTACGAATAAAAAGCAATAAGAGTTTCTAAAAATATACTTATTCCAATGAGAAATGGGGGTGTCTCAAAATTAATATAGAGCCTCTATAAGAGCTTTGAACCCCCTAGTCTATAAGCTCGAATATTCTAAACCCAATTTCAATTAATGATATGTGTTGAGAATGTCGTTGTTGTTCCATGACCACCTCGTGGTTACCAGCTAGCATTCTTGGCTGTCGCCCCGGGGTCCGAGTTCTATTCCCGGGTCTGCCAAGAAATTGTAATTCTGGTGTGGGGGTTGAAACGGGGTATACTCAGCCTCGTGAGGTAAACATGAGAAGAGCAGGGTTCGATTCCCACCTCAGTCATCCTAGAAGTGGATTTTCATGGTTTCCAACTTCTACTCCAGGTAAATGCCTGACTGGTTCCTAACTTAAAGGCATGGCCACCTCCTTCCAAATCCTCGTCTGAATTACAAACACATTCACTAATACAGCCATCACAATAACGCAGATCGTCACAAAAAATCCACACACACCCAAATACACGGGCCTATTTGACCACGGTGTCGCAGCCCTAAACAACAACATTTTTGTTCCGATTTAGGGGTTAGACATTGTGTTCATCATTCAAGTGTCGACGAGAGTGATAGGGGTTCTGATTGAGAAGAAGGTGCCCACGACGTTAGGCTAGATGACCTCCCGGCGTTTGCCTAATGTAGAAGCGGGAAACCAGGCAAAACCACTTCTTGGAGAGCAGAGGTGGGAATCGAATCCAACTCATCTCAGTTTTGCCTTAAATGGCTAAGTGTGCCCCGCTCAAACCCCCGAGCAAAAATACTTTTATTGGCACACCCGGGAATCGAATTCACCACCTTTGGATCCGGAGTCTCAATACGCACCTGTGGAGGCGGCGGCATGGAGTTGGTAGGGTGTTCAAGTATAAGGAATTTCATGAAGAGTACTGCGAAATCAAATTATTTGTACATTACTAAGGGCGATGGCATAATGAGGAACCCTCAAGGGGGGGGGACATACAGCTCAAGGATCTTAGACAAAGACTGTTTAATATTATAACCGTGCCTGTCATAGATCTTGTACAACAACTCCGTAATGAAATGTTGTTGTTTGAGTCTTCAGTCGTTTGACTGGTTTGATGTAGCTCTCTATGCTCCCTGTCCTGAGCTAATCGTTTCATCTCTACATAGCTACCACACCCTACATCCGAGGCAATCAGTTTAACATATTCTAACCTTGGTCTACCCCTATAGTTCTTGTCCTAGACCCTTCCTTCTATAACTAAGCTTGCTATTCCTGGGTGTCTTAATACGTATCCTACCAACCTATCTCTTGTCTTCATTAGCAGTCTCCAGAAACATCTCTCCTCGCCCACTCGTCTTAATACCTCTTCGTTTGTAACTCTATCTACCCATCTGATCTTCATCATTCTCCTGTAACACCACATTTCAAACGCTTCAATTCTCCTCTTTTCTACTGCTCGAACAGTCCAAGGCTCACTTCCATAGAGCGCCACGCTCCAGACAAAGGCTTTCAAAAATGACTGCCTAATACCTAAGTCTATATTCGATGTCAACAGGTTCCTTTTCTGTAGAAATGCTTTGCTTGCCTGAGCCAACCTACTTTTATATCCTCTTTGCTTCCATCACTGGTTATTTTGCTTCCTAAGTAACAGAAGTCTCATACTTCCTTTAGTTTTTCACCTGCCAATTTGATGTCCATAGCGGTTTCTGATTTATTTCGGCTGCATTCCAATATTTTTGTATTACATTTATTAATTTTCATCAAGAATTCCTTCCTCAGGACGGAGTCCATACCATTCAAAAACTCATTCAAATCCTCGGGCGTGTCGCCTAAGATGACGATGTTATCAGCAAATCTGAGAGTTGAAATTATTTATCCTTGAATTTTCTAAATCGCTAATTTAAAAGAAATAGTGGAAAACTTTTTAAGGGGGAATATGCAGCTCAAGGAGCTAAAACTAGAACCATTTTTAATATTATAACCGTGCCTGTCATAGATCTTGTACTACAATTATATGCATTTTCAATAACTACACACATTTTGCTATTAGAATCAAAGTTCTAAATTTTCGAAATTTAAATCGTAACTATTTTTATCCATTTTTCAAAAAATTGGGTCCTTCCTTTGTGCTGATCTTTACCGTCTTCCTCATATCTACCATTTATATAGTAACATTTCGACTTCTTTTTTAAAGTAGGTGTTGAATCTGCATCTGCATTATGAGTGTCACACATTTGCATATTATTACAGTAATTAATTACGCGTTATTTAATTTTTATTCTGAGAAAACTCAAATTTATACTTTCTATTTTTGTTCAAAGAATAATTAAAGTCTCAAAGGTTTGAGTGAGATTCATTTTATAGCTGAAGGTTTAACACTTACTTAAAAAAAAGGAAAGTCCAAAGATTCTTATAAACTTGGGAGGTGTGAGGAAAACGATAAAGATTGGCACAAAGCATGGATCAAATTTTGTAAAATGGATAAAAATTAGTTTATATTTGAAAACTGCGAACGTTGCTTCTAATAGCAAGATGTGCGTGTTTTCTTGGAAATGTATATAATTGTTGTACAAGATGAAAGACAGGCACTGTTATAACATTAAAACAGTTATTGTTTAAGCTCCTTAGGCTCTATGTTCCCGATTAAATTATTTGTTTTCCAATATTTCTTTCAAAATTAGTGATTTAGAAAATTTACACTAAAAAGCAATTGAAATATAATTTTTGTTTATGTTGTTCATTAACATCTCTCAGCATCTCAATTATTTCATTCGTGCATTTCATTTCAGAGCTTTAGATTCACGGAATGTAATTTATGCGAAAAGTGTAATACATCCACAAGTTAAAGTTAAAGCATAATTAAAACATCTCCATTTATGAAGAAGGAACACTCTGAAAAATAACGAACTCATTAATCGTTCGAAATCAGATATTTAAAATTGTCTTCCACGTTCTATTGTATATTTAAAATCCAGACAATTCAACTCTGAATGAATACGTTACTTCAATTCCTTCAAGTCTATTCAAGCTAAAGAACCATTGTTCTTTTGTTGGAACTGTCAATACAATACGTGGGATCAAAATGCTGAACACGGATCGTCAGAAAATCAGATGAACAACTTTCCAATTGAATTGCAAGAAGATTCAGTTCTGAAAAGCAGGCAGAACATTGGCTTTATCGTGTTTAAAGAAGTACACCCAAGTGTACTTAAACAGTGGAATCTTTCGCATGCTAGCACCCATAAAAAGAAAATCGAACGCTAACTTGTTCTTCTAAATTAACAGAGAAGTCGCTGGCGTGACAAGGAAGATGTCTGGGGAGACTCCACGCCGCGGCGGAAACTTTCAAGAAACACTTGGGGACTTGAGCTGCATTTGTTACGAGCGAAAAGATCCCTTCTACCAACACCACAGTCTCTATTCTTTGAGAGAGGCAGGAGTTGTGTGCTTTCGCTTGAAGATCGAGACAGTTTGTGCTGTAGCCAAAGTAATTACTCTGGCTACTATACAAACCCCTGTCGTTTTACGAGAACTGATCTTAAGACTTTCCAGCAAAAAATCGTTACAAAAAAATATTGGCACTAAGCTACATCAAACAATATTTAATTAATCTCCGCACATCATGGAATTCAGTCGCTAGCATTCTTGGCTGCCACCCCAAAGGTTCGGGCTCGATTCCTGACTCTGCCAACAAATACAATTCTGGTCTGAGGGCTGGAACGAAGTTTACTCATCGTTGTGTAACAAAACTGTGTAAATGTGAGTCTAATTCCCACCTTAGCCACCTTAGAAGTGATTCTCCGTTGTCTGCCCCCACCTCGGTTCCAAGAGAATTCTTGGATGGTTCCTAGCATAAGGCACGGCTACTTTCTTACAAACTCCAGCCTCAATTATATATTCACACTCTACTACATACAATTTCTATACACACCCAAAACACAGGGTTGAAATGATCATGATGTCCAAGTCCATAAATAAAACATTCCATCACGGGAATGCTTTACGACTATTATTTTGTCGTTTCAGTTTGAGCCTTGGAAATCCTGGTCATTTCAATGCCGTGTACAAGTGTGTATAATTTGTTTGGTAACCTGTGTTATTATAGTATATGTAGTAGTGTGTCTAGGAGAAGGGAAAAGGGGTATGGCCTTAAGTTAGTAACCATCCTGGCGTTTGGGGCATTGGAGAAGATGAGATGGAAACACGAAAAACCTCTAAAGTAGTTGAGATGGGAATCAAGTCCAGTTTTGCTTCACGGACCAACTTTTCTTTTTATCATAGCCAGAAAGTGCGCCCGGTTCTCTGAGATGACGCCAAGAATGCCAGCTTCTACATCACAATGGGGTGCATTATTATGTACTAAGAATCTACGTCTGTAATAACTCTAATATAGTAATTGTACCCTCTCTTAGCTCGGATGAAAAACAATCAAGGGCCCAATTCTGTTTAAGGTCTTCACTTCATTATATTATTATTGTTATTATTATCACCAGCCACGGTGGCCAAGAGCGCTAACACGCTGGCTCGTACCTAACTGGCACCGGGAGAGCTTGGGTTCGGATCCCACTTCGGTCGTCCTAAAAATGGTTTTCATGGTTTCCCATTTTCACCACCAGGCAAATGCCGATATGGTTCCTATCAGGAGGTTCACGGCCGACTTTATTCAAAAATCCCTTCCCTTACCCTTCCGTGATTAGACCCAAGTTAGCGGTCGCCTGGGCGATCGGCCTGTCACCATCCATCCTCAGTTGTATCTGCTGACAAAATTAGTTCAGCTACCAGACATCGTCCTTGCGACGGTAGAGGAATGATCCCTCGCAGAATCCGTGGTGATGCCGAGCTTGGAGGATAAGCGATTTAAAGTTTAAAATAAAAATAAAAACAAAAAATTATAATAATTAATGTTATTAATATTATTATTATTGTTTCATGAACACATCCGAAACTATTAAATATTGTGTTTCTGCAGAAGCCGGTGTGCTTGAATTAGTAGTAAGATCTATGATGGCACATTTTAGCCGACGCTCTCATTATCTCATAACCCTTAGGAGGAATCTATTTCAAACAGACTTTAGTGCTCTATTAGGCTTACACTATTTTAGGTATATTTCGAACAAATTGGGAATGTCAGTATTGCCTACTTCATTTCGTCATTATTCTAGATCTAGATAGTCTATATACAGTAGGCCTACATTAATCATTGGAATGATCTTACGTTTTAACAAAAGTATGCTCTTTAGTTCGTCATGGAACTACATGTTATTTAACTTTTAGTGAGGCGACCATTCATAAGGCTGAGAAATCATGCTTCATGAAGAATCCCGAATAGCTACTCTGTGTAAATATTTTCATACTGCATAAACCGCGGCAATTGAATTGGCTGTGCGAAGCCAGCGACAGAAAACAGAGAGACTAGACGCTGATATCGGATTCACAGAACTTCCTCTCATTAGATTCAATTTGTTTCTGAAACCATATCGCATCTCGCGGGATATACAGAAAAGGAAACTCGGAATGGAAATCCGATATGGAATCGGTCCGTTAATTTAATTTACGTTTCCTTGTATGCTAAACATTGTTCCTCCCCAAGGAGTTTGATGGAAACACCGCACTCTGTAGCATATTCGTTCTGATTGTGCTTTTCCACAATATGGGCAATAATTAAACTGCAGGGGTGACAAAAACAAAGTACAAAACTGCCTCGTGGTGCAGTGGCTGACATCTCTGTGCAGTGCCCCTGGCCCCCTAGACCCTCACGACTAGTGGGACGTGATTGGCGACCACGGGAACCCAGCTGAGTCCGGCATTGCTTCCACTTCCTGGTGCTGGGCTTCTTTCAGTCATCTTTCCTGCCGACCTCTCATGGTCAATTATACCCCGACGGTATAAAGTTATCCGATGCCTAGGGAGTTTTTCCTTTTCCCACCTTAATGGTCCTTGTCTCATCTTTCCTCATACCCTCATTCTTCCAAAGGTCAGACCTCTTGTTTTTCTTGTCGAGTTATCTCCTACCTTCAGCACAAGGCCCTAAAAGAGGCAGGGTGAATGCAGCCCCATCACTTATGGTGAACCTCAAGGGCTCACGTCTGGCTAGTTCGGGATTTGGTGACCCGGAGGGATTTCCCAGCTGGCTCCAGGTTTTCCCCTTTTCCCTGTGAGTCTGGAATGTACTCTCTCCTATTTCCCTTTCCTATCCACCCTTCATGGCTCTGTTTCCTTCCAAGTACCTTTACTCTTCAGGGGCTTAGGGCATTGCCTATCTCTTACTCCTGTGTTATCCATTTCATTTTCTAATATACTGTATAGCTTATGTTGGTTGAAAGGGGGCAGTTAGTTGTAGGTCGACCACATCATTCTTCGCTGTCGCACCGGAGATCCGGGTTCGATTACCGACTCTGCCATTAACTTTAATTATATTGTGTG
The DNA here is from genome assembly GCA_946902985.2 of Meconema thalassinum. Taxonomy (NCBI): domain Eukaryota; kingdom Metazoa; phylum Arthropoda; class Insecta; order Orthoptera; family Tettigoniidae; genus Meconema; species Meconema thalassinum. The sequence continues at coordinate 1,910,072,403 of OX336388.2, read as the reverse complement.
GGCTGAAACAGAGTTCACTAAGCCTTGTGAGGCAGAACTCAGGAGAGGATGGTTTGATTCCCACCTCAGCCACCCTGGAAGTTGGTTTTCCATGGTTTCCCCAATTCTACTCCAGATAAATGGTGGGATGGTTCCTAACTTAAGGTCACGGCCACCTCCTTCCCAATCCTGTCTCCAATTTACAAATAGTACAACCATCACAATAACACAGGTTATCACACAAGTTCACTGCACGACCGTGATATTGCATCCCCTAAAACAAGTAACGGGTAGTTTTCATTTTCATATTCATTTCGTTCTCATTCATTTCATTAGGGCCTGATAACCAAGATGTTTGGCCCCTTGAAACAACAATTATCATCATCATCATCATCATCATCTGTGTGCAGAGTCATCGTCATTAAGTGGGCTTGGATTGACACCATCCCCACCCACTATTGATTGAGGCTTTGCCCACCAAAATTATTTGAGATAACTAATCCCAAAATACCGTACACTTACTGATTCATTTAGGGGTGTTGCGATCATCGTGATCATGTAGCCCCATACACTTGTGTCTGTGTGTTTGTGTGAGTGTGTGTCTGACCCCCACCCCATCCGTCAATTGAAACCCGATGAACCCGAATTGAACGAAATTTGGTACAGAGGTAGCACTATCAAAGGGCACCTCAGTGTCATGCTTTAGGTTGCCGCCATCTTGACCAAAACTTAATGGTGGCCACTCAAATGGTCAATCAAAACTTAAAATTAAATTACGTCCAAACTAATCATCAGGCGGTTTCGGTGGCGTAGTCGGTAGCATGCTGAGCTTCTATGCCCAAGATAGCGGGTTCAAACCCGGCCGAAGCCGTCGGATTTTTAAGAGCGTTAAAAATCCCTCAGTATGCCTTCCTTCGGAGGGGAAGTAAAGCCGGCGGTCCCATGTCATAGATTTATGGTATGTTAAAGAACCTTCCACTAATTGCACCTGTGTGAAGCTAAATTGGACAGGTTAAGAATGCAAACAACGCTCTTAGGTTTCTACGTTCGTTGCCAAGAGCCGACTGCGGTGGCGTCTAGTAGCTAAGTTCTGAACTTGGCCTAGTAGTCGTTGACGGTGGCGCTTGGCGGCAAAAGTAGGAACTATTTGAAAAATTCTAAGTTGCAGTACTTAAATTAAAAAACAGATAACACACACTAATACAGTCATCACAATTAACACCGGTTATCAGACAGATTCTACACACACACAAAGTACACGGGGCTACATGACCGCTTTGTCGCAGCCCCTAAACTTAAGAACCAACCAACCTACCAAACTAAGCATCGTATCTTTACCAAATGTTGTAAAAGCACACCTTCGTATAGGATGCGTTTTGTACCCAAACTACAAGGTGATAAGTCATACCATTTAAAGGGAGCGGCTGTATGAATTATGCAAGCATTATAATTTATAATTTAGAACTCTCTAATTCCGATTATCGACCCGAGGGTGGTTCAATGTATCCTAAAGGACGTGACCTGTTGTTAATTATAATTTTATATTCAAATATTATACTTAATCAGTGACTTAAAAGAGCTAAGCCGTCTCTGTCACATGACAAGTTGGCAGCTGACCTCTTGTGCCTGTCCTATATTTTAGTAGTTTTAGTACGTTGCATGCGATATAGCCTATTGATAGAAATAATATAAAATTTGTATGAAATGATTTATAATGAAGTTGTACTGCAGTGAAGAAATTGTTTATTTCAAGACATAATTTGCTAACACGTTATATATAAGTCGTTTAATAACACTGAGATGTTATGGATATGTTTGGCTCTGTGCTAAAGCGTTATTCTATCACGTGGTCGGCTGGGGTTCGAATCCTACTAGAGGTAGCTTTTCTTTAGCCTATTTTCACTTTATGAAAAAAAATAAAAAATAGAGATCACCTTTTGTCCGTGCGTCTGTGTGTGAGTGTGTGATTCGTGTGTGTATGTGTCCCACCTAATAACTTCTAAACGGCTGGAGCTATTTCAATGAAACTCGGTAAGGTCATAGTACTAATTCAGCCGAACCCAACCGTGCCCTTTAAATTTTATTACGTCTTAGCAATCCAACATGGCGGCTGTGCGAAATATTTCACCGGAATTCTATATCTCCAATAGGCTACTATTACTGATATAACCCTGAAATTCCGTATGGTGATAAAGGGAACTACTAGAAGTTCACCTATGAGACTTTTAAAAACCTGTTGACTACAAAACGAACATGGCGGTCAAGCGAATTTGAAACTTTTAAAAATACTTTTCTCGCGATATAACCATCCAAACGCAGTGAAAGTTGGTACAGCAAATGTTTATGCACATTGTAATGCAATGGCATCTAATTTAGATCAAACGTTGACATAATCTCAAGATGGCGGCTGTGCGAAATATTTCACCGTCTTTCTATATCTTAGAAACTATTACATATATCACCCTGAAATTTTGTACGGTGATAAACGGCACTACGAATAGGTCATCTATGAGACTTTCGAAAACCTGTTACTTACAAAACGAACATGGCTGCCAAGCGAAATTTATACTTTTAAATAGACTTTTCTCGCGATTTGACCATCCAAACGCAATGACACTTGGTGCAGTAAATGATTAAACACATTGTAATGCACTGGCATCTAGTTCAATTGTCTACTTAACCTCAGGATGGCTGCTGTGCGAAATATTTCACCGGCATTCTATATCTCCGAAACTATTACCGATATCGACCTGAAAAGTTGTACGGTGGAAAAGAGTACTACTAGAAGTTCATCTATGAGACTTCTAGAAACCTGTAAAATACAAAACGAACATGGCGGCCAAGCGAAGGTGAAACATTTTAATTGACTTTTCTCGCTTTAACCATCTGAGCGCAGTGAAATATTGTACAGTAAATGTTAATACACATTGTGATGCACTGGCATCTAATTTAGTTCAATTGCTCACATAAGCTCAAGAATGCGGCTGTGCGTAATTTTAAAATGAAGTTTTTATTTCTTGTGTATTAATCATACGATCGAAGTGAACGTTTGAATAATGAATCCACGCAGAAATCGTCATCTAACATTACGTAACTCTATGGCCTACATACAGTACAGAATATAAAAATCCAACATGGCAACCAACCGAAATATTTAGACTTTTTCTCAATATCTACTAATCTACGATAACAATCAAACTGAAATTTTGTATGTTGATAGAGGCTATTAACATAAGTTCACCTATGGGACTTTCACTTACCTGGTGAGCACAAATTCAACATGGCGGCAACGCGAAATATAAATATTGAAATGAACGTCTCTCACGATTCAACAATCCGAGCGCAGTAAAACTTGGTACGGTAAATGCTTATACAAATTTTAAGTAACTGGCATCTAATGTATTTCAATTGCTTTTCATAACCAGAAGATGGCCGCTGTGCGAAATATTAATATCTGATCTTCATATCTTGTGCCCTAATCATGCGATTGAAGTTTGAATATTACACCTACACCTGCGAAATATTAAAATCTGATCTTCATATCTTATGTCCTAATCATGCGATTGAAGTTTGAATATTACACCTACACAATAATCTTCATGTAATAGTACATAGCTCTAAGTCATACATATAAAAAAAATCCAACATGGCAATCATCCGAAGTATTTAGACGGTTCTCAATATCTACGAATCTATTACAGCAATTAAACTGAAATTGTATACATGTTGATAGAAGCAAAATAGGATATTTGAAAATAGGCTGTATAGTTCTTCACGGAACTACTTGTTTTGCTTGAATTATTTTACAAATGATGTGGGCGAGCTCTCTCTACAGAAACTAAATAAAATGCTATTTAGCTCAAAAGAGAAGCTTATGTATACACTCGTTTATTAATAATCACAGCCCCAGCAACGCCTATAAACAGAAGACACGCTGTCATCCATAGCCTTCACAATGTCTCTGTACGGTGCTGTCCTCTTTCGGATTACGTGATTAATAATTGTTCCAAACATTCCACAAATCCGTGGCCTCCTGAAGTATTACTAGTTCTTACCAGTTTAACTTCTAGCCATGACCGCGCTCCGATTACCTTTAATCACTGCCAGCTAGATCCCATCCCTCCTGATTGCTTACTGTCTGCCCATTCAACACTCAGAGGCGTACACGATATATATTAATTCACCACTAGGTTGCAGCACTAGTTACAGCAACGAACATTCACTTAGAGTCTACTCCTGGATAAGGACAAAGAGTTATATATAACTTTTGAGTATACCCATACATTTAGGAGAAAGTAGACTATATATCCTTTGCTGAACATCTTGTTGATATTCTTGGCTGCTGTCCCATCCTTCGGCCTTCTCAACGCGCCCAGCAACATTGCTGAGAAACTTCTTGCAAGTTTACCATTATCGTGTTTGCTGTAAATAACTTTGCAGTGCTAATGGCGTGGTGCTTCTTCCAGAACATCCGAGAAGGGGCAAAGCTCTTTTAATTAGTGGTTCTGAGCTTACGTAGTACTGTTCCCTCATTATTCGCTAGGTTTGTTGCGGGAATATAGAAATTAACGAGACCAAATCATTAGTAAGGGCATATCACTGCTTGTAAAGAAGACATTATATGGAAGTCGAGACAACCATTAAGTAGCCTGCTGTAACTACGACAGAGGGTAACAACTCCGAGTTATAATGAGAGGCTACCTAATTACTAGACATTGGAAATACCTTCCACACAACGTTGGTTCATTTTAACAACTCAAACGGTAAACGAATACAACTATGGATCTATCAAGTATAGTGTTTGAAATAAGTAGGGACAGATGACCTCGCTGTTCCTTCCCTTAATCATTTCCAGCAAGAGGAGGATTTTCCAAGAACGCAATACGGCCTTCAATTGGTCGATTATTCGTATTCGAGAGTACACTATGGTAACATAGTTACCAAAACTACTGACGCCTATATCATGTGTTTCCTGCGTTTACACTGCCGCATACGTGAATTTAAAGTGAATACTGCATTAGCTTCGTTTGTTTCCATATTCACATTTTATTGTTATTGATTCGATGATTCATTAGAATTTCTGAGATCATAAGGAAATTGAGTCAGCCTATTTAAGTCCCTTTTTTGTTAATCAAACACGACAGTGACTGGTTGGATTTTCAGCTCTACCAGGAAGTTCAATTCAGGTCTGATTGTGAGGGCTGGAACGAGTACACTCAGCCTCGTGGGTCATACTTCCACCTCGATCATTCTAGAACTGGTTTTCTGTTTGTTTCCCACTTCTACTGCAGGCGAATGCTGGGATTCTTCTTAACTTAAGGCTACGGCCACCTCCTTACCAATCCTCACCAGAATAACAAATACATACAGTACTACAGATACCACAGTAGCACAAGTTATCAGACAAATTACACACAGACATAGGTACACGAGGCTGAATGGACACCATGGACGCCTCTCAAATGAAATGACAACGCCCTTTCCATTTTAACCTGCTGCCTAAACTACTGAACTACAATGTGCTCAAAATTACTCTAAAGGTATCCTATTTATTGGAGTCCAGCGGCTAGCATTATTGTCTGTCGTCCCGGAGGTCTGGGTTTGATTTCCACTTTTGCCAAGAAATTTAATTCTGGTTTGAGTGCCGGAAAGTGGTAAACTCAATTTCGTGATGTAAAAACTGAGGAGAGGTGAGTTACTCCGCCCCCCCCTTTACCTATCCTGGAAATGGTACTCCGTGGTTTACCACTTCTACTCCAGACAAATGAGTGGTACCTAAATAGTTAAGGTCATGGCCACCTCTTTCCCAATCCTTGCATCAATTATAAATACACACACTACTACTACAAACACCACTATAACACAGGTTATCAGGCACATATTCTCGCTCTGTATATATACACCCAATTAAGCCAGAGTGCCTCTTTATGGGAGAAACCTTAGCAAGCTTGAAAATTACTGAAATTGAGAAAAAATAAAGGAAATTCTTTCGAAAATTTCTAGGTCCCAAGAAATTACCTAACGGTGGATATAAATATCAAATGCAGTCAAACCAAGATCTCTATGACAAGTGTGAAGGGATTTCTGTCAGTATGAGAAAAAGAAGATTGATGTTCTATGGGCATATTAAACGATTGGGAACTGAGAGGTTAGCTAATAAAATTCTTAACCTTCAAGAGAAGTGGAAGATACAACCTCCATGGCTTCAGAAGGTATATTAAGACTTAATAACGGCAAATATTGGACTGGTTTAAGTATGGGACAGGACAAGATTCAGAACTAAAGTTGCAAGTGAGTTGGATCAGACCCAAAGAAGACTCACACTTTCAGTGGAAGAAAGATTGAGAAGGAGTCAAGGAATGTAAAATATTTGTCAGGAAGCTTAACAGCAAGGGAAAAACTCATTGAAGGCGAAGGCCTGAATAATTGTTGTGTATTTCTAGCCCATAGATGGCTGTATCGAATTAATAATGATGATAATAATGATACACCCAATTACACGGGGTTAAATTACCATGACGTCCAATACCACACCAACATGTACTTACCATTTAAATAGTTCACTTACCTCTAGAATCAATTTAGTAATAAATAAATTAATTAATTAATAGATAAGTTGGCAGAAGCCATAGGTTAAGTCTCCAGTTTATCATGATGAATTCAGAAGTGTCATTGATAGTCTTAACATTACTAAAATATACTTGTACATGATACCAAATTATAGAATTAGAAACTTTACCGGTCAATAAGCACCAAATTTTACGAGTATGCTCTCCATTCTGTCGCACGTGATGCTCTCCGTATGTGAATCTACAGCATGTTGCAGGGCGAATGTGTTCCGTGATTCTTTACGGTAAATTTCTGAGAGTTAATACATTACAGAATTGTTTGCCGTGACATTTTCCGGTCTCATAAATGTTAAATGGCTCGTGTCTTGTCGTGAAATACCACGCACAGGATGCAGTAGTGCGTAGCGTTGCGTTACGTCTTGAGGAAAGCACACGCTATTGGAGGGGGATCTGATTTAGGACATAGGGTGGCATTAACCCCATCCCCCTTGCGGTCACAAGACCTCTATAAGGGAGGTGCAGTGGCGCGGATATGCTTTATGGCGTATTCACGAGGAATTGTGTTTTACTCAGACGATTAATGAAGTGAGTAACCCATGCCTCTTCGTGATATATCTCTTGACCACAACCTTTCGTGAATCTACCCTTTGATCCCAGATCGATATAGACATTTACACTAGCTGGATCTTTATACCCTGTGATATGAGTATTGCAGGAAATGCCATATAATTGTACAACGCTCGAGAATACTTAATTCCCGGCCAACTACATGTACACCTTCGTTCTGTGGTGACCGATAAAGCGCGCTACTTAAGTTAGGCATACTTCTATAAAGAAATTGCTTCGGACACGAAGGCCATTCAGCCAGCTACTTGTAAATCAGGATTATGGAAGGTGCTATATCTTCTTAGCATGAGGTCTACTATCACTTTCTTAGGTGGATGAACGGCTCTGGTGCATGGGGTAGAAAGGGTACACCATTCATGACGTGAGAGCTGGAACGGGGTGCACTCAGCCTCGTGAGTACAATTGAGTTGCTGTCTGCCAGTGAGGCAGCGCCACGGACACGAAGACCAATTTTAACGGCCGAGTGGACCTGACGCGCTGACCACGCGCCACCCCGTAATCTGCAGGCTACATGGCTGGGCAGCGCGCAGCGGTCACTTGGTAGGCGTAGTGCCTTCATGCACTGTAGCACCATGGAGTTTGGTTTTTATTCTTGAGCAATCGCATCTCCCTAAAAAGGCGGTAGGATTTGGGCTTGAATACGCTGTGTGATTCACCTCTTCCTCCATTCCTACCCCCACCCCCCACCCCCCACCCGCGCCTCAAAAGCTCCATATTAAATAAATAATTATTACTGTAGTATGCTGCATGAGAATTTCTAGGATTAGAAGTTCTCTCATTTTACTAATCTTTCATTTTACTTCATAAATATGCTGTTAGAAAATAAAAGCGTTGTATATTAATATTGATGAAAAGAGAGTGCGATGCGTTCACCGTTTCGTACACTTGAAATAAGTCAAATTATTATGTTTTACTGTACAACAGCCTTGAATCAAGGTGATGCGTAGAATGAATCATTAGTAGCAGATGGCCCAGTAGTTCCTCCTCTTAAAACAACAAGAACTGACCAGAATAAAACATACCCTGAATTGCCATCAATCTATTTTAGAACAAAAGAACACATTCTTCATAGCACAACAACAACAACAAAACATTGAAGATTTTGGAAATACATTTCAAATAAAGATATTCTTAGATGAAATGTAGGTCTATGGATGGGAAAAATACATTATCCGCAGTTAGGGGACATGTCACGAACATCACGTGGACTCGTCTGTCCACGCCACACATGTGCAAAAGTAGATGGGAGCGAGCGATTGGCATACAGTGACATAAGCACTTGAGCCACGATGGTGAAGGTCTACAAGGTTTATAACGCATAAGCGCGCGCATAGTTCTCTCACCTTCCTCGTTAACGACCGGCGACTCAAACGTTACTGAATGGCACGCGCCAACAATAACCAGTGTTCGCTGCTGACCATAGCTGATGGTTTTTGACCAATTGCATGCTTGCTCTATCTCCCTACGTGGAGTCCAGAGTCCGGTCCTGGCTGCCGGCTCGCTTGTCTGGTCTCCAGAGTTGCATAGTTGCACGCACGCTATGCCCAAGATCGTGGATTCAAACCCGGCCAAAGTCGTCGGATTTCTAAAAGCGTTAAAATTAATCAGTACGCCTTCTTTTGGAGGGAAAGTAAAACTGGCGGGTCCATGTCATATATATATCTATGGTATGTAAAAGAGACAGGTGATTTTAAGAAGAATGTAATCATCCCTATACCAAAGAAAGTGGGAGCTGACAGATGTGAAGATTACCGTACAATCAGCTTGATTACTCATGCTTCAAAGATCCTGTCTAGGATAATTTACAAGAGGATTGAAAGCCAGATAGAAACGGAGTTGGGTGAAGACCAGTTTGGTTTCAGGAGAAATGTAGGAACAAGGGAAGCTGTACTAAGTCTTAGGCTGATTTTGGAAGGTAGAATAAGGAAAGATAAGAGAACGTTCATGGCTTTTGTAGACTTAGAAAAGGCTTTTGATAACGTTGATTGGACTAAATTGTTTGACATTTTGAAATCGATTGGAATAAAGTACAGGGATAGGAGGGTGATATACAATCTATACAGAAACCAGACAGCAGTCATTCGAGTTGAAGGACATGAGAGAGAAGCTGGTATTCAGAAAGGTGTAAGGCAAGGCTGAAACTTATCACCCATACTTTTCAATCTTTACATTGAACAAGCAATGAAGGAAATTAGAGAAAAATTTAAAGTGGGAGTGAAGATTCAAGGAGAAATAATTTCAACTCTGAGATTTGCTGATGACATAGTCATCTTGGCCGACAAGCCTGAGGATTTGAATGAGTTTTTGAATGGTATGGACTCCGTCTTACAGAAAGAATTCATGATGAAAATTAATAAATGTAAAACAAAAATACTGGAATGCAACCGAAATAAATCAGAAACCTCTATGGAGATCAAATTGACAGGTGAAAAGCTGAAGGAAGTAGAAGACTTCTGTTACTTAGGAAGTAGAATAACCAGTGATGGACGAAGCAAAAAGGATATAAAAAGTAGGTTGGCTCAGGCAAAGAAAGCTTTTCTACAAAAAAGGAATCTGCTGACATCGAATATAGATTTAGGTATTAGGAAGTCATTTTTGAAAGCCTTTGTCTGGAGCGTGGCACTCTATGGAAGTGAAACTTGGACTATTGGTGCAGCAGAAAAGAGGAGAATAGAAGCATTTGAAATGTGGTGTTACAGGAGAATGATGAAGATCAGATGGGTAGATAGGGTTACAAACATAGAGGTATTAAGACGAGTGGGAGAGGAGAGATGTTTCTGGCGACTGCTAATGAAGAGAAGAGATAGGTTGGTAGGACACATACTAAGACACCCAGGAATAGCAAGCTTAGTTATGGAAGGAAGGGTCGAGGACAAGAACTGTAGGGGTAGACCAAGGTTAGAATATGTTAAACAGATTAAACAGATGTAGGGTGTGGTAGTTATGTAGAGATGAAACGATTAGCTCAGGACAGGGATGCATGGAGAGCTGCATCAAACCAGTCAAAAGACTGAAGACTCAAACAGCAACATGTAAAAGAACCTACCGCTACAAGTAGTAGTGCGTAGCTAATTTTTATTTGGTTAGAAACGCTCTATAAATTCCATTGATCGTCACTATGTGTCAGTGACCATGGTATCTCTGGTAGCCAAAGTTGGAACTACTGGAAATTGAACTTGATGGGGAGCCTACGGACGATAAATTAAAATATTCTGCCATGGCCATTGGCTGCAATTCAAATATAATAATATTTATGTTCGACAATGTCGAAATGAAAATAGTATATGTCAGAAAACTGCACTATAATGAGTGTCATTATAGTACTAGTTTGCATTATGATACAGATTCTCTCCACCAATCAGAGTTCAAGATTTTCATTATTAAACAGTTGTGTGACCAATTAGAAAAAGGATAGCTTCACACATGCACTGAAAATCCAACATGTCGGACATGATTTGAAAGTTGGCAAGGTAAAGGATATCATAAATAAACTGGGTATATGGGAAAATAACACTGTACTTTAATATCCCCAATTCTAATTTCTACACAGGGCATTGCTTTCGTTTGATTTCGACGACGATTTTAGTGAATGCTGGTGTTGATATAACCACGCCATGGAAGCAGGAAACATCATTAAACGCACGGAAATCAATAATCCAGCTCTCTGTGCATTAAAGGAATTTCCTTTGAGAAACTTTTCCGCCAGATATCATGACTTTTCAATGCGGGAATCCATTGATTTGCCTTCCGTTGACATTCTATACACATGGAATTTGAAGAATAACTAGTTAATAATACGACACATTTTAATTGTATTGCGTTTGTTACAGCCGATTGTGTGTTATTTGACCAAAATAACAAAATGATCCACCATAGAACCGGTGCGCTATGTGTTGGTGCTAGTTCAATATAAACAATGTTTCAAAGCTTTGGAATTCGTTATTGGGTAGAGAGCAAATGCTGATCCCACACATTTCCCACCGCATGCACTTAAGTCATCTGACAGAATCTCAACAGATATTTATGAATATTTATGTTAGACCATAAAAATTATAACTATCGTCGAACATAAACTGTCTTATGCAAATCTCCTATAATGGCAATTAAGACACGCGTATTGAAATCATAAATCTCACTTTGCTCGTTTTATAAACATACTCGTGTCTTAATTATTGCCATTATTGGCTCGTTGCATAATGTACTATTATACAAGATTTAATCCATGGGCATCTAATTCAATTCAATTGTTCTCATAAAAGCAATATGGCAGCTGTGCGAAATTTTAAATTTTAGCTTTTACTTCTGTATCATAATCATGCGATTGAAGTGAACGTTTGAATTATAAACCTAGGCAATAATCTTCATCTAATAGTACATGAGTCTATGGCCTACATGTAAAACAATCCAAAATGGAGGTCATTTGAAATATTCAGTCGGTTCTCAATATCTGCGAATCTATTACAGCAATAAAACTAAAATTTAGACCACTAATAGTGGCTATTAACATAGTTTCACCTATGGGACTTTCAATAACCTGATGATTAGAAATCCAACAGGGGCGGTGTCGCACAATTTAAATATTTATATAGAATTTTCTCGTGACTTAATTATCCAAGCGCAGTGACACTTATCAAGGTAAATCTTCATACAAGGCTTAATATATTGGTGTCAATTTTAATTCAATTTCTATGAGTATCTCAAATTGGCGGCTGTGCAAAATTTTAACAAGTAGGCTAGTTCTGTGAATAACTATACAGCCTATTTTCATATATCCTACTTATTTTAATTGCCTCTATCTAAATACAAAATTTCATTTTGTTTGCTGTAATTGATTCGTAGATATTGAGAACCGACTAAATATTTTGGAAGGTCGCCATGTTGGATTATATATATGTAGGTCCTAGAGTTATGTACTATGACATGAAGATTATTGTGTACGTGTAGCATTCAATCTTCAATCGCATGATTAGGACACAAGAAGAAACAAGGAGATTTTAAAATTTCGCACAGCTGCCATCTTGTGGTTATGGAAACAATTGAACTAAATTAGATACCAGTGTATTACAATGTGTATAAACATTTCCTGTACCAGATTTCATTGCGATTGGAACATTAAAACACGAGAAAGGTCTATTTAAAATTTTCAAATTCGCTTCGCCGCCATGTTCGTTTCGTAGTTAACCGGTTTTTGAAAGTCTTATAGATGAACTACCAGTAGTGCCCTTTATCTCCGTACAAAATTTCAGGGTGATGCCGCTAATAGTTTCAGAGATATAGAATGCCGGTGAAATATTTCGCACATCCGCCATCTTGTCATTATGTAAACAATTGAACCAAGTTAGATGTTGGTGAATTACAATAAGCATAAACATATTGTTACGTGCCACCCCCCTAGTGGCACTTTTGTTAACTGGATTACGGTGGGTAGGAAGCACAATACCAATTACTGCTTAAAGAAATAATTAACTTTATTGCGGCCAGAAAATTACACTACTCATCAGCAAACACAAGCAATTGGAACCTTACTCCAGTTTCCTCAAGTCTCTTCCTTGAGCGCTCTTGGCCCCTTTCACTTGTCAACAGACCACAGAAGTTAATCCGTCCTAATGAGTACGGTGGCCTTGACAGAAACTACCTGCTCCTCTCCCTTATGTACGCCGACTACAATTACTTACGATCACTTGCTGCAGGCTGTTCACAAGCTGGGAGAAACAATGTCACTGGATTTCGTAACTCCACGGCACTCCGTCACCACTCTTCTGTCGCTCAGTATAAACACTCGCACTAGCTCATAAAAACACAACAACAACAACTGCTAGACAGGTCGCACTTATATAGCAGGCCAGTGACTCAATAAATGCTTCTAGATCCATCCAGGGTACACGGCTTCTCGAGGTTTCCATCGCTGGTCCAGTCACGAATATTCTGGACTACCCCTTTGTCCTAGTAGCCCTGTTGCATAAGGCACACGCAATACAGGAGGCAGGCCATAGCCCAGCCCTGGGGCAGTTGTGACTCATGCGGCGAGTGATGACACAAACTCACAGCCGTAACACCACCCCCTTCCTAAAAAGGCTGATCGTCCCGATCAATCATTGGTCCGTCTGTGTCCCTCCGTAGGCTGCCAGGCGATCTCGGTGCACGATCTTCATCTTTGCCCTCGGGCTCCGCTGAATCCTGTAGACAACATCGTTGATCCATTTCACGACTCGGTACGGGCCCTCCCAGGACTTCTGCAGTTTGGGTGACAGGCCTTTCTTCCGTAATGGGTTGAAGAGCCAGACCAGGTCGTCCTCGTGGAATCCGCCGGCATCCGTCTGCTGGTCGTATCGGGTCTTCATTAGGTCGGTCTCGATCCGTAGTTTCCTCCTCGTGAACGCATGTACGTCCTCCAGTTGGTCGACCAGTTCTTGACAATACTGGCTTACCGGGATCGGATCATTCCCAGGTCGGCCTAAGGCAAGATCGACAGGTAGACGGAGCTCCCTCCCAAACATGGCCCGGGCTGGTGTGCACCCGGTGGCTTCATGCACGGCGGCGCGGTAGGCCAGGAAAAATAGTGGAAGATGCTTGTCCCAATCCCTCTGGTGCTCGCTGACGACTATTCGGAGATGGTTCTCGATGGTGCGGTTGAATCGCTCTACCATCCCGTCGGACTGAGGGTGTAGCGGCGTTGTCCTTGTCTTCCGGATTCCCAGCAGCTGGCATAGGTTCTGGAACACCTGCGACTCGAAGTTCCTCCCTTGGTCGGAGTGCAGCTCCAGGGGTACTCCGTACTGGCTGACGAATTCCTTCACCAAGGTCTCTGCAATCGTCGCGGCTTCTTGGTTAGGGAGCTCATACGCCTCCGGCCATTTGGTAAAGTAGTCGCTGACGACTAATATGTAGCGGTTCCCTGCCTCGCTTAACGGGAATGGCCCAGCAACATCGATGGCCACTCTCTCCATGGGGCCGCCCACGTTGTGTGTCTTCAGTGGACCCCGTCGTCTTCGTCCTGGGCCCTTGCTGGCTGCGCAATCGTGGCACCTCGCGCAGTAGTTCTCCACGTCTGTTCGGCATCCGATCCAGTAGAACCGCTCTCTCAGCTTCTCCAGGGTCTTCTTTATCCCTAGGTGTCCACCAGATGATCCTCCATGAACTTCCTTCAGGACTTCCTCCGTCATAGCCTTTGGAACGACGACTTGTTCCCGAGATATCTTCCCGTCGGTGCTCTCCCAGGTACGGCAGATGAGGCCATCCCTTACAATCAGCGAGTCCCACTGTGCCCAGTAGGACTTAAACTTTGGGCTGCAGTCACTCACAATGTTCCACCCGGGTCTGGGGACACAGGCCCTCTTCCATTCGGCTATCAGTCCCAGGTCATCATCTTCTGCTTGTGCCCGCGTGAAAGATTCGCGGCTCCAGTTCCCTTGAAGTTCCACAGTAGTCCGTCGGCACAGTATCCCGGTGTTCTCCTCCCTTCGGGCACAGAAGGTGCAGTCCTCGGGGCACGGTCTTCGTGACAGGGCGTCAGCGTTAGAATGCAGTTGGCCTTTCCTGTGCTGAATCTCAAAGTTGTACTGTTGAAGCCTCTCTAATCACCGCGCGAGTTGACCCTCGGGCTGCTTGAAGTTCAGGAGCCACCGCAGGGATGCATGGTCGGTCCTGATGAGAAATTCTTGCCCGTATAGGTACTTGTGGAAGTGTTCAATGGTCTTCACGATGGCGAGCAGCTCCTTCCTGGTGACGCAGTAGTTCCTTTCTGGCTTTGTCAAGGCCTTGCTGAAGTAGGCCACTACTCTCTCCTCGCCGTCCACTACCTGCGACAGGATTCCCCCTATGCCAAAGTCGCTGGCATCGGTATCGACGATGAACCTTGTTCCAGGTCTGGGGTAGGCCAGAATAGGCGCGGTGCACAGAGCCTGCTTGAGTTGTTCGAAGGCACTGTGGCATTCTGCTGTCCACGTGAAGAGTTGGTCCTTCTCAGTCAGTCGATGTAAAGGTTTGGCGATGTCGGCGAATCCCCTCACGAAGCGACGGTAATAAGTGCAGAGTCCCAGGAAGCTTCGTAGTTGAGACTTGTCCTTCGGAACTGGCCACTCCCTCACAGCTGCGGTCTTCTCTGGGTCGGTGCGCACCCCTTCCTCGGAGACGATATGCCCAAGGTACTGGACCCGCTTCTGGAAGAGCTGACACTTCTTGGGGCTCAACTTCAGCTGGGCAGCTCGTAGCTTCAACAAGATCTCCTTCAAGTTGCTGTAGTGCTCCTCGAAGCTTCTCCCCAGAACGATGACGTCGTCTAGGTAGACCAGGCAGGTCTTCCAGTGTAGTCCCCTCAGAATGGACTCCATTAGCCTTTCGAAGGTCGCAGGGGCGTTGCTCAGACCAAATGGCATGACGGTGAACTGCCAGAGCCCGCTGCCTACAGAGAACGCCGTTTTCTCGCGGTCCTTAGGGTGGACCTCCACCTGCCAGTAGCCACTCTTCAAATCCAGGGTGGAGAACCACCTTGACCCTGATATGGTATCCAGCGTGTTGTCGATCCGGGGTAGAGGGTAGCTGTCCTTCTTCGTGACGTCGTTCACCCGCCTGTAGTCCACGCAGAACCTGGTGGAACCGTCCTTCTTCCTCACAAGCACGACCGGAGAACTCCAAGGACTATGTGATGGCTCGATCACCCCTTGCTCCTTCATCTCTTCTACCATCCGGTCGACTTCGGCTTGCTTGGCGAGCGGGACACGTCGGAATTGGGCCCTAATCGGTGCGCTGTCCCCAACGTCGATTCTGTGCTGGACCAAGCTTGTCCTGCCGAAGTCTTTGCTCCCCACGGAGAAGACATCCTGGAATTCGCGTAGCAGGTCCTGAAGTTGGCGTGATTGTTCCTCGTCTAAATGGTCCTGGGATCCTTGGTACAGCTTCTGTAGTTCTTCTGGCAGTGTGCGTCTTCTTCGGTTGTCCGTCTGCAGGTGTCTGTCTGTCGTATCTGTGATGCGTGCAATCCAGGTAACGGGCTCGCAGACTCCTAGGTTGGTGTCCCGGTGAACCGTAATGTCGTAGTCGTTCAGGTTGGACAGGCGGACGTACGGCCGAGACGTAGTGTTGATGAGAGTCTTGGCAACTAGCAATCCTTTTGTCTGGATGTCCTCATATTTTGGTTCGATGACAGCCGCCACTCCCTCAGCAGTTCGGTCGACAATTACGGCAGCGCTGACCTCCGTCCTGGCGGGAACGATGACGTCTTCTCTCAGCCTTACTCGTCGTGCGGTGATGGACTCGTGCGCAGGTTGCAAAGCAAGTTCCTCACCTCCGAAGTGCAGAGTGTTGGTACTCAGATCCAAGATGATGTTGTTCTGGTCCAGGAAGTCCAGTCCGATGATCACTTCATTTGATACGTCAGCCACAAGCACTGGATGCTTTATCGCCCGTCGACCAATGACGAACTCCAGTGATGCTTCGCCATGTACCGGTGCGGTCTCTCCAGTCGCGGTTATTAGCTGGAGGTTCCTTTGTGTGGGTTGAACTCTCCACTTCGGGATCACGGTGGGACTGACGATGGTCCTCGATGCTCCCGTGTCGATCAGCATGGGCCAGCTCACTCCGTTGACGACTCCGTCGACCATCAGGCTGCTATTGTCCCTCCGTAACTTCGTCACACGCACTTGGACTGCTGGGGCTTGACGACTGTCACAAGCCAACCTTTGCCCCCCAAGGCTGGCTAATACTTGCTTTCCTGGGCCGCGCGGTTTCCCTACGACTGACTGTCCCGACGGAAACCCTTGGCGGCGGCGATCACCGCAGTCCTTGCTCAGGTGGCCTCTCTTACGGCAGGTCCAGCAGGTCGGTAGTCCTCTTCCGGGCCACCTCTCCGGATGTTCTTCGGCTACGTTTTTGTTGGTGGTACTGCGACTCTTGTAGAACCGGCCAAGCGCCTCCATCAGTTCATCGGCCATGGGCTTGGTCTTGTTGGTTTTTGCTGGTTCGTCGACGTCCACTTGACGCACCCGCGCGTGCATTCTAGATGCCTGTTTTGCCGTCTCGAACTCAAGTGCGTGGCTCAGCGCATCTGCCAGGGTCTTATTGCGCGCGAGTCGCAGCGCCTGTTGAGTGTCCGAGTCCCGTAGCCCGTCGGTGAAAGTCTGCGTCGCTATTTGCTCCAGAAAGTCGGCCGGCGCTGTTGGCTAGGCGACCCTTACGAGACGTGCGATGTCCATCTCGAACTCCTGCAGGGTTTCCGCGTTCTTTTGTACCCGGGTCCGGAGCTGCATCTGGTAGGCCTGCTGAAGATGGCTATCTCCATATCGGGACTCCATATGGGCGATCAGTGAAGCGTAGTCCTGGGATCCATTCGGGATGGCCTGAAGGACGTTAAGGGCTTCACCTCTCAGCGCTACAATGAGAGCTGTAGCCTTTTCTGTGTTGTTCCAGTTATTTATGGAACAGGCCGCCTCGAACTGACGTAAGTAGGTGCTCCACGGGACCTTTCCGTCAAAGGTTGGGGGCGTCACTCTGCTCTGTCCCGTTCCTGATGTCCCCGGTGTACCTGTGGGCGGGCGTCGGCGCAGCTCGGCAACTTCCTCTTGAAGAGCGTTGAATTTCTCTTCCACCCCCGTGAGTGGGCGTTGGCGCAGTTCGGCAACTTCCTCTTGTAGGGCTTTGACTCTCTCATCCACCCCGGTCGGCGGGCGTCGGCGCAGCTCGGCGACTTCCTCTTGTAGGTCTTTGCATCTCTCTTCCACCCCCGTCAGCGGGCGTCGGCGTAGCTCGGCAACTTCCTTTTGTAAGGCGTTGAATTTCTCCTCCACCCCCATCAGCGGGCGTTGGCGCAGCTCGGCAACTTCCACTTGTAAGGCGTCGAACTTCTTTTCCACTGCCGTGAATTCCTCATGCAGACCCAGTTCTAATTTCTTCAGGTCCTGTGTCAACTTATTCTGACCGTCTTCCATCTTCTTCTGGCCGTCCTCTATCCTCTTCAGGTCCTCCGCTAGCTTATTTTGACCGTCTTCCATCTTCTTCTGGCCGTCTTCTAGTTTGGCAGTTAGGTCCTCGGCTAACTTCTTCTGACCGTCTTCTAGTTTGGTAGTTAGCTCCTTGGTTAAATTCTTCTGGCCGTCTTCTATGCCATTTAACTTTTCTAGCAATGCTGCCAATTGCGCCTCCATTTTAGTTGTTTGCCTTGTAAAGGGCATGCACTCACAGGAAAATTAGAGAAAATGACCTGCTCGGGTTTTGAAACCAGGACCGTCAGGTGTTGTGCTTGAGTTCGTAATCCGGCTTCTGACACCAGTTGTTACGTGCCACCCCCCTAGTGGCACTTTTGTTAACTGGATTACGGTGGGTAGGAAGCACAACACCAATTACTGCTTAAGGAAATAATTAACTTTATTGCCGGCAGAAAATTACACTACTCATCAGCAAACACAAGCAATTGGAACCTTACTCCAGTTTCCTCAAGTCTCTTCCTTGAGCGCTCTTGGCCCCTTTCACTTGTCAACAGACCACAGAAGTTAATCCGTCCTAATGAGTACGGTGGCCTTGACAGAAACTACCTGCTCCTCTCCCTTATGTACGCCGACTACAATTACTTACGATCACTTGCTGCAGGCT
The DNA here is from genome assembly GCA_946902985.2 of Meconema thalassinum. NCBI lineage: Eukaryota > Metazoa > Arthropoda > Insecta > Orthoptera > Tettigoniidae > Meconema > Meconema thalassinum. Next base: position 1,910,053,645 of record OX336388.2, on the reverse strand, counting down.
GTTCACAAGCTGGGAGAAACAATGTCACTGGATTTCGTAACTCCACGGCACTCCGTCACCACACTTCTGTCGCTCAGTATAAACACTCGCACTAGCTCATAAAAACACAACAACAACAACTGCTAGACAGGTCGCACTTATATAGCAGGCCAGTGACTCAATAAATGCTTCTAGATCCATCCAGGGTTCACGGCTTCTCGAGGTTTCCATCGCTGGTCCAGTCACGAATATTCTGGTCTACCCCTTTGTCCTAGTAGCCCTGTTGCATAAGGCACACGCAATACAAGAGGCAGGCCACAGCCCAGCCCTGGGGCAGTTGTGACTCATGCGGCGAGTGATGACACAAACTCACAGCCGTAACAATATACTGTACCAAGTTTTATTGCGTTTGGTTGGTTAAATCACGAGAAACGTCTATTTAAAAGTCACAAATTCGCATGGCCGCCATGTTGGTTTTGTAGTTACCAGTTTTTCAAAAGTCACATAGGTGAACTTCTAGTAGTTCCTTTATCACCGTAAAAAAATCCAGGATGATATCGGAAATAGTTTCGGAGATATTGAATGCTGGTGAAATATTTCGCACAGCCTCCATGTTGGATTGGTGAGACGTAACAAAATTTGAAGGGCACGGTCGGGGTCGTCCGGAATAGTGCTATGAACTTACCTAGTTTCATTGAAATCGCTCCAGCCGTTTAAAGTTATTAGGGGGACACACACTCCTCACACACACACACACGCGCACACACACCCGGACAAAAGGTGATCCCATAGGCCTAATTTTTCAAAATTGAAAATAGGCTAAAATTCATGTTTATAATATTTCTCGTGTTCTAAACAAAATTCAGGATGTATCAGTTCTAAATATTAAATCCTTATATTTTATTTCTCGTATCTTATTCAGGCGTTTGGAATGATTATTCGTGTGATGGGCTATGATAACAATCCTTATCTAATGGCACTAAATTCTAAAGCTTACTTATCGTAAATCATAGCAGCCGTCAATTTGACTTTTCTAAAAATTAATTCCCGCGGTTCATTGCAGAAATATACCATCTCACGGGAGGAATTTTAATAACCGATATTGAAAGCTATATATTCTAGCACATAACTTCGCATTGTAATGGTTTTGGTGAAGGCATAGGTCGTCAACCAAACGCTATTTAGTACATCACATGGAAAATCCTTAAAATAGGCAGGAGAATTTTAATGAAAAAAAAAACAGTGGGATATTTTATATTAAAATAGGCAATTTAGTCCTTCAAGGAACTACTTGTTATTTATATTAGCGTTTCATTGTTTTAATAACACTTCCATGTTTTAGTGTTCTCATTACTCCAAAATACAAGTTTTTCATTCACGTTGGTTTGGCATTGGTCGTAATCTTTTGTTTTTGTTGTTGACCAAAAATGGACGTATAAATGACATCATACAGTAGATCAAACGCCACAAAATGCATGGATGATGTTTATGTAACACGTATGGCTATGGAGGTCCACCAAGAGTTTTTATCCTGGTCATTAATTAGTTGTATGAATTTCGTACCGTAGTGTACATTTCCATTACAACTTGAAGTTATTCCACTGGGCGGAATCATTCTCTGCAATATCGTATCATAATGGAGTACATCCCCATGTGATGCGTGATTATACAGAGTAGGTTGACATGACTTGTTCCAATTGAGTAAGACTATATTTAAGGTTCAAAACATGTGCCGCTCTCCATTATCCTGGAGACAGACGCACGCATGCGGGCACATCCCACAGCGCTTTGCGTAACGAATGACTCGTTGACAGAAAAATCTCGAGAAGATTTGCATGAAAATTGCTCTTGTTAAAAATGAAGCTGTAGAAGAAAGAATGAGAGATAAGGGAGGACTCTGCGAGGGTGGAGGACAGTGCTGAATAAATTCATAGTTACTCCACTCATGATAATGACATCTACACGTTTACACTGGTTTCAACTCAAAGAATAACGTGCGCTGAGTATTATTTTCCAGTTCTTTGATTCTCAGTGAAAGAAACCGTCACTGGAGCTCATGTGGTTATAAAGAGAATGTTTCAACAGAAGTAGATTGTTTACTGTTAGGTTCGAGCTATCTACATTGCAAAATACTACACAAACATGCTTCTGTGGCGTAGTCGGTAAGGCTCTAACCAGGGTAAGTTTCTGTTCAGAAGTTACTTCGCTACCCTCTAGTTACCGTGAGAGTAACTGTTACAAGTAACGGCATTAAACCCAAACCCTGGCTCTAACCTGCATAGATTGGCATTTGAAGTTGGATAAATTGCGACAGACCCGTTGCATGAGACTTATTGACACATAAAACCCATTATTCTGTAAGCCTAAGCCGAAGCCTCCATGGCTTAGGCGGCAGCACGCCGGCCTCTCACAGCTGGGTCCGTGGTTCAAATCCCGGTCACTCCATGTGAGATCTGTGCTGGACAAAATGGAGGCAGACAGGTTTTTCTCCGGGTACTCCGGTTTTCCCTGTCAAAATTTCATTCCAGCAACACTCTCCACTATCATTTAATTTCATCTGTCATTAGCTTGCCACGGTGGGTGTGTGGTTATAGTGTCGGACTACCAACTCCAAGCTTGCAGGTTCGCTCCTGGCCATTGTAAGTGATTTTTGAAAGGCGACAAAAATCACGATACTCATGTCATACGTTGTTGGCATGTTAAAGAACCCATTTGAATTCAGTAGGCCGGGTTCATAATAGCAAAATTAATCGCGGGATTTTCCGCCAACACTAAGTTCCTCATTTCTCTACTAGAAAGCGGTATAGCGCCAAGGAGCTTAGATAGGCTATCTTACCTCCTTGACATTCATAGCGCTCCAAGGAGCATTAAATTCGACACGCAAGCTGCCCTCTGGGTGTCAATTAACAAAGCTTGTACCCGGCACCGAGGCCACACGATATAATTATTATTATCTGTCATTCATTTAACCATTGCCCAAGAGGAGTGCATCAGGCCTCGGCAGCCGGCACAGTTCATATCTTCGCCGCTAGACGGGGGCTTCATTCATTCCATTCCTGACCCGGTCGGAGACTGGAAGCAGGCTGTGTTTTTTTCATTCTGTAAGCCAAAGTTCTGATGCACAAGCCCCTCAAACGAAGCAACAACAACAGTCTATTAACTTCCCTCATGAGGGTGACGTCACGTTACATATACATTTTTAAAGCCAAGATTGACCATACAATCAACAACAAACAAATTGCAGGTACACTACTGAACCAACAACTTGCCATTATGAACCAGCGAAACTCTATTGTCAACAGAGACAATAACCATAAACGAATATATTATGTATTTGAAAGGCTCAACTACCTGCGCCTATCTGTGTCCCGCATTGGTGCAATAAACGTTCCGATTCATAACCGCATTTCCACACAGAGGACAACCAGTTGACTATATATATAATTATTAATTTGTTAACGTATGGCCTTTAGTGCCGGGAGTGTCCGAGGACATGTTCGGCTCGCCAGAGTTTGTAGCTGCTTCTATGCAGACACCCATGGGGTGAGCTACACGTACCGTCACCTGTGGAATGTTGTCTGGGGAGGAAAGTGTGAATGTAGGGACGAAGAGTTGGAAGGTAACGGCTGTGGCCTATAGTTAGGGACCAACCCCGGCAATTGCCTGGAAGGAAGATGGGAAACCACAGAAGACCATCTTCAAGGTTGCCGGCGGGGGGAGTCGAACCTCCTCGCCTCCCGGATATGAGCGACTGCCAGCAGCCACGCCGTAACGACCACGGCTAACTCACCCGGTAGTTGACTATAATGAATGAATGATCGTGCAGGTCTTTCTTGATGACGCCCGTGGTCGACCTGCGCGTCGTAATGAGGATGGAGTGATGATGAAAGCGGCACATACACCCAGTCCCCGAGCCACGGGAATCAACCCAATGGGATTAAAATCCCTGATGGCTCGGCCGGGGATCAAAACCAGGGCAATTTGGGCCAAAGCCTAGCGCGCAAACCATGTAGCCACGGAGCCGGACGTTGACTATAATGTAAGACCATTAAGAGAATACAACACACTAAAGATACTCCCTAAACACAATCCCACCAGACATAGACTTAGCCTGTCTAGTCCTAGTTCTAGGGGTTTATGCATGAAAACTGCCCATTTTAACTATCATATAATACGCGTTCACAGACTCCGTTCCGATATACAGACCATTTGTTTGGCACTGGCTGGATTAAAAGTGATTGTCACAGTAGAGATACTAGAAGGAATCATTACCGACGACCATAGCTGAAATTTCAAATTTACCCATCCATAATCAAATATTTCCTTTTGAAGAGGATTCTTAATATTTGAACCATTTATGTGACGCCACTATATTTAATTGCATAATTTAGGTCTATATACGAGTAGTTCTTATTTCATTTACGCACTGCCTTTTTCCTAATTAGGGTATTTCAATGCATAAAATATTATTGGTTTTAAGTCTCTTCTAACTACTCTGGCATTTAGAGACGCTGGGATGCCGGAATTGTGCCCCGAGGGTGATTTGTGCACCATGACTGTGCCAGGATACAAACCTGGGCACCAGGAAGCGAGAACATTACCGCACGCAGCCAGTCAATATTTCAAAGCAGATTGCACGGATATTCTTTCTTGTCCCTCTTTTGTTCCTCTCTCTTAATGGATCATTTTGAAAGACTTTTAAAACTAGATAATTACTACCACGTTTTCTTACATTGAATCTTGTAGATGTTTCAATATTAATTTCGCTGATGATCATTGCCCATTCTCTAGTCTAAGTTGATAATGGCTTGGCGTTTTCATCCATAGTAATTTTCAACGTTTAACTTCAAAAATAAACTACAGAGTCTGGGGTATGCTCAAAATGGCGTTCTAGTCAGTAAGATAATCTCAAAAGAAGGAGGTGCAATAATTTTAAATGGTGGATTGAATTAAATAGTCCAGGAAATAAATGGTGCTTTGATATTCATGGTCTTTCAGTAAGCGCCCACTACACACTACACAAGTACAGAATAAGTAACAATACATTAATAGACGAAAGTGGGAAAATCAATTTCACACCACATATAAATTCATCGTATCTCATCCCTGACCCCTTTGAAACTGCTATAATACAGACCTGATATACAGCACATACAATATTTATTTCTTCCTCCTTCCTTTCCCCTGTAATTTCTCTCTGAAAGGGGCCACTGCCTGGGAGGTTGGAGGTAAAAGCAACGTTCCAGTAGATTGTCGTAACGTTGCCCCAGTTATGCTAAGTCTGCTGTGATCATGGCCGCGGTTAACCGCACGTTTGATCGTCTTAATGGAAATGTTGTCAAGTAGGTGGTGGAACAATCACGATATTATTCTAATGCTTGAGAAAACAGAAGGAATGTTAATGCTGTACGTGTTCGTGTGATTACCATAATCTCAGTCCAATTGGTGTTCAGCAAACAGGGAGGTGTGGGGGACTGGATATTGTAATCTGTTCGAGGAACGACATTAGCATAACCACTTAATGGCTCACGTCTTGCTGATCAATCTCTTCCCCTAGGTCAGGACACTGTCATTCACGTGCGACTCAAGAACTCTTTAAAACAATGGACAAGTGTGCTTTATCGAGGATACAACAGTGGTTTCCAAATTCAAAGTCCGAAAGCCACAATTACGAAGGATGCTGAAATGTTAAAGGGGCATTTGAAATAGGCGTAGGATATATTGAGGGCGACCTTTTTGTGATCTAGGCGTACACATTGAGACTCCTGTCGCAAAAATTCCAAGAAATCTAATTTTGGTCTGTATGCTGGAACGGGGATAATAGAGCCCTGAGAGTAAACTCAAAAAATGTGGCTTCGATTCCCAGCGCAGCAGTCCTAAGTTATTTTCCGTTGTTTACCACTTCTATTCAGATCAAATACCAGACCACGGCTGCGACCTTTCCAATCCTAAAACTAACTAACAGTACAAACAATTCGTAAACACAGGTTGTCATGCATGTCTTTCCTTACTCACCCACAGTCTGAATTGTAGCTACGTGACTTGTTTTCATTGGACACATACCGGGTGAGTTAGCCGTGGTCGTTGCGGCATGGCTGCAGGCAGTCGCTCACACCCGGGATGCGAGGAGGTTTGAATCCCCCCGCCAGCAACCTTGAAGATGGTCTTCTGTGGTTTCCGATCTTCCTTCCAGGCAACTATAGGCCACAGCCGCTACCTTCCAACTCCTCGTCCCTACATTCACACATTCCTCCACAGACAACACTCCACACGCGACGGTACTTGTAGCTCACCACATGGGTGTCCACATAGAAGCAGCTACAAACTCTGGCGAGCCGAACATGTCCTCAGACACTCCCGGCTCTAAAAGCCATACGCTTAAATAAAATAAAAAATTGGACACATGACCGTAGGCTAATATTCGTGCTGGCGGCAAGAATCGTTAAGCAAATATTTTGAGCGTTGGATGATGACCTAAAAAATTTGACAGTGAGAAACCTTTATTGTTGAACATCGTGGTTCAGTTGGTTAACGTCCCTGCTCGGAATGCAGGAGATTCGAGATTGAGATCCAGTGGTGGTATTATTTTCAAATTTGAAGTTCGACATACTTAAGAAAAGCTACACTACATCATTTGGACGAATTATATATATAAATTGTAATTATATTTTAGTAAAACAGACATTTTGATCGCATTATATTCCGAACGTTAGACGTCTTCACAGTAAGTTATTAACATTCCATGTAAAAATTGGGCATTTCAGAACAAGAATATTGAATTATGTTTCACTCATTGAGAATCTCGGTAGGTAAACCCGAGAAGGGTTTATTATACGAATATTGTAAATGTTTCTAAATAATAATACTTCTAAATAAACAATAATGGAATATTGCCAATTGGCCTTAAGCGTGTTTTAAGAATGTTCCTTTCCTAGTTCTATTGAGTGTTTCTACTTTTTTGTCTCAATAATCCTTATGTTGCAAATTTACATTGATTTCGCAAATTATTTTTGAATGCTTTTTTCGTTTTTATTTAAATTGTTTTCGGAGTTTAGAGCTATATTCAAATTATTACTTTTTAAACCATTATTCCATTTTATTTGTGTTCTTTTTATTCCATCTCTAGGTGGAGGAAGATATTTATATTTATACTTCAAAAAATAACAAATTACATGGTTGTGAAAGTACAAACAGTTACAATTCAGACAAGGAATACCATTCCTATTTCAAAGAGCTTTCCAACCCGAATGATAAGGCGAGATATATCTACAAATCATCGGTATCTGAGAACTCGTAGTGGCCATCTAATGACGCAGTGGCTAGCATTCTTGACTATCATTGCAAAAATCTGGTTTCGATTCCCGGCTTTTCCAAATGAAGTATGTCTGGTCTGACGGCTGGCTGGAACGGACCTCACTCAGCCTCGTGAGGCAAAACTGAGAAGAGGTGGGCTCGATTCCCACCTTAGCCATCCTGGAAGTGATTTTCCGTGGTTTCCGACTTGTACTCCAGGCAAATGTTTGAATAGTTCTATACTTAAAGCAACGGCCTCCTCCTTGCCAGTCTTACCTGTATTACAAAAATACATGAGTACAGACACTACAATAACATAGGTATCAGACAAATGTTACACCTACCCCAGTACACGGGGCTAAACAACTACGATGTCCAAGCTCCTGAAATGAAACAACAACAACAACAGCAACAAAGGTACGAATATTTATCCTGTGCCTGGCCTGATTTTCAGTTCTAAAAAAAAATATGAGAAAATGAATTAAATCACATGTTCACCAGGTTACTTACGATAGTGTTCAATAGGGAAATCACGTAGTAGCAACCACTCTCCGGACTAGTACATACAGCAGAATGAGGCTTTTGTAACTGTAATATTATTTCACGTACTAAATTGGATTAAATTCATGATGTGGAGGATCCTGTGTCGAAATTAACATTAATTTAGAGGCAGTAGACAAGCGAGGTCAGTTATATTTCATTCACATTTAAAATCGTTTACACACATTTGTTGAACTAGGGTATGTTTAGAGAGTCCTCGACAAAATTGGTATTGCTCTATTTAGGGGATTTGGATATATTGGTCATCAGACCCGTGTACGTACGAGTTTCTGATAACCTCTGTTATTAAGATGCTTGTAAAAGTAAATATTATTTTCTTTCTTAAGGTATACATTTTATGTAAGTGCTTCAGGACTTAAAATAAGGTACCATTCCAGCATTTGCTTTGCATTAGGATGGGGAAGAATTGGGGAAAAACACATTTTAGGATTACCTTTGATCTCCGAATGCCAGTCAGCTACCCAGTTGAGTCGTGGAATGTACCTTAAAGCACTCGGCTATACTACTGTGTAATCTACGATGTTCTTCAGAACCTGTACTGTAGGCACTTCATCAAAGTGAAAAGCCCAAAGAAGTATTTAGCCCTGAAGGACAATATTGCCTGTCCCGTGTTGTACGGGCAATGTGCTTACTATTCATCCGGGAGGGCGTGTTCTATTCCCGCCTCTAAAATCTAGACTGGCGGCAAGAACAAAGTGCAAGCGATCAACTGGCAAATATAAGAAGTACCGTAGTTGACTTTAAAAAAATGTGTGAATGTAAGGTAGTGACTGTGGCCTATTAATAGTTAGGGACCAACCCCGGAATTCACCAGGAAGGAAGATGGGAAACCAAAGAAGACCATCTTCAAGGTTGCTGGCGGGGGGATTCAAACCTCCTCGCCTCCCGGATGTCAGTGACTGCTTGCAGCCACGCCGTAACGACCACGGCTAACTCACCCAGTCGTAGTTATAATATAGCTGAGCTTCATGTCAGCTGACCATCCGTAGGTGATGGGTCGCCAGAGTTGTTCTTGGATACGCGCGTTCCTCTGTGGGTCAGTTGTGTGTAGGCTTTCTTTTAAGATCATGAGTTAAATTACCAGCAGTGTATGCTAAACATCAAAGTAGAAATTAAAGCGTTAACGGTTGTAGGATCAAGTTCTAACGCATTCAATTAGCATTTAAAGGATTTTTAACGGGGGACATACAAATTAAACAGCCAAGAAAGTAACTTTTAATTTGGTACACAGAAAAAACTTTTAAATTTTCAAAATTCTTATCATAAGAAATCATTATCTAAATTTCTTAAATTGCCCTCGACTTGAGCTGTTCTTTGTAGATATCTTTATATCGCCCACGTTTATACGTATGTTGTAAATTTGCTTTCTTTAAAGTGCATATTTAACGGAATTACACTAAGATCAGTAAGACATCATTCAGCATTTTTATAAAACTTTTAACGAAAAATGCCCAGAATGAAACTAAAATGACAGGTGACGGGAGGTTTAACAGGCCCTTAAAATAATTAATGTTCAACATTTCGTATAAACATGGGAGGTACGAGGAAGCCTCGAAAGGCATCTCGAAGCTAAGATCAATTTGCAGAATTGTACGAAAATAGTAAGTTGTGATTAGAATTTTTAGCCTATTTTCAATTTTGAAAAAATAGGCTTATGAGATCACCTTTTGTCCGTGTGTGTGTGTGTGTGTGCGTGTGTGTGTGTGTGTGAGGTGTGTGTGTGTGTGTCCCCTAATAAAATTTAAACGGCTGGAGCGATTTCAATGACACTCGGTAAGTTCATAGCACTATTCCGGGCGACCCCGACCGTGCCCTTCAAATTTTGTTACGTCTCACCAATCCAACATGGCGGCTATGCGAAATATTTCACCAATATTCAATATCTCCGAAACTATTCCCGATATCACCCTGGATTTTTAGCCTACTTTTCACATTTTGCAAAAATGAGGAAAAAGTAGTCTTATGAGATCGGGCAAATGTGTGTCTGTCTGTCTGTCTGTCTGTCTGTCTGTCCGTCTGTCTGTCTGTCTGTCTGTCTGTCTGTCTGTCCTTCTGTCTGTCTGTCTGGCTGTGTGTGTGTCCCCCCCTATCAACTCCTAAACGGCTGGAGCAATCAAAACAAAATTTGGTAGGAGTAAAGGTCTATACCCGAATATCTCACGGCCATATTAGAAAATGATGTCAGTGCTACCAACTGCTAAAAAATCGGAATTGAAATTTGAGCTCCATGTTGGATATCTTGGAAGGTATGAATGGGAGCTATTTCAAAATTGGCATACGTATAGATAATAATATTGCAGTTTAATTTCCAGGAGGCCATACATCGCTGTCTTGCCAAAATGATTATAAGCCTGCTGATTGGTCCAATTTTTAAATGCACATAACTTCTACACTATCAATTGGAATTCAACCAAATTTCGTATGTTGTATGCATACATAACCAGATATGACTGAGCGTATTCCTAAGACCCACCAGGGCTGCCAACTGTTAATAAATGCTCCTAATTTATTTGATCCAAATACCAATATATCAGAAAGTATGTAAGCCAATAGCTCTAAACTTTGCACACGTATAGTACCTGGCATTCTAGATGCATTTGGACTAACTAATATACGTCAGTGCTGCCAACATGATTCTAAGCCCGCTGATAGTCCCAAATTTAAAATGCATGTAACTTCTATACTAACTAATGGATTTCATTCAAAATTGGCACAACAATAGATCATATTATTTCAGATTATTTCTGACCAATACATGCATGACATTGTTGCCAACATGATTTTACGCACGCTGTTAGATCCAATGTTTAACTGCATGTAACGTCCATGCTATTCATTGGACTTCAACCAAATTTTGTATTCTGTACCTTAAGAGATGGAACTAAGAATATATTCAGTCATCAGGGCTGCCAACTGTAGTGCTCTATTAGTCTACATTATGCAAGATATACAGTATTTCGAAATAATTAGAAATTTCGATATTAGCAACTTAATTTCTTCATTATTCTAGATAGGTTCATATACTGTAGAATAATCATTGGCATGAAAAGTAGGCTCTTTAGTTCGTCACGGAACTTCTTGTTTACGGTGATAAAGGAAACTACTAGAAGTTCACCTATGTGACTTTTGAAAAACTGGTAACTACAGAACCAACATGGTAGCCACGCGAATTTGCGACTTTTAAATAGCCGTTTCTCGCGATTTAACGAACCAAACGCAATAAAACTCGGTACAGTATATGTTTATACACATTGTAATGCACCGACATTTAACTTCGTTCAATTGTTTACATAACCACGAGATGGCGGGTGTGCCAAATATTTCACCGGCATTCTATATCTCTGAAACTATTAGCGGTATCACCCTGAAATTTTGTACGAAGATGAACGGCACTACTGGAAATTCATCTGTAAGATTTTCAAAAACTGGTTAATTACAAAACGAACATGACGGCAAAGCGAATTTGAAATCTTTAAATAGATCTTTCTCGAGAATTAAAGTTCCAAACGCAATGAAATCTGGCACAGGAAATGTTTATACACATTGCAATGCACTGGTGTCTAATTTAGTGCAATTGTTTACATAACCTCAAGATGGCGGCTGTGCGAATTTTAAAATTAAGTTTTTATTTCTTGTGTTGTCGTCATGCGATCGAAGTGAAAGTTTGAATAATAAACCTATGCAATAATTTTCCTTTAATGGTACATGACTCTATGGCCTATACCTTTAGCAATCCAACATGGCGACCATCCGAAATATTTAGATGGCTCTGAATATCTACGAATCTATTATAGCAATCAAATTGAATTTTTTAATGTTCATAGGGGCTATGAACTTAAGTTCTCCTATAGGACTTTAAATAACCTGGTGATCACAAATCCAACATGGTGGTGACGCGAAGTATAAATATTCACATGGACGTTTCTCGCAATTTAACCATCCGAGTGCAGTGAAACTTGGTACAGTAAATCCTTATACGAATGTTAATCCACTGGCATCTAATTTATTTCATTTGTTTCCATTACCACAAGATGGCAGCTGCGCGAAATTTTAAAATCTCCTTGTTACTGCTTGTGTCCTAATCATGCGATTGAAGTTTGAATGCTACATGTACACAATAATCTTCATGTAACAGTACATAACTCTAGGACCTACATATATAAAATCCAACATGGCGACCATCCGAAATATTTAGTCGGTTCTCAATATCTACGAATCTATTACAGCAATCAAACTGAAATTTTGTATGTTGATAGTGACAACATAAGTAGGATATATGAAAATAGGCTGTATAGTTCTTCACTGAACTACTTGTTTAATGTTGAAGTTTGTTTCAGGTAATTAATTTCTGTGTTTCCTTGTGAATGTGTCTTAATACTTGTACAAGATGTGAGGACAATTTAGTAGCTGTATGACTTTGAGACAGAGTCCCAGTCACGAAAACCAAGATTAATGGCCGAGGGGACCCGACGCGCTGACCATGCGTCACCACAATATCTGCAGGCCAAATGGCTGGGCAATGGTCGCTTTGTAGGCCTAGGCCCTTCATGGGCTGTAGTGCCAGGGTTTATATTCTTAAAGATCATAATAGTAGTTAGTTTTTTTCATTCTTCAAGCAGTATCTCCCACTTAAAAGCGAGTGTTCCGTGACAGCAGATACAATGGCTCATAAACATTTTCCGTCAGTGAAAATAGTCTGACACCTGAAACAAGAGTTCAAACTATCCCTTTTAAATGTACCAGTCCAATATTATTTATTTATTTATTCAATTATTTATTTATCATGTAGTTACGTACTAATTTATGGAGTATGTGCCATGTGACTGAGTAACCATTCATTTTGTACGATACAAAAAATATCTCGAGGTGGATTGTCTTTTCTGAAGAATTGCCGAGCCACGGCTACCTTGTATTGTCGTTTGAGTCTTCAGTCTTTTGACTGGTTTGATGCAACCCTCCATGGCTCCCTGTCCTGAGCAAATCGTTTAATCTCTACATAGCTACCACATCCTACATCTGAGGCAATCTGTTTAACATATTCTAACCTTGGTCTACCCCTACAGTACTTGTCCTCGACCCTTCCTTCCATAACTAAGCTTGCTATTCCTGGGTGTCTTAGTATGTGTCCTACCAACCAATCTCTTCTCTTCATTATCAGTCGCCATAAATATCTCTCCTCTCCTAGTCGTCTTAATACCTCGCCGTTTGTAACCCTATCTACCCATCTGATCTTCATCATTCTCCAGTAACACCACATTTCAAACGATTCAATGCTCCTCTTTTCTACTGCACCAATAGTCCAAGTTTCACTTCCATAGAGTGCCACGCTCCAGATAAAGGCTTTCAAATATGACTTCCTAATACCTAATAGTACATTATGCAACGAGCCTATAATGGCAATAATTAAGACACGAGTATGTTTATAAAACGAGCGTAAACGAGTTTTATAATTTGCATACGATTGTCTTAATTACCGTCATAGGCGAGTTGCATACGACTGTTTATGTTCGACGATAATGATTATAACTGTATTATATGTTTTAACATAAATATTTATAAATATCTGTGGGATTCAGTTAGTGAACAGGGCGCGCTGGCTTTGCTGACTGAACAGAGCACATGCTTGGGTCAAGGCTCTTCGAAAGCAGAGACCTTTCACTTTGCTTGCCAACACAGAACACCAATTGTTTACAGCGGATTTTGAGTGCCTGCGCGAAGGTATCCTTACCTAATTGGTCACACAACTGTCTCTTGAGCTCTGATTGGTGGGAGAAACTGTTTCATAATGAAAAATAGTGTTATAATGAGCCTCATTATGATACAGTTTTCTGACATATAATGTTTACATTTCGACATCGTCGAACATAAATCTATATTCGATGACAACAGATTCCTTTTTTGTAGAAATGATTTCCATGCCTGAGCCAACCTACTTTTTATATCCTCTTTGCTTCGTCCATCACTGGTTATTTTGCTTTCTAAGTATTATTACGAGCAGGAATAGGCTCCATAAGTTGGCAATCCGCACTGTGCTCCTATCTGGTGAAAAATACTCGTACTTGGAATTATAGACTACGTTATTTCATGTTGTTTGAGTAATTAGGAGATAAAATCTCTGCCAGCTAGATGAAGACATTATAAACATAATTAATTTAATTAGAAGAAGAAAGGCCCGTAAAATTGGTGTAAATTACTCAAACCTAAGGATGTGGGCAGTAGTAATAGCCGCTGTGACACGAACGTACCATCATGACACGTAACATGTCAGAGAGAGATGATTTAATACCTCTCCATAAAGTGACAGTTGCACAACTCCATCGACGTGCCGTAAGGCTGGTAGCTGAGGAATGTTAACCAACTACTCATTCGTGAAGTTTGTAGAAATCGTCGTATCTCTGGTCGTGACTACAACGAAGAGTTAAACTCTAACTAACTTTTTTTTAATCACAAATAATTATGAGTTGTCCGAAAGTTTGTTGTTGGTGTTTTTTCATTTGAGGGGCTTCTACATCGTGGTAAATTGGCCCCGTGTACTTGGGTATGTGTGTCTGTGCATGATTTTGCCTGATAACCTCTGTTTTGAGGTAGCCGTACTTGCGTTTGTATTTGTAATTCAGGTGAAGGATTAGGAAGGAGGAGGAACCATCCCGGCATTTGCCTGAAGTAGACGTGGGAAACCATGGAAAACCACTTCCAGGTTGGCTGAGGTGGGAAATGAACCTACTTCTTCCATTTTTTGCTTCACAAGGTTGATGAGTGTACCAGTTCCAGCCTTTAGATCAGAATTGCAGTATATTTCTTGGCAGAGCCGTGAATCTAACCTGGACCTTCTGGGTGACATTCATAATAATAATAATAATAATAATATTTCGGAAGGCAAATTTAGCTCATCCTATAAATGAAGGCGACTCGTGAAGACTGCGGGCACGACATGGATGTACAGTAATGTGAAGTCTCTGAACAATGTATACACAATTATCTCAGTACAGATGGTTCCTTGCTAAGGCCGAACTAGGCTGTAACAGAAAATGTAGCTGGTATTTGCCGTGATAATGTTGTCAAACAATAAACGAAAATAATAATAAAAATATTGTTTGCTTTACGTCCCTTTTAACTACTGCGGCTTTTAGTGACGCCGGGGTGTCGGAGGTTTGCCCTGCAGGGGATCTTTAACGTGCCAATAAATCTACTGACACGGCTCCCTCGCATTTGCGCACCCTCAAATGCCAGCTGACTGCATCAGGATTGGATCCTGAAACCTTGGGATCAACAGGCGAGAACGTTAACGCTGAGCCACCCAGCCAGCAGGGTGACAGTCAAGAATACTAACCGCTATACGTGTCCGATAGCGTTAGCTACCCTCGCGAAGGCGTTGTGTTAGGCTATGAGGCCAAGCTAGATGTGAACTCAGTTGACGAGAGGGTTAGAAATTCCACCGTCGGCCATCCTTGGAATGCTTTTCCGTAGTTTCCTATTTTCAACTCTTGGAAAATTCCGGATCGGTTCCTTCTAACAGGCTTCTGCCACTTTCTTCAAACTTTTTCCCCCGTTTCATTCTTCTTTGTTCTTCTCATTTCTCGTTAACTCACCTTATTAGGTAGGCCTAAGCATAAGGAAAGGTATCCGACCGTAAAGCTACACGACACATAGATATTCCGCACATCTTATAATCGCATAATCATATAATGGGAATAATAGGGATAGACCATAACATCATGCATGCCTTGCAACGTAATGGTTGGCATAATTTTAACTGCCACCTTGGAGACCCTGGTTCCAATCCCAGCTCTGCCAAGACATTGTTGATGTCAATTCATTTGATGGGCTTGGGTCATTCTGTTCATCAGCCCCATGTAGTTGGATATGTGTTAAACCTGTATGATAACCGGTGTTACTGCGATGACTGTAGTAATGTATGGAACTGTGTTAGGGACAGGAATAACTTAGGTGCCACGCAATTTGAAGTAAGGTACTATCCCAACTTTGCCTGGAGGGAATGTGGAAAAATACGGGGGAAAACCACGCTCAGGATAGCCACTGTCAAAGCCGGGATTTGAATCCTTGTTATCAGGACTTGCTCAAGCTGCCCTCGTGGCCGTGGTACATGATTTAACGAATACGACTACGATGCGGGGGAGGGATCAACCAAGAAATAATTCTGTTGGTGTTTCATTTAGGATCTTGTGACGTCGTGGTCATGCATGAGCCACATGTGCTCGGGAGTTAAAGGAGGGTTTTATATAACTTATGCCCTCGTGATGCTGCAGAAGTGTGTGTGTTTGTAATTGTGACAAGGATTTGGATGGAGGCAGCATTTGCCTTAAGCAGATGTGGTGAAATTACGGATAACCACTTCTAGGATGGTTCAGGTGGAATCGAACCCCTCTTCTCAATTTTGATTGTTGAGGTGATTCGTCAAGACTTCTAGCTGAGCAACTGTCCGCTGTCATAGACTAGAGCAAAATATGGCATTTATATCATTTGTATCCCCTCCGTGGATTTCGTTTTGACGTTATGATCTGGAAGTTGTTATATGTCCCAATGAAATCCTTTGATGCCAAGCTTGAAGATTATGACCTCCAGACACCAAGTATTCCTGATAGCCTCAAAGATCTACGTTTTAACTCTGTCAACCCAAGGA
The DNA here is from genome assembly GCA_946902985.2 of Meconema thalassinum. Taxonomy (NCBI): domain Eukaryota; kingdom Metazoa; phylum Arthropoda; class Insecta; order Orthoptera; family Tettigoniidae; genus Meconema; species Meconema thalassinum. Next base: position 1,910,037,171 of record OX336388.2, on the reverse strand, counting down.
AAGAGAAAATGGAAAAGAGTAACGAAGCAACCAGCATGAGTGTAAGTATAACTCGTCGTTGTGGGAAGTAAATTCCTGGGACTCATCAGCCGATGAGATTAGTACTGGAAACATGGTATAGGCTACTGTACTCGTAATCAAATGCACCCATATAGATTGCCCATTGAATGCCATAACCCGTAGTAAGGGCTGGCTACTTGGCGCAGCGGTAACGTTCTAAGGTTTCGTGCCCAAGGTTGCGTGATCGAATACTAACGCAGTCAGTTGGTGTTTGAGGGTATTTCAATATCGAAATGCTGATTCGATAAAGATAACCTTCAGGACATAATTGAACCACCCTGGCATCTCCATAAGACGCGGTAATTGAAAACAACGTAAAACCCTCAACATTCTTCTTCTTCTTTCTTCGACTTCTAGACCACGTGAAATAACTTCCTCGAAATTTTGACACCTGTCTTGATCTTAGTTTTTTTTTCTATTATTCTTCATACAATCACTTATTTCATCTGTCCGAACAGTTGAGCGTTATTTGTGTTATTCCGGGAAACTCACGAATTTTCTAATCTTGTTTCGAAATGTAAACCTGTCTAGAATTCCTTCTTTTGCAACATTCATTTGTGTTGAAACCTTTTTGTCTTGGAATATTGTTATTACTATTTTTTATTTTTTATCAAGAGGTATGAAGGCAAATCTACTGAAATTACCCTTAAAATCAGTTCTGGAATATGGCCCATGACGAATAAAATCTTCGAAGCTTTAATCCTAACAGAAAATATTACCACTACTACGATTCCCCCCCCCCCCCGCCCTCCCTTACCCACTCTCCGTTTTCCAAACCTAAGCCTCCTGAGCGTGCAGCACATTTCATATTACCCATGATTCTCCAAACTGAATGGACAACAATTCAAAGTTCTCCGTTGTTCTGGATTTTTTCCCCGAGTGTTTCTGCAAGTCCCCTCGTATCTTTCCCTTGCGTGACATAGCTAACTAGCTCTGTACGATTCACCTCTACACCATCCATAATCCTGTGAAATGTATGATATTGTTATAAAAAATAAATGAAATTATTCTAGAGCTTGGTGGAACAATGCGAGTATAAAAAAATCCTCCCCTGTTCGCGTGGCGTGAGGGGCTACAATGACATTCCGCATACAATGGAGAAAATGCGCACTGAATTTGAAGAACTCACAATTACAGATGTCACCCTCCCCCACCTCTCTCTCTCTCAATCTAGCTAATTAGCGATATCTCAACATCTCCTACCCACACATAAACACAATAGCCACAAAAAAAAACATCGCTACAACACGTAATACCTGAATTATAATCATGGGAATATTAACAAATGCCATTTTAATTGGAATTTTCAGTGTGGTGCTAAAGAGCATCGCAATTTATGATTCATTAATAAAAAATAAAAAATACAAACATTACTAACAGTTGGGAAAGCAAATTATGATTCGACCATAACAAAACTATATGCGATTATCTTTTTTAAACGAGCGTGGAGTGGAAATTTAAGCCCGAGTTGTTGGCTTTAAAACCTTGCATCTGCTTTAATAGCGCGTGGTGTATGGAAATAATCAAAACACAATGGACTGGACATCTATAGGAAATTGGTGTCCAATATACCAAACCAGCCCTTGGGCAATCAACTGTTACGTTCTTAAAGTAAGTTCAGCGTGTTGAAAGCAAGGCTGAGGGAGTTTGTGGTAACAGGATAGCTCTTAGAGTCTCCTTTAATGCGGTGCTTGAGATATAATCTCTCAGGGCTGTCTTTAAAGGTTTAGCCACCTACTTACAGCAACAATCCTCAAAGTCGTCCTTCAGTGTGCTTGGAACCAGCAGAGTGAGTAATAATAATAATCAGCTGGGTAGTTGAGTGCGTTAACGTGGAAGGCCTTAGAGTAGGCTATATCATGAATTGAGTACCGACATTGGTCGAACCCCATCATCGATCACCTTCAAAATGTTTTTTCGTGGTTTCCCTTTTCTTTTAATATCAGACAAATACCCTCGTAAAGCAGGTTAGTTTTACCTTACTGATGAGTGATGACAGATCGTTGCGATAATAATCCTACTCTGTACGACAGGAACCGCAGGTTCGGACATTTGAATCACGCACTCGGTCAAGCGACTGGTAGTGCGTAGCTGCCATCCGTGGGATTTCACGTATAAGACCAAATTCCGGCTAGCCAATGTTAGCAACGATGTTTCTCGAGAGTCTTGTGAATCGAAAGGCTTTGTAGGGACAGCTTCAAACAATGTGACTTTACTAAGGGCGTCTCGTGAGTGGTGGTGTATTCTTTGGAATACACGGTCAGTCGGAGTTAGCACTTGCTGCTCTTCGCTTTAATTTTCCTTAATTCCTTCTTTCCATTTTTCGCAGACACCAACAGTGATTCCTTCCGTTCTATTTTCTCCGTGCACTTGCTTATGTTTTTAGCCTATTTTCAATTTTGAAAAAATAGGCTTATGAGATCACCTTTTGTCCGTGTGTGTGTGTGCGCGCGTGTGTGTGTGTGTGTCCCCTAATAACATTTGAATGGATGGAGCGATTTCAATGAAACTCGGTAAGTTCATAGCACTATTCCGGACGACCCCGACCGTGCCCTTCAAATTTTGTTACGTCTCACCAATCCAACATGGCGGCTGTGCGAAATATTTCATCAGCATTCAATATCTCGGAAACCATTCCCGATATCACCCTGGAAATTTTTATGGTGATAAAGGGAACTACTAGAAGTTAACCTATGTGACATTTGAAAAACTGGTAAGCACAAAACCAACATGGCGGCCACGCGAATTTGCGAATTTAAATATACATTTCTCGCGATTTATCCAACCAAACGCAATAAAGCTTGGTACAGTATATGTTTATACACATTCTAATGCACCGACATCTAATTTCGTTCAATTGTTTACATAACCACAAGATGGCGGATGTGCGAAATATTTCACTGGCATTCTATATCTTTGGAACTATTAGCGGTATCACCCTCAAATTCTGTACGGTGATAAAGGGTACTACTGGAAGTTCATCTATAAGACTTTCGAAAACCGGTTAACTACAAAACGAACATGGCGGCCAAGCGAATTTGAACATTTTAAATAGACCTTTCTCGCAATTTAATGTTCCAAACGCAATGAAATCTGGTGCAGGGAATGTTTATACACATTGTAATGCACTGGCATCTAATTTAGTTCAATTGTTTACATAACCTCAAGATGGCGGCTTTGCGAATTTTAAAATTAAGTTTTTATTTCTTGTGTCCTTATCATGCGATCGAAGTGAAAGTGTGAATAATGAACCTACGCAATAGTTTTCCTTTAATGGTACATGACTATATGGCCTATACATTTAACAATCCAAAATGGCGACCATCCGAAATATTTAGACGGCTCTGAATATCTACGAATCTATTATGGCAATCAAACTGAATTTTTTATGCTCATCGGGGCTAAGTTCACCTATAGGACTTTAAATAACCTGGTGATCACAAATCCAACATGGCGGCGACGCGAAGTATAACTATTCACATGGACGATTCTCGCAATTTAACCATCCGAGTGCAGTGAAACTTGGTACAGTAAATCCCTATACGATTGTTAATCCACTGGCATCTATTTTTTTCAATTGTTTCCATAACCACAAGATGACAGCTGTGTGAAATTTTAAGAACCTCCTTGTTACTTCTTGTGTCCTAATGATGCGATTGAAGTTTGAATGCTACACGTACACAATAATCTTCATGTAACAGTACATAACCCAAGGACCTACATATATAAAATCCAACATGGCAACCATCCGAAATATTTAGTCGGTTCTCAATATTTATGAATCTATTACAGCAATCAAACAGAAATTTTGTATCTAGATAGAGGCAATTAACATAAGAATGATATATGAAAATAGGCTGTATAGTTCTTCACGGAACTACTTGTTTATAAGTCTGTTCTAGATATATATCTTCCATGGACAACCTAGCGGCATCTAGCGGCTAACTGTCTAAGTTCATCAATCCATTGGAACTCAAAAGAACTCCCTCTTCAATCCACGAGGCATCGTCGTTGTCGCCAGCTAACATCTCCATGAACACCGCTTCATGAAGAAAATTCACATCTATGAAAAATATTTTATTTTTATTATGTTGGTTTTTATAATGTACACTTTCTTGTCTAATAACCCCACTTCCTTTGCTTTCCCTTCTCCTTCCCCTCGTTTACCTTCCTCTGCCATGTGCGTGTTCGCTCGTCCTCACTTTAGCTTCAGTCGTCAAACTTACAGTTGGGGCCCTCTCACGGGCTTGTCTCCTGTCCTCGAGAGACATTTTAAACTAGACGCCATGTCAATTTTTAACTCAACCGTCACCAGGAACCATCGTCTGCCCTACAAGAAAATCAAGTTAAGTAAAAAACTTCAATATATTTAAACATGTTTTAATGGTTTTAATACAATTTTATAGGCAGTGTGGAATTGCTAACAATTATGCAATAGTCGCCTTCGAGGGATTTTTCTTGTCATGCTTTAGCTATCTAAGCTGGCTTTAAACCATGGAAATCTGTACTTCTTGTACTACATAACTGAGAATACTTTCTCAATACGAGGGTTTAATTCAAATTACCCACTGTCTATAAAACTTAACTTCTTTCCTCCGAGGGATTTCTGTTACCCCATTTAACAGTTATCACAACTCTAGAACTTTCTATGGCAACCAATCTTTTAACTATTCAAGCAATTCAGTATTTTCCACTTGATTATGGGAATACTTTTCCTCACTGAGGAATTTACTTTACCTAAACTGCTGGTCAACACCTAATTTGCTTTCCACCGTGGGAACTTTTCCGCATTATTCCACTGCAACCTATAAACTCTCCTACGCAATAAACTGATTTACGTTCAAATTCTACTAAGTGTTCTTCATAACCGCAATAACTTTCTCCTGTTTTACGAACTCACATACCATGCAATAGTGAAGTTTTTCATCTTGTCAACAAACTATCAGTGCTTCTAATTTGCGTGTGCTACATATCTTCCGCGCCGCATTTGGTTGTGAAAATAAATTTGGCCAGGACGTTTTTCTAAACCTCCTATTTTCCTTCTCCCAAATACCTTTACTAACATAACTTAAATTAAAATGTTCTTCTATCTAAAATACTATGAGGCCTCGCTTGCGAGCAAGCGCCCTCCCAAATTTGTTGCACTTATAATATTGTAATTACTGTTTCAAATATGGTAATTTCCGCTTTCCATTTACTATTTTCTTTTTCTTTCTCCTGTAACTATCAGGATTTAATCTATTTGTCTTTAGCTTGCTGGCTTGCCAAAAGTGCAGTCAAATAGCGCTTGTAACTTACCTAATTTGTAAAAGTTATAATTACTGTACAATTTATTGCTTTTAAAAGCTTTAAATTTCGCAATTTTAAGCACGGTTTAAAAACCTTTGTAAAGGTTTAGTGCTCGTAACAAGTTCGAAACTTGTACACTATTGTTCATAGTAAACTTTTACCTTATTGCGTCTGAGACCTTTAGATTTGTAAAACTAACCAAAGAAAAGATTCTTCTAACTTTAAAAGATAAGATTTTGAATCTACCAAGTGTTAAGTTTCCAAAGTTTATATTTATTGTTTAAATAAATTAGTTGTTTTCCTTTGTTCTTTATCTTTACCGTTAGAATTACGAGTAGGCAGGACCTTCACTTCCCTGATTCTTCCTTTAAGCTTAAACTCTTTTTTCGAATCTCTAAAACAACAAATTTCATACTACTTGCTGCATTTAACTTAAAACTGCAAATAACAACATTTTTAAAGTTCCTCTTAGCTGTCATAGTTAATTCAAGCAAGTCATTAAGGCAAAGCTCTGCAAGCTTCCTACTTGTTGAGATTTTTTCTCTTACTTATGGTTTGTTTCCAAAAATTTCAGTTTTGTTTGAGTTAGGTTTGAGGTTCTTCCTCTTTTATAAGCTTTTAATCGGCGTCTTGCTGGGTAACAGCTTAGTTTTCCTTAAGTGCAACAATTGGTATTCTTCTAAAAATTGTCAAGAAAACAAGTAAGATTATTACAAAAAGCATTATAACTGCTTTATCGCTTCCCTCTCTGGGAGCATTCGATCGTTTGCCGGAGATCCAACAGTTCCCAGAACTAAAAAATATCACGGCGAATTCAAATTATGTCAGCTTTTCAAAACATTCGGTTAAATCTAACTCCTTTGAAAGGAGAAACAGTAAATCTGTATCCCTTAACACACTTTGTCTTGCCAGACTACGACCCGTCCCCATAGTACGGGAATACCTGCTTGGGGGGGAAGGAACGCTTGCCGCTTGCTCGCAAATAGCCCAAGCTCCAGCTGCATTTCCCGTTAGCTGTGGTCAGGTCCCTACCCACTTTAGGTGTCTCACGGGCATTGTGCAGTGGAACCTTTCACTGAAGACTTATTTCAGTTTGGTTTTATGCTTTTGTATTCGACTCCCGTCCTATCTCCCCATACTTGTTCTCCACACCGAAACCCACTTCTCTCTTTTTTTTTTTTTTTCATTATCATCATCCCTTAGGTAGAGTTAATCCTCAGCTAAAACCTACCAAGTGGGGCGCGTCGTACAGGTCTTTTCGCAGTAACTTTTATTAGGCCACGGTTGCTTCCTTCCAAGCCTTTGCTAAATTACATTTCATTTCCCAGTATCCCGTCTGATGAGATTGGCGTGAGGACGGTAATCCAGCCGTAAAATCATTCGCAGCCTATTCATAACACTTCATTGAAACGAAAATGCTAATACTACATAGTATAGTCCGAACCATATATAATCAACTACCTGGAGTAAATATTTTGAGGAGATCTACTTAACAGTTTAGATGCTCCCTCCTCCACTTCATGGCATAGTGACTAGTATTTGTGTCTGTTACCGCGGAGGTCCGGGTTAGACTCCCGGCTCTGCTAAAATATGTAATTCTGATTTGAGCTCTCGAACGGGATTTACTCAACCTCGTGATGCCAAAAAAAAAAAATTACTAAAACTGGTACAATGTCTCGAAAAGTCATTGAGCTACGATGACGTTTGTTGGCATGATACATGATACGTTACACATTAAACTTACATAAAGGCATGTGAAGCGCACATGTCGTGTGCAAAGAAGTGATATAGGATTGTTGAAATAAATGCTGCGGTGCAGCACGGGTGGTTTAGTTATTGTATTTTATAATGTGCGAATTGGAGTGTTGGACATCGTAACTTTACATCCTAATGTCCTCCTTTAATACCATAACCAGAATAATCAGGTACAGAAAGCGACCACAACTAACATGTTAGTCCCTGCATGATTTAATCCGCCAAGTTTATTAAAACAGCAACGGTAAAGAAAATCTCATAACATATCTTTAAGGATGTAGTTTATTTTATCAGCGCATCGCGCTAAGTGCTGAAGCCAAAACATGTTCTTACACCTTCCTCTGAAAGTACCACAGAATAATACATATTGTAAGCTGTAGCTTGTGGACATTAACCTTGCCATATTTCACATTACCCTGTGGCTGCTACTGAATACCCAACAAGCGAGATTGTACGAGCACAAACGAAATTACAGTAACGTTATTTTCTCTTATCAGTGAGGGGTATCTTTTATTGCGGCAATTGTTTAGTTTCCCCCTTGCTGTTCAGTGTCCAGTAAACACTCCCCTTCCCGCCCTGCTTTCAACCAACTTGCGTTGGTTTAAATATTACACCGTAAGTAAATAATGTAACCACGAAATAACATCTCCCATTACAACGCGTAGTGCGTGGGAGAGGGTCTTGGTGGTTGAAAGAGTAACAACCACAGGTCGGTGTTAGAATTTTTAATTATCACGAAAATTGTAGGCGTGTAGTAACCACCGAAGTATTAGAGAGCAACTAGAATCGCTTAATTGCTGTGTACTAAAGTTCATTTGAATTTGAGGGGAACAAGGGCTGATGGTCCAATAGATTAGGTGCTGACTTCTCATAATTGTAACATCCCCATCCTAACAGCAGAATACGACCGAGCCCATTTGCGATACAACCCAGATGAATGTACCGAGACTACAGTATCTAGCATAGGCCTAGAAATAATACGCTGATACAACTGCGGTAACAACTTCTATTAACAATAACACTTACATACATTACATGGACATTTAAGGAACATGGAAAAATACAACATTCTTTGGTACTTGCCTTATATTCTAAACGACAGATCAACATTCACACTAATCCAAGTTTCCAAACAAGTAATGACAACGGCGTATAATCTTTCACCACTTTCCTTCACTTGCATCGACTCGTCTCGTTACTAATATTGCTCAAATCGTCGGTAGTTCCAATATAAAGCTCATTCGTGTTCCAACGCATGTTAATAGGCCTGCATACATTTATCTCTTCCGATAATCCAAGAGCCTTCAAAGCAAACATTATCAATCCAACGTCCACTCACTCTCATAAAATACTCAACTTCTTCACAATATCAATATCAGCTGCTCGATACTGTACGCAACTTAGATGAAGTAATAGTAATAAACATATACTTACGTACGCAGCAGACGTCAGTGGAAACGTAGCTGAAGCTCTTCCCCTATCCCCGAAGAAATATAAAAATAAAATAAAATAGAAGAAATAAAAAACAGGGACATCGCAGTCTTGTTTGGCTTTCACTGGGCCCAAATTTTAAAAGGCAAACCAGAAAGCAATCCCAAAAGGAAGGGGGGAAAGCTAAATAAAATTAAACTACAGTAAAATCCAAAGATGAACAAATTTAAATCAGAGGCCGTGTGGGTCGTATTAACGTCACAAGTACGCTAATAAGACCGACAAACCAAAATATAGCAAAAAACCAGACAAAACTTGAAGAAGGTTATTAAATTAAAATAAGGCGTGACGCAAAAACAGAGATACTTAGGCAAAAATAAAATGTATTAAAATAACAACTACAATGTACAACGACCCATTAAAAGCAAGAAGAGAAATGACCAACAAATTAACCACAAAATTAGTTTACCGCAAGAAAAATACAAATTAGGAAAAAATCTAAAATATACTAAATTAAATTATAATAAAATGAAATAAAATAAGATAAGTTAAGGTAACGTGTTCAAGGCAAGATGAAACGATGACTAAATGTAAGTATGTCGCAATTAGATAAAAAGACAAAACTCAGAAACGACTACACTCAACGAAGTCAAGATACGTTCTAAAATGTAGACAAAGCGTGTCAAAAGGGATGAACAAAATAGGAGGGGGTACAATGGTTCAGAACGGGGTGGAGAGGGGTGAGAGGGAGGGGAGGAATGACGCGGAGGCACATGCAAGATCTAGTGAGTTACGAAAAAAATAGGAATTTAGACAAAATTAAAAATTACATTAAATTATCGGCAAAACCAAAAATATACTTTAAAAATTGAAAGTATGCGTAGGAGATAAGGGCACACAATGACGACAAAAAATATGTGATGCGCAAAATATGGGCATTCACAGACACAAGAATATCACAGGTTAGGTCACCAGCATATAGCAATGGTGAGACCTCCATTTGTGAACTCTTTAAGATAAAGAACAAAGCATTACGGGAAGCAAGAAAAATAATCTCCAATCCCGTTATGTTGTTCTACGATAAGATACACTCTGGATGGCAGACCGAGACTCAATGGTGCCCCCTACAAGGTAGGCAAACCCACCGTCACGCACACCAGAGTAAAACGAAGACAGCCCACATACATAACTTTCAACCCTTAAAGTACAAAAACTACGTTATCAAAATAAATGAAAATAACACTACCATACAAAACAAAAACTCACCAGCAATTACACGCACACAAAGGGCGGAGGGAAAATATCGGGAGGGGGCAAGTACACGCGACCAAAAGAAAATAACACAGAATAAGAGTTTTAAATTGCCGAAATATGAAACTGAACCACAGTAAAGCAATTACTGATTACGACATACAGACACCTCGCCATGGTTTCACCTTGAACGCGGGCACTTTCCCTAGAATATGGGAATACGTCTAGCCTACTTGGCTGCAAGAAAGAAATGCCTCGAAACAAAGCAAATGACGACGCAACACAAAGGTAACTGCGTGGTAAAATTTGATTGGTCACGACCCCTTCCAATATATAAATCACTGGCCAATAAGGGGACAAGATGCAGATATGTCCATATATGGTATTAAGACATCAGAGGGCTATTAATAGCTTCACAGACCAAGGTTTTACGCACCACAAAGGCGTGCATTGATCACATCATATAAAAATGGCACAAAGAAGTAAATCATAGTTCTCATAAAAATGGCTCAATACATATACATGCTTAAACCCATGTCAAGATGTCGTAATTCATATATTTTAATATAATACTTGACTATCCTCGGCAGCAAAACTTTATAAACGTCTAAGCCCTGTCATGGCTTCCTGAGAACTTCTCTTGTTCACTCCTCGGCAGACGGAAGACTACTCTTACCGTTTGCCAACAGAAGAATCATAAAACAAAAACCAACAGCAACAACTCCAATACATCATTTAAGGTTAAGGCTACCAAAACAACTCACCACATATATCAAGTCCAATTTTATCACTCCCGGCTAACATGATTCTTACCCGACAAGTCATATTTAACATCTCTAAGTCAATGCAGATTGTACCACATAATACAGTACAGATATTTACTCTCGGAGACACGAACTGTCACCGTATCTCAGGCCACCTTTATACATAACAGGCCTAGCAGCAAACTCAACTACTGTCTTCTTCCATGGAGATCCAAGTCTAACCAAAATATTACAATATCACGGCACACTTCGTACTTGACATGCAACATAATAGTTAGACAAATGACAACTAACTCGGCGTTCTCTCACAGGACCGGAACATCAGCTGCATTCAGTAGAAAGACAAATATAAGTTCTTACCTTTCGGTGTAGCTCTCTAGCGGGAAAACAGAGAACCGAAGTCATCACACCAGGCAATCAAAATTAAACATATCGAAAGACGTAGCAATCGTAAAATAGTGACGTAATACCGGCACAATAATCACAGCCATATTTCTAAACCAGGTATAGAAATTTATAGAGTGTTCTGAAAAAAAAATCGTGTTACTAAACGCTACTGGACAAAAACTGCCAGTCAGAACCAAACTACAGCGATTTATTGGGGTTAAAATGATTATTATTTCAAGAGATATCTTGACTTCTGCTACCAACGGTCTGGCCGTTCAAGTTAACTTCACAAATTAGAGATTTGGGCAAACGAAAACAACATGGATATCAACTAAGAAAAGACAGTACAAATGACGTTCAGGAATGGTGGAAAGAAAACACCTAAAGATGGACTAACCCTATTTAACAAGACTCTACAAAAAACAAAAGTTTGGTGCTTTTCAGTCGGTCAGCACGAATGTACCCAAATAGAGCTGGGCCATGCCCTAATCCTGAAATAAATTACATGAGATTTTGTTGACCGAGTTAAAAGCACCAAACTTTTGTATACTTAGGCAACACTGAAAAATGGCTTCAAACCTCACAAAGACTCTACATGTATCAGGACATTATAAATATTTGGGAGTTATACTACTGACAACTTCAACATCATTCAGTATAAACACACAGGAGAGAGCAGAAGCAGCCATCAAAGCCTCATATAGTATCCCAAACATTACCAATCAATCGACAAAAACAGCAATGCAACTATTCAAATCGGCAGTGGCGTCGATCATAACATACGGCATAGAAATCTTATGGGAAAAACTCAAGATAGGGGACATAAAAAGAATAGAAAAGGTCAAGACTATGTTCAGGAAAAGAATACTAGGAGTCGGAAAAACAGCGCCATCATGACTGGTGTACGTCCTTATGAGGAAGACGTCAAGCTGCAGAATTGGTTAAGATCCACCGGACCTTATCATGAATTGATCAATATCAGAGACGATAAAAAAAGGAAGAGGACTGGATTTCTGCACCACAACGGCCATGGTGAATGCCATCTAAAACAAAGAGTGCCATAATCAGAGACACGTCACAATAAGACTTGAAATACCTGGGTTTCCTCACAGAATATGCGAGAACAAGTCATTCCATGAACCGACGTATGAATGTCAGTTCGCTATGTGGACACATGTGTGGAAAATACCACATTATAATCTGTGCTAATCGAACAAAATCCATAACAGACTACAGCGAAGACTAAATATATGATTGTTGTTGTGTCTTGCATATTAATGCTCCACTTGAGTGCACTTTTCTTATTAATAATCCGAAGCCGTCGGATTTTAAGAGCGTTAAAAATCCCTCAGTATGCCTTCCTTCGGAGGGGAAGTAAAGCCGGCGGTCCCATGTCATAGATTTATGGCAAGTTAAAGAACCTTCCACTAATTGCACCTGTGTGAAGCTAAATTGGATAGGTTAAGAATGTAAACAACGCTCATAGGTTTCTACGGTCGTTGCCAAGAGCCGACTGCGGTTAAGTTCTGAACTTGGCCTAGTAGTCGTTGACGGTGGCGCTTGGCGGTAAAAGTAGGAACTATTTGAAAAATTCTAAGTTGCAGTACTTAAATTAAAAAACCGATAACACAAACCAATACAGTCATCACAATTAAAACCGGTTATCAGACAGAAACTACACACACCCAAAGTACACGGGTCTTCATAACCACTTTGTCGCAGCCCCTAAACTTAAGAACCAACCAACCTTATTAATAATAACGTCATCATTTTGCCAAAACTCTGTTCGTTTTTTAGCCTACTTTCGATTTTTGCAAAAAATGAAAGTAGACTTATGAGATCAACACAGGGCGAAAAAAGTGTGTCTGTCTGTGTATGTGTATGTGTGTGAGTGAGTCTCTGTGTGTGTGTGTCTGTGTGTGTGTGTGTCTGTGTGTGTGTGTGTCTGTGTGTGTGTGAGTGTGTGTACTCTGAATGTCTGTCCCCCCATATCAATTCAAACACGGTGAATGCGAATTGAACGAAATTTGGTACAAAGGTAGCACTAGCAAAGGACACCTCACTGTCATATTTTATATCGCCGCCATCTTGACTGAAACGTAATGGCGGCCACACGAATGTTCAAAGCTTAAATCAAATTACGATTAACCTGATCATCCGATCTCTACCAAATTTTGCAACTACATACCTTTATGGAGGGAGCATCTTTTGGCCAATCTAATAGGTCATTCGCCTAATAGTTTGCGGATGGCGGCCATCTTTGTGTCAAAATCGATTCCCCCTATTAATTCAAACACGGTGAAACAGAATGGAACGAAATTTGGTACAGAGATAGCACTAGCAAAGGGCATCTCAGTGTCATGATTTATATCGCCGCCATATTGACAGAAACGTAATGGCGGCCACACAAATGTTTAAAGCTTAAATCAAATTACGACTAACATAATCATCTGATCTCTACCAAACTTTGCAACAATATACCTTTATGGAGGGAGCATCCTTTGACCAATCTAATAGGCCATTAGCCTAATAGTTTGCGGATGGCGGCCATCTTTATGTCAAAATTGATTCCCCCTATTAATTCGAACACGGTGGAACCGAATGAACGAATTTTGGTACAGAGGTAGCACTAGCAAAGGGCACCTCAGTGTCATGTTTTATATCGCCGCCATCTTGACGGAAACGTAATGGCGGCCACACAAATGTTCAAAGCTTAAATCAAATTACGATTAGCCTAATCATCCGATCTCTAGCAAATTTAGCAACAACATACCTTTATGGAGGGAGCATCCTTTGATCAAACTAATAGGTCATCAGCCTGATATTTTGCGTATGGCGGCCATCTTTGTGTGAAAATCGATTCCCCTTATCAATTCGAACACGGTGAAACCGAATGGAACGACATTTGGTACAGAGGTAGCACTAGCAAAGGGCACCTCAGTGTCATGTTTTATATCACCGCTATCTTGACGGAAACGTAATCGTGGCCACCCAAATGTCAAAAGCTAAAATGTAATTACGACCAACCTAATAATCTAGTCTCTACCAAATTTTGCAACACCATATCTTTATGTGGGAAACATATTCAGACCAAACTGCAAGAACATCAGCCTAATAGTTTGCAGATGGTGGCCAGGTATGTGTGCAAATCGATTCCCCCTATCAATTCAAACACGGTGAAACCGAATTGAACGAAATTTGGTACAGAGGTAGCACTAGTAAAGGGCACCTCATATTCATGTTTAATATCCCTATAGCACGTTGTATTTCAACAAGCTACTACAACCAACATTCGATCATACTCCTTGAAAAGGACAAAGAGTTATAACAATACCCATGCATTTAGGAGAAAGTAGGCTATATGTTCTTTACTGAACATCTTGTTTTGTAATAAAATGCAACAATTCATAATATGTATATTTTGGAATCCATTCCCTAAATCATATTAGGCTAAGTAATTGGGCTGAGAAATACTCATAAATCTCGAGTAATGTAATTTTCCATGTAGCCTAGCAGTATATTTAAACTGATTGTGTATCTATCAACCTATAAGTGAGTCAGTTAGGTAATAAATTAAATATATAAATAAATACATACCGAAAAAATAAATAAATAGAATCCATCCATCCATCAAAAATTGATAAAAATAATGACATATCAAACATGCTAAAATTTGTATATCATTCACAGTAGCAACAAAATGCCCGTGAGGAGTGAATAATTGTAGCATATTTTCATTAGTCGTAGGCCTACATTACAAATTCGACTTGATAGTGGAATTCACAACTGGTAGCTATAGGCTACTACGTACATTAAGTTCAACAATATAGTATTACTATCTATTTTGCCCATAAGATAAGACTCGTATTTAGCTTCAGCTCATAGTCTGTATTCGCTTAAGATCATAGCTCACCTCACTTGTGTTGTTGCTCAAGTCAACGTAAGATTAACCAGAACAAGATATTTTCTTAACATGAAATGCAGTGGTATAGTAGATAGGGAAATACACACTGTTCTTCAAGGCCCTGGTTCAACAATTGCAGTATATTTTCGATATTATTTGCTTTTAAAGTAGGTTACTGGAGAATTTTGGAATCTTATTCCAATTTTCATATGATGGATATTATTGTTTTAAGGGGTTAAACGTTAAGGTCAGCTGCCCAATTCGCAAATTATCCACCATTCCTAAATTTAAATTCGCCATTGATCCACAAAGGTATTTTATGAGTTCTTCAAAACGACACGCCACTGGAGAAAGTAGAGCCAAACAATATGGCATTATAGTTTTTATATAAACATATATTTGGAATGAAAATTATCAATAATCCTCCTAGCCGTAGTAATAGTCTGATCAGTGAGGAATTATTAAGTTATGGACTCAGTTCTGTAGGTCATGGATTTCACATCATCATATTAGAGAAATACCCGGTAGACTCCCTCTATGAATGGATGAGGTTGTCCAAGATTTGCCAGAAGAATATGGATGATGATAGGTGGCAGAATTCGATGAGGGAGTTACACAAATATCGTCATGTGCAACGACAATTGTATAGATAAAGACAGAACATATGCGGAAAGATAATTGAAGGCATATAGAACCTGGTAATAATTAAATTGCGAAAAATTATTTGTCAATCAAGTACTTATTTCAAATAGAATGTTAGTTAAAATACCCATACTATGTACGGCAGTTCATTAATTAAATGCAATAATAATAATATTAATAATAGTCAATAATTAGTCTATTATTGTTGTTATTTGTATATTATTACTATTATTATGTATAATAATATTATTATTATAGTTGAAAACATTAAATTTAGTTTGCTAAGACAACACTGAAAAATTGGTTCCAACGCGATAATAAATAATATTGAAATGAAAATCCACAGCCGGCTTCCAGTCTCCGACCGGGTCAGGAATGGAATGAATGGAGCCCCCATCTAGCGGCGAGGATATGAACTGTGCCGGCTGCCGAGGCCTGACGCACTCCTCTGGGGCAATGATTAAATGAATGACAGATGAAATGAAATGATAGTGGAGAGTGTTGCTGGAATGAAATTTTGACAGGGAAAACCGGAGTACCCGGAGAAAAACCTGTCTGCCTCCGTTTTGTCCAGCACAGATCTCATATGGACTGACCGAGATTTGAACCACGGACCCAGCGGTGAAAGGCCAGCGTGCTGCTGCCTAAGCCACGGAGGCTTTCCAATAAATAATATTAATAATTCTAATTCTAATTCTTAAAATTATTGTTATAACTTTATCAGAATTCTGAACACATTACTGACATCTTCAGGAAAAAGCGATTTATGCTCTACGACCACATTCTGAGAATGAACTGTGACATGCTTACCTAAAGAATTCTTATCTTGGGTCTCTCAATGAATCAAGAAAAAAAATGGTTAGTGAAATACAAAAGAAACTTCAAGAATTTGGCATTACAGAGGGAATCATACAAGGTATAGTCAAAATCAAAACAGTAATCAACCATCAGTTTGCTGAGAAAATTAATACTAGGAACAATGAATCATGGACTGAAAAATGCTCATCGCACGGATGAAGAGATTTGGGAGGAGAAATGTTCAACATCATCAGCTAAAGAAACTCCAACGAGCTCCATAGATGGGCATAACGGAGGAAACTTATTAATAATAATAATATGATAATTATAATGATAATATAAATTAGAGAACAAATTCACATTCTTGAAACCATCTTGCTAATTCGTAAAACCAGGCAGTCAGTGATCACGTTACGACTCGGTTGACCGGCACACTCTATTCAACATTTTATAAGACGTTAAAGTTGACAGAAAAACAAGAGAAATAATTAAGCAGGCACTGACAGCCACAACTTCAAAAGTTAATTTCAATGTGATCTTTATGATCCTTTTCATATTAACACACGCCTTCGACAAGGAGATGGACTGTCTCAGTTATTATTCAATTTTGTGCTGGAAAAAGTCCTCAGGACATGGGAAAATGAAACAAATGGAATAACTACTGGCCGACTGCTCAAAAACAGAATTCATCTCCAGTGTTTGGCTTTCGCAGATGATCTGGCTGTTCTTTCTAACAATAAACCTGAGGCAGTTCAGCCTATTGCTGGCCTCGTAGTGTTGGGGGTAGCGTGCCTGCCTCTCACCAAGGGGGCCCCGGGTTCGATTTCCGGCTCCGTCAGGGATTTTAGAAACTGACGTGAGGGCTGAAACGGGTTGCACTCAGCCTTGTGAGAACAATTGAGTAGCTGTCTGACACGAAAACCAAGATTAACGGCCAAGGGTACTCAATGCGCTGACCACGTGTCACCCCAATATCTGCAGGCCAAATGGCTGGGCAGCGGTCACTTGGTAGGCCTAAGGCCTTCATGGGCTGTAATGCCAGGGGTTATTTATTATTCAGGCTATTGAAAAAAATCACGAAATTGTAGCTAAGACCGGGTTCCAAATATCATATTCAAAAACTCGTTTTCTCGTTATCCTCTCGTTATCTAGATGGGCAACCTCTGAAGACTAAATTCGGTAAAATTCAAGTAGGCCTATTAAGGAGAAGTAATTCAGCAATA
The DNA here is from genome assembly GCA_946902985.2 of Meconema thalassinum. Lineage (NCBI taxonomy): Eukaryota > Metazoa > Arthropoda > Insecta > Orthoptera > Tettigoniidae > Meconema > Meconema thalassinum. The sequence goes on along the minus strand of OX336388.2, from coordinate 1,910,019,667 downwards.
CGGATTGAACCGTGAAGCAAATAAAGAGAGAATTTCAAAATTACAGAAGGATTATAGAATTACCTGTAACACATATAACAAAAAACCAATATCCCAGGATGCTAAATTAAGACATTATAACACAGTAATTAAACCTGAAGCATTGCACATCTCGGAAACCTTGCTCGTTGGAGGCAGATCTCTTATTAAAGATATGGAGAAGCAAGAGAGGAAAATACAGGGTCGTCGAAAAATAATGCCAACATTTCAAAAAATTATAGCACCAAAACCCTTTATGTTAAACGTGTAATTCTTTCACTGAACGCCAGCTGCTTAAAGTAAGTTTTGCTTTGGAGGGGGCGTGACCATGCTATGCGCACACTAGATGCCCAGTAGCCAAGGTCAGCCAGGGGCGCGCCAATGAGGTCCCGACCTTACCCCTTTGGATTTTTTTTCTGGGGGTACATTAAAAACATTGTGTATGAAGAAAAAATTCAGGATTTGGAGCACCTCCGGGAGCGAATTTCTGCCGCCATCTTCACAGTTACTCCAGAAATGATTGCACGTACCAATCCAGCCACTGGAAAAGCGTGCGTTCAATGCTGATATTGGTGGTCGGCCTGGCCTAGATTTTTTCTTTACAGTCCCTGTTTCCTTAAACTGATTAAACCATCGAATTACAGCTTTGTAATCAGGTGCAGTTTGTCATGCGGTTCAGTCATTGGTGCACGCGCCCCCGGCCGACCTTGGCTACTGCGCATCTAGTGTGCGCATAGCAAGGTCACAATCCCTCCAAAACAAAACTTACTTTAACCAGCTGGCGTTCAGTGAAAGAATTACACGTTTAACATAAAGGGTTTCGGTGCTATAATTTTTTGAAATGTTGGCATTAATTTTCGACGACCCTGTATTGAGGAAAATCTTTGGTCCAGTCTGCGTAGAGGGAATCTGGATGAAACGGAAGTCTCAGGAACTACATCATTACTCTAAAAGGATCACCGACTCATTCATGAGAAGGCGAATAATGTTCTATGGCCACATTCTTCGCATGACCAATGACAGACGAAGAAGATTCTCAACCTTGCTTTCTCAATGAAAGTCAAGACCAACTGTATTAAGGAATTCAGGAAGTTGGCATCGTGGAAGAAATCATACTAGACAGATCCAAATTCAGAAAACAACTATCATTTTGCGGAGAAAATCAATTCAAGAACCTGGAAACCATGGACTGAAGAACGGAGGATACTCTTCAGTGCCCAGATGAAGAGATTTTGGGAAAAGAAAAGATCAACATCATTTGCAAAATGATTTCTCTCGCGAGTCGTTAAAACTGGAGCTCTATATGCAACTGAAACTATTCTAATTGGTGGCGAATCTCGAATAATATTATCGAAAAAGAAGAAAGGAAAATCCTGAGGAAAATCTTGGGACCAATGTGTGAAAATGGATTTGGTTGAAAAGGAAATCGCATGAAGTTTATCAAGTTACAGATAAAATCTCAGATATCATAAGGAAACGGCAGTTACAGGTTTACGGACACCAATATAGAATAGATAATAACAGGCTGACAAAGAAAATGTTCACCTAGCCTTATCAATGAAAAATCAAAACAATTGTCTAAAAGAAATCAGTGAAGACATCAATGAAAATGGCTGTCATGAAGAATCCATTCAAGACACCCAAAAATTCAGGAATTCAATTCACAAACACAACTTCTCTGAGAAACCCACCCGACAAACTACAGGATGGACAGAACAGCGTAAAAGGGAACTCAGCGAGAGGAAGAAGAGATATCGGAAAGGGAAGAAGAAAATGTGATAATATATTCAAACGCGCTCCTTAGTTGGGCACTGGTTACCCGTTCTTAGTCATATTGTTACGCGTAGCCCTATTAACACGTTCGTTAATTGGACTACAGTGGTTAAAAGCACAACACAGTTTGGCCCTTTAAATAAATATAAGTTTTATTGCAGGTCTAGCAAGTTACAGTACACCACACAATAAACAAATACAAGCAATTAGTATCTCACTCTAGTTCCCCTCTTGCTGGGAACACTTCCCTTCCACTTTCTCGAGCAGCTGTCCGTTCACTAATTAGGTAGACCCGTGTCCTGCCTGTCTGTCACTCACTGAAACACCTGCACACTTCCTTGAGTACACAAACTACCGTTACTTACGAGTCTGCTACACACTGATCTGCAGGCTCAGAAAGAATCTCACTGGGTTTCGCAGTCTACACAGCACTTCACTGCAATAACCTCTGTCGCACAGGGGAACACTCTCATTCGCTCAGAAAACACAGTCGTACTCACCGGCCAGGGTCGCTCTTATATATCGGAGCTGATGATTCAATGGATGCTTAGAGATGGAACCAGGGTTCACGTTTTCTCGAAAGTTTCATTTCTGGGTGGGCTGCGTACATTCTAGACTTGCCCTTTTGTTCTTATAGCCCTGTTGTGTAAGGCGCTGGCAACACACAGTCTGGAATAGCCTGGGGCGGCCTGAGTCACGCGCGGGCGACGAAACTGTCGAGCATTCGTAACACCATCCCTCCACCCCACCTGAGGAGAAAGGAAGATCTGCTGAGAGAAGCAAAGAAGATCCGGTCATCTCCCTCATTACCAGTTCACCAGGAATTTTTATTACCCATCGCCACAACGACTTCGATCTAGGAGACCAGCAAGTGTATTGGCCGGCCGACTCTTGAGGGACAATTTTAACCTAAACCGGAGCAGGCAGGAAGAGTGGTCAAATTCAACATCTGGTACTAATGCTCATGAGATAAATCCAACTCGGAAAATGAATGGATTTGACCTCCCAAGAAAACTATGGTGTCGCCTCAACAGACTGAGAACTGGGCATGGACGCTGTAATTTCTTGCGCCTAAAGTGGGGATGGATGGATTCTCCAATGTGTGAATGCAGTGAAGAGGAGCAGACCATGGACCATGTCATCCTGCGCTGCCCTCTTCATGCTTACTCCGGAAGCCCCAGGGACCTGTTTCATCTTTCAGAAAGTGCTGTTGTGTGGTTGAAGAACTTGGACCTGGACTTATGAATTCCTTGTTGTACTCACCATACGATTAAATAAATAGTTGGGCACAACGAATCTCTTATTGTTCAGAGGCAACGTACTTGAGGTTTCTCATGCATACAACTGCACGCTCTTGAGGGACAAGTTTAACCTCAACCGGAGCTGGCAGGAAGAGTGGTCAATTTCAACATCCGGTACTAATGCTCATGAGATAAATTCAACTCGGAAAATGAATGGATTTGACTTCCCACGAAAACTATGGTGTCGCCTCAACAGACTGAGAACTGGGCATGGGCGCTGTAATTTCTTGCGCCATAAGTGGGGCTGGATGGATTCTCCAATGTGTGAATGCAGTGAAGAGGAGCAGATAATGGAACATGTCATCCTGCGCTGCCCTTTTCATGCCCACTCCGGAATACCAAGGGACCTGTTTCATCTTTCAGAAAGTGCTGTTGTGTGGTTGAAGAACTTGGACCTGGACTTATGAATTCCTTGTTGTACTCACCATACGATTAAATAAATAGTTGGGCACAACGAATCTCTTATTGTTCAGAGGCAACGCACTTGAGGTTTCTCATGCATAAAACTGCACGCTTGATAAAATTTGAAGTTGCTTAAATGGAGAAGGAATTGAGAGTAGCTCGTCAATTGTGTTTGTTTGTGTTTTCCTTCCACGATACGTAGGAGTTGAGTATGGCCATAGGTAAACTTGACCAGCCAAACGAATTAGTCCTATTAGCAGAGCTTAACGAGGCTATCGATTGTCGATATTTATCGAGTTTCCTTGACGGCACACTTTTTCGCCGGAGTATTCTTGTGGCTAGACAAGGAGAGATGAAACCTCTCCCTCTCTCTCTTCATGCGTGGAAGAGATGTTCTCTTAATGAACTTAAACCTTGGATCCTTTTCTTGTTTTCAGGTCCATGGTCTCGCCACAAAGTCGAGTTAGCTGATGTTTGTGGTTTGCTGTGCTCGGTGAGACGTGATCGACTCCTAATCTCCCTCTGTCTGTGTTATTTGTCGTCCTTTAAATAGGATGTAAAACTCCGCCGTTTATTCAGTCATTTATTGAGCCATTGAAAGACAAAGTCATTAATAGCAGCTTTGAGATATGGAGTAATTTATTTTCACATATAAACAAGCTTTCACTAAATGCGTACCCATGTTTGTTGTTGTTGTTGCTGTTCAATTCTAGGGGCCTTTTAACTTTTCAACGTGATCATTTGAGCCCCGTGTACATGGGTGAGTGTAGACTTTGTCTGAAAACCTGTGTTATTGTTGTATATGTATTCGTTTGTAATTGAGGCGAGGGTTGGGATGGAGGCAGCCATGACTTTAAGTTAGGAAATATCCCGGCATTTGCCTTGAGTAGAGGTGGAAAACCACGGAAAACCCATTCTAGAATAGCTGAGATGGGAATAAAACCAGCCTCTGCTCAGTTTTGGCCTCACGAGGTTGAGTGTAGTCCGTTCTACCTCCAAGACAAGAATTAAATTGCTTGGCAAAGCCGGGAATCAAGCCCAGACAATTGGAGCTACGAATTCTAGCTGCTAACCACGAGGTGGTCGCATCACAATGATCCGTGTTGGTCCTATGGCTGTGTCTCAGGGGCCGATAACCTCGATGTTAGGCCCCTTAAAACAACAATTATCATCGTCATCATCATCATCATCAATGGCTGCGTGACTTGACTGCATGGGCGTGCGATCGATTCCATGTAAACTTATGCGGTGGTAATTTCATAAATGATCTCCGAAGAGTTCCATAGTGTTAGTTGATTTCGTAGCAGGGTAACGACATGTCAAGGCGTAGTGTTGACCACGCTATCTCCATGTTCAATATCGAAGGTTAATAGAATGTGCTGTCCTAACCTTCACATACTTCATTAACAGTCAGTCAGAATGGTACTTTACAGGGAGGATCAACGTTCTTTTTTAGAAGACTGGGCATTGAACCAGGAGTGAATGCATGTTAAAGTACTGATCGGGTCTAAGCTGCGTGAACCTGAGAGGTTTGTGCATCGCGGACTATGAGAAGTGGTGTTGACGAGTGACGAGGTTTCTCGGTCCGTGCGTTGTACAGAACCAAATACATTGGTCGATGACTCACTCACTTGTTCGTAACACCACAGTGGTTTGAGCAACGGCCCTATGTTAGCAGTATTGGAATAGAAAGGAATACCAGATATCACGGTGGGCTGTTGACAGACCCTTCTCTTCTCGCCTGACCCTTCCCTGCTCTTTCCCCTCACCCTGCAAGTTCACAGAGCTTGGACCCGAGCAATACTGCACCAAACTGGACTAAGTTCGCGTACAAACGGTTGAAGAGGAGTTGTATTTGGAATGATTAAAGACAACATCTAGACAGCATGCTAGGCAGTTTGAAAGTGCTAGTTTAAGATGTACAGTAAATAATGATGCTGACCCCGAGTATGGAGTAGGAACGTTTAGAGGCCAGCACAAGTTCATGTAAAACTTCATAGGTCATGTTCTCAAAAATATAATATATATATATATATATATATATATATATATATATATATATATATATGAACACATATAACATTAATAATGTGAATTAAAATATAAAATATACATTTTGAGGTATGTGAACTATTTTCTCAAAATCTGTAACAAGCTTCGATACCGAAATAAGCTTGAGAAGTTCACAGCATAAGGTAATTCAGGTACAGATTCCGCACCGGCAGATACGCCGCATTCACTGTAGCCATAGGTTACCATCGTTGCAGTTACATTGCAGTGTATAAGCTGTTTCGGTATGTAAGCAATAACCACTGTCTGCGGGTATGGTGCACGTTGCTCCCATATTACGCAAATTGCCGTCGATAACGCGAGGCGAGTGCATATTTGCCCCTGACAAAGTTTTTTCATGTGTTCATTTATTGTATATTAAGTTGGTTTCCAACGCTAAAATCAGCCGTTTTTTTGTTCAGAATAAGTCTTAACCGTTACTGTAGTAGATGATAAGCTTATTTTTGGCCATGTTAGCCTTGAAGTGCAATAACAGGAGGGTGCGGCGTCTCTATCTGATATTTGGGAGAGTAGCCACACATCAATCCGCTACAGATGCTTCATTGATATATTTTAAACGTGATCTGGAAACATATAAACAATTCAGAGAGTATCGATATTATATTCAAGTATTTTATTATCTTATGTTTCTTAAAACACCTCATTTATTTATTTCATTGGTTTCATTGTTAACATTATTGTTACTATTGAACCCATGTACTGTTGGTTCAAGCGCCGAATCCATCATTTATTGGCAAAAGAAGGAAGGAAAAAATACAGTCCTTAGAATGACTTGGAAAGATTCTATGCAAGAGGACTGGTTTAATCTTGTGCAAGAGTATGAGACCAGGTGGCCAGGAAATGATATCACGCGTGACGCACCGAGAAGGAGCGATCATGGCTATAATTAGAACGAGAGGAACTTTCCGTTCGGAGTGAGTGAGAGAGGGTTTCGGAAATTGAGCTGACGTTGCAGTAAAATGGCATCCTTGCAGTTGTGCAAGAAGGAGAATAATTAGATTTAAGCCACTTGCGAGTATAAAATTAACAAAAGTAATACATCATTGTGAATCATTTCGGAATAGAGATTTTTGTGTGGGTAAAGATGTTATAATAATTGCCCAGGAAAGAAGTGCAAACGTGGCATTACGTCAATAAAAGTTCCCCGAGACCCGCGGTGGTGGGGATTAAAAATCAACTACAACACCCACGTATCTTAAGAGTAAATTTCATTTAATATCTCAGAATTGTACGATCGATTTTCACGTGCAAAGAAATCAGTTTACGTTTGGAAAACAAGCTTTCCAGAGATATAATTTTTAAAAGTGTGCGACCATTGCTTCAAAAGGTGGTTATGAAAAAGACAAGGATTTGATCGTTTTGTCGCCGATTAGTATAATAGTCCTGGCAGAACCAGACCAATCATGCAGTTTACAGCAGACCTTGTGGGGAGGTGCTGCATCACAGTGTCCAGATCAGAGTACAAGAAGTATCATCATAGTATCGCCGTGTGAAGACTTAGGAAAATCCTAGTACAGGATTTAGTTCAGCAAGCGTCAGTCTTTATTGTGAAAAGTTCAGTATTACAGTCAAGTTAGGCTGCGAACTTAAAGAACAGGCGATAGGTCTTCAAACAACAGTTCAGTTAAACGACCAAAAGTATCGTAACGTTTGAAGTACCAAATATAGTGAAACAAACAGTTATATAACAGTTAAAGAACCCGATCAGGGTCGGACAAAAATAGTAACGCCTAGTGTATCAAAAAGATAGGAACTAGAGCGTCGAAGAAAATAAGAAGGGAAAATTTAATCCAAGACATTGTCTAACAGGAGACAAACGAACAGTAAAAGCATTAAGCTACGAAACTAATTAAAGGAATAGCCGTAAGTGCTAGGGAATCATAGGTCACCGATAAAATATTCGAAAGGCCGTAACAGAACAGACTGTAGCTAGACAAATTAATTAGTGTCTAGAAAGAAGCGAATTTGAGCTAATAAAAATAGAAGCCGATCGTCAGGAAACCGGATTTGAGGAATAGCCGTTCCAGGGAAGGGTAGATTGATTGAGACTTTCATCATCTTGCCAGATAGGAAGCCAACTCCTAAGAGTGTCAACCCTTGGAAACGGGAAAGAAGGAATCACGTGTGTAAAGGCAAAAAGTAAAGCCTTAGTGATTAAAAGCAGTGTAATGTAAATATAGTTAAATCCGTTTAAGTGTTATAATTTTTAGTGAATGTATTTGTGTATGATAAAAGAATACAAAATTGTATTCAATATGTTACCAGTGTTGAAGGTAAATAATATGTTTGTGTATCAAGAAGTGTTAATGTGTGAAATGGAATTAGGGAAGATGGCTTAAACACATTCAAGTGGGCAAAATGAAACATCGTTGGAAAGTTCGGTCGGTGACCGACATATCATGTGAGTAACCATTTCATTATGTTATGTGTTGGGAGGATTTGCGTACAAACCACCTGAGAACGAAAAGAATAGGGATGTTTTTAAATAATAAAGAATAGAATAATAGCACAATCTGAACGATAGAAAAATGAGAAAGTATAAAATAATTATGTGAAATAAATAAATACCTTTGGGGTTATGTAGGAAATAAAATATCAGTGTAGTTGATAAATGATTTAAATATGTGAAGGCAAGCGTAATAATAATAATAACAATTATATGAATGAATAAAGTTTATAATGAATTATATGATAATAAGAGTTTGTGAGCTCTTTTAAAAGAATTAATACTTGTGGTGAACACATTGTTTTGAGATAAAGCGATTATTGTCAGGGGAGAGTAGTAATATAGAATTGAGATATATAATCAAATGTTGATTTTTGAATTTATCAGTTCATTGAAGGCAACTTGGCTCAGTAACATGTAAGCGCTGTGAAGCGCATTAAAGAAATTTGTCACGCTAGGAACGCGTTTGAATACTCGGTAAATTTAATTATGAGGGGCAGTTGGTCGCGGTAATTGAGCTATGGTAAGTCCTCTGATCACTAGGCCATGTGTGTGTTATATTGTAGAAGGGTGTGAAATATTTGTTGTATTATGAGCGCAGGTTATAGACAAAGGTCGCCCTAAGTCGCGAATGTTGTAAGTCCTCCAGTATGGGATATGGTTCCCGAGGCAGTGAAAGGAATCGAACCCAGGTTCGTCTATTATTGAAGCCCTTAAATATTTGTTTTTGTATTGAATTATTCTTACCCACCAATGAGGATACTTCATAATTAATAAATGCCGAGTTTAAGAGAATAAGGTCTTGTGAACCTCAATAAAAATAGTATAATGAAAGCCTTGCTTGTTCAAAGAACTACATAATGAAACAGCTGTGTAAAGCTAAGAGTCGTTCGTCCCGTGTGGGCGAGGACCGTAATGTCTGCCTCCCCTGCAATAAATCGCGCTAAGTGGCCAGGCCAGGCCCCTCGCCATTGATGTTGTGGTAGGTTTGAATAGCCGTCTGTTTTGAAGTTATATTATACAAGAGTGTAGAGTTTGTTTTAACGACCCGGTCTTCGAACCGAGGTTCCTTTAGTTGAAGATTACCGCTTGCAAGTTCAGATCGTTGCTTTATTATGAGATAATGGTCTTTTAAGACAAATAACGATAAGTCCCTAATGTAATATAATGTAGGAATTCACGAGTTCAGGGAAGACAATTAGATTTCGGGAGTGATCTTAATTTTTGATATGTTCAAGTAGTCTTCTGAAGCTCGGGAGTACGCAGATGTTTTCCCAATCACAGTAGTGAATTGTTGACTGAGAGAGATGGTAACCCATGAACATGTGAAAGCCCAAAATTTAAGTAAATGAATAACAGTACTTTAAGGAGAATTATATATTGTTTTAATTATAAGATACTCATATAATAGGAAGTGAGGTGTTGTAAGAGAATAACACAGAGTATATAAAAAGTATCGAGCCATTTGGAGCTCTTGATTTTATGGAATTTTAAAGGGATACTTTATGGAAGTGAAAAGAAATGTAAGTTTGTTGGTTTATAGGAAACCATTTATTATGATTTAACCTTTGTTTATTTATGTATTCCTTGTTCATTCTGAACAAGTTAGAAGTATTGGTCAGTATTTTATTTGTTTAATTTGTTGTAGCGCCATATATTTGGTTAATTAAATGTTTTATAGTAGGAGTTGATTTTGTTTATTTGTTTTGGAAGTGTATCCTCTATTTAATCCAAAATGTGTAAGTCACAGAGTGGGAGAACATACCATAACCCCGAAAATCCCGATTTGAGCATTGCTGGCATACTGTGATTTGCATATTTCATGCTAAAAGGGCACACTATATACAATTATATTATTTTCAAAAATAAAGTTTATGGCATGCCTACTCTGTATAAAAGTAAGGGCGCTGTCTAAAGAGTTCAGTGGGAGAGGAAAATTTAAGGGACGTTGTAGAAAAGCTGAAAACAAAGGAAATACTATTCAGGAAGGCAAGAAGGTGCAATAGAATTCGGGCACAAACATTAAAAACAAATAGCGTATTCCGAGAATCTGTATAAGGCACAATGGGTCCATATGTGTTTGTTAAATGAGGCCTGTATGAACACACATAACATTAATAATGTGAATTAAAATGTAGTTTGTATCGACGATGTGGAGTATTTTCAAAAGATAAATTCTATTTTTCAAAATATAATAATATTGTCTTGTAGTATGTTCTAATACTCACTTGTATTAGAGTTGAAGAAATTAAATAAATCTGATTTTGTTATTAATTATTTTACTTGCGGCATTCGGCAACTCACCCGCGTTCCAGAGAGAGTCGCCGCTGATGCAACAATTTCTTTGTTCCTTCTCCTCCCCCACTTATTTGCAATTACCAATGTTTTGCTCACCTCGGTCGTCCTGAAAATGGTTTTCCATGGTTTCCCGTTTCCCATCTCCCCCGGGCAAATCCCGGGACGATTCCTTTCAACAGGGTGGGTTGGCGACCACGGGACCCCAGCTGAGTCCGGCATTGCTTCCACTTACTTGTGCCGAGCTCCTCTCCGTCTTCTTTCCTGTCGACCTCCCTTGGTCAATTCTTGTTCTTTTCCGACCCCGACGGTATTAGGGTGTCCGAGGCCTAAGGAGTCTTTCAATTTCCCGCCTTAATTGGCCCTTGTTTCATATTTCCTGTCCCTTCTCCTTCGAGGGGTAAGATCTCTTTTTTTTTCTTTAAAATTGCCGCACGGTTTCTGTTAATTGGCTCCTCGTGTATCTAAATTCCGTTTAGCGATTTGTTTGCATCTACACTCCCTTTTGTAGGTATTTTCAATCTCCGTTGCATTTTGTAGGCTAAGTCTTTTCGACGTAAATTGCATTTTGTAAATATTTTCAACCTCAATTTTATTTTGTAGGGGTTGGCAATCTAAATGGCTTTTTAAAAGTCTTTTAATGTAGGATCAGGACATTTTAGTGGGTATTTTGAATTTCAATTGTATTTGGTAAGTACTTTCAACCTAAACCGCATTTTTCAAGCATTTTCAAATTAAATTGCATTTTGTAATTATTTAGATTGTCAATTGCATTTTGTGAGTATATTGAATCTAAATTATATTTTGTAAGTATTTTCAATCTAAATTGCATTTTGTAAGCATTGTCTATCCAAATGAGTAGTTAGAATCTGCCATACATTTTGTAAGCATTTTCAATTTCAATTGCATTTTGTAAATATTTTGAATTTCAATTGCACTTTGTAGTATTTTGAATCCGAACCGGCCTTTTCCAATCTAAATTGCATTGTGTAATTTCAATTTCAATTGCAACCGACAGCAGTGGCTACGCTGGCTAAAGCGCAGCGTTAGGTCATGGGACCAAGCTCTCTGCGGACTCGGTAGACGCGTGCGTTCGAGCCCCACCGTCAGCCAACCTTGAAATGGTTTTCCGTGGTTTCCCATTTTCAACACCAGGCAAATGCTGGGACGGTACCTTCTGACAGGCCACGGCCGCTTCCTTCCACATCCTTGCCCAGTTTCATTCATCCTCACTCATCCCGACGCGCAGGTCACCCACGGGCGTCGACTAGAAAGACCTGCACTCGGCCGCTCGGGAGGTCACACGACAAAAAAAAATCAATTGCATTTCGTAAGTATTTTGGATCTCAATGGCATGTTGTACGTATTTTCGATCACATTTGCAATTTGTAAGTATTTTGAATTTCTATTGCATTTTGCAAGTATTTCGACTCTACCTTGCATTTTGTACGTATTTTGAACCTAACCTACTGTACCCGATAATCCGGAAAGGATCCTGTTGGAATATCCATTGCCCCCGCTGGATTGCCTATTTCTAACTGCTCCGGCATATACAACATTAGAAATCGCTTCCAACATGGTCTTTAGGGATTTACAGACAGCAGTTACAAGAATATTGTGGATCAACAACCAACTACAAGGGGCACTCACCTTTACTTACCTCGGGGACTGGGACTTCAGCTTCGCCTACACTATATCCACAATACTCTGCTCCTTATATTTAAAATGAATCACTCCAACAACAATGGAAAACAATCTGAACAAATTTATTAACAAAAAGGTAAACTAATCTACTATAAACAAAATAACAACAAATGAATTTAACAATTAACATTAAAATTAAAAACACGCACTCATTCACACCTCCTTTCAACTCTACATCTTACTACAATGCTGTATTAAAAATTATGAGTATAAATCTTGGCTTGATATAGGCCTGCATTGCGTAGAAATAAAAACGTTTAGTGAAGCCTCTGAATGGCATTCCATACACATGGTTTCATTCACAAGTCTGCGTTGTAGAACGCACGTGCAGAAACTTGGTTTTATCAATGAAATATCGGCACCATGCCGAACTCAAAACTGGTTTATACAATAATCAGAAGGCTGTGAGTCTACACCCGCATAAATATTATGTCATCGCTCCCCAGAGCTAACGGTGAATCATGCTTGCTAGCCCACAGAGACTGCATGTGTGCATTTATAAAACACGTAAACATTAACATTTAGATCTTACAAAAGTTCATATAACTGCTCTGTTTCTTAACCAATCATTCTAAAAAAATAAATACATTCTTTCATTCGCACTCCGGATTGTTCTAGACCAATACGGTTCCTCGTATGCTCTTAACAATAAACAATCATTCATTCCCAAAACATAAACACACTCTATTCCAAAACAATTGATTGATAAATACTATTAAATTGTGTAACTAATTAAATCATTTCCACAAAAATATTTACATGTAATATGTTTATAATAATATCCATTATCTAGTGTTGCTAACGCGACACTTTCGAGATTCTAACTTCTCGGTTACAATATAATTCTTAACTAAATATATACACTGGTTTTTCACATAACCACTCTTTCTTTAACGTTCTGTAGTTTTAATATACTGCGTACACCTCGTCTTATATAGGTTTCATTACAATACCGGTATAATACAGTCGACTGATTAAGGTGAACTGTACGTAATTACATAAATTCGGGTTTAATAAAATTTAATAATAGTATTATAGACGTAAGTAGACAATATTTCTCATGTTGCTTTTCCGCTGAAACCCTCCTGTTAACACAGCTAAATCGTTAATTCACAAGAACTGAACTACTTGTATACAACGGCTCTTATCATGATACATGCCTTTTAATCAAAGAACAACAATACTTTGACTTCCTTAAAATGCGGAATTCCCTCGCCTGAGCACTCCATAGCTCTACAAATCCTCATATAACAGTATATATGGCATAAACAATAATCATCTACTATGTTAAACAATAATCAAAAGGGATTAATTGTTATTAACATATCTTATGTAGGAATTTCTCTCAAATAATGGCATGACTCTCAGTATCATTGCACATGATTACTGGACTACAATTTTACATACGTAAGTTCTTCAAACGAAACTTCCAATTGTAATGAACGATATTAGACAGTCGTGATTAACCTCCTAAAGTTTACTCCACAACAAGATAATTAACTGTTAACTCGTCTGTCGCAAATACATGTAATAAAAATAATACTCCTGTTTCATCTCACTTGTCTAGCTATAAATTGTTTATCGTTGTAATATCATGTCGACAAAATGACTTGATGTTACACAAATAGAATGAAATAACACACATGTTATTTATAGTGTCAGATAGAATTGAATCCTGACCGGGATAAACTAGCTTTGAATTCCTAGCCAAAGATTTGAATAATCTTCTATTAAAAGGAATTTTCTCTAACATATTAAATGAACAAAGCTCTTAGCTTTACAGATAATACGAAAGGTTTGTCAATGTCTTAATATTTTTCCACTCTACACAAAGAATGATAGGAATTAATACTTCGGTCTTATCAAACGACTAGTATTTCTTAGATCGTCGATAGTTTATGTACAATAATGATGTAACAATATCATTCGATGTTTCTTCTTTTCTTGAAGTAATATGTTGTTACATTAAAATGCTCAAATTAAATTTAATAAGAATTTAATTTGAAGCTATGACACAATGTCAGAATACTTGGTTTAAATGAAATTATTAAAATTCGAGAGTCGAAACGACTAGTCTCCAATGAGGCAATATGGTTCCTCAAACAAAATTTTAATGTCAGTTCCACAACTGATCCGTAGAATAAAATTGAAAAATAGATGAAATGCAATCATCTTCTAAATAATCTTGCAGTATAAAAATCTCAACACACATCTGAAGTGTAAAATACATAAAAGCACTGAAATACATGAAATGTGGAAACATAGAAATATGTAATAAAATCGCCGAACATATGGAATAAGATTGCTGCTGAGAATGTCACTAATCAAGCTCTATATAACAATTGAGATACACTAATTCCTTATTTAGACGAAAACTTGAAGATCAATGTAAGTATTGCCACAATACTTTAGATGTTTCCTCAGTACAAGACACTGCTATGGATCTGCATTCGAACCTTGGATCTGCGACCTCAGAGATAAGAAACGTATCTCTCTGGAATTCACCAACATTCGCCTGGGCTCGAAAGACATCCTTCTGGCAAATTCTTCTGGGTTGCTGGGTTACCTTCCCTAGCATCTTGACACATTTCTTCTGTAAAGTCTCCATTCTCCGTCGTAAATATGTATCGGCTTCATCATTGGAATATAATTATGGAAATATTCATATAAATGGTGAATGAAATGTTTCCATTGCTAATTGATGTTATATTAATGTCCGTAGACTGAGGAAAATGCACAAGGAGGACTGTACACTACGTCTGTATTCAAAAATACGTTGTCTAACAAAGCTCCATTGTTGTATCTTCACTTCTGCTATTGAATATGTCTCTGGCGCATGACTGTTTAGTCCATCACATCAACAATATTAATAAAGTTGAATGGTAATGTTTGAAGAATAATTATAGTCATACTGTTAATGTTTATGTGTTGAGCCAATACTAAAAGTTCTCCGCCACTGATCACTTGAACTGCGTTTGCCAACTTCACGTTGCAATTTATAAGGATCTTCAGCTCTGTTTCCAACACATTTGGAAATGTAACTAGACAGGCTTATATTGTCGAAACGATGAATATTTAAGCGCTCGACTTTCCACACTATATAGTAGGTGACCTGTTCTTGATAAATGTTCACTTATTTAACTTCAAATCTCAATATTATAAGAGATATAATCAATACTATGTTCCTCGCAACTTCGCACAGAATAGAAGTGCGGTGATCTCTAACGCTCCACCAAGCTATACTCGCGTCTCCACAAGTCGACTGTCGTCGCACTCGGACTAAGCTTTGGGATCTCCGTTAACCCAGTAAAATCACTTCCTCACTCTTCAAAGTCTGCTGGAATAAGAACCTCGAACCTTGGATCTCCCCCTCCAAGTCGAATTTTTGGCGGCCATATCAATCTCCCACCATAATTTTCGCGCGTAGATTACTAATGCTTATTACTGCGTAGATTAACCGATCTGTGGTTTTTAAAGTATCAGACATAATTTCTCTTAATATTCTCTTCATTACCAAATAAGAAAATCTTCTTCTAAGGGCCTAAATGCATAATTTCCTCATGTTGTGTAATTAAAGTTGATCCCGTCTTCAATAAGACCTCTCCTTATTGGCTGTGGACTGGGATCCAATAGAATAATTTATAACAATATTTATAATATTAATTTCCAAACTCGCTGTTGCTATGCTAAGAATAGCCTTCTAGAAGCGTCCATTGTGCAATCTATCACGTGATCGGGCTCTCCCACAGCGTCGAGCTTGTAACACGACCCTCTTGTGTCACACTTCCAGAAATTATATTTGCTAGTTAAATTTTATCATGGGGACGGAAAATACTCTCATTTTGTCCCTGAATAATTCAATTTACGGGGGCACTACATTCTTTGCGTGTTTTTCAATCCATTCCTTCTGTGAGTTTTTAGCCTACTTTCGATTTTTGCAAAAAATGAAAGTAGACTTATGAGATCAACACAGGGCGAAAAAAGTGTGTCTGTCTGTGTGTGTGTATGTGTGTGTGTGAGTCTGTGTGTGTGTCTGTGTGTGTGTGAGTGTGTGTACTCTGAATGTCTGTCCCCCCCTATCAATTCGAACACGGTGAATGCGAATTGAACGAAATTTGGTACAAAGGTAGCACTAGCAAAGGACACCTCAGTGTCATATTTTATATCGCCGCCATCTTGACGAAAAACGTAATGGCGGCCACACAAATGTTCAAAGCTTAAATCAAATTACGACTAACCTAATCATCCGATCTCTAGCAAATTTTGCAACAACATACCTTTATGGGGGGAGCATCCTTTGACCAAATCAATAGGCCATAAGCGTAATAGTTTGCGGATGGCGGCCATCTTTGTGTGAAAATCGATTCCCCCTATTAATTCGAACACGGTGCAACCGAATGGAACGAAATTTGGTACAGAGGTAGTACTAACAAAAGGCACCTCAGTGTCATGTTTTATATCGCCGCCATCTTGACGGAAACGTAATGGCGGCCACACAAATGTTCAAAGCTTAAATCAAATTACGACTAACCTAATCATCCGATCTCTACCAAATTTTGCAACAACATACCTTTATAGGGGGAGCATCCTTTGACCAAACTAATAGGTCATCAGCGTAATAGTTTGCGGATGGCGGCCATCTTTGTGTGAAAATCGATTCCCCCTATTAATTCAAACACGGTGCAACCGAATGGAACGAAATTGGGTACAGAGGTAGTACTAACAAAAGGCACCTCAGTGTCATGTTTTATATCGCCGCCATCTTGACGGAAACGAAATGGTGGCCACATAAATGTTCAAAGCTTAAATCAAATTACGATTAACCTAATCATCCGATCTCTACCAAATTTTGCAACAACATACCTTTTTAGAGGAAGCATCCTTTGACCAAATGACTAGGTCATTAGCCTAATAGTTTGCAGATGGCGGCCATCTTTGTGTGAAAATCAATTCCCCCTATTAATTCAAACACGGTGAAACTGAATGGAACGCAATTTGGTACAGAGGTAGCACTAGCAAAGGGCATCCCAGTGTCATGTTTCATATCACCGCCATATTGACAGAAACGTAATGGCGGCCACACAAATGTTCAAAGTTTAAGTTAAATTACGACTAACATAACCATCCGATCTCTACCAAACTTTTCAACAACATTCCTTTATGGAGGGAGCATGCTTTGACCAATCTAGTAGGTTATTAGCCTAATAGTTTGCGGCAGGCGGCCATCTTTATGTCAAAATTGATTCCCCCTATTAATTCGAACACGGTGGAACAGAATGGAACGAAATTTGGTACAGAGGTAGCACTAGCAAAGGGCACCTCAGTGTCATGTTTTATATCGCCGCCATCTTGACTGAAACGTAATGGCGGCCACACGAATGTTCAAAGCTTAAATCAAATTACGATTAACCTAATCATCCGATCTCTACCAAATTTTGCAACTACATACCTTTATGGAGGGAGCATCCTTTGACCAATCTAATAGGTCATTCGCCTAATAGTTTGCGGATGGCGGCCATCTTTGTGTAAAAATCGATTCCCCCTATTAATTCAAACACGGTGAAACAGAATGGAACGAAATTTGGTACAGAGGTAGCACTAGCAAAGGGCATCTCAGTGTCATGATTTATATCTCCGCCATATTGACAGAAACGTAATGGCGGCCACACAAATGTTTAAAGCTTAAATCAAATTACGACTAACATAACCATCCGATCTCTACCAAACTTTGCAACAATATACCTTTTTGGAGGGAGCATCCTGTGACCAATCTAATAGGCCATTAGCCTAATAGTTTGCGGATGGCGGCCATCTTTATGTCAAAATTGATTCCCCCTATTAATTCGAACACGGTGGAACCGAATGAACGAAATTTGGTACAGAGGTAGCACTAGCAAAGGGCACCTCAGTGTCATGTTTTATATCGCCGCCATCTTGACGGAAACGTAATGGCGGTCACACAAATGTTCAAAGCTTAAATCAAATTACGACTAACCTAATCATCCGATCTCTACCAAATTTTGCAACAACATACCTTTATAGGGGGAGCATCCTTTGACCAAACTAATAGGCCATCAGCCTGATATTTTGCGGATGGCGGCCATATTTGTGTGAAAATCGATTCCCCTTATCAATTCGAACACGGTGAAACCGAATGGAACGACATTTGGTACAGAGGTAGCACTAGCAAAGGGCACCTCAGTGTCATGTTTTATATCACCGCTATCTTGACGGAAACGTAATCGTGGCCACCCAAATGTTAAAAGCTAAAATGTAATTACGACCAACCTAATAATCTAGTCTCTACCAAATTTTGCAACACCATATCTTTATGTGGGAAACACATTCAGACCAAACTGCAAGAACATCAGCCCAATAGTTTGCAGATGGTGGCCAAGTATGTGTGCAAATCGATTCCCCCTATCAATTCAAACATGGTGAAACCGAATTGAACGAAATTTGGTACAGAGGTAGCACTAGCAAGGGGCACCTCATATTCATGTTTAATATCCCTATAGCACGTTGTATTTCAACAAGCTACTACAACCAACATTCGATCATACTCCTTGAAAAGGACAAAGAGTTATAACAATACCCATGCATTTAGGAGAAAGTAGGCTATATGTTCTTTACTGAACATCTTGTTTCTCCTAAATTCCCTTTTGTAATTATTTCCACTCTCCATTTTGTGAGTTCTTTCAATCTGAGTTCAATTTTGTAAGTATTTTCAATCTCACTCAATTTTCGTTATGATTTCCGTTTCATTGTCATTTTTGCTATCACCCAGACCATTAGGGGCCGATAACCTAGATGTTAGTCCCCTTAAAACAACAATAATCATCATCAACCTTTCAGCAGGTTCATTTCCTGACATTTCCTTCATTAGACCCAAGTAAGCGATCACCCGGGCAATCGGCCTGTCACACTAGTATCTGCTAACAAAGTGTGTTCAGCTTCAAGACACTGTCCTTGTGGCGGTAGTGGAATTATCCCTCGCCTAGTCCGTGGGTGAAGCCGAGCTTGGAGGAAAGGTGGTTAAAGAAGAAACCAGTAGTTCGTCCGATACTAATAGAATATAATGTATTATACTGTAATATAAATATCGGTCTGTTTGTATATTATTTGTTTGTCGAATACTAAAAAACATGACCTAAAATTTCCCACAGTTGTGGTTTTTATTTCCGAGTACCACATAGGCTTATTCAGATGCCCTTCTCTGAAGATCATCTTGACGGACATTTGGAAGACGAAAGAAAATACTGTACAATCAATGACTGATTTCAAAAACTTTCATATTTCTACCAATACGCTCTTACTAGCAAACCCAAACACAAAATTAAATGAGCACGCATGCATGCGAAACGCAGGGGAGTAGAAATTACTGCATTGGTATGATCTACATGTAGTTGGACTCTTCGTTGCTGGGATCATTAGCCAGGCAGAAAGTTATACAGGTGGTTAAGAACACGCTACGCGGTATTTATGATATGTAGTACTTTTCAAGCGACCCTCATTCTGTACAGGTAACTGGGTAAACCGAGCATATTAACGCTGACGCAAGCAAGTATCCCTTGCTTTCGGCTGGAGATGATATGCAGATATGGCTCCTTAATCATCGCTAAACATCCCAGCAACTAGCAGTATATAGAGCTGAGTTATCACTGAAAAGGAAAAATACACCGTATAGTTGTGAGAACGCATACACGGCCAATGCAATTTGCTGGCTGAGAAGCACTCAACTTGATAGGCTCAAACGCTCCAGGATATGGCGTGAAGTTCCTTACCGACAATACTTAAGAAATACCAATATACAACCATCCTGAAAGTAATCACTTTGGGCAACAGACATGACACTTATTTTCATATCTAGTAAAGTTTCTTCAAGTCTTTGATGTGTTGAGTGAATTTCTTCTCAAGATTTCTTTATCTTCCTCATCAGGGGCTCACAATTTGTTGGATATTACTTGGCAACCACGGGAACCGAGCTGAGGTCGGCAATGCTTACAGTTACTTGGGCCGGGTCCCCTCTCATATATCCTGTCATATCTCCTATTATAACTCCTTGGTCAACACTCGTTCTCTCCCAACCCCGACGTTAAGTTATTTGGGTAACCGAAGCCAAGGGTGTCTTTCATTTTACCGCTTTAAGGGGAGGTGGGTGACATTACAGGCGAAAAACTCGTTAAAATTGGCAGATATTAAACTCAAATATTTCGCTTAATTTTGAAATAGAACTTTTTGACTTCAGATTTGGTAAACTAGAAATTCCCCTGAAATTTAAGCGTATTTTAAGTCTTATATGGCGGCTTCGGTGGCGTAGTTGGTAGCATGCTGAGCTTCTATGCCCAAAATCGCGGGTTAAACTCGGCCGAGGTCGTCGGACTTTTTAAGAGCGTTAAAACATCCCTCAGTATGCCTCCCTTCGGAGGGGAAGTAAAGTCGGCGGCATGAAAAAGAACCTTGCACTATCTACACTTGTGGAAGCTAAAATTTGTAGGTTAGTATGATAACGCTATATTAGTTCCAACGTTCGTCGCCTGGTGTTGGCTGCAATTGCATCTAGTAGCCAAGTCCACAGATAGGTGTCGTGGACTGTAGCAATTGGTAGGAAAAGTAGGAACTACTTGGGATTATCGTCTGCGGTCCTTATTTGATTTAAAACAGATAACACACTATAATACAGCCAGTTATCACAGCTGTCAGTGTGCCACGCCCCCTCATGCAGTCCATATATCAAATATTATTTAGATTTATTTATATTTCGAATAGAACCAAATATTTCTGTGATCTAAGAGAAAACACTCCAAGGGTCTGAAATAGCCAATAAAAATCTTTGAAAAAATTGAAGTTTTGTGGTAGATTCTCCCCTTAAACTTTGCAAATTCTTTCAAAATTGAATCAGTACCGGTATCAATAGTGTTTAAAATTTGGTTTTCAATTGTCAATATTACAAATGATATTGAGATTTAACATCTCAATAAAATGTCGAGATTTAATTCTTAATATTTTTTCATATTTGGGAGCGCCAAAGTTTATATTTCAGTTTTATAGCGCCGCAAAATCAAAATATGATTTTCGAACGAAAAATGAAGAAAGAAGAATGAAGAAAAAAAAATGAAGCCGTGCCAACGCTCCGTGCGACCACATGTGTTGCATGTGCCTCGCGTCGCGCCGCGTCGGCCCTGTCATTGTTATTGCTACCCGGCAATAATCAGGAACTGTTCCATCTAGGGTTGCCAGATTTCAAGAACGGAAAAACAGAATACGCCCCAAAACATTGTTTTCTTTTATCTAGGTTGTTAAATGTTGTAATAAATAATACACATACGTATTAAATAAGCATTACCGTACATAATCAAATGCACAGCTTGCCACGGTGGGTGAGTGGTCAACGTGTCGGTCTACCAACCCCAAGCTTGCAGGTTCACTCCTGGTCGTGGTAAGTGATTTTTGAAAGGCGGCAAAAACTACGACACCTTGGCATACGATGTTGGCATGTCAAAGAACCCATTTGAATTCAGTAGGCCGTGTTCATAATGGCAAAATTAATCTCTGGAGTTTCCGCCAACACAAAATTCCTCATTTCTCTACTAGAAAGCGCTATAGTGTTCAACGAGCTTAGATATCTAAACTCCTTGACTTTCATAGTGCTTCAAGGAACAACGAAATTCGACATGCAAGCTACCCTCTGGGTGTCAAATAACAAAGCTTGCACCCGGCACCCGAGGCCATACGATATTATTATTATTATTATTATTATTATTATTATTATTATTATTATCAAATACACACAATTAAACCTAGATATTGCTGGCATATCATATAGGCCTATGGCACTAGCAACTTACAAATGCATTTCATTTGAACGACCCTTTGCAAGGATTTTTTACTTGTAAGTACTTTCTGATAAAATTCACTACAATGTTCGTCATAATGTGAACAATTCTTGTTTTATCAAACTAATGGAGCTTCTGTTTTTATCATATCTCCATTTGATATTCATGACAGAAAAAACTCTCTCTGTAAAAGCATTGGAAGGGAAAATGCTGAGTATTAACTTCACAAGGACTAAGATATTCCATAATTTTCTTGCCCCTAATAAATTTATAACATATACCCATCTATCTGGCACAGACATAGAAATCAATTTCTCTTTCAAACTTGCACCTGTATCACCACTAAACAAGCTAGATATTACAATCAATTCTGAAGCGGGACATCTGAAAATTGGTGCGAAATTGAATATATTATCAAATTAACAAAAAGAAAACAGGAATATTTGGCGTTCCGTTAAAGATTAAAATGGAACGCGGAACAAAACAAGAAGAAACGGAATTGTTCCGGCTCAAACGGAACGTCTGGCAACCCTAATTATATCGTACCACTATGGCTCTTGCATATTTATGTTCATTGTATTCACGTTCACAGTCAGTGTTACTATTTTCACCCTCTATCTAACCACGTGGAGTTTCACCAAACCAAACCAAACTAAAATGTCTTGACTTGATTCATTGCCACAAAAAAAATTGCACCATGCATTGAAACAAGAATTTTCGGAGAACACTAATACAACCATGAAACAACATAGGGATAGTGGTCTACGTTATTTCAATTTTGCAGCTACCCTATCCCTGCCCTAATACAACGACACACACTTTCTCGTGTGTACCGACTCTTTGAGTTCGTTGCAGTCAATTGCTACATGTTTCCCACAACACCCCCTAGTGCAGCAAATCCACGACCTACTAGACGGGCTGTGCCACGCTGACACTCGAATCACCTTTCTGTGGCTTCCAAGTCACTTGGGAACTGCGGGAAATGAGTTAGCGGATCAAGCTGCAAAAGAGGCGGTATCACTACCACCTAGACCAATGGAGGTACCCGCTAGAGATATTCGCTCTCAGTTACGCCTACAAGTTCTGGCATTTTGGGAGAGTCAGTGGCTAGCTGACCCACTGCCCAGTAAACTGAGAGCGGTCAAGGGATCTACTCACGTGTGGCGGAGCTCTTTCCGGTCACGTTCATACAAGATCCACCCTCTCGTACCTAATGAGAAGGGAAGACCGCCACTTTGTACCTGTGGAGCCATTTTCACTGTGGCCTACATTTTAACCAAGTGTGTGGATCTTGCTGACTTACGAAGAAACCTTGGTTTGCAGATGACACTCAAACTTATATTAGCCGATGACGCGGTGGCTGCTGATCGCGTTATCCGCTTTATAAGTGAGAGTGTGTAAGGGACAGCAATCTAAATTTTCCGGTATAAATTGACTCAACGACTTGTTCGTTTTTGAATGATAATGTTTTGTTTTTCCGTAATTTTTGTTTATTTTTATAATTTTTTTAGCCTATTTTCAATTTTGAAAAAATAGGCTTATGAGATCACCTTTTGTCCGTGTGTGTGTGCGTGTGTGTGTGTGTGTGTGTGTGTGTGTGTGTGTGTGTGATTCGTGTGTGTGTCCCCCCCTAATAAAATCTAAACGACAGGAGCGATTTCATTGAAACTCGGAAAGTTCATAGCACTATTCCCGGCGACCTCGACCGTGCCCTTCAAATTTTGTTACGACTCACCAATCCAACATGGCGGCTGTGCAAAATATTTCACCAGCATTCAATATCTCCGAAACTATTACCGATATTACCCTGACATTTTCTATGGTGATAGAGGGAACTGCTATAAGTTCACTTATGTGACTTTTGAAAACCTGGTAACTACAAAACCAACATGGAGGCCAAGCGAATTTGCGACTTTTAAATAGACGTTTCTCGTGATTTGACCAACCAAACGCAATGAAACTTGGTACAGTATATGTTAATATACATTGTAATGCACCGACATCTAACTTCGTTCAATTGTTTACATAATCACAAGATGGCGGATGTGCGAAATATTTCACCGGCATTCTATATCTCTGAAACTATTAGCGGTATCTCCCTAAAATTTTGTACGGAGATAAAGGGCACTACTGGAAGTCCATCTATAAGACTTTCAAAAACCGGTTAACTACAAAACGAACATGGCGGCCATGCGAATTTGAAAATTTTAAATAGACCTTTCTCGCGATTTAATGTTCCAAGCGCACTGAAACCTGGTACAGGAAATATTTATACACATTGTAATCCACTGGTATCTAATTTAGTTCAATTGTTTACATAACCTCAAGATGGCGGCTGTGCGAATTTTAAAATTAAGTTTTTATTTCTTGTGATGTAGTCATGCGATCGAAGTGAAAGTTTGAATAATGAACCTACGCAATAATTTTCCTTTAATGGTACATGACTCTATGGCCTATACATTTAACAATCCAACATGGCGACCATCCGAAATATTTAGACGATACTGAATATCTACGAATCTATTTTAGCAATCCAACTAAAGTTTATAATGTTCATAGGGGCTATGAAATTAAGTTCACCTATAGGACTTTAAATAACCTGGTGATCACAAATCCAACATGGCGGTGACGCGAATTATAAATATTCACATGGACGTTTCTCGCAATTTAACCATCCGAGTGCAGTGAAACTTGGTACAGTAAATCCTTATACGAATGTTAATCCACTGGCATCTAATTTATTTCAATTGTTTCCATAACCTCAAGATGGCAGCTGTGAAAAATTTTAAAATCTCCTTGTTTTTTCTTGTGTCCTAATTTTGCGATTGAAGTTTGAATACTACACGTTCACAATAATCTGCATGTAACAGTACATAACTCTAAGACCTACATATATAAAATCCAACATGGCGACCATCCGAAATATTTAGTCGGTTCTTAATATCTACGAATCTATTACAGCAATCAAACAGAAATTGTGTATGTTGATAGTGGCAATTAACATAAGTAGGATATATGAAATAGGCTGTATAGTTCTTCACGGAACTACTTGTTTATTTTTATTTAATTTTTGGTTTTTGTTTTATTAATTTTTGATCTTTTTAAATTGAGGTGTCCACCTCAAAATTTTAATTTCAGTTCCAAATTTGTATTCTTTAATCTGTGTTTAGAGGGGCAGATGACCTCGTAGTTCCGCCCCTTAAAACAACAATAACTAGCTTAACCAACTACTATATTCATCACATAAGTACAGGTTGTCAGACAAATTCAACACACATCCAACTAAACGGGACTGATGATAAAGATGTCCCAAGTCCCTGAATTGAATTGACATTAGCAACAACAAACAACGATCGTTCTGTGGAATATATGGTGGATTATATGGACAGCTGGTGGAAAAGCAGCAAGATTTACGTTTCAGAATATATCGTGCTAATGGCTACGCACCGTCCCATCTGCTTTATGTGGAGTCGCAGCGGCACATTGCGTGCGACAAGCGACATACACGCACCACTATTTCCTATTGATCAGACAGTCGGCTTTCGCGTGAGGCAGGCACGACAAGCGTAGTGCCGCAATCACGTGTGCTTTCACTGCAACAATTCGCAGATACCTCCATTGCCATGCGTGGGGCAGTCATGACTCGTTTCAACAACACTCCAATAGCTATGTTACCGTGCGTGAGGAGAAAATGACTTCCATACTTTCAATACGGCACTCAAAATACCTCCATCACTGTGCGTGAGCCTGGTACGATAAATAAACTGCTTTTCAGTATTCAGAAAGCAGTCATTTTTGAAACCTGTTCCATAGTTCGTTCCCCAACCTACCAAAAAACTGAGACCTGATTGTAAATATTAGACTCTTGGTTGGTTCCTCAGTTTAGGGGCTGCGATAACGTGGTCGTGTAGCCCCGTGTACTTTGGGTGTGTGTAGAATCAGTCTGATAACCGGTGTTAATTGTGATGGCTGTATTAATATGGGTTATCTGTAATTCATGTAAGGTCTGCAGACGATCGGTTTCAAGTAGTTGTACTTTTGCTACAAAATGCTACCGTTAACGACACCTAGCTGTTAACTTGGCTACTAGATGCCACCGCAACCAGCACCTGGCAGCAAACGTTGGAACATAATAGAGTGTTGATCAAATCCAACACACAAGTTTAGCTTCGCACAATAATAATAATAAATAATAATAATAATAATAATGTTATTGGTTTTACGTCCCTTTTAACTACTGTGGCTTTTAGAGACGCCGGGGTGCCGGAATTTTGCCCCGAAGGGGATCTTTAACGTGCCAGTAAATCTACTGACACGGCTCCCTAGCATTTGTGCACCCTCAAGTGCCAGCTGACTGCGCCAGGATACAAACCTGCAACCTAGGGCCTAACAAGCGAGAACGTTACCGCCCAGCCACGCAGCCAGTCCCTTCACACAATATTAGTTAGTAGAAGGTTCTTTTACATGCCATAAATATATGCCATGGGCCCGTTGGTTTTACTTCCCCTCCGAAGGAAGGCAAACTGAGGGATTTTTAACGCTTTAAAAATCCGACGACTTTGACTGGGTTAGAACCCGCGATCTGGGGCATAGATGCTCAGCATGCGCTTATGGACTCTTCAGCCATATGCGATGCGCTGTGACGACAGCTTCTATAGGTCTCCTTTAATACCAATATTAACTAATGACGTTATAAAATTTTGCCTCTTTGTGAAGAGGGTGATTATTATACAAACTATTGTGCAACAAACGGTTATCATTACCACATTTACCACCCAGTACCTGATTTGTTAGTCGTTATGTGTATGGACGCATTGTTCACAAGGATGTATGTTATATGAACATAACATTAAATTTGGGCTATGCAAGCCACTACAGTACTTGAACTGCATTCATCCAGCATGTTTCACGATTATCATCTGGTCGTAAACACGCCTGGTGACAAGCACTTTTGCACATTGCAGCCGCTGTATCAACATACACTGTTGTTCTGTTACAGCGTTGTTAAGTTAAATATGGACTAGAATACATAAATGTCGAGATTACGTTTATTTATTAAGGCTTTTCTCTCTCTCTATGGTCTTATCAACTTTAACGATCAGTTGTGCATTACAGCGAAGGTCTCAAAGAAATAATTCTTCCTCCTAGCAGAAGTAGTTGGGAGCTTGATGAAGGATTTTTAACAACTAGCGAGTGAATGTAATGGTATCTACACAATAAGTAGGTACATTGTATAACAGAAACACAATGTAGGTGTTTCTTATCTGTTTGTTGTGTATGAAACACTTAATCACGGCCGACTGGAATGGGATACATTTTCAATATTTATGGTCCAGTACAGCCTGACCTTGCTTGTCGGGAGTGTCTATAACAGTATTGTATACAGGGTGTCTCTAAATTCCCTTTACAAACGCTGAGACACCAAGACTGTTAAGTTTAGCATGGGAACTTATGTCCGGAAACGTACCAAATTCTCGCTACACGCAAAAAAATACTAGAGCACACGTTCACATTTTCAGCACTCTGACCGTTTGTCGTCTGGGTCCAATTACAGGTGGAACCCGATGTGTCGACCACCAACGTTAACACAGATACGGTACATCCATGTCATGTTCTGGTACAAATGATCGCCAATCCCTGGTGCTCCACCATAACCCGCGCCAATAGGTCTTCTTTGGATTCCACTGGGGACTCGTAAATCTTGGTTCTCAATGTGACCCCACAGGTAGTAGTTGAGCGGTGTCGATTCGGGTGAACGTGCAGGCCAACCTATCCTATCTTCTGTAGCCCACATCTGTGGGGAAGATGAAAGGAAGGAAGCCTTTAGTTTTACGTGACTGTTAATCATTAAATTATTAATTTTATTAATGCAGCCAATGGCCATGTACTTTTCTTTCCAGGACGTGTCAGGGAAGAGATATTGGAAGGAAATCGGCCGTGGACCTGGCATTTGCCTGGTGCTGAAAATGGTTTTCGTGCAGGGGGGGAGATGATCTCGGACCACAAGTGAAAAATGAGGTGGTGTGCCACGAAAACCATATTCAGGACGTCCGAGGTGGGATTCGAACCCACGCTCTCCCGATGCCAGTGAGGTACGATGTAGCGCATTAGTGCTCTCGGCCACCGCGGCCGGTATGACAGATACTGTTAATCATGCGGACATGAGTCACCGGACCTCCTTTTTACGTGAAATCCGAACCACAGCACATGGTATTTCACTTCGAAAATCTCACATGCATTGACCGGGAATCGAACCCGGTCCACCTTAGTGAGTAGGGGGGAGGGGAAGGAGGCAGATGATCTCGGACCACAAGTGAAAAGTGAGGTGGTAGTGCCATCGTGCTGAAACATCGTGTTTTGACGCACATGCAGTGGCAGATCGTCTCAAGAACTCATGCAGTACTCAGCACCAGTGATATTTCGTGGAAGAAGGTAGGGGATACAACCAGTGTTGCCAATTTGGTGTTTTTAGCACCAGATCTCGTGTTTATGAAGTTCGTCTGGTGCCAGAAATGTTCTAATAGCGCCATAGCAAAATACTGGTGTTATTTCAAAAAAAAACAGTGCCAAATCTGGTGCTTAAGGGATTTTTTCATGAAATCGTCTCCTAAGACAAATAAGTAAATCCTGAAAGCCATGTAATAGTTTTAATAAAGTTAATCAATTAACATAGGCGATGCTCAGCCTTACACGTGTCAAGGTCAACACTCCAACAGGGGAAATCCCTGAAATTCTCATTCGCGTGCATAAGTGCCAAGTAAGCGCAACATGCAGGGCTCAGTGCAAGTGCACTTGTACAAAGAATCCACCTATCATCTATTTTCTTCCAAGCTCCCAGGGGATTTCCCAGTTTCATGCGAAGGCAGTTTATGTACTTTCGCTCCCTCACTCTAATGCAGATGTAGGGAGAGTGTTTAGCCAAGTTTAATTGGTGAAAAGAAAGCAAAGAAATCGAATGAAAGTTCAAAAATTGCATTCCATTGTATGTGTGCGATTTGGACTGTAAAAAAAGTCCTCTCGGCACGCCGGATGGCGGAGGTAGATTTCACCGGGCAAACTAGGGGATAGGCTATAATAGGCAAAATATGCAGGTTTTCGTAGGAGGATCAGACCTCATTTATTGCGAGAAAGTACACTGAAGAAAATGGAAATTGCAACACCATGAAGGCATTGGTCGTTTGTGTTGATTTTCAAGATATAGAACGATGCCATGTAGGTATGTAAACGATCAAAGTTTCAGACCCATTGGATTGTTGCTACAGGTCTCCCCACGTGATTGGTCGCGGAGGAATCAACTCCAGTATACGAACTCTGGTGTAGCGTAGTTGACTTGCAGTCCGTGTAGTGAAGTGTTCCCCATCAAACATGCCTCGACGACAGAGAAGAGCACGCTATCGACAACTGTCGCCGTTTGAGAGGGCTCGGACAATTGTGTTGTGTGAGGCTGGATTATCCCTAAGGACTGTCGCTGCACGTGTTGGCCGACAGGCATCTACGGTACAACGTGTATGGCAGCAGTGGTCAATTGAGGGTACCCACACTCGTAGACCAGGCACAGGCCCAGCGCGACAGACAACTGTGAGAGAGGATCGCCGCACCATTCGGATGGCCTAGTTGGAACCCCATGCAACAGCAGCGCAAATTAGAGCTGCTGTGGCACTCCACGTTACACAACAAACAGTTGGTAATCGCCTGCGTGCAGCTGGCTTACGATCCAGTGTCCCTGCAGAAGGTGTTCCATTGACCCCACAACAGCGACGTGTAAGGCTGGCCTGGTGTCGAGAACGATCGACGTGGGTCGACGAATGGCATAGGGTCGTCTTTAGTGATGAATCGCGCTTCTGTCTTGCCCGCAGTGATCGCCGGAATCGTTTGCGCCGAAGTACCGGGAAGAGGGTCCGCCCAGACCTTATTGTCGAGAGGCACACAGGGCCAACACCAAGCATTATGGTCTGAGGAGCTATTGGCTTTAATGTGAAATCACAATTAGTGCTTGTTGAGGGCACTATGACTGCTTGACAGTACGTTGATAGGGTACTCAATCCAGTGGTTGTCCCTATGATGGCGAACATTGCTAATGGGATTTTTCAGCAGGACAATGCCCGGGTTCTCACTGCACGCATCTCCAGAGAAGCTCTACACGACCACAACCTTAGAATGGCCCGCCAGATCCCCGGATTTCAGTCCTATTGAGCATGTTGTTGTTTGAGTCTTCAGTCTTTTGACTGGTTTGATGCAGCTCTCCATGCCTCCCTGTCCTGAGCTAATCGTTTCATCTCTACATAGCTCCGACACCCTACATCGGAGGCAATCTGTTTAACATATTCTAACCTTGGTCTACCCCTACAGTTTTTGTCCTCGATCCTTCCTTCCATAACTAAGCTTGCTATTCCTGGGTGTCTTAGTATGTGTCCTACCAACCTATCTCTTCTCTTCATTAACAGTCGCCAGAAACATCTCTCCTCTCCCACTCGTCTTAATACCTCTTTGTTTGTAACCCTATCTACCCATCTGATCTTCATCATTCTCCTGTAACACCACATTTCAAATGCCTCAATTCTCCTCTTTTCTGCTACACCAATAGTCCAAGTTTCACTTCCATAGAGCGCCACGCTCCAGACAAAGGCTTTCAAAAATGACTTCCTAATACCTAAATCTATATTCGATGTCAGCAGATTCCTTTTTTGTAGAAATGCTTTCTTTGCCTGAGCCAACCTACTTTTAATATCCCCTTTGCTTCGTCCATCACTGGTTATTCTGCTTCCTAAGTAACAGAAGTCTACTACTTCCTTCAGCTTTTCACCTGCCAATTTGATCTCCATAGAGGTTTCTGATTTATTTCGGCTGCATTCCAGTATTTTTGTTTTACATTTATTTATTTTCATCATGAATTCTTTCCGTAAGACGGAGTCCATACCATTCAAAAACTCATTCAAATCCTCAGGCTTGTCGGCCAAGATGACGATGTCATCAGCAAATCTCAGAGTTGAAATTAATTCTCCTTGAATCTTCACTCCCACTTTAAATTTTTCTCTAATTTCCTTCATTGCTTGTTCAATGTAAAGATTGAAAAGTATGGGTGATAAGTTGCAGCCTTGCCTTACACCTTTCTGAATACCAGCTTCTCTCTCATGTCCTTCAACTCGAATGACTGCTGTCTGGTTTCTGTACAGATTGTATATCACCCTCCTATCCCTGTACTTTATTCCAATTGATTTCAAAATGTCAAACAATTTAGTCCAATCAACGTTATCAAAAGCCTTTTCTAAGTCTACAAAAGCCATGAACGTTCTCTTATCTTTCCTTATTCTACCTTCTAAAATCAGCCTAAGACTTAGTACAGCTTCCCTTGTTCCTACATTTCTCCTGAAACCAAACTGGTCTTCACCCAACTCCGTTTCTATCTGGCTTTCAATCCTCTTGTAAATTATTCTAGACAGGATCTTTGAAGCATGAGTAACCAAGCTGATTGTACGGTAATCTTCACATCTGTCAGCTCCCACTTTCTTTGTTATAGGGATGATTACATTCTTCTTGAAATGAGGGGGTACCTCACCTGTCTCATAAATCCTACACACCAAGTGAAATAACCTGATCAGACCTTCATCTCCTATGCAGCGTAGCAACTCAATCGGTATATCATCTATGCCTGGTGCTTTGTTCCTGCTTAAGTCTTCCAAAGCTTTATCAAATTCTGATCTCAATATTAAATCTCCTTTCGCATCCTCATCAATTTCCTCCTCCCTTTCCATTACATGATTCTCAATCTCCTTTCCCTTATACAAACTCTCTATGTAAGCTTTCCATCTCTCAACCTTTTCTTCCCTATCTGTTAGAGGCTTTTCATTTGTGTCCTTAATATTACAGCACTTAGTCTTCTTTTCCCCAAAAGTATTCTTAATCCTTCGATAAGCTGTGTCTACTTTTCCTAATTTCAGACAATTTTCTATACATGCACATTTCTCTTTCAACCATTCTTCTTTCGCTTCCTTGCACTTCTTGTTAACCTCATTTCTCAGACGTCTGTATTCTGCTTTCCCCTTTTCATCTCTTAGATTCTTGTGTTTCCGCCTTTCATCCATCAATTCTAGTATATCCTGAGTGATCCACGGTTTTCTACCTTTTCTTTCTTTCCTACCAATGTTTTCTTCTGCGGATTTTGTTATTTCATTCTTCAAAAGTGCCCATTCGTCTGCAATTGAAGTTTGTTTAGGGTTTTTCATTAGTCCTTCCTTTATACTCTTCTTGAATCTTTCGTTTACATCCTTCTCTTTCAGTCTGTCTATTGCCCACCTTTTTGGCTTTTGACTTTTCTTCAGTTTCTTCAACTTTAATCTGCATTTCATTACAACCAGATTGTGATCAGAGTTTATGTCACCACCAGGATATGTTTTACAATCCAAAATCTGGTTTCGAAACCTCTGCTTGACCATAATGAAGTCGATTTGGTAACGCCCAGTATCTCCTGGTCTCATCCATGTGTATATTCTTCTATTGTGGTTATTGAATAAGGTGTTAGCTATGACCAATTCATGCTCGGTGCAGAATTCTACCAGCCTGCTTCCTCGATCATTCCTTTCACCAAATCTGAAATCTCCTACTATCTTCCCTTCTCTCCCTTTTCCTACCACAGCATTCCAATCTCCAATTACTATAACATTTTCATCACCCTTGATATACCTCAGAATTTCGTCTATTTCTTCGTAGACCTTTTCAACATCCTCATCATCAGCTTGACTGGTAGGCATATAGACTTGTACCACTGTAGTGCAGGTAGGTTTTGTATTGATTTTTGCTACAATAATCCGTTCACTATATTGCTCATAATATTCCACCCGCTGTCCAAGTTTCCTACTCAATATGAGGCCAACCCCTGCTTGGCCATTGTTTGATTTAGTGCTTATGACCCTATAGTCTCCTGACCAAAAGTCCTGTTCTTCCTGCCAGCGCATTTCACTAATCCCAACCAAATCCAACCTCAACCTATCCATTTCCCTTTCTAAGTTTTCTAACCTTCCACTTCCTAGCAGACTTCTAACATTCCACGCTCCGATCCGTAGAATGTCAGATTTCCTCTTTGTCACTTCTGTGATGTTAACCCCCTCTCGAGTAGTCCCCTCCCGGAGATCCGAACGGGGGACTAGTTTACCTCCGGATTGAAATTTTACAAGGGAGGAGGCCATCATCACATGTAATTATGCATAGAGAGGTGCATATCATCGGGAATAGCATACGGCTGTAGTTTCCCGTTGCTTTCAGCCGTGCAGCAGGACGCAGTGTAGCCATTATTGGCTTATATTATCAATATCTTAACCGTCTATTAGACTAGTAAAGAATTGATTTATTCTGAAAGGCTGCTACTCCCTTTCAGAATAAGTAAAGAGCAATTCTACTAACAAAAATACTAACCTTCTACCGTACTAACAATTAAATACCAAAACTCTACTAACAAAAAACTTAAGTTCCACCAACAACAAATACTACCACTAAAACAGTCTGTCAACAGGCACACTCACATGCACCCTCACACATCACAGTCTACTGAAACAGTGAACTATAATTAATAAACAATGCAACTGCTACCAGACACACTCACACACCACAGTGTAATAGAACAATGACATATATCTAATAGACAAACTAACTCCCTACTTACAACTAAAACTAACTACATACTTACTGTACTTTTATTTATTACAGTTTGGTATGGTCTAAAACCTTCCGCTTTCCTTGTCATCCGGTCCTTACATATGTTAGCCTCTCAAGATGGTCATTTATTTGATGCTAAAGCTCTGAAGCCCTACCTACATCATTCTATGTTGACGATTACCTCCAGTCCTTTCCGAATCTAGAAGAAGCTTCTTTCGTATCGCTGGAACTGAAGGCATTGTTGAAGAATGGAGGATTCCCACTTCATAAGTGGAATTACAATTCCCCTGAGTTCCTTGCTCAATTTCCCATCGATGATGTAGACCCATCTTCTGTCAAAATTTGCGGAGATTCCGAATCCATAAAAACCCTTGGAGTACACTGGTGCACTCGCACTGATACTCTCATCTATAGAGTCTCGCATGTGTGGGACATAATGGGTCGACAACTGGCCAACCATCCTCAGCCACCCACAACTCTGGAACAACTGACCCGTGCAGTGCAGCAAGCATGGGCCACAATTCCTCAGGAAGCGATCCAGGGCCTTATTGACTCCATGCCTCGCGAATTCATCAATGTATTGCAGCTCGTGGTGGGCACATCCTGTATTGATTGTTGTCCAATATTGCGGTCAGAGGGACCTGAAAGTGTAATCATCGAATCACAACTGAACACTCGTCCTGCATGTTCAATTGCAGCAATGTAGCACCATTCCTTCTGGGTGTTGCAATTTCCATTTTCTTCAGTGTATTTTACAATTGGAGGTTAATTAACTTTTTTTTTTCGTTTTCTATGCATTTTTAGCCTTCTTTTCACATTTTGCAAAAATGAGGAAAAGTAGACTTATGAGATCGGGCAAATGTGAGTCTGTCTGTCTGTCCTTCTATCTGTCTGGCTGGCTGTGTGTGTGTGTCCCCCCTATCAACTCCTAAACGGCTGGAGCAATCGAAACAAAATTTGGTAGGAGTAAATATCTATACCTGAATATCTCACGGCCATATTTGAAAATGATATCAGTGCTACCAACTGCTGAAAAATCGCAATTGAAATTTGAGCTCCATGTTGGATATCTTGGAAGGTATGAATGGGAGCTATTTAAAAATTGGCACACGTATAAATACTAATATTGCAGTTTAATTTCCAGGAGGCCAATCATGGCAGTGTTGCCAAAATGATTCTAGGCCTGCTGATAGGTCCAAATTTTAAATGCATATAACTTCTACACTATCAATTGGATTGCAACCAAATTTCGTATGTGCTATGTGTACATAAACAGATATGACTGAGCGTATTCTTAAGAGCCACCAGGGCTGCCAACTGTTAATAATTGCTCTCTCTATTTTTTATCCAGATACCAATATATCAGAAAGTATGCAAGCCAACAGCTTTAAACTATGCACACGTATATTCTGACGTTTAAGATTAATTTGAAGTAATTTATATACGTCAGTTCTACCAACATGATTATAAGCCTGCTGATAGTACCAATTTTTAAATACATGTAACTTCTATACTATCAGTTGGATTACAACCAAATTTCGTATGTACTATGTGTACCATAACAGATATGACTATAAGTATTATTAAGAGCAATCAGGGCTGCCAACTGTTAATAAATGCTGTCTATATTTTTTTTAACCTAATATCAATATATCAGAAAGTATGCAAGCCAAAAGCTCTATACTTGGCACATGTATAGCATCTGACAGTCTAGATTAATTTGGAGTAATTAATACAAGGCAGTGCTGCCAACATGATTCTATGCCTGTTGATATCTCCAATTTTAAAATACATGTAACTTCTATACTAACAAATGGATTTCATCCAAAATTGGTACAACAAGATATCATAATATTTCAGATTATTTCTGACCAGCACACGCATGGTATTGTTGGCAACATGCTTTTACGCATGCTGATAGATCCATTGTCTAACTGCATGTAACTTCCATTGGACTTCAACCAAATTTTGTATTCTGTACCTTAAGAGATGGAACTAATAATATATTCAGTCACCAGGGCTGCCAAATGTAGTGCTCTATTAGGCTACATTATACCAGGTATATTTTGAACTAATTAGATATTTCGATATTACCAACTTAATTTCGTCACGTTGGGGCGTGGTGGCTCAGCGGTCTAGCTGTATGCCTCTCACCAAGGCGGACCAGGTTCGATTCCCGGTCAATGCATGTGAGATTTTCTATGTGAAATGTCATGTCCTGTGGTTCGGATTCCACGTAAAACGAAGGTCCCGTGGCTTATGATCGCGAGATTAACTGTCACGTTAAACTACAAGCTTCCTTCCTTTAATTTCGTCATTATTCTAGATAGGTTCATATACTGTAGAATAATCATTGGCATGAAAAGTAGGCTGTATAGTTCTTCACGGAACTTCTTGTTTTACATTTTATTGTCTTATGGGGATGGTAACGTTCTTGTCATTTGGGGTTCATTTTTATACTTGTGGTCGCACTGTCCTTATGCAAAGTTTGGAACTGATGTGTAACTATCTAACAGTCTGTTACTTCTTCACGCAAAATTTTATCTCCCGCAGAAATGTTGGTTGGTTCCTCAGTTTAGGGGCTGCGACAACGTGGTCATGTAACCCCGTGTACATTGGGTGTGTGTAGAATCTGTCTGATAAACGGTGTTAATTGTGATGACTGTATTAGTCTGTAATTCAGGTAAAGTCTGCAGACGGTCAATTATAAGTAGTAGTTCCTAATTTTGTACCAAATACTACCGTCAATGGCACCTAGCTGTGAACTTGGCTACCAGATGCCACCGCAACCAGCAACTTGCAACGAACGTTGGAACTTCCCCTCTGAAGGAAAGCATGCTGAGGGATTTTTAGCACTCTTAGAAAATCCGACGACTTTGGCCGGATTTGAACCCGCGACCTTGGGCATAGAAGTTCAGCATGCTACCAGTTACGTCACCGAAGTCGCTTCCCACAGAGTCAGATACAAAAAAAAATCAACCCCTGGCACTATACAGCCCATGACGGGCTAAGGACGACCAAGCGACCGCTGCCCAGCCATTTGGCCTGCAGATATTGGGGTGACGCCTGATCAGCACGTCGGGTCCCCTCGGCCATTAATCTTGGTATTCGTGATCGGGGCGCTGTCTCACTGTCAGACAGCTACTCAATTGTCCTCACGAGGCTGATTGCACCCCGTTCCAACCCTCACGTCAGTTTTAAAATCCTTGACGGAGCCGGGTATCGAACCCGGGGCCTCCGAGTGAGAGGCAGGCACGCTACCCCAACACCACGGGGCCGGCACAGAGTCAGATGGGAAAATGAATGTGATCTCGTGCAATGGCGTTGTCTTGGCAACCTCTGATAGCTCATCCCTCATCAATTTAGGAGCGTTGTCATGGTAACCTCTGATGGCTCTTGGCATTTTCCTCTAATTCCGAAATCATTTTTCTCATCCCTTGGCGTAATGGTGGGTTGTATCAAAAATTATTTCAGACAAAAGTTTTAGGTAATTATTAGGGGAATATCGTCCATTTTGTACGGTTATGATATTGTGCCTATTAAGAGAAATATGATTAATGTTTCCCGAAACACTCACTTTTTTCCACCCTAATGGCCAATGGTTGGTGCTATCAAGAAACGTTTTAAACATAAATTTTTGGCACTTATCCGACACATAATATGAACTTTGAAGAGATTCGATATTTCACATATTAAGAGAGTTATAGTGATATTTCACTTATTCGATAAAAGCCCCCCATTTTTACCCCCTTTGACCGATTTTGCCCATTAACGAACTCGACCAAGATTTTATAGGGATAGATATTATGTAAAATATTTAAAGTGATTGGTGCAAAATTACGGCAGTTATCGTGTCCACAAGAAACTGATATATATATATATATATATATATATATATATATATATATATATATACATAAATTATGTATAAACTTTTGAACTGACGGTGGTTTTGGGGTCTGGGGGATGTGAAACGCGAAGATATGTCGAAATT
Organism: Meconema thalassinum; assembly: GCA_946902985.2. Classification (NCBI taxonomy): domain Eukaryota; kingdom Metazoa; phylum Arthropoda; class Insecta; order Orthoptera; family Tettigoniidae; genus Meconema; species Meconema thalassinum. The sequence goes on along the minus strand of OX336388.2, from coordinate 1,909,982,179 downwards.
TTCCGGAAGTCGAAACATGGTACCCATTGCAATAGTTAGCTTTCTAATGAAATCTATCTAACAGAGGGAAAATGATTTCACGCCTAAGTACTTCCGAAGGATATAATAGTGGCCATAATTGGAAGTATGCAGAGCTACAGCAGTACTACTCCTTCCTGCTCTAAAGATATAATAGCGGTAGCAGGTTCCGCAAGTGAAAAAGAAGACTTTTAATGAAGGAAATGTAAGTAGAAAGCCGTTTATAATTTTTGGTGTTTTTCTAGTGTTTTGAATCATAGAGTCCAGCTGATGCTTTTCTGGTGTTTTAAAGCGTAGGGTTTAGTTATTTTCCATTTCATGATTTGGCAACATTGGATACAAATTGTAAGGGATATGGGATATCAGGTGATCGTTCAATGACGTACGTACTCTAGTCAGTGACGCCAAAAATAGGGGAGATTTGAACGTGTGCTGTGCTGTTTTCTTGCGGGTAGATGGAAGGCAGTGCGTTTGCGGACACAAGCTCCTATATTCAACTTAACTGTCTTGGTCCTCACTACAAGCCCTCCAAATATGTAATGGGAATTTAGAAACACACTGTATATGGAGGTGGGTAGTTCGAATAGCTGCTGCATTGAAGGGATATACAGTATTTGGATAATGAAAAATCCACAGCCTGCTTCCAGTCTCCGACCGGGTCAGGAATGGAATGAATGAAGCCCCCATCTAGCGGCGAGGATATGAACTGTGCCGGCTGCCGAGGCCTGACGCACTCCTCTGGGGCAATGATTAAATGAATGACAGATGAAATGAAATGATAGTGGAGAGTGTTGCTGGAATGAAATTTGACAGGGAAAACCGGAGTACCCGGAGAAAAACCTGTCTGCCTCCGTTTTGTCCAGCACAGATCTCACATGGAGTGACCGGGATTTGAACCACGGACCCAGCGGTGAGAGGCCGGCGTGCTGCCGCCTAAGCCACGGAGGCTTTTATTTGGATAATAATGATACAAAATAATAATTTTAAGAAATCTGTCTACTTCGTCCCGATCTGCTCTTTCACATGGAGCGTACACTTACTCACAATCTCTCTCACAATGGGGCGGCTTCGGTGGCGTAGTTGGTAGCATGCTGAGCTTCTATGCCCAAAAATTTAGTTATGTTAGGAGAAGAAAAGGAAATTGAAATAATGTGTCGATGATAATGTCCGGTGACGGTAAATTAATTACTGAGAAGCAGGCCATTGCTAATGAATTAAATGTCTTTTATGGTAGTGTGTTCAATAAATCCAATAGCTGTGCGTTGGACCTGAACGGTGAATCAGGGGCTCCACTTCTCCAAATAAACCAGTCAGCAATTGTAAAGCTAATACAAAAATTACGTTACAATATATCGAAGGGTCCTGATAATATTGTTAGTGAAGTACTTAAACTAGGAGGTAGGGCCGTGGCACGATACTTAGAGGTGATGTTTAATGTGTCCATAAACAATGCGCAAATCCCAGATGACTGGAAAAGAGCTACGGTAGTCCCAATATTTAAGGGATGGAGCAGACTTGAATTGGGCAACTACAGGCCGGTTAGTCTTACGTCCATCGTTTGTAAACAGATGGGGCATCTCATTTGCGACTACTTGAGGGAACAGTGGGAAACATTATCATGGTTTAATGATAGGCAACATGGATTTCGGAAAGGTTACTCATGCGAGAGTCAGATGCTATCACTTTTTCAAGATATTAGCGAATCATTAGAGGATGGAGTTTCAGTCGACACTGTAGTTATTGATTTTGCGAAGGCATTTGATGTCGTGCCGCATGACATGCTACTCTATAAATTGGCTTCGACGAAGATTGATAGAAGAGTAATTTTATGGATCCAAGAATTTTTGACGGGTCGTTCCCAGAAAGTGAAAGTTGAAGGCCGATTCTCGGATGAAATTACCGTCACGTCGGGTATCCCTCAGGGCAGCGTAATCGGAACTTTGTTATTTTTGGCGTTTATAAATGACTTACCAAATGGGATTCGCAGTGTCTGTCGATTGTTTGCGGATGATTGTGTAATATATCGAAAGATACATGACTCACAAGATAATGCAGTACTTCAAGATGACCTGAACCTGGCCTATAAGTGGGCGATTGAAAATAAAATGAAAATAAACACGAGAAAATGTAGTCTAATAAAAACAGGGAAAGTGCGAAGGCAAGATTTTCAATATAACATTGGCTCGGAAACACTTGTAGAAGATGATTCTTGCAAATATTTGGGCGTTCACGTAAGAAATGATATGAAATGGACTAGTCATATAGGATGTGTAGTTTCTAAAGCTTACAAGTCCCTGCACTTTTTAATGAGGGTATTAAAAGGAAGTAGTACCTCTGCTAAAGAATTAGGATATTTGTCACTTGTAAGACCTATTCTGGAATACGCCTCGGCGGTTTGGGATCCATATCAAGTAGGGCTCATAAATGAGTTGGAAATGGTACAAAGAAAGGCCGCTAGATTTGTGCTCAGTGACTTTAATCCCAGGAGCAGTGTGAGCCGTATGTTAAAGGAACTTGGGTGGGAATCACTTGAGGCTAGGAGGATGAAATCTAGACTCTGCGCTATGTACAACACGTATACAAATCAACCAGCATGGGGTGAGCTTAGCAAACGTATGGAAAAGCCTACTTACATGGGTAGGAGCGATCATCCTTTCAAAGTTAAGGGCCGACCACAGCGAACAAATTATGGTAAATATTCTTTCGTAATCCGTGCCATTGATAATTGGAACTCGCGACCTGCCGCAGTCTTAGAGCCTTTTCCCAAATATATAGGTGTGTTTAAGAAAAGACTGACTATTTGTGTAAATACTCCAGTTTAATTGTTAGTGAATTGTTATGTACAATTATTTATTTGTTATGTATATCTAATTTGCCACCGGGGGACACACCCCCAATTACAAATAAACGAATGAATGAATGAATGAATAGCGGTTTCAAACCCGGCCGAAGCCGTTGGATTTTTTAAGAGCGTTAAAAATCCCTCAGTATGACTTCCTTCGGAGGGGAAGTAAAGCCGGTGGTCCCATGTCATAGATTTATGGCATGTTAAAGAACTTTCCACTAATTACACCTGTGTGAAACTAAATTGTATAGGTTAAGAATGTAAACAACGCTCTTAGGTTGCTACGTTCGTTGCCAAGAGCCGACTGTGGTGGCGTCTAGTTGCTAAGTTCTGAACTAGGCCTAGTAGTCGTTGACGGTGGCGTTTGGCGGCAAAAGTAGGAACTATTTGAAAAATTTAAAGTTGCAGTCCATACTTGAATTTAAAAAAACATATACACACACTAATACAGTCATCACAATTAACACCGGTTATCAGACAGATTCTACACACACACCCAAAGTACACGGGGCTACATGACCGCGTTGTCACAGCCCCTAAACTAATGAACCAACCAACCATCTCTCACAATGACCGGTCTAGAGATCTGCAACAAGTCCGGAGGTTCGTATCCCAGCGGCTATCCTTTTCCACACTCCCTCTAAGATAATGCCGTGATAGTTGCTTATTTTAAGTCTTGGGGCGCCTATCCTATTCCCGACCAAAATAATTAGAGTTACAGACAAACTACCACTGAACGCAGGTTATGAGTTAAATGGAACACGCAGCGAAGACCACAGGACATTCGACCGAGATACTCCAGGGCCCCAGAAAATCGAATCAACAAATTGTCAAGAGATACAATGATATTTCTTTATTTAATCTGCAGGCTATGGGTTGAAGGGTCTCTTGAACATAATTTTGTAATTAAACTACTTGTATCGTGGATGAATAGGCTTTGATTGTGGGGGCGTTGTGGCTCAGCGGTCTAGCTGTATGCCTCTCACCAAGGCGGTCTGGGTTCGATTCCCGGTCTATGCATGTGAGATTTTCGATGTGAAAAGCCATGTCCTGTGGTTCGGATACCACGTAAAAAGGAGGTCCCGTGGCTCATAATCACGAGATTCACGGTCACGTAAAACTGCTATCTTCCTTTTGAATAGGCTTTGTCTTTTCTTTTCTGTTCTTTTAACTAAAAGTATACAACGTAAAGGAAATAATTGTATTAACATAATAATAATGTTGGGGTGCAAGAATTTTGTCCCGAATGGGATCTTTAACGAACCAGTAAATCTACTGACACGGCTCCCTCGCATTTGCGCACCAGAATTCAATCCTGCAACCTTAAGGCCCAGCAGGCGAGAACGTTACCGCTGAGCCACGCAGCCAGCCAATATTATTAACCATTTAAACCTGTCTGTCGATAGTCTATTTTTTAGCCTATTTTCAATTTTGAAAAAATAGGCTTATTAGATCACCTTTTGTCCGTGTGTGTGTGCGTGTGTGTGTGTGTGATTCGTGTGTGTGTCCCCCCCTAATAAAATCTAAACGGCAGGAGCGATTTCAATGAAACCCGGAAAGTTCATAGCACTATTCCGGGCGACCTCGACCGTGCCCTTCAAATTTTGTTACGGCTCACCAATCCAACATGGCGGCTGTGCGAAATATTTCACCAGCATTCAATATCTCCGAAACTATTACCGATATTACCCTGACATTTTCTATGGTGATAGAGGGAACTACTATAAGTTCACTTATGTGATTTTTGAAAACCTGGTAACTACAAAACCAACATGGAGGCCAAGCGAATTTGCGACTTTAAAATAGACGTTTCTCGCGATTTGACAAACCAAACGCAATGAAACTTGGTACAGTATATGTTTATATACATTGTAATGCACCGACATCTAACTTCTTTCAATTGTTTACATAATCACAAGATGGCGGATGTGCAAAATATTTCACCGGCATTCTATATCTCTGAAACTATTAGCGGTATCTCCCTAAAATTTTGTACGGAGATAAAGGGCACTACTGGAAGTCCATCTATAAGACTTTCAAAAACCAGTTAACTACAAAACGAACATGGCGGCCAAACGAATTTGAAAATTTTAAATAGACCTTTCTCGCGATTTAATGTTCCAAGCTCACTGAAACCTGGTACAGGAAATATTTATACACATTGTAATCCACTGGTATCTAATTTAGTTCAATTGTTTATATAACCTCAAGATGGCGGCAGTGCGAATTTTAAAATTAAGTTTTTATTTCTTGTGGGGTAGTCATGCGATCGAAGTGAAAGTTTAAATAATGAACCTACGCAATAATTTTCCTTTAATGGTACATGACTCTATGGCCTATACATTTAACAATCCAACATGGGGACCATCCGAAATATTTAGACGATACTGAATATCTACGAATCTATTTTAGCAATCAAACTGCATTTTTTAATGTTCATAGGGGCTATGAACTTAGGTTCACTTTAAATAACCTGGTGATCACAAATCCAACATGGCGGTGAAGCGAATTATAAATATTCACATGGACGTTTCTCGCAATTTAACCATCCGAGTGCAGTGAAACTTGGTACAGTAAATCCTTATACGAATGTTAATCCACTGGCATCTAATTTATTTCAATTGTTTCCATAACCTCAAGATGGCAGCTGTGAACAATTTTAAAATCTCCTTGTTTTTTCTTGTGTCCTAATTATGCGATTGAAGTTTGAATACTACACGTTCACAATAATCTGCATGTAACAGTACATAACTCTAGGACCTACATATATAAAATCCAACATGGCAACCATCCGAATTATTTAGTCGGTTCTTAATATCTACGAATCTATTACAGCAATTAAACAGAAATAGTGTAAGTTGACAGTGGCAATTAACATAAGTAGGATATATGAAAATAGGCTGTATAGTTTTTCACGGAACTACTTGTTTAAAATGACTCCTCATCTCATACCACATACTGTGGTCTTTTTGTCTCCTTATGGAGATTAATTGTCTCCTTATGGTGATACTTGCGGTATTCTGTTGGCGAATATTTAGTCACTTGTAACTGATCCCGTGCAAGTACCACATGTAGTATCTACCTGCCTGTGTCTACATTAACTCGGGAATAATGTATGGTGATCTGAGAACCACCAGGCTCTGAGCACTTGTGACAGATCGTCAACAATTACTTAGCGTGACATATGCTACGTGATACTATAAACTCTGACATCAAGCAGTGGTCTGTGACGGCTCATTGGTCATGGGATATAATACAATAACAGCTGATGTAAATAGATTTACATGTCGTTGCTTCATTTGAGGAGTTTGGTCATCGTGGTTATTTTACCCTGGTATTTTGTTGTGTGTATGTAGAATGTATCTGATAACCCGCGTTATTGCGGGCCTGTGATAGTGTAGCGGCTTCGGTGGCGTAGTTGGTAGCATGCTGGACTGCTGTGCCAAAGATAGCGGGTTCAAACCCAGCTGAAATCGTCGGATTTTTTAAGAGCGTTTAAATACTTCAATATGCCTTCCTTCAGAGAGGAAGTTAATCCGGCGCGGCGGTCCCATGTCATAGATTCATGGCATGTAAAAGATCCTTCCACAAATTAAACTTGTGTGAAGCTAAATTTCTTGTTTAGATTTAGTTGAAACACTCTTTCATAGTTCCAACGTTCACCACTAGGTGTCAGTGACATCTGGTAGTGAAAGTTGGAACCGCTGAAATTCAACGGAACTTGTAGCTCACCCCATGGGTGTCGCTTGAAGTAGCTACAGCCTTTGGCGAGACGAACATGTCCTCGGACACTCCCGGCACTTAAAGCCATACGCTAAATAAATAAATAAATAAATAAATAAATAAATAAATAAATACATGCATGTGATAGTGTGTTTATTATATTTCAGTTGAGGATTGGGAAGGAGGCAGATGTGGCCTTAAGTTAGAAATCATACCGGCATTTGCCTGGTGTAAAAGTAGGGATACAACGTAAAACCACTTCCAGGATGATCAAGATGGTAATCAAACGGACCTATTCTCAGTTTTCCTCACTAACACACAGCACTTTAGTCACCAATCTAACACAGGTAAATTCAGATAAAGTCAATACCTACTCAATGAACAAGATAAGCTTGCCACGGAGGGTGAGTGGTTAACGTGTCGGTCAACTAACCCCAAGCTTGCAGGTTCGCTCCTGGCCGTGGTAAGTGATTTTTGAAAGGCGGCAAAAATACGTCACGCATGTCATACGATGTTGGCATGTAAAAAAAAAACATTTGAATCCAGTAGGCCGTGTTCATAATGGCAAAATTAATCTCGGGAGTTTCCGCCAACACAAAGTTCCTCATTTCTCTACTAGAAAGCGCTATAATGTTCAAGGAGCTTTGATATCTAACCTTCTTGACTTTCACAGTGCTTCAAGGAACAAAAAAATTCGACCTGCAAGATACCCTTTGGGTGTAAAATAACAAAGCTAGCACCAGGCACCCGAGGCCATACGATATTATTATTATTTAATGAATAAAGTGTCCCGTGCCATTTAATGAAGATAAACAAACTATAGCTTTGATTAAACCAAGCGTTCTCAACCTGGTGCTTGCGAGCAATAATAATAATAATAATAATAATAATAATAATAATGTTATTTGTTTTACGTCCCTTTAAACATATGCGGCTTTTAGAGACGCCGGAGTGCAAAGATTTTGATCTACTGACACGACTCCCTCTTATTTGCGCACCCTCAAATGCCAGCTGACGGCGCCAGGATTTGATCCTGCAACCTTGGACACAGCAAACGAGAACGTTACCGCTTAGCCCCGCGAGCAATACGATGCTCTGAAATTTGGTGCTCACGTCATGTGAGCCAAAATGTGTTCTATAGCACATGCTCCCCGGTTATCCCTTCCTCAAATCAAATTCTGTTGAAGAACTAGAATAATAGTTGATGTTATTGATCATGATTGGGGCGTTGTGACATCGTGGCCTTATAGCCCCGTATACTTGGATATGTATAGAAATTGTCTGATAACCTGTGTCACTGTGATGTCTGTACTAGTATGTGTATTTGTAATTGAGGTAAGATTTGAGTAGAAAGCGGCCTTGGCCATGTGTTAGATACCATTCCGGCATTTGTCTGGAGTGGAAGTGGGAAACCAGGGAAAACCACTTTCAGGATGAGTGAGGAAGGAATCAAACCCACCACTTCTCAGTTTTTCGTCACGAGGCTGACTGTATCCCGTCTTAGGCCTCACAATAGAATTACATTTCTTGGCAGAGCCGGGAATCGAACCCAGTCCTCCGCGGTGAGATCCAAGAATGCTAGCCACTATGCAACGAGGTGGACTTGGAATAATAATGGTTTAATTACAATTTTTGACAGTCAGAAGTTTTATCATTTTGTGAAATATGAATAGGCTATAAATAATATAAATATTTGGACATTCCTATTTTATGAGTAACACGTAAGTTGCTCATTCTGCTTGCCTGTCCACGTGTAAAAGTATCTTACCTACATGAGGAATGCAAGCAATAGCAGCGTGCCTTGTGAGCGGTTATCCATCTGCTATTTCAGCACTTTTGAGGGTTTGGGAAATATTGTTGCTTAATTATTATTATTATTATTATTATTATCATTAGCGTAATTAATTTTTAGTATGAATACCGACAGCGGTAGCAACGTACGCTAACGCGCAACGTTAGGGCATAGGGCCAAGGTCTCTGCAGACTCAGTAGACGTTGGTTCGATTCCCACCGTCGGCCGTCCTTGAAATGGTTTTCCATGGTTTCCCATTTTCAACTCCAGGCAAATACTGGGGCGGTACTTTCTGTCAGGCCACGGGCGCTTCCTTCCACCAAATATAACTCTCTATTTGGTCGTAACCTATATTCTGCGTTATTATTTCGTTTAGCTCCCAGTATTTCTCTCGGAATTCGTCTTTCAGACTTATCTAATTTGTCAGAATCACCAAATCTTGTTAATTATTAATATCATTATAATCGATTTATGGTGTTCGGGTACTTGGTATAGCATTAGGGTGGTGCTCACCGTCTCAAGAAGATTGAGAACGCCTGTATTAGGTTCTTGTTCTTGATATTCTATAGACGCTCCTCTCTTGTGGTATATTTAGTCACCTCTATCACAGGGTTAATCCGCTGCAGAAACATCGGCTTCTGCTTCCATCAATTCAATTGCTCTTCTAGTTCAGTCAAACCACATCTCACCATCCTATTAGTTAGTAAAAAAGAGTATTCTCGGGTGTGTGATAACATATTACCGGTTTTTCAATCGACATTGGACCAACATACAGTAAATATCTATTAATGTGTGAATCCGCTTTAAAAAAAACGAGGTATCTTGGTCCGACTCGTGAGAGAAAGTGAATGGAACAAGTAGATAAAAATCCTGGGTGGCTCTGTTTTTCTGTGATTACTGCTTGATACGGGTGCGATTGCGATAACTTCCAACCAATGACGTGCTGGTACAATAGCAAGTGATAAATTGATTACGCATTTCATTGAGATTTATTTTGAAGTACTGCATTCATCAAATGGCTTTTCAGTTGAGTTATGGCTTCACGGCTGCTGGCGCGGAAAAGTAGGATGGATGTATTTTCCCAATTTTTGTTTTTGTTTCCACACTCACCCTCTTACTACTCTTTTTAATACCGTTCGCAGAACAGAGGAACAATGCATTAAGTTGCGTTAGAGGATGATGCAACGTGAGCGAATCCTATCAAACAAGGGATCACACAACTCGGCTGCCCACCAACTGCTAAATGAAGTTCATCTGTTTGTTGTTTTCAACTGATTTAATCAAATGTAAGCTGTAAGTTAGAAATGTGGACAAGATAATTCACTTGGTTGATGAAATGTTGTAGGGTTTAGTTACAGATTCGACGTTGGTAACTGATATTTCAATTTGAGGAAAGGGGCAGATGACCTCGCTGTTTCGCCCCTTAAAAGATAACTAACTAACTAACTAACTAACTAACTAACAAGTTGATGAGCATCGAAATTATCGGCCTGTAACATATTGGAAGACAGAATTTTATTCAGTAGATCAGGGGTTTTGCATTTATCGATTTTTGTTTTGTAATTGTTTTTAGGTTCTGATGTTTGGTGTTTTCTTGTTGTTGTGAGTTTATAGTTTGTTCTGGAGTTTTGCTTCTTGCATGGTTTTTGTGCGTGTCGTAGTTTTGATATGTATTTTGTTTAGCTGTGCAGTAGGTTTATTAAATATGTTTCTTCCGGTGATAGGCTACGTTTAGACCAACGATATTTTGTTTCAGTTTCAAATTATTATTGTAAGTAGTAAGTAGGTAAGTAAGTAAGTATAAGGTGCGTTCAAAAAGTAACGAGCCGGAGGCTGTAATGCGCAAACTGGTGACGACATCGGCTAATCGTGGCGTGTGTAACGAGGTGTGGTTCCGACCAGAGCGTGGAAGGTCACAGCCCATCGCTAGAGGGCACGCGTTTACGTCACGTGACGATACAAAGCGAGCAGCAGCATGCATCAATCGTCCAACCAAGACCAAGACAGTAGGCCATTCGACATGCTTCCTGGTGTGGTTGAAGACTGTGGGGCACCCATTGGGCACACACTTTCCGCAAGTGCAGTCGTTCCTTCATGATGGTGTGCACACTTCCGACGCTCAATCCGACCACGGCGGCTATGGCGTTCACTGTCACTCGGCGGTCCTGGGTAATGAGTGCATCAACCAGCTGGACGTTGTCATCGGTAATGCAGGGGGGTGCCCGAGACCGGGCATCATCGGCTAACGACACCCGTCCTTCCCTGAAGCGCTTGTGCCACGCCTTGACCCTTGCAAGGGACATGCAGTGTTCGCCGTACACTTGTGACATTCGGCGATGAATGTCCGTTCCCCTACTCCTTTCGCTGTCAGAAACCGAACAACACCTCGTTGCTCTTCGTTTGACGCCTCCATGCCACTGACACACGCCACGATTAGCCGATGTCGTCACCGGTTTGCGCATTACAGCCTCCGGCTCGTTACTTTCTGAACGCACCTTATATACTGAATTCCTAGGATGTTTGCAGACGAAACTGTAAAATTCTGGGGTAAATTACAAACTATGGATTAAACGCCGCTGCTGAAATCCAGTATGTCATACTGTTGTGTGCCATTTTGCACTTTGAATTGGAAGAAAATAGGAGGTGATAAGGACAGAGAGTTATAAATATACCCATATATTTATGAGAAAGTAGGCTACATGTTATTTCCTGAACGTCTTGTTTTTGTTATTGATGATGATGATGATGATGATAATTGTTGTTTTAAGGGGCCTAACATCTAGGTTATCGGCCCTTTTGTTATTGAATTAAAATATATATAATATAATCAATGCTGCCAAGTTATTAAAACAATTTATATATTTCCTATTATTTAGGTAATGTGAGTTTCTTTTTGAATTAAACTATTTTTTGATTAAGAAGGGAACAAGTGTGACAAATTTTCGCAAATGAATGGAGTAGAACATCTCCTTCAGCTCAACTAATTGCATACAATATTTTATAGCTCAAAATATAGAAATTCTACTCCCATCATTGACAAAAATAAAATTTACGAAAACTCCCGTTAAAATATTAATAAGCGTTACAAATTGATAATGACATTGGACATTTTGTTTTAATTGCAAAATTGGCCACATCTGTAGAACACGCACGCAAGAATATGGTGCTGATGACAATGATCTCCCAAGCCCCTAATACTAATAAACAACATCAACTATCTTCTGATCTGCTGAAGTCGCGTTTCTTCATATTTCAATTTCAACGAAAGTTTTTATTTATTTCCGTAAATGACATTCCTAAATTGTGTACTCTATTGTTGGGTTGCCAATATGTCTGGCTGGTTGCACATGGTACACGTGTAAACAGAGAACGCCTTGTGATTGGCGTTGCGTTGATAGTAGCGCACTCCATCACAGTAGCTTCATATCGGGAGCGAGTATCGCGGCGCGGAGAGGGTAGCAAACAATAAGCCGCCCCTGCCTGGGATGGGATACAGTGTTCCGCTTGACAGCCTCCCAAACACTGCGTATACCGCAATACAGCGGTTTGTAAATATAATTATAGCATATTGTAAATAGATTTTATTTTGGTTTAAAATCGAGAGCGAATTTATTTGTGTATTAATAAAATAAATGTAATGGACATTTTGCAACATTGCGGACCAACCAGCATAGCGGAGTGGCGTAAAACACGTAACATGGCCTCACTGGCTAGCTGGTGTTAGTGAATCCGAGATTCGAATCCCGATATTGACAGTGGTTATAAATTATTGGAGGATAGGGCTAGGAAAAGAATGGAGAGAGATCCAGTTTTTTACGTCACTACCGCAATGACACATACTGTAGAAGCTGTACAAAGGCAAACTGCGATCTACGCCACGCAGTACACGACTGTTCAAAACGTTGAGTTTCTCCAAAAAAGTGAGAAACACCAAGGAAGTATTAACCACCGTAAAAATAAGGATAATCCAATACCTAGGACACATCATGAGGAATACCAACAAGTACCATCTCCTACGTCTATTCTTCAAGGAAAAATACCAGGGAAGAGAAGTCTTGGACGGAGAAGAATATCCAGGTTTAAAAATCTCACCGTCTGGCCATCCAAAACGTCCACTGAATTATTTCGAACTGCATGTGACAGGAACTACACAGTCTAGATGGTTCCCAACATCCGGAACGGATAGGAAACAGGAAAAGAAAAAGAAGAATATGCTGACTTTGGTTTTGCCTCGGGTTGTTCCTTTCTCACATTGCCATAAATTTATTTCTTTACATTCTTAAAGATTCTACCCCATTCCTAGAGTTTTTAGCCTACTTTTCACATTTTGCAAAAATGAGGAAAAAGTAGACTTATGAGATCGGGCAAATGTGTGTCTGTCTGTCTGTCTGTCTGTCTGTTTGTCTGTCCTTCTGTCTGTCTGTCTGGCTGTGTGTGTGTCCCCCCCTATCAACTCCTAAACGGCTGCAGCAATCGAAACAAAATTTGGTAGGAGTAAAGATCTACACCTGAATATCTCACGGCCATATTTGAAAATGATGTCAGTGCTACCAACTGCTAAAAATCGCAATTGAAATTTGAGCTCCATGTTGGATATCTTGGAAAGTATGAATGGGAGCTATTTCAAAATTGGCACACGTACAGATCATAATATTTCAGTTTAATTTCCAGGAGGCCAAACATGGCAGTGTTGCCAAAATGATTATAAGCCTCCTGATAGGTCCAATTTTTAAATGCATATAACTTCTACACTATCAATTGGAATTCAACCAAATTTCGTATGTTGTATGTGTACATGACCAGATATGACTGAGCGTATTCTTAAGACCTACCAGGGCTGCCAACTGTTAATAAATGCTCCTAATTTATTTTATCCAAATACCAATATATCAGAAAGTATGCAAGCCGACAGCTTTAAACTATGCACACGTATAGTACCTGACATTTTATATTAATTTGGAGTAACCTATATACGTCAGTGCTACCAACATGATTCTAAGCCTGCTGACAGTTCCAACTTTAAATACATGCAACTTCCATACTATCATTTGGATTTCAACCAAATTTCGTATGTGTTATGTGTAACATAACAGATATGACTATGCGTATTCTAAGGAGCAACCAGGGCTGCCAACTGTTAATATGTGCTGTCCTTATTTTTGTTACCCTAATATCAATATATCAGAAAGTATGCAAGCCAATAGCTCTAAAATTTGCACACGTATATTACCTGGCATTCTAGACGAATTTGGAGTAACTAATATACGTCAGTGCTGCGAACATGATTCTAAGCCTGCTAATAGGTCCAATTTTAAAATGCATGTAACTTCTATACTAACTAATGGATTTCATTCAAAATTGGCACAACAATAGATCACATTATTTCAGATTATGTCTGACCAATACATGCATGACATTGTTGCCAACATGATTTTACGCGCGCTGTTAGATCCAATGTTTAACTGCATGTAACGTCCATGCGATTCATTGGACTTCAACCAAATTTTGTATTTTGTACCTTAAGAGATGGAACTAAGAATATATTCAGTCATCAGGGCAGCCAACTGTAGTGCTCTATTAGGATACATTATGCCAGGTATACAGTATTTCGAACTAATTGGAAATATCGATATTAGCAACTTAATTTCGTCATTATTCTAGATAGGTTCATATTCTGTAGAATAATCATTGGCATGAAAAGTAGGCTGTAAAGTTCTTAACGGAACTTCTTGTTTAATGACCACTTGATTACAATGGGAGTATTTTCTTCTTATGCCATCGAACATGTTCCTTTAGTACATTTGAGTATTTGTTACACAATGCTAGGTAAAATGCGTAAACGTTAACCATTTTGAAAATGGTAACAGCTTTTATGCGTATTGACTCATTGTAATATGAAATATTGAAATCCGCCTGGTCAACACCGTGAAAATGGTGTTTAATAAATGATTAAATGGACATGCTTCGGTGTGTCATTGACACCTTCTTCAGCGTAATTGAATAATATTTAAATCTTAAACTAGGTTAACAAAGCCAAAATAAATGGATATCCTTACAAAAATGGTTTTAATTTAAATGTAATGCTCACAAATAGATTGCCAGGTAATAAAAAGATGATGGTACTAAGAATGGTGTTATGAATATAAGAAATCTACTTTATTAAACTGCCTACGTCACACTCCTTTAATTTGATTCAATAATGAAGTGACAGAAGACGTCGCTGCCTGAAGAATAAAGAGGTGAATAAAGCGTAGTGTTATAAGATGCCGCTCCCAGGTGGATTAATGTTGTGAGAACAGTAAAAATGTATGGTACATAGTCATCTAATCTCGAAAAATTCCCGTTGATTCTCAATGAACAGCAAATACAGCAGTGCGAGCCATCATGTGGGTTTCTTAAATTCCACAAGGGAATTCTTGAGAAAGGGAATTACGGGAACACGAAAGCGTGTTTAATTTGCCTGTTCTGTAAGTAACAGACACTTCAAGTGTAAGATGACTTTCATCTTGCCTGATACGGCTGCCAACCTTGAGCTGTTAATAAGGGGAATCACTTACGTCATGTTCAAGCTAGAATTCATTAAGGTCAAAACTTTCTGGCAAAGTCTTATCCTCTTCATCTAAATCATCCATCATGCTCTGAACATAAGATAGCTTAATGAGCTTGCTGAGATTACGCATACTTTCTGTTGTTACTAACAAGGGACATCGTAAACGCGAATCTCCAGACCTCCTTTAAACTTGACATACTTGTTGTTCAGATTGCAAGGAAAACATATTTGACGACGTAGTAACCCCTAAAACATGAAACAGTCTTACCGTAACCAATACAAAACAGCTACAGAATATCCCACTTAACATTATACATAAAAATGGATGTCTGTTTGTATGTCTGTCTGTTCTCTGTTGTTGTTGTTGTTTGAGTCTTCAGTCTTTCAACTAGTTTGATGCAGCACTCTATGCCTCCCTGTCCTGAGCTAATCGTTTCAACTCTACATATCTACCACACCTTACATCCGAGACAATCTGTTAAACATATTCTAACCTTGGTCTACCCCTATAGTTCTTGGCCTCGACGCGTCCTTGTTGGCCTGTTTGCCATCTCTTGATGAATGCAGTACATTTGCATTTGTCTGTTGGCACAGGCTAGAGTAAAATGTGGTTTTTCACCGATGTCTCAGTCTCACTCATGGCTGTGATTATATGGAAGCTACTGAGGTATGGGTGGTGCTTAGTAATGACATTCAGGGCACAGTCAGTGCCTGTGGATGCTGTGAAAGGTTCTACTCATAGGGTTAGTACTGCTGATCTGACTCAGTGAGGAAAGCAATGGCAATCTACCTCACTCCTCTTCTTGCCTACTACGCCTCAATATAGTGTTGCCTTGGGTTTTTGTGGGTATCTACCCACATAACCTAACGGCGGTGCTTTTTGAGGATCCAACCAGCCTTCGGACTGACTGCCTAACAGACAGACCCTTCCTTGTATAACTAAGTTTGCTGTTCCTAGGTGTCTTAGTAGGCCCTGTGTCCTACCAACCTATTTATTCTCTTCATTAGAAGTCACCGTAAACATCTCTCCTCACTCACTTGTCTTAATACCTCTTCATATTTTACTCTATCAATCCATTTGATCTATCCTGTATCACCACATTTCAAACACTTCTATTCTCCTCTTTTCTGCTGTGCCAACAGTCCGAGTTTCACTTCTACGGAGTGCCACGCTCTAGGCATAGGCTTTCAAAACTTATTTTCTAATACATAAATCTATATTTGATGTCAACAGAATTCTTTTCTGTGGAAATGCTTTCCTTACTTGAGCCAACTAACTTTTTATATCCTCTTTGATTCGTCCATCCCTCGTTTTTTACACCTAAGTAACTGAAATCTCCTACGTCCTTTAGCTTTTCACCTGCCAATTTTGTGGCAATAGGGGTTTCTGGTTTCTTTTGGCTGCATTCCATTATATTTTTTACATTTATTGATTTTCGTCATGATTTCCTCCCTGAATATGGAGTCCATTTGAAAAAGAATGATCTATACAATTCTATACCAATCCACCGATCTCAATCAATCATTGCGTGCATACCTTTTATGATCCAAAATAAATGAGTCCATCTTGAATGTGTTTTAACCTATTTTCATCCTATGGAATAAGGGTTTATGAGATCGCATTTTGTTGGCGTAGCCTATGTGTGCGTATCTGTGTGTG
The DNA here is from genome assembly GCA_946902985.2 of Meconema thalassinum. NCBI lineage: Eukaryota > Metazoa > Arthropoda > Insecta > Orthoptera > Tettigoniidae > Meconema > Meconema thalassinum. The sequence goes on along the minus strand of OX336388.2, from coordinate 1,909,965,591 downwards.
ATCTGTTTGTCTCTCCCTAATAAAATTTAAGAATTGGAGATATTTCAATGATGATCGGATAGAACACGTACTGACCTTAACCGTGTCTTTCTAACGTGACTACTGCGTGAAATATTTCACCGGCATTCTCTATATCTGAGACTGTTACAGGCGTCCATAGGATTTAGTGTATTTCACCGGTTCAGAATGTTTCCGAATTTATTTAAACAATCAAAGAGAACGCATTTACCCGTACAGTGATGGAGAACCTATTATGTAAGTACATATAATTTATGTGACTTTAAAAATCCTCAGAAACAGATAAACAACATGGTAGCCGAGTGATTTTTGAAATATCTCATGTGACTTTTCTGGCGATCTAATCGTCCGGAATCAATGACACTTATCACATCGAATTATTGTTCAGAGCGCATCGGCGGTTGAAATTTAGGAGTAGTTTCCTGCATACGACTTAATGCCTGAAGAATCAATCTCAAACATCAAGAGTAAATGCCTGGAGATCTAGAAGCCTTCATCTTGATGGCTGGGTAGACCCATCTGAATATCTTCCAGCAGGGCACGAAGAGACATGAACTATATGGAAGAGTCTCAATAGGTTACGGTCTAGGGTTGGTAGATCAGGGACCAACATTAAGAAGTGGGGACAAACCTGCTGTGATTGTGGAGAAGAACAAACCATGGCCCATATCCTCAACTGCAGCGTCTGCTCTCTCCAGTGCTCCATGGATGATCTAGTGAAGGCTACACCCAGTGGCCGTGACATTGAAAAATATTGGTCCAACGTTGTTTAGTGAAATATTTGTCTTTTAGACAGTACCTTTTTCGTATTGATTGATTTATATAAGTTTCCTGACACGAGTAAATAAATACATTGTTCAGAGCTTAGTATAGGGACATCTCGTGAAAAATTGTTTTCAAAAAGTCAATATGGCATCAGTTTAAAATTTTAAAACCTTACATGTTTTAATTTTATTTCTCGTATCCTATTCAACTGATTGAAGGGAAGATTCGTATGGAGGATGGAGGGCTATTATAATAATCATTATCTAATGGCTCTAAATTACTGTTTGTAACCTACTCTTCTAAATCATAGAACCCGTGCATTTGACTTTTCTAGAAATAAACTACCATGACTCGTTACAGAAAGATGCCATCACGTGGAGGAGTCTTATACTAAATGTTATATATTCTAGCACATAATTTCTCAATGGAATGGTGTTGGTGGAGACAGATCGTGTACCGAAATCTATTTAGTACATAACATGGAAAACACTTTTTTAATAGGCAGGAGATAATTTAGTGCGAAAGACCAGACTATTTAGTCTTCACGGGAGTGCAGCAGGCCCACTTGTTTTTCCTGGGTTTACTCGCACTCCTACCAGGCGTATTCTGGGATGGGGTCTCATTTCAAGTCCCTGGGCACCTATCCCATTCCCGACGATAATAATTTCAATCACACGCACTTACGCAGTCATCACAGAAACACAGGTTACAGCAAATTGAACACACATTTAAGTACATGGGGATGATGAACAAGACGGCCCATACCCCTGAAATGAATATGCAAGGTACTCCAATCAGGGGTTGAAATGCAATTTAAATTAGAAAGATCCGAGTTAGATTTACCAGCACGTTAAATATTCTATCTCTTGTCGTGTTGGAAGCTATCATTTTCAGTCTTACCATTGTGAACGAAATTTATGGTTTTCAGTCAGACAGCGCGATTGTACCCAATTGTAATGCGTGTTTATAATTTGATTTACTCGTGTTGACCGACTGAAGAACATGGGTTTCTTTTTTATTATTATTTACTGTTCATACTCTCTGCATGCTCCACTACATAAGTAGTACTACATGAACTTAAAATACATTTTTACAACTGAACAAAATAAATTACATTATAATAATTCAATTTCTAGATGACTTAATCTTAACCATATCAAACAATATTATTCATCGTTTTTCCTAAGAGCTTAAAAATCCAGAGCATTAACAAATTTAGAAAATTCCTTCAAATACTTTTTTAATAGCACAGATTTCTGAATCGTCCAGTTATCGTCCCTATTAACACTATTAATCAAGAATTGCCTAATATTTTTCACTTCACTGCACACGAAAATTATATGATCTATAGTCTGAGGGCTGCTTTTACAGAAACACTCGGGATTACGTATAATTTTAAGTCTGTGTAAGTAAGAAGCAATATTTCCATGTCCAGTCAGTATTGTAGTCATGAGTTTCTTATTATATTCCTTAATGTGGCCAAATATCAGCACCTTGCTTCCCTAAAAATCACGGATGTTAAAAAGATCTGCACGCACGTATTATTATTATTTCTTTTCGGCCAATTAAGGGCCACATTATTTCAACTAAACTTATTCTAGTATCCCTTCATTCATAGACGGTGTTGTTCCGATCTGTCTTTTATCCACGCCTTTCCAGTTTTCAGCGTCGGCTTTGGTAGGTAACTCTAATGTTCGAAGAGATTTCACTTAAGCTGGTCACGCTCCTGCATAACTTCACACGAGATCCCAATCTCGTGCAGATCTTTTTGTATCTCACTGAGCCAGGTTCCTTTTGTCTTTTTCTCTATTATTATTATTATTATTTATTTTATTTACATTGTTTAGACCCAAAGGATCACATTAAGCAAATTATGTTCTGGTGCTGTTCTTCTTGTTCTTCCAGAACTCCTTCATCATCTCACTGTGTCGGACTCGACGTTCCTCCGTCCATCCTTTCCCTGGTCTCCTTGGTCGATCTTCATGTTTGACTTCCCAACTGTGGATCTTATGTCGGAATGACATTCGATCGTCTATGTCTATTGGTATGATGTTGGCACTTTCAAGATCAATTTGGACTTGGGTAACCCAGACTGTTGTCACTTTAAGTTTTCGTAAGTGAGTCAATATTCTCTTTGTTAGCCGGTCGTCATTCAGTCTCATAATGTGGCCGTAGAATCTCAGTCGTCGCTTGCGGAAATCTGACTCGATGTTAGAGTATCTCTCTGTGATTGTGTGTGATTGCAGACGATATCCGTCATCTGTGAGTTTAGGGCCCAATATTTTACGGATGATTTTTCTCTCAGCCTTCTTGATGTTCTCAAGAGTATTATTATTATTATACGACGTTATGCCCAACTAAGGAGTGCGATTGAACCTATTTCACAGATGAATTTGAATTAGCTTTCTCCTCTTCCCAAAATCTCTTCATTCTCTCACTAGGATTTTTCCTTTCTGCATTCCATGCAGTGATGGCTCTCCTTCGGGGGGTTTACAGCAAAATGATGATGCTTGTTCACCAACGATCTGTCCCGTAAAAGTTTGTCTGTTACCTTTATTTCTTGAAGGTCATTTTCTAGTTCAATTACCCAGTTATTCTTAGCATTTATTATTATTGTTATTAATATTATTATTTTGCATCGGATACGAAAATCGAATATCTGATCCTCAGGACAAAAGTCTCAAAAGTATCCGAAGACCACGACGGTGTCAGTAATACTGTTGTGTAAAAATCTGGTCAAGATAGGTAAGTCACCTATTGGCCTATTGATATTTCACCTGCCTCATTGGTCGACTATTGATCAGTTAACCTGCTAGAGTATGTAAATGAGTTAAATATTAGATGCGTTGTAGAGCCCCTCGTTATCCACTCAAATGACTGTAGTGTTGTACGTCCGTCAGAAGGCTAGAATTAATTATAAGTCTGTCCGTGGTGCAGAGCAGGGATTTCCGACATACACAGTAGTTCACAAAGTACTAATGATTGCTTCGCATTTTCATGAGACAACCACCAACATTTATCCAATGTATAGGCCTAATCATACTAATATATAACAAGATGTTCAGTAAAGAACATATAGCCTACTTTCTCCTAAATGCTTGGGTATTGTTATAACTCTTTGTCCTTTTCAAGGAGTATGATTGAATGTTGGTTGTAGTAGCTTGTTGAAATACAACGTGCTATAGGGATATTAAACATGAATATGAGGTGCCCTTTGCTAGTGCTACCTCTGTACCAAATTTCGTTCAATTCGGTTTCACCGTGTTTGAATTGATAGGGGGAATCGATTTGCACACATACATGGCCACCATCTGCAAACAATTGGGCTGATGTTCTTGCAGTTTGGTCTGAATATGTTTCCCACATAAATATATGGTGTTGCAAAATTTGGTAGAGACTAGATTATTAGGTTGGTCGTAATTACATTTTAGCTTTTAACATTTGGGTGGCCACGATTACGTTTCCGTCAAGATAGCGGTGATATAAAACATGACACTGAGGTGCCCTTTGCTAGTGCTACCTCTGTACCAAATTTCGTTCCATTCGGTTTCACCGTGTTCGAATTGATAAGGGGAATCGATTTTCACACAAAGATGGCCGCCATCCGCAAAATATTAGGCTGATGACCTATTAGTTTGGTCAAAGGATGCTCCCTCCATACAGGTATGTTGTTGCTAAATTTGCTAGAGATCGGATGATTAGGCTAATCGTAATTTGATTTAAGCTTTAAACATTTGTGTGGCCGCCATTACGTTTCTGTCAATATGGCGGCGATATAAATCATGACACTGAGATGCCCTTTGCTAGTGCTATCTCTGTACCAAGTTTCGTTCCATTCGGTTTCACCGTGTTTGAATTAATAGGGGGAATCGATTTTGACACAAAGATGGCCGTCATCCGCAAACTATTAGGCGAATAACCTATTAGATTGGTCAAAGGATGCTCCCTCCATAAAGGTATGTAGTTGCAAAATTTGGTAGACATCGGATGATTAGGTTAATCGTAATTTGATTTAAGCTTTGAACATTCGTGTGGCCGCCATTACGTTCCAGTCAAGATGGCGGCGATATAAAACATGACACTGAGGTGCCCTTTGCTAATGCTACCGCTATACCAAATTTCGTTCCATTCGGTTCCACCGTGTTCGAATTAACAGGGGGAATCAATTTTGACATAAAGATGGCCGCCACCCGCAAACTATTAGGCTAATAGCCTATTAGATTGGTCAAAGAATGCTCCCTCCATAAAGGAATGTTGTTGCAAAGTTTGGTAGAGATCGGATGGTTATGTTAGTCGTAATTTAACTTAAGCTTTGAACATTTGTGTGGCCGCCATTACGTTTCTGTCAATATGGCGGCGATATAAAACATGACACTGAGGTGCCCTTTGCTAGTGCTACCTCTGTACCAAATTTCGTTCATTCGGTTCCACCGTGTTCGAATTAATAGGGGGAATCAATTTTGACATAAAGATGGCCGCCATCCGCAAACTATTAGGCTAATAACCTATTATATTGGTCAAAGGATGCTCCCTCCATAAAGGAATGTTGTTGCAAAGTTTGGTAGAGATCGGATGGTTATGTTAGTCGTAATTTAACTTAAGCTTTGAACATTTGTGTGGCCGCCATAACGTTTCTGTCAATATGGCGGCGATATAAAACATGACACTGAGATGCCCGTTGCTAGTGCTACCTCTGTACTAAATTTCGTTCCATTCGGTTTCACCGTGATTGAATTAATAGGGGGAATTGATTTTCACACAAAGATGGCCGCCATCCGCAAACTATTAGGCTAATGACCTAGTCATTTGGTCAAAGGATGCTTCCTCTATAAAGGTATGTTGTTGCAAAATTTGGTAGAGATGGGATGATTAGGTTAGTCGTAATTTGATTTAAGCTTTGAACATTTGTGTGGCCGCCATTACGTTTCCGTCAAGATGGCGGCGATATAAAACATGACACTGAGGTGTCCTTTGCTAGTGCTACCTTTGTACCAAATTTCGTTCAATTCGCATTCACCGTGTTCGAATTGATAGGGTGGGACAGACATTCAGAGTACACACACTCACACACACACACACAGATACACACACACACAGACTCGCACACACACATACACACACACACACAGACTCGCACACACACATACACACACACACACAGACTCACACACACACATACACACACACAGACAGACACACTTTTTTCGCCCTGTGTTGATCTCATAAGTCTACTTTCATTTTTATGCAAAAATCGAAAGTAGGCTAAAAATGAGATGGTGTTTGTCGTCCTGTCTGTCTGTTACTCAATCACGCAAGAACCACTAGTCCGATTGAAATGAAATTTTACATGGATGTAGCTGATTTACCAGGTTAGCGAGAAAAACCCACATTTGTGACGTCACTACACCGTTTGGTTTCAAAATTTCATATTTCGATTTCAAATAAAATGGTCCGATTGAAATTATATTTTGCATGGATGTAGCTGATTTACCAGGTTTACACATAGGCTACTTTTGATTTCGATATTTTGCACTATTTAAAAATGGCGACTATTTTCATATTTCCATTTCAAATAAAAAGAGAACGCTAAGAAATAGCAAACGTTTGATGGCACATGCGAGCTTTAAAATTAAATTTTCTATCCGAAAGGTCCTTATCACTTTTCGTGTATCTCCAACGGTTAGCGAGTAAAACCCACATTTGTGACGTCACTACACCGTTTGGTTTCAAAATTTCAAATTTCCATTTCAATAAAAACAAGATGTTCAGTAAAGAACATATAGCCTACTTTCTCCTAAATGTATGAGTATAGTTATAACTCGTTGTTATTATCAAAGAGTATAATAGAACTATTCTTTGTTGAAGACCTTAGAAACGATTTACCTCTACCAAACGCCACAACCTAGATAAAAACTGCTACCATCATTGAAGAAAGAAGGATAAGAAGTATATCAAGAATGTTATGGATCTGGAGACATAATCGACCGGACTGGCTGCGTGGCTCAGCGGTAACGTTCTCGCTTGCTGGGCCCTAGGTTGCAGGTTCGTATCCTGGCGCAGTCAGCTGGCATTTGAGGGTGCACAAATGCGAGGGAGCCGTGTCAGTACATTTACTGGCACGTTAAAGATCCCCTTCGGGCCAAAATTCTGGCACCCCGGTGTCTCTAAAAGCAGCAGTAGTTAAAAGGGATGTAAAACCAATAACATTATTATTATTATTATTATTATTATTATTATTATTACATATACGACCTGCCGTGGGCAACATCCAACTTTGAGTTGAGGCATGTCTTTACACGTCTGGTTGTGCATGGCTTTCACAACCCTAATTGAATTAACAAATCTTTCCATGACCCTACAGAGACGTGTGTATACAAACTATGTGGATATTTTCGATTGCTATTTGCCTGAAGTAAAACTAGTAATTTGAACTAACACCAACGGCTTGAATTCAGTTACTATGTGAAATCGTTTTGTTCTTTACTTCAAATAACATTTTCAAGTAACGCAAAATAGGCTGTTACAAACCCTTTAAAATAAAAACTAAAAATGTATCGTAGTATCATCTTGTCATTCTTCAAATTCGATGCGCATAGAATGCCAATGGTATAGTAATCAATGGAGCCCCACGTAGACTAGGCTTGACATCTAGTGGTGAAATATCGAACAATATAATCCTAACAGAGCGAGTGCATTCTAGCGGCCAGAAGAAGAAACTTTTCAATTAAATCTGGAAGTTAATAAGTAGGTCGGCGAGCAGTTACCTTTTTGGCAGCTAGATGTCTCGAGTAAATCTGCTGGCGAATTATGTTTTAATTAAATATATATTTTACACCATAATATGCACAATATAACGCTTAATTTTAAAACATCTGAGTCATTACAAAACAATAAACATACAACATTTCAAGCAAAAAACCTAGCTCTGATCGGGTTTGAACCATAGGCAGTTGAGCGATAGGCTAACGCTCTACCACTGAGCTAATTGTGTCAACGAATATCGTTCTATATAAAATGACTTACATAGAACATGTTAGCAAATAATGATTTATACTAAACGATTTCATCACTGGAGTATATTATTTATATATAAAGCATTTCATACAAAGTTTATTTATTTTGTATCAGTACGCTATATTGCATGCAATACTCAAATTAGTGAAATATAAGTCAGGCACAAGATATCCGCTGCCATCTTGTCTTATTACTGAATCAGCTCAGCTTTTTAAAATCACGTCTGCACTATAGTATTACAAAATAAACTTTTAATTTCGAACGTGCCTCTTCCTTTAGAACAGTTAAAACGATTCTCGGCTCGATAATCGGAACTGGTGGGTCCCATGATATGGATTATAAAGTTTGCATAATTCGCACGGCCGCCATCCTGAAATGGTATGGCGGACGACCTTGTAGTTTGGTCACAAGACGCATCCTATACGAAGGTATGTTGTTACCAAATTTGGTAGAGATCGGATGATTTGGTTAGTCGTTATTTGATTTTACGTTTTGAACGTTTGAGTGGCCGCCATTCAGTTTTAGTAAAGATGGCGGCGATATAAAACATGACACTGAGGTGTCCTTTGCTAGTGCTACCTTTGTACCAAATTTCGTTCAATTCGCATTCACCGTGTTCGAATTGATAGGGGGGGACAGACATTCAGAGTACACACACTCACACACACAGACACACACACAGACTCACACACACACATACACACACACAGACTCACACACACACATCCACACACACAGACAGACACACTTTTTTCTCCCTGTGTTGATCTCATAAGTCTACTTTCATTTTTTGCAAAAATCGAAAGTAGGCTAAAAAGAACGCTAAGAAATAGCAAAATTTTGATGGTATATGTGAGCTTTACCAAGGCTACTTTTGATTTCGATATTTTACACTATATAAAAATGGCGACTAATTTCATATTTCCATTTCAAATAAAAAGAGAACGCTAAGAAATAGCAAAATTTTCATGGTATATGTGAGCTTCACCAGGTTTACACATAGGCTACTTTTGAACTATTTAAAAATGGCGACTATTTTCATATTTCCATTTCAAATAAAAAGAGAATGCTAGGAAATAGTAAACTTCTTTTCGTGTATCTCCAACGGTTAGCGATTAAAACCCACATTTGTGACGTCACTAACCGTTTGGTTTCAAAACTTCATATTTCCATTTCAAATAAAAAAAGAACGCTAAGAAATAGCAAAATTTTGATGGTATATGTGAGCCTTAAAATTTAATTTTCTATCCGAAAGGTCCTTATCACTTTTCGTGTTTGTCCAACGGTTAGCGGGTAAAACCTAAATTTGTGCAATACAACACGGTCAACACCGAGCGTTGCAGTCTACCTCTTTATAGCCTATATAAAAATGAAAGTTTGCCCGTTTTTTTTTCTAAATTTCTACGGAAATTTGAATTATTTACGCGTTTCAGACTGTTTTATGATGGATGCGCGCGAAATATTTTTTTCGTCTGTCTGTCTGTCTATCTTTTTTGTTTGTTTGTCTGTGGACAACTTTGTTCCCTCATAACTCGAGAACGGCTGGGTGTATCAACGTAAAATTTGGTACAGATATCCATCAGAGGCACGACACTAATCATTGATGTAAATCTTCTCCGTACCTCTCATAAAAGGGGGCCTACTCCCTTAAAATACATGCTAAAATAGGCGTAGATGGACGTGACAAAGCTCATTTTCAGCCCCTCAATGTGAAAGACAAATTTCGGGGGCCCTAAAGGGTCCACGAAAACCACATGTTAAGGCCCTAAAACCAACAGTTTTTGAGATATTCCCAGAAAACTAATTTCATTTAATAAACTAATGAACAAATGCAAGCCGGTAACCATGGCAACAGATTCTCAGAGGTCCATCTATTGCAATTCCATTAATTACATTAGTGTGAAAGTTTGCAAACGGCTAGAAGGTTATCACGGAACCAAATTAAGCTGTAAAATTCATCAATACGTATAATGCGCTTTAGGGGGTCAAGGGGTACTCTAGAATTTTTGCGCGCGATTTACACCTGCGTGTGTGGTCTGGCAGGTCTATTATATTCCTATCCCTATGAAATATTATAATATTCTAGGAGGTTATCACGGAACTAAATTAAGCTGTAAAATTCATCAATACGTATAATGCGCTTAAGGGGGTCAAGGGGTACTCTAGAATTTTTTCGCGTGATTTACACCTGCGGGTGTTGTCTGGCAGATATATTATATTCCTATCCCTATATTATATTATTATATTAGTATTATATTATGGCGTACAACGACGACACAAAGCCCCTCGGTGCCAGAAACAAAACTCGGGGCCCCTAAAGGGTCCTCGAAAACTACATTATAAGGCTCTAAAACCAACCGTTTCTGAAGTATTCCCATAAAACTATTTTAAACTTAATTTAACAAACTAATGAAGGAATGCAAATCGGTAACCATGACAACATTATCTCAAGGGGTGGCATCCAACTTTCCATCTATTTCTGTAAGAAGCAATGTCACTCCTTTTATTACATTTCTGTAAAAGTTTGAAGAAGGCTATTAGGTTATCACGGAACCAACTTAGACTGTATAATTCATCAATGCAATTAAGGGGGTCAAGGGGTAACCTAGAATTTTTTCACGCAATTTTTACGTGCGACATATAGTACAGAAGGTCTATTATATCTCCAAACAGCAACATCATTTTCAAAAATTCCTGAATTGAATCAGCATATTTTGCGGCTATTAGGAATTTGGGCCAATTAGGCTAAAGAACCTGAATTTTCATGCACCACAAGCCTTTATAATTTATGAAAGGGGTCTTCCTGTGTATGGGGACCGAACACAACGTAGAGGGTCAGTTTTTATGTGACGTGTATTGCGTTCCGTCTACAAGGCTTTCAAATCTATTTCTCGTCATGAAGTACACGTTTGTTGAATTTAGTTTGAGAACACATTTTAACTCATCATTTATTTTTTGTTTATTTTGTTGTCGACATACGGGTTCATCGTAAGGATGATTTTGTTTGATACTGTGTGGTAGATATACCCATATTTGGATATCTGGGTGATATGTTGTAGACAATAGAATTGTCTGTCTGTCTTTCTGTGTATCGTTATGAACGCCTATAACTCGTATTCGGATGCTTGGTGCATCGTAAAATTCGGTATGGCATCGATGAGAGTAAATACACCCATCATTTATAAAATTCTTCACCGTACTTTTCATACAGTAGAAAGGTGGATATAGGGAAAACTTCTCAAAATACATGCTAAAATAGGCGAAATATAAAAATTATCCTCGAAGGACGACCAGAGAATATGTTGCGCTTCTCAATGTGAGACACAAAATTCGGGAGTCTATATAGGGTGTCCGAAAACCACATTTTAAGGCCCTTAAATTAACAGTGTGTGTGATATTCCCAGAAAACTAACTTCGTTCTGATAAATTTATGAAGGAATGACAAACCGCTAACCATTGCAACAGTCGCTCAATTGATAATGTCTGGTGTTAACACCGACCTCCGTTCGAAGAACGGGTACTTCTGCTAGTGGTGTAATAAAAATAAGTGCTGTTTTTGTTTGTTGTTAACTCATTTGAGAGACTAGGAATATTTATGTCATCAGCCCCATGTACTTGGTTGAATGTTGGATTAGTCTGCTAACCTTCCGTGCTGACTGTTGTAGCATGTGTGTAGCTGACATTTTTAGGGTAGGTGATGGAGATGATGGCCCTGGATTTCCCAGAATTTTCCTAGTTGCAATGTGAAAAACCTACGGTGGAAAAGGAACTCTCAGGGTGGCTACTGTCAGTTCCAGGATTTAAAGCACCGATCTCCGGACATGTCACAGCTTCAGATTGCAATCCTGCTGCCGCTAAAAAGTGCGGTAAAATACATGAACGTTCGTTCAAACAAGTATAGGCTATACGGGTAACTTGTCTATTAGTGTGGTCAAATTCAGCCGTGCGGCATGCGTCGATCAGACAAAAACAATATTCGTGTATTTTCAAGCCATAACATGTTTTGGCGGTCTAATTTTTCAACAGTTCTTTTAAGGGGGTATACTGGGCCGTGCTATGGATATATTTAATTATTTTATTTGCAATTAATCAATCAATTCATTCATTCGTTCATTAATTAACTGTCCCCCTTGTTTGTGTTTTAATTAAGTAATAATTCATGTAGCATATTTTTCAGGTTAGAGTGTTTAAATATTTGTAGTCTATGGTACTCCCCCCCTAATGTATTTGTAGTCTATGGTACCCCCCCTAATGTATTTGTAGTCTATGGTACCCCCCCCCCTAATGTATTTGTAGTCTATGGTACTCCCCCCTAATGTATTTGTAGTCTATGGTACTCCCCCCTAATGTATTTGTAGTCTATGGTACTCCCCCCTAATGTATTTGTAGTCTATGGTACTCCCCCCTAATGTATTTGTAGTCTATGGTACCCCCCTAATGTATTTGTAGTCTCTGGTACCCCCCCCTAATGTAGTTGTAGTCTATGGTACCCCCCTAATGTATTTGTAGTCTATGGTACCCCCTAATGTATTTGTAGTCTATGGTACCCCCCTAATGTATTTGTAGTCTATGGTACCCCCCTAATGTATGTGTAGTCTATGGTACCCCCCTAATGTATTTGTAGTCTATGGTACCCCCTAATGTATTTGTAGTCTATGGTACCCCCCTAATGTATTTGTAGTCTATGGTACTCCCCCCTAATGTATTTGTAGTCTATGGTACCCCCTAATGTATTTGTAGTCTATGGTACCCCCCAATGTATTTGTAGTCTATGGTACCCCCCTAATGTATTTGTAGTCTATGGTACCCCCTAATGTATTTGTAGTCTATGGTACCCCCCTAATGTATTTGTAGTCTATGGTACCCCCCCTAATGTATTTGTAGTCTATGGTACCCCCCTAATGTATTTGTAGTCTATGGTACCCCCTAATGTATTTGTAGTCTATGGTACCCCCTAATGTATTTGTAGTCTATGGTATCCCCCTAATGTATTTGTAGTCTATGGTACTCCCCCCTAATGTATTTGTAGTCTATGGTACCCCCCCCCCCCCCAATCATGTTGATCGCCTGAAAAGCATTCTCTAATAGACTAAAACCATTTAAAAATTGTGGAATTGCAGCACTTTCTGAAAGCTATCCAAATATTAAGCTGTGAGACCAATTTTTGAAATAATGCACTTTCTCTATTACTCAAACGTTCAAAAGTATTATTAACTTGTTGCATATGATCATTCAACAAAACTGCACACATTCAATTTAGTAAAGCTAAACTCTTTCAGTCATTCGTGGCCTGATGAACTTATTCAGCTCAAATCACACCTTGCTGAGACTGTATTTTGTTAGTAACTGGTGCAGAAAACAGTCAAAGAAGAATACCTGCGGCCACAACAATGTAGAAGTAAACTGTACAAATAGATGTTGATTTGGTCATGGTTGATCCGAGTATAGTAAGAAGAAAGTGGTCTCTTCCACCCATTCATGAAATGAGTTATAATAAAAAAGAACCCAGAGTAGGAAGGTTAAAAAGGAAGACTTCCATAAATAGAAGTCTGGAACCAGTACCTTAATATCAACCTACTGTATACAAACAATAAATGATATCCACTGAATAGTTCATAAATCTTGGTTTCATTTGTTACAGGTATGCTGACTTGCAATGACGCTCCTTGGATGATTAAGGTACTTGTAATATGTCATTGGATACACGTTATATTGACCTTCCCTAGTAATATAGAGCGTGTGTGCTTCTATGGTCAATATGTGGTAGGGGAACTAGCTCCCAGAGGGGTGATACTAATCTCGTCAAATTCACAATAGCCCTAACACTTGCCGTAATCTGGACTCGAATAGGTGATCGACTGAGGGGTGCACCTCCAGCTGTGTCCACTCCAGGGGGAGTTGTTACTCACTGGCTTCCTTTACTGAGATACACGATTCGAGGATGGAAGTAGTAGCTCGCTTTCTCTCTTACGCAAGTGTTATTGTGTCTGGCAGTCTTGTTTGAATGTTGTAATTTTGCTGTTTTACCATATGAGTTTGGGCCACCGTGGTCATCAGCAAGCGCTGTGTGGGAGGTCCGAGGAAGCGATTCAAAGACGTACTAAAGGCTAATATGCAAATGTCCCACATTGATATCAACAACTCGGAGACCTTAGCCCTTGATCGCTCATTCTGGAGATCAATTGTTCATCGTGGTGCGATATTTTTTGATGAAAACCGCCGACGTATGGTAGAAGATCGGAGGCAGCGCAGAAAGAACAGAGTGTACATTAGAAGACGGGGAATAAAAGCGGATGTCTCACCTGGTCCTGATACTACCTGTCATCACTGCGGAAAACTGTGTGTCGCCCGCATTGGGCTTTTTAGTCACCTCCGGACTCATCGATGAAGAGTCATTCGGCATTGGAAGGCCAACCTACTCGATACGAGTGTTTTGGATATGTGGCAAATTTGTTCGGACAGTTCGTGAAGAAATGCAAGTAACGTGTCACTTGCTACCTCTGACCCACCGTTTTGTTGATGCTTATATTAGGGGCAGCGATATCGTGGTACGCCCTGGGTATTTAGATGTGTGTGTGTGATAACTTGTGTTATTGTGATGGATGTAGGGGGCAAGGTGGCGCAGTGGTCAAGCTGTTGGCCTCTCACCACAGTGGACCGGGTTCGATTCCCGGTCAATGCATGTGATATTTTCAAAGTGAAATTCCATGTCCTGTAGTGCGGATTCCGCGTAAAAAGGAGGTCCCCTTGCTCATGATCTCGAAATTAACGGTCACTTAAAACTCGTAAAACTACATTCTTCCTTCCTTCCTTTTGATGGCTGTACTTGTAAACTATGTGTATTTGTAAATTGGGGGTAGTATTGAGAAGGAGGTGGCATTTTCTGGCAGTAGAAGTGGTAAAACCAAGGAACCACACTTACAAGATGGCTCACGAGGCTGAGTGAACCCCGTTCCAGCCCTCACACCAGAACAGCCAGGAATCGAACCTGGATCTCCGGGTTGACAGTCAAGAACTACACGACGATGTCGTCACTCACGACTTCCATGTGAAGACACTCGTAAAAGTTATCATGAAATTGAGTTCATCCTAGTCCAATTCTCAGACCAAGATTAAAATACGTGCAGAATAAGGAATACAACTTGAACAGTCCAGGTGGGGAACTGCTATGCTTAGACATTGATATCGCACTAAGACAAAAGTGCAATGTAATAGTGCATTATGCAACAAGCCTATAATTGCTATATTTAAGACACGAGTATCTTTATAAAACGAGCGTATGCGAGTTTTATAATTTCCATACGAGTGTCTTAATTACCATTATAGGCGAGTTGCATAAGACTGTTTATGTTCGACGATAATTATAACTTTATTATATGTTTTAACATAAATATTCATAAATATCTGTTGAGAATGTCACTAGAATTTTGTGATCGGGTGCTGCGCTGAGAATAGGATATCTCTGATTTCCAAACTCTTTGACCGACCGACGCATGCGCTCTGTGTGCTTCAATGCCATATGTGCAGATCGAGCACCAGTATTCAGTAAAAATGTCACCGAATGCGTTTGAAAACAACGCGCTGTGTAGAAATTGGATTTGGAGATATTAAGGTACAGTGCTATTTCTTGTCTCATATTCACCAGTTTATTTACGCGAACATATGGACGGTGCACCTTCGGTAATTTATACAGACATGTTGGATTTTGAGCGCTTGCGCGAAGGTATCCTTATCTAATTGGTCAAACGACTGTTTCTTGAGCTGTGATTGGTGGGAGAAACTGTTCCATAATGAAACATAGTGTTATAATGACCATCATTATGATACAGTTTTCAGACATATAATAGTCAGGGTCGAACATAATAGTACATTATGCAACGAGCCTATAATGGCTATAATTAAGACACGAGTATTTTTATAAAACGAGCGTATGCGAGTTTTATAATTTCCATAAGAGTGTCTTAATTACCATTATAGGCGAGTTGCATACGACTGTTTATGTTCGACGATAATTATAACTTTATTATATGTTTTAACATAAATATTCATAAATATCTGTTGAGAGTCAGCTACTTGAACTTTGTGATCGCAGAGCGAGCGCTGGGTATATCTCTGTCTTTCAAGATCTCTGGACGACCGACGCATGCGCTCTGTGTGCTTGCAATGCCATTTGCAGGCCATATGTTGACATCTGTCGCCCCTCAGTAATATTGTCACTGGAGTTGTTTGAAGACAATGAATGCGCTGTGTAGAAATTATATTAAGGTACAGTGCTATTTGTTGTCTCATATTCGCAAGTTTATTTACGTGAACATATGGACGGAGCGTATTCCATGTCGGTAATTTATTATAGTTCGATGTTGTGTTTATGTCCGACATGTTGAATTTTGAGCGCACGCGTGAAGGTATCGTTACCTAATTGGTCAATGAACGAGCTCTGATTGGCTGGAGAAACTGTATCATAATGAAAAAGAGTGTTATAATGACCATCATTATGATACAGTTTTCTGACACATAATAGTGAGGGTCGAACATAAAATAATTAATGCTACTGTAAATATTTGCTCAAATGCAGACAATTGGATGATAATCGCATTCAAGAATCCTCTCTACAACCCAATATGGGATGCAAGGAACATACATTTTTAGAGAATAATATATTTTTTGACGAGGTCGAACTTGAAGAGGGAACAAAGCAAAGAGCTTCAGTCTCTGCCAAACTGAACTCAAGAGTATATTTAATTAATTATTTAAAATTAATTCCATGCATTATCTGTCCTTCAATCATTAATTTCCTTATTTCTTTATTCATTTCTTCTTAGTTCGTTGAGGCCTCTTGAACCACGTGGTTCCTAACTCTGGTGAGCTTACTTCTTAGCCCAGTATTCCTTCACCTTTGCACTGTGGGTTGATTTCCTTTCCTGAGACCACTTCACTCCCACTCCAGGGCGCAGTGTTTTAGTTGTCAATGACTGGAGAGAGTCGGATGTTCTGATCAGCATTCTAAATTCATCCCTGTTGAATATATCATTGAGTTCAATTTCTAAAAAATTCGAGGTCTTTTCGAACAAGTTTCGTCCATTTGGCGATTATCCCTTATCCTCTAGAAATGGTGTTGAAGATTCTTTTAATCATTTATTTGTTTAAATACTCTTTGAAATTTACTTATTTATTTCTTTATTTATTTACTCACTCACTTCCTTATTTGTTTACTTGCCACAAATCACATACAGCAGAAGTATAGAAAGCCTAGTGAAAAAAGGACAATTCTCTCATATAAATAATGCTTCATAGGCATATCTAACATCTACATTTGATATTTACATATTTAACGTACTGGTACTTTGAAACATTGAAATCGGCTTTATAAAATTACATTCCTATTCAATCGTTTTGACATGTTCGAACATGCATGACATTACTCAAATCATCCATCCATCCATTCATTCATTCATTCATTCATTCATTCATTCACTCATTCAGTCAAACAATTATTCCATGTATCAAGCCTCCGTGGCTTATACGGCAGCAAGCCGGCCTCTCACCGCTGGGTCCGTGGTTCAAATCCCGATCACTCCATGTGAGATCTGTGCTGGACAAAACGGAGGCAGACAAATTTTTCTCCGGGTACTCCGGTTTTCCCTGTCAAAATTTCATTCCAGCAACACTCTCCACTATCATTTAATTTCATCTGTCATTCATTTAATCATTGTCCCAGAGGAGTGCGTCAGGACTCGGCAGCCCGCACAGTCCATATCCTCGCCGCTAGATGGGGCTTCATTCATTCCATTCCTGACCCGGTCGGAGACTGGGAACAGGCTGTGGATTTTCATCAATCACTCACTAATAATATGTAACTAATTTACACAGACAAGAATTTAAAGTACAACTCTAATTTTGGAAGAGACAAGTTCTCGTCATCCCTTGTCAATGTGTTATATATGTACAACCGCAGAGAATTGAAGATGTGCTTCCCTCAAGCGGGAATGTTCTAAAGACTTGAGTTTGTGTTTGAGTCTGGTGTTTTAATTTAACTTCTTGCACTTTTAATAGGCTGGCACTTAATTCTGAAGGACTGAGGCTTGATCTTGGTTTACTAAAAACCTAGCAATTTTGTCCTGTTTTTAAAATCCTTTTCACGATCTTATATAAGATTTGAAAGTCCAGGTTATTACTGTAGTAAGCATGGTAGTTCCCACTCCCGCTAGGAAACCGACCACCTAACAAATGCAGAAAAGCCTGGGCCTAATTGTAATTGCGATTATCTTTGGCTAGGACAAAAAAAGTCACTAGAAATAAAGTATCATTCAAATATTCGTGAAATAAGTGTGAAAACATACTTCAGATTGCAGATCTCATCCCCAGGCCTACAGGTGGAACAAATTCTGAGGTACGCACGTGGATTGAGTGTAGCTTGGTCACCACATAAATATTCATTAGTATTCTGGCACTTTTCTATGTTGAGAAGCCGTGAGGCGAGGTTAAAAAAGATAATCTGCAGCCTGAAGTATGAAAATGAAATTAAGGACTGTGCAATTTAAACTGACGTGATTCTAGAACTTCCCTCTAATCCATTGTATGATGAGAACCTCCAACTGGCCTCCATATCGTAACTTCAGCCATGGTCTCTCCCTTTGGAATGAAATAATATGTAATTAAATAAGTTGATAAAACCTGA
Organism: Meconema thalassinum; assembly: GCA_946902985.2. Classification (NCBI taxonomy): domain Eukaryota; kingdom Metazoa; phylum Arthropoda; class Insecta; order Orthoptera; family Tettigoniidae; genus Meconema; species Meconema thalassinum. Next base: position 1,909,947,116 of record OX336388.2, on the reverse strand, counting down.
AGCTTGATGGATTGATGTGGGGGAGGAGAACAGGTCACCCCTTTTGGCATGTAAGTACATAAAAATAATCAGGATTTATTTCTGGGGCAGTTCATACCCATTCTTTTTTATTTCCAAAGCTGAAGCACCCTACACATTAAGTATGCAATATTTGTTTTCAAATCCTTCTAGATGTATGAGAGTGTGTGTATTTTCCCACCACATGCGATACCGCCCCCTCCCCTTTTTTTTGTTCCAGTGTGAACAGTAGATGGGGGGAAAGCCCACATATTTCAGGGTGTTCCTGTCACCAAACTTATGCAGATAAGCATGTGCTAATCTCACTCTGTAGGGTTGGCACCCCTGCCCTGGCCTTGCCCGTGTAATGAATGCTATAAATCCAGGCCGGAGCCGGACCGTGCTATTGGTCTGTCTGCGAGGGTGTCGCTCGCTCTAATATCGTATACAAACCGATTAGAGCCGCTCAGTTCAGTCCCGTCCAGCGTTGTCTGCTTACTGGCCCGATCAACTGATAAATTGGGAGCATGTAGACAACGACAGGTCGTCTCGCTTGCCGGACTGTTGCTTTGTATACCGTACAAACATGGGTGCTGATAGATTTGTTTGTTGTTAATTCAATTGAGGGGATTGGGACAACTTGGTCATCAGTCCCGTGTAGTTGGGGGTGTGTTGAATTTGTTGTTGAATCATTAGGGCTTTGCGACATCATGGTAATGTAGCCCCGTTCACTTGGGAGTGTGTAGAAGTTGCCTGATGTTCTGTGTCACTGTAATGTCTCTACTAGTATGTGTTTTTGTAATTGTGGTAGGATTGGGTAGGAAATCACCGTGGCCTTAAGCTACTGTAGGTACCATCCTGGAATTTGCCTGGAGTAGAAGTGGGAATACCACGGAAAATCACTTCCAGGATGGCTGAGGTAGGAATCGATCCTACCTCTCCTCAGTTTTGCCATATGAAACTGAGTGTACCCCATTTCAGCCCTCAGACCAGAATTAAATTTCTTGCCAGTGCCAGGAATTGAACCCAGGCCTCTGCGATGAAAGCCAATAATGCTAGCCACTGCGCAACGAGGTGGACTTGAATTTGTCTGATAACCTATGTGTAGATGCCCCTTAAAACCTTACAATAACTAACTCACTCCATGTTAACATTATAGAGTAGAAATAGATACATTGGGAATGGAGTTTCTGTTAGGATCAGTTGGGTTCTGAATATTTTACGAGGTGATGTGTTAGTCACCATATCTTCACTCTCTTTTCCTTTAGCCGGTTACAGTGGGAGATGCTCTCTGTGTATCAAGACTTATCCTATCTAAACCAATGTCCCAGCTTAGTCCAGAATCCACATACAGTAGAAGCCATGTGAAGGAAAGGCTGCGTTCATTGATTCCCAGGAGTAACACCTGCACAGTACAATCAATCCCCCTTGAACAAGACATTACAAGCAGCTACAATCCTCGGAATCCCCTATTGTGAAAGTTTCCAGACGTAATTCCTTATGGGAAAAGGTATAAGTTCACGGGGGAGGAAACATTACTAAGTAGGGTAACAAAATATTTTGAATAAATAAAATTGTGACTGTTTTAAATTTCATATTTGATTGTAATAATTTGTACACCTCTGTGGGTGATGGTAGTCACAGCAGTTATCATAAACCTGCACAACTCGTGATATACGGTATGTGATAAGATATTGTTAGTGGTTATTGACCTTCAAGTTTGCTTGTTTGATATGATTGTTAGTGAATGGTCAGGTTGGAATGGGATATTAACTTAGCTTGTTGTTTGGGGGATGTGCAGCTGGTGGAAACTACTCCAGTGTAATAAAGTGGAAGAGTTAGCAGTTGTACGTCGCTCAAACAACAAGCTAAGTTTGTATTCCATTCATCATCATCATCATCATCTTCCTTCCAAGTATTGGGTCAAATGTCCCGTTACGGTCTTGCATTTTCCCTCCATCTCTTCATCGGACGTCCTATCGATCTATTTCCCCGTAGCTGGTAGCGAAGGATTTCCATTGGTAATCTTCCAGGTTCCATCCTTTGGACACGATGCTTCCAGTTCTCTTGGTAGTCACAAATGTATGTAGTTATTGGTTTCACTTTTAGTTCCTTCAACACATCCTTATTTCTCTGATGATCCCATTTAGTATAGCCTGCTGTTCGGCTCATGAATGTCATTTCGTGTGCTGTGAGTCTGGAGATGTCCTGAGATCGTATTGTCCATGCCTCGCTGCCATAGCATAGGGTTGGTCTGGCTAATGTGTTATAGAAACGTAAGTGTGTATGCCTTTGGACAAGAGATGGTTTCATGACGTGATTGATAATTCCTGTTGTTCTGGTATCATTTGTTATTTTTGCAGTTATGACTCGTACTTCTTGAAAAGATAAATTATATCCTAAATACTTGAATTCGTTAACTTTTTCTAACATTTTACCATCCTGGTAAATTTTACTGGGGATAGGGTCCTTACCCTTAAAGACCATTGCTTTAGTCTTTTCAGTAGAAATACACATGCTGAATTTTTATGCCACTTTCTGGAGGTTGAATACTGACCACTGCAGATAATCTTTACATGCTGCTACCAATGCAACATTATCAGCAAATAGTACAGCGTCTACATTTTTTAAATGCATGCTGATGGGTATTGAACCATGTCTTTCACACCTCCATTCCTTTATTATAGCATTCATGTAGTTTATGAATAGCAATGGAGAGAGTACAAAGCCTTGTCTTACTTGTCTTACTCCTCTGCTGATTGTAAATATTGTCAATTCAAATTACAGTAGAGTAAGTATGTAGTTAGTTTTAGTTGTAAGTATGTAGTTAATTTGTTCATTAGATATATATCATTGTTCTATTAGACTGTGGTGTGTGAGTGTGTCTGGTCAGGGTGCATGTGAGTGGGCCTGGTAACAGACTGTTTTAGTGGTAGTATTTCTTGTTGGTGGAACTTTAGTATTTCTTTCGTTGGTAGAATTTTGGTATTTAATTGTTAGTAGAAGGTTAGTATTTTGTAGTAGTATTGCTCTTTACTTATTCTGAAAGGGAGTCAATTCTTTACTAGTCTAATAGACGGTTAAGATATTGATAATATAAGCCAACTAATGGCTACACAGCGTTCTGCTGCACGGCTGAAAGCAACGGGAAACTACAGCCGTAATGCTCTTCCCGAGGATATGCACCTCTCTATGCATAATTACATGTGTTGATGGCCTCCTCCCTTGTAAAATTTCAATCCGGAGGTAAACTAGTCCCCCGTTCGGATCTCCGGGTGGGGACTACTCGAGAGGGGGTTAACATCACAGAAGTGACAAAGAGGAAATCTGACATTCTACGGATCGGAGCGTGGAATATTAGAAGTCTGCTAGGAAGTGGAAGGTTAGAAAACTTAGAAAGGGAAATGAATAGGTTGAGGTTGGATTTGGTTGGGATTAGTGAAATGCGCTGGCAGGAAGAACAGGACTTTTGGTCAGGAGACTATAGGGTCATTAGCACTAAATCAAACAATGGCCAAGCAGGGGTTGGTCTCATATTGAGTAGGAAACTTGGACAGCGGGTGGAATATTATGAGCAATATAGTGAACGGATTATTGTAGCAAAAATCAATACTAAACCTACCTGCACCACAGTGGTACAAGTCTATATGCCTACCAGTCAAGCTGATGATGAGGATGTTGAAAAGGTCTACGAAGAAATAGATGACATTCTGAGGTATATCAAAGGTGATGAAAATGTTATAGTAATGGGAGATTGGAGTGCTGTGGTAGGAAAATGGAGAGAAGGGAAGATAGTAGGAGATTTCGGATTAGGTGAAAGGAATGACCGAGGAAGCAGGCTGATGGAATTCTGCACTGAGCATGAGTTGGTCATAGCTAACACCTCATTCAATAACCACAATAGAAGAATATACACATGGATGAGACCAGGAGATACAGGGCGTTACCAAATCGACTTCATGATGGTCAAGCAGAGGTTTCGAAACCAGATTTTGGATTGTAAAACATATCCTGGTGCTGACATAAACTCTGACCACAATCTGGTTGTAATGAAATGCAGATTAAAGTTGAAGAAACTGAAGAAAAGTCAAAAGCCAAAAAGGCGGGCAATAGACAGACTGAAAGTAAAGGATGTAAACGAAAGATTCAAGACGAGTATAAAGGAAGGACTAATCAAAACCCCTAAACAAACTTCAATTGCAGACGAATGGGCACTTTTGAAGAATGAAATAACAAAATCCGCAGAAGAAAACATTGGTAGGAAAGAAAGAATTAGTAGAAAACCGTGGATCACTCAGGATATACTAGAATTGATGGATGAAAGGCAGAAACACAAGAATCTAAGAGATGAAAAGGGGAAAGCAGAATACAGATGCCTGAGAAACGAGGTTAACAAGAAGTGCAAGGAAGCGAAAGAAGAATGGTTGAAATAGAAAGTGCAGGTATAGAAAATTGTCTGAAATTAGGAAAAGTAGACACAGCTTATCGAAAGATTAGGAATACTTTTGGGGAAAAGAAGACTAAGTGCTGTAATATTAAGGACACAAATGGAAAGCCTCTAACAGATAGGGAAGAAAAGGTTGAGAGATGGAAAGCTTACATAGAGTGCTTGTATAAGGGAAAGGAAATTGAGATCGTGTAATGGAAAGGGAGGAGGAAATTGATGAGGATGCAAAAGGAGATTTAATATTGAGATCAGAATTTGACAGAGCATTAGAGGACTTAGGCAGGAACAAAGCACCAGGCATAGATGATATACCGATTGAGTTGCTACGCTGCATAGGAGATGAAGGTCTGATCAGGTTATTTCACTTGGTGTGTAGGATTTATGAGACAGGTGAGGTACCCCCTGATTTCAAGAAGAATGTAATCATCCCTATACCAAAGAAAGTGGGAGCTGACAGATGTGAAGATTACCGTACAATCAGCTTGATTACTCATGCTTCAAAGATCCTGTCTAGAATAATTTACAAGAGGATTGAAAGCCAGATGGAAACGGAGTTGGGTGAAGACCAGTTTGGTTTCAGGAGAAATGTAGGAACAAGGGAAGCTGTACTAAGTCTCTGGCTGATTGTGGAAGGTAGAATAAGGAAAGATAAGAGAACGTTCATGGCATTTGTAGACTCAGAAAAGGCTTTTGATAACGTTGATTGGACTAAATTGTTTGACATTTTGAAATCTATTGGAATAAAGTACAGGGATAGGAGGGTGATATACAATCTATACAGAAACCAGAAAGCAGTCATTCGAGCTGAAGGACATGAGAGAGAAGCTGGTATTCAGAAAGGCGTAAGGCAAGGCTGCAACTTATCACCCATACTTTTCAATCTTTACATTGAACAAGCAATGAAGGAAATTGGAGAAAAATTTAAAGTGGGAGTGAAGATTCAAGGAGAAATAATTTCAACTCTGAGATTTGCTGATGACATCGTCATCTTGGCCGACAAGCCTGAGGATTTGAATGAGTTTTTGAAAGGTATGGATCCCGTCTTACGGAAAGAATTCATGATGAAAATTAATAAATGTAAAACAAAAATACTGAAATGCAGCCGAAATAAATCAGAAACCTCTATGGAGATCAAATTGGCTGGTGAAAAGCTGAAGGAAGTAGGAGACTTCTGTTACTTAGGAAGCAGAATAACCAGTGATGGACGAAGCAAAGAGGATATAAAAAGTAGATTGGCTCAGGCAAGGAAAGCATTCTACAAAAAAAGGAATCTGTTGACATCGAATATAGATTTAGGTATTAAGAAGTCATTTTTGAAAGCCTTTGTCTGGAGCGTGGCGCTCTATGGAAGTGAAACTTGGACTATTGGTGCAGCAGAAAAGAGGAGAATTGAAGCATTTGAAATGTGGTGTTACAGGAGAATGATGAAGATCAGATGGGTAGATCGGGTTACAAACGAAGAGGTATTAAGACGAGTGGGAGAGGAGAGATGTTTTTGGCGACTGCTAATGAAGAGAAGAGAAGATAAAGGTTGGTAGGACACATACTAAGACACCCAGGAATAGCAAGGTTAGTTATGGAAGGGAGGGTCGAGGACAAGAACTGTAGGGGTAGACCAAGGTTAGAATATGTTAAACAGATTGCCTCGGATGTAGGGTGTGGTAGCTATGTAGAGATGAAACGATTAGCTCAGGACAGGGAGGCATGGAGAGCTGCATCAAACCAGTGTAAAGACTGAAGACTCAAACAACAACAACAACAATCTACACACATCCAAAAAGGTTTTTCATATTGCCATGACGCACAGTGGGGATGAGAGTGAGGGTGGACTTATTTATTAAGCAGTGTCACGCCTGTTCTACACAATTGAGATCGGGAGCATTGGTAGGCCATTCCATTCTGTGAATACCATTCTCCTGAAGAAAGGCATTGCAAATACCAACTCTGTGCGGGCGAGCGTTATCGTCCACGAAAGTAAAATTTGGGCTGAAATTGTCAGCATTGCCTTTCAGTGCAGGTGCCAGGATAGTATCCCTGTAACGTATGAGTGTCATACGCCCTAGGACAGGCTGTTCCAAATCCACGAGTTTGAGTATGCGTACACGCGAGTACTCGGCAGTGATGCTCGGAGCACGGTTGGAGAGGGACTGGCGGTGATAGACAATACGTCACTGGGCGAAGGTCATAACACATGACTATGCGCTTCCTGCTAGTCTTGATGTATACACCGTGCGGTGATGGCAGCCCCCACAGCAGACTATTGAATGTTGCAGGTTTACTCACGCAAGGCAGCGAGTACTCCACTGCTTACTGGCGAGCTGTTCGGCTGGAATACAGCCCACCCTAGGATATACACAACAGGGATTCGGCGACCATACAAAACATTGGACCACCTCCTCCCTGTTGGGATCGGTCTTGGATGTATTGGTCGTGCGTACGTTCACCGGGCAGTCTCCACACTCGCACAGATCAATCCTCATTGACACACGCGAGTGTACACAGCCGATAAACACGCACGCAAGAATGGCAAATGGGTTTAAGACCAATACGACTCTTGGCAAACAATATGCAAATCTTTTTTTGAAGTGAGTAGTAATTTCATTTACGAGCTAGGATATAGTGGTAATCAATCCTGTGCTGTTATACACTGAAGAAAATGGAAATTGCAACACCATGAAAGCATTGGTCGTTTGTGTTGATTTTCAAGATTATGGAACGATGCCATGTAGGTATGTAAACGATCAAAGTTTCAGACCCATGGGATTATTGCTACAGGTCTCCCCGCGTGATTGGTCGCGGAGGAATCAACTCCAGTATACGGACTCTGGTGTAGCGTAGTTGACTTGCAGTCTGTGCAGTGAAGTGTTCCCCGTCAAACATGCCTCGACGACAGAGAAGAGCACGCTATCAACAAATGTCGCCGTTTGAGAGGGCTCGGATAATTGGGCTGTGTGAGGCTGGATTTTCGCTAAGGACTGTCGCTGCACGTGTTGGCCGACAGGCATCTACGGTGCTACGTGTATGGCAGCAGTGGTCAAATGAAGGTACCCACACTCGTAGACCTGGCACAGGCCCAGCGCGACTGACAACTGTGAGAGAGGATCTCCGCATCATTCGGATAGCCCGGATGGAACCCCATGCAACAGCAGCGCAAATTCGAGCAGCTGTGGCACCCCACGTTACACATCAAAGAGTTGGTAATCGCCTGCGGGCAGCTGGCTTACGGTCCCGTGTCCCTGCACAAGGTGTTCTATTGACCCCACAACAGCGACGAGTAAGGCTGGCCTGGTGTCGAGAACGATCGACGTGGGTCGACGAATGGCATAGGGTCGTCTTTAGTGATGAATCGCGCTTCTGTCTTGCCCGCAGTGATCGCCAGAATCGAGTGCGCCGACGTACCGGGGAGAGGGGCCGCCCAGACCCTATTGTCGAGAGGCACACAGGGCCAACACCAAGCATTATGGTCTGGGGAGCTCTTGGCTTTAATGTGAAATCACAATTAGTGCTTGTTGAGGGCACTATGACTGCTCGACAGTCCGTTGATAGGGTACTCAATCCAGTGGTTGTCCCTATGATGGCGAACATTGCTAATGGGATGTTTCAGCAGGACAATGCCCGGGTTCACACTTCACGCATCTCCAGAGAAGCTCTCCGCGACATCACAACCTTAGAATGGCCGGCCAGATCCCCGGACCTCAGCCCTATTGAGCATGTGTGGGACATGATGGGTCGACAACTGGCCAACTGTCCTCATCCACCAACAACTCTGGAACAACTGACCCATGCAGTACAGCAAGCATGGGCCACAATTCCTCAGGAAGCGATCCAGGGCCTTATTGACTCCATGCCTCGCCGAATTCATCAATGTATTGCAGCTCGTGGTGGGCACATCCTGCATTGATTGTTGTCCAAACTTGCGGTCAGAGGGACCTGAAAGTGTAATCATCGAATCACAACCGAACAGTCGTCCTGCATGTTCAATTGCAGCAATGTAGCACCACTCCTTCTGGGTGTTGCAATTTCCATTTTCTTCAGTGTATTTGAATGGAACCATTCTGCTACCGGTAGACTATTATTTGTTTTTATTGTGACTATTCTGGTGTGTGTGTTTGCAGTTGTGGATGATGTTGATAATTGTTGTTTTATGGGGTCTAAAATAGAGGTTATCAGCCCCTAACGCTTTGGATGAAAGTGAAAGACCATGACATGAAACCTACAACTAAAACTAAATACGGACTTAACAACTAACTTACGTACTAAGAGAAGTAAAAAAAAAATCAACGAAGAAGGAAAAAAACAGACAGGGAAAGAAATACCCTCAGCCATTGAGGAATGAGAACTGAGTGACTCGGAAATGAGTAGAGCCATAAAAGACAGGTAAGAAAGGGAAAGAGGAGAGGAAATTAATATATTTCAAAAACTTAATAAAAAGAAAATAATGTTATTCTCCCAAATGTACAGCATAGTATTAAAAGTAAAACAATCACAAAACATTTAAAACAAGTAGAAAAGAGCCTACTTTTCTTAAAATTTAAGATTCTTGCCAATTATTAATCTATAAACTGTAGACCTATCTAGAATAATGACGAAATTTAGTTGGTAATACTAACATTTTAATTAGTTCGAAATATACCCGAAATATAGCCTAATAAAGCACTACAGTTGGCAGCCCTGGTGACTGAATATACTCTTAGTTCCATCACTAATAGTACATGATATAATTACACAATTTTGTTGAAATCCAAAGGATAGCATGGACGTTGCATGCAGTTCGACATTGGATCTACCAGCGCGTGTAAAATCATGTTGGCAACAATGTCATGTATGTGCTGCTCAGAATTAACCTGAAATATTAGGATCTATTATTGTGCCAATTCTGGATGAAATCCATATGTTGGTATTGAAGTTACAAGTAATTAAAAATAGGACCTATCAGCAGGAATAGAATCATGTTGGCAGTACTGACGTATATTAGTACTCCAAATTAATCTAGAATGTCAGGTACGCTACGTTTGCAAAGTTTAGAGCTGTTGGCTTGCATACTTTCGGATATACTGTATTGATATTAGGGTAAAAGAATAGAGAGAGCATTTATTAACAGTTGGCAGCCTTGGTAGCTCTTAAACAAACGCATAGTCATTTCAGATATGGTACACGAAGCACATACGAACTTCGATTGAAATCGATTAGTTAGTATAGATGTTACATGCATTTAAAAATTCGACCTGTCAGCAGGCATAGATTCATGTTCTTGGCACTGACGTATATTAGTTACTCTAAATTATTGTAAAAAGGTAATTTACTATGCGTATGAAAAGTTTCGAGCGGTTGGCTTGCATAGTTTCTGTTATATTGCTATTAAAATAAAAAATAGAGCATTTATTGATAGTTGGCAGCTCTGGTTGCTCTGAAAATACGCATAGTCATATATGTTATACCACAAATAGTACTTACGAAATTTGGTTGAAATCAAATTGATAGTATGGAAGTTACATGCATATGACGATATTATTAGATGCCGTAGAATCATGTTAGCAAGACTGTCAAGTATGGCCTCCTGGAAATTAAACTGGAATATTATTATCTATGTGTGTGCCAAATTTGGAACAGCTCCGATATCCTACATGGACAAAATCTCAGTTGCGATTTCTGTGCAGTTGGTATCACTGACGTCATTTTCAAATGTGGCTTTGAGTCATTCAGGTATATAGATCCTTACTCATACGAAATTTTGTTTCAATAGCAGCAGCAGTTTAGGAGTTGATACAGGGGGTGGACACACACAAAGACCGACCGACAGACAGACACACATTTGTCCGGAGCGATTTCGTAAGTCTACTTTTTCCTCATTTTTAGCCAAGGAAAAGTAGACTTATGAGTTCGATCCAGGAAAATATGTGTCTGTCCTTACGTCTGTCTGTCTGTCAGTGTGTCCCCCCTATCAGCTCCTAAACGACTATCAACAAAACCAAATTTGGTATGAGTAAAGATATACCTGAATATCACATGGCCATATTTGAAATTGACGGCAGTGCTACCAACTGCTGAAGAATCGCAATTGAAAGTTGAGGTCTATGTTGGGTATCTCAGAAGTTATGCACGCAAACTATTCCAAAATTGGCACACATAAAGATAATAAAATTCCAGATTAATATTCAGAAGTCCATACATGCCAGTGTTGCCAACATGATTCTAAGCCTCCCGATATATCCAATTTCTAAATGCATGTAACTTCTATACTAACGATTGGATTTCAACCAACGTTCATATGCGCTATGTGTACTGCAACAGATATGACTGTGCTTAGTCTAAAAAGCCACCAGGGCTGACAACTGCTAATAAATGCTCTCTCTATGTTTTATCCTTAACACCAATATATCAGAAAGTATGAAAGCCAACAGCTTTGAACTTTGCACACGTATAGTACCTGCCATTCTACCTTAGTTTGGAGTAACTTATATACAACAGTGCTGCCAACACGATTCTAAGCCTGCTGATAAGTCCAGTTTTCAAATGCATATAACTTCTGTACTAACTAATGGACTTCAAACAAATTTCGTATGTGCTTTGTGTACCATAACAGTTATGACTATGCGTATTCGTAAGAACCAGCAGCGCTGCCAGCTGTTAATAAAAGCTCTCTCTATTTGTTTAATACTAATATCAATATATCGGAAAGGATGCAAGCCATCAGCACTGAACTTTGCACACGTGTACTGCGTGTAGTACCTGGCATTCTAGATTAATTCTGAGTAACTAATATACCTAAGTGCTACCGACATGATTCTAAGCTTTCTGATAGTTTAAATGTTTAATTACTTGTAACTTCTATACTAACAAATGGATCTTATCCAAAATTGGCATTATGATAGATCGTAATATTTTAGATTAATTCTGAGCATCACATGCATGACATTGTTCCCAACATGATTTTACACGCAGTGATAAATCCAATATCAAACAGCATGTAACGACCATACTATTCATTAGACTTCAACCAAATTTTGTATGTGCATTCTGTACCTTAAGACTATATTGAGAGTCACCAGGGCTGCCACCCGTAGTATGTTACTCTATGCTACAATATTTCAGGTGTATTTCAAACTGCAGTACTTAGAAATTTTAGTAATACCAACTTGATTTCGTCATTATTCTAGATAGGTCTATATAGATTGGCATGAATCTTAAATTTTAAGGAAAGTAGGCTCCTTAGTTCGTCACGGACCTACTTGTTACAAAATGTTAAATGCATGCTAAAAATGAATTTCGTTCCAAACAGACCTAGCTCGGGATTCCCTCGGGGGCGCCAACTCCCAAACTTACCAACCGTGCCTTTGATGGTATAGCACTATCCAGGGTGCACTATAAGAGATGGTACTACAAATACCCTGCCTTCTTTAGGGCCTTGGGCAGAAGGTAGGAGATACCATGAATAGAAGAGGTCTGACCTCTCGAAGAATTAGGGCATCAGAATGATGAGATAATAGCCAATTAAGGCAGGAAAGTGAAAGACACCCAAGGCCTCGAATACCCTAATACTTTCGGGGTCGGAAGAGAACAAGGAAAGATGACGGAGAGAATCCCGGCACAAGTATGTAATATCTGACTCAGCTGTGGTCGCCAATCAACGTGCCACTAGTTGTGAGCTCCTTGAGGTGCAGTTGTGGATAGGGTTAGGATCAAGGCGATCTTGCCTATATTTAGATCCCATTCCTAAATTCCTTAGAACAGAAAATACGTAAGACTTTTATAGAATGGCCATGAATTCTATTCCATCTCTCTTGCCAGTTGTCATCGCAAGGCTGAGGTCAACCCTTTAAGAATCTCCTGCGGGATTAAAATCCCACATGCCTGAGCCGGGAAGTCCGCTGTCTCTGCAGAAAACTTGCGATAGCCTACTTAACACTAGAATACTACGATGGTCGACTAGAGTTGTAGAGGTGCCGTAAAATACCAAAGGGTCGTGTTTACCCTGGAGATCAGACAACAAAATGTAACCAAATATTGGCATGATCAGTAATGTAGATACATCAGGTGAACCCCATAAACGGTGTATTTTCTAGAGATTGATTCTTAGAACACATACATTATGCTAGGAACAGATTGGGGGGCGTGGTGGCTCAGCGGTCTAGCTGTATGCCTCTCACCAAGGCGGTCCGGGTTCGATTCCCGGTCAATGCATGTGAGATTTTCAAAGTGAAATGCCACGTCCTGTGGTTCGGATTCCACGTAAAAAGGAGGTCCCGTGGCTCATGATCTCTAGATTAACGGTCACGTTAAACTACAAGCGTCCTTCCTTCCTTCCTAGGAACAGATAACTGTAATTACGTAAGTGTTTTGAAACCGAAAATTCGATACATCCTAAGAGCTGTCTAAGTGAGGGTACATAAGGCTCACAAGTCTCATATATCGATGCTATCTGATCCTATAGAAACGCACACTCCCAATACAACAAACCTAGTGTGTATGAACCCTATCTTGGTACATCACCAAGCTGTATAAGGTGCATGCGATTATCCGTAAAACTGTCTATAGGCGACCACAAGGATTACGGGATATTCCCTCATTATTCCCTCTTGTTATTCGAAGAGAATTTGAGAATCCCCAGTCATTATGCATTTTATACCAGAAATGAGGGTTAATGTCATAAGAAGTTTTATAACTCTGCTTGAGATGATGTATATATTTGCATAATTTACACCTCAAACTTCGCTCTCAGCGATGGAAATGCTGGTTCACTCAACTTTAACGCTTTGCAAGTTACATGAATAATGTCTGCGTAATGACATTCTTCACATTTTTACACGTTAGGGTACATTTTTAATTATCTAAAAGATACGTGTGTGGAATCTCAAGATGGTGCTGGTGAGATGTGTTTCACACGCTCAATGTAGTCCTGCGATACCGGAAAACCAGCTTGAAAACTCTGGCTCTAAAATACACTTCGCAACTTGGTTATTCATAAATAAGGAGAATAACTTGTTACTTATCTTCTTAGTAGATATGACGTAATCACCTTGTATTTCTGTTGATCCAGGTTTTTTTCTTTCGTTTTTAGCCTACTTTTCACATTTTGCAAAAATGAGGAAAAAGTAGTCTTATGAGATCGGGCAAATGTGTGTCTGTCTGTCTGTCTGTCTGTCCTGTCTGTCTGTCTGCCTGTCTGTCTGGCTGTGTGTGTCCCCCCCCTATCAACTTCTAAACGGCTGCAGCAAGCGAAACAAAATTTGGTAGGAGTAAAGATCTATACCTGAATATTTCACGGCCATATTTGAAAATGATGTCAGTGCTACCAACTGCTGAAAAATCGCAATTGAAATTTGAGCACCATGTTGGATATCTTGGAAGGTATGAATGGGAGCTATTTCAAAATTGGCACACGTACAGGTAATAATATTGGAAGCCTCCGTGGCTTAGGCGGCAGCACGACGGCCTCTCACCGCTGGTTCCGTGGTTCAAATCCCGGTCACTCCATGTGAGATCTGTGCTGGACAAAACGGAGGCAGACAGGTTTTTCTCCGGGTACTCCGGTTTTCCCTGTCAAAATTTCATTCCAGCAACACTCTCCACTATCATTTCATTTCATCTGTCATTCATTTAATCATTGCCCCAGAGGAGTGCGTCAGGCCTCGGCAGCCGGCACAGTTCATATCCTCGCCGCTAGATAGGGGCTCCATTCATTCCATTCCTGACCCGGTCGGAGACTGGAAGCAGGCTGTGGATTTTTTTTTATAGGTAATAATATTGCAGTTTAATTTCCAGGAGGCCATACATGGGAGTGTTGCCAAAATGATTATAAGCCTGCTGATAAGTCCAAATTTTAAATGCATATAACTTCTACACTATCAATTGGATTTCAACCAAATTTCGTATGTGCTATGTGTACATAAACAGATATGACTGAGCGTATTCTAAAGAGCCACCAGGGCTGCCAACTGTTAATAAATGCTCTCAATTTATTTTATCCAAATACCCATATATCAGAAAGTATGCAAGCCGACAGCTTTTAACTATGCACACGTATAGTACCTGACATTCTATATATATATATATTTGGAGTATCTTATATACGTCAGTGCTACCAACATGATTCTAAGCCTGCTGAGAGGTCCAAATTTAAATATATGTAACTTCTATCCTATCAATTGGATTTCTACCAAATTCCGTCTGCTCTATGCGTACCATAAGTGATATGACTATACGTATTCTTAAGAACAACCAGGGCTGTCAACTGTTAATAAATGCTGTCTCTATTCCTTTACCCTAATATAATATATCAAAGTAGGCTATGCAAGCCAACAGCTCCAAACTTTGCACACGTATAGTACCTGACATTCTAGATTAATTAGGAGTAACTAATATACGTCAGTGCTGCCAACATGATTCTAAGCCTGCTTATAGGTCCAATTTTAAAATAAATGTCACTTCTATAATAATGAATGGATTTCATCCAAAATTGGCACAACAATAGATCATGATTTTTCAGATTATTACTGACCAACACATGCATGACATTGTTGCCAACATGATTTTACGTGCGCTGAAAGATCCAATGTCAAACTGCATGTAACGTCCATGCTATCCATTATACTTCAACCAATATTTGTATTCTGTTCCTTATGAGATGGAACTAGGAATATATTCAGTCACCAGGGCTGCCAACTGTAGTGCTCTATTAGTCTACATTATGCCAGGTATATTTCGAAATTAGAAATGTCGATATTAGCAACTTAATTTCGTCTATATTCTAGTCAGGTCCATATAGATTAATCATTGGCATGTATCTTAAATTTTAAGAAAAGTAGGCTCTTTAGTTCGTCACGGAACTTCTTGTTATTTTTATTCATCTATTCTATACCGGGTGAGTTAGCCGAGGTCGTTACGGCATGACTGCTGGCAGTCGCTCACATCCGGGAGGCGAGGAGGTTCAAATCCCCCCGCCGGCAACCTTGAAGATGGTCTTCTGTGGTTTCCCATCTTCCTTCCAGGCAAATGCCGGGGTTGGTCCCTAACTATAGGCCACAGCCGCTACCTTCCAACTCCTTGTCCTTGTACATTCCCACTCTCCTCCCCAACGGTACTTGTAGCTCACCCATTGGGTGTCCGCCTCGAAGCAGCTACAAAACTGGTGAGCCGAACATGTCCTCGGACACTCCCGGCACTAAAAGCCATACGCTAAAAAAAACTATTATATTTTTATTTTTTATTTTTATTTAATTTTAATTTGTATTATCGTGTTGGAAGCCATTAATCAGTGTAGCCATCAGTTCAGTGCAGGCAGCGGGGGGCGACGGATGCAAGAAAACTGACCACACATCGCTCAAACAGCTAAGTGCACAATCCACAATAACCTGACCATTTCATAACAATCACATATTCACATAATCACACGAAATAAGCAATCAAACTTGATGGCCAATTACCACTATCAGTATCTCAACAACAACAACAACAAATATATCTTGATTAGTTATGCTAGTTTGATCACTACTGCAACTAAATCAGTGTATAAAGATTATAACCCATACATATAAACATAGACTTTATAGCCTAAGTGTAAAGATCTGATGATGATCGCTTGACGACCGAAACTGGTCATGCAAGTGTATTTATTAATCTCATGTAATTTTTTTTCAGGGTTAGGTTACCACCCAACACAATTGGATACAATCGTGTTGATAGACTGAAAAACATTAAATTTGATTTTAATTTGTATTTGTATATGTATTATAGTTTGTCATTATTTTTTTTAATGTTGTACCTTAGTATACCTTATTTGATAATATAAAAGGAAATTGGCTAGTACAGTCACGAATATTTACACCTTACCCAATAATATTCTTCCGGTGTATCCTGTGACATAATCACGCTCAAGTATACAAAACTTCTCTTCTGCCGATGCATATCAATCCTCTATGTCAAACTTTGCGCTATCAAACTTCAGCAGATGCAACTGTTCAGTGAGACCGCTCTCGGGGTTCGAAATAGAATCTGCAACATTCCGTGCCGGTCGTTTTGCTACATACAGTACATCACCGTAGCCTCACCACGACAAGAAATCATTGAAGGAAGGACAGAATAAAAAATGAAAGAAAGATTTAACAAGTAGTTCCGTGAAGAACTATACAGCCTATTTTCATATATCCTGCTCATGTTAATTGTCTCTATAAACATACAAAATTTCAGTTTAATTGCTGTAACAGATTCATAGATATTGAGAACCGTCAAAATATTTCAGATGGTCGCCAGGTTGGATTTTTATTTTCGTAATATTACATTAAGATTATTGTGTACGTGTGGTATTCAAACTTCAATCGCATGATTAGAACACAAGAAGTAAAAACAAGATTTTAAAAGTACGCACAGCAGCCATCTTGTGATTACGCAAACAATTGAAATAAATTAGATGCCAGTGGATCAACATTTGTATAAGCATTTAACGTGCAACGTTTCACGGCACTCGGATAGTTAATTCGCGAGAAACGTCCATTTAAATATTTATACTTCGCTTCGCCGCCATGTTGGATTTGTGCTCACCAGGTTACTGAAAGTCCTATAGGTGAACATATGTTCATAGTCTCTATGAATATAAAAAAATCAGTTTGGTTGCTGTAAAAGATTCGTAGATATTCAGAACCGTCTAAATATTTCGGAAGCTCGCCATTTAGGATTGTTATATGTATAGGCCATAGAGTTATGTACCATTCAAGGACAATTATTGCCTAGCTTCATTATTCAAACTTTCACTTCGATCGCATGATTACGACACAAGAAATATAAACTTAATTTTAAAATTTCGCACAGCCGCCATCTTGAGGTTATGTAAACAATTGAACTACATTAGACCCCAGTGCATTACAATGTGTATAAACATTTGCTGTACCAAGTTTCATTACGTTTGGATAGTTAAATTGCGAGAAAAGTCTATTTAAAAGTCTCAACTTCGCATGACCGCCATGTTGGTTTTGTAGTCACCAGGTTTTTGAAAGTCTCATAGGTGAACTTCTTGTAGTGCCCTTTATCACCGTACATAATTTCAGGGTGATATCGGTAATAGTTTCGGAGATATTGAATGCTAGTGAAATATTTCGCACAGCCGCCATGTTGGATTGGTGAGACGTAACAAAATTTGAAGTGCACGGTCGAGGTTGCCGGGAATAGTGCTATGAACTTACCGAGTTTCATTGAAATCACACCAGCCGTTTAGATTTTATTAGGGACACACACACACACACCTCACACACACACACACACACGCACACACACACGGACAAAAGGTGATCTCATAAGCCTATTTTTTCAAAATTGAAAATAGGCTAAAAAGGAAGGATTTTTACGGTACCACTAATCTCGTGATCATTAGCAACATGACATATTTTTTACGTCGAACCCAAACCATTTCACTTCGAATATCTCACATGTATAAACCGGGAACTGAACCAGCAAACAGTTTCATCACACCACCATCTGCTCTCTGAAGAGCAGGTCTCATTTCAAGTCTTAGATGAAGAGTTCACTGCAGAGCAACTTCCAGGATATCGTTGAGATGATTGTGATCTCAGAAGGTGACACAAGAGACACATAGTTGCCATAGTTAGAACCTCGCTTAGTACAATGTTAAAGAAGAGTTCTTCTGATCGTGAAGAGACCATGGTATGGTAAGCGGCTAAACGCTCCTGCCCGGAATGCAGGAGATGTAGGTTTGAATCCTAACTGCTGTCTAATTTTAAGCCTTACTCAATAGCTACGTCTACTCCTAGGGGAATTATTCTCAAAAAATCATCAATTTATTTTAACATCAACTAAATGTAAATTATTACAAATATGTAGCACACCCATTCTATTGAGCACTGACAGCTTACAACTGCTGAAGGAATGTTAAAAATAAGGTAACCAATGTAACTCCACGTGAACTATTGCCGCTGCCCTTAAAAGAGGATGCAATAATCTATACTATTCTCAAGCGGTGGTGATTGCGAGGCAATAGGAAAATATTTTGTCAGAAGACTCCGAAGGCTCTTTTCGTTCAATTTTCTTGGTTTCTAATTTGAATTGGGGGTTCAATTAATTCATAGGCTAAAACATAGATTTAATAATTTCCTAAATATTGAGTTTTGTTGTAGTGGGGTTTTATTAATTTATTCATGGTGGTTTCATTGTTTTGATGAGATACTTGTTGGTGATGATTATTTGAGAATAGCGGAGTATTTCTGGGTTTGCGAACTGTGTGGCTCACTGGTTGGGGATGAGGTTTATCTGTGACTGATGACCGTCACTTCCCAGGTCTGGTTGGTATACAGTATGCTGGTGGTTGTGGTTTTAACGTATAATTTAATGTTGCTGTGTGTATAGTTGCTTCATCTGATTTCGGGGGACTTCCTATGGAGTTTCAGCTTAGAATCAAAGTTGCGAACGAAAGCGTAAATAAATGCCTGCACATCTGATTGGAAACAAGTAGTTCCGTGAAGAACTATACCGCCTATTTTCATATATCCTACTTATGTTAATTGCCACTATTTAACATACGCAATTTCAGTTTGATTGCTGTAAGAGATTCGTAGATATTGAGAACCGACTAAATATTTCGGATGGTCGCCATGTTGGATTTTATATATGTAGGTCCTAGAGTTATGTACTGTTACATGCAGATTATTGTGTACGTGTAGTATTCAAACTTCAATCGCATAATTAGGACACAAGAAGAAACAAGGAGATTTAAAATTTTTTCACAGCTGCCATCTTGAGGTTATGGAAACAATTGAAATAAATTAGATGCCAGTGGATTAACATTCGGATAAAGATTTACTGTACCAAGTTTCACTGCACGCGGATGGTTAAATTGCGAGAAACGTCCATGTGAATATTTATAATTCGCGTCACCGCCATGTTGGATTTGTGATCACCAGGTTATTTAAAGTCCTATAGGTGAACTTAAGTTCATAGCCCCTATGAACATTAAAAAATGCAGTTTGATTGCTAAAATAGATTCGTAGATATTCAGTATCGTCTAAATATTTCGGATGGTCGCCATGTTGGATTGTTAAATGTATAGGCCATAGAGTCATGTACCATTAAAGGAAAATTATTGCGTAGGTTCTTTATTCAAACTTTCACTTCGATCGCATGACTACATCACAAGAAATAAAAACTTAATTTTAAAATTCGCACTGCCGCCATCTTGAGGTTATGTAAACAATTGAACTAAATTAGATACCAGTGGATTACAATGTATATAAATATTTCCTGTACCAGGTTTCAGTGCGCTTGGAACATTAAATCGCGAGAAAGGTCGATTTAAAATGTTCAAATTCGCTTGGCCGCCATGTTCCTTTTGTAGTTAACCGGTTTTTGAAAATCTTATAGATGGACTTCCAGTAGTGCCCTTTATCTCCGTACAAAGTTTCAGGGTTTTACCGCTAACAGTTTCAGAGATATAGAATGCCGGTGAAATATTTCGCACATCCGCCATCTTGTGATTATGTAAACAATTGAACGAAGTTCGATGTCGGTGCATTACAATTTATATAAACATATACTGTACCAAGTTTCATTGCGTTTGGTTGGTCAAATCGCGAGAAACGTCTATTTAAAAGTCGCAAATTCGCTTGGCCGCCATGTTGGTTTTGTAGTTACCAGGTTTTCAAAAGTCACATAAGTGAACTTATAGTAGTTCCCTCTATCACCATAGAAAATGTCAGGGTAATATCGGTAATAGTTTCGGAGATATTGAATGCTGGTGAAATATTTCGCACAGCCGCCATGTTTGATTGGTGAGTCGTAACAAAAGGGCACGGTCGAGGTCGCCGGGAATAGTGCTATGAACTTTCCGAGTTTCATTGAAATCGCTCCTGCCGTTTAGATTTTATTAGGGGGGGACACACACACGAATCACACACACACACACACACACACACGCACACACACACGGACAAAAGGTGATCTCATAAGCCTATTTTTACAAAATTGAAAATAGGCTAAAAATACGAAATATTTCTAGTTAGTATGCCTCTTTTATTCTATTCTAATTTCATGTTATAATATCGTTCAACTTATTGGTTGGAAATATTATTTTAAACAAGTAGTTCCGTGAAGAACTATACAGCCTATTTTCATATATCCTACTTATGTTAATTGCCACTATCAACATACACAATTTCAGTTTGATTGCCGCCATGTTGGTTTTGTAGTTACCAGGTTTTCAAAAGTCACATAAGTGAACTTATAGTAGTTCCCTCTATCACCATAGAAAATGTCAGGGTAATATCGGTAATAGTTTCGGAGATATTGAATGCTGGTGAAATATTTCGCACAGCCGCCATGTTGGATTGGTGAGTCGTAACAAAATTTGAAGGGCACGGTCGAGGTCGCCGGGAATAGTGCTATGAACTTTCCGAGTTTCATTGAAATCGCTCCAGCCGTTTAGATTTTATTAGGGGGGGACACACACACGAATCACACACACGCACACACACACACACACACACACACACACACACGCACACACACACGGACAAAAGGTGATCTCATAAGCCTATTTTTTCAAAATTGAAAATAGGCTAAAAATCACATGGAACTATCATAAGCCTCCGTGGCTTAGGCGGCAGCACGCCGGCCTCTCACCGCTGGGTCCGTGGTTCAAATCCCGGTCACTCCATGTGAGATCTGTGCTGGACAAAACGGAGGCAGACAGGTTTTTCTCCGGGTACTGCGGTTTTCCCTGTCACAATTTCATTCCAGCAACACTCTCCACTATCATTTCATTTCGTCTGTCATTCATTTAATCATTGCCCTAGAGGAGTGCGTCAGGCCTCGGCAGCCGGCACGTTCATATCCTCGCCGCTAGATGGGGGCTTCATTCATTCCATTCCTGACCCGGTCGGAGACTGGAAGCAGGCTGTGGATTTTCATTCATTTTCACATGGAACTTTCAGTTGTGCGAACTACAGTAATTTAAACAACAGACACAAACCGACTGAATGACACCACTGGGTATTCATTTCCTTTCACAAACACAGTGATCTGTTCTGTCACGCTAAAACTTGTATCGTAAACGTAATGTGGGATTTAATTTTCATTTAGAGGTAAACTTCTGCCCTTTTTTTTTGTTGGTCATGATGCAGATATTAAAAACAGTATATTTTCTTATAACGATTAAGTTCCAGCCCAACACACAGCCCCAGTTCCACCATATTATGTGTAGTGGAAACATTTCTATAAAGCTGAATGTTCGCGCGCACATACGCCGTATGGTGACCTCATAAGTAAAGGAGAGAAAACGAAAAGCGAGCGCCAGAGTGTGAAATATATCGGTTCTAAATGTCTGAGAGTGCCATCGATCGTCACCTACAGCTTCTTTCATTTCCGCTCCCTCGTTATAAACAACCACCACTTTCCCTTTCAGACTCATGCAGACGAGACCCTGTGCAAGCAAGAATTATGTGTTGTACTTACTTTAAAGGCTTGTGACAACATAGCTGACAGCCCCGTACACTTGCTTGTCTGTATGGATGACAGTATTTTATATGGTGGTTTTAATGTTCATGAAAAGAGCAACAACTAAAAGGCAGGGTTTTTAGCCTATTTTCAATTTTGAAAAAATAGGCTTATGAGATCACCTTTTGTCCGTGTGTGTGTGCGTGTGTGTGTGAGGTGTGTGTGTGTTTCCCCCAAATAATTTCTAAACGGCCGGAGCGATTTAAATGAAACTCGGTAAGATCATAGCACTATTCCGGGCGATCCCGACAGTGCCCTTCAAATTTTGTTACGTCTCACCAATCCAGCATGGCGGCTGTGCGAAATATTTCACCAGCATTCAATATCTCCGAAACTATTCCCGATATCACCCTGGAATGTATTACGGTGATAAAGGGAACTACTAGAAGTTCACCTATGTGACTTTTGAAAAACTGGTAACTACAAAACCAACATGGCGGCCAAGCGAATTTGAAAATTTTAAATAGACCTTTCTCGCGATTTAATGTTCCAAACGCAATGAAACCTGGTACAAGAAATATTTATACACATTGTAATGCATTGGTATCTAATTTAGTTCAATGGTTTACATAACTTCAAGATGGCGGTTGTGCGAATTTTAAAATTAAGTTTTTATTTCTTGTGTCGTAATCATGCGATCGAGGTGAATGTTTGAATAATGAACCTACGCAATAATTTCCCTTTAATGGTGCATGACTCTATGGCCTATACTTTTAACAATCCAACATGGTGACCATCCGAAATATTTAGACGGCTCTGAATATCTACGAATCTATTATAGCAATCAAACTGATTTTTTTTAATGCTCATAGGGGCTAAGTTCACCTAAAGACTTTAAATAACCTGGTGATCACAAATCCAACATGGCGGCGACGCGAAATATAAATATTCGCATGGACGTTTCTCGCAATTTAACCATCCGAGTGCAGTGAAACTTGGTACAGTAAATCCTTATACGAATGTTAATCCACTGGCATCTAATTTATTTAAATTGTTTCCATAACCACAAGATGGCAGCTGTGCGAAATTTTAAAATCTCCTTGTTACTTCTTGTGTCGTAATCATGCGATTGTAGTTTGAATGCTACACGTACACATTAATCTTCATGTAACAGTACATAACTCTAGGACCTACATATATAAAATCCAACATGGCCACCATCCGAAATATTTAGTCGGTTCTCAATATCTACGAATCTATTACAGCAATAAAACAGAAATTTTGTATGTTGATAGTGGCAATTAACATAAGTAGGATATATGAAAATAGGCTGTATAGTTCTTCACGGAACTAATTGTTATTAACAAAATATGGTAAATACACATGACTTATTGTCATTTAAGTGATGACTGTGTTCTTAACAATATACCTACGTTAGTGGCGAAAAGTCATGGGAAGGCACGGAATATGCTGAATAACAAGTTGCTCCTCCGCGAGCCCTCAAAACGGCAGCTATACGGCGAGGCATCGTGTGGACAAAAATGGGTTCCTTACACCCAACATTCACCTAACTCACAGTAGCCCTTCGATCGCCCCGTATTGCCCTGCAGAGGCGACATGATATCCGTTCGTTAAACACACGTGGTCGACCTGTGCGGTGGTTTACGTTGTTGGTAACATTATCTCTGCGAAATTGAAGATCCACCCTTGACTCTGTTGACCTCGGAAACCCGAATTCGCGTGTAATATCTGATATTCTATGACCCATGTGTCGTGCGCCATCCCACGTTCAAGGTTGTTTAACTCGTAAAATTTTGCCATTTTCACTAGACTCGTGTCAGTGACGGACTGCTCTGATCCGCCGCAGCTAGGCGCAACACTCAGGAGCCATACACGGCACATTTTCTCATGGGACTACCCTTCCCGTGAAATAAAAAGGAAACATAGTTAAATGAAAAAAAGTGGCAGTCAGTCTGAAAGACTAGAATTTGTATCATTTTAAATGCTACAAATGCTGAAAAATGCTAGAAAGGCTGGAGGTTTCTTGCTTCGCTCGAAGCCAAAGACTCTTGACATGTTAGAAAATTATCTGCATAATACTTATCTTGCTTGTCTTGTTTCAAATAACTCGCGAACGGCAAGTGCAAACCAAGGGCAAAGCAAGGTCAAGAGTGCGGGATGCCGTCACGCTCACCAGAGCGCGCGGGGACGTGCCCCTTCCATCCAGTCTAAAAACACTTATAGTGGGCGATGTATTGAAGATAGAGATATGCTCTCGCGGACTGTTTTGTAGGACTTTTCATGCTGACCAATTCTTACGCTCATAGTATATTGATATTTTTAACGGTTTGCCCAGCGTAAGCTTAAGAAGCACACGGACGCCAAGTTTGTTTTCGACTTTTTCACTGAAATTGTTACTGCTTGGCTTCCTTTGATCATACATAAATTATTTTCTACAGAATCTTTTCTCGAGATATCCTTTACAGAATGGTGAAAACCGCATCAAAATCCATCCAGTGGTACTATGATGTCAAACACCTCAGTGCATCTGGGTATATTTCGTCCCGTCACCGTAACGTAACGCCAGATCCCAGCGTAACAACGAAGTCGACAAGATCACTTAAAATGATAAAACTTCGTTGGCCCTAGATACAGCAATGTTAAGTTTAGAAGCCGTTCATTAGTGTTGCCTAAACAAACTGTCAGTTGTAACTCTTTAGTCGGTCAACACGAATTTGCCCAAAAACTGGTCTGGATACAATGTATATATTATATGAATAATAAGTAAATAACACTCCTGTAAAAATACTTGTACTTTTGATGATTACTATCCTAAAATTGACCCAATCTAATAGTGGTCAAAGCTATTACATGTAATTATTTCCAGGAATGGAATTTACTTCATGTTCATTTAAGATATACATTCTACCTCGCCCAGTCTGTGGGAACATTTGTGTTGACCGACTTAAGACCTCCAACTGACAGATACAGCAATGTTTGAGCTATTTCTCGACATAATCACCACCAGAATTGAGACACCCGTCATATCGCTGTCGGTGGGAGACAAAATAAGAGCCACTGATGCTGCACTACTGACACAAGTAGGGACTTGTCCTGCCGGTATATGATTGCTACGTCATAGATCTGTCGCGAATGCTTACATTTATCAGCTAACGTTTACTCATGAAGAGCAATAGGGGAACTTACTGTCCGGATGGTCCTCGTAGTATCAACTTTATGGTCACCCTTGAACAACACATAAGTAAACAATTCTATTTTGACAAACCATTGATCGAATATAATGATCCCTTATTTGACGTAGATCTAAGTCGTTGTTCGGGAAAGGTGTATTTCGAAAATAAGGTTAGGTCAATATAACAAATGCATGGATACCAGTAATATTGTGTTGTTTGTGCGATACAATGTCAACATCCGCCTCATGACGTCATTCGGACCAAGGATCATTTCGCGCGATTTGATCCATACAGTCTTCAACACGCTCAATTCATATCATAAACGCGGTGTCGTAGTACGCGCACAAAGATGTGAGATGTTATTCCGGGGTGCCGGAATTTTGCCCCGAAGGGGATCTTTAACGTGCCAGTAAATTTACTGGCACGGCTCCCTCGCATTTGCACACCATCAAATGCCAGCTGACTGCGCCATGATTCGATCCTACAACCTTCGGAACAGCAGGCGAGAACGTTACCGCTGAGCCACGCAACCAGCTGCAGAAAGATGACATGAGAAATGGTGGTGGAGGTAATTTTTGTATTAGGGGCGAAACTTTTAGGTATGTATCCAACTGATATGAATGATCATGAAAATGAATTGAAAAGAATACTAATACTAACTTACATCTACGTTACATAACAGAAGAAGATGCCGAAATGACAATGATCAAAAAACAGAATAAATTCCCTCGACTCTTGAAGAATCAGGAATGAGGGGCCTCCTTCTGCTTGAAATAATGTGGTATAATCCGCTGTACTACAACAACAGTAATACTCCAGCAATCCTTTTAGTGTTTTGACATGTGCAGTTAACTTGCCCATCCTCCTCCTGGATACTACAGCAGCATAAAACATTTGCCACGCTATGTGGCATTTGCTAAGACTAGTAATGTCCGAGGTAACCTGTTACTGTCACGTGTCAATGTTCTCAGTCGGGGATGTATTTGGTACGTTTCCCGCATCACTCTATGCCCCTCTCCTCCTGCTCAGCTCTCAAGGTGAAGTGCGGGGTTCAGGTTCTTCAGCGGGCAATTGCTGACCCTGCTCGGACCACCACTGGGTCGAGTACTTCGCACTGTCTCTCATATTTATAGCACAGAGCTATGCCAGATATTAGTATTTATTTGCTATAGTTATTGTAAGGTTTTAAGGGCTTTAGGACAGGTTTAATTAATCCCTATATATAAAAAATTGTACTTTTGTCCGTCTGTCTGTTCCTCCCATCAATTGAAAACGACTCAACAAATTTCGTTCAAAATTGTCAAATGGCTATAAGAACATCCCGGAATCACTTTAGGATGTAAAATTCAACAATACATGCAATGCGCTTAAGGGGACCAAGGGAGTGCCCTTTTATCTTCGAATTACTCGTGTGATATGTTGTACGAAAGGTCTTTTATAGCTCTATACAGCAAGATTATTCTCATTACTTCCTGTAACGAAAACGTATTATTTCCAATTAATTTACTACAAAAGTTGTAAATAGGAGGCTAAAACACTGAATTTGCATGCTCCGCAAGGTTTGTAATTTTATTTAAGGGCGTCAGCACGAGGATGGGGACTTGCATCATCGTTGAGGCATCATTCTTTTGGCCGTCGACTTTAGCCTCCATGGGCTGAGTGTTAACAACCACTCTCATTTCAGTGTCTGCGTCTTGTTCGTTTGCCGGATTTGACATCTTGCCAGTATCTCTTGAGCCCATCTAACAGCTTGTTCTTCCGCTCCTCTGTTAAAGGGCCTCTCCGTCTTCTGGGTTCCGCCTCCACCATAAAACCCTGAAAGCTTTTCACCATCCTTCTGAAACTATTCCTGTCTTTGATTTTATCCTCCGTAATGCCCCGCTGTCTCATATCTTTCTCACACTCTTGGAACCATTTCAACTTGGAGATTTTCTTTGTGAACCGGTCATTATTCACACGGAAGATGTGCCCATAAAACAGCAATCTTCGTTTACTAATTGTTGTTGTTATCGGTTCCATCTTGCTGTATACTTCTATATTTGATATAAGTCGAACCTGTCCGTCAACCTATCATTATTTTAAAGTATGAGCTGAAAAATAGTATTTTTCTTGCTTTAATCCATACTTGATCTGATTTTCTGTTTTGCGGACAGAATCAAAACCAACTTTTAGGGTATTTTCTTTTATATAGGTGGTGGTACTGTTCGTACACTGACGTCTATCTGTTTAACAGTGCAAATATTCTCTCTTACAGAGACAGAATGAACCCAGAATGAGACCTCGTGAAATGGCGTTGCTATGACACGTTTATCAATTTCGCAGACCAGGAATAGTTTTTTTTTTGCAATATCTCGAAAACCGTTCGATTTAGGGTCTTAAAACACGGGGTTCGTTGTTTTCACTTCATGGAAACTACGAGCATTGCTCCTTGCTTTGTCACGCGTAAAACGAGCTAAGTCCCGTTTTTCTACGAGCAAATTGACTTTGACAAGTCTCGTCGAATCCCTATTGTGACGGCTGTGAGTTTGTTTCATCGCTCGCCGCATGAGTCACAGCTGTCCCCGGGCTGGGCTGTGCTCTGCCTCAGTGTACTGCGTGCGCCTTACGCAACAGGACTACTAGGACAAAGGGATGGTCCAGAATATTCGTGACCTAGCCAGTGATTGAAACCTCGAGAAGCCGTGAACCCTGGATGGGTCTAGAAGCATTTATTGAGTCACCGGCCTGCTATATAAGAGCGACCTGTCAAGCAGTGAGTATGTGTTTTTCGAGCTAGTGCGAGGGTTTATCCTGAGCGACAGAAGTGTGGTGACGTGACTTGCGAAACACCTAGTGAAGCTGATTCTCTTGACAGCGAGGGAGTGAGAAGCATACAGGGGACTGCCTGTGTTTTGAGCGAGTGTGATTTCACTGAGCGACAGAGGTATTGAGGCGAAGTGCCGTGCGAGTTACGAAATCCAGTGACATTGTTTCCCAGCTTGTGGACAGCGAAGCAGCGTGTAGCAGGTTATCGTAAGTAACTGTAGTTTGTGTACATAAGGAAGAGGTGCAGGTATTCCTAGCGAGGACACGGGTCTCATTAGTGGAGGATTAGCTGCATGACTAAGTGAAAGGGGCAAGAGCGCTCCATAAGGAAGAGACTTGAGGAAACTGGAGTAAGGTTCTAATTGCTTGTATTTGCTGTTGAGTGGTGTATCTTTCTGGCAGCAATAAAGTTAATTCTTTCTTTAAAGGAACAATGTGTGTTGTGCTTCAACCCACCGTAATCCAGGTAACGTAAGTGCCACTAGGGGAGTGGCACGAAACAACTGGTGTCAGAAGCCGGATTACGAACTCAAACACAAGCACAACACCTGACAGTCCTGGTTTAAAAACCCGAGCACGTCATTTTTTTTAAATTTTGCTGTGAGTGCATGCCCTTTACAAGACAAACATCTAAAATGGAAGCGCAATTTGCAGCATTGCTAGAAAAGTTAAGTGGCATGGAAGCCAAGATAGAAGACGGCCAGAAGAAGATGGAGGACGGCCAGAAGAAGATGGAGGACGGCCAGAAAAAGTTAGCCGAGGACCTAACTGCCAAACTAGAAGACGGCCAGAAGAAGTTAGACGAGGACCTAACTGCCAAACTAGAAGACGGCCAGAAGAAGATGGAAGACGGTCAAAATAAGCTAGCGGAGGACGTGAAGAGGATAAAAGACGGCCAGAAGAAGATGTAAGACGGTCAGAATAAGTTGACACAGGACCTGAAGTAATTAGAACTGGGTCTGCGTGAGGAAGTCACGGCAGTGGAAAAGAAGTTCGACGCCTTTCAAGTGAAAGTTGCAGAGCTGCGCCAACGCCCGCTGTTGGGAGTGGAGGAGAAAGTCAACGCCTTACAAAAGGAAGTTGCCGAGATGCGCCAACGCCCACTGACGGGGGTGGAAGAGAAATTCAACGCTTTACAAAAGGAAATTGCTGAGCTGAGCCAACGCCCGCCGACGGGGATGGAAGCGAGATTCACCGCTCTACAAGAGGAAGTTGCCGAGCTGCGCCAACGCCCGCCCACCGTTACACCGGTAATATCAGGAACGGGACATAGCAGAGTGACGCCCCAAACCTTCGACGGAAAGGTCCCGTGGAGCACCTACTTACGTCAGTTCGAGGCAGCCTGTTCCATAAACAACTGGAACAGCCCGGAAAAGGCTACAGCTCTCATTGTAGCGCTGAGAGGGGACGCCCTTAACGTCCCTCAGGCCGTCCCGACTGGATCCCAGGACTACGCTTCACTAATCGCCCATATGGAGTCCCGATATGGAGATAGCCATCTTCAGCAGGCCTACCAGATGCAGCTCCGGACCCGGGTACAAAAGAACGCGGAAACCCTGCAGGAGTTCGAGATGGACATCGCACGCCTCGTAAGGCTCGCCTATCCAACAGCGCCGGCCGTCTTTCTGGAACAGATTGCGACGCAGACCTTCACTGACGGGCTACGGGACTCGGACACTCAACAGGCGCTGCGACTCGCGCGCAATAAGACCCTGGCAGATGCGCTGAGCCACGCACTTGAGTTCGAGACGGCAAAACAGGCATCTAGAATGCACGCGCGGGTGCGTCAAGTGGACGTCGACGAACCAGTAAAAACCAACGTGACCAAGCCCCTGGCCGACGAATTGATGGAGGCGCTAAGCCGTTTCTTCGATAGTCGCTGCGCCACCAGCAAAGACACCGCTGGAAGACAACCAGAGAGGCGGCCCGGAAGAGGACTACCGACCTGCTGGACCTGCGGTAAGAAAGGCCACCTGAGCAAGGACTGCGGTGATTGCCGCCGCTGAGGGTATCTGACGGGAAATCAGTCGTCTGAAAACCGCGCGGCCCCGGGAAACGAGTATTAGCCAGCCTTGGGGGGGAAAAGGTTGGCTTGTGACAGTCGCCAAGTCCCGGCAGTCCATGTTCGTGTGGCGCAGTTACGGAGGGATAATAGCAGCCTGATGGTCGACGGAGAGAGCTGGCCCATGCTAATCGACACGGGAGCATCGAGGACCATCGTCAGTTCCACCGTGATCCCGAAGTGGAGAGTGCAACCCACACAAAGGAACCTCCAGCTAATAACCGTGACCGGAGAGACCGCACCGGTACATGGCGAAGCATCACTGGAGTTCGTCATTGGTCGACGGGCGATAAAGCATCCAGTGCTTGTGGCTGACGTATCAAATGAAGTTATCATCGGACTGGACTTTCTGGACCAGAACATCATCATCTTGGATCTGAGTACCAACACTCTGCAGTTCGGAGGTGAGGAACTTGCTTTGCAACCAGCACACGAGGCCGTCGCCGCACGACGAGTAAGGCTGAGAGAGGACGTCATCGTTCCCGCCAGGACGGAAGTCAGCGCTGCCGTAATTGTCGACGGAACAGTTGAGGGAATGGCGGCTGTAATCGAGCCAAAGTACGAGGACATCCAGACAAACGGATTGCTAATTGCCAAGACTCTCATCAACACGACGACTCGGCCGTACGTCCGCCTGTCCAACCTGAACGACTACGACATTACGGTTCACTGGGACCCCAACCTAGTAGTCTGCGAGCCCGTTACCTGGATTGCCCGCATCACAGATACGACGGACGGACACCTACGGACGGACAACCGAAGAAGACGCGCACTGCCAGAAGAACTACAGAAGCTGTACCAAGGATCCCAGGACCATTTAGACGAGGAACAGTCGCGCCAACTTCTGGACCTGCTACGCGAATTCCAGGACGTCTTCTCCGTGGGGAGCAAAGACGTCGGCAGGACAAGCTGGGTCCAGCACAGAATCGACGTTGGGGACAGCGCACCGATTAGGACCACATTCCGACGTGCCCTGCTCGCCAAGCAAGCCGAAGTCGACCGGATGGTAGAAGAGATGAAGGAGCAAGGGGTGATCGAGCCATCGCATAGTCCTTGGAGTTCTCCGGTCGTGCTAGTGAAGAAGAAAGACGGTTCCACCAGGTTCAGCGTGGACTACAGGCGGGTGAATGACGTCACGAAGAAGGACAGCTACCCTCTACCCCGGATCGACGACACGCTGGACACCATATCAGGATTAAGACGGTTCTCCACCTTGGATTTGAAGAGTGGCTACTGGCAGATGGAGGTCCATCCTAAGGACCGCGAAAAAACGGCGTTCTCTGTGGGCAGCGGGCTCTGGCAGTTCACCGTCATGCCATTCGGTTAGTGCAACGCCCCTGCGACTTTCCAAAGGTTAATGGAGTCCATTCTGAGGGGACTACATTGGAAGACCTACCTGGTCTACCTAGACGACGTCATCGTTCTGGGAAGAAGCTTCGAGGAGCACTACAGCAACCTGAAGGAGATCTTGATGAAGCTACGGGCTGCCCAGCTGAAGTTAAGCCCCAAGAAGTGTCAGCTCTTCCAGAAGCAGGTCCAGTACCTTGGGCATATTTTCTCCGAGGAAGGGGTGCGCACCGACCCAGAAAAGACCTCAGCTGTGAGGGAGTGGCCAGTTCCGCTGGAGTCCCAACTACGAACCTTCCTGGGACTCTGCACTTATTATCGTCGCTTCGTGAGAGGATTCGCCGACATCGCCAAACCACTGCATCGACTGACTGAGAAGGACCAACTCTTCACATGGACAGCAGAATGTCACAGTGCCTTCGAACAACTCAAGCAGGCTCCTTGCACCGCGCCTATTCTGGCCTACCCCAGACCTGGAACAAAGTTCATCGTCGATACCGATGCCAGCGACTTTAGTATAGGGGGAATCCTGTCGCAAATAGTGGACGGCGAGGAGAGAGTAGTGGCCTACTTCAGCAAAGCCTTGTCAAAGCCAGAGAGGAACTACTGCGTCACCAGGAAGGAACTGCTCTCCATCGTAAAGACCATCGAACACTTTCACAAGTACCTGTACGGGCAAGAATTTCTCATCAGGACCAACCATGCATCCCTGCGGTGGCTCCTGAACTTCAAACAGCCCGAGGGTCAACTCGCGCGGTGGATAGAGAGGCTTCAACAGTACAACTTTGAGATCCAGCACAGGAAAGGCCAACTGCATTCTAACGCTGACGCCCTGTCACGAATACCGTGCCCCGAAAACTGCACCTTCTGTACCAGAAGAGAGTAAAACACCGGGATACAGTGCCGAAGGACTACCGTGGAACTTCATGGGAGCTGGAGCCGCGAATCTTTTACGCGGGCACAAGCAGAAGATGATGACCTGGGACTGATAGATGAATGGAAGAGGGCCTGTGTTTCCAGACCCGGGTGGAACATTGTGAGCGACTGTAGTCCAAAGTTCAAGTCCTACTGGGCGCAGTGGGACCCGCTGATTG
The DNA here is from genome assembly GCA_946902985.2 of Meconema thalassinum. Taxonomy (NCBI): domain Eukaryota; kingdom Metazoa; phylum Arthropoda; class Insecta; order Orthoptera; family Tettigoniidae; genus Meconema; species Meconema thalassinum. The sequence goes on along the minus strand of OX336388.2, from coordinate 1,909,914,737 downwards.
TAAGGGATGGCCTCATCTGCCGGACCTGGGAGAGCACCGACGGGAAGACATCTCGGGAACAAGTCGTCGTTCCAAAGGCTATGACGAAGGAAGCCCTGAAGGAAGTTCATGGAGGATCATCTGGTGGACACCTAGGGATAAAAAAGACCCTGGAGAAGCTGAGAGAGCGGTTCTACTGGATCGGATGCCGAACAGACGTGGAGAATCACTGCGCGAGGTGCCACGATTGCGCAGCCAGCAATGGCCCAGGACGAATAAGATGGGGTCCACTGAAGACCTACAACGTGGGCGGCCCCATGGAGAGAGTGGCCATCGATGTTCCTGGGCCATTCCCGTTGAGCGAGGCAGGGAACAGCTACATATTGGTCGTCAGCGACTACTTCGACAAATGGCCGGAGGCGTATGCGATCCCTAACCAAGAAGCCGCGACGATCGCAGAGACCCTGGTGAATGAATTCGTCAGCCGGTACGGAGTACCCCTGGAGCTGCACTCCGACCAAGGGAGGAACTTCGAGTCGCAGGTTTTCCAGAACCTATGCCAGCTGCTGGGAATTCGGAAGACAAGGACGACACCGCTACACCCTCAGTCCGACGGGATGGTAGAGCGATTCAATCGCACCATCGAGAACCATCTCCGAATAGTCAACAGCTAGCACCAGAGGGATTGGGACAAACATCGTCCACTATTTCTACTGGCCTACCGCGCCGCCGTGCATGAAGCCACCGGGTGTACACCAGCCCGGGCCATGTTTGGGAGGGAGCTCCGTCTACCTGTCGATCTTGCCTTCGTCCAACCTGGGAATGATCCGGTCCCGGTAAGCCAGTATTGTCAAGAACTGGTCGACCAACTGGAGGACGTGCACGCGTTCGCGAGGAGGAAACTGCGGATCGAGACCGACCGAATGAAGACCCGATACGACCAACAGACGGATGCCGGCGGATTCCACGAGGATGACCTGGTCTGGCTCTTCAACCCATTACGGAAGAAAGGCCTGTCACCCAAATTGCAGAAGTCCTGGGAGGGCCCGTGCCGAGTCGTGAAACGGATCAACGATGTCGTCTACAGGATCCAGCGGAGCCCGAGGGCGATGATGAAGATCGTGCATCGAGATCGCCTGGCAGCCTACGGAGGGACACAGACGGACAGATGATTGATCGGGACGATCAGCCTTTTAGGAAGGGGGTGGCGTTTCGTCTGTGAGTTTGTTTCATCGCTCTTCGCATGAGTCACAGCTGCCCCCGGGCTGGGCTGTGCTCTGCCTCAGTGTACTGCTTGCGCCTTACGCAACAGGACTACTTGAGCAAAGGGATGGTCCAGAATATTCGTGATCCAGCCAGTGATGGAAACCTCGAGAAGCCGTGAACCCTGGATGGTTCTAGAAGCATTTATTGAGTCACCAGCCTGCTATATAAGAGCGACCTGTCAAGCAGTGAGTGTGTGTTTTACTGAGCGACAGAGGTATTGTGGCGAAGTCCCGTGCGAGTTACGAAATCCAGTGACATTGTTTCCCAGCTTGTGGACAGCGAAGCAGCGTGTAGCAGGTTATCGTAAGTAACTGTAGTGTGTGTACATAAGGAAGAGGTGCAAGTATTCCTAGCGAGGACACGGGTCTCATTAGTGGAGGATTAGCTGCATGACTAAGTGAAAGGGGCAAGAGCGCCCCATAGGGAAGAGACTTGAGGAAACTGGCGTAAGGTTCTCATTGCTTGTACTTGCTGTTGAGTGGTGTATCTTTCTGGCCGCAATTATTTCATTAAAGGAACAATCTGTGTTGTGCTTCAACCCACCGTAATCCAGGTAACGTAAGTGCCACTAGGGGGGTGGCACGTAGCACTATATAATATAAAATAGTACTTTTGTCCTTCTGTCAGTCTATCTGCCTGTTACCCCATCAATTGAAAACGACTCAACATATTTCGTTCAAAATTTGCAAACGACTATAAGAACATCCCGGAATCACTTTGGTTGTAAAATTCAACAATACATGCAATGCGTTTAAAGGGACCAAGGGGTGCCCAATTATATTTTTCATCGAGTTACTCGTGTGATATGTCGTACGAAAGGTCTTTTATACAGCAAGATTATTCTCATTACTTCCTGTAATGAAAAAGTATTCTCCTCCAATTAATTACAAAAGTTGTAAATAGGAGGCTAAAACACTGAATTTGCATGCTCCACAAGATTCGGTATTTTATTTAAGGGCGTCTTCCCGAGGATGGGGACGTTCATCATCGGTGAGGCATCATTGTTGTACAGTATGAGCTGAAGAAAATAGTATTTGTCTTGTTTTAATCCATACTTTATTTGATCATTTTTGTTTTAGGATCTTTTTTATACTACGCGTGTTGCTTTTCGTGTACGAGTGTTTCAATATTGATTTCATCGGAAGAAGGTGAGTTTTGGTAAATATAGCTTCAGATATGATTTGTTACTAATCATTTAATTTTTGTCGTAAAATTCTTTCATCACATAGAACCTGGGTCCTTTTGGTGTATGGTTGTCACCTCCAGATTTGATCATTTGGGTGATATGGTCTTCTGAATAGGGTTAGTTTGTCTCGCAGTCCCAAGGTGTCTCTGCACTCGTATGAATATTTCATTTTAAAGTGTAGGTGGACATACAGATTCTTAGTTGTTATTTAGTAAGTTTTTTTCTTTTCGATATTCGTTATATCCCTAATCAAATGCATATGATTCTAAGCGTTTATGTGCGGTCTACCATTTTCCTCTTGAAATGTTGCTGTTCGACAAAATACGCAAGGCTATTAAAATTAGGAAAAATAAATTCATTAGCCTTTAAATAGTAATAGAATAATAATGCATACAATGATTAAAATAGGCTCCTGAAATATTCAGTTATATTAGCAAAATTTCAGGCTTAATCTATAAGCGGTCATGCTGTATGCCTCTCACCAAGGCGGACCGGGTTCGATTCCCGGTCAATGCATGTCAGATTTTCGATGTGAAATGCCATGTCCTGTGGTTCGGATTCCACGTAAAACGGAGGTCCCGTGGCTTCTGATCGCGAGATTAACGGCCACGTTTAACTACAAGCTTCCTTTTTTAATCTATAAGCTACAAAAAGTATACTGTAGAGCCGTCGTACCCACCTATTTAACTTCAACACAATTTTTGATCAGATAAAATGCACGCTCAATGACTTTGTGTGGCAATAATGTTATTCATTATAACAACAATCTTTCTCCGGGCCTCACACAATACCACAATGCGAGCTAAGGTACGATCTATTGATATCCAATTTGGATCCCAAGCAACTCCGGGCATAACAGCTAGTATTTTTATAAATATTACAATGTATTAACGACGTTAGTGCAGATTTTAGTGATATTTACTTGTTATATCGTAATTTTTACAATGTATTAATTACGTAAAACACTATAAAGTACAACGCGTCCAGCAGCATTTTAATCATTCACCGCCAGCCCTTGGACATTTCATTCCTCCTCCTTTTACTGTTCACGTCAACTCAGTCTGGATGCATTTCATTACAGCGCTCCGTATCCACAGTATTTAAAATCGTTTCAGTAATGTTGCTCCCAAAATTGAATTGCATTAATTATCTAAAGTGCACTCTGCAGATGAAATAAATTGTAATAACTTAATGGTGAGCTGGCGATCTACGTTACAACTATCACAGTGAAAGACAGTTCACACAAGTAGAAGAACATTGACTGAACATGCATCTAAATACATTATAACGAAATTACTGAATATGTATGTATTCATTTATTTCTTTATTGAATATCCATTACAAGAGGAACCCTATTTCACTGAATTATATTGGGGTTATAGTTAAAGAAATTACAGGTTACATATTACAGAAGGCAATTTACAAAGATAATTTAGAGTAAATGTGATGTGTAAATGTTGGAAACTGATTGTAACAACAAGTGTTTTGAAAAATATGATAAAGTGAGTTTTTTAGTTTAGTATTGCAGTAATTTAAATGGTGATTTAGAATATATCTTTCTCTTTCGAAGGCAGGACAGTCAAATAGGAGGTGACTTATACTTGGAGATGAACCACAGAGGCTAGAGTAATCGTCTTCTATTTGAATTTTGAAACGCGCGAAGTAGAATTAAAATTTTCCATGGCCGGAAAAGAATAAAATTGTAAAAGCTCAAAGCTTGGTGTCAGCATTTTGCATTGGAGTCGGTCGAAAGCTCTGGGGAAGAATGTATTCCTCGTAACTGCACCCTTTGAAGAGGATGTCCATTGATGAATATGTAATGGCCATGTTTGTTGGCTACCACCCATGAGGCCCGGTATCGATGACGGTCTCTGCCAAGAATGTAATTATAGTCTCAGGGCTGCAACAGCGTTTCTCAGCCTCGTGAGGATAAATTAATAGAGCAGGGGTTTGATTCACACCTCGGCCATTCTTACTGGTTCTCCATGATTTCCAATTGTATTTCAGGCAATTGCCAGGATGGTTTCTGACATTACGTCTACGGCTACCTCCTTCCTAGTGCACCTAGTTTCAATTACAAGTACACACACCATAACAGACACTACAATGACGTAGGTTATCGTACATATTCTCCATGCCTATTCTCAGCTCCTATAGGAAACTTCAACGTTACTAATAATAAGAGCAATATACTCTTCCCATTTAATAACAGGCATCCAGTTAAACAAACTGAAAATCGAATCGTTTGTGTCCTAAAATCCTATGAAGCAGGTCTTCAATTCCAGGAAGAGAATTGAATGGGTACACCCAGCCTCTTGAGGACGACTGAGAAGAAAGGTAGGTTATAGTCACAATCTTCGCCCATCTAGGTGCAGTTCATTGGTTTCCAAAACACATTTGACTGCTAATTTGGTACCACCTCGGTTCAATAAGACAGCCATCTCCTTCCCAGTCGTAATCTAATTAGTAAGTACACTCTTATAGGCATCACTATAACATAGATTATCAGGCACATAAACACATGAATCGGTTGAAAACTCTGTCCCAAGAGCCTAAATGAAACTGAAACTATAAAAATATATCGAAATCCTTTTGATGTATTCGGTTCTTTTGAAAGGATACCTAGCAGATATATCGTAAGGAAATTATACAGATGAAATCAGTAATTAACAAAATTAACTGGCACAGTAGTACACTTATCAGATAATTAATATTTATTATTTTGTTCAGTTTAACAATTTGAGGTCAATACATCAAGAGAGATGACACGATAAGACTAGGAGGAGGTAACACAACAAGTGACGAGACATTCGAGATTAAGGATAGCAATTCAATTAAAGTTTCATTCTGTACTCGTTTTTCACTTCGTAGTCGGCTACTGCTTTTCAGACACTGCCCTCCATAGTTGTGCGTGTTACACCATGTACGATGGTACGGTTCGGAAGTTGAAGACTTATAAATTGCCTAAAAATGACCTATGAAAGGACGTAAAATATGAAGATAAAGGACATGAAAACATCAAAAAAGACTTTAAAATGTAATCCAATTATTAATTACTTTATTTTAATTACATTTTTAATATTTATGGCCTGTTTCCCATCTCTTGATTAGTGTAATTGTCTGTTGGCACAGGCTAGAGTAAAATGTGGCTCTTCACCGATGTCTCAGTCTCACTCATGGCTGTGATTATATGGAAGCTACTGAGGTATGGGTGGTGCTTAGTAATGACATTCAGGGCACAGTCAGTGCCTGTGAATGCTGTGAAAGGTTCTACTCATAGGGTAGGTACTGCTGTTCTGACTCAGTGAGGAAAGCAATGGCAAACCACCTCACTCCTCTTCTTGCCTACTACGCCTCAATATAGTGTTGCCTTGGGTTTTTGTGGGTATCTACCCACATAACCTATCGGCGGTACTTTTTGAGGATTCAACCAGCCTTTGGGCTGACTACCTAACAGAGATTTAATATTTATATATTGTTTAAAAATTACAACATTCTGATGATATGTAACATACGTACATTGCAAAAATACGAGCATATGAATGGAACACTTGTTCCTTAAACATAATTTGAAAAAGGAATTTCGTGTATTTAAGCCTCCGTGGCTTAGGCGGCAGCACGCCGGCCTCTCACCGCTGGGTCCGTGGTTCAAATCCCGGTCCCTCCATGTGAGATCTGTGCTGGACAGAACGGAGGCAGACAGGTTTTTCTCCGGGTACTCCGGTTTTCCCTGTCACAATTACATTCCAGCAACACTCTCCACTATCATTTCATTTCATCTGTCATTCATTTAATCATTGCTCCAGAGGAGTGCGTCAGGCCTCGGCAGCCGGCACAGTTCATATCCTCGCCGCTAGATGGGGGCTTCATTCATTCCATTCCTGACCCGGTCGGAGACTGGAAGCAGGCTGTGGATTTTCATTTTTCAATTTCGTGTATTAAGAAAAGTACTTGCAGAATTTACAATGAAATATTTTAACCTCCTAGAATGAATTCAGTGAATCCGCCATGCGCATCCTGGAGAGAGAAATTGAAATTAGAAACACTAGAATCATATTTGGATCAACCACAGTAGGGTTACAGAAATTGGAATTCTGAAACCTTACCTCAGTTGGTATTGCAGTATATGACAATAGTCACCCCCAGGTCATACAGAAAATATGTTTAAGATGTGATGAACTGATGAACTGAGAGTGGGCAGTAAAAATGTGGTCGAAAATAGGTGAAGTTGTCAAAAATACCCGTTAAGACAAAAAAGGCTAGAAGAGAACCAATTACCGAAAAAGCGCAAAAAGAAATGCAAAAAGGGACAAATAAGACCAACCATTTTTCGTCCTACAATGACCCGAAATGAACAAATATTATGTTTGGTCTCGTTTTCTGACACTCGAGAAAATAAAGGATTGTTCCTCATTTTCCGTTGTGATGACTGTAGTGGCAAATCGAAGATGAATTGTTTGATTTTGTATGAAAACGTTTATTCTAAAGTTTGCCCAGCGGCGTAGCTGTGTGTGTCAAATCGTTAACATACTGTACTTCTATTTGCGCATTGCAGGGCCCACGCAAAGCGCTGTTTACTAGAAAGCATTCAGATCTTGGTGGCCTGTAACTGGATACTGTCAGCCTTAAATCGACATTAGATGGGTTCGAATCCCACCTTGGCTATCCTACAAGGAACTGTTGAAATGTCTCCCGATATCGAGGTACGGTCACTTCCTTCCCAAGACCATCTCCTGGCGCAGTCATCTTCGAAGCCCGATATAGATTCCCTTCTCTGCTAAGAAATGTAATTCTGATCTGGGGATTGAAACAGAGTTCCCTCAGCCACGTAAGGCAGAACTGTGAAGAGGTGAGTTCGATTCCCATCTCAGTCATTCAAAGAATGGTTTTCCGTGGAAGATGCTGGGATGGTACACAAATTACCCAATCCTCTTCTCGATTGCAAATGCACCCACTATTACAGCCATCACAATATCATAGGTTATAAGACAAATTCCAGACTCACACCCAAGTACACGGGGTTACATGAACACGATGTCACGAAATTACTAAATATATCAGCAGTAACAACTTTCCAATCCAAGCCCCTATTATAATCGGTAGCATACTGAACTTCTATGCCCAAGATCACGGGATCAAACCTGGCCGAAGTCATCAGAGTTTTAAGAGCGATAAAATCCTTCAGTATGTCTCCCTCCGGAGGGGTGTAATGCCAGCTGGTCCATGTTATAGATTTGTGGCATGTAAAGGAACCTACCACTACAATTTGGTAGTGTGTAGCCAACATTGTAGGTTGTATTTGGCCGGTTAGAAACGCTCTATCAAGTTCCAACGTTCGCTGATAGGTGTCAGTGACAGTGGGATCTGGTAGCCAAAGTTGGAACTACTTGAAATTGAACTTGCTGGCAGCCTACGGGCGTTCAATAAAATACCCTGCTTATGGCCATTGGCTGCAATTCATATATAATATTACAAGCACATACACACACACACACAGACGAGCATGAGGCTGGTGACATGTAGTAATACGTCAGCCCTTAAATGAAGCATCAAAGTAACCATTACGATAAAGACACGATTTTATGCCAATATCACTTGCTGCTGGCGTAGCAGCTAGCATGCTTCGCTGTCACCCTGGAGGTTCGGGTTCTATTCCCAACCCTGAAAAAAAACTGATCTGAGCTGAAACGGGCTACACTCAACTACGCGAGGCAAACCTGAGAAGAGGTGGGTTAGATTCCTACCTCAGCCGTCCTGGAAGTGGTTTTTCGTGGTTTCCCACTGTGTTCCAGGTGAATGCCAGGATTGTTCCTAACTTAAGGGCACATTTTGCTCCTTCCCAATTCTCACTTGACTTACAAATACGCCCATTAATAAAGCCACAATAATACAGGTAATCAGACAAATTCCACATACACTCAAGCACTCGGGGCTACAAGAAGACGATGTCGCAAAGCTCCGAAATAAATCAACAATAAAGAATTTACTGCTGAATTTTGCTAAATCCCTGTTCTATCCTTGAACTATTAGGTGAATGTGAATATTCGTACTTTATTGCAAGTCAAACTTTGGTTTTAGAGGTGTATTTTGACGAGCGGTTTAAAAACTTGGACGCACAGGTGATATATGGCTGCGGCTTGTGTTCTTACGTCACTACTTGGAATATAGCGCCTACCTCGCTTGTAAACACGAACGACCAAGTTCCGGAACCTGTCGCGTGCAGCACCAAACCGTTTGAACTAGACGCAAGTTGGATGGTAAATTGTGGTGTCTGAATTGTAAACTTTCTCCAACATTATCCCGACGTTGTGTTGTGTTCACTCGTAGCCCGTTCTTGCCTCGGTATTCCACAGGCTGTGGTTCTGTTCAGTACACCCTCCACCAGTGTTGCCAACTCAAGGATCCTTCGGCTGTTTACATCACTATATTAAGACGTAGGGGCACTAAGCTGCTTTTCAGATATAAATTTTAGAAATTATAAACTGATATAATTTTGTGAACAAAACTCCTATCTAAAGTTATGCCAATTGGTGTTCTTAATGTTTTCTTAAGGATGACAGATAAACACTTATGAAGGTGTACAGCGCCATCGGCAAAAATCTTCATCTTCCCGTGCACCATGATTTTCCTGATATTAATAGGAACGTACTCCGCCCTCGCCACCCTCCTCTGACTACTGCACAAATCCTCGTAGAAAGTGAGTTCAACGTGACTGCCCATTGGAAGCAGTTCTGGTCGATCTCTGCCTCACCGGAACAACAAACTATGTCATGCATTACGACCAAGCCTCCAGGTTTTGAGCTTCCTAGATAAATTTCGTCCACGCTAAATAGAATAAGAACAAATTGTGGCAGATGCGCGGACTCTCTTCAAAGGTGGGGGAAGTTTTCCATCTCCGAAATGTAACTGCGGTACTGAAATACTAACTATTCAGCATATCACACACGATTGTCCACTAACAGCCTTCTCCGGGGCTTCAGTTGAGTTCCTGATGGTTACACAAAAAAGTCCTCTCGGCACGCCGGAAGGCGGAGGTATATTTCACCGGACAAACTTGGACATAGGTGAAAATAGGCAGAATATGCAGGTTTTCGTCGAAGGATCAGACCTCATTTATTGCGAGAAAGTATTTTATTATTGGAGCTTAATTAACTTTGTTTTTCGTCATTTTATGCATATTTTAAACATTTTATTGCCTTATGGGGACGGTAACCTTCTTGTCATTTGGGGTCCATTTTTATACTTGTGGTCACACAGTCCTTATGCAAGGTTTCGACACTGATATGTAACAATGTAACGGTCTGTTACTTCTTCACGCAAAATTATATCTCCCGCAGAGATTTTGGTTGGTTCCTCAGCTTACGGGCTGCGACAACGCGGTCATGTAACCCCGTGTACTTTGGGTGAGTGTAGAATCTGTCTGATAAACAGTGTGAATTGAGATGACTGTATTAGTCTGTAATTCAGGTAAGGACTGCAGACGGTCAATTTCAAGCAGTAGTTCCTAATTTTGCTACCAGATACTACCGTTAACGACACCTAGCTGTGAACTTGCCTACTAGATGCCACCGCAAACAGCAACTCGCAACGAAAATTGGAACTTCCCCTCCAAAGGAAAGGATACTGAGGGATTTTTAGCGCTCGTAGAAAATCCGACGACTTCGGCCGGCTTTGAACCCGCAACCTTGGGCATAGAAGTTCAGCATGCTACCAGTTACGTCACCGAAGCCGCTTCACACTTAGTCAGATGGAAATCTGAGTCTGATCTCGTGCAAGTGCGTTGTCATGGCAACGTCGGATGGCTCATCCCTCATCAATTTAGTAGTGTTGCCATGGCAACCTCTGATAGCTCTAGGCATTTTTAGCCTATTTTCAATTTTGAAAAAATAGGCTTATGAGATCACCTTTTGTCCGTGTGTGTGTGATGAGTGTGTGTGTGTGTCCCTAATAACATTTAAACGGCTGGAGCGATTTCAATGAAACTCGGTAAGTTCATAGCTCTATTCTGGGCGACCCCGACCGTGTCCTTCAAATTTTTTTATGTTCCACCAATCCAACATGGCGGTTGTGCGAAATATTTCACCAGCATTCTGTATCTCCGAAACTGCTCCCGATATAACCTTCGGATTTTTACGGTGATAAAGGGAACTACTAGAAGTTCACCTAAAAACTCTTGAAAAACTGCTAACTACAAAACCAATATGGCGGGCACGCGAATTCGCGACTTTTAAATAGACGTTTCTCGCGATTTAACCAACCAAACACAATAAAACTTGGTACAGCATATGTTTATACACATTGTAATGCACCGACATCTAACTTCGTTCAATTGTTTACATAACCACAAGATGGCGGATGTGCGAAATATTTCACCGTCATTCTATATCTCTGAAACTATTAGCGGTATCATCCTGGAATTTTGTACGGAGATAAAGGGCACTACTGAAATGCCATCTATAAGACTTTCAAAAACCGGTTAGCCTCAAAACGAACATGGCGGCCAAGCGAATTTGAATATTTTAAATAGACCTTTCTCGCGATTTAATGTTCCAAACGCAATGAAATCTGGTAGAGGAAATGTTTATACACATTTTAATGCACTGGTATCTAATTTAGTTCAATTGTTTACATAACCTCAAGATGGCTGCTGTGCGAATTTTAAAATTAAGTTTTTATTTCTTGTGTCGTAATTATGCGATCGAAGTGAAAGTTTGAATACGGTAATGAAACTACGTAATAATTTTCCTTTAATGGTACATGACTCAATGGCCTATACATTTAACAATCCAACATGGCGACCATCCGAAATATTTAGATGGCTCTGAATATCTACGAATCTATTATAACAATCAAACTGATTTTTATGTTCATTGGGGCTATGAACTTAAGTTCACCTATAGGACTTTCAATAACCTGGTGATCACAAATCCAACATGGCGGCGACGTGAAGTATACATATTCACATGGACGTTTCTCGCAATGTAACCATCCAAGTGCAGTGAAACTTGGTACAGTAAATCCTTACACGAATGTTAATCCACTTGCATCTAATTTATTTCAATTGTTTCCATAACCACAATATGGCAGCTGTGCGATATCTTAAAATCTCCTTGTTACTTCTTGTGTCCTAATCATGCGATGGAAGTTTGAATGCTACACGTACACAATAATCTTCATGTAACAGTACATAACTCTAGGACCTACATATTGTACCCGATACCTAGTTGAGGCTATCGACTACGCCAGTTGACATCGAGCCGTAGTTGAAATTTATGGGAAAAGTAGAAAAGATCGAGTCGAGAAGAATGTTAGGAAATGGCGTAGGAGGCCAAGGATGAAGGCGGCACTACCAGTCAAGCAGATGGAATTATGGGAGGAATATTGAAGTATTATCAAGATCTATGTGGAACATAATATTATATAATCTCAGAAGAGAAGAAATATCAAGCAATCTTTATGGTGATAACTTGAAGAAAGGCAGATAATTCCTTAAGTTATTGTATAACTTAATAGGCGAGATGATGGTGGTCGAGATTATACTTGTGACGTATGACCGCAGAAGGAAGGGGAACGTCACGTGACAGCACCGAGTAGAAGCTCATCATCACAGTCTGAGGACAGCAGTATTAGTTCAGCCAGCAGAGCCAAGTACAACACATGGTACGCGGAGAACAGCAGTGGTAGTTCAGCCAGTCGAGCTGTGTACAGAACACGGTGTGCGGAGAAAACGACAGTATTAGTTCAGCAAGCGGGGCTGATAGCAGCATACGCTGGGAGAACGAAAGTAGGTCAGTCAGTCAAGACAAGAGAAGCACGGTAGGCAGCGTGAGGAGTGGTTAGCGAGGCAAGCTATACAGGCCGTGAATGGAGAGCCGGTGTTCGGACAGTAGTATTTCCAACATCGTGGTTACGGTTATGCGAACAGCAATGCTTTTCAAATATTACAGTTTGTTAAAGTAATAAGCAGCATTGTAACAGAATTGAGAACAGTATTTCAAGCCGCATTAGTAATACAAGACAGCACAGCGAAGCGATATGACGAGGCCAGTTTTAAGCGTCGATCATTCGAGAACAGTGAGATAGAGCAGGGCGTGCTGGTTCCGACATTTTTATAAGCAGGCAACGTGCAAGCAGATGAACAGTATTTCGACATTTTGTTACAACTTTATAGGTTTGGACTTGTATCCAACAGTCGAATTGTGCAGGCAGACAGTAATTATATACTGCTATTGTGAACTTTCAAATGGACTTAGATACATTCCAATGATATTACAGCTTATTAAATAATGCATTTCATACCGGAATATTTAAAGCGACCATGGGGTCAAGCCAACATTAATGCTTTTAGGCAAATGAATAGTTACGAGTATATGCACTTAAGGAACATTGGCACGTGCATCATTATAGTGGTTTTTCACGAACTATTATGAAATATCAATTACGAACACAGATACAGGGTGTTTCAGAAATGTATACACTTTTATAAACAATTTATTTTCTGCAAGTGAAATTCAGCCGCTGTGGAGATTAACTATTTTCGTATGCAAACCGAACATTGTATGGGACAGTGGCATGACATAGTCGAAGAGTAGGGGGTACTCTACGTTTATGAGCTTTTACGGAAGAATTTGGACAGTATCCGTGATGGATAATATGCAGTTCATTATGTCGGAGTAGGCGAATACGGAGACGTGATGGCACCACAGAGCGATGGATTCGGTTCCTGAAGAAGAGGATGTCCAACTTTAGATTCACTTGGAATATGAAGGCAATCGTTATTTTAGTGGGTGATGCGATATTTCCGTCGATCTTTCGAGAAATTTGTTGCACACACGAGGATAATCGACGATCTTTGAAATATATTAACAGCTGATATAAGAAGGTATTGTAAGAGTTATGACTTTCCTGATATGAATTTTCATGAACACTGGGCATACTTGTATATATTTCTAGTAGGAGTTCTACGATTATTTTGACATGGCTTCGATATTATTTGCTCCATTTTGCTAGAATATGGCGTTACCATTTGATATGGCAGGCACCATTATACGATATTCTCACCATTGGTTGACTTTATTAAGCAGATGTTTGGTCTTTTTGACATTTTTCAGTAAGGATATTTTTTCTTGGATAGTTAATTTTTTTGTGGCGAGTATTTCGAACTCGTGATCTGCAATTGGATTATTTAAATTATTTCGTCAGTTCATTGCATACTAGCGAGTGTGTATTATTCATCAGTAGGGACTTTTTTCTATTGGATTGTTTGGAGATATTAAGATTTTATTCACTCATGTGAATGAATATCGCTTTTATGTGACAACTGGAGACTTGTTAATTCCAATCTGGTACATTCACTCATTAGTCAACGAGATGGGGCCTTTCGCTTTAGCCGATTGCGTGGTGGTACACACCTGACCTGCCTTTGAGGACCTCATTTTTATCATCCGAGTGTACTTGGGATTGTAAGAGGATTAAACAAGAAACTACTAGTCACATATCAGTCGAATTTTGTTAAATAAATTAAAAATAGATGTCAGCAGGGTTACATTTTGTAATTCTTGTTTGCCAATCCAATATTTTGTTGCTATACTCTTTTGAGAGTACATTCATTTAACAGCTGATGCTTTTGATTCTTTTGATACTTTTTTATGATTGAGTTTGATACCTTTGAGAAGGATTTCAAGTAATTGAATCTTGTAAGATGAATCATTAATGGTCAGATTTATTTTGAGGCAGATGAGTATTACATATTTTGATGTGAGAGATTATAACACATTGGTGTTTTTCTGTGAAGTGAATTTTGAGAATTTTAAGAGAATTTATGCTCTATTTGAAAGCAGATCTTGAATTGGATTTCGATTACTAAGGTAATAATTTTCCTAATTGTTTAAGATTGTCTAGATGTGATCAGATTAATTACAGTTCTTGGAGATTGTTTGCGTTAATAATTTGAAGCCAGTTATATATTTTTTGTAGATCATGCAACGTGATTAGGTGAAGTTTGTGATAGGAATTTTCTGGAAGTTGCCAAGTGGAAGTTGCAATATTGCTAATGTATTTTGAGGCAGACATGAGGTTGTCGAACCCAGTCTAGCATAATTTTTGAGATTCATGCTGTGCGCTGAATAATTATGGTGTTATGTGGAATATTGATGGTGTTTCGTGGAATAATTATGGTATTCAAATATGGTATTTGATAAAGTGAGAGTATATGATGAAGTTTTGGATAGTGAGATCCAACGTGATTTTGTGAAGGCAATAATATTTTTTGGTATGATAATTAAATACGAGATATAACTTGGAAGTGATAAAACTGTAAGACAACGTTCTATAACCCATATTAAACAATTTGTTAGGAAATTAAACAAATAAATAATGTTGATAATACAAAATTTTCTGATAATAACAATTAATGAAATAATAATCTGAAATTTAAGCATATTAATGATCTGACCTAATGAAATAAAAATCTGAATGACTCGATGAAATAATAAAAATCTAAATAACCAGCTGAATAAAATTTAAATAAATTGATAAATTAAATTTTGGAATAAATCAATGAATTAAATAAATGGA
This sequence comes from Meconema thalassinum, assembly GCA_946902985.2. Classification (NCBI taxonomy): domain Eukaryota; kingdom Metazoa; phylum Arthropoda; class Insecta; order Orthoptera; family Tettigoniidae; genus Meconema; species Meconema thalassinum. Next base: position 1,909,899,730 of record OX336388.2, on the reverse strand, counting down.
TGAATTAAAGATTGAATAAATAAGCTGATTTAAATAAATTAATAGATGATTAAATAGATGATGAATAACTGAATTAGAAGGTGATAATTAATTAAAGAAGCTGATGATTAATAAATTTAAATGGATTTAAATAAATTTAATTGAGAGATATGATTTGAATGTTTTGAAGAATTACAACTTGAATTAATGAACTAAACAATTTATATGAATGATTTAATATGATTTAATTCGAATGAGATGATGAAATGAGAGTGTGTGAATAATTAGAGAGTATAATGAAGTGATGATTATAATATTCATTTAAATGATTTAATGGTGATAAATTAATTATTCTGACTTGAATATAAGGAATTTTGAGATGAGAACTAATGTGAGAAATATTTAATTATGATATGATGATGATTATAACCAATGAGTAGTGGAGTTTCTGTGATTCACAAACAAGCAATTATTAATGACAGTGTAAATATAGTGTAAATTAATTATTCGATTTCTAGGAGCATTTACTAAGATTTTCAGCATTTGAATAATGCCATTCAAGCCATAAAATTATTTGATATTTAAATATGTGATTAGAATATATGAGTTTAGACAGAATCATTATTTTTTACATCCACATTCATGATGTTAACTTAAAGAGAAGTTAGGTCTCAGGTATCACGAATGTCAGTGACACATAGACATAGTGCTACGGTGATCCTGAGAACCCAAGTGAACTTTAGAAATTTTTCATATTTTATGTGGATAAATTACACTTTGAATAGAATAGAGATGGTTCGATTTTCTGGACAATGACAATTTAACGTTGGCATTCGGCCATACTCTTAGGTAGGATGAGTGTTTAATATGTCTGTCTGACTATCAAAGTTGAATAAATTTGTTTTTATCTTAGTTGTGATCTGATGATGATGTGATTTTCCTTTTTCTTTCCTTGTCTTAATTAAGGCTTAACCAGGAAGGATGTGGTTTGCTAGGGATTCAGTTGGTGGCGCCCATTTCTATTTGTATTTTTTTTATTAAATTTAAGCCCGTAACGACCCTGGAGATACTTTATCTCGTGTTACCCTCTGCTTTTGTGATATTTCAACTGAATTTCCGACACATTCCTTATTTGACTTCATGTTCATTTAACTCCGCTCTGTCCTGGAAATCCAGGAATGCGATGTAATAGCAGATGGGTCATCGCATCCCCAGGACGAACGGGTACAATATATACTATCCAACATGGCGACCTTCCGAAATATTTAGTCAATTCTCAATATCTACGAATCTATTACAGCAATCAAACTGGAATTTTGTATGTTGATAGTGGCAGTTAACATAAGTAGGATATATGAAAATAGGCTGTATAGTTCTTCACGGAACTACTTGTCTTATAATTCCGAAATCATTTTTCTCATCCCTTGGCGTAATGGTGGGTCATATAAAAAATTCTTTCATACTAAAGTTTTAGGTAATTATTAGGGGAATATTGTCCATTTTGTACGGTTTTGATATTGTGCCTATTAAGAGAGATATGATTAATGTTTCCCGAAAAATCCACTTTTTCCCACCCCTTTGGTAAATGGTTGGTGCTATAAAAACTCTTCAAACATACATTTTTGGGTTTTATCCCACACATAGTATGAACTTTGAACGGATTCGATATTTCACATATTAGGAGAGTTATAGCAATATTTCACTTTTTCGAAAAAAGACCTCCATTTTCACCCCCTTCGACCGATTTAGCCCAGTAACGAATTCGACCTAGATTTTATTGGTATAACTTACATATTCGGTAAAAAATTCTAAGTGATTGGTGCAAAATTACGGCAGTTATCGTGTCCACAAGAAACTGATATATATATATATATATATATATATATATATATATATATATATAACATATATATAGTGTATATATACATACATAAATTATATATAAACTTTTGAACTGACGGTGGTTTTGGGGTCTGTGGGATGTGAAACGCGAAGATATGTCGAAATTTTCCGGAAGTCGAAACATGGTACCCATTGCAATAGTTAGCTTTCTAATGAAATCTACCTAAAATGCATAGACTACATAAAGGATGTAAATCTGACATTATGACCCTTATCTGAGTTCGGCCTTGTATATAGTCATCTTTTTCAATGCTGTTTTAATTATCTTTATATTATAATATGTATTGTGATGTGCTTCGTACCATACGCTAAATAAATAAATAATGTCCAAAAGTTAAGCATAATCACTAATCGAGGCCATACCGCCTGATAGGAATGTCAGACTGATTGCTGAACAAACGGAAGCTGAATCACACACCATACGTCACAAAAGTTGTCGAAAAAAGCAGTGTCAGAAACGTTCTGATAGCTAAGGTACACCATTGACAACAACATACTAACAAAACATGGTAATGTCTTCCACAACAAAATATGCCGTTAATAGAGTCTATGGTAACCCGTAACGGCCACACGTGCTTCGCAGCGAAGTGGCATGCTTTCTATCAGATGGTCCAACAGCTCTTGTGGCAGTCGATCCCATTCCTCTGACAGGGCAAATCAAAGGTCTTGCAGGGTTCTTGGTGGAGGCTGACGGGATGCAATTCGCCTCCTCAATGCCTCCCAGGCATGTTCTATAGGATTCAGATCCGCAGACCTCACTGGCCAGTCGATGCGATGAATGTCTTTCCCAGGCAGAAATTCATCCACCAGAGCAGCGCGGTGCAGTTGGACATTATCGTCCATTAAGAGGAAGTCTAGACCAACCGCACCTCTGGAGAGTCGAACATGTGTTCTCATTACCTCATCCCTGTATCTCCGAACGTTTACAGTGTGTCTCGGCCCACCCATGAATATGTGGAGGTCCGTACGGCCATTCAACATGATGCCGCCCCACACCATGACGCCACCACCGCCATACTGGTCCCGTTCCAAGATGTTCATGTGGTTGAATCGGCTACCCGGTTCTGTCCAGATTAATGTGTGACGGGAATCGTTCTGCAAATTGAAGCGGGATTCATCTGCGAAGAGCACATGCCTCCATTCATTCATGGTCCAGTTCCGACGTTGACGGCTCCACAGTAAACGGGCCCGTCTCTGTGCTGGAGTGAGCGGGACGCACATCGCTGGACGTCTGGCAAACAGCCCTGCTGTTCAGAGCCTCCGGTACACAGTTTGTCGGGAAACGGCAACCCCTGAGACGGCTGCAAGCCCTGCCGACAATTGTTTTGCAGGTGCACTCCCATTTCGTCGAGCGGTTAAGGCCAGATATCGGTCCTGCTGTGAGATGGCTACTCTTGGTCGACCTGGTACTGGCCTACGACTAAAATCTCCCGTGTCTCGAAATCTTCTCCAAAGCCTTGAAATGACACTTTGTGGCACACTCAAGGATACGGCGACTTCGGTCTGTGTCTGGGCTGCTCCCATGCGTCCGACTATTCTACCCTGCAAAACGGGGTCCAAATGGCTTCGTTGGGCCATTATGTTGTCACGTTAACCACGAGGCTACACTAGTCAAAGCAGGGAATACTCCTCCCTATACAGAGCGAACACGTAAGATTGGTAGATGCATGTGTCATATGTATCGCGGTCTATTTCATGTTGCCCTGCTTATTCGTAACTTATGCTTAACTTTTGGACACTAGTGTATTTAGAACCCCTTGAATAAAGTATGCTATCAAGGAAGCTCTCAGGGATAGAAAAACCTCTACGTCATCCCCGGAAGTCATCGTTCTAATAGACTACCATTATCGTGTTGGAAACCATTATTCAGTGTTTCCTTAGTAAACAAAATGTATGCTTTTCAGTCAGTCAACACGATTGTACCCAATGGTAATAGGTGTTATGCATCAAACCCGGAAGAAATTACGTGAGTTTAATAAATTCACTTGGATGATTAGTTTCAATCGTCAATCGACCAACATCAGAACCCTTACATTCAGGCCACAAGATCTATGCCTACATATATATACAATATACTGTATAACTTACACTTAATTAGTTGCAATAATTATTAAATAAGCACAACTTGTCAAGATTTGTAAGTTATAGGCCATGTGATTTTGTTTGTTAACATATTGTTAATGGTGATTGATCTCCAAATTGTCTTGCTTACGAGAAGTTTTGAGATACACCAAAAGGATTTTTTTCTAAATTATTCTGATTGTTGCACTTTCTCAATGTACTCACCAGCACTCTATACACTTATGCATTCGCTGAAACTACTTCCGGAAGCACTCCTGCCACACGTTTTCTTCGATGGCTGCAAGATGATCTTCGGATGTCGTAACAGCTTCTTCAGGGGTTGAAAATCTCTTTCCACGCATGCGATTTTTTTATCATCGGGAAGAGAAAAACATCACACGGAGCCGGGTCAGGCCTGTAAGGTGGATGAATCATTGGTTTGACCTCCGTAGACTCCAGGAACTGAATTGTCATGTTGGCCGTGTGTGCAGATGCGTTGCCGTGACGGAGAACGATCCCTCGCAGTCCCGTGCTTGGCCGCCGTTTTTGAAGTTTGGCAAAATCTTTTGGCAGGCTAACCGTGGTGTACCAATTAGCGGTAACTGTCCTTTGTTCCTCCAGAGGGATGGTTGCCACATGACCACCCTTTGAGAAGAATGAAGCCACCATTCTCATGCCAACACTTCGGGGGCGCTTCACTTTCGTCGGTGTCTTGTCATCAAGAAAGATCCACACTGCTGATTGCCGCTTGGTCTCCAGATCAAATTGTTAAATCCAGGTTTCGTCACCTGAGACGATGTCAGAAACTCGTCTAGAGTCCCCTCCTTTGAATCTAGTCAGCATTTCCTCACACCATTCAACACGGGCGTGTTTTTGTTCTTCTGTCAAATTGTGAGGCACCCATCGGGATGAGACCTTCCTCACGCGAAGGAATTCATGCAGGATTTTCAAAACTGCTGGAGAACCAATCTGCAATGCTGCGTTAATTTCTTTAAATGTTAGACGATTATTTTCGTGAAGCATTTTCCCCACGGTTGTGATGTTTTCCTCAGTCACCACCGTTGCCGGACGCCCGCTTCTCTCCTCATCTTTCAAAAATTTTTGGCCCCTTTTAAATTCCTGAAGCCACTGGAAAACTGTGGCATGGGAAGGAGGTACTCCCCCAAAGCCTGTTGCAAACGCTCAAAATATTGATTCTGGTTTAACCCACTTTTAAAATCGTAGAAAATCATTGGACGAAAATGCTCCCTTTCCAGCTCCACTGCAGCGACTGACTACCTGCGCGCCGTGGCTTGTTCGACCTTGCACTGCGGGACTTCCCGGAGCGGGAGAGTCACTTCCTGCTACCAGCTTGCTCACTAGCTTCCGCTTCCTGTGTTCCATTCAAGTGGGTCAACCTCCACATTCTCACATCTTAAAATTTCCGTAGTGACCTTCGTATTGTGATGTCTGTGATGGTTATTAAATGGTCAGGTTAGGTTAGGTTAGGTTAGGTGATTGTTTGAGCGGTGTGCGGTCCGTTCTTATGCAGCAGCGACCAACCCTTCTCTACACTGATTGGATGGCTAGTTTTGTTCGTCTCACGAACACCATCAGATTTTTATCACTTAGGCTTAATCAATTGCAATTCCCTGCCCGATCTAATTCGTGAACACTCATGTTGACCGACTGAACATCTTCTAATAATATATTTGAGCTGATGTACGGTATGTCATTAATATGGTCTTGCATTATAGCAGGAATTTAACAAATGGAAAAAACTAATTTGTTAAAATATTTCTATCCTTGCAATGATTCTGTTAAAGCTGTCACATGCTATCACTTAAGCAAATCAAAACAAACTATACACGTCGGGGGCAGATGACCTCGTAGTTCCTTTCCTTAAAACAACAATAACTTACTAACTTAACTCTACACATCAAAAAAGTTTTGCATAACACTTGTTTGCCACGATGCAGAGGGTATGTGGGATTGTGGACGAGGTTATTACAAAAGAGACGGCATTCTAAAAAAATATGCTGCAGACTTTATTCATGTGTGAAAAGAAAATTACAAACAAGAAGACACTTGGCCGGTTAAACAGGTGTTGTAATCTTGCCATCCTGTGACGTTTCAATAAGGAACATGGCCACCACGGGCGTCAAGCAGGGCTCTCACACGCCGTGGTATACCACAGATCAAGTTGCCCAGGTCCTCTTGAGGCAAGCGATCCCATTCTTCGACGGTGGCCTCCATGATCTCTTGGTGGGCGTGGGCGCTTAGCAATAGCACGCTACAGCATTTCCCAGACATGTTTGACACGGTTCATGGCCAGGGACATCGCAGGCCATTCCATTGGCGGACTCCTGGAGGAAGATTTTATCATTTTAAATGATCTTGTCGACTTCGTCGTTACGCTGGGGTCTGGCGTTACGTTACGGTGACGGGACGAAATGTACCCAGATGCAGTGAGGTGTGTGACGTCATAGTACCGCTTGGCGCATGTGTTCCCCGACAATCTCTACTTCGTTAGTATAAGACAAAAATCCCCGATTCTTGGATGTCACGGGTAATCTCGAGAACCACTGGATGGATTTTGACGCGGTTTTCACCATTCTGTAAAAAATAACTCGAGGAAATATTATGTAGAAAATAATTTATGTATGATCAAAGGAAGCCAAGCAGTAACGATTTCAGTGAAAAAGTCGAAAACAAACTTGGCGTCCGTGCGCTTCTTTAGCTTGCGCTGGGCAAACCGTTAAAAATATCAATATACTATGAGCGTAAGAATTGGTCAGCATGAAAAGTTCTACAAAAAAGTCCGCGAGAGCATATCTCTATCTTCAATACATCGCCCACTATAAGTGTTTTTAGACTGGATGGAAGGGGCACGTCCCCGCGCGCTCTTAACCTTGCTTTGCCCTTGGTTTGCACTTGCCGTTCGCGAGTAATTTGAAAAAAGATAAGCAAGATAAGTATTATGCAGATGATTTTCTAACATGTCAAGAGTCTTTGGCTTCGAGCGAAGCCTCCAGCCTTTCTAGCATTTTCCAGCATTTGTAGCATTTAAAATGATACAAAGTCTAGTCTTTCAGACTGACTGTCACTTTTTTACCACCGCTCTATGTGGTAAGTATACGCAAAATGTTCCTGATGTGTGTAGCCTATTGTAACGTGTGATACTGCCAAATGGAAAAGTGAAATAAAAAAGAATTTAAATACAATTAGGCAGACCTTCGTAATATGCTAATTCTGGCTGGATGGCCCAGCGGTAACGTTCTCGCCTGCTGTTCCCCAGGTTGTAGGATCTAATCATCGCGTAGTTAGCTGGCATTTGAGTATGAGCAAATGCGAGGGAGCCGTGCTAGTAGATTTACTGGCACGTTATAGATTCCCTTCTGGGCAAAATTCCGGCACCCCAGCGTCTCTAAATGCCACGGTAGTTAAAAGGGACGTACAACCAATAACATTATTATTATTAGTCGTAGTAATACGATTTTGGTTGCATTATTTAATTAATTTATATCAGTAAAAGACGTGACTACATAGCCGTATTTAGTATTTAGTTTGTTTCTTTATCATACAATTTCTCACGAATATAGTGTTGAGGGAGCCCGCCTGCCCCTCCTGTGGAGGCCCGGATTCAATTCCCGGCTCCGTCACTAAATTTAGAAAGTGACATAAGGACTGAAACTGGGTGCACTTAGCCTCTTCAGGGTAATTGAGTAGCTGTCTCATGGGGGAGGCAGCGTCCCAGCCAAGAAAACAAATATTAACGACCGAGGGGACCGACTTTCTGACCACGCTTCACCCCACAATCTGTAAGCTAACATACCCTACTACAGTCATCACAATGGCAGAGGCTATCAGACAGATTACAAACAAACAAATACACGGGAATACATTCTTGGCTGTCACTGCGGAGACCTTGGTTCGATTCCCGGCTTTGCCAAGAATTTTAATTTTAGTCTGAGGACTAGAACGGGGTACACTCAGACTCGTGGGGAAGAATTGAAAAGAAGCCGGGTACGATTCCTACCTCAGGTAAATGGTTTTCCTTGGCTTCCCATTCCTACTCCAGGCAAATGTTGGGATGGTACCTAACGTAAGGCCACGGCCGCTTCCTTCACAAAATCCTACCTCTATTACAAATACACGCACTAGAAAAGACATCACAGTGGCACAGGTTATCAAATTCTACATACTGCGCCCGTTGACGCATGTTTGCACAGCTAACTAAAATCAAGATCCATGCTGAAGAGTAACTGAACATACCCTGCGAGCGGCGGGAAGAAGCCGAAGTAATATCGCTTATGATAATATTTTTATGCACTTTGAACATACCATAAATTATTAATAACTTGATCAACGTAATTCTGTTTAATTAAAATACGGTATACAACCCTGATGAGCGAAACCGTCAATTTACACGGCTAACTCATATCCTGAATGAACGTCATGCTTAGTGACAGCCAGTACCTACTTGTCGTTTGTTGAAGCAACTCCTATGTGCATGTGAAGCACGAGTAAGGACACGTTCCGAGAACGGAACCCATGTGCTATGGAAAATCTGAGTGTATTTGTCGAATGGACAGCCATCAGGGCATTATCTAATAATCTAGTAATTGCAGACAATATATAATATTTTTATATATAATATATTTATATATTTTTATATATTTTTATATATATTTTTATATAATATTTCTATTCACGAAGTGAAAATTATGAAAGCGTGCTACGCAAACTTTAAGACTACATGGTCGCATCCAAGTGTATTATAAAACTGTGAATTGATAAACTGTGAAAATCCAGAAGAATATTTTTATGTTTTGCCGGATAGGCTGTTATTTTGATTTATATTATTGTGTAAATATTAGTGAAAGTTACGAGTGAGCATCGCACAAGCGATAATTTAACACCATTGGCGGAGTGAAAAAAATGGGCAATTTATTACCGCACCTTAGCATCAGTGAGTGCAAGTTTTCTTTAAACATGTGTAATATTATCACCAACGGCAACATTATGATCCTACTGAAACATCAAATCTAGGAATATAACCCCTATCACGCAATGCAAATGGATAACTAAAGCATGTGTGGGGAATTGGCAGCGGAAGGTGACCGGAAACAATGAGGAAATGATTTAAGACCATAGAGGAGACCGCTTACAACATCTTATGGCAGGTCTCGAACCGACGGTCGCTGCATCTGTAAGTCAGATCATATATCAGTAGCGTAATTGTAATGAGTTGGAAACAGTAGATTTAATTTTAGGAAGGTTTCATTTTTACAGTGCACAACGCAGATAGCTATTATAAGAACACGTGTGGAAAGTTACAGTTTTGTTAAAAATTTATAAACGCCAGGAAGGCAGTCTTTTCAATGTCCATTTCGTATCATTTCAAAACAATTATTATCAACTTTTATTTTGTCAAGCTGATGACAAAGAAACTAGTTTTGGCAGATGTTAAAACAAGGCCAAGGTTACATGTACAAGCCAAACCACTACACAGCACACTAGAGCTTAGGCAGTGCATTATTTATTTAGAAGGCTGTGAAATTCCTAGTATTATAAGCAGAATGCAGAGTTCCGTTATTCACATTTGTTTGCCAGATCAATACTTGAGAACAGGTTTATTTATTTACGAGAAGCCAGACAGGCAATGAATGCAACAGTATTTTGAAACCAGAGAACATAGGTTCGACCTCATTCAGGGAAGAGGCAATTTAATGAATGCGCAATCTCACACTTTAGTTTGTATTGGAAGCCTTAGTTAATTCATAGCGTTGTTAGAATGTGTTTTCTACACACACAACCTTTATGACCAGTATTTAAAACGTGTATAACTCAGGGATCCACACTTATTGTAATTAACATTAATATGGTATTAGTGAAGTGAGTCGTGATGGTGGATTAAGACCTCCGACATATTATTGTGGTTATTCAGGTGGTAACGAGCTACTGCAGTCGTACCTAACCGATGGCGCCAGGATTGATGAATCCGTAATTGTAAGAGTGAGACACAGGGTGTCTAATAATAATAATGAAGTATTGGTGGAGATAAAGGGTGTCTAATAATAATAATGAAGTATTGGTGGAGACACAGGGTGTCTATTAAACTATTAAGTTATTATGCATTAGTTGGATACACGCGTTACCTGAGTACACTGAACGCTATTTAAAGGTCCATAAACTGAACACCTACACTGTGAGGAATAAATAATTGTGTGAAGCTTTAATAATCAAACATAGGATTTTATGAAAATAAACTAATCTCATAATTCCCCCTGAACTTAAATAAAGATAATAAATATTAAAAATAAAATATTTTCTGGACCAAATGTTTGACACTTAGTTATTGTTAAGTTATTTTAGATACATTTTGATACATTTTTACATGAATAGTCGACAACCAATTGGTGATGTGATAACTGTAGCACACACATCAGATTGGTAGCAATATGAGTCGATGTAATTGTTTAATTACCATCGCAGTTGCAGGCTTTCCTATTTTTACTACTTTCTTAACACTTTGAAACTATGACCATTTGTTACAAACAGTAACAAATCGAGTACGCAGGCAATGCCAATTGCACAACCATAGGAGTGCTGAATTATTGTATGCATTTGTGTTGTATTAGCATAGCTCTTTTTTTATTCAGCAACGTTGTGCTCATAGCTTAATTTTCTTTGTAATAAACGCGTCTCGTTTATTAATTAATGATATTTAGGACTAGCTAAACTCTTGAATCTAAAGATAAATGTTAGAGATGGCACCATCATAGCATAGGAACATTTTGTCCCTTGCTATTAAATGTAAATGATTCTAGTATTTGTAAACAAGTAAATGTCTTGCTTTGCAGTAGATTCTTTGATGTTTGATCCACCCGTAGTCATTTTCGATGTAATTGCTTAGGGCTGATCTTACTTGCCATATTCTTAGCTTGTTCGTTCTTATTAAATTTTGTATTAGGACCTTGAGAGTAATTTAGATCTTCATTAGGACTTTTTTATATTTTCTTTCAGGGCGGAATAGAATCAGACTAGCTGTTTGCAACTCTCGTGCTAGGCTAGGGATCTATTAGGAATAAAATTTATTCGTGATTTTAACATAAGACTGACCAACTCCGCCTGCAGGATCTACTGGGTGGATTGAGTAGCTCAGTAGTTTCTGTTGCCGGTCCCAAGCCCGGAGAAAGGAGGAGGGTTGGCTTAAGCCGTAAAATAAGAGCCAGAACACATCTTGAGGCAACCTCTAGGACTCACAATCTTAGTTGTATAACGTTGGACTTTGTCCAACCCACATTTACTTTAATATCATGGATTTAGCTTCTATTGGTCATGATTACCCTGAAGACAATGCTAGGCGTAAATCGGATTCCAGGGTGCCTAGCAGTTTAGGGTTACATTATGGTGAATCGGAGCACCACAAGAACAGTTCAAGATTCAAGAAAATGAGAAAATATTTTTTTGGAACATACAATGTGAATTCCTTAATTCAGGTTGGAAAATTAAAACAACTAACAACAGAACTTCATAGACATCACATTACAATATTAGCCCTTCAAGAGACCAGGTTCTTGGATGAGGACACCTTTGAATCTGACAACTTCCGAATTTTCAAAGGAAAAGTTGGGAAGAGAGTGATGAAGAACATGCCACATCTTGGAACAGCTTTTATGGTCAACAAGAAATTTTTGGACGCAGTTATCGCTTTTAGAAGTGTGAATGCCAGACTATCTTTTCTAACTATAAAATCTCTCAATAAGAGATACACGCTAATCAACGCCCATGCTCCTATAAATAAGGATAATAAAACGAATCCAGAGAAAGTTGATGAATTTTGGGACGAGTTAGAAGCCGAAATTCTCAAAATTCCTTCTAATCATGTAAAAATTTTACTTGGAGATTTCAATGCTCAGCTTGGATCTGAGAGAAAATTTTCTGATATAATAGGTAAATATCCCGCTCACAATAGAACCAACAGGAATGGTGAGAGATTGGTTAAACTCTGTGAACATCTAAACTTAAAGATTATGTCCACACATTTTAAAGCAAAACCAAGTAAAAAGAAAACATGGGTCTCCCCAAATGCGTTGCTGGGTGAGTTTCAACTAGATCATGTAGCTATCTCTCGAAATTGTTTCAAAGAAATTCAAAATGTCAAGGTCAGAAAATCCATTAATGTAACTTCAGATCATTACCTTTCTCAAATCAAGATGAATTTCATACCTTTTACACGCAAACAAAATACAACTAGAATTAAAATTCCGAAAATTAATAGAGAGGTTCTTACAAATGAAAAAAGGATAGAATTTCAAGGAAAACTTAAAATACCAACCAATTGGAATGATGTTACTAATAACCTTCTTGAACCAGCTCAGGAAATTGCACCGTTGAACTTTTATAGGAAACATGCTTGATGGAATGAACAATGTGAAAGAGTGATCAAAGAAAGACATTGTGCTTGGCACAAGTGGAACGGGAACAAGACTCCAGAAAATTTAGAGGAAGTACAAAGATTAAGGAAAATGGCCCACCAGACTTTAAGAACGATTCGAAGAAAATATATGAAGGACCAAATAATGGAAATGGACGACAATTTTAAGAAAAATGACACCCGATTGTTTTATAGAGCATTTAAGAATGAAATCACTGGATATTCAGCGCCGAGTTTAAATTTCAAAAGGGAAGATGGTACGCTAGCATTAAACAACAAGGAAAATTGTGATATCTTGGCTGCGTATTTTGAGAAGTTGTTAAATTGTCCAAAACCGACAGACAAGTTGAGTTTCAAATTTACAACACAAAATTTTGACTCTACGCCCCCAGATGTAAATGAAGTTAAATGTATTATCAACTCACTTAAAAACAATAAAGCCTCAGGCAAAGATGGAATAATTGCAGAAATGTGGAAGCTTGTAGATGATGAATTTTTAATAGCGACGACAAATCTATTCCAGAAAATTTGGATTGAGGAAGCAATTCCAGAAGACTGGTTAATCGCCTTAATTCATCCACTACATAAAAAAGGCTCAAAAATTGATGTCAATAGTTATAGGGGGATCTCATTGTTGTCTGTCACATATAAAATATTTGCCAAACTACTTTTAAACAGACTTGAACCACAGATCGAACCACAGCTTGGCGAGTTCCAAGGAGGTTTCAGAAGGAATAGATCGTGTGCAGAACAAATTCTTAGTTTAAAATTGATATTAAAATATTACAACAACAGGCCAAAGAATATCTTTATCTCATTCGTTGATTTTCAGAAAGCGTATGATTCAGTGGATAGGGATACTGTTTTTGACACATTGAAGGAATACCAAGTTGATCAAAAAACCATAAATTTAATAAAACTTACATTAACTAATACGATTTCCAGAGTCAAATTTTTAAATGAAGTTAGCGAGCCCTTCGAGGTAAAAACTGGGCTAAGACAAGGGGACAGTCTATCACCACTGCTTTTCAATTTGGTCTTGGATAAAGTCATGAGGACGTTTTGGGAGAAGAACGATTCAAGTGCTAAAATTGGTACAAAGAATAAGAACCTCAGAGTCAAAGGTTTAGCATTTGCTGACGACGTAGCGTTGTTTGCTGAATCAGAACAAGAAGCTATTAACCAAATTGATCAGTTAAAAGAAACGGCGGAAAAAGCGGGCTTACAGATTTCGTTGGTAAAAACAGAGATGATGACAAGTGATCAGAAATACACTAAGAAAATGATAAAAACAAATTATGGGAGCACCAGGGTCACTGACCGATTTAAATATCTTGGAGAAATAATTAGTAGCAATGGGACGGATAAATTGGCAATCGAGAACAAAAAAGGGAAATTGGAAAGATTAAATTTTTGTACAAAAAATATATACAATAAAAAGAACCTGTCTATCAATGCAAAATTACGACATTTTAATACTGTTGTTAGACCAGTCATCTTGTACGGCATGGAAACTACAAATATAACCGGAATGGAGAATTTGCTCAAGATAGAAAGAAGAATTTTAAGAAGGATTTATGGTCCTAGGAAAACACAGGAAGGTTATAGACTGAGATCGAATGCAGAAATTTATAGTAAAATCGACAACCTTGAAGTGATGATCAGAAAACGGCGACTTCAGTTCTACGGACATATGGTCCGCATGGATTGCTCAAGGTTAAACAAACAAATTTTTGATAAAATCTGGAACTATAAAGGACAAGGAGGCTATGTAAAACAAATGAAAGAAGAACTTCAAAAATTCAAAATTACTGAAGAAGATTGTCTAAATCGAATAGAGTACAGAAAAAAAATTTTTGGTCTCAAAATTCTTGTCGGGGAGAAGAAAAATCTCAACAGAGGAGAATGGACTGCTGAAAGAAGAGCTGCACAGTCGACCAGGATGAAAGACTTCTGGAAGAGAAAGAAGGAAACTAGACCTATAAAGAAGTGATATTTGCGTGGTCCTTGTTGGCCTGTCCGCGGTGTATATATATATAAGACTGACCTCTCTTTTCTTGTTTAGTTTTGTTACCGATGCAATCCTCTGAGCTGGTTAAGGATCGAACCTCAACAATTTCCGATACCCCCAAGTGCAGACTTTTGTGCAACACCAGCCTATGAATGTGTCGTCCCCTATACTTGTGTGTTAACTGGAAGAGGGTCTCGGAAGGGTCATTTGAAACCGGTGGCTCCCCGAAACCTTCGGCCAGCGGGCGATATACACTACACCTGAGTACACGGGGCTACATGGCCATGATTCGCAATGCCCCAAAATAAATCAACAACAACGTTCCTAATGATAAAACTCTTCCATACCGTTGAATGGTGATGTGGCTAGGTTGTAGTCTACAGTCAGTCTAAGTCAAACAACAATCTTGTTCAGCAAGTGCGTGAACTGAATGATTAAGGTAGTGGAATGGAATAAAAGAAGCATGACTCGTGAAATAAGTTTTCGTAAGATGTTGAGCAAATCCATGGTAAAATACTCTGCATTAAAAATTGTAAAGGTGAGCTCATGCTGCGATACGGAAGTGGTCTGAGCACATTCAGCTCTGCCCGTGCGTTGAATCTAAATCACTTGGGTCGGTAGCTAAGCGCAACGCCACTCTTACCGTAATCATCTCATGCCTCGCTACTCCTACATGCACTGCAAACAAACAAGCTAAATGGAGTCGGCCACTTCGTTACTCCTCTTACAGGGGCTGTAGGTTCGATTACAAACATCATATGCCGCCTTCGGTAGCCTTGGAATACGTATTGACGCTCTGGATCCAAAGGTCCTGGGTTCAATTCCCGGCTATGACGTGACGTTTAATTCTGTTCTGATCTCTTGGTGCAGAGGCTTGGCTTAGCCAATAAATGTAATTCTGGTCTGAGGCCTGGAAGAGAGTAGGCTATTCTCTTCCTTGTGAGGCAAAACAGAGAGGAGGTGAGTCTATTCCCCTCTCGTCCATTTTAGAAGTTGTTTTCCATGGTTGCCCACTTTTACTCCAGGCGAATTCCGAGATGGTACCAGAATTACGGAAACTGCTTCGTCGTACCCTCATCTCAGCCCCAATAACAAATACACATTTTACTACAGCCATCACAATGCCACGGGTTATTATTCAGATTTCTACATACCCAAATGACGGACTCTTAAATAAATCAACAACAAAAATCAAATCCTTCATCATAAAATGTCAGATACCGGTAACTCGTGAGAAAAATACCACTATAGTGGACTAGCGATCAACACAGTATCTTTCCGCATAGATGTCCTGGTTTCGATACCCGACTCTATGTAGAATTTACATCCTTGTGTGAGTGTTTAAGGTCTCATGGTATTGGGGTAGCCTGCTTGTCTCTCCTCCGGAGGAGTCGGGTTTAATTCTCGGCTCCGTCAAGGATTTTAGTAACTGACGTGTGGGCTGGAACGGGGTGCACTCAGCCTCGTGAGTACAATTGAGTAGCTGTCTCATCAGAGAAGCAGCGCCCAGGGCAAGAAAATCAAGATTAACAACCATGGGGACCCAAAATGCTGACCACACTTCATTCCACAATCTGTAGTCCAACAGGGCAGGACAGCGGTTGCTTGGTGGGCCAAGGCACTTCAGAGGCTCAATGCCACTGAGTTTGTTTTTTGTACGAAAGTGTATACGGGGTCACTTCAACCTTTAGCACCACTGAGATTAAAGATGGGTTCGAATTTCTCTATCCACCATCCTATAAGTGGTATTCCGTGGTTTACCACTTGAAATGCTCCGTAGATACCTAACTTACAACCATGGTCATCTCGTTCCTAACTGTATCCCCTATTGTAAGTTAAATGTAATCAGAAGCGTGTCCGATGACGTAAAATCACGCTCCACGATTTGAATCGAGAGCGACAGTTAGAGATACGAAGTTTGAGTCCCGGCACTGACACACACATTCGAGTAGGCTGATGATGATGATTATTCTTTTTATTGTTGTTTTAAGCGGCCTAATATCTAGGTTATCAACCCCTAAAGGTTTGGGTGATAGTGAAAATAACAAAGGAATGAAAACTAGTACTAAAATTAAATACAGACTAAAACACTAACTTACGTTTACTAGGAAAACACAAAAGCAAAAAATACAACAAAGGGAAAAGAAATACTGGAGAGGAAAAGAAATGAGGAATGAGGGACTTGGAAGGAAGGAGAGCCATGAAAGACAGATAGGAAAGGGGAAAGAGGAAAGGGCCCGTCCCAAAGTTAGTAGAAAAAGGCGAAAAAACGGACTCAGATCAGGAATCCCTCGGGGTCGCCTACTCTCAAACTCGCCAGCCCTTGAGGGTAAATAACTATCCAGGGTACACCATAATTGGTGGGGCTACACACACTCTGCCTCTTTGAGGACATTGTGCAGAAGGCAGTAAATATCATGGAAAGAAAAAGAAGGCTGACCGCTCGTAGATCGAGGGTATCAGGAAATATGAGACAAGGACCAATTAAAGCGGGAAAGTAAAAGACTCCCTAGGCCTCGGACACCCTAATACCGTCGGGTTCGGAAGAGAACAATTGTTGACCAAGGGAGGCTGACAGGAAAGATAACTGAAAGGAGCCCGGCACAAGTACGTGGAAGCCACGCTGACTCAGCTGAGGTCCCGTGGTCGCCAACCTACGTCCCACAAATTGTGAGTCCCTGATAGGGGGGAGCTGATGACCCTGATGTCTCAAGGCCATAAATAAAACAACAATACGGTAGTAGCTCTGGAAATTCAGCGTTACTGAGAACATAAAATACTGCCCATGGCCTGCCTCTAGCTATTGGACCATGCGATAGGCTATTAAGTTGCAATCGATTCTGTTCTTAGCTCGCCGCCGATCAATTGCCCAAACACAGGTCGAGTTTTACGACTCTGGCGACAAATTACGTGGGACTAACTTCTGATTCGACATGGAGCTCTCTCTCCCAGAACATAAGGTACAAACACTGTTCCGCTTATTTAAGAGTAGCCATATTCATCCACTGAAGCGTAATTGAATATGCTAATAAAGAGCTTTATGAGCATATGAGGTTTCTTAGTTGATCGGTATTTAAGTGCGTGTAATACGAAAGAGCCCAGTAGTAGCTTATAAATTTTCCGTACCATTAATTACAATGTTTACTTTGTAAGATAGTGAAAAAAAATATTCAGTTTGTTAACAGGTTAATGTGACCAAATAAATTCGACGGGGAACTACACTAATATACTCACATATACTTACCAGAAAAAATGCATAGATTAATTATATACTTTTATTGATTTCCTGAAAAAAAAGGGGGAGGGGTATTTGAATGACATATCGTACGCCTTCACCTGAGGTGATTACATCGTACACAGATGAACTTCGCAGCAGCCAACTATTCAGATAACTACTCATACTAGTGTATATTCCATTGGAAGTGAATGTCTATGTACATAACACAATATCTATATCTATAAATCAAAATGTAATCCACAACGTATCAAATATCATTTCATTGACAAGTTATGAAACCAATAGCTAAAATAAATTTAATTTTTTAAATAGTAAGGACTCCATCTTGAGAAAGTTCTTAATGAAAATCAATGTAAAACAAAAATAATGGAATAATGCTGAAAGAAATCAGAAACTCCTATTGCCAGGTGAAAGGTTAAAGAAAGTAGGAGACTTCTGCCACATACGAAGCAAACTAAACAGTGATGGACAAAGCAAAGAGAATATAAAAAGTAGGTTGGCTCGGGGAAGGAAAGCATTTCTACAGAAAAGAAATCTGTTGACATCGAATATAGATTTAGGTATTAGGAAGTCATTTTTGAAAGCCTTTGTCTGGAGCGTGCCACTTTATGGAAGTGAAAGTTGGACTGTTGGTGCAGCAGAAAAGAGGAGAATCGAAGCGTTTGGAATGTGGTGTTACAGGAGAATGATGAAGATCATTTATGTAGATAAAGTAAAAAATTAAGAGGTATTAGACGAGCGGGACAGGAGAGATGTTTCTGGCGACCGCTAATGAAGAGAAGAGATAGGTTGGTAAGACACATACTAAGACACTCAGGAATAGTAAACTTAGTTATGGAAGGGAGGGCCGAGAAAGAGATCTTTACCAGTAAACCAAGGTTAGAATATGTTAAACAAATTGCCTTGGATGTAAGGTGTGGTAGCTATGTAGACTATAAATGGAACGATTAGCTCAGCACAGGGACACATGGCGATCTGCATCAAACCAGTTAAAAGTCTGAAGACTCAAACACAAAACACACAATGAATCATCCTCGCCGGTATTAACTTACATACTATGTTTTAGTAAGAGATCTGAAGATATCCGGTTGACGAACGAAACATTTTTTCCTTTTGACCCCACCTGTATTGAAGGCATTAAAAAAGATACAGTCAGTCTGAGAGACTAGACTTTATATCATTTCAAATGACGCATGCTACAAATGCTACACATGTTAGAAAGGCTCAGGACACTTTGCACTCTGCTGCATGACGTCACGCACTCGCCGTCTCCGTATCGCATAACGCCAGACCCCAGGAGTAAACTCAGAATCAACAGACTCCATTACCCTTTAACTTAGGCTTCCCGCGCGGGGGATGCATGACGTCACGCACTCGCCGTCTCCGTTCGCAAAACGCCAGACCCCAGGAGTAAACTCAGACTCGATGCATATGCACTGAACAACATGATGACGTCAAACACGCCGTAACCCTGACGCATAACGGTAGACCTAAGCATAACGATGAAGTCGACAAGATCATTTGAAATGATACGAACACTTGCATTTTTTTTTCACTTGATCTTAACAGGCATAAATACGTGTTACCGAGTTGATCGTGTGTTTATTATTTAGAAAAGAGACACCTAGAACTGACAAACTTAAATTAACAAATAGGAGCTTAAGTGCCCTAAATTCATACGTTTGCGCTTGTATTAGGACTCAGTTAAGTTCTGAGACAGAAGAATGAAACATTGCATAAGAAAAAGCATTATATACTCTGACCGTCTAGTCGAGTCAACAACCACGATGACTTTCCTAACGTCCCATAAATCGAATAAAATTACCGTGAGGATCAGGTGACCTTCCATAAAGGCTAAAGCGGCACGAGAGTCCGTAGTCCACGGGGATCGTGGTACATGGTGACGATGGTCATAGACCGCCTAAGGAAAGGTTCACCTTAAAACTAGACTGAGAAATTAAACATCCAGACTTATGTAAAACACCGTGAAAATTTATTTATAAAATTCACAAACCCCTAGCCTAGTTCGGAGGGTTATAATCGGCTAGTCCGCAAACTAATAAATAAACAAAAATAAAGAGCAGGTCCCTACCTGAGAAGTCACGGAAAACCCTCGCGAAAGATCTAACTCACAATAATAAAGCAACAACAGCAACGCTAGGAATATGGTACAACGCAAGTCCCTAGTTCAAGTTACAAGATTAAGCTAATATCTGAATTTACATTTAACAGGGTAGCAAAACAAATCTAAGTTAGGATGGTACCATTTCGACATTTACATTTAACGTTAATTCATCTAGCTAAGTCCTATCAATTAACAAAATTTACGGCGATGACGTCCGTAAAAGAAAACAATTGCATCCAAAAGCTAAGTGTACAGCCATGAAAAACAAACAATTTAATTATGCTTAATAACTATGTGCTAACAGCACACAATAAGGTAACATGTAGGATTCATACACTTGACATCACAAATAAGTAATGAAATAGACACAGTAGTTTTATTTAAAAATTCCTGCCTGCACCTTGGTTTACTCTTTGTAAACCATAGTCATCTAATGTGTATAGTTACGGTGACGAATGCGTAGTTGAGACCACGTCTGACATCGCATGGCCTGAGCTCCACAAGCTACGAACTCTAGGTTCGCGCATGCTTCAGGTCGCTACAAAAATGTCAACTGTCCTAGTCATTTCCTCACAAGGAAATTATCTTCAACTGCACGGCTATGTCAACAGTTCCAGAATGCAAAGAACAAAGTTAGATAGAAAGAATCGTTAGTTAGACTTGTTTTACAACAATTATGCGTCTTATTATTAAGATGTCGGTTTATAGGTTTATCGTAGGTTTATGGCGAATAACATTGACAATAGCCTGGGCACGGAGTGTCTCCACTGAGATCATTCTCCACCAAAAAGCCTCGACTCAACAGTCGGAATATAATCAACGAGTACAACAACTCGGACACACAATAACACGGGTTACCAGCGGCGCTAAGCTCGCGTTCAATAACTCTGGGATAGGCCTGTACACAACAGTTACCTTCCAATAACATCTGGTCAAGGGGATCAGTCCCGGACAAGGCATACTCAAAATACCTTCATACAATAACATCCTGCTATAACAGGGTAGCCTTCACCATACTATAGAAAACCTTACATAACTGTACCTGTCAGACGACAGTACACGCAACAGAGCGTTTAACTAACAAAAAACCATCTATAAAACCTGTGATCAAATACAAGAGTGGAAACTAATTTCCATAAGCAAAATAGCAATGAAAGGAGAGCGAATACAAATCGTACTCTGTCCTTATCAATAGTAGTTTTGTCTCACAATGTAGCAGGCGTGCTTTCAGGTCACTGGGTTACATAACCAGTTTATTCAAGGCTGGCGATTTAATCAATATAAAACCTGCACCTGGCCAGTTCATAAAAAACTTTACCATAGGTTACGGACCTCTAACGAGTCCGTGTATAAAACACACGCTATAAATCTGAATATAACAATGTAATCCCGTCTTTCTACCAAAGACGTCTAAATGAAAGTAATCTTACAATAACTGGAGCTCTTTGCTTTAAAAATACAATTCAGCAGTTGATAGTACATCAAATAAAAACGTGTCTTACATGACACACGCAAAAATGATAATTGTGGCGCAGATTCACACACTAGATCTGCTTAATGATACGTTGGGAACTGGGTTCGATGCTAGGCAACGAAACATTCCTTCTAGTTGTTAGGTTCAAACTTGACCAAGAATAGCTTCTGAGCTTTATTCAAAATGAAATGTAATGCCTTTACAAAACTGGTAGTTACAGTCGACTACCTAAATGATATGACCGTTCTAACGACAGTCAGGGGTATAACAAAGGATGGCTGCAAAGAATGCAGTTAATTAATAACCATGGTATCTGATTGCCATAATTAAAGTCAGCAAAGACTTGAAAATTACCCCAAGTAGGGTTGAACAAAATAGCCTCAAAATGACTACGATCAGGTTCAGCAAAAGGTAGGCATTGACATTCTACGACGTTCATCAGGCTGCACCAGGGCTGACCAAAACGTCTGACCCCAAGGGTGTCTCACTCTAAACTGAAATAAATGACATCTAACTAATCTAGTTACATCCCTACCTAGAAAAATGGCTGACACTGAGTGTGGTTGGTTCACAAACTACATTAAATCTACTATACCACCAGAAACTAGAACAAGGAAGGGGTGTGACAAAAACTCACGAAATGGAGGAGCTCTCACTCAGCTCTCTGTTCCACAACAAGGGTTGTACAAAATCCTCTCTGGCTCTCTGGATCGGTATCCTCCTCATCAGGATTCCCATCTGGACTCCTCCAAAGACCAGGGTTCGATTTGTCCCTGTCAACATCTTCGTGGATATGCCTGGAAATGGCATTTTTGGCTCCTTCCTTCTCGTTCATCGTCCTGGAAGTTCCACCATCATGCTGGTTCCCGTAGAAACGTCACCCTCATACCGGGATGGTATTAGCCCATGGTGACTGCATCAACCATGGTGAAGAAAAGTCCAATCACGTGGGTAGTGAAATAAGTTGCGTAGTAATTCATCCTCTCACTTTCAAAATTGTAATGTTTGTCGTGAATGTTATGGGCTTCAATTATAAAATACGACACAGCCTTAATCTTGCAGATGTGGATTAGCATGTGAGCTAACACTGTTTTATAATTCTGCACGTGCTAGTGACGCTACTTTTGTATCACGCAGCATCCGTGAATTATACGTCGTTTTTAAAATGAAATTTCCACTTTGGCAATTTAAATATCTCATACAATTGTAATCACACTTATTCAGGATAATTGTAACACTATTACCTGTATATTTCCACTAGGCATCTGCCCTCCACATACGCGTGGGTAGAATGTGGTGTTACAGCGATGTTGTGCAATACACTATACTTGCCAATAATTATTTCCCAAGCTTCTTCTTTAGTTCACTGGGCTTCAACAACAGTGAATAATAGTATTATCGTGCTCGATGGCACCTTATAATCACATTTAACGCTCAACAGCGGATATTCTTCTACGTATCGTAGGACAAATGTAATTCCACGCCTACACAAGGCGGATTCTCAAGACGCAGTGCAAGGTACTGGGTGTCTCTAGAAAGTAGGTCGTCAAAACGAAGTCGTTGAGCGACTACTTACGTTCCTTTTTGCGTATCTGCAAGGGTATTACCTTACCTAAAGTAAAAATAAACATTGTCCAAAATGTTTTAATAATGCAGCATGACGAAATGGAATATTCTGAGTCTTGTGGAAAGATAAAATTAATTAATAAGACCTCAGATAAATAATCAGCAGTTTTCACCAAAGTCAAAAGTGCGACTCGCCGCTACTTCAAAAAGTATCGCGTGATCTCTCAGCTTCACGTGGCTTCCTGGGTGTGTTCAAAAGTACAACATCCCATCATAAATGCTCTGTCATAAAAAAAATATCACATGAACCATAGCTCAGCGGGTTCAATACTTTTCATTGAATATCGACCAGGTCTATGCCTTAACAAGTCCTTAGAAGTGATAGCCCACCTCGTGGCGTAGTGACTAGCATCCTTAGCTCTCATTGCGGAGGTCTGGGCTTGATTATCGGCTCTGCCAAGAAATTTAATTCTAGCGTTAGGGACTGACTGCGTGGTCCAATGGTAGCGTTCTCACCTTCTGTGTCCGAGGTTGCACGATCGAATCCTGGCACTGTCAGTTGTCATTCGAGTGTGCGAAAATGTGGAAGAGTCTTGTCAGTAATTTTACGACAACGTTAATGATCCCCTTTAGGGCTAAATTTCGGCACCCCGGCGTCTCTAAAAGCCTCACTGGTTAAAAGGGACGTAAAACGAATAACATAATCATTGTTGTAATTATTATTATTAATTGGCATTAGTGCTGGAACGAGACATACTCAGGCTCGTGAGGTAGAACTGCGGTTGGTTCTCTTCCTACCTTAGCCATGTTAGAAATAATATCCCTCGGTTTGCTACGTCTTCTCCAAGCGAATGCTGCCATGGTGGTATCTAAATTAAAGCCACGGTTGTCTCCAACCTAACTTCTAGGCCTGAATTACAAATACGCAAACTAGTGTAGCCATCAAATTGGTACAGGTTATCAAACAGATTCCTCACACAGTCTGGTCTCGCAAGGCCCCTAAATGAATTAACAACTAAAACAACATACTCTAACAAGGCAGCATTGAAGAAATGACTTAGAATGAATGACATGAGAAATGGGATTAAATAGATTCCCAACAGCAGGCTCATGAAGGTACTAAACTCTCATAACGAACGCCAACGAAAGAGATACCGCACTGTACATATTTACATATAGAGCATCCAGCGTTTAGAAAATACTGTGGGTCTTATGGGCTTTTACTTTTAACAGACCCCCCCACCTTTTATCATGAAGGAACTCTGAACATATATATTTTTCGTCATAATAGCTTCCTACAATTCTGCCAATTGATTACCTTTGTTATTGCATACAAGTATCGTTTATATTACGTCTTAGTAATTTAACAATTTTCGAGGTTAGCACGCTGGAAAGAAGAGCCTCGTCCTGTGCTGCATGCTCGCCCCGAGTGGAGCATGTGCTCAGTTCCGTTGGCAACATAAGTTCTGAAGCACTATCCGTCATTGGTGTTATTGTTGTGTGTCTGTTCGAATCAGGGCTGCCGACAGTTGTGTTCGAACCCTCTAGCTCCCGAATGCAAACTCACTGCTGCGCGCCCCTAACCGCACGGCTAACTCACTACGATATTACAAATATTAATCTAAACAAAACAAGAATAAAATTGAAATAAACTAAATTATAGCCTAACTGATAACAAACAAAAAATGTGAAGATCAATAGTATTGCTGACGTAAAAATTGTTAACATCGTCTGCATACAGTGCATCCGAGAAGGAAGGAAGTGTTGTGCTCTCGACGTCTCTCAATCAGTAATGCGTCATACCACAACGAACTGAATGTCGTTATTGGTTCTCTTCGCGTACGGTATCCTTAATACTGGTCCAATTCGTTAACGCCTGCAAAAATGCTCCCTCCTGGGCGTGTTCTATTTCAGGTAGCTGCTGGGGTTGTGTTGTCTCGCTAACTTATGAAAGCGCAGTACTCGAAGCGGGTGAACATAACGTATGACGTCAGTGCTGCCTCTGCCTAGAGTTAGCAACACTGTCGCCATAATGCTCCACAGTCTTTTCTAAACACTGGATGCTCTTATAGAAATCTTGTGATGTACTGCTGTTGAATACTTAAAGGGGCTGCGTGCCGTAATACATGCAGTATCATCACATGCACTACGATACTGGGAAACAGTGTCTGGGGACAGCGTGCTAAATCATCCTGCTCAGCCCACAACAAAGACAGAGAGAGCCCTCTTTCTCTGTCTCTCTCTAATATATCACCCAACCCACTTCACCCCAGATTATATAAAAAATGTCAAGTTAACAAGAGCTAACCGGAAATTACGATATTAGCCTCCTTCAAGCTCGATAATCGGCTGTTGGTGATAGAGCTAATCCCTTTCCGAGTATGCTAGTTTGGTGCAATAAAAGTAATGGAAGTCTACTTGTATCGCTAGTTAGCATTTTCGCACCAGAATTGTATTGCTGATTTTACATTCGGTGATACATGCAAACCCGTGGGGAATTGCCTGTTCCTCTATCGGGCGCGTCCCAGGTGGCGGATAGGGGGGCTCGCCGGACTTGTCCGGAGGGTTTGAGGGAAATAAAATACCTCTCGCGGACCAAAAACAGGCCCCTTGCCAGGGTTATTGTGAAGCTACGTTAGGCCTAGCAAGCCAGTAGTGGATATGGAACTGCTTTTAAAACGGGAACAGGCCTCGGAAAGGACAGATATAAAGGAAACAGACCTCGTGAGGACAATTGAGTAGCTGTCTGACAGTGAGGCAGAAATGGACTACGAATTGGAACTCTGAACATAACTACATTGACGGGAAGAGTGGAGGAGATTGTAGATATGATGGAGAGGAGAAAACTGGATGTACTCGGACTAGCAGAGACCAGATGTAGAGGGGAAGGAAGAAAAGAACTAAGAAATGGCTAGCAGCTATACTGGATAGGAAATGAGGAGAGGAAGAGAAATGGAGTGGGAATCGTGTTGAGAGAAGGGCTGAGGGAGGATGTGAAGGGGGTAACTGATAGAATAATTAGAGCCAGAATATTAGAGAAAGGTAGAAACCTGGACATTCTGCAAGTCTATGCACCACAGGTGGGATGCACAGAAGGCGAGAAGGACGAGTTTGAAGAAGAGTTACAGAAGCAGTTAGTAGGGAGAATCCTGATAGTCATGGGGGACCTAAATGCCCATGTCGGAACTGATAGAAGAGGTTTTGAGGAAGAGATTGGTGGTGAAGGATGGGGAAACAGGAATAAGGAAGGAGAGAGATTGCTGGATCTGTGCAAAATAAATGGGCTAGTGGTTGGAAACACATGGTACAAGAAGAGAGAGAGACATAAAATTACTTGGTACAGCAGGGATTTGACTAGGAAATCAGTGGTGGACTACATTCTATGCAGGAAGGAGATAAAGAAGAGTATCACGGATATAAGGGTAATACCTTCAGAAGCCCTGGACAGTGACCACCGTCTGCTGGTCGCCAAGATGAGACTGAAGGAAAAGAGGTGAGCTGAGAACCAAGAATGAAGAATAAGGACTTGGAAGCTGAAGGAGGATGGAAATAAGGAGAAGTTCCAGATATTAGTGAGGAACAAATTACCGATGGATGATCCGAGAACAGGTGAAGAAGAATGGAATAGGTTCAAGGACGTGTTGGTAGGAGCAGCAGAAGTCGTGTGTGGCAGAACTAGTGGAAAGAAAAGCTGGAAGGAAACACCATGTTGGAACCCCAGAACTAAGGAAGCAGTGTAAAGAAAAATGAAGCATTCAGGAAATGGTTCCAACATAGGACAGACAGAACACGAGAAGAATACCAAGAGCGGAAGAAAGAAGCAGGAGAATTAGTGAAGGAAGAGAAAAAGAAATGGCTGGAGATATGGACAGAAATGACGGAGGAGGACTGTGATGGCAGTAAGAAAATGTTGTATGGAATGATAAAGGCAAAGAGAAGAGATACAGTCGAAAATGTCAGAATGGTGGACAAGAATGGAAAGGAGGTTGAAAATATGGAGGAAGTAAAGGTTATCTGGAGAGAATACTTCAAGGAACTCCTAAATCCAACTAAAACCAGCATAGTGGACATTGTGGAGGAAGAAACAGACAGTGACCAAGACATTTCAGAGAGGGAATTTACATGGAAAGAAGTGGAGGAAGCATTAAAGAAGATGAAAGGGGGAAAGGCAACGGGAATAGACGAAGTGAGTGTGGAGATGGTGAGGGCAGCAGGGGTGAGGGAACACAGTGGCTCTTTCGAGTAATGAAGTGATATGGAGGGAGAAGAAAATACCAGAGGACTGGAAAAGAGGGATAATAATACCCATATTTAAAAAGGGAAGTAGGAAGGAATGCAAGAACTACAGGGGAATTACACTCATGTGCCACTGCGCCAAAATATTTGAGAAGGTACTGGAGAGAAGAATTCGGACATAAGTTGAAGATGGGCTGAGGGAAGATCAGTATGGATTCAGGCCAGGAAGGTCAACAGTTGACCTCATCTTTGCTGTAAGACAGCTACAAGAACACCATTATGAATATGGGAAAGATCTGGTGATGGACCTTCTTGGATATTGAGAAAGCATATGATAATATTAATAGAAACAAGGTATGGGAAGCAATCAGAGCAAAAGCAATGCAAGGAGACAGTGGCAAGAGTGAAAGCAATGTACGAGGGAAGCAAAAGCTGTGTAAAGGTGGGAAGGGAGAGAACGGAATGGTTTCAACTGGAGAGTGGTCTGAAACAAGGAAGTGCCCTCTCACCCCTGTCATTTATAGTGGTGATGGATGAAATCATACGAAAAGTGGTAAATAGCATTGGAGAAAGGAAAATGAAGGCAATGTTGTTTGCTGATGACCTTCTGATATGGGGAGAGGATGAGGAAAAAATACAAGAGCAATTAGATGAGTGGGAGAAGATAGTGTTATCATATGGTATGAAGTTCTCAGCACAATAGAGTGAAGTGGTCATCACAACGAGTAGGATGAACAGACTGGATATGGGCATAATACTTGGAGAACAGCAGTTGCAGAAAGTAGAGTGCTTCAAGCACTTGGGAAGCATAATTGAAGAAAAAGGAGGCAATAGGATGGAAATAAATGAAAGGGGAAGGTGCGCAGATGGATTTTTCAAGAGTGTTAGGGGGATGATATGGAATAAAGATGTACCACAAAAATGCAAAGGAATCATCTACATGACCTACTTTGTGCCAATTTTGACATATGGTTCTGAAACATGGGTGATGAAAGAAAGGGACAAGAATAAAATACGAGCAGTGGAGATGAAGTTTCAGAGGAGTAGGGTAGGAGTAACACGAATGGACAGTGTAAGGAATGAGAGAGTCAGAGAGATGGTAAGAGAGGAACCATTGCAAAATAGAATAGAGCCATCTAGGCTACAATGGTATGGACATGTGAGGAGGATGCGAGAGGAGAGGATACAGAAGAAGATGTTTGGAATGGAAATGAAGGGAAGGAGGCCAAGGGGAAGACCAAAGGACAGATGGACAAAAGGAGTTAAGAAGAGTGTGGAGGAAAGAGAAGTGTGCTGGGACACAGTGATAGACGAGAGATGGTGGATGGACAGCAAACGACGGAGTGGCTTATGTTCCAAGCAGACTCGACCAGCGGTCGGAAACTGCTTAAGATGATGATACATGCAAAATATGTCTCAAACTCATCTCATCAATTGTCTTCAAATTCTATGACTCCTGCTAGTGGATTTTAAACAATGCTGCGGCGCAACATTGCCTGCTCAATCGCTCACTACGATCGTGATGGGGTGCTGCAGCAAGTCCAGAGTTCAGGGTTTCGATTCCTGGCGCTGACAATTGCTATCCGGAGCATTGTTTTACCCCAGATTTTCCACACTTTCTTATTTTAGTCTCGAGGCACATAACTCTTAATTAGTTACACACACTAATACAGTCTACACTGAAAAACATGTTTTCAGAGAAATTGAATACACTCGCAAGTACACGGAACCGTTTACCTTGATGTTCCAAGCCCCTAAAACAATTATACATCAACAACAACAATAACAGCAACGGATTTAACGTATTTACAAAATGCGAAATGACTTAAAATACAATATTACTGTTTTTTTGCAACACATAGAGTTAAATGTAATTGTGTACGCTTTCGCAAAAGCAATAACATTCTTGAAATACTTATTACTTAAAATAAGATTTCCTGTGGTTCGACGGTAAAGATTTCTTTCGCGGTAGACGGCATAAAAGCAAATCCTTTAATATACTTCACGTTTATGTGATCTAATTTAATTTACTTATTTTTTATATTTATTTAGGAAATAATAGTCAACAAAAAAGTCAACCCTTGGCACTATACAGCCCATGAAGGGCCATAGCCGACCAAACGACCGCTGCCCAGCCATTTGGCCAGCAGATATTGGGGTGACGCGTGATCAGCGCATCGGGTTCCCTCGGCCGTTAATCTTAGTTGTCGTGATCGGGGCGCTGCCTCACTGTCAGACAGCTACTCAATTGTCCTCACAAGGCTGAGTGCACCCCGTTCCAACCCTCACGTCAGCTTTAAAATTCCTGACGGAGCCAGGAATCGAACCCGGGGCCTCCGGGTGAGAGGCAGGCGCGCTACCCCAACACCACGGGGCCGGCATTTAGAGAAATAATAAATTAAATTAAATTTAAATTGATTTTAATTAAATTAAATTGAATTAAATAAAATTAAACAAAATTAAATTAAATCAAATCAAATCAGATATTGAAATTAGAAATTAGTAATTATAAATTGAATATTAAATATTAAATATTAAATATTAAATATTAAATATTAAATATTAAATATTAAATATTAAATATTAAATATTACAATGTAGTAGGCCTATACAGTAACATTAATTTGTTACAAATCAGCACTAAATCTAGAAATCATACACGCTACATAGTGTTAAATGCAGAATTCAAAATGCCAAATTTTGGATATCTAAGTGCTAATAACCATAAACTCTAATTAAATCATAGGTCATTACTTCTGTGGCATATGGTAGAAATTTGTAAAAAGGTCAATGAAGCAGATGGGAGTATTTGAATATTCTCGACCACACTATTTATTGAATGGACCCGGCCACTAGAGCGATGCGCAATCAGGTGATAGATCTCCAGAATCGGTAGACGAGTGGGTTTCATAACCCCAACGTCAGCCGTCCTTGAAATGGTTTCCCGTGCTTTTCCTTTGCTAACTCCAGGCAAATACCGGGACTGTACCTTCTAATAGGCCACGGCCACTCCCTACCCTGTTCATCTCCGTGTGTTTTATGTCTCATTAACCCCATTGAAAAGGTTTTCATCAGGAAGTACATTCGACTGTAAAATTATCTGCCAAATAAAATAACATTTCATTTTCATCCCAACCTCGTGGAAACAGGAATAATATATAAAAAAGTCCTCTCGGCACGCCGGAAGGCGGAGGTAGATTTCACCGGACAAACTTGGGGATAGGCGAAAATAGGCAGAATATGCAGATTTTCGTAGAAGGATCAGACCTCATTTAATGCGAGAAGGTATTTTATAATTGGAGCTTAATTAACTTTGTTTTTCGTCATTTTATGCTTATTTTAAATATTTTATTGTCTTATGGGAACGGTAACCTTCTTGTCATTTGGGGTCCATTTTTATACGTGTGGTCACACTGTCCTTATGCTAGGTTTCGACACTGATGTGCAACTATGTAACGGTCTGTTACTTCTTCACGCAAAATTATATCTACCGCAGAGATTTTGGTTGGTTCCTCAGTTTAGGGGCTGCGACAACGCGGTCATGTAACCCCGTGTACTTTGGGATGGCTGTATTAGTCTGTAATTCAGGTAAGGACTGCAGACGGTCAATTTCAAGCAGTAGTTACTAATGTTGCTACCAGGTACTACCGTCAACGACACCTAGCTGTGAACTTGGCTACTAGATGCCACCGCAACCAGCAACTCGCAACGAACGTTGGAACTTCCCCTCCAAAGGAAAGCATACTGAGGGATTTTTGGCGCTCTTAGAAAATCCGACGACTTCGGCCGGCTTTGAACTCGCGACCTTGGGCATAAACATTCAGCATGCTACCAGTTACGTCACCGAAGCCGCTTCACACTTAGATGGAAATCTGAATCTGATCTCGTGCAAGTGCGTTATCTTGGCAACGTCTGATGGCTCATCCCTCATCAATTTAGTAGTGTTGCCATGGCAACCACTGATAGGTCTTGGCATTGTCTTATAATTCCGAAATTATTTTTCTCATCCCTTGGCATAATGGTGGGTTATATCAAAAATTCTTTCAGACTAAAGTTTTAGGTAATTATTATGGGAATATTGTCCATTTTGTACGGTTTTGATATTGTGCCTATTAAGAGAGATATGATTAATGTTTCCCGAAAAACCCACTTTTTCCCACCCCTTTGGTCAATGGTTGGTGCTATAAAAAAAACTCTTCAAACATACATTTTTGGGCTTTATCCGACACATAGTATGAATGTTGAACGGATTCGATATTTCACATATTAAGAGAGTTATAGCAATATTTCACTTTTTCGAAAAAAAAAGCCCCCCATTTTCACCCCCCAACGACCGATTTAGCCCAGTAACGAACTCGACCGAGATTTTATAGGTATACGTATTCGGTAAAAAATTCAAAGTGATTGGTACAAAATTACGGCAGTTATCGTGTCCACAATAAACTGATATACATATACATACATAAATTATATATAACTTTTGAACTGACGGTGGTTTTGGGGCCTGGGGATGTGAAACGCGAAGATATGTCGAAATTTTCCGGAAGTCGAAACATGGTACCCATTGCAATAGTTAGCTTTCTAACGAAATCTACCTCTGGTTGGTTCCTCAGTTTAGGGGCTGCGACAACGCGGTCATCTAACCCCGTGTACTTTGGGTGAGTGTAGAATCTGTCTGATACACGGTGTGAATTGTAATGGCTGTATTAGTCTTAATTCATGTAAGTACTGCAGACGGTCAATTTCAAGCAGTAGTTCCTAATGTTGCTACCAGGTACAACCGTCAACGACACCTAGCTGTGAACTTGGCTACTAGATGCCACCCCAACCATCAACTCGCAACGAACGTTGGAACTTCCCCTCCAAAGGAAAGCATACTGAGGTATTCTAGTGCTCTTAGAAAATCCGACGACTTCGGCCGGCTTTGAAACCGCGACATTGGGCATAGACATTCAGCATGCTACCAGTTACGTCACCGAAGCCGCTTCCCACTTTATCAGGCGGCTTTGGTGGCGTAGTCGGTAACATGCTGAGCTTCTATGCCCAAGATACCGGGTTCAAACCCGGCCGAAGCCGTCGGATTTTTTAAGAGCGTTAAATATCCCTCAGTATGCCTTCCTTCGGAGGGGAAGTAAAGCCGGCGGTCCCATGTCATAGATTTATGGCATGTTAAAGATCCTTCCACTAATTGCACCTGTGTGAAGCTAAATTGGATAGGTTAAGAATGTATACAACGCTCTTAGGTTTCTATGTTCGTTGCCAAGAGCCGACTGCGGCGGCGTCTAGTAGCTCAGTTCTGAACTTGGCCTCGTAGTCGTTGACAGTGGCGCTTGGCGGCAAAAGTAGGAACTATCTGAAAAATTGTTAGTTGCAGTACTTAAATTAACAAACAGATAACACACACTAATACAGTCATCACAATTAACACCGGTTATCAGACAGATTCTACACACACCCAAAGTACACGGGGCTACATGACCGCGTTGTCGCAGCCCCTAAACTTAAGAACCAACCAACCAACCACTTAATCAGATGGAAATACTGAATCTGATCTCGTGCAAGTGCGTTGTCATGGCAACGTCTGATGGTCCATGCCTCATCAATTTAGTAGTGTTGCCATGGCAACCACTGATAGCTCTTGGCATTTTCTTATAATTCCGAAATCATTTTTCTCGTCCCTTGGCGTAATGGTGGGTCATATCAAAAATTCTTTCAGACAAAAGTTTTAGGTAATTATTAGGGGAATATTGTCCATTTTGTACGGTTTTGATATTGTGCCTATTAAGAGAGATATGATTAATGTTTCCCGAAAAACCCACTTTTTTCCACCCCTTTGGTCAATGGTTGGTGCTATCAAAAATCTTATTTGACATAAATTTTTGGCACTTATCCGACACATATTATGAACTTTGAATGGATTCGATATTGCACGTATTAAGAGAGTTATAGCGAAATTTCACTTTTTCGAAAAAAGCCCCCCATTTTCACCCCCTTCGACCGATTTAGCCCAGTAACGAACTCGACCGAGATTTTATAGGTATACATCTTCGGTAAAAAATTCGAAGTAATTGGTGCAAAATTACGGCAGTTATCGTGTCCACAAGAAACTGATATACATATATATATACATATATATATACATAAATTATATATAAACTTTTGAACTGACGGTGGTTTTGGGGTCTGGGGGATGTGAAACGCGAAGATATGTCGAAATTTTCCGGAAGTCGAAACATGGGACCCATTGCAATAGTTAGCTTTCTAATGAAATCTACCTAAAACAAGATGTTCAGTAAAGAACATATAGCCTACTTCTCCTAAATGTATGAGTAAAGTTATAACTCGTTGTTATTATCAAAGAGTATAATAGAATCATTTCTCGGTTGAAGACCTTAGAAACTATTTACCTCTACCAAACGCCACAACCTAGAAAAAACTACTGCTATCATTGAAGAAAGATAGATAAGAAGTATCTCAAGAATGTTATGGATCTGGAGACATAATCGACCGGACTGGCTGCGTGGCTCAGCGGTAACGTTCTCGCTTGCTGGGGCCTAGGTTGCAGATTCTTATCCTAGCACAGTCAGCTGGCATTTGAGGGTGCACAAATGCGAGGGAGCCGTGTCAGTAGATTTACTGGCACGTTAAAGATCCCCTTCGGGCCAAAATTCCGGCACCCCGGCGTATCTTAAAGCAGCAGTATTTAAAAGGGACGTAAAACAAATAACATTATTATTATTGTTACTATTACATAATCGACCTGCCGTGGGCAACATCCAACTTTGAGTTGAGGCATGTCTTTACACGTCTGGTTGTGCATGGCTTTCACAACCCTAATTGAATTAGCAAATCTTTCCATGACCCTACAGAGACGTGTGTATACAAACTATGTGGATATTTTCGATTGCTATTTGCCTGAAATAAAAGTATTAATAACCTGAACTAGCACCAGCGGCTAGAATTCAGTTACTATTGAACCCATGCACCATTGGCTCAAAAGGGGTCGAATCCATGTATTTTGTGAAAGGAATGAAAGAAACATACAGTCTCTAATGGAACGGAGAAAGATTTCAAGCAAGGATGCTAGCATAACGTTGCGCAAGAAGCTGGACCCAGGTGTTCAGGAAATGAGATCATGCCTCTTGACTCATTGAGAAGGAGCCGGTCATGAGTATTAATAGACTGAGTGGAAAGTTTTGGCTGTAAGACAGAGAAGCACGACTCGGAAATCAAGCTTACCTTGCAGTAAAACGGCAACAGCGCCGCTATGCCAGAAGAAGAATAATTAAATTTAACCCATGTGCAAGAATAAAAGTAAGTAAATAAATACAGCACTGTGAATCATTTCGGATTAGAGATTTTTGTGTAAAGAAAAAGCTTTTAATAATTGCACAGGAAAGAAATGCAAACGCAGCATACGTCATCGGGGATTCACTGAGACCCGAGGAGTGGGGAATTTAAAAATGAACAGCACCACCCACGCAGCTGAAGACTAAAAATTAATTAATATCTCAGAAATGCACGATCGATTCTTATGCGCAGTGAGATCATTTGACGTTTGGAAGATGAGCTTTCTGGAGATATAATTTTTATAATTGTGCGACAATTGTTTCAAAAGTTGGTCACGAAAAGGACTAGGATTTTATTTATTTTTGACTAAATAGTATAAAAGTCCAGGCCAAGCCAGACCAATCATGCAGTATTCCGACAGTCCGTGAGGGGGCGTCACGCTGTAACACATCGAAGGCAGTTTACCAGTACTCCTTGAGGGGAGATGCTATATCACATCGCATAGACAATATCCGACAGCCAAGGGCGTCGCGGTATCAATAACTTACGTGCATCCGTAAGGAGTTGCAAAGAAGTAATATTACAGTATCGCCGTGTTGAGAATTAGGAAAATCCTAGTTACAGGATTTAGGTCCGACAGTATAAAGTTTACCGTGAAAAGTTCATAAAATACAGTCAAAGCAGGCTGCGAACTTAGAACCAGGGCGATAGGTCTTTAAGTAAACGACCAAAAGTATCATAACGTACGGAAGTACCGTAACAGCGAGATAAGCATTTTATCAAATTTAAAGAACCCGAGCAGGGACAGACAGAATAAGGTTCGCAAAGTATTCTAGAAGATTAGAAGTTCGAGAACCGAATAAGCGAAGAAGAGAAGGAAACTATAGACATTTGTTTCAAGGAAGCAGATGAACTATTCAAAAGCACTAAGACTAGAGAAGTATTCGCTGCTAAAAATCCATAGGTCACCGATAGATTATCGAGGGGACCATGAACAGAACAGACTTTCGCTAAGATCAATCAATAGGATCTAAAAGGGAGCCGTTCGAGTCAGAGAAATAGCAGATCGTCAGGAACGGGATTTGAAGGAGTGCTATTGCAGGGAGGAAGTAGATGATTCGAGACTTTCATATTCTGCAGGATAGGAAGCCGACATTACTAAATTTCACCCTTGGAGACGGGAGGTCAAGAGGTCACGTGTGATAGGCGTAATAGCAGCCTAGTGATCAGAATTTGTGAAGTATAAATATATCAAGATTTTGTGTTAAAAGTAGTATATTTTCAGTGTTTTATTGTGTGTTCTAAACGGATACACCAGTGTATTTAAAAAAATGTTATCAGTGTTAAATGTATACGTGTTAAATATGTGTCAAGATATGTCTGTACATGCAATGAATTTGTAGAAGATGGAGTAATTTAAAAGAGTGGGCAAAATGACGCATCGCACGAGAAGGAAGGTCAGGGAACGACCTAAAACATGTGAGTAAAGATTTTCATTATGTTTTGGTGTCGGGGAAGTGTTTGTGTACAAATCCACCGGAGTTTTGAGTAAAGGGATGTTTCTAAATAAATAATAACAGAATAAGAACGCGATCTGAACAAATAAAATTTGAGAAATTATAAATAATTATGTGAAAGAATAAATCCTGTAGAGGAAATGTATGGAATAAAATGTCAGTGTATTTGACGAAGGTTATAAAAGCAAGCGTACTAATAAATAAATAATAATAATATAAATGAAATATAAATAAAGATTAAATTGAATGATATGAAAATAAGAGTGCTGGAGCCTTAATAAAAGTATAAGACATGATGTTAATGCATGTTCTTAAAAATAGAGCGATTTATTGTCAAGGGAAAATATGAATATAAAAATTGAGATATGGATCAATTGTTAATATGGAATTTATCAGTTCCTTGGAAGACGCCAGGCCGGAAAATAATGTATAGCGCAATGGAGCGCAATTAAAATAAAAAGTCACGCTAGGAATGCGTAGAATCTAAATGTACTTGGTAAATTACTTATGAGGGGTAGTTGATTGCGGTATTAGAGCTATGTTGTAAGTCCTCCAATAGTGACGTAGATCACGAGGCCATGTGTGTGTTATTATATTGTAAAAGGGAGCAAATGTATGGTATTATGAGCGTAGGTCATGTAGGCCACGGCCGACCCTAAATCGCATTTTGTATAAGTCCTCCAATGTGGGAATGGTTCCCGAGGCATGTTAAGAGAGTCGAATCTAGACTCCTCTTGTTGTTGAAGTCCCTAAGTATTCGTCGTAGAATGTGTATTACTCTTCCCAATCAATGAGGACCCTTCATAATTAATAAATGCCAAGGTTACGAAAGTGGTTTATGAACCTAAAAATGTTGTTGA
Source organism: Meconema thalassinum (assembly GCA_946902985.2). NCBI lineage: Eukaryota > Metazoa > Arthropoda > Insecta > Orthoptera > Tettigoniidae > Meconema > Meconema thalassinum. Next base: position 1,909,863,049 of record OX336388.2, on the reverse strand, counting down.
AAGTAAATAAGTGAAGTAAAATGCCAGGTATCCCCAGAGAACTGAAAAGAAAGAAAGATTTGTTTTAAAAGCATTGAGTATAGCTCCCACACGCAGACTAGACGGGAAGTTACCCTCACAGTCATAAATCTCATTCAAGTATACGGTCAAACCCTAGTAGGAGGAGGGTCGGTGAAGGCCGTCTGCAAGAAGTAAATAATACACCGTGAGTGTTTAAAAGTTGTTAATGACCCGGGCTTTGAACCGAGGTCCTTGTAGAGGAAATTATCGCTTGCCAGTTCAGATCGTAGTTTTCTTATGTGATAATGGTCTTATAAGACAAATAAATAAATAAAAATCCCTATTGTAATGTTGTATGGACGTAGGATTCCATGAGTTTAATGAAGATAACTAGATTCTGGGAGTAATCATAGTTTTTGACTTTGTCAAGTAATCTTTATAACTCTGGAGTACACAGGTATTTTCCCGATCACTATGGTCAATTTGTAAAACTTGAGAGAGATGGTAAATGCTGAGAACATGTGAAATGCCCAAACATTTAAGTAGAGAATTAACATGTAGTTTAAATGTAATTATATATTTGTTTGGATGATAAGAAACAATAAAAATAGTATTGAGGTGTACAAAAGAATGACACCGTTATTATTGGAAAGTATCGAGCCAAAGGAGCTCGTGGTTATATGGAACTTTAAGATAGATACTTTACGGAAGTGAAAATAATTATGAGTTGTTGGTTTAAAGGAAACCATGTGTTTTAATATAATATTTGTTTAATTCTTAGATTATTCCTTGTTCACTTTGAACGAGTAGAAAGATTTTGGTCAGTAGTTTATTTGTTTTATGGTTTGTAGCGCCAAAATTTTTGGTTAATTAAATGTTTTGAAATAGGAGTTGATTTTGTTGTTATTTTGCAAGTGTATCCTCTATTTAATCCAAAATGTGTAAGTCACAGAGTGGGAGAACATACTACAGCCCCGAAAATCCCGAATTGAGCAATGCTGGCATACTGTGATTTGCATATTTCTTGCTGAAAGGGCACACTATGTGAAATCGTTTTGTTCTTTACTTCAAATAACATTTTCAAATAACGCACAATAGGCTGTTACAAACCCTTTAAAATAAGAAGTAAAAATGTATCATAGTATCATCTTGTCATTCTTTAAATTCGATGCGCATAGAATGCCAATGGTATACTATCAATGGAGTCCCATGTAGACCAGTCGTGAAATCTAGTGGAGAAGTATCGAACAATATAGTCCTAACAGGGTGAGTGCATTCTAGCGGCCATAAGAAGAAACGTTTCAATAAAATCTGGAAGTTAATAAGTAGGCCGGCGTGCAGTTACCTTTTTGGCTGCTAGATGTCTCGAGCAAATCTGCTGGCGAATTATGTTTTAATTAAATATATGTTTTGCACCGTAATATGCACAATATAACGCTTAATTTTAAAACGTCTGAGTCATTACAAAGCAACAAATATGTAAAATTTCAAGCAAAAAACCTAACACTGATGGGGTTTGAACCATAGGCATATGAATGATAGACCAACGCTTTACCACGGAGCCATTTGTGCCAAAGAACATTGATCTATATAAAATGACTTACATAGAACTTGTTAGCAAATAATGATTTAGACCTAACGATTTCATCATTGGAGTATATTATTTATATATAAAGCATTTCATACAAAGTTTATTTATTTTGTATCAGTACGCTATATTGCATGCAATGCTCAAATTAGTGAAATATAAGTCAGGCACAAGATATCCGCTGCCATCTTGTCTTCTTACCGAGACGGCTCAGCTTTTTAAAATCACTTCTGCACTATAGTATTACAAAATAAACTTTTAATTTCGAACGTGCCTCTTCCTTTCGAACAGTTAAATCGATTCTCGGCTCGATAATCGGAACTGGTGGGTCCCATGATATGGATTATAAAGTTTGCATAATTCGCACGGCCGCCATCCTGAAATCGTACGGAGGATGGCCTTGTAGTTTGGTCACAAGACGCGTCCTATATGAAGGTATGTTATTACCAAATTTGGTAGAGATCGGATAATTTGGTTAGTCGCTATTTGATTTTACGTTTTGAACGTTTGAGTGGCCGCCATTCAGTTTTGGTAAAGATGGCGGCGAAATAACACATGACACTGAGGTGCCCTTTGGTTGTTCTACCTCTGTACCAAATTTCGTTCAATTCGGTTTCACCGTGTTCGAATTGATAGGGGGGACAGACATTCAGAGTACACACTCACACACACACACACACACACACAGACTCACACACACACATACATACACACACACAGACACACAATTTTTGGCCCTGTAGTGATCTCATAAGTCTACTTTCATTTTTTGCAAAAATCGAAAGTAGGCTAATAAAAATAATGCAGTACAAACAATTCTTTCTTGTGTGTGAAAATGGAACATTCATCAGGCTAGGGATAGTTAAGATCCCCAATGTGACAATGGACGTACCAGAACATATATTTTATGACCAAGAAGAGGAAAATGTGAAACTTGTGGGCGACATATTTCAAGCTTAGGGATTCATTATTTTGAGTATGTCGGTGTTCCATTTAAACACCATTCGTCATCAGCAGCTTCGTCCTTTGATCGAAAAGTACAGATTGTGTGGTATCTGGAGCACATAGTTCAAACTTGCTGATGTAAAGTAAGCTCGCTCATGTGGCAAATATAGGAGGAATAATGCCTTGTTTGGATTTCTGCGAAAGCAGGTGATGCCCAGATCTAGTGGAAGGGAGAGTTGAGTTTGAGTTTTATAACACACTAGCTGTCATTGTCCATTCTGGATTGGCTCATAAAGTGTGAGAAGGCATTTCGAAGACAAATTCTAGTTCATGATTTGGCCGTCACCGAAGGAAAGGAAAGTCCTGTAACAGAAAAGTGGAGGACAGCCTTGTCTTCTAAATCACTAATAAAGTAAACCCGTGGCACTTAGCCCTTGAAGACCCTTGGCCTACCAAGCAACTGCCACCCAGCTACAGATTGGTGTGATACGAGTGGTCAACACGTCGGGTCCCCTCCGCCGTGAATCTTTGTTTTCTTGACCGGGACGGTGCACCTTAGAACAGACAGCTACTATATTGTCCTCACGAGACTGAGTGTACCCCCATTCCAGCCCTTGGGTTTATAAAATCCCTGAGGGAGCCGGGAATCGAACGTGGGGTGAGAGGGAGGTGCGATACCCCAAGACCACGGGGTCGGACTAAATCGCTAATAGTGGAGTAAATTACACTAATACGAAGTTCCATGAAAAGCTCATGCTGGTCATGCGCAGAGTGATGAGAAATATGGCACGTGCAGTGCGATGAGCAGTATGGCATGTGCAACACATATGCTAGCATTCGAGAGACCCCGTGTACCTCGTGACGTAGCCGTACACGTTAAATTTCTCACCATAACTACGATTAGGAACTGCGGTAAGTCCGGAGATCTGAAGTTCGTATCCCATGCTATCAGCGACTATCCTGACAGTTTCTTATCCCCTGGTATTTTCACACTCCCTCCAGGAATATTCATCTACTCTCTCTCTGGCTCTAATATTTACAGGTAGGAGATTTGTTTAATTTATTTTATAACTTTACCTTTGTTATTTGGTTGTTATTTGCACAAGCCTAAAGGGCTCACATAGCTGTAGTCTGTACTTTGATTAATAAATAAAATATAATTACCCCAGTCACCAAAGAAACACAGGTTATCAGACAAATTCTCCACACTCCCAAGTACACTGGTTTGATTACCAAAATGCCGTAAGCCCCTAATAGGAAGTATTAACCTATTGAGGTGAGTGGAATCATCGCAGTACAGTCCGCCGAGAGGAACAGCTACAGCACTAAACATATGCGCGAGTCCACAAGTATTGCATCACATGCTTTATATTACACATTTTCTTCAAATAATTAGTGAATTTCTTTTTTGCAGAGTTTTAATAGTTTTCGCGATGTTGGAACTTATTTTACTAACTCCAAATATAAGGAGCAGATGACCTCGGAACGGCACAGCTCCGAAGAAGTGCAGACTTTATTTAACATCAAGCACCCTCTGGGTGGTTTTGATCTTCCACGAAGAACTTGGGTTGCCCTCAACAGAATCCGAACCAAGCACGGACGATGTGGCTCACTGCTTCATAACTGGGGCATGCGAACTTCCCCAGCTGTGACTGTGGTGCAGTGAATCAAACCATCCCCCATATTGTAGCAGAATGTCCGAGGAGGGCGTACTCTGGATAAATGGACGACTTTCTGGTGACATCTATTCAGGCCATACAGTGGCTAGACGAACTGGACATACAGCTGTGAAATCTGTAGGGCTAAGTTGATTGTTTTAACGGTTTGCTCCCTTTCTTTGTATATATTCTATATGTATATATGTAAATAGTATATCGTTTTTGTGTACAATGCCACAAGCATAAATAAATAAATAAATAAATAAATAAATAAATAAAAACCTCAATAGTTCCGCCCCTTAAAACAACAATAACTAACAAACTAAATCAAAATATTTCTAAAATCGCCTGCGTATGATAGTCGTCCAGTATAATCTAATATACTGAGAGTTTGCCCTTTTCACGAAGTTCCTTAATTTAGCTCGTTCCATTTATTCAATTACCGTGTTGGGAGCCACTTTACAGCGCTGCCATAGTAATAAAAATTAAATGCTTTTCAGTCGGTCAACGCGATGAAAATTTGTTTTTTTTTTATTAATTTTGGGGTGGTGGTTGTGTAGCACAAAAGGAAAACATTTCATAACCATATATTTTCATAGTAACTCACAATAAGACATAACACTCCACAACAACAAACAAGAAGTTCCGTGAAGAACTATACAGCCTACTTTTCTTGCCAATGATTATTCTACAGTATATGAACCTATCTAGAATAATGCCAAAATTAACTTGGTAATATCGAAAATGTAATTAGTTCAAAATATACCAGGTATAATGTAGCCTAATCGAGCACTACAGTTGGCAGCCCTGGTGACTGAATATATTCTTAGTTCCATCTCTTAAGGTACAGATTACAAAATTTGGTTGAAGTCCAATGGACGTTACATGCAGTTAGACACTGGATCTATCAGCATGCGTAAAAGCATGTTGCCAACATTACCATGCGTGTGCTGGTCAGAAATAATCTGAAATATTATGATATCTTGTTGTGCCAATTTTGGATGAAATCCATTTGTTAGCATAGAAGTTACATGTATTTTAAAATTGGACATATTAGCAGGCATAGAATCATGTTGGCAGCACTGCCTTATGTTAAATACTCCAAATTAATCTAGAATGTCAGGTGCTATACGTGTGCAAAGTATAGAGCTGTTGGCTTGCATACTTTCTGATATATTGATATTAGGGTAAACATTATAGACAGCATTTATTAACAGTTGGCAGCCCTGATTGCTCTTAACAATACTTATAGTCATATGTGTTATGGTACACATAGCACATACGAAATTTGGTTGAAATACAACTGATAGTATAGAAGTTAGATGTATTTAAAAATTGGTATTATCAGCAGACTTATAATCATGTTGGTAGAACTGACGTATATAAGTTACTCCAAATTAATCTAAAATGTCAGAATATACGTGTGCATAGTTTAAAGCTGTTGGCTTGCATACTTTCTGATATATTGGTATTTGGATTAAAAAAATATAGAGAGCAATTATTAACAGTTGGCAGCCCTGGTGGCTGTTAAGAATGCGCTCAGTCATATATTTTTATGTACAGATATTACATACAAAATTTGGTTGAAATCCAATTGATAGTGTAGAAGTTATATGCATTTAAACATTGGAAATATCAGAAGGCTTAAAATTATTTTGGCAACACTGTCATGGTTGGCCTCCTGGAAATTAAACTGAAATAATATTATCTACATGTGTGCCAATTTTGGAATAGCTCCCATGCATACCTTGCAAGATATCCAACATTGAGCTCAAATTTCTAGTGCGGTTTTTCAGCAGTTGGTAGCACTGACATCATTTTCAAATATGGACGTGAGATATTCCGGTGCACATCTTTACTCATACTAAATTTGGTTTCGATTACTGCAGCCGTTTAGGAGTTGATAGTGGGGGACACACATACAGCTAGACAGACAGACAGACAGACACACACACATTTTCCCGGATCGATCTCATAAGTCTACTTTTTCCTCATTTTTGCAAAATGTGAAAAGTAGGCTAAAAATCTTAACAATCGACTATCACAAAAGGAACATATACAGATACTTCCTAGGGCAAAGCCCACTTCAACCCATGACTGGGACACCACAAAGAATCCCATAGCCCAAGAGCCAGATTCCTTGTAATGCCCCACCAGCAAGAGGTGGCCATGATTCCAACCTACAGTATATGTTCCTTGATACAAGGAATCGTTTCAGCGATTGTACCTAATTGTAATGGGTGTTTTCCTAAAGCTGAAAAACGTTAGTGAGATAATTTAATTCACTTGGATTTGGAGTGAATTTATTAATCTTTTGATACCTCTACAGGGAGGGGATAGTGTTGCTCTCAGTTGCCACAGGGCGGCTTCGGTGGCGTAGTTGGTAGCAAGCCCAAGATAGCGGGTTCAAACCCGGCCGAAGCCCTTGGATTTTAAGAGCTTTAAAATCCCTCAGTATGCCTTCCTTCGGAGGGGAAGTAAAGCCGGCGGTCCCATGTCATAGATTTATGGCCTGTTAAAGAACCTTCCACTAATTACACCTGTGTGAAGCTAAATTGAATAGGTTAAGAATGTAAACAATGCTCTTAGGTTTCTATGTTCGTTGCCAAGAGCCGACTGCGGTGGCGTCTAGTAGCAAGTTCTGAACTAGGCCTAGTAGTCGTTGACGGTGGCGTTTGGCGGCAAAAGTAGGAACTATTTGAAAAATTCTAACTTGCAGTCTTTACTTAAATCATGACGAATAGAAGGAGAAAGTGAGAAGACTCCTGAAGTTCAAGCGCGCCCCGCCAGGCAGCGCTAGAGTGGACAAGTTCCACACAGCCGGGGTCAGCTGGTCTTAGGGATGGTGCTAAGGGAAAGTAATTACTTTGTAACTAATACTCTTTTAAAAAGTAATTAGCGGTTACAATTAAAATAGCATGGCAGGTCACATTGGAAAATATAATTCACGGAAATAAGAACTACGGTCTTCATTACATGTTACGGAACACACAGATTCCTGGAATATACAGTCGGAGAAAGCCCAGATCTTTCTCGTAACATCTGCAGGATTAAGGATGTGAGGTTGTAGAGAGCTTGTCTTGCCACTGACTCCTAATGAATTCCTGGCCTTTTTATTTGATTGACTACCATCACAAGTAAAACCAGCCACCCTCGCCCCAGCCTTTTCTAACTGCAAAATCACCTAGACTTAGAATTTTTGCTAGAATGTCCCCTGGAGCAGCATTTCCGCTTGCATAAACAGCAACTGGCTGCACCCAATATATGCATGAAAGGTAGGAACATGAACACTAGAGCGTGATTTGCAAGTACGTTCTTCTGGAGGTCAGGTGTGTGTTCACCTAAATCAACTAATCCATCTACTTTATCAGAAAAGCTATTTAACTCGATTTCTTCTCTTAGCTTCTCTTCTTCGAAAATTACAACACCGTAACGTGAATTATCATTCTTTTCTTCCTTAAAATAGTCTGAAATAGCATTTATACTATGCGCATTAACTCCATAAGGGCACTTTAGTCCTTTACAAAGTTTTCTCAAGTGACTTTCTGAAGGCAGAGGCAAGAGATTATGTCACCGACAATGACGGAATCCTTTCGGTGATTTTATTCTCAACAATAAACACTCTAAAATGAATTCATTGCTGTACCTCATTCCATTGCGAGATTTTTCCTGGCATTTCTTGAGCATAGTGTATATTATCATCTTTTCCTTCTTGCTAAGGTGTTCGTTACCAGGGGCGGATCCAGGAGAGGGTGAGGAGGGCGACCGCCCAGGGCTCCGCGGTACTAGGGGCCCCGCGCCATGGATTTTTCTACATTTAATTAAGTATTCTTTTCAAACTAATATATAAATCATATTCCTTTCTTCAGTGTAGCTAAGACCTCTCGTGACCGTTTATCAAGTTAAGATTTCAGTGAAATAATAGAAGACTTCAGCCGGGAAAAAAGTCGCAAAGTAATATTTTAATATTTCATTGTTTACATAATCTTATTCAAAGGGACATAAAGGTTTCTTTCATATTATTAAAATAATGTACTGTAGTGTATTCAAAATATTGTAACTATTCTTTATTTTATTATTATTATTATTATTACCAAACTATTTTCCATTTGATTCGATTTTTGTTTCTATTGTTGTGGGCCCCACCTTATCATATCGCCCCGGGCCTCGCAAGGCCTGGATCCGCCACTGTAATCGTTATCTTTGTAATTAAATGCCTGTGAATTTCGAACCTGCTTCTCCAGCAAATTAATTCTCGATTTTGCTGAGTTAAGGCAGGATCTAACGCGAATTAAATTACGGTTAGCATTCTTAAGGCGCCTTCTGAACAATATTATAGTCTTTTCAGCATCAGTAAGTACACTAGAATTACCCAAATTCTTATCAACACTGGATTGACCTTTTAATGCCTCATTCGTTGCTCCACTCCCATCTTCAATCTTCTTTCTTCTTTTACTGGTGGTGTCGAGATTCTTTTTCCTGTTGGGAGCTTTACGGGACTTATTCTCACTACTTCGGTAAATTAGGGGGAAAATGAGGCACTGCTCCAGGTCGTAACTTCCACCACACACGAGAGATTCCCACTTCTTCACCATTCACTATAAAATTACCTGATTTTACTATCAAATCATCAGAGAAATGAATTTGACAAATTCTAATACTTCGCGTTAACTCCGTATCCTTTCGTGGAATAGCTCTGGCCCATTTTTCAAATTAATTTGTATTCTTCGGTGGTGAAAAAGATCGTATATCGTCAACTACTCTACCATATCCTGACTTACAGCCAGGCAAAAACCAGTACGGCATGTCGAACTATTCAATTAACAAAGCCGCATAAGAAATATGTTTGAAGTTCACAACACAAAACGCTGATGTACACAAGACACAATGAACTGAATTTAAGAACTGAATGCAAAGAAAATTCAATTTAATTCGCACAAATATCTCACACAGTAACTTCTCGCGCACTTTTCCAAGACCCGGCTCGACCCAACAACAGGACACGTTGTTGGACATTATCGCTTGCAGTGCTTGTAGCGGCGGGACCACAAACTACCGTGCTATAATGGCGGAGTCCTCACACTAGGTCCTTCTATTCGTCATGCTTAAATTAAAAAACAGATACACACACTAATACAGCCATCACAATTAACACCGGTTATTAGACAGATTCTACACAACACCCAAAGTACACGGGGCTACATGACCGCGTTGTCGCAGCCCCTAAACTAAGGAACCAGCCAACCATCAGTTCCCACAGCAAGGAATTGCGTTGCACTTCACATAGAATAGAATAGATTTATTTTTATTTTGTCTGGCAAGATTAGAGCCATTGGGCCCTCTCCTCCATCTAACCAGATTATACAATATACACAATGGACAATACAAATACTATAACAATAATACAATGTTGATACAATATAAAATACATATAATACAGATTAGCTTGGTATAGGCAGTAAATTATCGTATTGTTAATTTATTGGTCCCCCCAGGGGTTCACATCTAGCGGGACGTGGCTTGGCGACCACGGGGCCCCAGCTGAGTCCAGCTTTGCTTCCACTTACAAGTGCCGGGCTCCTTTCCGTCTTCTTCCCTGTCAACCTCACTTGGTCAACTCTTGTTCTCTTCCGACCCCGACGGTATTAGGGTATCTGAGGCCTAGGGAGTCTCTTCATTTCCGGCCTTAATTGGCCCCTCCTTCTGCGAGGGGTCAGCCTTCTATTTCTCTTCATGTTATCTCCTGCCTTCTGCTCAAGGCCCTCAAGGAGGCAGGATGTTTGTAGCCCCACCACTTCTGGTGCACCCTAGATAATGCTACACCCTCAGGGGCTCACGGCTGGCGAGTTCGGGAGTTGGCGACCCCGAGGGATTCCAGAGATGGTTCGGTTTTCTCCCTTTTTGCCATTACCTCTGGGGCGGACCGTCTCCTCTTTCACTTACCGATCTGCCTTTCATGGCTCTCCTTCCTTCCAAGTCCCTCAATCCACATTCTTCGAGGGTTGAGGGCATTTTTTCCCTCCTGTCCTTTATTTGTCTTATTCTCCATTTGTTTTCCATTTCTTCTAGTATATAAGTTAGTAGTTAGTTTTAGTTATAGTTTACTTATCATTATAATCTTCATGTTCACCCAAATCATTAGTGGCTGATAACCTAGCTGTTAGGCCCCTTAAAACAACAATTTATCGTCACCATCATCAATTTATTGGTAGGGTGAATAAGTAAGATACTTAGAAGTAAGTTTAAAATTAGAATAACAAAAGGAAATACTGATAAAATATAGACTAATGATGGTGGTGATAATGATGATGATGATTATGGTGATGATTAGTCATTACTGACTTATAAGCAAGATTAATAATGCAGTGTATTTTAATGGATGGATTTATATGTCCTAATAGAGAGTAAATAGGAAAGTGTGAATTGGAAAGATTGAATATCTGTAATACGACATAAGATTTCATGTCTTCAAAGTGTTGAGTTCATCTTTTATTTACTTAGTTATTAAGTACTGCTGGCAACGCTGCTTGATGCTGGACGGGGTTGCTCCTCGGACAGAGAGCGTAATGGGGCGTAATGCATGGTCCTCTTCCCCAGCGACAGTCGGTCCCCGCAGGGTTTGCCAAGAGCCTGTTGAAGAGCCTAACTTGGTGCACCTGGTCGAAACCCCACAAAAACAGAATAACTGCTAGATTTTTTAAATGATAAACTTGTTTGGGTAAATAAAGCACTTAAGAATTATATACAAAAAAGAACAACAGATCGATACAGTCGTCACAAGATTCATTAAAATCATTCGGCTAGAACGTCATAAATAGACGTTAAAATGATTAAAGACTTAGACGTTTATAGATATGGATTGTATAATCACTGAATCACAGCTGTAACCTCATCCGGGAGAGAAATATATACCGAACTCTTCTCACAGAGAACAGATGACATGAGAAGCAGTAGGGTGGTAAAGACTTGCATTGTCGTCGCTAAGGAGATCTTCAACAGAAGGAAGATAATCCTTGGTTGATGCTTTGACATGGCGAAAGGAAGAGAGAAGCAAACATTTGAAACACTCTTTATTATGTACATCAAAAAAAGATTATTTTATTATTACTAAACGTACAGTATTTAGGAGACTCCTTGTTGAACAGCACAATCTTCGTTCCCTATGTCTTTTCTGGTTTTCTTTCCCGACATAAAATGAATCTTCATGACCTTCCTAAGAATATAGCCTGCCAGTATCCAAATAAGCTCTAAATCATGGTGAACAAGGATTATGCTATTTTTTTTCATGTGTATATACTGTACTTTATATGTTGCAGAATCAGCTATCGAAATGTGATACAATAATTCTAAAAGGGTGTCTAGACGCACTGGTTTTTTTAAATTATTATTTAACAATGATAGCTCTCATTACTCAACGCAATCAACAAACGTACGAACAATTTTCAAAAAATTATCTCGTTATAGATTGCACCAGTTTGAGTTTCATGCAACTGGTGGGTCATTAAAAAATAATTGCCCTCATTCGTATCAAAATCAAATTGTGATCGTATTATAAACGTATCACAAACAAATATATCTGGTGACAAAGCCATTCCTATTGTTTTGTGTTCATTTGTTTTTCCGACTAAATATTTACATATATTAGGTAGGTAATCAAGTATGCGTAATCATTTTTGTATCATTGGGTTGTTATTATTGTCGATAATTGAGCTGATCGGGATGTAGAGTCGATTATATTTATATTGTGTGGTAATTTGCATTCATTGATCCATTACCAAAATAGATAGCAGCACTTCGTAATCATCCCCTCTGGGAAACGTACTGAGGAAGAGGAAGACTCAAGAAATTATGTCACCTTTTATACAAAATTAAGGAGCAAGAAACGCATACAGTATATAGGACGGTGTTACGACCCATTGTAATGTACGATCCTGAAACATAGGAAATAACAATACGTGCTGAAATCCTTCTAGACACCTGGGAGAGGAAAATATTACGTCGTGTATGGTCCTGAGTAGGAAGAAGATGGATGGCGTATTAGGACGAATGCCGAGGTATACGAGATGTATGAACAGCCTAGTGTTGTGACGGAGATCAAGAGAGCAAGACTCAGATGGCTGGGACACATCGAACGTATGCCAGCTGAAAGAACTGTAAAGAAGGTATATTGCCAGAAACCAGAGGGACGTCGCCTGCCTGGATGTCCAAGGAAAAGATGCTTGACGACGTGGAGGAAGATCTCCGGCAGATGGGTGTGAGAGGCTGGTGCGGTCGTGACCGGGACCAGAACGAGTGGAAGAAGATCGTTGGGGCAGCCAAGGCTCTACACGGGCCGTAGTGCCAATGGGTAAGGTAAGGTTTTATACAAAAAAAAAAAAAAACAGAATGAATGTCATGGCTTCCTCCATTTGATATATTAACTTCCTACAATGTCCGTGTATATTCAACATACTCTTCACTATGATCACTGTACTGAATGAATGAAAATCCACAGCCTGATTCCAGTCTCCGACCGGGTCAGGAATGGAATGAATGAAGCCCCCATCTAGCGGCGAGGATATGAACTGTGCCGGTTGCCGAGGCCTAACGCACTCCCCTGGAGAAATGATTAAATGAATGACAGATGAAATGAAATGATAGTGGAGAGTGTTGCTGGAATGAAATGTTGACAGGGAAAACCGGAGTACCCGGAGAAAAACCTGTCTGCCTCCGTTTTGTCCAGCACAGATCTCACATGGAGTGACCGGGATTTGAACCACGGACCCAGCGGTGAGAGGCCGGCGTGCTGCCGCCTAAGCCACGGAGGCTGTTACTATGATCACTGTACTAAAATTTCAAATTGATTTCCTTGAATTGATTTTCTGTATTACTACATCTCAAACATAACTCTACAGAGTCAATTGTTCCCGTTCACCCTTAACCGAGGGCGTATTATATAAAGCACATTGTTGATGCCGGCCCCGTGGTGTTGGGGTAGCGTGCTTGCCTCTCACCCGGAGGCCCCGGGTTCAATTCCCGTCTCCGTCAGGGATTTTAGAAGCTGGCATGAGGGCCGGAACGGGGTGCACTCAGCCTCGTGAGGACAATTGAGTAGCTGTCTGACTGTGAGGCAGAGGCCCGATCACGGAAACCAAGATTAACGGCCGAGGGGACCCGATGCGCTGATCACGCGTCACCCCAATGTCTGCATGCCAAATGGCTGGGCAGCGGTCGCTTGGAAGGCCTAGGCCCTTCATGGGCTGTAGTGCCAGGGGTTATTGTTATTATTACTATTGCTGATGCGCAGCCTAACCGGCCAACTTGTATCCGAGAAGCAATTTTACCGTTAAGGAATGCTAACTGACACATGCCACACAATTACTGATGAACCGTGGTGATTTCTTCACTGTAATTAAACAAGTAATGTTATACCACAGCTTGTATTTCCAGAAACTGCTTACTTAAAATAAATTCATCTAGCACTTAATTTCAGTGATGTATTATCTTTTAATTTGTTGCCTATGATGAATCAATTTTACAGTTACCCTTAAGGTACGATATTCTTTGCAACTGCAAGCCTCCGTGGCTTAGGCGGCAGCACGCCGGCCTCTCACCGCTGTGTCCGTGGTTCAAATCCCGGTCACTCTATGTGAGATTTGTGCTGGACAAAACGGAGGCAGACAGGTTTTTCTCCGGGTACTCCGGTTTTCCCTGTCAACAATTTAATTCCAGCAACACTCTCCACTATCATTTCATTTCATCTGTCATTCATTTAATCATTGCCCCAGGGGAGTGCGACAGGCTTCGGCAGCCGGCACAGTTCAGATCCTCGCCGCTAGATGGCGGCTTCATTCATTCCATTCCCTGACCAGGTGAGTCGACTGGAAGCAAGCTGTGGATTTTCATTTTCATTCTTTGTAACTCTTTAGTCGGTCAACGCGAATTTGACCAATGACTGGGCGGGGTAGAATGTACAGTATATAATATGTAAATAACACTCTGAAACAAGAAGTTCCGTGACGAACTAAAGAGCCTACTTTTCTTAATATTTAAGATTGTGGTGTTTGAAGCCATATTTTCAGTGTTGCCTTAGTAAACAAGAGTTTAGTGCTTTTCAGTCGGTCAACACGGATGTACCCAAAAGAGATGGGTTATGCCCTAATCCTGAAATAAATTACATGAGATTAATAAAACACTAGGATGACCAGTTTCGATCGTCAAGCGATCATCATCAGATCCATTACACTTAGGCTACAAAATCTATGTTTGAAATACAGGTGAAAATATTTACAATATGTACAATTATTTAGTTGCAGTATTGGTACTGCAACTGTCAGTGTATGCTAAATGCAGTATATATGTTAGGTGAAATGCTAAATGGTGATAGCTATCCGTAGATTGTACTTTAGAGAGATTATATGGTTGTAAACTATGGTTAAACTATAACATTTTAGGCTAACTACTTATCTGATTGTCTTCCGTACAACAGCTACTCGCAGTTTTCGTGCTCACTGGAACTCACTGTGCGGAAGACTGCGGTGGTTATCTTAACGACTGGTTTTTCCCTGATTTCTCCCCCCTGCTCCTACGTGCTGTGGGGAGAGATAGCGATGTGTTTATGTGAGGTGTTGCCAACCTAGATAAGATGTATGTTATTGAATGAGGTGGGTCTACAATTATTAAAGACCGTGGATTAGCCCTCGCCACGCGTGGAGCATAACCCATTCGAACTAAGCGTTGAAGGGCTTTAGTTATAATCACTATTATAATGGGTCAATTTCGGGATCATAACTAATACACGTAATTTTTCCAGGAGTGTTATTTACATATTATATAGACCTACAAAGTATATTACTTTTCAGTCGGTCAACACGATTGTACCCAAATGAGATGGGTTATTCCCTAATCCTGAAATAAATTACATGAGATTAATAAACACTAGGATGACTAGTTTCGATCGTCAAGCGATCATCATCAGATCCATTACACTTATGTATTTATTACTAATACTAATACAACATCGCAGTAGTTAAATATAGGGAGTATCAAGGTTTGGACGAGTCTTATTTTTAAGTTAAGGGGTAGAACCAACTGGTGAACCTTAGGAAGTTTAATCGATTCTACTAGTGTTTCAATCGTATGTACCCAATTTTTGCACAAACAAACTTGTTATTTTGTGATAAATATCTCGTGTAATATTTCTATCAGTTTAGGGTAAATAAATATTTGTGTTCCCGCCTAATGTAATTGGGCTCAATTTCTGTTGCCTGACTGGAACACTTTCTTTAATAGAACTAGGAAACTCTGAAAAATGGCTTCTATCACTTTGTTATATATTTTACTGAAAATGAAAATTCACAGCCTGCTTCCAGTCGACCGGGTCAGGAAATGGAATGGATGAAGCCCCCATCTAGCGGCGAGGACATGAACTGTGCCGGCTGCCGAAGCCTGTCGCACTCCCCTGGGGCAATGATTAAATGAATGACAGATGAAATGATAGTGGAGAGTGTTGCTGGAATGAAATTGTGACAGGGAAAACCGGAGTACCCGGAGAAAAACCTGTCTGCCTCCTCCTTGTCCAGCACAAATCTCACATGGAGTGACCGGGATTTGAACCACGGACCCAGCGGTGAGAGGCCGGCGTGCTGCCGCCTAAGCCACGCAGGCTTGTATATATACGTATTTTACTAACGCGTGGTTGATTTATTAACTTTCCACACTTTTCTTATGTATTTTCATCATACTTTTTATACTATGATCAGTGTAATATAACAGAGAGCACAACCTACTGATGACCAGATTGTGAATACTTCACGTGTTGCTCGTATGCAAGGTAGACGGCAAGTCCAATCAACCTCAGCACTGCACTGTCATAATAATTATGATCTTGACTGCTTGCATAATTATGTCTGGCTCTTTTCTTCGCTGAAGTGAAGCGGCGAGAGGGCGAAGAAGGAGAAGTGTGCAGCTAGCTGGAAGACACTTGCACGCGTACAAAGTACCTGGCTGACTCTGAATTGTCTTTGATCTTACAACTGCATAACACTGTAGAAAATGTAGGCTGATTTGTTCTGCACAGAACATCTTGTCAGTTTATATTGTTCTTGGCACACGTTTCTTGCTGGGAATATTGGGTGTTGTAAATTTATTTTTTATGATCTCACTGGAATAAATTAACTCCGGCATGTAGGATAGACTCGAGGATGATTTTCCTCTCTTATTTAATAACAGCTTACTGCCGGCCACACAGAAGGGGAGACTCTCTTCGCGTCACCCTCATGCCTCAGCTCATAAGTTAATTAAATGTGAAGCAAATCCTGGATTTATTTTTCCTGCATAAAACTGAAGTTTAAAAAAGAGAAGAATTTAATTCATTGCAAACATTGCGTGAGACAATTCTTCCCTCGATAGGATCTCGCGTTTAAGTAGTTCAGGTTCATTCATTAGAGGGACGACATCATGGTTAATCGGCCCCGTGAACAATTTTTCTGATAACCTGTGTAATTGTGAAGTCTGTAGTAATGTGTGTAGTATTACGAAAGCTGCAGTAGTTTAAAGAGACGTAAAACCCATAACATTATTATTAGTATTACGAAGGAGGTGGCTGTAGTCTTTAAGTTAGACACCAACCCAGCATTTGCTTGGAGTAAAATTGGGGAAACAATGAGAAACCACCTCTAGGATGGCTCATGTCAGTTCTGCCCCACGAAGCTGAATGTATTCCGTTTCAGCCTTCAAACCAGAATTAAAGTTCTTGGTATATCTGATAATCGAATCCGGACCTCAAAAGTGACAGCCAAGTTGCTAGCCAGTAAGCTACATCAAGAGGTGGTCATGCGTAAATGTGTTTCTACCGTCTTTTATCTTGGTGCTCACCGAGATTCTCCTAGTCCGACATAAGCTTCTCTTCTACCCTCTCCCAGGGGCCCACGGTTAGTGGGACGTGGGTTGGCGACCACGGGACCCTAGCTGAGTCCGGCATTGCTTCCACATACTTGTGCCGGGGCCTCTCCGTCTTCTTTCCTGTCGACCTCCCTTGGTCACTCTTGTTATTTTCCGACCCCGACAGTATTAAGGTATCCGAGGCCTAGGGAGTCTTTCACTTTCCCGCCTTAATTAGCCCTTTGTCTCATCTTTCCTGATCCCTCCTTCTTCGGGGGGTCAGACCTCTTGTTTTCTTTACATTATATTTCCTTTTATCTTTAAGATTCCCGCACTGTTTTTGTTAATTGACTCCCCGTGTATCTAAATTCCATTTAGTTTTTTTTCATCTACCCTCCATTTTGTAGGTGTCTTCAATCTTCGTTGCATTTTGTAAGTCTTTTCGTTCTAAATTGCATTTTGTGAGTGTTTTCTACCTCAATTGCATTTTGTAAGGATTGACAATCTAAATTGCTTTTTAGTAAGTCTTTCCATTTAGGGGATGGGACTTTAGTGCGTATTTTGAATTTCAATTGCATTTTGTATTTTCAACCTAAACCGCTTTTTGCAAGTATTTTCAATCTAAATTACATTTTGTAGGTTGCGCAATTTACACGTATTTTGATTCTCAATTGCATTTTGTGGGTATTTTGAATCTAAATTACATTTTGTAAGTATTTTCAATCTAAATTGCATTTTGTTAGTATTGTCCATCCAATTGAGTAGTTTGAATCTACCATACATTTTGTAAGAATTTTAATTTTTTTTGCATTTTGTAAGGATTTTGAATATCAATTGCACTTTGTGATTATTTGGAATCTGAAATGCGCATTTTTCAATCTCCATTGCATTGTGTATTTTCAATTTCAATTGCATTTTGTAAGTATTTTGAACCTCAATTGCATTTTGTACGTATTTTCAATACCATTTGCATTTTGTGAGTATTTTGAATTTCACTTGTATTTTGTAAGTATTTCGACTGTACTTTGCATTTTGTACGTATTTTGAACTTAACCTACATTTTTTGCGTATTTTTCAATCTATTCCTTTTGTGAGTATTTTCGTTCTAAATTCCCTTTAGTAAGTATTACCGCTCTCCAATTTATTAGTAGTTTGAATCTGAGTTCCTTTTTGTAAGTATTTTCCTTCTCACTTAATTTTCGTTTTGGTTTCCACTTCATTGACATTTTCGCTATCACCCAGACCATAGGGGCCGATAACCTATATGTTAGGCCCCTTAAAACAACAATTATCATCATCATCATCTCTTCCACCCCCAAATATATTGATTCTACTTTAACCCTTCCCTTGCCCCCTTCCAGTTAATAACACCAATAATGTTCATTAATAATGTTGACAACTATGAAATACATAAATAGGTAAGAACAAGCAACAGATCTTATTGTTTCTTATTTCAAATATTGCTAATTTAACCCGCGGTTGAGAATTGAAAATTTGAAGGATGGCTGCAGAAGAGACCTTAAACCGCTAACGCATTTAATAGCTAACTTAATAGCACTGGATATTGTGACAAATATGATTAGCTAACATTATGGCGCAAAGTTACTGATACGGGAAGTTGAAGTTTACTGGACACGTTTTCCTCGGATAGTTTGTGGACTTAATCTGTATTTTTCATTATTATTCACAAAAGTGGCTTCGGTGGCGTGGTTGGTAGCATTATGAACTGGTATGACCAAGATCGCGGGTTTTCAAGAGTGTTAAAATCCTTCAGTATGCCTTCCTTCGGAGGAGAAGTAAAGCCGGCGGTTCCATGTCATAGATTAATGCCTTGAAAGGAACCTACCACTGCAATTAGTAGTGTGTGACTAAATTTGTAGGTTATTTGGTTAGAAACGCTCTATCAAGTTCCAAAGTTCGCCACTAGGTGCTAGCGATAGTAGTATCTGGCTGCCAAATTTGGAACTACTTGAAATTGAACTTGTTGCGAGCCCTCGGGCGTTGAATCAAAAATACCTAGATTTTGCCATTGGCTGCAATTAATATATAATTATTATTCACATCCATTTCTGCATTATCTTCCTTGAAAATGTCCCCCACATTACATGTCAAAACGTTGGTTTATTACTTATCATACTTGAGGCAAGAATATCCAAAACTGGGGCTGATGACCAAAATATCCCAAGCCCTAAGGGAAACCGGGATGTCCTTCATTGCCCAAGCTAATTTCCAACTTTTTATTTACCATTTTCTCAAACCCTATCAACAGGAACCAATTGAAAATTTTCAGGGATGTTTTTCAAGACTCTCTCCTGACTTGGACACATGCATTTTGAAATTAAATGCATTTTTGAATTTTCATTAATATATTTAAGATTTCATACATGAACATTACAGTATATATGGAAAAATTTGATTAAAGTAAATTAGGAAAAACGAGCGTGTTAAAATATAACGCATATACGGAGGAGATATATCTAAAAATTTCTGCTTTGCGTGTTGAAAAGCTCCGAAAACTCGGGAAATTTTACATATAGGAAAACATTTTAGCGAGAAATTGGAATCAGATATTTTTCGGTTAGATGAACATGTGTTTGCCATATGATTCCTCTTCTTCCATCTGAAGCTCTAGCATTCAATTTAATGTCCATGTCCCTTTGGCCTTGCATCTAATGCAACCTCTTTCTTATAAGTTATTTTTGTATGAATCATCTAATAGAAATAAGAAATAAAAATGTATTTTGGTGGGTTTACTAATAGGATGCCCGATTGTATACGGAGGATATCCTCAAGAATTTGATGTGAAAACAAACGTTTTGCGGTTAGAAAGCTAAAAGTCGGTTGACTAATATGTTGGGGAAAGAAATTGGCAATGATGAATATTTTGGGCATTCCGTAGCCCCGTTAAATTAATTTAAAAACAACAACAAGAACCCTTTAGGGAGGGGTAAAGCTTTTGTTTGCCATAATAAGCTAAAGTAGCACAGAGGTGATCTCTACAGTAAGTATGGGTCGTAGTGCAAGATGTGGTACCCCAGTTGTGATCCGGGCAGGGTGTACCAAGTGCCCACGGATTAGACTGACTTCGCGCCCTCCCTTCGCAGGGGAAGTAAAGCCGTCGAGCCCATGACATAGATTTATGGCATAACGTTCCACTAACTTCAATTGTGTGAAGCTAAAATTTGTAGGTTAGATTTGATCAACGTTCTAAGTTCCAACGTTCGTCGCTATGTTCAGGTTGCAGTGGCATCTGGTATTCAAGTTCACAGCCAGGTGTCGTTGACGGTAGCATTTGGTCGCAAAAGTAGGAACTACTTGAAATAGATTGTATGCAGCCCTTACCTGAATTACAGATAACACACACCAATGCACCCATCACAATATTAACACCGGTTATCAGACAGATTCTACACACACCCAAAGTACACGGGGCTACATGGCCGTTTTTTTTTCAGCCCCTAAACTGAGGAACCAACCAACCTAGGTGATATCCCGCAACAGACGCAGCAAAATAAAAGTGAAATCCATGCAAATGGAAGTTAGAGAATTAAATTGTTTTATCCCAGTGGGTCACAACCTCCAGATTTGTGAGCTATAAGTTAGGTGTAAATATTAAATGTTACTTTGGCAATGATACAAGACTGTGACATGTTGTCTGACTTCCATCTATATGGCTTCGCTATTTTGAGCATTACGCGACCTGTTAGTTGAGAGACCTCAATTGTATCATTATACGAAATAATATTGTGAAAATGCAATTCATGGAATCTAAAAGAGTTGTTGAGATTATTTCAGTAAAAGACTAGGGATACCTTAGGTCATCAGGCCCATATGTTGGATTGCCTGTGTTTTTATTGTGACTGTAAAAATGAAATAATTCGACTCTAGTTTATGAACAGTTGTCCCAGGACATGAAACAAGGCTTTATCCCAGAATTTGTCTAAAGTGAGAATAGATTATCCTGAGGAAAATCCGCACAAGAAAAGCCTGCTATCAGCATTGTGATTTCAACCTCAAATCATTGCGGTGCAGCTCTACATTACAGTCCTGGAGCATGACTTAACATGAGCAGCTATAATTCCGGATGCAATCAAAACGTTAAAAGGAATCATACGGTTATGATGAACAAGAATTGTCGCATTATCCAGAATTAATCGTTGTGAGGTTTGAAGCATTTTACAGTGTTGCCTAAGTAAACAAAAGTTTTATGCTTTTCAGTCGGTCAACACGAATGTACCCAAAAAGAGCTGGATTATGCCCTAACATTGAAATAAATTACATGAGATTAATAAATACACCAGGATGACCAGTTTCGATCGTCAAGCGATCATCATCAGATCCATTACACTTAGGCTATAACATCTATGTGAATGGCTTTTTAGTCCACGGGTGGCGAAGACAGTTCAACGGTCTTTAATAGTTGTAGATCTTCCTGTATTCAATAACATACATTCTTATCTAGATTTGGCAACGTCACAAAAATAAACATAGCACTGACCTCAGAAAGCACACAGGAACAAAGGGGAGAGAAAGGAAAAACCAGTTTCGTCCAATTAACACCCGGGTTAGTCGATCAAAATTGGTGCCAGAGTGAACACGAAAGTACTCGAAGTTTCAGTCTGGAAGACAACCGCATAAGTATCAGCCTGTATTATTGCAGTATAACCATAGTTGATTTTGTATAACCATATAATCACCCCAAACAGACAAACTACGGATTTTTATTCACCATTTTAGCATTTCACCTAACATTAGATATACAATATTTAGCATACACCGACAGTTGCATTACCAATACTGCAACTAAATAATTGTACATATTGTAAATATTTGTCACCTGTATTCTCACACATAGATGTTATAGCCAAAGTGTAATGGATCTGATGATGATCGCTTGACGATCGAAACTGGTCATCCTAGTGTATTTATTAATCTCATGTAATTTATTTCAGGATTAGGACATAACCCAGCTCTTTTTGGGTGCATTCGTGTTGGCCGACTAAAAAAACACCAAACTTTCGTTCTGAATTAATCGCATATTACATCATGGTTTAAAATATCGCATTGCACGATAAATTATCGTGTAGTTGGCTACATTGATAGAGAAGTTAAACAGATGTGGGTGTATTTTGTTAATTATCGTGCATGTACAGTGTGATTTAAATTGTAAGTGCTCTCAGTGTCTAGGAAGTTCTTTGCCACTCTTCTCGGAAAGAGCGCAAACAAGCTCATAAATCTGTGCTGGCCTCTAGGCCAACACTAATGAAGTCTGCGCCATCTGACAGCTCACTCTTCTTAGCAAGTATAAATACAGTACAGTACCTGTTGCAACATTAAATTGTATAGGCTTCATAAATAGAAGAATGAAACAAAATGTAAAATCTATAAAAAACAATGTTAGGTGATAGTTTGTCTGTGTGTGTGTGTGTGTGTGCGTATGTCTCCCATGTGTTCATACACCATTCATCCGAATGCGATGAAACTTGGCTGAGATGTTGAGTACACTCCAAGGAAGGTTTCTGGCTTAGTAGAGAAGATTCAACAAATGAGCAAATGAAGCTTTTCAACAAAGTCTCCAATGCGTCCATATACAATTCATCCGATTGCAATGAAACTTTGGTGAATCGTTGAGTACACTCCAGGGAAGGTTTCAGGCATAGTAAATCTATTTTACAATAGGTAGCGCACGAGTAGATTCAAAAATGAGCGACGACGCGCGAAGCGTTTTATCAAAATCCCGTATGCGTTCATGTGCCTTCGTCCGCAAGCGGTGGAACTTGGGTGAGATGTTGTGTACACTCCAGGGAAGGTTTCTGGCTTAGTAGAAGCATTTTACAATATGTACCGCACGAGTAGATTCGAAAAATGAGAGCTGACGCGCGAATTGTTTCAACAAAGTCCCTTATGCGTTCATATTCCATTCGTCCGATTGCGATGTAACTTGGATGAGTTGTTGTGCACGCTCCCACTAATGGTTTCTAAATTAGTAAATCCATTTTACGATAGTTTAGAGGCAGTTAACGGAAAATAATATAAAAAAATATCGTGTATCCAAAAGCACTTTAAGAAACAAAATTACAACGCCAACACTTTCTTTGATTGGCATTGCACGCATGCCGGGTACAGCTTGTTGTATTATAAATATGAATAATATAAATTACTTTAGATAATTACTCCCCATAGAGGAGAGGTCCCGGGCGAACCACCGACGTTGCTGCTGTTGTCAAGAACGTAGGCACATTGAGTGAAAATATTCGAATGCTTCTAACCAGTGCGAGGGGGAGAGGAATCAGATGCGTGCGTGACATTCAAGAATGTTCAGGAATAAATTTATATAAGAGAAATTCAATGATTGTTTTCCGTTAAAGAGGAATCATTCGAACAATAATGGTATTCATACTCCAGTAATTTTTTAAAGGTTTTGTCGTGTCTGTTGCAGGGTTTAGCCTGTGTTTGCAAGTTAGTCTCATCAGCGAGCTCTTGGTTTACCCTGTCTGGATGGCCGCTGGGGTAGCGCATTTTCCTCTACGTCCCATACTGATAGCACACCGCTGTACTACTTTATCTTGCTACGGGAAACCAAGAATAACCACAGCTTTTCTCCTCCCTAAAAAATGTTTACAAAAGGATGACATATTGTCTTTCACGACCATTAATTCTACTAATTAATTAATTATACTTATGATTATAATATTATAATTACTAAATTAATTATACTTACTTTATGGTAATTAAAAGTATAATTAAAGGCTATGACATCAAAAATATCATTAATAAACGTGCATGGCTTCTAATACTATTTAAACATATCAAGCAGGCCCATCGTATGACCTACTATTTTGTGTTTGCATTATGTTGTGCAGCGTATCAACATGAACAATGCCCTGGCTAGATCCACACACGGTGAGTGGTTCTCCAAACCAACTATCTTACAGCAATCACGTTGTGGGAGGCCGTTCTCTGTAATTAGTCTGGCAACAACGTTTCAAAAGACTTGTATCAAGGAACAGAAAATTGCTTGGACGGGTTCCTCCCCTCCACGAGACCGGCCTTGTTGCGTGATCTTCAGCTGACTACAAGTCAGTTGCGTGTTTCCTTGTTTACGTTTCTCAGATTTGTTGATGTGTACATACAAATCCAGTGTGTCTGGTTTTATCTTTGAGGTCCCGGGTTTATGCACAGTAGTAGGCTTGCAAACGCTGTTGCTGAATGTGACGTATTTCTCTTTTCCTAAACCACGAAACCTTTTGCTATATGTTTTTCATGTATTCCTGACCTGAGGAGACGTATCTTACTGGGTGCCTAGTAATACCCAACCCATCCTGAATATTAACTAACGCCAATTTTCATTTTTTGACTGGGGGCCCGATGCTGATTGACCCCATTACCCATGGTCCTGTATAGCTGAAAACAATATCCGTTTTGGCCTTGCGCCACTAAGTTCATGAGGGACAGAAGCTGCAACAAGGCGATAACATGAAGGTGTTGACAGCACGATCTCCCGCTAAGAATCGAACCGAGAATGAATAACGAGCAGGTCTTGTAACTCGTTCCGGCCTGGCTCGTGTTTCTCCAGCAGTATAAATTAAAACTGGAGTCGATAAATAAATCTCGCATCTTGGTGTGTACCGGCCAGTGAGGTGCAAAGACCTGCTTCCATGGCGTCTTCTTGTTAAAGGCATCCGCACGACATTCTGAATGATTTCTTTCTTTACTCATATCACTAGGGGACAGATAACCCAGCTGCTTCGTCCCTTAAAACTTCAATAAGTAACTAACTCATATCATGAGCATATATACAGTGCACAATGAAATATGCAAACAGGCGGTTTGCAATCAAATTCTAGATCGGTATGGTCGTGTTCTATTTCTTCTTCCTATACCCCACGGCGCAGCTGAGCACATTAATTCACTCACCATAACCACGGTGCGATGGGGAGATGCAACAAGTCCAAATGTCAAACGTTCAAATCACAACACTGACAGTGGCTGTCCAGAGTGTGGTTTTCCCCCCAGATTTTCCACAATCACCACGCAAATTCTGGGTTTACCCTTTTTATTGAGTCCCGTGGCACCTATTGTATCTCCAACCCCACAGGTTATCAGGCAATTGAACACACACCCAAGTACATGGATCTGGTGACCCAAGATGTTTGAAGCCCCTAATAGGAATTAACAAGAAACACAGCAACAATAATATATTATTAGCACATCGGTAACGTTCTCGCCTTAATACCAAATTACATTTACACAGCTTCGTACGATCAAAAGTTAATTGAGGGACGAACACACTCAAATACACAAACCTGAACAGAAGTCGATATTTCATATGAAGAAAATGGGCTAAGAATTAAAAGTACAGCTATTCATTTTTCATCTAATTACAGTATATTTAAGAATATGAATATGTATGATAAGGAATTGCCACTCGAGCTCATTGTGTTCGGTCATCAGCAATGGACAGCTCTCTGTAAAGCTAATGTGTGTTCGACAATAACGGCCATAGAGCTCTTAGTAAGAAAGAGGAGAGACAATGAATATGGAAGTGAACTGTATCTGATTGCCAGCCCGAATGAGTGCTAACAGTGGTAGATCCAGGACAAGTAGACGGAGGCTTCTGGTGAGGAAGGGTATGTGAGGGACTATCCAAGATATTGCAAACGTACTTACAAAACGAACTGAACAGCTAAACGCAGTGACGCACAAGGACGTTGGCTTGGGTTACCCTCAGACTCGAAAACGAACGTATTCGAACCCCATTGAAGGTATTCTTTGATATTCCATTGTTCACACTGAAAAACTGGAAGCAATGTTTTCAATGCTGCCTTGTCAGGATCTCTGTAAAAATATTCTTTTGTTGGTCAACACGTTTGAGAGATCTGAATCTTAAGTGCATATTGTTATGGGTAGTTAATCCTTGAAATAAACTTACAAATATCACAATTCAGTACATAAAATAATTAGGAAGATGGCTTGATTTGTTCGTCATGTGAAAATTGGACTTCTAATACAGTTATGATTTCGCTGTCAGATATCAGTGTCTAACAGAACATCGAAATTGGAGAGCAGATAGCCTTAATTGTTCCAACTGAAAAGGTATATACACAGGATTCTGAGACCATGCGATTATTATCATTATTATTAGCATTATTATTGCTATTATTATTATTATTATTATTATTATTATTATTATTATTATTATTATTATTATTATTATTATTATTATTATTATTATTATTATGAATATGTCTAACAATTTATTAGGCTCAAATATTGGTATAGGTGTCTCAGAAATGGAAATTAGGTAAATTCCTGGAGGGAGTGTAGACAAATCCGGACCCTGAATGTCATTTATGATGCCTGCTGTCCACGCCACGAAACTTGTCTAACAATTTATTAGGCTCAAATATTGGTATAGGCGCCTCAGAAATGGAAATTAGGTAAATCCCTGGAGGGAGTGTAGACAAATCTGGACCCTGAATGTCATTTATGAAGCCTGCTGTCCACGCCATGAAACTTCAAATGCCGTAGTTTCAAAATCCTTGCTGTCGTCGTGTGCGACTTCTTCGCACATGGCTACGCAGCTGAATAGAACAAGTAAATGATGAGGGGACGATCAGCTCCCTTTTGCGCCCCCACTGTATCTACCAGTGACTGTACATGGGATGTTGAAGAGGATGACTGTGTGAAGACTTTTGATTGTGGTCCATACTGCTCTAAGGAAGACGATGACATGTTATGATATCTGGTGAACATGGTGAGCCGAGTGTATGATACAAGCTCTGTGACGTGGACTGTTGAAGTGGATGGCTGCGCAAAGACTGCTCTGAAGAGGACGATGACATGTTATGATATCTGGTGAACATGGTGAGCCGAGTGTGTATTTTCATGCTCTGTGACGTGGACTGTTGAAGTGGATGGCTGCACAAAGACAGCTCTGAAGAGGAAGAGGACATGTTATGATATCTGGTGAAAATGGTGAGCCAAGTGTGTATTTACAAGCTCTGTGACGTGGACTGTTGAAGTGGATGGCTGCTCATGGACTGCTCTGAAGAGGGCGATGACATGTTGTGATATCTGGTGAACATGGTGAGCCGAGTGTATGATACAAGCTCTGTGACGTGGACTGTTGAAGTGGATGGCTGCGCAAAGACTGCTCTGAAGAGGACGATGACATGTTATGATATCTGGTGAACATGGTGAGCCGAATGTGTATTTTCATGCTCTGTGACGTGGACTGTTGAAGTGGATGGCTGCACAAAGACAGCTCTGAAGAGGAAGAGGACATGTTATGATATCTGGTGAAAATGGTGAGCCAAGTGTGTATTTACAAGCTCTGTGACGTGGACTGTTGAAGTGGATGGCTGCTCATGGACTGCTCTGAAGAGGGCGATGACATGTTGTGATATCTGGTGAACATAGTAAGCCGAGTGTGTATTTACAAGCTCTGTGACGTGGACTGTTGAAGTGGATGGCTGCTCATGGACTGCTCTGAAGGGCGATGACATGTTTTGATATCTGGTGAACATTGTGAGCCAAGTGTGTATTTACAAGCTCTGTGACGTGGACTGTTGAAGTGGATGGCTGCTCATGGACTGCTCTGAAGGGCGATGACATGTTGTGATATCTGGTGAACATTGTGAGCCAAGTGTGTATCTACAAGCTCTGTGACGTGGACTGTTGAAGTGGATGGCTGCTCATGGACTGCTCTGAAGAGGGCGATGACATGTTATGATATCTGGTGAACATGGTGAGCCAAGTGTGTATTTACAAGCTCTGTGACGTGGACTGTTGAAGTGGATGGCTGCTCATGGACTGCTCTGAAGAGGGCGATGACATGTTGTGATATCTGGTGAACATGGTAAGCCGAGTGTGTATTTACAAGCTCTGTGACGTAGACTGTTGAAGTGGATGGCTGCTCTGAAGGGCGATGACATGTTGTGATACCTGGTGAACATGGTAAGCCGAGTGTATATTTACAAGCTCTGTGACGTGGACTGTTGAAGTGGATGGCTGCTCAAGAACTGCTCTGAAGAGAGCGAGGACATGTTGTGATATCTGATGAACATGGTCAGCCGTGTGTGTGCTTACAAGCTCTGTAACGTGGTCTGTTGAATGGAATGGCTGCGTGAAGACTTTTGAGTTTGGTCCAAACTGCTCAAAAGAGGACGATGGCACCTGGTGAACATGGTGAGCCTAGTGTGTGTGTTTACAAACACTGTACCATTGACTGTTGAAGAGGACATAGCGCGCAGTGAGCGGTAGCTCACACACAACTCAAGCAAAGGGGGGAAGAGTCCTGGCCACAGTTTGAGAGCCAATTAAAACACGTTGGAGTCTATCCCACACCTCTTGTATGAGACTAATTATGTCGGGTTGCTCTGCAGCACCTGCCAACCAGCTTCCGTCTGCCATGTCTTAATCCTGTGTTCATGAAACAATAGTGTGTTCTATTCAATACAGTTAAATGAACAGTACTATACATTGTACGCCAAAATACTGAGAAAATACTGACGACAAACCCACAAATTTGATCTTTGATGCACCTTCTTGCATGGGCTATAGTCGGAGTAATGTAATTGTTGATAATTTATTTTTAGATGGGCTTGGGTCATCTTGGTCATCAGTCCTATGTACTTGGGTGTGTGTTCAATTTGTCTGATAATTTCTGTTTCTAATAATTCATTAATTGTATTAGCTTAACGTCTCTTTTAACTACTGAGGCATTTCGAGACGCCGGAGTGCCGGAATTTCGCCCCGAAGGGGATCTTTAACGTGGCAGTAAATAATTTATGTTCCTGTGAATAAATGTAGGCTAACTATTAAGATCAGAATTGAGGTATGCGCACTGGTACTATCCCGGCATTTGCGTGGAGAGAGTGTGGAAAACCCTGGAGAATGAACACACTCAGGATAGCCATTGACAAGACCGTGATTCGAACCTCTGATCTCCGGACTTGCTTCAGCAGTCGTGGTGAGCATGGCTACGACGTGATGTAAAGTAATATTTAACTAGAGTGATTGTCTCTCTTGCGCCAGGTTTCCGGTTTGACTCCCAACTGTGCCAAGCATTTCTAAGTCTAAATATTCTCCTGTGCAGGATTTCCCAGCCTCGTAAAACCATGTTCTGTAACAGGACGAGTAGCTGAAGGAAAATGACCACTCTACTGCACGTTAACTGCAGCTCAACATGCTTATTTAGTGGAAAATTAATCTGGTCGCCAACGTACTTCATCGTATGTTGTTCAGAATATATGTATTATACCGGTGAAATTGTAAAGCAAATGTATTCGCAAACAATCTGCACGGTCTAAATGTATTAGCATTGCGAGATATTTCCATTTATTGACACTAATCTAATTGTTCAACAATCAGATTAATTATTACTAAACATAATAGTTTGAAAGGCTTGACCGCACCAATTAGTTAAACCAAGTGCTCCCTGATCGGCTATTGCTACTGTATTACTGTATGTACATAATTATCGTCTGGACACATAAATTGCATTGCAACCTGTCCATTTAATAATATTGCCAAGTGGTTAAGTAATTTTGCCATTAGAGCAATAAAGATTATTTCATTGGTAGTGTTGCATTAGAATAATAATTAGTTTTTACCAATTTGGATAATGTGGCGGCACGTTGAGGCTCCGGCCACAATGACCTAGGAAACATACGGTTTCTAATAATTACGTCGGATATCTTTGAAAATGTTTTCGTGGGTGATTGCGAATCAACTTTGGATCTCATGGTGCCCAGTTTTAAGTAAAGAATCTCTCATTCAGAATTAAATTAATTACCATTCCACATACATCAATACATAATTATAACCCTGAAGCATATTCGAGTTCGTTAAGTCGCGCAACGTGACAGGGGGGACGCACGGGGGAAGCTGCGAGCCTGGTGAACGATTACTCGAATCTTCCAACTGCCAGTGGCCATCTTGAGTGTATGTTTCCCGCGGATATTTCCACACCTCTTCCAGTAATATCCTCGGGCGGTAACTTGTTTCACACCTCTGGGAACATACTCGATTCCAAGACCTAAAAAATACGGAGAGAGCCTCTGCCAGAAGCGCAAATGAAGGCACTGACTCAAGAAAAAGAAATACTGGGTGGATGTGAAATTGGGTAGACGACCATGATCTAGACACTAATCTGGTTATAATTTATTTTATTTAACCTGCCTTGTCAATAGTATATATATACTAGCTGAAGTACCCGTGCTTCGCTACGCGTTATAAATAAATTAAAATGTGAAGGTGACAGTTAAAACAGGGGATAGGCGAGGTGCTGCGCAGAGGGAGATTAAGGATGGAACATTTTGTCCAACTACACCGCTCGGCGTTGACCGTGTTTTATAGCACAACGTTAGGTTTTACTCGCTAACCGTTGGAGATACCTTTCGGAGAGAAAATTTAATTTTAAACCTCGTATATGCCATCAAAAGTTTGCTATTTCTTGCGTTCTCTTTTTATTTGAAATGGAAATATGAAAGTATGAAACCAAAGGGTGTAGTGACGTCACTAAAATGGTCGCCATCTTTAAATAGTGCAAAGTATTGAAATCAAAAGTAACCTATATGTTAACCAGGTAAATCAGCTACTTCCATGTGAAATGCATGTAAATCGGACCAGTGGTACTTGCGTGATTGAGTAATACACAGACACACACCATCTCATTTTTAGCCTCGCTTCGCTCGCGTCATAGTCGTGTCATATTGTTATTCAATGAAATGCAGGTTTAACCCCGTTAACACCCCTTTAGAACCAGAATACACAAAAATCCCTCCTTAGTAGACGTTTTCGACACACAACAAACATATCCCCAAAATATCATTCTTCTAACTTTAATAGTTTTGGTTGGTCGATGAGAGTGAACATCCAAGAATCCTTCCTTAGTGGACGTTTTTCTTCCAGAATTTCACCCCTCGGCATAGGCCCCTTAAATTGCTTTTATGAAATAACGGTCGAACACCTATTTTATTTATCTATTTATTTATTTTTAAGCTGATTGATTTCCTCCGAGTTTCAAACTCCTCACCTATGTCGCTTAAGAGATACACGCTTCGTTAGAAATATTTCAACCCCCACTTTTCATCCCTTTCACCTCATAATATACACTACATCGAAAAACCATTAGACATGTGTCAGCTTATTTTTAATGATTAGTATATGTGCCAAGTATCACGTCCCCAAATTATATTGTTATTCAATGAAATGCACGTTTACCCCCCTTAACACCTCATTAGAACCTGAATATACAAAACTCTTTCATTAGAGGACGTTTTCGACATACAACGAACATATCCCCAAAATTTCATGTTTCTAACTTCAATAATTTTGGCTGGGCGATGATGAGTGAGTGAGTCAGTCAGTATATTTTCTTTCATTTATTTTTGATAATTTCACCCCTCCCCATGAACCCCTTAAATTGGATTTATGAAACAAACGGTCAAACACCTATTTACTTATTTAAAGCTGTTTTCCCCCTGAGTTTGATGAGTGAGTAAGTGAGTCAATCAGTTTCCTGTTTTTAGTTTCCCCCCCAGAATTTCACCCCTCTCTAAGGGCCCCTTTAATTGGATTTATGAAAAAACGGTCGAACTCCTATTTACTTGTATTTTAAGCTGTTTTTTCCCGCCGAATTTCAAACTTCTCGCCTATGTCGTTTCAAAGATACACCCTCCGTTAAGAATCCCTCAATCCCAAATTTTCACCCCTTTCACTTCATAGTATACACCACATCGATAAACCCTTAGACATATGTCTGATTATTTTTAATGATTAGTTTATATACCGAATATCACATCCCCAAAGAAACAACTCATGAGATATCGTTATACAATGAAATGCACGTTTACCCCCTTAACACCTCTGTAAAACCCGAATAAAAAAAATCATTCCTTAGTTGACGTTTTCGACATACAGCGAACATATTCCCAAAATTTCATGTTTCCAACTTTAATAGTTTTCGCTGGGCATGATGAGTGAGTGAGTCAGACAGGACATTTACTTTCAATTATTTTTACCAGAATTTCACCCCTCCCCATGGGCCCCTTAAATTGGATTGATGAAAAAACGCTTGAACACCTATTAACTTATTTTTTAAGCTGTCTTTTTTCCCCTGATTTTGATGAGTGAGTGAGTTAGGCAGTCAGTTAGGACACTTTCTCTCCTTTTTCCCCCCAGAATTTCACCCCACCCCATTGGACCTTTAAATTAATTTATGAAAATTACAGTCGAACACCGATTTACTTACTTTTTAAGCTGATTTTTTTTCGCTGCGTTTCAAATTTCTCGTCTATGTCGTTTAAGAGATAGGCGTACTCGCTCCGTTAGGAATCCTTCAACCCCCACTTTTCACCCCTTTCACCTCATAATAATACACCACATCGAAAAACCCTTAGACACATGTCTGCTTATTTTTAATGATTAGTTCATATGCCGAGTATCACATCCACAAATGAAACCACTCGTGAGATATTGTTAATCAATGAAATGCAGGTTTAACCCCCTTAAGACCCCTTTAGCACCTGAATATCCCAAAAACCTCCCTTAGTGTACGGTTTTGACATACAACGAACATATCCCCGAAATGTCATGTTTCCAACCTCAACATTTTTTGGCTGGGCGATGATGAGTGAGTGAATGAGTCAGGACATTTTCATTCAATTTTTTTCTTCAGTATTTCACCCCTCCCGAAGAATCCCTTCAATTTGATTGAAAAAAAAAATGTCGAAAAGCTATTTACTTACTTTAAAGCAGTCTTTTCCCCCTGAGTTTGATGAGTGAGTGAGTCAGTCAATCAGTTAGGACACTTTATTTCCTGTTTCCCCCTCCCCCCCCAGAATTTCACCCCTTCCCATGGGCCCCTTAAATTGGATTTATGAAAAAATGGTCAAACTCATACTGTATTTACTTATTTTTTATGCTGATGTTTTTCCGCTGAGTTTCAAACTCCTCGCCTATGTCGTTTAATAGATACACGCTCAGTTAGGAATCTTTCAATCCCCACTTTTCACCCCTTTCATCTCATAAACACATCGAAAAACCCTCAGACACGTGTCTTGTTACTTTTTAATGATGAGTTTATATGCCGTGTATCACATCCCCCAATGAAACCAATCGGGAGATATTGTTATTCAAGATATTGTTATTCAGTGAAATGCAGGTTTAACCCCCTTAAGACCCCTTTAGAACCTGAATATCCGAAAATCCTCCCTTAGCAGACGGTATTGACATACAATAAACGTATCCCCAAACTGTCATGTTTCTAACTTCAACAATTTTGGCTGGGTGATGATGAGTGAGTGAGTGAGTGAGTCAGGACATTTTCTTTCAATTTTCTTTTTTCAGAATTTCACCCCTCCCCATGAACCCCTTAAATTCGATTTATGAAAAAAAACTGTCGAACAGCTATTTACTTACTTTAAAGCAGTTTTACCCCCTGAGTTTGATGAGTGAGTCAGTCAGTCAATCAGTTAGGACACTTTCTTTCCTGTTCCCCCCCAGAATTTCACCGCTCCCCACGGGCCCCTTAAATTGGATTTATGAAAAAACAGTCAAACACATATTTACTTCTTTTTATGTTGATTTTTTTCGCTGAGTTCCAAACTCCCCGCCTATGACGTTTAAGAGATACACGCTCCGTTCGGAATCTTTCAATCCCCACTTTTCACCCCTTTCACCTCATAATATACACCACATCGAAAAACCCTCAGACACGTGTCTTCTTATTTTTAATGATGAGTTTATATGCCGAGTATCACATCCCCCAATGAAACCAATCGGTAGATTTTGCTATTCAATGAAATGCAGGTCAACCCCCTTAACACCCCTTTAGAACCTGAATATCCAAAAATCCTCTCTTAGTGGGCATTTGCGGCCCTTGAGGAAGCTGCATACCAGATTTCATTCCAATCCGTTTGGTGGTTTCTGAGATTTCGTGATGAATAAATGAATGAATGAGTGAGTGAGCGGTATTTGACAAATATAGTAGAAAGAAGATAGTGTCAAGTCTTTGTTATGCTAAACTCGATTGACAGTGCTGTGTGAGCAGTTGAGTAACTAACGGGATTTCAAGTAAAGATCCTCATTTTCTATACCGGCAGTGCAGAGCGCAATTGGCATCTAGTCGGCCGTGTCTCGACTTGAGCTATGTTGCCATGGAAACTATCTGCCTTGCCATTCCTTCATGAGTATATTTTATGATTTGATTAGCCTGTGCTTGAGTGCACAAGTGCCGAAATCAGAAGAATGAGAAAGACTATCGAAAATTCATGTAGCCAGCGGTTCATTCTGGGTCCTAAACTATGTGTATGCAAAATATGGTTAAGATTGGTGGAACGGTGTAGATTTGTATACGGAACCAACCCACATACATACATACATACATACATACAGACATACATACAGACTTTCACTTTTATATATTAGATATTGACAAGGTGGTTTAAAATAAGTAAACAATTAGCAATAGTCAATACGGATCAATCTTTACGAGTTCAATACGGTCAACATATACTCATTTTACTACACTGGTTGTTTAAACGGAATCCAAAGATCCTCTATTCGATTGTTAAATAATAATAATAATAATAATAATAATAATAATAATAATAATAATAATAATAATAATAATTCCGTTGTACCGCTTGTTTTATCAACAACAGATGTTGGTACAACATCTCTGAAGAGAAATCTGCAAGATTTGGAATTTCCCATTATTACAGTGATATGTGTAAAAACTCTTGTCATTCTGAACACTTGTTGGAAAGTATATAAACCTCCCCAACCACATAAATGAAATTGAAGATCACCAACTTCCGGTAGAATACCGTTGTTATTGTTTCCCACCTTCTGTAACAATAGGAGAAAATAATAATAATAATAATCTTCTTTGTTAGCAAGACCTCTTCCCAATTAAGTCGGGTCGGCGTTTCTATCCTTCATTCGTTTCCTCCATTCCTTTCTGTCGAGGGCTTCTCCTATCGTTTAAACGTTTTTCCCTCAGATCATCGGCAACCTTATCTCTCCACCTTAGCTTAGGTCTACCAACCCTATCCCTTCCAGGGACCTTCATCGTCTGCATTCTCTTTCCCACATAGTCTTCATTTCTTCGTTCTACATGTCCAAATCTCCTTAAACTGCTTTCCTGTATCTTATTGCTCACTGGTCTCACTTTAACTCTTCCTCTGATGCGTTCATTCTTAATCGTGCCCCGTCTGGTAACACCACACATCCACCGTAACATCCTCATCTCAGCCACCTCCAGTTTTCTTTCCTGTGCCTTGGTTATCGCCCATGTCTCTGAACCATACATTGTTTATAATAATATATTGTGCCCTTGTATATAACAGCGTCGTATAAACGAGAATCAAACTTCGGGGAGCGTTCAGTCCGGATATGCTTTCACAAGAGCTCAAATACCAGACGGCTGCTTACAAATACAAGGACCATATGCAAAACTATAAACTACGAAATGAGTGAAAAACAAATAATATTACCACCATTTAATAACTGAATAAAAACAACAAAACATAAAAAAATAATATAAACAAAGTCCACCCTGAACTTTACTCCCACAGTACAATAATTTACACAGATCTGAGTGGCCTAGAAAGGTCCACTCCAAAGAAATAAAATTGTGGATCAAAATCCACTTGTCTGATTAATATGTATGCACGCGTATAACTACGCTAGAGAAGAAATAAGTACTTTTGATGGAGATTTGCTCACAGATGGAACAGCCAATATGCTTGCAAACCCCCATACTGCAAACCATTATTATGGCTTTATGGGACACACTCGAAGGATATCTTACCAACAATTAAAATTTTACTGACACACGCAACCATTTAAAATTTATAAACTAATCGATCTCCATCGAGATCGCAGTGAGTCAGGAAACTCCCAGCAAAACAGAAGCTTGCCCAAAGGCTCAATTGCTCAACATATACATGACAACAACGTGGCCGAACATCGAGACCACCCGAGGTCAAAGAACATGACAATAATTAAACAAGAAAAAAGATGCCTAAAATCCGATGATATTTACATGAAATAAAAGCATGAATAAGCTAACACGCTGGGACTCGATCAATCAAAAACGCGAACAGCGCCCATTTACCGATTACAATTCTTTTATCATTAAACAGGCTTTATTTTAATATAAGATAAACATTTACGAAGAACGGAGACCTGGGCCGTGAATACTAATGAGCACAGCTTGCTCCTTATCTGATGGAGTGCGCCGGGTAGAAATACCTTCACTTACCACTCATTAGCGTCAGTGTTCAAAACCAGCCCTCCTTGTCGAAGCTTTGAGTCATGCTATTTATAACAAGAGACTAGACAGTCCCGTTCCGCCACCTGTTAATCGCGACACATAAATTCACACACTTCTTGTCAATTCCAAAGAATTGCAAGACATCGTAGAAGGGGATTCCAACATTTTCCTCGCAAGGATTAAATGCTTAACCTAGCCAAAGCTTCAGACAGAACCAAGGTTCCCGAAAACTCCTATCCCATAAAACATATATTTGCAGACTCAACAAGGCATTTAGGGCAGAACACAACACAAATCTACCACGGGCCGACACTCCAATCAAATATCATAGATTTTGTGTACCAAGACACTAAAAGGGAAACTTCATCAACAGATAAAGTCATTGGGCATATGACCCCTCACTTAACAAAAATGCAACAAACGGCAATTAACACACAAGCCTGTGTAACAATAAAAATCTATACAATAAAAAGATTTCCCACCAATTCTATTATCTACTCTAGTTAATTCAGTTTCGCTTCTGTTATGATATCGGTTCCCAATTTGTGTCGCTTAGCCGCGCATTTTACGGTAGCGAAGCGCACTTGAGTACTCTTGCCCCGTGTACTTGACATCAACAAAAAAAAATCTTCACAAAGATAGAATACATGCCACGTTGCTCATGAACTAAACTAAAGTGTGTCAGTACCACAAACCAACTACAATAAAACACGAAGACAAAAATAAAATAAAATATTTACACAAAATAATATGTTCCCACAAAACCATAACCAGTTTGTCAAATAATTAAATTATTTAGTACTTATTCCTCTTTCTGCGTCATCTCATCGAACATCGCCTGACATTCTCTCTCCAAAGTGTTTAGCTCATCTCAGACCACATGGAGCCGTAGAAACGTTGGTTCGATGTCTTCCTCTGGGTCTGGAGTTCCATCTTGACGTTGAATAAAAATAACAAAAATAAAATGTTATTTATAGTCACACGTAATTTTCTATCTAAATTTTGCCAATAGTTACTTTATTCACCATTTGTCTAGTGCAAAATTAAATGTAGACTTTCCCTAATAGTTGTAGTCGTGGGAGACTACTAAAATCTTACCGATACACAAATTTCACACTCAGCTGTGCGCACACAACTTTATTATAATGTTTTCAATAATGACCCTATCTCTGATAAATTTAACACAGTATATCTTCACGGTATGGAAAAGAATAAGTGATCACCTCACGGTGTCACCAAGAATCAACAACCTCGTCACTCAGACGACAGTATTTATGTGAATTTGGCAAAAAGACGGAGGGAGAGGGAAATCTATCACTAACTTCTATAATAATGCGACTATTGGCATGCAACAGGTATCAAACAGTTTGAAAAATTATACAGGTCACAAAGGGGCTATCGTGCTCTGGAATCGATCATAGATTTCGTTAATCCAATCTTTCCCGCTTTCAACTTCAAGCCGGCGTCAGACGCCCCCTTGGCGCTAAAATTGGTGACCCTCTCTGATTGGTAGTTCATGACGTCAATATCGCAGTTTAGAACAGAAGCCTCTGTCCTATGATTGGTTGAAAGTTCCTCTCGTCTCTCTCATCCAGCAACTATCTTACTCGTAACGCTAGGGTGACAAAGAAATTACGGTCTGAAATGAGTCAGGACCCCAACACACCTTTGTCTGATAAAGTGTCTGTCAAACATTCCGATCTCGTCACTCCTTTGTTTCAAGACTGGGCACGTTCAAACGTACTGTCTCCAAATAAGCTTGATATATCGCAATCCAGTCTGGCCTTCCTGTATGATTCTGGCAGTAAAATCAGAATATAATGAAATGAATAATTAGAATCATTAATATGCGTAGCTTATTAAGGGTTCACAACTCCCTTAGTTGGGAAAAATCGAACTTAGAGATAAATTCGATTTTTCTTCCCTAAGTCACATGGTGCAGATACTGGGTTAGCCTCCCTTCCAAGTGCTCAGTCAGTCCGCCTCTGCTAGTTGACAAGTGTTTTCCTCGTTCCAATGTTTACATTCTCGCCCATTCATTAGGACAGTACCAGTCTGCTGCTCACTTGCCCAGCGCTTCGCCTGGGGCTATTTGTTGCTTAAAGACTATTCCCCTCTCTGTTGCTCGTCTGTCGACATACCTGTCAACTCTGCTTGCTTCAAGATGTAAACAGGCCAGACGCTAATCACTTCCTCGATGTCGTGCTGGCTTCTGCTTGCCCCCCGTTTACTTGCATGATGTTGGCCGATCACGTACTTAATTCTCTGCATTATTTCTGACTTCCCAAGGCTCTCTGGTGTGATAAATTTTTAGATTTGCACTATTATATACAGACATGGTTCCTGTGCTTAATTCTTTGACTCGATATGCATTATTTCCAAGATTCCTCACTATGCTGAACGGCCCAACATACTTGGCACAGAACTTGTTGAATATCTTCTTTGCTGGATCAGATACAGCGGGTCGGCGTACGAGGACAAGCTCGTCTAATTCTAGCTCACGATGGAATCTCTTGTTTCTCACGCGGCGCAGCCTCCTGTCTGCCTGGTTCCTCATATGCACTCTGGTGCGCTCAATTCTTAAATCATGAGCTATATTGTGATCTTGTGGGCAATTAATGATGGTACTCCATGATCTCTCTGGATGCTGATTCATGTGTAATACCATAGGAATCTGTCCTGTCGATTCGTGCTTCGTAGAATTCATGCACGTCTCTACATCCTTGATCTTGTCCACCCACTTGTGATGGTCGTTAGGAATGAAGATTCTCAGGTACTTAGTGACGCATTTAATTGCCCTTTCCGAGGGATTAGCCTGGGCGTGGCGTATGCTAGATAAAATGTGCTTTACGTCCATATCCTCCATTCCTTTTTTAAATTCGGCGCTCGTAAAGTAGCTGCCATGATCAGATAATATGAATTCTGGTTTTCCAAGGATGGGAATAACTCTATTTCGTATGCGGCTAAGTACTTGTTTTGAGGTAGTTTTCTGGATTGGGCAAAGTACAACAAATTTGGAAAACACATCCAGACAAACTAATAGGTGTCGGCATCCTCGCCTTCCCTTAGGAATTGGACCGAAACAATCTAGTGCCACCATTTCACAAGGTCTCTGAGGAAGCAGTGGTTTGGGGTACTGTTTCATCAGATAATTGTTTGGCTTTGTCCTCTGACACGGGTCACATGTTTTAATAACCTCACAAATAGTCGTCCTCATGCGTGGCCAAGTAAACGTCTCCCCAATGGTCGATTCAGACTTGTCGATTCCAATATGGCCGAGACTTTCGTGGACATGCCATGTCAATCCTCGCTGTAATGACGCCGGTACCAAGATGCGATATTTAGAGTGCTCTGCATCCACAAATTTATGGAGTAAATTGTTAAAATAGTGAAACTTTCCTTCTTTAGCTCTGGCTTCACGAAATGCGGGTGTTCCTGGCGGCAATTCCCTTTTAAAATATTGGATCATTAGATACATCCATGGCTCCGCTTCCTGTTCTCTCTGGATTTCTCGTAGCTCCTCCAAAAATTCATGATCCTTGGGTGTTAATTCAATATGTTGAACACTCGCTGCTTCAACATTGTCAGGCTCAGGGTTCCTGCTAAGAGCATCCGGAATTACATTCATTTTTCCTGGGCAGTGCTCAATCTCGATATTAAATTGTTGTAAGTAAATAGACCAGCGTGTGACACGTTCACTAGCCATAGACGTTTTGAACAGAAACGTCAGTGCCTTATGGTCCGTCCTGACAACAATGGGGTACCCATAGATGATTTTTTTCCATTGTTGGAAAGCATGGAGAATAGCTAGTAGCTCCAGCTCTGTTACAGTGTAGTTGCGCTCGTGTTTCCTTAATCTGCGGCTGACAAATGCCAAATATGAGCGTTTGTGAAGGTTGGCCGGATCCTCTTGGTACAGCATAGCTCCCACTCCAATTAATGAGGCATCCGCCTGGATTATAAACTTGCGGCCAAAATCCGGATAACCGAGCTTGATACAATTTTCCAGCAAAAGCTTGGTCGCTTGGAATGACTTTTCGCAAACAGCATTCCAAAGCCATTTATTACTTTTTTTTAACATCTCCTGCATGGGTGCTACTGTTTCAGTATAGCCAGGGCAGTTCTCCTTAAAGAATCCCGTTACGCCTAGGAAAGCACGGATGTGTTTTACTCTCGTAGGAGTCGGGAAATTCTTTATAGCCTCGAGCTTGGCAGGGTTTGGTCTGACTCCCTCCTGGTCTATTATGTGGCCTAAATATAGAATCTCGCTTTTGAAGAAGTGCGATTTCTTTAAGTTGATTTTAAAATTTGTTGTTCTCAGATTTTCCAACAATTTATCCAAATTTCTCATGTGTGTGTCAACGTTGTCCGATGCCAGCAGGATATCATCAATGTAGCGAACGGTCATCTCTTTCACCTCCTCAGTAAGATTTCGATCTAAAGCTCGTATCAACGCACACCCAGCAGTTCTCACGCCGAAAGGCATACGGACAAAATAATACGTTTGGTTATCAAACAAGAAGCCCGTAAGTAGTTGTGACTTCTCATCTAATTCAATATGGTGGAAGGAATTTGTCAGGTCCACTGAACTATAAATACTTTTATTTTTAAAACCTATTAGGACATCTCTGATAATCGGCGCCGTGTCGTATTCCGGAAATATAAGTCGCTGGTTCAAATTTCTGGCATCCAGACATAATCTGATGGAACCATTTGGCTTGGAAACTGCCAAAATTGCATTTAAGTAAGGTGTAGGTGCCTTCTTAATAACCCCTGCCTGCAACATGCCATCTATTATTTGTTTCACCTGGCTGCGATGTTTTTCAGGAATAGGATACAGTCTACTCCTGAAAGGTGACCAATCCTGAACTTGCATCGAATATTGAAAATTTAGTATCTTCCCTGGAATCGTATCAAAAACTGCCTTGTGTTTCCTTAAAATTCCTTCTAACTGTTTCTTATGCTCACTCTCAAGTTGAACATCTCTGAGCCGCTCCTGTAATATCTCTTCAAAATAAGCCTCGTTATCATCTCCTTCCGTCAGTAGGGACCATAGTTCCTGGGATTCGCCCTCTTCAAGTTCTACAACAGCTGTGCCAATGACGTCACCCTCGGCCTCCTGTACCTCTTTGTTCGTCTCTTCCTGGATCGCTTCTAGTGTCCATGAACTCACATCCCTTCCTGTGGTGATCTCATCCATATGCAAACCCACGTTATTTAAATTTACAAACTCTCTGAAACTGACTGTATTCTTGTGCAGATCTATCACGGCTTGATAGTCGCAAATGAAGTTGGCTCCAAGAATAATATTAAAGCTCATCTTTGCCATTACGATGAAGGTCTGCCCAAATGTGTGCTCCAAAATATCAAGTTCAAGGTAGGCTTGATTTTTGCAAGTGACAGAGCGTTCAGGAATTACGCCTCTCACTTTGAGTTGTGGCACGGGAATCATAGCAATCTTTTGACTCCGTCCCAACTCTCGAATTAGGGCCTCAGATACCATACTAATCTGCGACCCCGTATCTAATAAGCACCTGACCTTTAATCCACCAATCCTGGCGTATATAACCGGCAATTGTTTAATAATGTCGTTCCGCGGTTTCACCGTCTCCTCCAGGCAATCCTCCGGTAAAGCGATCCATTCCTCTATGTGTGCGACGATCCAATCTCCTCCTCCCACATGCTGTTGCAATCCCAGGCTGTCTCCAATCTCACTTATCAAACTTTTTTTTTACAGCCTCGACCTCTATTATCCTGAGGTCGAGTACTCTCCTGATGATCCTGCTGTCGCTGTAGACTTTCAGCCCCCTCGGTCTGAATGTCGGGATTTACTCTGTTGTCAATAGCATTTTCCCAGCGTCCTTGCTCATTCCCCTCATTGGCATGAATTTCCTCTAAGTATTTCTGCGATTGAGCATGCCTATCGTTCCAGTCGTCTCGGTAGCTTCTAGAGTCCTCACGATTCTGAAATCTGCGGTCTTGCCATCTCTGATTTTCATTCCGATCTCCCCATCTCCTGTATGGTACATCTTGTCTCCGATTGTCCCTCCATTGTTGAAATCCTCGTTGTTGGAATCTATTCTGTCCTTGGAACTGTCTGTTGTTATTACGGTTGTTATCGTAGTGTTGGCGCTGTCTTTTCTCGACATCATCCTGACCTCTCACGGGTGTTGAAATGTTTGTATTTGTATTGGTAGCCTGGGATCTTGTGTTTATCTGGCTCGGCTTAATCACCTCGGTTGTATTTACCATTTCGACCTGTCTTCCAACTCTATTGTGTAAGTGGGACGTGGTTTCATCTATCTGGCGCAGGATCTGTTCAGCGTGTACCGCGTCTGAAACGTTAGCTGCGACCAATACCTGCTGAACGTTAACGGGAAGCTGGCGTCCGATAGTCATGACTAGCTCGGCCTCACTTAAAGGATTATCCAGATCTTTAAACTTAAGGAGCTGTGATGAAAAAAAATCTGAATACTTAGTTTGCTGAGTAGATTGGTACTTTCTGGAGTACAATTCCATTCTTAACCCTTGTTGATATGAAGACGACCAATATTTTCGAAGGAAAGCATGCTTGAATGCATCTACGCTTTCAAACGTGTATTTGAAGCTCAAGTACCACGTTAAAACATTTCCAGTTAAAAAAATTTCCATCATGCGCAGTTGCCGGGCGGGAGCTATATCATTATCATTATAATAGTGTTCGACTTCCCGCAAGAACGCCTTGGGTGTGACTCCAGAATTTTCCATAAACTTAGCCGGTTTGAATTCATTAGAACGGATGATTTGTACAAGTTGAGGGTGCTGATTACCGTCATGGGGTGTAGAACTTCTCCCTATGTGATTACGAAATTCTTCCGTGTTCCGAGCAAGTGGACTTTCCGTGTCAACCTGACTACCAGTTGAATGAGTCGCCCCCGGGCTATCTCTGTCTCCATCTCTTGCCTTCCCGCCTAATGACCCTGCATTATGTTCCATAGAAAATAATTCTGCTTTTATCAGCCTGTCACCTTGTTCTTTAAATTTTGCTTTTATCTCATCTTCTAACGTCTGTATCCGTGTGTGGTTCTCCCCCAGCTTCTTAATTACCGCCAACCTTTCTTCCTTGGAGTCCTTACATAATTTTTGCCAATCCTTTCTAACGTTTTCTATCTTCAGATTATTAGTGTCCTGGCTCACTTCGATCCGTTCCAAGCGATCCTCCATGCGTACATTGTTTTCTTCAATAGTGGCTTTTAATCCCTCCCGGTCTACTTCTGCATTTTTCCAGCGATCTGTTGATTGGTTTTCGAGACGGTCTATGTCTTTTATAAGGCCGGTCACGTTTTCATCTACCGCCTTTACCTGTTCCTGTATAACTACGGTTATTTTCTCCACTTTATTAAATCTGTTTTGTAACCTGTCCTGTGCAGTTATAATTTCGCTATTTTTAGTTGTGCATGCCAATTCAATCTGTGCCAATTTTGCCAGAACTGTATCGTCTAAGTTATTAAGTTTAGCGTTAAACTGATCCTCAAGTTGTTTTATCTGTTTAACCTGCTTCTCATTGTTCTTACTTACATCTAAGGCGAGTAGTATAAGCTGTTTCCTTGTATGTTCTTTCATTTCAACCACTACATTATCGAGTTGCTCAGTGTTACGACTGTTTTGCGCGTCTAGTTGAGAGTTTATTGATTCACTTTGTTGTGTCAATTGAGAACTAATATTATCATTCTGTAGAGCTAATTGTGTATTAATACTATCATTTTGAAGCGCTAATTGTGTATTAATACTATCATTTTGAAGCGCTAATTGTGTGCCAATAGATTCATTAATTTGGGCTTTGATCACCGCTGACTGTTCAACCCTACTACTGTCTATTTGTGCCTTAAATGTTTCACTCTGTGCTATTAATTCCGC
The DNA here is from genome assembly GCA_946902985.2 of Meconema thalassinum. Classification (NCBI taxonomy): domain Eukaryota; kingdom Metazoa; phylum Arthropoda; class Insecta; order Orthoptera; family Tettigoniidae; genus Meconema; species Meconema thalassinum. The sequence goes on along the minus strand of OX336388.2, from coordinate 1,909,818,813 downwards.
TGATTGTTCAGCCCTGCTACTGTCTATTTGTGCCTTAAATGTTTCACTCTGTGCTATTAATTCCGCTGATTGTTCAGCCCTGCTACTGTCTATTTGTGCCTTAAATGTTTCACTCTGTGCTATTAATTCCGCTGTCATCTCCTGCCGTAACAACACCATTTGCTGCTGAGTGCGTGCCGCAGCGCTCTCTACAACCTGTCTTATTTCGTCTAAAGAAGCCATCACCACAATACACTTGAGAAAATAGAGAAAATGCCAATCGGCGATGTTCTCCGATACGTGCATACATATTAACACACATTTATATCAATTTACACATACTCAGTTCGTTTAAATTTATAAACACAATCCCATTAATCCAATAGCATCCCTGAGTATCCTTCATTTTACATAATTTAAAACTTAACCCACACATTCAGTTATTAAATGCTAGCCTTACAAAACGCTACAAGAACAGACTAATTAATCAAGTATTAATTGCCTTGGAAAAGCTACACGCCTTCCTATTACATACATGGAGTTGTCTTTCTAAGCAAAGCTAATTTTTATCATTAATATGGGCGCCCAGTTTCACGATATTATCTTTACAATTAATGCAAGAAACAAAAACGTGTACTGTATTTTACATTGCAACTCCTGATTTTACTGTATAATTCACTCACTTGGCGGTAATACCTTCGCCATAACTACGTTACTTAAAATTATCACATTCGGTGATTCAAATACTGTCACATTCTGCCTCCACTTGTGGCGTGTCAGTTTATCAAAAAAATGCGCTAGAAAAGCCTAAAACAGTGAAATGCCCCACGTTGGGTAATGCCAGCGTTGCCTATGTGCCCTTGTATATAACAGCGTCGTATAAACGAGAATCAAACTTCGGGGAGCGTTCAGTCCGGATATGCTTTCACAAGAGCTCAAATACCAGACGGCTGCTTACAAATACAAGGACCATATGCAAAACTATAAACTATGAAATGAGTGAAAAACAAATAATATTACCACCATTTAATAACTGAATAAAAACAACAAAACATAAAAAAATAATATAAACAAAGTCCACCCTGAACTTTACTCCCACAGTACAATAATTTACACAGATCTGAGTGGCCTAGAAAGGTCCACTCCAAAGAAATAAAATTGTGGATCAAAATCCACTTGTCTGATTAATATGTATGCACGCGTTTAACTACGCTAGAGAAGAAATAAGTACTTTTGATGGAGATTTGCTCACAGATGGAACAGCCAATATGCTTGCAAACCCCCATACTGCAAACCATTATTATGGCTTTATGGGACACACTCGAAGGATATCTTACCAACAATTAAAATTTTACTGACACACGCAACCATTTAAAATTTATAAACTAATCGATCTCCATCGAGATCGCAGTGAGTCAGGAAACTCCCAGCAAAACAGAAGCTTGCCCAAAGGCTCAATTGCTCAACATATACATGACAACAACGTGGCCGAACATCGAGACCACCCGAGGTCAAAGAACATGACAATAATTAAACAAGAAAAAAGATGCCTAAAATCCGATGATATTTACATGAAATAAAAGCATGAATAAGCTAACACGCTGGGACTCGATCAATCAAAAACGCGAACAGCGCCCATTTACCGATTACAATTCTTTTATCATTAAACAGGCTTTATTTTAATATAAGATAAACATTTACGAAGAACGGAGACCTGGGCCGTGAATACTAATGAGCACAGCTTGCTCCTTATCTGATGGAGTGCGCCGGGTAGAAATACCTTCACTTACCACTCATTAGCGTCAGTGTTCAAAACCAGCCCTCCTTGTCGAAGCTTTGAGTCATGCTATTTATAACAAGAGACTAGACAGTCCCGTTCCGCCACCTGTTAATCGCGACACATAAATTCACACACTTCTTGTCAATTCCAAAGAATTGCAAGACATCGTAGAAGGGGATTCCAACATTTTCCTCGCAAGGATTAAATGCTTAACCTAGCCAAAGCTTCAGACAGAACCAAGGTTCCCGAAAACTCCTATCCCATAAAACATATATTTGCAGACTCAACAAGGCATTTAGGGCAGAACACAACACAAATCTACCACGGGCCGACACTCCAATCAAATATCATAGATTTTGTGTACCAAGACACTAAAAGGGAAACTTCATCAACAGATAAAGTCATTGGGCATATGACCCCTCACTTAACAAAAATGCAACAAACGGCAATTAACACACAAGCCTGTGTAACAATAAAAATCTATACAATAAAAAGATTTCCCACCAATTCTATTATCTACTCTAGTTAATTCAGTTTCGCTTCTGTTATGATATCGGTTCCCAATTTGTGTCGCTTAGCCGCGCATTTTACGGTAGCGAAGCGCACTTGAGTACTCTTGCCCCGTGTACTTGACATCAACAAAAAAAAATCTTCACAAAGATAGAATACATGCCACGTTGCTCATGAACTAAACTAAAGTGTGTCAGTACCACAAACCAACTACAATAAAACACGAAGACAAAAATAAAATAAAATATTTACACAAAATAATATGTTCCCACAAAACCATAACCAGTTTGTCAAATAATTAAATTATTTAGTACTTATTCCTCTTTCTGCGTCATCTCATCGAACATCGCCTGACATTCTCTCTCCAAAGTGTTTAGCTCATCTCAGACCACATGGAGCCGTAGAAACGTTGGTTCGATGTCTTCCTCTGGGTCTGGAGTTCCATCTTGACGTTGAATAAAAATAACAAAAATAAAATGTTATTTATAGTCACACGTAATTTTCTATCTAAATTTTGCCAATAGTTACTTTATTCACCATTTGTCTAGTGCAAAATTAAATGTAGACTTTCCCTAATAGTTGTAGTCGTGGGAGACTACTAAAATCTTACCGATACACAAATTTCACACTCAGCTGTGCGCACACAACTTTATTATAATGTTTTCAATAATGACCCTATCTCTGATAAATTTAACACAGTATATCTTCACGGTATGGAAAAGAATAAGTGATCACCTCACGGTGTCACCAAGAATCAACAACCTCGTCACTCAGACGACAGTATTTATGTGAATTTGGCAAAAAGACGGAGGGAGAGGGAAATCTATCACTAACTTCTATAATAATGCGACTATTGGCATGCAACAGGTATCAAACAGTTTGAAAAATTATACAGGTCACAAAGGGGCTATCGTGCTCTGGAATCGATCATAGATTTCGTTAATCCAATCTTTCCCGCTTTCAACTTCAAGCCGGCGTCAGACGCTCCCTTGGCGCTAAAATTGGTGACCCTCTCTGATTGGTAGTTCATGACGTCAATATCGCAGTTTAGAACAGAAGCCTCTGTCCTATGATTGGTTGAAAGTTCCTCTCGTCTCTCTCATCCAGCAACTATCTTACTCGTAACGCTAGGGTGACAAAGAAATTACGGTCTGAAATGAGTCAGGACCCCAACACACCTTTGTCTGATAAAGTGTCTGTCAAACATTCCGATCTCGTCACTCCTTTGTTTCAAGACTGGGCACGTTCAAACGTACTGTCTCCAAATAAGCTTGATATATCGCAATCCAGTCTGGCCTTCCTGTATGATTCTGGCAGAAAAATCAGAATATAATGAAATGAATAATTAGAATCATTAATATGCGTAGCTTATTAAGGGTTCAATATATATATATATTTCTTTTTTACGAGGGAAGTGGAAAACCTTACGTAAGACTTCGAGAAGAGTCCTCACTCCTCAAGTGTGTGAGATTCTTACCCACTAAAACCCACGCCGTATTCTGTTGACAAATACATTCCGACACCACTTTCGTATTACTTCAGGATGGAGCCATTTTCTTTGCTTCACAAGCACCTTCTTACTTCTCAATTCATACTCAGTCCGCGGATCGCAGACTTAATCTACTAAGTCGTGCAAGACCCCATCCGACTTCTTCTGACGAAGGACCACCTCAACGAGGAAAGTGACCGTATCCCAGCTGAACTGGTTCCTCAGCATAATTCCAACTATATTGTCCCACGTTATTGGACCAATAATAATAGTAATAATAATAATTCTGTTGTACTGCCTCTCCTCTCAGCAACAGGTGTTGTACCAACATCTCTGAAAATAAATCTATAATAATAATTTTTGGTATAAGAAGTTCTGGAGCATCCACAATCGCCTAGGTGAGTTCATTAATGATGCCATCCTTCATCCTGATAGCTTGCCCGAATTCATCACACGTGGCATCACATATTTGCTTCCAAAAGATCTTCAGAATACTTGGAATCCTACAAAATATCGTCCCATCACATGTCTGCCCACGTTGTATAAGATCATTACATCATGCTTGGCTAACAGGATATATGCACACTGTGAGAGAAACAATATAATTGCCGTGCAACAGAAAGGTTGTAAAAATGATTCAAAAGGGTGCAAAGAACAACTAATAATTGACTCAGTTGTGTGAGGCCAGGCACACTTAAATCACCGAAATCTTCATATGGCGTACATCGATTATAAGAAGGCCTTTGATTCTGTACCCCATGACTGGCTAGTAGCAGTGCTGCGATTGTATAGGATCAATGAGGTATTTGTCAGTTTCTTGGAAAGGGTTATGTCAGCATGGCAAACTAGACTGTGTCTCAGTACGCCACGCGGATATATACGAACAGATGAGATATCGATTCGGAGAGGCATCTTTCAAGGAGACTCCCTTAGCCCCTTATGGTTTGTCCTGGCAAGAATCCTTTATCTACCCAGTTTAACTCTACTCACTACGGCTTTTCTATCAAGATTGGAAAGAGAGTTGGCACTCGGCTAAATCATCTGCTATACATGGACGACCTTAAAGTCTATGCCGAAACAGAGTCGCATCTGGAAAACTTGTTGAGAATAGTTGAAGCATTCTCATGAGACATACAAAGGGATTTTGTTTGGACAAGTGTCAGACACTAAAGGTGGTGAGAGGAAAAGTACAGAAGTCCGGGTATGAGCTGGAAGATGGACAGCATATTAAGGCTATGTTGGTAGAAGACACCTACAAATACTTAGGAGTAAAACAAGCTAAGTATATTGACCATGTGTCAATAAAGAAAGATCTGTCCTGTGAATTTATCAAAAGATTAAAACAAATCATAAAAACTCACTTGAACAGCTAAAACTTAGTGAAAGCTGTTAACACGTATGCTGTACCTGTGCTGAGCTACTCCTTTGGCATAATCAAATGGTGTAAAACGGACATCGAAGGACTTGAGCGATAAATGAGAACGATGCTCACAAAAGGAAGGAAACACCACCCACGATCTTCAATAGAGCGATTGACTCTACCCAGAAGCCTAGGTGGACGTGGGTTCGTTGACATTGATAATCAGATGAAACGACAGATAGTCTGCCTTAGGGAGTACTTCTACGCAGAAGCGAGGTCATCTGTACTTCACAGAGCCATCAGTGAGGCGGACAGATCAACGCCACTGGTCTTGTGTCAGCAAGTGATTCAACACCTCCTACATACTGATCTTCAGAAGATGGAAGCATGGAAAGCAAAACCTTTGCACGGAAGACATCCAAATGAGGTGAGTCAAGCAAATGTTGATATAACTGCGTCAATCTACTGGCTCACTTCAGGACATATCTTTCCAGAAACTGAAGGTTTTATGCTAGCAATTCAAGACCAAGTCATCCCTACAAGGAACTACCTCGAGTTCATTGTAAAAGATCCTGCTGTACTAGATGATAAGTGCCGCTACGGATGTCAACAGTCAGAAACAATACAGCATATTACATCTGCATGTAGATATTTCCTGGCAACGGAGCACAAACAAAGGCATGATGCAGTTGCTAAAATCTTGCATCAGGAGTTGGCTGATAAGTTTCAGCTTCTGAAAGGAAAGAAAGTTCCCTACCACCAATATCAGCCAGAGTGTGTTCTTGAAAACAATGAATACAAGCTGTATTGGGACCGAACTATTTTGACTGATCAATCGGTATCACACAACAGGCCAGATCTGGTGGTTTTAAACAAGAAAACCAAGCAAACTACATTGATTGATGTTGCGATTCCTAACAACAAGAATCTCCAGTCAAAACACATTGAAAAGATCAGCAAATACAGCGAGTTGGTCGACCCTATCAAAAGACAATGGCATGTAGAGCGAGTAAAGACCATACCTATCTTTGTCTCGAGTACGGGCGTGATCCCAAGTACCTTGCTCCAAGGCCTTAAAGAACTGGATTTGGATACTCGGCTGTACAAACTAATGCAGAAGGCAGTAGTTCTATCAACAACCAGAATCGTTCGGAAGTTCATGGGTAGCGAAATTCCAGCTTAGAAGTTGCTGTTTCCGTTGCTATACTTAGGTTCACTGAAGTCCGTATAGTTACGTTGTAATATACCAGAAATGTGTTATGTGTACTGTATAAACCAAAAATAATAATCATAATGTGGCAGATCTATAATTATGTTCGCTGTAACGGGTTTTCATTCTGAGCCCGCTGTTGGTTGCGGTTTATATTACAGGTTTAGTTTCCAAACCAAACGCTAACACACTCTTTAGGATTATGTGGCATTTTGCAGCACGAAATGTGATAAACCGTGACTTAGTAGCAATCATTCATTGTAACAGCATGGCTGCTCATATTTCACTGTTAATGAACATGGGCGTATTATTGTAATGTATGAGCTATTTAAGTATAATTACTGCATTGGGTGCCGCACATTGCGTGGAAGCATGTTCTACCTTATCTGATATAACCCATGACGTTTCTAAGTATTCTCGCATTGTATACTGCTTCATAATCACGCTGTTATTATCCCCAGCAGTGCATAAGAAGTTTGAATATGTATTGAGTCCCTCAGCACAGTCGCGCTCGTTAAGTTGCATATATCCAGACATCAAGGAGGAACTGGAAGTCCTGACACGGAAAGTGCGTAATTTTAGGATTACGCGTTTCGACCGTCACACGGTCAACATCAAATCCTCATCACTAGGGTTGAAATTTAAATTTATACAAGTGTTTAGAAATATGTTTTGCCAGCTTGTTTAGTTAATGTTAGCATTTATATTTCACAGTGGCTCTCACTATTTTAAAAGGCCATCTTCTCTATGATGTATCATCATATTATTTCAGTAGTACCTATCCTTCATGCGGCGATTACAAGCGATTGATCGTTACAAGTGAGTATTCAAATGAAAGAGAATAGACATTAGCAGAGGCGTATTGCACTCTAATTTCATGAATTTCTATAATTTCTTTAAAAAAAACTTTTTAAAAAATGTACGAAGTGTGCGATTTGCAGTTACTTTCGCTGTCGGAAAAATACGCTCTATAATTGCTGTTCACTTCACATTTTGGCCACTGTGACGCCTGTTTCATGTCATTTTAATATTCTGAGGTCTTTTCTTTACCATTTTGCATGGATTTCAGAAACCGTAAATCAAAGGAATTAGTACTCAAATCGTATAATTTCATAAATATCGAATAACTGGTGAGTGCTATGATCCAATTTTCATTGATTGGCTTCTTAAGTTAGGGAACGTAGAACTTGGATTTCTAACTAGAATGTAAATGATGTTCTATAATCATTTGGTTGAAATAAAAGGATAACAACCTTTCGCCTTTAGCCTCTCATTATAGCCTAAACCTATTGGGGAAAGTGTGGTTTATGAACATGCGAGATTTCTCGCACGGGTCCGCTAGTTAAGTTATACTGTATTATGTTTGTGATCTATGTATGAATATTATGTTCGTGTGAACAGTCAAACTACATAACAATAAATACAATTAGTGCATGCACACTGATTTCTACTTAACGTTATGGGTACTTAATCGTTAGAGTATCCTTTTCAGGCCCGGTCGCCACACACTTGTTTACACTTGACTGGCTTGCACCTGACAAGAGATTATTAATAAAACCTCAAATTGTTTTCAAGAAAGTGTGTTAAACCGGGTAAATCGGCTGCCGCATATACTATTGTTTTGTGCAGCCCAAATGACGCGTGTTGTCAGGAAGGTCGATATTTCTCTGCCTGCATCCCGTATGGTACTATTGCAATGCAAGCATATCCCGCAACGATACTGAACACTATTGTTTCTACCCTATTTTCATTTATGAAAAAAATAGGCATATGAGATCACTTGTCCGTGTGTCTGTGTGCATGACTCTTGTGTGTGTGTCACCCCCTAATAAAATCTAAACGGCTGGAGCAATTTCAATGAAACTCGGTAAGTTCATAGCACTATTCCGGACGACTCCGACCGTGCCCTTAAAATTTTGTTACGTTTCACCAATCCAACATGGCGGCTGTGCGAAATATTTCACCTGCATTCAATATCTCCGAAAATATTACCGATATCACCCTGGAATTTTGTACGGAGATAAAGGAAACTTCACCAATGTAACTTTTGAAAACCTGGTAACTACAAAAACAACACGGCGGCCATGCGAATTTGTGACATTTAAATAGATGTTTCTCGTGATTTAACCAACCAAACGCAATGAAACCTAGTACAATATATGTTTACAAACATTGTAATGCACCGACATCTAACTTCGTTCAATTGTATATAAACTCAAGATGGCGGCTGTGCGAAATATTTCACCGGCATTTTATATCTCTGAAACTATTACCAGTATTACCCTGAAATTTTGGTTGGTTAGTTCTTAAGTTTAGGGGCTGCGGCAACGCGGTCATGTAGCCCCTTGTACTTTGGGTGTGTGCAGAATCTTTCTGATAACCGGTGTTAATTGTGATGACTATATTAGTGTGTGTATCTGTTTTAATTCAAGTAAGGACAGCAGACGATCAATTTTCAAGTAGTTCCTACACTTGCCGCCAAACGCCACCGTCAACGACTACTAGTTCAGAACTTAGCTACCAGACGTCAACGCAGTCGGCTCTTGGCAACGAACGTAGAAACCTAAGTGCGTTGTTAACATTCTTATTACCTATACAATTTAGCTTCACACAGGTGTAATTAGTGGAATGTTCTTTAACATGCCATAAATCTATGACATGGGACCGCTGGCTTTACTTCCCCTCCGAAGGAAGGCAAAATGAGGGATTTTTAACCCTCTTAAAAATCCGACGACTTTGGCCAGATTTGAACCCGCTATCTTGGGCATAGAAGCTCAGCATGCTACCGACTACGCCACCGAAGCCGCCCCTGAAATTGTGTACGTAAATAAAGGGCACTACTGGAAGTTCATCAATGAGACTTTCAAAAACCGGTTAACTACAAAACGAACATGGCGGCCAAGCGAAATTGAAAGTTTTAAATAGACTTTTCTCGCGATTTATTGATCCACACGCAATGAAAACTTGGCACAGCAAATGTTTATACACATTGTAATGCACTGGTATCTAATTTAGTTCCATAGTTTACATAACCTCAAGATGGCGGCTGTGCGAACTTTTAAATTAAGTATTTATTTCTTGTTTCGTAATCATTTGATCGAAGTGAAAGTTTGAATAATGAATCTACGCAATAATTTTCCTCTGGCCTATACATATAACAATCCAACATGGCGACCATCCGAAATATTTAGACGGTTCTCAATATCTACGAATCTATCACAGCAATGAAACTGATTTTTCATGTTCATAGGGGCTATGAACATACGTTCACCTATAGGATTTTCAATAACCTGGTGATCAAAAATCCAACATGGCGGCGACGCGAAGTATAAATATTCACATGGACGTTTCTCGCAATTTAACCATCCGAGTGCAGTGAAACTTGTAACGTTAAATGCCTATACAAATGTTAATCCACTGGCATCTAATTTATTTCAATTGTTTCCATAACCACAACATGGCAGCTGTGCGATATTTTAAAATCTCGTTTTTACTTCTTGTGTCCTAATCATGCGATTGAAGTTTGAATATTACACGTACACAATAATCTTCATGTATCAGTACATGACTCTAAGACCTACAAGTATAATAATCCAACATGGTGACCATCCGAAATATTTAGTCGGTTCTCAATATCTACGAATCTATTACAGCAATCAAACTGAAATTTTGTATGCTGATTGTGGCAATTAACATAAGAATGATATATGAAAATAGGCTTTTAATTCTTCACGGAATTATTTTTTCCCTCGTATTAGTCTGTAGTCACATCGACACCTTCAATTCGATAAATCACTGAATCCACGTGTACGGTCATTAGAGACCACGTGAAACAACTGTTACAAACTCATAGAAGCCTTCTTTGTAGCCCAGTAACGTTGCATTCTTTCCCTGGCAGCATGTCTGCTTTCCACCGCACATCCGCTGTTCAGCTTGCCTTCTTCGTGAAAACCTTTGAAGTTATAGATCTCCTGACGGTACAATATATATATTTATTTATTATTGTTCTTCTTCTTCTTCTTCTTCTTCTTCCTGTCGTTTTGGCCATCTACGGACCACGCTATTTCAATTGCCCTTTTCCATGTCTTTGCGCCTGGGCTTTAACTTTCGCACAGTATTCCGGCATTCGTTTCCTATGTTGTTCCTTCCTCGATTCAGGCCATGTTTTGCCAGTTTTTATTTTAGGTCTTTCTTGGAAACCATGTTATTATTATTGTTATTATTATTAATTCCTCATGCAGCCTCCGTGGCTTAGGCGGCAGCACGCCAGCCTCTCACCGCTGGGTCCGTGGTTCAAATCCCGGTCACTCCATGTGAGATTTGTGCTGGACAAAACGGAGGCAGACAGGTTTTTCTCCGGGTACTCCGGTTTTCCCTGTCAAACTTTCATTCCAGCAACACTCTCCACTATCATTTCATTTCATCTGTCATTCATTTAATCATTGCCCCAGAGGAGTGCGTCAGGCCTCGGCAGCCGGCATAGTTCATATCCTCGCCGCTAGATGGGGGCTCATTCATTCCATTCCTGACCCGGTCGGAGACTGGAAGCAGGCTGTGGATTTTCATTTCATTAATTCCTCAGAGCCTACGTGGCTTAGGCGACAGCACGTTGGCCTCTCACCGCTGGGTTCATGGTTCAATCCACGGTCACTCCATGTAATATTAGTGCTGGCCAAAGTGGAGGCAGACAGGTTTTTCTCCGGGTACTCCGGTTTTCTCTGTCACAATTTCATTCCAGCGACACTCTCCACTAATTTCATTTCATATGTCATTCATTTAATTATTACCCCAGGGGAGTGTGACAGGCTTCAGCAGCCGGTAAAGTTCATATCGTCGCCGCTAGATGGGTGCTTCATTCATTACATTCCCTGACCTAGTCGGTCGTCTGGAAGTCGGCTGTGGATTTTCATTATTAATTCCTTCTCAAATGAATTTGTGATAATTCTGTGCCTATACGGACACTGGCTTCAATGAGTGAGCAGCTCTTAAGAGTATAGTCATGAAGTCTACTAATAGTGGTAACAAGAGAGTCTAGTGTGGCACTAAAGAGAGTAACACCGTGCTTGTCAATCCCTGGATACAGGGCGGTAACGCCACCACGCCTTGGACTTGCTCCCATGCTGCACGATATGTGCACATATTGGGTTATATTAATGTGTACTGTGTGGTAGGCGGGACCTACTTTGATGATGAATGGAACATAATATTCCAGTGATGAGATCAGATTCATATCCGTTCGTCACGACCGGTTTCTGAGGGAGTCAAAATATGGTGAGTCCACCTTGAAGGCAACTTGAATTTTCCGCGTGAGTTAAAATCTGTTTGTGTCGACGTTGGGATCAACTTGAGAGTTCCCGATGTCGATTCATGTCTGCAACCCTCCGTCAGGCGCAACGCTAATAATATCAGCGTCGGGCGCAACTAATCTGTCAGGTTAACAGTTCAAATATATGTTTATATACATTATATCGCATAGAAACAATAGCCTGCTAGAATTTGTCATATCTTTTAACGGTTGTATTTTCAACTTGAAGAAAAAAAAATATCGAGTTTAAATTATAAAACGCTCAATTTTTCTAGAATCAAGAAATTAACTACATTGGTTGATTAACGGACTCAAATTCGTCAACCATATTATACTCAAGCTTCCTTACTGAAATTTGAACAAGCCACAGATTGAATTAACTAAAACAAAGCCATGTTTTTTAAATCAATATTAGAAAAAAATAGATACACATACCTAAACAAAAGCATAGCACTAAGACTTCCGCAATAAAGCGCTCTTAATCTCTGGATGAATCGGGTCATCACAGAGTAGCAAAGGGCGCTGAAACAAGGACGGCCTCAACGCCCACGCAACTGGTGAGGAGAGCGGAAGCTATTGCGACGCGCGCACTGTTCATGGAAAAACCCAAGCCTGGGAGGGAAATAGTGTTTTCTGTTATTCTAAAAGTTTATGTGCGCCCGACGGAAGGTTAAAGTAATTGCGCTAAGATTGTAGTGGTTTAATTAAGGGTCAGTGGCATCCTGTTTATCAACCCCATGTGCATTTATGGGTATTTAATCTGTTTGTTGAACGATGTTATTCTGACTTCTGTACTAGTAATTAAGTACAAGTTTTTCGGGCTTGGAGCGGAACCCTTGATAATGCCGGACGCAGTTTCCGGTGAAACGTCGGGAGATATCCTGTCTGGACCACGGCCTACAAGCCCGAATAACTTGTACTTAATTATGAACGCCGGCCGTGAAAGCCTAAGCTATAACTGCTTAGTGTACTAGTTAGTGTTTGTACTTGCAAACTGTGTAAGTTAGGAGGGATGTACCATAGCCTTAAGTTTGGTATTAGCCCGAAATTTGCCTGGTGAGAGGCAGGTGTGTTACCCCAACACCAAGGCGCCAGCGGGATGAAATGAAGTCAATTAAAATAAATTAAATTAAATTTATTGAAATAAAATAAAATACAATAAAATAACATAAAAGAAAATTCAATAAATACCGATAAATAGAGAAGTGTTTATTTTGTTTAGTGTTATTTTATTTTATTTTATTTTATTTATTTCTATAGTTTTTTCCTTTATTTAATTTTTATTCTATTTTATTTTTAGCCTATTTTCATTTATGAAAAGAAATAGGCTTATGCGATCACCTTTTGTCCGTGTGTCTGTCTGTGTGTGCGTGTGCGATTCGTGTCCTCCCCCCCCCCCCCCCCCCCCGTTATAAAATCTAAATGGCTGGAGCGATTTCAATGATACTCGGTAACTTCATAGCACTATTCCGGGCGACCCTGACCGTGCCCTTCAAATTTTGTTTCGTCTCACCAATCCAAAATGGCCGCTGTGCGAAATATTTCACCAGGATTCAATATCTCCGAAACTATTACCGATATCTCCCTGGAATGTTGTTGAGTGGTAAAGGGAACTACTAGAAGTTTACGTTTGTGACTTTTGAAATCCTGGTAACTACAAAACCATCATGGCGGCCAAGGGAACTTGCGACTTTTAAATAGACGTTTCTCGCGATTTAACCAATAAAACTAGGTAGAGTATATGTTTATACATATTGTAATGAACTTACATCTAACTTCGTTCAATTGTTTACATAACCTCAAGATGGCGGCTGTGCGAAATATTTCACCGGCATTGTATATCTCTGAAACTATTACCGGTATCACTCTGAAATTTTGAACGAAGATAAAGGGCACTACTGTAAGTTCATCTATGAAATGTTCAACAACCGGTTGACTACAAAACGAACATGGCGGCCAAGCGAAGTTGAAAGTTTTAAATCGACTTTTTTCGCGATTTAATTATCCAAACGCAATGCAACTTGGTACAGGAAATGTTTATGCACATTGTAATGCGCTGGTGTCTAATTTAGTTTAATTGTGTACATAACCTCAAGATGGCGGCTGTGCGAATTTTAAAATTAAGCTTTAATTTCTAGTGCCGTAATCATGCGATCGGAGTCAAAGTTTGAATAATAAACCTACGCAATAATTTTCCTTTAATGGTACATGACTCTATGGCCTATACATATAGCAATCCAACATGGCGACCATCCAAAGTATTTAGACGGTTCTCAATATATGCGAATCCATTACAGCAATCAAACTGATTTTTTTATGTTCATAGGGGCTAAGAATATAAGTTCACCTATAGGACTTTCAATAACCTGGTGATCAAAAATTCAACATGGCGGCGACGCGAATTATAAATATTCACATGGATGTTTCTCGCAATTTCACCATCCGAGTGCAGTGAAGCTTGGTACAGTAAATCCTTATACAAATGTTAATCCCCTGGCATCTAATTTATTTCAATTGTTTCCATAATCACAAGATGGCAGTTGTGCGAAATTTTAAAATCTCATTTTTACTTCTTGTGTCCTAATCATGCGATTGAAGTTTGAATACTACACGTACACAATAATCTTCATGTAACAGTACATAACTCTGTGACCTATCCAACATGGCGACCATCCGAAATATTTAGTCAGTTCCCAATATCTACGAATCTATTACAGCAATCAAACTGAAATTTTGTATGTTGATATTGGCAATTAGCATAAGTAGGAAATATGAAAATAGGCTTTAGTTCTTCACGGAACTACTTGTTTAGCCTATTTTTATTTATGAAAAAATATGCTTATGAGATCACCTGTTGTCCGTGTGTGTGTGTGTGTGTGTGTCCTCCCTAATAAAATCTAAACGGCTGGAGCGATTTCAATGAAACTCAGTCAGGTCTTAGTACTATTTTGTCCGACCCGGACCGTGCCCTTAAAATTTTATTACATCACTCCAATCCAACATGGCACCTGTGTGAAATATTTCACCGGCATTCTATATCTCCGAAACTATTACTTATATCACTCTGAAATATTGCACAGCGATAAAGGGCACTACTAAACGTTCACCTATGTAATTCTCAAAAAACAGTCGAGTACAAATCGAATATGGCGGCCAAACGAAGTTGAAACATTTAAATAGACTTTTTGGCGATTTAACCATCCGAGCGCAGTGAAACAAGGTACAGCAATTGTTTGTACCCATTGTAATGCACTGACTTATAATTAAGTTCAATTGTTTATATAACCTCAAGATGGCGGCTGTGCGAAATTTACTTTCTTGTGTCTTAATCATATGATCGAAGTCAACTTTTGAATAACGAATCTACGCAATATTCGTCATCTAATAGTACATAACTCGATGTCCTACGTATAAAAATCCAACATAGCGACCATCCGAAATATTTAGACGGTTCTCAATATCCACGAATCTACTGTATTACAGCAATCAAACTGAAATTTTTAGCCTACTTTTCACATTTTGCGAAAATGAGGAAAAAGTAGACTTATTAGATCGGGCAAATGTGTCTGTCTGTCTGTCCTTCTGTCTGTCTGTCTGTCTGTCTGTCCTTCCTTCTGTCTGTCTGTCTGTCTGGCTGTCTGGCTGTGTGTGTGTCCCCCCCCCCCCTATCAACTCCTAAACGGCTGCAGCAATCGAAACAAAATTTGGTAGGAGTAAACATCTATATCTTAATATCTCATGGCCATATTTGAAAATGATGTCAGTGCTACCAACTGCTGAAAAATTTCAATTGACATTTGAGCTCAATGTTGGATATATTGGAAGGTATGAATGGGAACTATTTAAAATTGGCACACGTATAGATAATAATATTGTAGTTTAATTTCCTGGAGGCCATACAAGGCAGTGTTGCCAAATTTATTATAAGCCTGTTGATAGGTCCAAATTTTAAATGCATATAACTTCTACACTATCAATTGGATTTTAACCAAAGTTTGTATGTGCTATGTGTACATAAACAGATATCACTTAGCATATTCTTCAGAGCCACCAGGGCTGCCAACTGTTAATAAATGCTCTCAATTTATTTTATTCAAATACCAATATATCAGAAAGTATGCAAGCTGACAGCTTTAAACTATGCACACGTATAGTAACTGACATTCTATAATAATTTGGAGTAACTTATATACGTCAGTTCTACCAACATGATTCAAAGCCTGCTGATAGGTCCAACTTTAAATACATGTAACTTCTATACTATAATTTGGATTTCAACCAAATTTCGTATGTGCTATGTGTACCATAACAGATATGACTACGTGTATTCTTAAGAGCAACCAGGGCTGTCAACTGTTAATAAATGCTGTCTCTATTTTTGTTACCCTAATATCAATATATCAGAAAGTATGCATGCCAATAGCTCTAAACTTTGCACACGTATAGTATCTGGCATTATAGATTAATTTGGAGTAACTAATATACGTCGGTGCTGCCAACATGATTCTAAGCCTGCTGATAGGTCCAATTTTAAAATACATGTAACTTCTATACTCACTAATGGATTTCATTCAAAATTGGCACAACAACAGATCGTATTATTTTAGATTATTTCTGACCAATACATGCATGACATTGATGCCAACATGATTTTACGCGCGCTGATAGATCCATTGTCTAACTGTATGTAACGTCCACGCTATCCATTGCATTTCAACCAAATTTTTTATTGTGTACCTGAAGAGATGGAACAAACAATATATTCAGTCGCCAGGGCTACCAACTGTAGTGCTCTATTAGGCTACATTATACCAGGTATATTTTGAACTAATTAGAAATTTTGATATTACCAACTTAATTTCGTCATTATTCTAGATCGGTCTATATAAATTGGCATGGATCTTAAATTTTAAGAAAAGTAGGCTCTTTAGTTCGTTACGGAACTTCTTGTTTATGTTGAGAGAGGCAATTAACATAAGTAGGATATATGAAAATCGGCTATATAGTTCTCTACGGAACTACTTGCTTTATTTTACAGCATTTTAATATTTTTTAAATTAATTTTGAATAATTAGAAACATAAAATAGTACATTGCCGTGATGAAAGTATTGTCCTAGATTGTGATAATATATGTTTTATATATTTCTGTTACAGTATGATTACATATTTATTTCTTGTACTTATTTGGTAAATTGACAAGATTTCTATAGTCGAGCTCTCTGAAGATACAATCTGGAGCACTTGTTATATTACTCCAGATATTTCAAAAATGGAAAACCACGGATGATAATTTTAAGGATGGCCGATAGTGGGATTCAAACCCTCTAAAATGACCAATCTGGATATAGCCTACCTCCATGGGATTGCATCTCAGTTTGCGCGCAATCGTGGATGCTCATTCTTACGATCTTGGCGACAGGAAAAACTTCGGGCTGTAAAAACCATCCACTAGAAAGGAATTCATATAATGTAATCCCAACCCATATCATGCGAGGCCTTCTCTGCAGAACGGAGCCACGCCGATGCCGTGTGACGGGTAAAAATTTTGAGTCAGCGTCAGTTGACTGGCATCTATAGTTGCACAACATCTGGTCGAGAAGCCAAAGATGCGGCCACAGCTTGATTGCGCTCCCAGCTGACAAGATACCTTAGTTGAGAGAGTTAAGACTTGTGGTGAAGTACTGTAGCCTATATCGTATCCCGTGAACATGGTTAGGTATAGAACAAAACATAGAATCTTCTAATTGAAAATTTATCTTCTCAAGAAGAAGTCTTCCATGTCCGTACATTTCACCGCCGTGTGATTTTTACTTGTGGGGCAACCTCAAACGAAAGGTATACAGAAACAATCCACGTACTCTGGAGGCTCTCGAGAACGAAATAACTGTACTGAAAGGACATTTCTGTGACGATGAATCACCGTGAGTGTACCTGAACTTCCTTCGTTGGTGCAACGTGTGTTTAGAAAATGAAGGACAGTATTTTGAGTAGCTAATCTGAAATTCATGTAAATAATGATGAATTTTAAATACGTTAAGACGTGTAAATGTATTGAACTAGTTGGGCACTACGCTGCTGCTAGCACCAGTGCCCTGCTCGACAGGTGGCTAGCCACTGTACCTAGTCCGTCACACGGCACCTGCGAGGTTCCGTTTTGTAGAGAAAGCTCTCACTGTACAAACGGAAATAATAAAGCGTATGTATATTTCGCTCAAAAGGGTATCACCTATCCCCAGTTAAATACAAGTACCATTTTTCAACCGGGTGAGTTAAGCGTGGTCGTTACGGTATGACTGCTGGCAGTCGCTCACATCCGGGAGGCGAGGAGGTTCGAATCCCCCTGCCGGCAACCTTGAAGATGGTCTTCTGTGGTTTCCCATCTTCCTTCCAGGCAAATGCCGAGGTTGGTCCCTCACTATAGGTCACAGCCGCTACCTTCCAACTCCTCGTCCTTAAAATTCCAACCTTCCTCCCCAACTGTACTTGTAGCTCACCCATTGGGTGTCCGTCTCGAAGTAGCTACATAACTGGCGAGCCGAACTTGTCCTCGGACACTCCCGGCACTAAAAGACATACGCTAAAAAAAAATACAGCCGGTATTCATGGAGGGGGTGGGGTTGGGAGGTGGACATGAGCCAGCTTACGCCTTCAACTAACTTGATTTATGAAAGCGTACTACACGAGGAACACGATAGTTCGTTAGTGATGGTACCGCTGGGTGTACCCTTTGTACACCTAAATTAATTATTGTTAAAATTGGAAAGGTCACAGATTTAACCTCACGTACCAGTGGGAGACCATGGTTTGAATCCCGTGACCAGGTATCGTTTATCACTCATTTAGTCAGGTGATTCCATGTTGACGGGAGAATTCCTGACTATTCCTTTGAGAGAGCATGATGAATGATTTATCACATCGATAAGCTCGTTTGTCCGGTGGTCAGGGGTCATATCCAGGTCACAGTATGTGTTGTCCGCGTCTTGTCATTACGGACCTATTCATCAACATGAGCTTCTTTGTCCATTACACGTCAGAGGTCTGCCGCTCCCACCGTTGCATGCCTGACAATGAACTCAGGATTCAACTGCGGATAAGTAGCAGTTTTTTTAAAAAAAATTCTGTGAGCGAGGAAATATTTGTCATCAGTCTCTACTACTTATATATCAGCGACGTCTGATTACTAGGGGCAAAACAACAGAGAGTAGTAGTAGACTGAGAGCTAGAACGGGCTACACTGAGCCTCGTGAGGCAGAACTCAGAGTAGGTGGGTTCGATTCACATCTCAACCATCCTAGAGGTGGTTTTCCGTGTGGTTTCCCCACTTGTACTCCAGAAAAATGCTGGGATGGTGACTAAAATAAATCCATGACCGTCTTCTATCCAATAAGCCCAATTAAAAATACAAGACGATATGATCGCCATGTCCAAGTCCCTAAATACTGTAAATCAAACATTGAATGATGGTCAAAAATGTTTCATCAAATTTAGAACATTGTGTGGTTCATCATTCATTAGATATCGCCATGGTCAATATTTAATTCGCCTCGTGTAGTCTATGATTTATTTTATATGCTTCTTCGACTTACAAGGCTGCTTACTGTATATACAATCCTTAACAAACATCATAACAAGGTGAAAGAATTACAAGGACAACACCATACTAAGCTATGCAATGCATCTCGTAATTTTAATTAAGAAATAAACTGAAGAGTGGGCCTAATATAAATAGTATAGGTAAGAACGGAAAATGTATTTACATAAAACCATAATTAAAATAAATAATAAATGATAATAAATGCATCAACACGAAGTCCAAATTCCTCTCATGTCAGGCCGAGTACAGGCATTATTGCAGAGTAGGGAAGCCAGAGTGCCTCTATGCGACAGAAACCTTATCCAGCATGAAAACTGTTAAAATTGAGAAAGAGGAAAGGTAGATTCTCCGGAAAATTCTATGTCCCAAGAAGCTACATGGAGATGGATACAAATTTTAACTGAGGTCAAACCAAGAACTCTATGCCAAATTTGAAGGAATTTATGTCAGCAAGAGAAAGAGGAGGTTGATGTTCTTTGGACATGTTAAACGATTGGGGACCGAGAGATTGGCTAACAAAATTCTCAACCTTTAGGAGAAATGGAAGGTGCATCCTCCATGGCATCAGGACTTAAAAGTGGCAAACATTGGACCGTCCGAAGTCTGGGACAGGATAGGATTCAGAACCAAAATTGCAGGTGTGAAGGAGCCCCCCAAAGAAAGACCCACGCATTCAGCAGCCCAGAAGCTGAAAGATCTTTGGCAAGAAGCTAAACGACAAGGAAGAAACACCTTAAAGAAGAAAACCTGAACGGTTGTTGTGTTTTTTTAGTCCATAGGTGGCTGTATCAAATAGTAATAATAAGTAATAAATGATATATGATATATGATATATGATAAATGATAAATGATAAATGATAAATGATAAATGATAAATGATATATGATATATGATATATGATATATGATATATGATATATGATATATGATATATGATATATGATATATGATAAATGATAAATGATAAATGATAAATGATAAATGATAAATGATAAATGATAAATGATAAATGATAAATGATAAATGATTAATAATTAATAATTAATAATTAATGATTAATAATAAATGATTAATGATTAATGATTAATGATTGAAAAATGAAAATCCACAGCCTGCTTCCAGTCTCCGACCGGGTCAGGAATGGAATGAATGAAGCCCCGATCTAGCGGCGAGGATATGAACTGTGCCGGCTGCCGAGGCCTGACGCACTCCTCTGGGGCAAAATGATTAATGATTAATGATGAATAATTAATAGTAAATAATTAATAATTAATAATGAATAATGAATAATGAACACAAATCAATAAACAATAATCAATCAATAATCAACATTCAATATTCAATAATAAATAATGAAGATAATATTTATCTTAAAATGGTTAGATTATTCGAAACTAATCAGTTTCCTGTAAGGAGTAAGGACAAATGCTGGGTTTACGTATGGAGTATGGAGTCCGAGATGAACTACAGTGACACTGTCATATATGATCCAATTACGCGAGTAATCCTGTCGTGGGAATTGGTTTCTGGTAAGCTGGCTATCTCTTGAGTGATAGTTATGTTCCCATTCTCGTCTGGGGAATTAACAGCAATCTCGGGACCCACACCTGCCATGCTTGTCAACCTCTAATTTGGGCTCCTCACTAACATATCTTAAGTTACCGCTGCTATCTTCCCAACAAATTACAGTACTTGACGTTAATAAAGTTAAGATGCAAGGAACAACAGTCTTCAAAGGGTTCATTCTAATAAAACGTTTAGATTCAGAGAGGGACACTGACCTTACAATGATCTAACTAGAGGTAGTTGAATATTGTGGATTTAGTGGCTTGTAGCTTACACTGTCTGCTGCATACTTAGCTGATACCCTGTGTTCATTAGCTGCTCCCACAAAGGGTAAACTATTTTACCGGTGACTGAATTGCATATGTCACGCTCCTTCTTTTGTGAGTGTTTATTATGCCCGTGGGTGTGTGAAAACGAAGAATACAAGAGATGCGGGTTCAAATAACCGAGGTAGGAAGGTCTCGTTTTGAATTCCTACTTCACAACTTGGGAGCTGGGTGGAAATAGCCTCGAGGAAAATAACACCCATAGAACCTCAATCTTTACAGAGAAGATCCACACTAAATTTATTTACAAAGCTATTCGATCAATATGACGGAAATATATTACTATATTTTATCTGTTCTATTGAATACTGTTTTGATAATGTATTGCCTCTAATATTCTTAATAATACAACTCCATTTCCTTACAGGTAAATCTTGCGTGGAAGATGTTCGCATTTGAAGCTTTAACTCCAAACTTGTAAGTAACGTAGTTTAGTAATAAATAGCCGCATACTGATTGTGCATGTTCTGAATGGTAAATGAGGTTTCTGTATTTAAATAGAGCATACAGAAAAACCTCTGTTAACCGAAACAAAAGGGGAGGAAGGGAGAGGAGGAGGTCCTGGATAATCGAAATCACGGATGATAATTGAAATGTCATTTTTGGAGGTTAATAATAGCTATTAAAGGTTTATAAGAAAGTAAATAAAGACAATGGGCAACTTGTAACCTACAAGTCAATTCTAACAAAGTAATTTTATACTGTAAACCCAAAATATGGAACTGTATTTACAAAACGACACGATATTCCATAATGCACGTACTTTACTGTAAGGTACGCCATACTATTTGTTTAAGTCTTCTAATTTATTTTGTTTGTTTTCCATTCGCATCGTATGCTAGCCGGTATGTCACTCTACCATTATATTAGGAGAACGTCTGCAGACTTTGATTCATCAGAGCATTCGACGAACCGTAATACTACCTAGAAATATTAAAACCTTCGCGATAAAACGCGTATTTCATGAAATTTAACTTTATCAATCCGTATTTTAAACTCGTACTGTTTGTTTGAAACACAACTTACATAGAGTAAAATACATGTATGTTTCTTTCATTAGTTTTTTTAAATGTAACCTAATTGGCAGGTGAGAAGCTAAAGGAGGTGGAAGACTTCTACTACGTAGGAAGCAAAGTAGGTAGTGATGGACGAAGTAAAAGTATATAATAAAGTAGGATGTCTCAGGCATGGAAATAATTTCCAGAGAAAATGTATTTATTTAGCGTATGGCATTACACATGAAACACAAAGAACACAATCATAATAACAAATGCTATTAATAATAATAATAAAAAGTACATACAAGTACAGATATCGACCTATAACCTTATGTCCAGACTATTGATCCAGTCCAGGCTCGATGGTGTAGCCATGCAAAAGTCGATAGGGTCACCTAGGTATGCTCTTATTTTGCAGTCTTCGACAATGTGCCGGATGGTCTGATTTGGTGAACCACAATCACAGCAGGAACTTTGCTCACGTCCGTAGGTTTAGCCATAAAGTACCCTACACGTGACCCCTGTGTGGTGCTAAGCGAGCAACAGTATTCTGGTAGCCAAACATATCCTCTTAAGATCTCCTGGCTATAATACACATGGAATCCAGAGAAAAGAAGTTTGTTGACATCAAATATGCATCTAGGTATTAGGAAGTCTTTTTTGAAAGTCTCTGTGTGAAGCGCGGTGCTCTATGTAAGTTATTTATTTTATTGAATCGGCCTTGTCAATACTATAATTATATGATGTTTATTACGGAGTATTATTTAACGTTCCTACTGTACATGATTAGGTAATTAGTGATAACTTCTTTAGCGTTTAACATTATTAAAATGAAGATCCTTTTAAAATAAAACGTTACAAATCCTTAAACAAAACATTTTCAAACACTTAAAAGATGTTGTTTGTATACTGTGTAATTGGAGATGTGATGTATTGTTGTGACATTATAAACATTGCTAAGGGGAATTGAGATTTCTACCTTCGACATCTGCCAAAGTTAAACATATTTTGCTGGCTTATTCTCGGTTTAGTTCTTCGAATATCTTCAAGAAATATTTAGCTTATAAAGGACTTAATCATTCCGTGTAGTTATATGAATGATTCCTTGTAACAAACAGTATTAGAAGTTTCACGCGTACTAATGCTATGCTCTCTTGTGTGAAGCAGGTTACATTTGCATCAATAGTCAATACGGATCATCTTTGCCAGATCAATATGGTAAACATGTACGCATTTTACTGTATGGAAGTGAAACTTTGATTGTTGGCGCAGCAGAAAAGAGGAGAATAAAAACGTTTGAAATGTGGTGTTACAGGAGAAGGATGGAAATCAGATGTGTAGACAGAGTAACAAATTAAGAGGTATAAAGATGAGTGGGAGAGGAGAGATTTCTCTGGCGACTGCAAATGAAGGGATAATATACGTTGGTAGGACACATACCAAGACACCCAGGAATAGCAAACTTAGTAATGGAAGGAAGAGTTGAGGACAAGAATTGTATGGGTAGACCAAGGTTAGAATATGTAGAACAGATTGCCTCGGATGTAGGGTGTGGTTGCTTTGTTGAGATGAAACGATTAGTTCAGGACAGGGTGAATGGAGAGCAGCATCAAACCAGTTAAAAGACTAAAGATTCAAACGCACTTTCATCTACTAAGCCTGCATGTATCTTGGCTCCATTCATAGTGTTGCGTCTTAGTGAGAGCAGGTACCACTAACGGTAGCAATGAACTGAAACTCATTATTCAAGAACAAGATTAATGAGTAGTCATTACTTCTGTTCACGAACAAGAGTAGAGGAATTCATTTTTGACGTATTTCTCTTGTAGAATTCCATTTCCGGCCGTTCCCATCGTAAATGATCCTTTCAAAGTGTCGGCTGTCTGTGGAGTGCGGACGGACTGACAGATAGCTGTCAATAGCGCGCGTAACATGACAGTCCCTGGGGACAGCCCCCAGCTCTGCGTCACTGAACCATCAGCTGATACAAGACATGATCCATGCACAGATTGATAGATATCACAATATTATTAAGCCCATTAACCCAAGAATTCCTCTCTTATAGAATAATTATGGATTCACAGTTAGGACTACAATAGACTGTAGTCCATAGCTTGCGAACTGGCAAAACCGTTACTTATCACATTACAGTGGCCAATGATTAATGTGTAGTGTTTAAGCCATTTTTAGCTTATTTTCATCTCATGAAAGAAATAGTCTTATGAGATCACCTTTTGTCCGCGTTTGTGTATGGGTTTCTCCCTAATAAAATCTAAACGGCAGAAGCGATTCCAATGAAACACGGTAAAGAAATACTACCACCTCGTCCGACCTTGACCGTGTCTTTAAAATTTCACTACGTATCACCAATCCAACATGATGGCTGCGTGAATATTTCACTGGCATTCTATATCTTGGAAACTATTTTTTATATTTATGCTGCTGCGTATTTATTTATATTTGACTCAGCTCTGCAATATTAATCGCTGACATATGGGACTATCGGTGCTGCATAAAAGAGGAGAATTGAAGCATTTGAAATGTGGTGTTACCGGAGAATGATGAAGATCAGATGGGTAGATAGGGTTACAAACGAAGAGGTATTAAGACGAGTGGGAGAGGAGAGATGTTTCTGGCGACTGCTAATAAAGACAAGAGATAGGTTAGTAGGACACATACTAAGACACCAAGGAATAGCAAGCTTAGTTGTAGAAAGAAGGGTCGAGGACAAGAACTGTAGGGGTAGACCAAGGTTAGAATATGTTAAACAGATTGCCTCGGATGTAGGGTGTGGTAGCTATGTAGAGATGAAACGATTAGCTCAGGACAGGGAGGCATGGAGTGCTGCATCAAACCAGTCAAAAGACTGAAGACTCAAACAACAACATTTATTCATGTTATTATGCAACCTATAAGGGTGCAATATACTGTGTAGTGTAACCCCGCCCAATAATATTGGTCAAAAAGCCTGTTCACCGACTGAAAAGTATAAATAGATTGACATTTATTACAGTTTGAAGAAATTCTTGAAGCTTTACAGGTATGTTACAAAGGTTTTTCACTCATCATACCTTTGTTATCTTCTTGAATTTATACGTGGTATACGCCTATATTGTAATCTCTGTTGTGGTTCTGAAGTCCGTGCAGGACTATTACAGAATACTGTAATTGATTTCAAGTCAAGAACTAACTGCGGTTATTGATTACTCAGATCATCTGTAACGTAAGGACGACATCTTGGAATTACTTCTATGGTGATTTTGTACGTTCAGAAGTGCCGTCAGTTGTTGTAGTAGTAGCCTATCCAAATCAGTAATGATTATATTTTAGCTCTTCTTCTACTTACATTTTGAAGGGCAGTGGCGAATATTTGGATATTTTTTTAAGGGATGATCAGAAACATATTCACCGCGGAAGCCCGGATTTGATTCCTGGCTCTGCCAAAAAAAAACTGGTCTGAGGGCTGGAACGGGGCACACTCAGCCTCCCATCTCTGCTATCGTGGAAGTGGCTATCCGTGGTTTCCCCCACTTCTAATCCAGGCAAATGCTGGGATGGTTCCTCACTGAAAGCCACGACCGCCTCTTTCCCAATCCTCATCTGAATTACAAATACACACACTAGTACAGCCAACACAACAGCACAGGTTATAAGACAAATTAAACACACACACGTACACGGGGCCATGATGTCACAATGCCCCTCAATAAATCAACAATAACAGAAAAAGATACGGTCAATCTAAGAGACTAGACTTTACATCATTTCAAATGACGCATGCTACAAATGCTCCACATTTTAGAAAGACTCAGGAGGGCTTCTCGCTTCGCTCGACTTTTTCAACGGACTCCATTACCCATTAACTTACGCTTCCCGCGCTGGGAACGGAGAGCGGGAGGTGCACTCCGCTGCATGACGTCACGCACTCGCCGTCTCCGTATCGCATAACGCCAGACCCCAGGAGTAAACTCAGACTCGGTGCATATGCACTGAACAACATGATGACGTCATACACGCCGTAACCCTAACGCATAACGGTAGATCAAAGCCTAATGATCAAGTCGACAAAATCATTTGAAATGATAAAATATTTGATGTACGGTATGTAGGGAAACAATAACGTTTTTGAAAATTGCAATACCTGGATTGAATGGCCCGAGTGAACCAAAGCTCATAGGATGTGTAGAACAGTGCTCCATTAATTAAGTGCTAAGATTACCCTTCCTTGTGTAAACGAAAAGGTTAGTATTACCCCAAACACAGACAGTGGAGATCTGCTGTAAGTGAAAAATCCACAGTTGTAGCCCTCCGGCAAGAAACTCAACGTTGAAAACATCTTCGAATGTCATATACTAGACCAGGGTTTCCCAAACTTTTTCTGACCATCGCCCACTTTTGAGATTTATAATTTCTTTTCGCCCACCTCATTAAAAAAAAACTCACAAATATTAAATTTACTAACACATACATTCAAATACCCACATATAAGCTGAGAAATGAGGATTTTTACGGATATTTTTCTCTTAATAGGTACATCATGTTTATTTAGGTATAATTATGCACATTAAAATTTTTCAAATAATATGTCTAAAAAAGGAATAACAACAAATGAAATAAATTGAAGAAAAAATTAAAATTAAAACTACCTGAAATGATATATCTATAGGTAATAAATTAAACAACATAAATACCTATGTCAAATTAATGTGAGGGATGGATTTGATGAGTTTCACTCAATTATTTTGATGTCAGGAGCCATTATTGTTTAAAATAAATCTAAGATCTCCTCACTTTTCAATTTGTAACCTATTTCTAGACTTCGTGGCAAGATTATTTACCGCACTAAACCCTCTCTCAATCATGTAAGGGTAAGGAAAGGCTACAAATAACTTTTTCTGTGATAAAATACTGTAGTTGTAAATTTGAAAAGGAAACATAATTTGAGATAATTAAATTACTTGTTTGCAATTTTATTTTATTCCTTGTTCTTAGTCTATAGGCAATAACTTCTCGGTCATATTGTATACATAAAAACTGGTTTATTTGCCCATCATTTTTTTCAAATCGCCCATCGAATTCACATTCTGTCAGTTTCGCCCAATGGCGTGCTAAAATCGCCCACTACTGGGCGAATTCGCCCAGTTTGGGAATCTCTGGACTAGACCTTCTATGAACATTATTCGTTCTTTGGTTCATTTGTAGTTAATTTTCGTTGTTTCCTCCACTTTTCCAAACCTAAAGGACACACTAAACGCTTTTACGAGGTATGGGCATGGTGGCACGTGGTAGACTGTTGATTGTTCACCGGAAACTCAACCATATCCAGCCCATTAGCTGTTTGCCTTTCTACCACTACGAGCACTAGTGTGAGTCAATGGAACACAACCATATCCGGTCGATTGGATTATCAGTTAACCTTTCCTACCACTACGAGCGCTAGTGTGAGTCAATGAAACTCAACCATATCCGGTCGATTGGATTAGCTGCCTTTTCTACCACTACACATGCTAGTGTGAGTCATACAGAGTATCACGCAATTATACCTACTTCCGGTGTGAAGATTTTTCAAAAAATCAAAAGCGTCTGAGGGTATTGAAACAAGGAACACATTAAAGGAGGAATTAAACACATTGTGTACTGAGAAAAAATGAAAAGTTACATTGTCGTGATTTCACCAATCTTTAGATTGCTCAATTAGTGATAAAGTCCTATTTTTACTCTCCTGCAGGTGATATTTCGGGCACCGTTCATTACATAGATTACAGATGCAGCAGTCCTTAGGATAATGGTAGGTGCTTTCTGTGCAAATCTTTCCATGAAAGCCGTGTACTGCAAATCGTGTGTACTGGTGTCGGAGTTGGAAGTTTGGTCCTTTCCAGCAGTCTGATGTCATTGCGTCTGTTTCTCTTACCCTCCGGTATCTGTCTTGCTTTGCTGCTCCTCTCTTCAATGAAGGTTGCATATGCTTGTGTCTCCGATAGACTAAAGCAGTGTTTTTGTCATCTACGAAGAGAGTTTCCTGCGCAAGTATATAAGCATAACTATTTCTTGAGAATTTTGAGATGGCTAACACTCTTTTGAGGAAGCTAGATTTAACGCTTTCCAGCTTTCTTAGATTTCCGACCGCCAGGTAGTTCCAGATTATCACAATGATAATGATAATAATAAAGGAGGAATTATGTAAACAAGTTAATTTGGCTAGGGTTTGAATCAGAAAGAAAACAAGCGCTTTTAGGCTCTTCTTCCGGAACTCGTTTTAGGCCGGAAGCAAGTTTCAAAATGGTTTTATTTAGTTTGATATTACTCACCATGACTCACAATTTGAAACCTTTCCGAGCTCTTTAGCCCTTCAACTTTCGACAGTTTTACGTTGTTGCTAAGGAATATTTTCAACAATAAAACTTCAAACGAAGTGCCAGTGAGCCTCATCGACGACATAGAGTGCAATATCTGCATGCGAGTTAGAACGAGGGAGAATGGTTGGTTGGTTCTTAAGTTTAGGGGCTATGGCAACGCGGTCATGTAGCCCCGTTTACTTTGGGTGTGTGTAGAATATGTCTGATAACCGGTGTTAATTGTGATGACTGTATTAGTTTGAAAGGGAGAATGATCGGACGCCGGGAAAAGAATTTGTCATACCGTGATATTTTGGATCGTACAGGTCATGGTGATATGACAGTAATGCGTATACGGAGCCACTGGACAGAAAAGGGTAGTACGCAACGACGGACGGGTGCTGAACCACGCAATGTGACAACAGCACGGAATGACCGCTGTCTTGTCCACATGACTGTTACAAAACGTGCTGCTTCGTCCAAAGTGTTGGCTCCATGCAGTAAAATTGCGACGGGTGTCAACCTGTCTGCGTCGATGGATCCACACCGGCTGGATATTTTATCGGCCTCCCTTGTCCCGAAACCATAAAAGCCTCCGACTGGAATGGGCACGTGAAGAGCATCGTTGGCGTGCTACGTGGAAAAATGCTGTGGTTTCTGACTTGTTCCGCTTCAACTTGTCTTATAGTGATGGCCGCGAATGTGGTAGACTCTACATAGCAACCACTGTTGATGATATATGGACTCTCATACAAAACCAATTGAAAGGATATTCTCCAGGAGGCTATCCAGGTCCTTTCTGATGCCAGGTCACAATGTTTGGTAGTTCTGATTGCAGTATGTGGGGGTATCACACCATACTGAATTCTGAAGGTCAGAAAACATATACATAGGGTATCTGTAATCCTGACGATTGGTATTTGGTCATGCACCTGCTCCAAGGTGTAGAATTATTTTCAATCACATTTGCCCTTCTTGGTGTGGAAATTGTAACAACCTTTAGTGAAGATTATTAAACCAATTTATCGTTATTGATATCTTTCAATGTTTATTTTTCTTGCCGTATTGGAACTGAACAGTTCGAAAACAAAATTATTTGTTGACAGGAGAACAAAATAATGAAGACATATCAAAAAACATCAAGATAAAATATGACACTGTACAACAAGTCAATCAATTCTGTTACTTGGGAAGCATTATCACACATGACAATAGGTGCACCACAGAGTACAGGAGGAGGATTGCTCTAGCTAAACAGGCTTTCAGTAACATCTTATGACATACAAAAACATAATCACTAAAATTTGGAAAGATTTTGTCAAAATGTTTGTGTGGAGTGTTTTGTTTTATGGCTGTGAAACATGGGTATTAGCTAAACAAGAAATAAAACGCCTGGAAGCGTTGGAAAAGGGGATATGGAGGAGGATGATGAAAATAAGCTGGATAGAGAAAAAGCCAAACCAAAAGGTCCTTCAGGAAGAAGATGAAACGAGTTATGTATATCACTGAATTCGTCTCACTGAGCTCTAACTAATGATGAACAAATCAACACAAGTTTCGAACACTTAGCCTACGTTATGGTGTTAGTTAGTTTCAGAACTACACAAGTGCAGGACTTGTGATGTTACGGAAGTCACCCGGCCATACAAGCCTACAGCGTATCTGAGCATCATAACAGTACAAGAGTGTAGCGCTGCACGGAAATTGCCAGATGGCTGGAAGCAAAGACCTTGGATATTATGGCGGGAAATGGCGCAAATTGAGTACAAGAAACGAAAACAGGACGTTGTTTACACTGCAGATGAATGGATTACGATGATGAAGAACTCCTCCAAGAAAATCATCATCGTTGATGTGGAACAGAGTATGATAAAGGATTTCAAGAATGTTTAAAAAAAAATCAAGGAGCCAATCCCCATCTCAAAGGCACAGGGCAAATGGAAGGTGACCAGTTACAAAGTTATAGAATATATATAGATCAAACTCCATAACTACCAGCACAACATCAAGTTGTTTTCTAAGTGAGCCTTTTCTTTTGAAAGGCAGTGTTAAGATAGGGCAGTTGAAACAGGCATATGAGACTGAACTCCCGATCAAAGTTCATAAAGCGAAAGATATCGGTAAATACATCTCTTCTATTCACCCTGAGCATCGTCCTTACTTCCAAAATCTTATGAAGAAATATGGGCAGGTTCAAAATGTTAATGTTGAAGAGTCAGGAAGTGAAGTCTGGGACTCAGATTAAAATGTGGATATGTTTCACTGTAAGGTGTGACTGATGCCCAATCTGTTCAACTTTATTCAATAAAAAGTATTGCCATATTGTACTATTTTGTTTTTATTGTGTAGTTTACTTATTGTATGTACCAACTATCCACTTAATCCAATACTTTTATCAATGGAACCGAAAAATTATATTGATGAGTTTCATAACAACACAAGTCCACTATATTCATTAATTTATTACACAAAAAGTACTAATAATCGCTAAGTTTAGTCAATTGTGTGTAATTCGTAATGAGACACAGTTTCTACTGTAAAAAATTAAAGTGCTAAGTGCCCATTTCGAAAAGTTATGATTTTTTTTTTAAATTTTCTCAGAAGTTACTAAATGGGACTTGTGCAGTTATGAAACTCTGGGCTTCAATTCCTTGGCCACACACTAAGCTATAACAGTTTCCTAACGAGCGTGTTGGAAGAAAAGGTTTTGGCGTAGAAAGGAAGAGGAAGACCAAGGAAGAAGTATCTGGATTCTGTGATGGACAGACTAAATTCCCAGGAATATGCAGAACAGAGACTAATGTGGTTGCAGTGACAGGGCCTTGCCTTTAGGATATGATGATGTATTGGAATGGCAACTCCAATCTCCACTCTGATGGTGTTCAATTGAGTAGGACTTAGAGCACCCACTTGGAAACTCCCAAGTTTATTCGGAGGTGATTTTTGAAACAGGCTTACCTCAACGATCGAGGGTGAATAGCATTACTGAATCTCCCTAATGACGATTCAGGCGAGGAACCACTCCAAGAAGTTATAAGGATCACAAAGAGAAGTAAAGATTGGCGTTCATGAGTAGGATTCTCCCAGTTGCAACTGTAGTTTTTACAATACGGGAGCAGGGAATGTGCAGGGAGGCATTTTAAATGTATACTAGTGAATAAGATTCTCATTGATCCCTGCTATTTCTAGAATACTTGTACTGTAAGCAGGCCCGAAGATAAGGAGGGGCAAACGTGGCTGTAACCAAGGCCCCCCCCCCTAATTTATTGCAGTACCAGTGTGATACAAACACAGATCTTGATATGTTGAAGTGTGAATTCGACTGAAATTTGAAAATAGCAATGCGTTTGAGTTTACGCGCACGGAAACCGCAAATGGGCAGAATGAGTGAACTTTGAAATAATATTTGTTGTTGCTTCATTTGGTTGGCTTATACATCGTGGTTATTCATCCTCGTGTACTTAGTTGTGTGTGGATTTTTTCTGGTAGCCTGTGTTATTGTGATGGCTGTATTAATGTGTTTATTGTAATTCAGATGAAGATTGGGAAGGAGGTGGCCCTGGCCTTGTGTTAGGTACCTTCTCAGCATTCATCTAGAATAGAAGTGTAAAACCTCGGAAAATTACTTCCAGTATGACTGGGGTGAGAATCGAATCCACCTCATCTCAGTTTTGCCTCACGAAGCTTAGTGTACCCGTTCTAACCCTCAAATTAGAATTACACATCTTGGCAGGGAATCGAACCTAGACATCCGGGATGATAGGTAAGAATGCCAGCCGCTACAATATGTCGTGGTCAAAGTAGTAATAGAAGGAGATTGTAAGTTGTTGTAAAGTAGAAAGATTCCAACACTATCTTAATCACCTTAGATATTTCTAAAAATTGTTATTTATTTACATACCGGGAAGCCAACTCACGGGTTTTTGAGCGTTACAATATCAAAGTCACGATGGAAATTGTAGGCAAGTCACAGAACTTAAAAGGTAAGAAATTTACATATTTTGAATTCAAAGGACTAATCTTCCCTCTAAGAATTTGGAATTCAAAGAATATATTAATCTTTAGACTAGCAATTTGTAAGTTTTTCTACATACAGATTACATAAGATACTGTAAGTGGTTGTCTGAGCAGCCTGTAGACAATCCACAATATCAGATAAGTCTCCACATCAACACATTAATAGTAGACAAACACTCTTTTGTATGTTATAGTTGTAGCTTTCCACCATCATCACAGAAGAATACTTGTATGTCATTTCCGTATATTACAGTAGTTTACAACTCTACGGTAGTTAATAATAAATTATTGCTTAAGTGTATCACAGCAATTGTAGCTACACCTTCATAGATTAGTTGGTAGGGAGAGACTGTTTGTTGATGGGATCGTTATTTCTCAGTCTTGAAACCTTTGGAAATAAATAGGGGTTTTCTTTTTTTTTTTTTTTTTTTGGAGGGAGGAGGGGTTGATTAATATTTATGAGTAAATGCCACACTTTCTAATATTCTGACAGGTTTTTTGTTTTTTGTTTTTGGAGGACAGATAGACTGTCTGTGGGTGTTATGGTAGGTTATCGTAGAGCTACTGCTCTTGTGTATTTTGATCTGAAGATGCTCGCTTCACAAGCGAAACATAATCATCCCTTTGTTTTCTCCCGCATCATTAGTCCATATATATATATACCCTATATTAAACAAATGTATTTTTTCATGTTATCTTTTGACATATTCCAGTAATTGTAAGTACTGCATTTGTTTATTTTGTTGACTAATTACAAATTAGAATATCAATTGTTAATAAGTAAACATTGAAAATGGCTTCAAAGCTAGATATATGCATTCTAGTTCATTGGAGACTTCTATATATTTCTATAAGAACACCTCTTTATTGTAGAAAGTTAGTACGCCTATCGGTCTCGAACCAGGGACTAAAAGTATCTAAAGTCGTTCTCCTTTTTCCTTCTAGCGTCCCTGAGCTTTATTTAAAATTTTTAAAATCAGTGCTTACCAACGTAAAAGTAACTAAATTCAAACTTCTTCGAAAGTATTAGAGGTCTATAAACTATGGTTACTAAGGAAACAAGACTCCCAAAATGGGTTATCACTATAAATGTCTTCAAATGCTGCCTCATAATAATATTAGTGAAAATAATAATGATAATAATAATAATAAATATATATTCATTTGGAAAGACATGTGTCCTTATAGCACGCCAGCGTGCTTCTGGCGCATACGGCCTTGCATCAATAATAGGGGAAGACTAAATGTCTGTCTCCCTTGCTCGCTTTCCCATCTCGCTCCCTCCCGTACTGCCTTCGCTGTGTTGTGGATGATTGGTCGAACGCACACGTTGTAAATATGAAAAGAAATTGAATCAAAACGAAAACAAGGAGGAAAACTGAACCAATAATGTGACCGATATTCCAATGCCTTAAATAAATTCATTGATACCTTATCAGTTGTTTTGACTGCTTTAATGCTAAGTACGTAATCTGCAAGTACCTGCACGTGGAGAGACGAGCAAAACTCAACGTAGATGTGTCAGACAACCAACGCATTGGAAGAACAGTTTGATTGTTTGTTTTTTGTTTGTTTGTTTGTTTGTTTGTTTACATTACGTCCGGTGTGCTAGCAATCCCAACTTGACTCGTTCAGGACGGTGGAGATCAGTCGCAGCGCCGGCAGTCAGCCCTGTCAAGGGAGACAGGAAACAGCCTGCCGGCGTGTGGTGCAACTTAGCTAGCAACCCGGGAGTGCAAAGACTGGACGCCCCTGATTTTGAATAATGAAATCATCCCGTAGTCTACTGATACGGAAGACATGCAGGAAAATACGAACATTGTTGATCAAACATCGAATACACCACTTCATATCAGCATATAATGTTCTCGTTCCTGACCGTAATATTGATAGAAATATTTCTCTTGAAAGACATGTAATAATAATAATAATAGCTTGCCACGGTGGGTGAGTGGATAGCGTGTCGGTCTACTAACCCCAAGATTGCAGGTTCGCTCCTGGCCGTGGTAAGTGATTTTTGAAAGGCGGCAAAAATACGACACGCATGTCATACGATGTTGGCATGTCAAAGAACCCATTTTAATTCAGTAGGCCGTGTTCATGATGGTAAAATTAATCTCGGGAGTTTCCTCCAACACAAAGTTCCTCATTTCTCTACTAGAAAGCACTATAGTGTTCAAGGAGCTTAGATATCAACGTCCTTGACTTTCATAGTGATTCAAGGAACAACGAAATTCGACATGCAAGCTACCCTCTGGGTGTCAAAATACAAAGCTTGCACCCGGCACCCGAGGCCATACGATATAATAATAATAATAATAATAATAATAATAATAATAATAATAATAACACCCAAAAGGACCTCAAGGAAATCAACATTGACCCACTAACAACAACACGGGCTACATACAGTATAGACAGAAAGTAAATTCATATAAGTTTCCACCCAAGTTCCCTATGGGACAGAATTTGAAACTCAAAGCGGCATGGACACAAGAAAGAAGACAACATAGCGAAAGGATGAGGAAGTTTTGGGAAGATAAATAGAACAAGAAGACCAATGCTAAATAATGGTTCTACGTGCTCCTTGGAGGGCGAAATAATCCATGATTCGAAATTTTCTCAGTGCAGTGGAGGTATTTAAATGTTTAGTTTTATTTGTATATTTGTTTATTCTCCTGCAGATAATTATTTTGACACTGGATTTACCTGAGCAATGTGAATAATTCATTAGAGTAAACTTGTTTGTAACATCGTAGTTACCCATGTCGTTAAGAGCAATTGAAGTGAACTCATAATTTATCATTGCAATCCATTATAATATTATCAGTAGGTGTCTCGCGGCCCTGTTCCACCCACTAATGGCACGACCCATCAATCTCTCGTCTGCTGAATTGTGTGGCCTGCCTTCACCCTCGTCCCCACGACCTTAACAAGTTTTAGTTTCACAAATTCTTTGTAACTGGAATACAATCGACATTCCGGCCCCTTTCCCCCTCTGTTCGTGCACTTAACAGAGATAATGTGTTCCTGGTACAAGTTGACAGATTTCAAAATAGTTCCATCTCCTCCTTTCCCCTCTCCACTCAGGGGGCGGGTTCCTGTCTGCAGATGGCGAAGACATGAATTAGGGACACCGTTGATTTAAACTCAGCAGGCAAATAACAAACCCTACCGCCAGAAAAATTGATTTATCGGTCCCGACTCGTACCTGCAATTTTGTTTTCCCCAACTTAATCATTGGAACACAAATAGGCACAGCGCTTTAACCTTATGCTATGCTAGGATTTTTAATTTATGGCTGTTCGTTATTGTGAAGATGTTGGTTCGGTTTGTGGGGAATGGCGTATTAATATTTATGTTGATATAATATATCATTATGTAGATTAGAACTCGCTGCCAAGAAACTTTACGAAGCCAATTATCAATCTCACTCAATGGATGATAGCTTAACTACTGGTAAGGTATTTGTGGATAGAGATCTTACGATATCATAAGACCTTAATGGTTTATAGACGTGGAGGAAATACTCAGTCAGAGAATCATGTGAAACAGCCGTACTTGTGGGGCGGATCTAGCTGATCCTCAAAGTTATCTCGTATAATAATAGCCTACTAATAATAATAATAATAATAATAATAATAATAATCTCATTGGATCTCTTTGGATCTCATGTGGAGATATCCAGGAGTGTGAACAGCTTATGCCAAACTCTTCGAACATTCGAGTTTCCAACCCAAGCCGACGCTGAAAACTGGAAATGCGTGGACAAAAGAGGGAAATGAACAACACCGTCTTCGAATGAAGGAATACTGGACTAAGTTTAAAGCTAATAGGAAACAGTTGAAATGACGAGGTCCTTAGTTCGCTGAAATGAAACAAGAAAGAAATAATATAATTATAATTTTTATAATGATAATCATCTTCTTCTTCTTAGTCGTTTACCCTCCAGGTTGGTGGAACCCACGGACTCAGCGAGGGAACTCAGCACTACCGCCTCTACAGGCAGTGTCCTAGAGCTAGGAACATCTAATCGGAGTGGATACAACTGGTGAGGCGTGATTGGCACCTCGCCCAGGCGGCCTCACCTGCAACCATCCCGGCATTTGCCCGAAGACGAAGTGGGAAACCACGGAAAACCACTTCGAGGATGGCTGAGGTATAATGATAATAATAATAAAAATACAGGAGTAAGGCAGGGATATGGAATCTCACCCATATTATTTAACTGTGTATTACAGAAAATAATCTGATAATGGAGAAAAATACTCCCTGAAACAATTCTAAGAGTAATAAACAGGAAACTCAAAATCAATACCCGAGTGGACTGTATCGCTTTCGCAGATGATGTAGCTATGCTAGCGGATTTGGTTGAAACAGCAATAGACCTGATCAAAACTCTCCAATCTATAGTCTCCAAGAATGGTCTTCAGTAGTCTTACGAGAAAGCAGTGTTCATGACAATGACAAATCTTCACCAGCAGAATACCTACTTCCCAACAACAGGATCCGTATGGTCGAAGTTTTTAAATATTTGGAGGAATGGATCATTGAAGACCTCAAGAACAATAGAGCATTTGTATAAAGTATTCTGAAACTGAATATTGTATACAATCTATGCAGAAAAGTTTACCAGAAGAAATCCATATCCATCAATGCGAAATTAAACCACTATAACGCTGTAATCAGGCCCGAGGTCCTCTATGCAGCTGAAATCATAACCAACGAAGGACTAGGAAATAATTAACTTGAGGAAGATCTTAGGCCCAAGGATCATAAATGGAGAAAGGTGTCACAGGCCCAACGATGATCTATACCTAAAGCAAGAACTTCAAATGGACACAATCATCAAGAGACGCCTCCAATTCTACTGGCACCTTGAGAGAAAGAACGAGTCAAGATCGACCAGTGTAATCCACAGAACCAGCTCCTGCAAGAAAACATCACTGTGGTACCAGCAAGTTAAACAAGATCTGCAAACCTTTAACATCTCTGAATCCGTTATACAAGACGGAAAAGCTATCCGGACATGGCTACTGGATGGCATCACAGTCAGCACCTGGCGGCGAATTTTGGAACTAATAGAGCGTTATCTATTCTCACCTATACATTTTTTGGCTTCACACAAGTGTAATTAGTGGAAGGTTCTTTTTCATGCCATAAATCTATGACATGGACCCACCGACTTAACTTCCCCTCCGAAGGAAGGCATACTGAGGGATTTTAACGCTCTTAAAGAATCCGATGACTTCGGCCGCGTTTGAATCCGCGATTTTGGGCATAGAAGATCAAGCTACTAGTAACTACGCCACCGAAGCCGCAATTCCTATTTTTTAACTGCTGGCTGCGTGGCTCAGCGGTAAAGTTCTCGCTTGCTGTGTCCAAGGTTACAAGATTGGATCCTGGCGTAGCCAGCTGGCATTTGGGGGTGCGCAAATGCGAGGAAGCCGTGTCAGTAGATTTACTGGCACGAGAGATCTCCTTCGGGGCAAAATTCCGGCACCCTGGCTTCTTTAAAGGAACTCACTAGTTGAAAGAGTCGTAAAACGAATACAATTATTATTATTATCATTATTTTTAATATTATTATTTAATCATTATTATTTCCGATAAGGCATGCTATGAACCACACGTCAATTTCAATTCTTTACCCTTTATTGTTTTCTCCTCATTTCTTACCAATATTTCTTCATTATTATTATTATTATTATTATTATTATTATTATTGGCGGAACTGTATTGTCGACCATCTGAATACAACATATAAATACAAAATGATAATTTACTCATGAATAGGGCCCGGATTCTTACGATTTTATCTATTTTTTCCTGTCTATGTAATTCACAAATTAACAACATATATGGTCGTTTCACACTTCCTGGAGAAGAATATGTGAATTTCATTTCACCTAAAAAAATAGCTGTTTTGCCTTTTTCAAATAAAAAATGTTAAATACCCCATTGAAATGCAACGTAAAAATATTTCCACCGCGATTACAAGCAGTAGGACGGAAATAGTTCAGGTTACAACCGTTAAATGCAGTACAATGATGATGATAACTGCTGTTTTAAGGGGACTAACATCCAGGTTATCGGCCCCTAATGGTTTGGGTGATAGTGAAAGATGAGATGAGAATGAAAACTACAACTAATACTAACTACAGACTTACATACTAGAAGAAGAAATGGTAAACAAATAAAGGATAAGGCAAATAAACGACAGGAAGAAATGTAATGCCCTCAACCTTCGAAGAATGAGGAATGAGGGATTTGAAAGGAAGGAGAGCCATGCAAGTCAGGTGGGTAAGAGGAGAGGGCCCGCCCCAAAGTCAGTGGAAAAAGGGGAAAAAACCGACCCAGCTCAGGAATCCCACGGGATCGCCAACTCCTGAACTCACCAACCGTGAGCCCCTGAGGGTGTAGCAATATCCAGGGTGCACCAGAAGTGGTGGGGCTCCTTCTGAGCCTTGAGCAGAAGACAGGAGATACCATGAACAGAAAAAGAAGGCTGACCCCTCGCGGAAGGAGGGTATCAGGAAAGATGAGACAAGGGCCAAATAAGGCGGGAAAGGAAGAGACTCCCTAGGCCTCGGA
The DNA here is from genome assembly GCA_946902985.2 of Meconema thalassinum. Lineage (NCBI taxonomy): Eukaryota > Metazoa > Arthropoda > Insecta > Orthoptera > Tettigoniidae > Meconema > Meconema thalassinum. The sequence continues at coordinate 1,909,779,750 of OX336388.2, read as the reverse complement.
TACCCTAATACCGTCGGAGTCAGAAGAGAACAAGAGTTGACCAAGAAAGGCAGACGGGAAAGAAGACGGAGAGGAGCCCGCCACAAGTGACAATAAACTTTTGTGAAATAAGTTCATAAATAAATTTCACAGAAATAAGAAAAACAGAAAATTATTGCTCCCTGTACGGCCAGTGAATTAAAACTCAGCAATTGTTCTAGGTGTGTGGCGTGTCTTGTGTGGTGTTTCGCCTATGACACAAAGCTGGCTCATCGGCGGGCTCTTATAGTGTCCCCGGCTGGACCCCTACGGGAGTAGCGAACTGCGCGCTACCTCCCTTTTTATAAAGCGCACCTGCGCCTCTTCACTGCGAGAGCTAAAAGCCCAAGCAGTCCTCACCTCCCTATGAAGGCTTCCAAAAGGATGGTATAATGGCTTTCACGGCCAGATATTTAAAACTCGGCAATTTTTCTGGGTTTGTGCCTTGTCTTGTGTGGGGTTTCGCCTAGGAGACCAAGCTGCCTCATCAGCAGGCTCTTAGTGTCCGCGCCCGGACACTATTACTCATACCATGACACTCCAGGTGCGTTCTCCTTACCTACTAGTAAACTAGCGTCATGTGCTCGCTCTGGACGTGTCAAGCAAAACGAGGAAGGTGGTCTATAAAAAAAAAAGCTTCAAGTGTTTCATGTCACTGCTCACTCGGCGATCTGTGGTAAGGCAAGCTGCATATCCTGGAGAAGGAAGCGGCAGACAGCTATGTGACATCATTTGAACGAGATTTAAGTATCACTGCAACTGACAGTTTCGATAATTTCCCATCTCTGAGACCAAAGAGTGCCGTTTAATATTTGCTTCTGGCGTCACGCTGAGACGGTAGCATGCAAATTGCAGGCCACCTGACGGCGGCGTTTCGAATATCCGGTCGATTACACAAGCCAGGATCGCTAGCTATCAGATCTTGTCACAAAGGGCATTTTAAACAAGCCTTCTTCCCTGGATAAACCCTGAAAAGTTAGCTAGCTTTAAAAGGAAATAAGAATCTTTGAGAAGGGTTTGCTGTGAATATCTGCCGCTCAACACAATTCTCCAGATCTTCCATCATGCATATTCGAGTGTGTGGAACTAATTGTCACTCACGATCGTAATGGAGAATGCGACTTACTTTAGCTGTTACGGGTATAGCAATACATGAAATGTCATTAATATATTTTAATGAATGGATGGTGATTGATTCATTTTAGGGGCTACGAACATCTTGAAAGGAAGGAAACTTGTAGGTTTACTTTTCACTGGAAAGATGTCACATGCATTAACCGGGAATCTAACCCAGTCTTCCTTGATGAGATGAAAACAGCTTGACCACTGTGCCACCACGCCCTATATGGACTTCTTGGTCAGCCCCGTGTACTTGAGTGTGTGATTGATTTGCCTAATGATAACCTGCTTTTCTGTGGAGACTACTACAGTTTGTGCAATCGCAATTATTTGGAGACTTTTACCTTACAGGGTCTGTGAGCACCACCTTCATGCCATACCAAGAACCCGAGCATCATTACATCGAATATAACAATTTTGATAATAATAATAATAATAATAATAATAATAATAATAATAATAATATTAATAATAATAATAATAATAATAATAATAATAATAATAATAATATCGAACGGCCGGGTGCAAGCTTTGTTATTTGACACCCAAAGGGTAGCTTGCTTGCATGTCGAATTTCTTTGTTCCATGAAGCACTATGAAAGTCAAGGAGGTTAGATATCTAAGCTCCTTGAACACTATAGCGCTTTCTAGTAGAGAAATGAGGAACTTCGTGTTGGCGGAAACTCCCAAGATTAATTTTGCCATTTTGTATACGGCCTACTGAATTCTAATGGGTTATTTGGCATACCAACATCGTATGACATGGTGTCGAAATTTTGCCGCCTTTCAAAAATCACTTACCACAGCCAGGAGCGAACCTGCATGATTGGGGTTAGTAGAGCGACACGTTGACCACTCACCCACCGTGGCAAGCTTTAATAATAACAATAATAATAGTAATAAGCATGCACCTCTCTTTCCTTTTCCTATCTCTCTCCCTCTCACTTCCCTCAGGGGCTCACAACTTGTGGGCCATGGGTTGGCGACCCCAGCTGAGTCCGGCATCGCTTCCACTTACTTGTGCCGGGCTCCTCTCTGTTATCATTCCTGTCGACCTCCCTTGGTCAACTCGTGTTCTTTTCCGACACCGACGGTATTAGGGTATCCGAGACCTAGGGAGTCTTGTACTTTCGCACCTTAATTGGCCCTTGTCTCATCTTTCCTGACCCCTCATTCTTCGAGAGGTCAGACCTCTTGATTTCTTTTCATTATATTTCTTTTTCTCTTGAAGATTCCCGCACTGTTTTGTGAATTGGCTCCCCATGTATCTAAATTACCTTTAGCGATTTCTTTTTGAATCTACACTACATTTAGTAGGTATTTTCAATCTAAGTTGTAACTTTGTAATTAATGGTATCATAGAACTCGTCGACAGTGTGGTCTCACAAACAGCTATCACATATTCTACTGACTGAACTATAATGGTCTGTTTCATTACCATCCCACAGAAGATTCTTTGTATAAATTACTGGTAGGTGCATTACTTTAACATCAAAGTCGTAATTACATTGTTCACTCCTTTTATACCTATTACGAATTCGGCTTACACCAGAATATTTGATATTCATTATTTATGGTTACACAATATTGAATAGTAGCCTCTTTCTTTGATCGTACTGAGTTACTGGATCTGTTATTATCCATGAAATGAGTGTTGCTTTGATTTTCACATCAAATATAATCTCTCCTAGTAAGCTTCAACATCAATGTAATTGGGGCGATGAATCTAATCGTTCTTTCTCAATATCAATTGAATAGTACTGTAGTTCTATATGACCCAGTGTCCTTTCTCAGGCTCTTGCAATCTACAAACTGGTCAACCTAAACAGATAATTACATGTTCATATTCTATTGGTCAAATCCATTATCGAGCTGGACCTCGTGTCCCAATGGTTCAAAAGTAATATTGGTTAACGATAACTGTCCTGGGGATGGCGAGATATAATTGAAAACGAAGTGCCTATATAATGATTGTGGTTTATTTAGAAAATAGAGCAGCACCAGTACAATGGTCCAGTTGTTCTCGTGTTACATGCAGATAGGTTGATTAATTATTCTTGACATTCAAATTTTAAGTTGTATATCTCACAACAAATCGTCACCAGTAAAGTCTTTTTATTTCACCATAGAGAAATTTCCTAAATGGTGGCGGGACCACACAGAGGCTTCGTCCTCTCTCAGCCGTAACATTATTAATTTGGATTAAATGTTATAAGTTTGAAGTAGGTAAAATAAATTGATTTTATAATTTTATAAAATTTGTTCGATAAAATAAATCAAAATTAACAGTGTTTCAGTGGTTGTTAGCCTAATTTCAATTTTTGCAAAAATGAAAGTAGACTTACGAGATCTACTCGGGCCAAAATTTGTCGGTCTGTGTGTGTGTGTTTGTGTGTTTTGTGTGTGTGTGTGTGTGTGTGTGTGTAAGTGTATATCTGCCCTCCCTCCTATCAATTCAAACACGACGAATCTGAATTGAACGGAAATTGGTAGAGAGGCAGCCCTAGCAAAGGACACCTCAGTGTCATGTTTTATATCGCTACCATCTAGACGGAAACGTAATGGCGGCCACCCAAATGTTCAAAGCTTAAATCAAATTACGACTAACTAATCTTCTGATCTCTACCAAATTTCGCAACAACATACATTCATGTAGAGCCTCCGTGGCTTAGGGGGCAGCATGCCGGCCTCTCACCGCTGGATACGTGGTTCAAATCCCGATTACTCCATGTGAGATCTGTGCTGGACAAAACGGAGGCAGACAGGTTTTTCTCCGGGTACTCCGGTTTTCCCTGTCAAAATTTCATTCCAGCAACACTCTCCACTATCATTTCATTCCATCTATCATTCATTTAATCATTGCCCCAGAGGAGTGCGTCAGGCCTCGGCAGCCGGCACAGTTCATATCCTCGCCGCTAGATGGGGACTTCATTCATTCCATTCCTGACCCGGTCGGAGACTGGAAGCAGGCTGTGGATTTTTTCATACATTCATGTAGGAAGCGTCTTTTGACCAAACTGCAAGATCATCAGCCAAATAGTTTGAAGATGGCGGTCGTGTATGTATTCAAATCAACCCCGCCCCCCGTCAATTTAAACACAACGAAACCAAATCGAACCACCTTTGGCACAGAGGTAGTACTAGCTAGGAACAACTCAGTGGCATGTTGTATATCGCCACTATCATAACAAAAAAGAAAAAAAGCACCCACCCAAATGTTCTGAGCTTGAACCAAATTACGACTAACCCAATCATCAAGTTTGCAACAATATATCTTAGCGTGGGGAGGGGGCAGCGCCTTTTTTTCTCTCCAAACTACAAGGTCATCAGCCAAATAGTTTCGAGATGGTGGATGTATGAAACATGCAAGTATTATAGCCTAATCGTAACTTACGATTCTGAAAGGCCTGACTTCACTAAATCTGCTTATCGTACACAGGGAGGTTTAAACTGTCTTGAAGGAGGTGACTGGTTGGATATAAGCATTTTAAAATAGAATATGTAACCGAAACGGTGACAAACAGTTCAGGCCTACCGTGCCATTTCGTGCTGGGTGGTGGCGTCCCGTTGGGTCAAAATGGAGGCTATTGTTTGCTCGCATGTCCATATTTCAGTAACTTCGTATGTTTATATCCATTTAGGAGTGTACTGAACAATATAATTCATATTTGGTATCAAATGGTTTATAAAACGGGAAAGAACGCTAATGAAATCGTTCATTCATAGATAAAATATGTTAGACCTATGCAGTTATAAACTAGTTGTTAACCAAGTGCGCATCGTAGTGGTAGCGACCTAGACTCATAATCTAGAGGTTCGTGGATCAAATGCAAGTAAGTTCATTTCTTACATGATATTTTTGTATTTATTGATTTTTAACCACTCACACGTTAATGTTAAGCATATATAGAGTGTATTTGCAATCGAAAATATTATATATCATATATATATTATTTCAGTAGTGTAGATCCCTCCTGCGGCGCTCAAAAGCGACGGATCGTGAAAAATGAGCACTCAAATGAAAGAGAATATACATTACCAATGATGCATTGCCCTCTAATTTCATAAATATCTATAATTTCTTTAAAAAATGAATTAAAAAAAATGCACGAAGTGTGCGATTTTCAGATACTATTGCTGCAGGTAGATACGCTCCATAATTGCTGTCCACTTCACATTTTGGCCACTGTGACGCCTGCTTCATGTCATTTTAACATTCTGAGGTCTTTCCTTTATCATTTTGCATGGATTTCAGAAACAGTAATTTAAAGGAATGAATAGGCCTACTCAAATCGTATAATTTCATAAATATCGAATAACTGGTGAGTGTTACGTCTAAGCTGTCAATCAATGGACTCAGTACACAAATGACTTTAGCAGTGACAAATTGCATTCTAATTTATAAATATAAATTTTTGTAAGAAATGTGAGATTTTCAAATACTGCTGGTGTAGGAAAATACGAGACATAATTCGCACTTTGGCCGTAGGGACGCCTGAAACGTAAATAGTGTTCTATAATCATTTGGTTCAAATACAAACATAACAACCTTTCTCCTTAAGTCTCTGATTATAAACCTATTGGGGAAAGTGTGCTTTATGAACATGCGAGATTTCTCGCATGAGTCTGCTAGTAGCCTATACTTATAATATAAAATATTTCAACACTTGACTACAGCGATTACAATTCGTTGTCCTTGATCCGCAGTAAAGTCTATTGTTGTTGTTGTTGTTGTTAATTTTGTTGTTGATTCATTAGGGGTTTTGCGACATCATGGTCTTTTAGCCACGTGTACTTGGATATGTGTAGAAGTTGACTGATAACCTGAGCCACTGTGATGTCTGTAGGCTTACTACCGTGTGTTCTTTTATACGAGGAAGGATTTGGGTAGGAAGCTGTTGTTGTTGCTTCATTTGAGATGCATGGACATCATGGTAATTTAGCTCCGTGTACGTGGGTCGCTGTCGCTTATTAGTTAAATCTACCCGTTTGCTACCAATTGTAAAATGGATTTACTAAATCAGAAACCTTCCCTGGAGTGTACACAACAACTCACCATAGTTTCATCTCTATCGGACGATTGTATATGAACGCATACGGGTCTTTGTCGAAACACTTCGCGCGTCGTCGCTCATTTGTTGAATCCATTCGTGCGCTACCTATTGTAACATGGATTTACTAAGCTAGAAATCTTGCCTGAAGTGTACAAAACATCTCACCCACGTTTCATCGCTATCGGACAAATGGTATATGAACGCATACGAGACTTTGTTGAAACACTTCTCGTCGTCGCTCATTTGTTGAATCTACCTGTGCTATTGTGATGGCTGTATTTGTGTGTGTGTGAGTATATATAATTCAGGTGAGGATTCAATCAATCAAAGTATAATGTCCGTATAGCACGTTGTATTTAAACAAGCTACTACAACTAACATTCAATTAATTATACTCCTTGAATAGGACAAAGGGTTATATCTATACCTATGCATTTAGGAGAAAGTAGGCTATATGTTCTTTACTGAATATCTTGTTCAAATATGATATATACTCGCTTATGCAGGTGACCTGTGTCGGCCGCAGATGCATTAGAAGCACCACAAAAAAACATTAATGTGCTGATACGTAGGATGTATGCCATGAATTTCTTAATCCCTCGAAATTCTGACCATGGGCGAAATCAATCTCACAAACTATAGGTTAAGAGAAATATTTTTTGCTGCATTTAATAGCGATAATTTGGGAACCCTCTTGGTTCTTACCTTAGCCAGTCATTGGAATTTTTAGATGAATGAGAAGAAAGCCAAAGAGCTTTAGTCAATGACTACAGCACTACATACTGTAGCTTCCGCAGCTACATCAAGAGCATATTGTGAGCTACCATTGAGCAGGGAACATTTGTGGTGAAATTAGTTCTCGCCCCTGACCGAAATGCATGATATTAGGGTTCGAATCCCAATAGTGTTCTCGTTAACAATTAAGTCAGGGAGGTTAAGAGATAACGTAACAAGACAGGAAATACCTTCCAATTCAGTGCTGGCTAAGTGCACAATCCACAATAACCAGATCATTTAATCACATAATCACTCTAAGCAAGAAAACTCGAAGTTCAATCACTACTATCAGTGTTTTAACGAAAATCACATATCTTGACTAGTTGTGCTAGTTTAATTACTACTGCAACAAAATAAGTGTAGATATTCTAAATACCATCACCCATACTTTTAGACATAGATGTTGTAGCCTAAGTGTAACGGATCTGATGATGATCGCTCTTCGATTGAAACTGGTCATCCAAGTATATTTGTTATTCTCATGTACATTTTTTCAGGATTAGAGTAAGTTACCACCCATTACACTAGGTTACAATCGTGATGACCGACTTAAAAATGAGGCATTTCGGTTCTCAACGGTTATATTTGGAAGTTATTCTCTAAAAAAATTCCTATGTATTATAGATACGGCTTGGATTTGAAAGTAAATCAATAATTATTTTACATAAAAACATAATTAAAATACTTTTCAATAAGTACAAAAAATGACCACTTTTCAGTTATTAATACTTATTATTTTATATGTTTGAGCAATATACTAATTTTCTTATTTAAACTGTGTAGTACCTGATTGTTTTGTAAGCTATTTCTTCACAATAGTCCAAGGATCAGAAAGAATGCAAATACGTGTTTGAAAAAATAGTGTGTTGCATATTAGGTATACATGTAAAATACAACTGAGTTGGACGACCATCAGAAAGATATATGAATGTGAGTTATAGCCCTGCAATGAATTTACCATGTTGACTTCTTGTGACGTAGATTGCTCTTTTTCTGTTAGTCTATAAATCAGAGTTTCGGGATAATCATTATTCATTTGTGATTGGGTTGAGGATGAATCTCATTGTATATTGTAATTTTTTTGCAATCAGCGACGCATAGCATAAATTGAATTATTAGGTTCCGAATATTTTTTGAATTTACATGAAATTTTAAAACATTCAATACTTAAACTTTTTATTTTCAGATATTTCAAGTATTTTTAGTACAGTATATAAAAATATATATTTTCCCGATTTTCAGGACCTAGAAGCTGAGAGGTAATTAAAAGTGTACAGTAGACTATTGTGTCTCACTGAGACACAATAATGTACTCATTTGTCAGTGGTGCATGTTTCTTTGTGTCGTACTCTGCGGCGTAGTCAAGCGCGTTAAATCACTCGACACAACTGCGATGGGTAGCAGCAGGTAGTCCTTAGATAAGAGGGTCGAATCGTGACGCCTACTGTGACTATCCTGAGTATGAATTCCTTCCGGGGTTTTCCACACTCCCTCCAGGTAGGCCTAAATACCGTGAAAGGACCTTATTTGAAGCCCCTCACTGTTCCGCTCCTTAAAACAACAATAACTTACTAAATATATACTGCAATCCGTACAGAGACATAGGGTTATCAGAGAATTTCAATACACAACCAAATACACTGGGCAACCGTACTTTTATTTTTTCGTTGTATATACTGTATGAAATATTTATTATTTATTTATCGTATGGCTTTTAGTGCCGGGAGCGTCCAAGGACATTTAGCTCGCCTGAGTCTGTAGCTGCTTCCAGCGGACACCCTTAGGGTGAGCTACAAGTTCCGTTCAATTTCAAGTATTTCCAACTTTCACTACCAGATATCAATGATACCTAGTGGTGAACGGTGGAACTTTGATAAAGCATTCCGACGAAATCTAACCTAACAATTTAGCTTCACACAAGTTTAGTCTGTGGAAGGATCTTTTACATGCCATAAATCTATGGCATGGGACTGCCGGCTTTACTTCCCCTCCGAAGGAATACTGAAGGATTTTTAACGCTCTTAAAATATCTGACGACTTCGGCTGGGTTTGAACCCGCTATCTTGGGCACAGCAGTTCAGAATGCTACCGACTACGCCACCGAAGCATATAACAAAAAAATGGGATCAGAGGAAAAAGTTTCCAATCCATGTACATTCCCCCTAACGTCTGGAGACTTAGCGTTTCTGTATTTTAACAGGACAACGATTCTATTAACTCCAGTAAGTTACACAAATTGGCCCACGCAGTGAGCAAGAAATGAATGAAGATATTTGTTTGCAGCTGTTTGCTGTTCACTGGATCGCTAATCTTGTTCTACGATGACATCACTACTTCATTAGCAGCTTATAGCCTACTTGTTCTTTGTGCCTCGTCGGCTTGCGCATGTGTGGTCGCGGGTGCACCTTGGCTAATGAAGGTCTGACAGATCCCTCAATCTTCACTGCATTGTTTGAGGGAAAGCCAGGGATTCAACTCATTAGCTAAGCGTTTCAGGAAACATAACACTTTAATAATAAGAAGAATAAGAATAAAACAAAATACGGAGAAATTGTACAAGTCAATGACTTCAACTATTTAGGAGAAATCATGCAGAAATCTGGTCGGAACACAAAGGGTAACGAAGAAAGAGTCTCAAAATTACAGACAAATTTAGCTGGACCCACTAAAATTAAAAATGCATCTTCACGGCTGAGAAATTACGATTTTATAAAACGGTATTCTTGCCGAAAACCTTAGACGCATCAGAAACCACAATCACCAAGGGAATGGCCAAAATTAAAGATATTGAAAAACAGGAAGGGAAGAATTTACGGCACCGTTTTCAGAGATCATTTCTGGCAAAAAGAAAAAGAGCAACAAAATAATTATACAGGCATACTGAATCTATCATAACACTCATCAGAAAACGCAGAGTGAAGTTCTTTATACATATCGCCAGAATGAACGATACCAGACTGTCGAAAATATTATTCAACAGTTCATTGTTTTACTATTGAACCCTTACAAAGAAGCTTATGAGACTCAGTTTCGGGGGGTGTAACAGTCCATATCGTAAGTTGTTGTTAAAGCGCTTCATTAACATGCAGGGTAACATATAACAAAATAACATGCAGAAAAATGTGAAGCCAAGGTTAAAACAAATGAATTTAATAACAAATCATCTAACTATACAAAAGAATTAACAAAACAAACTCCCATAGACTCCCACTGAATAAAATAAAATATGCCAAAACTAGGCCAAATCTCTGGAGAGATTAAATACACGGACAAAGTGTCCCTAAGAAAATCAACAAAAGTGACAATGTATGCGCGTGTGCCGTTCTGCATGCTTCACGATGTGTACAATCGAATGCATGATTCGTCATCATCCAGAATGAACATTCAGACAACGAATCCACATTGCTTAGAGCTAGACAGACGCGGGGAACAACTATACAACACTAAAAACTAAACCGACACTTCCTATACTTAAAATATACAACACAATAATTTCCGTATGAAATTGGACTCAAACTGCCGTAGCAAAAACATTACTGCCTAAAAACTTAGGACTTCTCACACAAATCAACACAAGTAAGTTAACACGTGACCAATAAAAGAAAATACACATATGACCGCCGTCAAATTTACAAGTACACTACTACTACACCACACGGGTGTGACATACTAAATTACATGAATTGAGTCATAAACAAGTCACTAGGCTCAAAGCCAACATTTACATTATTAACACAAATATCTATCCATACAACATGCAATAATCCGTCACACAAATGGCTAACTCCCCAATTAATTATGGTTCCAAAATAACCATCACAATGAACAGGTTTGCAACATGAAAGCTTAAAAGGGGCCAGTCGGGACAAGGACTGCCTATCAAAAATAAGTCACCAGGCGAGACGGGCGATTTGTGGAAATCTTCATATCTGTCAACCCACGTGTGTATCGAAGAAGCGTGCCCCAAAGCACAATAATACGTGTGTGTGTGTCAGAACAAAATATCCCGGCATTTCCACTAGAAAATCCAAGAAAACAGCAATATGGACCAGGAACAGCGGTCTCCCTAGAGCACCCTGCCTTTCCATCAAAAATACAACAACAACAAAATATGAGGGCGGTAGGACCTCTACGCCTCTTCACGTAGAATCAACACACACACCTGACACAGTAACACACACAGAATCACACGTATGGGTTTGACAGACCCTGAAATAAAAGACATAAATATTCCACTTGCTGGCGCCATCGTTCTACGCCGTGACTAATTAACCTGAAAAGGACTCAAAAAAAATCTATCAAATTAGAACGAAGGTGTTCTACAATTACATCTTAAATCGTTGCACTTGGCAACCCTAATATGAATAATAACCTGTTCAGCAAACATCTTACAGTAATTACCTCCCTTTCCTATCACAAATATGAACTTTAATTAAGCACCACTTATCGAATGTAATGGGTTTCGCATTTGCATGGATAAACATCACGTACACGCGCCGTATACATTAAATATGACTCCAAAGAAAATAAATATACAACAAACACTTTGGCCACGCGCCAACGTACATTTAAAACAATTAGTGCCGGTACAAGGAAAAACACTCTAAAACAAGAAAAGAAAAATAAACTATTTACAAAAGTTCCCCCGCCAATCTAACTACATAATTGAATAATCAATTGTTTGTACATCACCGTCTCAGCTTGCAGAACATTATGATATCCATCTCAGCCCATTTCCCCTATGGAAAAGTTAGCACTCCATAGTCGTATTCGTTGAAGCGTCGGACATCATCCCAACTCCTGACCACATGTTGGACATCTTGATGTAGTCTCCTTGGAAGAAAAGTTCAATGATATTATAATATGACCTGGCTATAATCGCTTGTGGGTTACTAAATTCGCCCACAAATAGTCCTATGCGATTAATTACGAAGACTTTCCCTAAATATCGCTCACACACGCGCAATACACACATGAAAAAATACACTTAAAAATATACATGAAATACACACTTCGAGTCCAACGTCACTGGCTCGACAAAACAAGTTTCAAAGCCTGACTGACTCACAGTCGCTATCACGCTCGGTAATCTCTACTCTGCTCTGCATGACCTTCGCTCGGGTGAGCGCTAATTAGAACGTTACAAGTCTTGCCCCTAAGAGCTGAAATAGTTGTTTTTAAGATAATATTACAAGTTTCAAATCATCACGCACGCTGGTGTGAATTTAGCTCACAAAGCTCGCAAAGTAATTGACTTCAAATAATTAAGAGCGTTAAAAAATTTCTGCGCAAACTAGCGTGAGTTTAGCTCATCAGAGCTCACAAATAAAATAACTTCAAATTATATCACAGCGTTAAAATCGTTATGCAAACGGGCGTGAAGTTAGCCCACAGAGCTCACGAACAGAAAGACATCGAGCAGCTTCTCGTCGACCATTTTATTAGAAACTGACAGGATACGGAAGAGTGGGGTGGATTTAGAAAAATTTTCCAGAGTTTTCATCTCACACAGATGGGACTAGTGTCAATCTTCTTCAAATAAATCAAACGTCTCATCACACTCGTGCGGAGATAATTCCGATCGGCGGTTCTTTAGATAATCAATTCCGCGCGCTTTTTACCACTGACGCCTTCCATCGCGTGATATTGGCGTGGTCTCTCCTGATTGGGTGATTCAATCTTAGGTCGGTTGTAAGTAACTCGTGACCATTCCTTTATGATTCCAATTCTGGTGCAAGTTGTTACACAATTTGGCCTTGAACTCAAGTTTACCAGGCCGTTCTTCAAGAATAGCTGCAAGCTCTCCTTATGTGGCAATCATTGCGACACGCTACCTTGCCTTTTCCTCGTCACCTTCCACATGTACTGCCTGGGCTGCAGTAATAATAATAATAATAAATTATGAATGCTTATTTATCGTAGATCAATAAGGGTTCACTATATAACATCAATTTATCGGTTTGTATTATGTAAACTTAACAGTCTATAATATTAATAATAATAATAATAATAATAATAACAATAATAATAATAATATCAAGGTGGATGATAATTACACGCCTTTGGGATTTCTCCATGCCAGGGATGTGCAGCTAGCTAAGTCGGAACAGTACATAACCAACAAGCTTTAACAGTAGACTCAGAAAGCGCTGCACGGCCGTCATCTGTATGATCTCAGTCAAGAATATGTCAACATACATGCGTCGAATAGCTGGCTGACCCATGCGGATCTATTTCCTGAGACTAAGGGATTTATGATCGCGATACAAGATCAAGTAGTGGCAAAAAATAACTACCTGAAATACATCAATAAGGCAGACATGCCAGATGACAAATTTAGGAGATGCCATCGTGAATCGGAGTCCATTCAGCATTTCACAGGGGGCTGTACAACAATTTCATCTACATACTACTTGAAGAGGCATGTCTAAGTAGCCAAGATAATCCACCTGAACCTGGAAAAGAAGCACCGCTTAAGTAATAATGTTCTGCCTTATTATCAATACATTCCTGATGCTGTTCTGGAGAATGATACACGCAAGCTACTCTGGGATAGGTCAGTGATCACAGAGTGACCTACATCAGCAAACAGGCCAGACATTATCCTCATTGATAAAGTGCAGATGAAAACTCTTCTAATAGACATCGCAGTCCCTAACTCGCATAATATCCAACACAGTTACACTGAGAAAGAGACGAAATACCTGCCTCTGGTTGAAGAGATCCGACAGATTTAGCGACAGGAATTTGTCACTGTATCGCCTATCATAATCTCTTCCACAGGTGTCATACCGAAGTCGCTGAAGGCCAACCTCGATAAACTGGGGCTCCACCATAATCTGCATATCAGTATGCAAAAAGTAGTTATTTTAGAGACCTGCACCATAGTTCGTTCTCAACGTACCAGTATAGAGAACTCCACTCCATCTTCCAACAAAATGCCGATGAAATTGTGAATTGTACCCAGCGATATGGTGAACATATGAGTGATAATAATAAAAATAATAATAAAGCAATGACACAATTCAGGACAGTTCCTATGATCATCTCCAGCACTGGCGTGAATCCTAACAATTTAAAAGAATCTCTCACAGTTTTGAAGTTAGGCCCAACTTAGAAGACAGCCATACTTCCAACGTGTCGCATAGTAAGGTTTTCCTTGGGTAATCAAACCTGATTAATTGATTTATTTATTTCCATGACTGCAAGCCTCCGTGGCTTAGGTGGCAGCACGCCGGCCTCTCACCGCTGGGTCCGTGGTTCAAATCCCGGTCACTCCATGTGAGATCTGTGCTGGACAAAACGGAGGCAGACAGGTTTTTCTCCGGGTACTCCGGTTTTCCCTGTCAAAAATTTCATTCCAGCAACACTCTCCACTATCATTTCATTTCATCTGTCATTCATCTAATCATTGCCCCAGAGGAGTGCGACAGGCCTCGGCAGCCGGCACAGTTCATATCCTCGCCGCTAGATGGGGGCTTCATTCATTCCATACCTGACCCGGTCGGAGACTGGAAGCAGGCTGTGGATTTTCATTTCCATGACTAAACTTAAAGCTTATTATCTCCTTTACAGTAGCGCCCTACATAGAATAAGATTAGGGCTTATAAAAAGAAAACAGTTCGCTAACAATAAAAATATAAATAATAATAGTCTAACCGGGTGAGTTAGCCGTGGTCGTTACGGCGTGGCTGCAGGCAGTCGCTCACATCCGGGAGGCGAGGAGGTTCGAATCCCCCTGCTGGCAACATTGAAGATGGTCGTCAGTTGCTTCCCATCTTCCTTCCAGGCAAATGCCGGGGTTGGTCCCTAACAATAGGCTACAGCCGTACCTTCCAATTCCTCGTCCTTACATTCACACTTTCATCCCCAGACAACACTCCACACGCGAAGATCCTTCTAGTTCACTCAATGGGTGTCCGCATAGAAGCAGCTACAAACTCTGGCGAACCCAACATGTTCTTGGACACTCCCGGCACTCAAAACCACACGCAGAAAAGAAAAACATAATAGTCTAACAATGATGACGTATTCGGAGGTTCGAATACCGGTGCCAACAGCGGCTATCTGAGTGTGTTATTTCCACACCCTCTCCGGGCAAATGTCATGATAATTTCAAGTCCTGGAGCACATACTTCATTCCTGACCTTATCAATTATACTACTTCAATCACCACATAATCACATGTTATCAGACATATTCTACTCACACCTAAGTACACGGGGCTGATAACCAAATATGTCCTAATCCCCTAATACCGATTAAAAACATAACAGCAATATTATTGAGGCAAGAAGTCAATTATCGACCAAGAGAGTTAGATTGGAAAGCCTATCAAGTTCAGGCAACACCAGACCAGCCATAGCATACGGTCGCCAACCTTCTCTAATAATAAACACAGGAGGCCGATGCGATCGTCAAGTTGTTTCAGCACCTAAAATGAGTGAACATGGAAATAAAAACACACAGCTGTACAACGCTGACAGAAACCTGTAAATAAAAAACAATTGACAGAGCTAAATGAGCTGAAATCCGACTCCGATATGTGTAACAGATATTCGGTCCCTTGTCCACTGCCGCAGCTTAATTGGACGACCTGCCCGCCACACGTCATCGTCCGCTAACAGCACTGTTTACACTATACTCACTAAATTCAATGTTGAACTCTGGCGTGCTTTTTGTGAAATTTAGCTGCAGACGACCCGCCAAACATTTGTGCTGGCATCACCACGCATATAATAGTACAACAGGCAGACATAATTAGTGCCGAATACTCATTTTATTTTACGTGACTACGCTGATGTTCGCGTAGATAAATGGTTTAACTCAGTGCGCTGTAACAGCACAATGTACGTAGTTCTATTTGTTCTGGGTACAGAGATATGATATTGAACGCGCAGCCCCTTCCCGCATCGAAACACTAATTAAATCTCTGACTCACTAATTGCACTTTATGGCTGTCAACTTGTTTTCTAAATTGTGTCATCGTAGTTGACAGCTGTACATTAAAATAATGGCTTTAATGTTGTCAGCGTTAACGACAGACGAAACTTTTCCAGACGGATTAAGCTAGCATCCAAGCGATAATGGGAGGAACAGTAATTGAGGAGGGATGTTATTTTATTATATTTTATTCTTCAGTAGTGGTGAAGTTAGGGCTCATGACCCATAACCACGCAATATGGTACCAGTAAATACGAGACAATTCTGGAAATACAAAAAAATAATTATGATGATAAATAAGGAGGAAATTACGGGGGCTATTCCAAAACTAAGGTCCGGTAAAAAAAACATCCAAAATTAAAATTGTTTCCAAAACAATTGTTTTATTGACATTCCTTACGCCCTTCTCTATTTTTCTACATAATTTCCATACTTATTTACACATTTTTCACATCGTTCCACAAGCTTTTGAATGCCTAAGTCGTAGAACTCGGCCGCCTGCGAAACTAACCAGTCTTTAATAGCTTCTTTCACTTCATCATCTGTGTCGAAGCGCTTGCCGCCAAGAAACTCCTTTAGGTAGCGGAACAGGTGGAAATCACTTGGCGCCAAGTCCGGACTGTCCATCTGTTCCCATCCAAATTTCTTGATTAGAGTTTGCGTGTCATTCGCAGTATGGGGTCTGGCGTTGTCATGCAACAACAACACTCCAGACGACAAAAGACCACGTCGCGTATTCTGGATTGCACGTCGAAGTTTCTTGCAGACAGAAACCGTATCACTGCCCTTACTTCACAATCGGCGGGCTGAATAATTGTCTTAAACATTGTGAACGGACACTATCAACAACACACAGCAACAGTAACAACGCTACTGGCGGCTTTTGACGCGCAAGGCATTCCAGGGGTCGGCGCGCATGCGTAATTTGCCCTTGGCACCGCTTTCAAATATTTACGGCGAATCGGACCTTACTTTTGGAATTACCTTCGTAATTATGCTAATACTAATATTAATGAAAAATGCATATGAATAATAATAATAATAATAATAATAACTATAACTCAGTATGACGCTTAAGAAAAGAATTGTGAAGTGTTATGTTGTCTCCACCCTTTCTTATGCTGTTAAAGATTTGATCTTGTCGGTAGCTACAGAAAAGAAGATTCGAACTTTTGAAATGTGGATATACAGGCGGATTCTTAAAATCTCGTGGACAGAACATTGTGAGTAATGCCGAGGTTCTTCAGCGTGGGAGCAGTCAACCTGCGCTGTTAAACACAATTAAGAGGAGGAAATTGGAATACTTGGGACACATGATGAGGAATCCAAAATACCGTCTGCTCCAAGTTATACTTCAGGGTAAAATTGAAGGAGACGAATAACTTGGATGGATAATTTACGAACGTGGTTTGGGCTGTCTTCCACGGAACTCTTCAGGATTGCACATGATAAGAAGGTGTTAGCCATGGTGGTATCCAACGTCCATATCGGATACGGCAGAAGAAGCAGGAGAAGATAACAGTAAAATAATAATAATAATAATAATAATAATAATAATAATAATAATAATCACAATGTCACAGACCTTTCTATAATATCCTAGATATAATCCTAGCTCATTCATTCGTCCTATCATCCATCACCATTCACACGGGGCAATCAGCAGTATTCAACAGGTAATCTCGGCATGCGGTCTCACATTTCTTTATTGTTATAGAATTTCTGATATCGGCGGGAATTGTATTCCATAGTCGAGACCCAGCTACACCAAAAGAACGGTTGGACATGGATGAGTGGTTGATGGGGACGGTGAGGGAAGAGCCAGATCGAGTGCTTCGGTTATGATATGAGGACAAGTGTAAATAAATTTTGATGACATGTACGTGGGGGTGGTTTCATGCAGAAATCGATGATGGATGTCAGCAAGTGAAATTTACGGCTTTCCATCAGGTTTATGCCAAGAAAGAGTACGGTAGCTTGATGTTGAAGATGTAGAAGAGGTCTTCCTCAGTTGGTGTTGTTGTTGTTGTTGATTCATTTTATGGGCTTTGCCACATCGTGATTTTTAATTATTTATCGTATGGCTTTTAGTGCCGGGAGTGTCCAAGGACATGTTCGGCTCGCTAGAGGCTGTAGCTGCTTCAAGCGGACACCCGTAGGATGAGCTACAAGTTCCGTTCAATTTCAAGTAGTTCCAACTTTCGCAACCAGATATCACTGATACCTAGTGGTGCATGTTGGAATTTTGGTAGAGCGTTCCAACGAAATTTAACTTCACACACGTTTAGTCTGTGGAGGGATTTTTACGTGTCATAAATCTATGACATGGGATCGCCGGTTTTACTTCCCCTCCGAAGGAAGGCATACTGAAGGACTTTTAACGCTCTTAAAAAATCCGACGACTTCGGCCGGGTTTTGAACCCGGTATCTTGGGCACAGCAGTTCAGCTTTTCGGTCGGTCAACACAAATTGTGCCCAATTGCATTCGACGGGAAAACAAGTATTTGGTTGGTTCCTCAGTTTCGGGGCTGTGACAACGCGGTAATGCAGCCCCGTGTACTTTGGGTGTGTATAGAATCTGTCTGATAACCGGTGTTAAATATGATGGCTGTATTATATAGTGTGTGTTATCTGTGATTCAGGTAAGGACTACAGGGAAACAATTTCAGGTTGTTCCTACCAAATGCTACCGTCATTTTTCAGTGTTGCCTAGTTCTACCATGACGAATAGAAGGAGAAAGTGAGAAGACTCCTGAAGTTCAAGCGCGCCCCGCCAGGCAGCGCTAGAGTGGACAAGTTCCACACAGCCGGGGTCAGCTGGTCTTAGGCATGGTGCTAAGGGAAACTAATTACTTTCTAACTAATACTCTTTTAAAAAGTGATTAGCGGTTACAATTAAAATAGCATGGCAGGGCACATTGGAAAATATAATTCACGGAAATAAGAACTACGGTCTCCATTACATGTTACGGAACACACAGATTCCTGGAATATACAGTCGGAGAAAGCCCAGATCTTTCTCGTAACATCTGCAGGATTAAGGATGTGAGGTTGTAGAGAGCTTGTCTTGCCACTGACTCCTAACGAATTCCTGGCCTTTTTATTTGATTGACTACCATCACAAGTAAAGCCAGCCACCCTCGCCCCAGCCTCTTCTAACTGCAAAATCACCTAGACTTAGAATTTTTGCTAGAATGTCCCCTGGAGTAGCATTTCCGCTTGCATAAACAGCAACTGGCTGCACCCAATATATGCATGAAAGGTACGAACATGAACACTAGAGCGTGATTTGCAAGTACGTTATTCTGGAGGTCAGGTGTGTGTTCACCTAAATCAACTAATCCATCTACTTTATCAGAAAAGCTATTTAACTCGATTTCTTCTCTTAGCTTCTCTTCTTCGAAAATTACAACACCGTAACGTGAATTATCATTCTTTTCTTCCTTAAAATAGTCTGAAATAGCATTTATACTATGCGCATTAACTCCATAAGGGCACTTTAGTCCTTTACAAAGTTTTCTCAAGTGACTTTCTGAAGGCAGAGGCAAGAGATTATGTCGCCGACAATGACGGAATCCTTTCGGTGATTTTATTCTCAACAATAAACACTCTAAAATGAATTAATTGCTGTACCTCATTCCATTGCGAGATTTTTCCTGGCATTTCTTGAGCATAGTGTCTATTATCATCTTTTCCTTCTTGCTAAGGTGTTCGTTATCGGGGGCGGATCCAGGAGAGGGCGAGGAGGGCGACCGCCCAGGGCTCCGCGGTCCTAGGGGGGGGCCCGCGCCATGGATTTTTCTACATTTAATTAATTAAGTATACTTTTCAAACTAATTTATAATTCATATTCCTTTCTTCAGTGTAGCTATGACCTCTCGTGACCGTTTAGCAAGTTAAGATTTCAGTGAAATAATAGAAGACTTCAGCCGGGAAAAAAGTCGCAAAGTAATATTTTAATATTTCATTGTTTACATAATCTTATTCAAAGGGACATCAAGGTTTCTATCATATTATTAAAATAATGTACTGTAGTGTATTCTAAATATTGTAACTATTCTTTATTTTATTATTATTATTATTATTATTATTACCAAACTATTTTTCCATTTGAATCGATTTTTTTTCTATTGTTGTGGGCCCCACCTTATCATATCGCCCAGGGCCTCGCAAGGCCTGGATCCGCCAGTTATCTTTGTAATTAAATGTCTGTGAATTTCGAACCTGCTTCTCCAGCAAATTAATTCTCGATTTTGCTGAGTTAAGGCAGGATCTAAAGCGAATTAAATTACGGTTAGCATTCTTAAGGTGCCTTTTGAACAATATTATAGTCTTTTCAGCATCAGTAATTACACTAGAATGACCCAAATTCTTATCAACACTGGATTGACTTTTTAATGCCTCATTCGTTGCTCCACTCCCATCTTCAATCTTCTTTCTTCTTTTACTGGTGGTGTCGAGATTCTTTTTCCTGTTGGGAGCTTTACGGGACTTATTCTCACTACTTCGGTAAATTAGGGGGAAAATGAGGCACTGCTCCAGGTCGTAACTTCCACCACACACGAGAGATTTCCACTTCTTCACCATTCACTATAAAATTACCTGATTTTACTATCAAATCATCAGAGAAATGAATTTGACGAATTCTAATACTTCGCGTTAACTCCGTATCCTTTCGTGGAATAGCTCTGGCCCATTTTTTAGCCAACTTTTCACATTTTGCAAAAATGAGGAAAAAGTAGACTTATGAGATCGATCCGGGAAAATGTGTGTCTGTCTGTCTGTCCTTCTGTCTGTCTGCCTGTCCTTCTGTCTGTCTGGCTGTGTGTGTGTCCCCCCCCCCTATCAACTCCTAAACGGCTGCAGCAATCAAAACCAAATTTAGTATGAGTAAAGATGTGCACCGGAATATCTCACGTCCATATTTGAAAATATTGTCAGTTCTACCAACTGCTGAAAAAACGCACTAGAAATTTGAGCTCCATGTTGGATATCTTGGAAGGTATGCAGGGGAGCTATTCCAAAATTGGCACACATGTAGATAAGACTATTTCAGTTTAATTTCCAGGAGGCCAACCATAACAGTGTTGCCAAAATAATTTTAAGCCTTCTGATAGGTCCAATGTTTAAATGAATATAACTTCTA
Organism: Meconema thalassinum; assembly: GCA_946902985.2. Taxonomy (NCBI): domain Eukaryota; kingdom Metazoa; phylum Arthropoda; class Insecta; order Orthoptera; family Tettigoniidae; genus Meconema; species Meconema thalassinum. The sequence goes on along the minus strand of OX336388.2, from coordinate 1,909,758,693 downwards.
CACTATCAATTGGATTTTAACCAAATTTTGTATGTAATATCTATACATAAACAGATATGACTGAGCGTATTACTAAGAGCCACCAGGGCTGTCAACTGTTAATAATTGCTCTCTCTCTATTTATTTATTTTTATCCAAATACCAATATATCAGAAAGTATGCAAGCCAACAGCTTTAAACTATGCACACGTATATTCTGACATTTTAGATTAATTTGGAGTAACATATATTCGTCAGTTCTACCAACATGAATATAAGCCTGCTGATAGTACCAATTTTTAAATACATGTAACTTCTATACTATCAGTTGGATTTCAACCAAATTTCGTATGTGCTATGTGTACCATAACAGATATGACTATAATTATTGTTAATAGCAATCAGGGCTGCCAACGGTTAATAAATGCTGGCTATATTGTTTTTAACCTAATATCAATTTATCAGAAAGTATGCAAGCCAACAACTCTATACTTTGCATACGTGTAGCACCTGACATTCTAGATTAATTTGGTGTAATTAATACAAGGCAGTGCTGCCAACATGATTCTATGCCTGCTGATATGTCCAATTTTAAAATGCATGTAACTTCTATACTAACAAATGGATTTCATCCAAAATTGGCTCAACAAGATATCATAATATTTCAGATTATTTCTGACCAGCACACGCATGACAGTGTTGGCAACATGCTATTACGCGTGCTGATAGATCCAGTGTCTAACTGCATGTAACGTCCATTGGACTTCAACCAAATTTTGTATTCTGTACCTTAAGAGAAGGAACTAAAAATATATTCAGTCACCAGGGCTGCCAACTGTAGTGCTCTATTAGGCTGCATTATACCAGGTATATTTTGAACTAATTAGATAGTTCGATATTACCAACTTAATTTCGTCATTATTCTAGATAGGTTCATATTCTGTAGAATAATCATTGGCATGAAAAGTAGGCTGTATAGTTCTTCACGGAACTTCTTGTTCAGATTGATTTGTATTCTTCGGTGGTGAAAAAGATCGTAAATCGTCAACTACTCTACCATATCCTGACTTACAGCCAGGCAAAAACCAGTACGGCATGTTGAACTATTAAATTAACAAAGCCGCATAAGAAATATGTTTGAAGTTCACAACACAAAACGCTGATGTACACAAGACACAATGAACTGAATTTAAGACCTGAATGCAGAGAAAATTCAATTTAATTCACACAAATATCTCACACAGTAACTTCTCGCGCACTTTTCTAAGACCCGGCTTGACCCAACAACAGGACACGTTGTTGGACATTATCGCTTGCAGTGCTTGTAGCGGCGGGACCACAAACTACCGTGCTATAATGGCGGAGTCCTCACACTAGGTCCTTCTATTCGTCATGGTTCTACTATAGAAAGCTCTTCAGGCGGTCAACACAAATTGTGCCCAATAATAATTGTATTATTAAAAGCTTCCTTTGGAAAAAAAAACACACGTTACGAGCCTTACAGTAGCCGCATATGATGTGTAACATCTGACATAGAAGAAACCTCACGTGAAATTGTTGTTGATACACCGGTATTTTGTAATATTATTGGCACAAATATTAATCTAATGTAAAAGGGAGTGTTTTATAGACGCGACACCGCTCATAACCTTAAATTTCTTATAAATAGGCCAACTTGCGAGTAAATGCAATGTGCACAGCAGTAGATCATAAAAGACTTGCCCAGTTCCCGGGCCTCTTGATTCACAGACTAACACGTAATTTCATATGGATTCTGTTAAATTGAGTCATATTGATATGATTATCAGCAGAGTATCAAGAAGACAGTGCGAGAGTAGAAATATCAAGTAGGCAGTGAAGAAAAAAAAGAGAGTCTTGGAATTGTTATGCATTATTAGTGTGCACATAAAAACGATATTTGTGTGTTGATGAATGTCCAGGAGGGATACGATCCAGCTGGCAGTGCGTCTTACACACTTTCGTCCGATCCACTTCCGACCCATGTTTCAAAATTACTCCCACAAAAATATCCAGCAACCGAGTGGAAAGATGTTACACATCAATAACACAATTTTATACAAAAAAGGGACGGGGCTTAGGACATCTTCCGTCATTATACCCATGGGCTTGGGTGTGTGTGTATAAATAACCCCCCTCACCCTTAGTAAGTTAAATTGAGTTATTTTAGTGATAATTATTTAAATGCATTTCACTTCAAAAATCTCACGTGTATTGATCAGTCAACCTTGGTGAGAGGCAAACAGCTTGACCGGTGCACCCCCAGGGATGAATATCTCATATAATATTTCTTATTGGTTAGGGTGTGTAAATACATGTGTTCCCGCCTAATGTAATTGGGCACAATTTGTGTTGACCGACCGAGGAGCTTTCTAAAATAGAACTTCTAATACTTCGTACCCGAACCTCAGGAGTAATAATAATAATAATAATAATAATAATAATAATAATAATAATAATAATAAGTGCAGAACAGAGACTGTTATTAGAGGCTCTCACTCTGCACAAGGAATACCTGTTGGAGAGGGACAGAGAAGTATTCAGCCGTTGGAGGAAGGCGCATTGTACATATATCTTGGGTTCGCCCAGAGTACCCGTCTCCGACATGGTGATATCAAGAAGAACATTAACTGAGCAGTATACTTCAGGACTTCACAGTGTTCTCTCTTCAAACCTTAGCGCTAAACATATCATTAAGGCAGTTAACACATTTGCAATGCCCGTACTTACATACTCCTTTGGTATCATCAGATGGACTCAAACTGAGCTTCACGATCTGCAACGAAAAACATCGGTGCTTTTATCACGCCATCGTATGCACCATCCGAAATCAGCAACAGAGCGCCTGACTCTACCTCGGTCTGAAGGTGGTCGAGGACTGATAGACATCATGAACCTTCATTCGAAACAAGTGGCAACTCTGCGTGCATTTTTTCACAACAAAGGAGAAACATCCCCTCTCCATCGCATTGTATCTTCAGCTGATGATAATTACACACCGCACCATCTGTCATCTTTAGATTCACCAGTAAACGAAGTGAAAACTACTGAATACAAGACCGGGAATTGGAAACAGAAGGCGCTTCATGGGAAGTTTCCACATGAGTTGGACCAGCCTCACATCGACAAGTTAGCGTTGCACGCATGGCTGACCCACTCGGTACTCTTTCCGGAAAGAGAGGGATTTGTTGTAGCTATCCAAGACCAAGTTGTTGCTACTCGAAGCTATCGGAAATTTATCATAAAAGATCCAACAAAAGAAAATGAGAAGTGTCGCCGCTGTGGCAATTGTAGTGAGACCATTCAAAACATTATAACAGGTTGTTCCCACCTTGCCAACACTGTCTACAAACATCGACACGAACAAGTTGCCAATATTATCCACCAGAAACTGGCCTTGAAGTACAAACTTCTTCAAAGTTCCGTCCCCTATTGGAAATATACACCATCTGCAGTACTCGAAAATGCCACACACAAGCTTTATTGGGACAGAGGAGTTGTGACAGATGTCGCAGTCAGTAACATCAGGCCAGATATCACTGTCATCAATAAAGAACACAAAGAGGCATTACTGATAGATATCGCATGTCCCAACACTCAAAACATCCAAACAACAGCTGCTACTAAAATATCTAAGTACACAGAGCTGGCAATTGAGATAAAGCAGATGTGGAAACTTGATTCGGTCACTACCATCCCAATAATTGTGTCGTGTACTGGTGTTATACCGAGAACTCTCCCCAGTAGTCTATCAATATTGAATCTGCACCCGCAGATATATATTGAACTACAAAAGGCCGTTCTGTTAAACACATGCCATATTGTTGGGAAGTTCCTTGGTGACAATACCCTGGCCGAATACTCAGCAAGGCTCGATGATCCAGATGGAAATTTAGCTCATCCTACAAATGAAGGAGACTTGTGAAGCCTGCGGGCACGACATGGATGTGAAGTCCCTGAAGAGTGTAATAGAAATTATCTCAGTACAGATGGTTCCTTGCTAAGGCCGAACCTGGCTGTAACAGAAAATGTAGCCGGTATTTGCCGTGATAATGTTGTCAAACAATAAACTATAATCATAATAATAATAATAATATCGTATGGCCTCGGTGCCGGGTGCAAGCTTTGTTATTTGACACCCAGAGGGTAGCTTGCATGTCAAATTTCGTTGTTCCTTGAAGCACTATGAAAGTCAAGGAGGTTAGATATCTAAGCTCCTAGAACACTATAGCGCTTTCTAGTAGAGAAATGAGGAACTTCGTATTGGCGGAAAATCCCGAGATTAATTTTGCCATTATGAACACGGCCTACTGAATTCAAATGGGTTCTTTGACATGCCAACATCGTATGACATGGTGTCGTAATATTTGCCGCCTTTCAAAAATCACTTACCACGGCCAGGAGTGAACCTGCAAGTTTGGGGTTAGTAGACCGACGCGTTGACCACTCACCCACCGTGGCAAGCTGTCTGGGGCTGAATCTATTGATGGCGTACTAAAATATCGATAGTTTCCAATAGGTAAATGCTAAATCTTGGATAAGTCTATGACCAGTGGAGCTCATGATATTTCTCCCAGAATGTTGCACTTCCTTTCAGAATGAGATTATACTAGATAACAAATTTTAACTTTTTTTTTTTTTACATGGGCGAACATAGTTGAATTATATGGATTTGAGTGTGCTGAAGTTGAAACTGACAGTTAAAACAAGATGTTCAGTAAAGAACATATAGCCTACTTTCTCCTAAATGCATGGGTATTGTTATAACTCTTTGTCCTTTTCAAGGAGTATGATTGAATGTTGGTTGTAGGAGCTGGTTGAAATACAACGTGCTATAGGGATATTAAACATGAATATGAGGTGCCCGTTGCTAGTGCTACCTCTGTACCAAATTTCGTTCAATTCGGTTTCACCGTGTTTGAATTGATAGGGGGAATCGATTTGCACACATACTTGGCCACCATCTGCAAACTATTGGGCTGATGTTCTTGCAGTTTGGTCAGAATATGTTTCCCACATAAAGATATGGTGTTGCAAAATTAGGTAGAGACTAGATTATTAGGTTGGTCGTAATTACATTTTAGCTTTTAACATTTGGGTGGCCGCGATTACGTTTCCATCAAGATAGCGGTGATATAAAACATGACACTGAGGTGCCCTTTGCTAGTGCTACCTCTATACCAAATTTCGTTCCATTTGGTTTCAGCGTGTTTGAATTAATAGGGGGAATCGATTCTGACACAAAGATGGCCGCCATCCGCAAACTATTAGGCGAATGACCTATTAGATTGGTCAAAGGATGCTCCCTCCATAAAGGTATGTAGTTGCAAAATTTGGTAGAGATCGGATGATTAGGTTAATCGTAATTTGATTTAAGCTTTGAACATTCGTGTGGCCGCCATTACGTTTCAGTCAAGATGGCGGCGATATAAAACATGACACTGAGGTGACCTTTGCTAGTACTACCTCTGTACCAAATTTCGTTCCATTCGGTTCCACCGTGTTCGAATTAATAGGGGGAATCAATTTTGACATAAAGATGGCCTCCATCCGCAAACTATTAGGTGAATGACCTATTAGATTGGTCAAAGGATGCTCCCTCCATAAAGGTATGTAGTTGCAAAATTTGGTAGAGATCGGATGATTAGGTTAATCGTAATTTGATTTAAGCTTTGAACATTTGTGTGGCCGCCATTACGTTTCCGTCAAGATGGCGGCGATATAAAACATGACACTGAGGTGCCTTTTGTTAGTACTACCTCTGTACCAAATTTCGTTCCATTCGGTTGCACCGTGTTCGAATTAATAGGGGGAATCGATTTTCACACAAAGATGGCCGCCATCCGCAAACTATTACGCTGATGACCTATTGGTTTGGTCAAAGGATGCTCCCCCCATAAAGGTATGTTGTTGCAAAATTTGGTAGAGATCGGATGATTAGGTTAATCGTAATTTGAGTTAAGCTTTGAACATTTGTGTGGCCGCCATTACGTTTCCGTCAAGATGGCGGCGATATAAATCATGACACTGAGGTGCCTTTTGTTAGTACTACCTTTGTACCAAATTTCGTTCAATTCGCATTCACCGTGTTCGAATTGATAGGGGGGGACTGACATTCAGAGTACACACACTCACACACACACACACACAGACACACACACACACAGACTCACACACACACATACACACACACGGACAGACACACTTTTTTTCGCCCTGTGTTGATCTCATAAGTCTACTTTCATTTTTTGCAAAAATCGAAAGGAGGCTAACTAGATTAGCTCAGGCCTAGAAGTTATTGAAACATTTACGTTCTTCACATATTTAGCCTACTTTCGATTTTTGCAAAAAATGAAAGTAGACTTATGAGATCAACACAGGGCGAAAAAAGTGTGTCTGTCTGTGTGTGTGTATGTGTGTGTGTGAGTCTGTGTGTGTGTGTGTCTGTGTGTGTGTGTGTGTGTGAGTGTGTGTACTCTGAATGTCTGTCCCCCCCTATCAATTCGAACACGGTGAATGCGAATTGAACGAAATTTGGTACAAAGGTAGCACTAGCAAAGGACACCTCAGTGTCATGTTTTATATCGCCGCCATCTTGACGGAAACGTAATGGCGGCCACACAAATGTTCAAAGCTTAAATCAAATTACGACTAACCTAATCATCCGATCTCTACCAAATTTTGCAACAACATACCTTTATGGGGGGAGCATCCTTTGACCAAACTAATAAGTCATCAGCGTAATAGTTTGCGGATGGCGGCCATCTTTGTGTGAAAATCGATTCCCCCTATTAATTCGAACACGGTGCAACCGAATGGAACGAAATTTGGTACAGAGGTAGTACTAACAAAAGGCACCTCAGTGTCATGTTTTATATCGCCGCCATCTTGACGGAAACGTAATGGCGGCCACACAAATGTTCAAAGCTTAAATCAAAATACGATTAACCTAATCATCCGATCTCTACCAAATTTTGCAACAACATACCTTTATAGAGGGAGCATCCTTTGACCAAATAACTAGGTCATTAGCCTAATAGTTTGCGGATGGCGGCCATCTTTGTGTGAAAATCAATTCCCCCTATTAATTCAAACACGGTTAAACCAAATGGAACGAAATTTGGTACAGAGGTAGCACTAGCAAAGGGCACCTCAGTGTCATGTTTTATATCGCCGCCATCTTGACAGAAACGTAATGGCGGCCTCACGAATGTTCAAAGCTTAAATCAAATTACGATTAACCTAATCATCCGATCTCTACCAAATTTTGCAACTACATACCTTTACGGAGGGAGCATCCTTTGACCAATCTAATAGGTTATTAGCCTAATAGTTTGCGGGTGGCGGCCATCTTTATGTCAAAATTGATTCCCCCTATTAATTCGAACACGGTGGAAACGAATGGAACGAAATTTGGTACAGAGGTAGCACTAGCAAAGGGCACCTCAGTGTCATGTTTTATATCGCCACCATCTTGACTGAAACGTAATGGCGGCCACACGAATGTTCAAAGCTTAAATCAAATTACGATTAGCCTAATCATCCGATCTCTAGCAAATTTAGCAACAACATACCTTTATGGAGGGAGCATCCTTTGACCAAACTAATAGGTCATCAGCCTAATATTTTGCGGATGGCGGCCATCTTTGTGTGAAAATCGATTCCCCTTATCAATTCGAACACGGTGAAACCGAATGGAACGAAATTTGGTACAGAGGTAGCACTAGCAAAGGGCACCTCAGTGTCATGTTTTATATCGCCGCCATATTGACAGAAACGTAATGGCGGCCACACAAATGTTCAAAGCTTAAATCAAATTACGATTAGCCTAATCATCCGATCTCTAGCAAATTTAGCAACAACATACCTTTATGGAGGGAGCATCCTTTGACCAAACTAATAGGTCATCAGCCTAATATTTTGCGGATGGCGGCCATCTTTGTGTGAAAATCGATTCCCCTTTTCAATTCGAACACGGTGATACCGAATGGAACGAAATTTGGTACAGAGGTAGCACTAGCAAAGGGCACCTCAGTGTCATGTTTTATATCACCGCTATCTTGACGGAAACGTAATCGCGGCCACCCAAATGTTAAAAGCTAAAATGTAATTACGACCAACCTAATAATCTAGTCTCTACCAAATTTTGCAACACCATATCTTTATGTGGGAAGCATATTCAGACCAAACTGCAAGAACATCAGCCCAATAGTTTGCAGATGGTGGCCAAGTATGTGTGCAAATCGATTCCCCCTATCAATTCAAACACGGTGAAACCGAATTGAACGAAATTTGGTACAGAGGTAGCACTAGCAAAGGGCACCTCATATTCATGTTTAATATCCCTATAGCACGTTGTATTTCAACAAGCTACTACAACCAACATTCAATCATACTCCTTGAAATGGACAAAGATTTATAACAATACCCATGCATTTAGGAGAAAGTAGGCTATATGTTCTTTACTGAACATCTTGTTTCATTATAGAATGTGATATTGTTAACTCGGGTCCCCACCACCCAAAGTGATTAAGACCCGACCACCCCTCACACAGGAGAGGAAGGACAAGTTATTGGCTGGACTGAGGAGATATTGGGGGGGAAAATGAGAGCGTCGCAGAAGCACTAGTCATAAGTGCTTGTCGTAAATTTTTGCCGCCTTTCAAAAATCACTTACGACGGCCAGGAGTGAACCTGCAAGCTTGAGGTTAGTAGACCGACACGTTAACCACTCACCCTCCGTGGCAAATTTCTTGTTAAGTAAGTTCTGTAGAGTGATGTTGTACTGATAGGACAGTAATCATCAAGTATTTGTTGTGCGTACAGGAAGTCAAGAGAGACATAACGTTCATCTACTGTACGTGCGAGTGCGGACCGGGTCGGGTGTCTTATCAGCAGGATTGTGACATGAAAAGGGCGGGCTTATAGAACAGTATAGCAGAAGTCAAACTCGACACAAAGGAAACAACAAAGGCACATAAAATAGGTCTGATCCTGGGAATATATGAGTCATACATTATATTAAAATATATACAGGGTGCTTCAAATTTCCTGTTTCATACACTGAGGGCTTGTGGAGGGGGCATGGAAGTAAACATTTAAATGGGAATCGCTGTCTGGAAACGTGCCGTACTAGATTTTAAAGCAATTCATCGTATGCCGTAACTACCTTGCCTAAGACTCTATTACAAGTGCCTGATAGTGGCCATAATTTCTATTCTCTCTCTAACTTGGGACGGTTAATCAAACGCGGGAAGCGTCAAAGAGTCCGGAGATTGGAGGTTTGAAACTCGGCACTGACAGTGGTTATCCTGAGTATTGATTTACCCCAGATTTTGTCACACTCCCTGCAACTGTAATACTGTAATTGCAGTAACACACATCAATACCACAGAAACGCATGTCATAAATAAATAAATAAATGAACAAATGAACAAATGGATAAATACATAGATTAATAGATACACAGATATGAATGAATGAATGAATGAATGAATGAATGAATGAATGAATAAATTAATTAATTAATTAATTAATTAATTAATAGATAAGTAAACAAATAAAAAGTTAAACGTGCATTAATTCTCTTTCTTTTGTACGTCAGTTTTCACTTTAGCATAGGTAGGAAATCAAGCTCTCTTTTATAAAAAGACAATATTTGATTTTGTCTCGCAGGTAGAACGGTAAATGTCCGAACACCTGTTCCTATTCAATTTGTTATCTAATTAGTTCCCTACTCAAGCCTTAAGACGATGAAATTGGGATTTCAAACCAACATATTGTAGCACTATTTCCGTGGAATATCAACGATCCACCTTAAGTACACCAATTAGCAGCATACTGATATACATAGAATTATATCTATAAGTTGGGAAGGTAAATGCTACCATACATAGATGTTGCATACCCCCAAAGCAGTGATCGTCAGGCTTTCTCTTGACGGTTCAAGAGTTGTTGAAGCTAATGAGATCTCAAACTGTGGACTGCCAGCGAGCGTGCTTGCTTGCTACAATATTCAACATGCAGTGGAACAGAGGAGATAATGTACACCGATTATTACTAATAACTGAATATCTTAAGGGCAAAGAAATATAGGATCATTAATTGAGTAGTGTATTGCTAATAATAATAATAATAATAATAATAATAATAATAATAATAATAATAGGGCATCTCAAGTGATATGGTACTGGGCAGATCTAAATTCACAGAACTAGTTGACGATCATCTACTTTCAGGTCACCCAAACATTGCATCCAAAAGAATCTGGACGGAGGAGCACAGAAAGAACCGGAGATTTTGAGAGGGCAAGAAAGCAAGATCAGTTAGATATGTTCAATCGCGCTCCTTAGACGGGCATAACGATGTTATAATAATGTTTATGTTCGACCCTGACTATTACATGTCAGAAAACTGTACTATAATGAGGCTCATTATAACACTATTTTTCATTATGAAACAGTTTCTCCCACCAATCAGAGCTCAAGAAACAGTTGTTTGACCAATTAGATAATTAGATGCGCTGAGTTCCACGGCCTTCTAATTTAAATTTCACTGCCTGGCCTAGTGTCCTGGTAGGGTAATCGAGGAGGCCATGGTCAAATACAAGGCATTCTCTACGTCTCATGCGCTCTGTTCAGTACATAAAACTGGTGAAACCTCGACAGATATTAATGAATATTTATGTTCGAACATAAAATAGTTATAATAATTATCGTCGAACATAAACAGTCGTATGCAACTCTCCTATAATGGTAATTAAGACACTCGTATGGAAATTATAAAACTCGCATACGCTCATTTAATAAACATACTCGTGTGTTAATTATTGCCATTATAAGCTCGTTGCGTAATGTACTATTATATTCGACGATGTCTTAATTTAAATATTATATATCAGAAAACTGTATCATAATGGGGGTCATTAAAATACTACTTTTCATTGTGATACAGTTTCTCCAGCCAATAAGAGCTCAATATTTCCATTCATTGACCAATTATGTAAGGATAACTTCGCACATGCACGCAAAGTCCTACATGTAGGACATGAATTACATGATTTGAAAGTTAATAATGTAGCCTATATTGGATCAACCATTGTAGTTACAATGCCAATAACAAAGACAAAATAGCACGAACCATTACGGTAACAGGACAATACGGTGAAATATGCAGGAAATGTAGGAATCTACGTCCAGAAGTTTGCAACACCATCCTTCTAGCCATTACGCACATGGAAAGTGTTCACCGTCCCTAATGTTTGCATAAACAAACTGGGCAATATTGTAAAAGAAATAGCACTGTACCTTATTATCCACAACTCCAATTTCTACACAGGGCATTACATTCGTAGAATTTCGGCGACAATTTTAGTGAATGCTGCTGTTGACATAAACACACCAGAACGTCATGGAGGAAGAATGCGTATGACATTAATTCCACGGAAATTATAATTCAGTTCTCTGCTCAGTAAATGGATTTCTTATGCGAAACTTTTCCGCCAGATGTCATAACTGTTCTATTTGGGACTCAATTGATTTGCCTTCCGTTGACATTCAACACGCATCGAATTTGAAAACAACTAGTTGATAATACGATACATTTTAATTTTAAAGCGTTTGTAACAGCCTAATTTGTGTTATTTGACCAAAATAACAAAATGATCCAACGTAGTACCTGTGCGTTATCTGTTGGTGCTACTTGAGGATACACAATGTTTCAAAGCTTTGGAATTCGTTATTGGGTAGAGATTAAATGCGGAGCCCACACAATTCCCAAGAAGAAGAAGAAGAAGTCACCCGACAGAATCTCGACAGATATTTATGAATATTTAGGTTAGAACATATAATAAAGTTATAATTATCGTCGAACATAAACATTCGTATGCATCTCGCCAATTAGGTAAGGACAGGTTCGCACATGCACTCAAAATCCAACATGTCGGACATGAATTACATGATTTGAAAGTTGACAATGTATGGAAATTATAACATCTCACCAATTAGGTAAGGATAGCTTCGCACATGCACTCAAAATCCAACACGTCGGACATGAATTAGATGAATTGAGAGTTGACAATATATGGAAATTATAAAACTCGCTTCGCTCGTTTTATAAACATACTCGTGTCTTAATTATTGCCATTATAGGCTCGTTGCATAATGTACTATATAGTAGTTACGTCCCACGTAACTGCTGCAGCTTTAGAGACTCCAGGATGCTATAATTTGTCCCTGCATATTATTTCTTACGTGCCAGTAAATCTATTAACACGGGTCTCTCACATTGAAGCACCTTCAAATACCAACTGACTGCACCTGGATTCGAACCGCAACTTGGCTGAGCACATCGACTGGCTGCGTAGCGCATCAGCTAGCCTGAAAAAGTAGTAGCATAATTTATTCTTTAAAAGAAGAAGAAGAAATAATGCTCTTCTGTGAAAGTGCAAAAATGTATTTCGCATTGATATCTTATGAAATGAAAATCCACAGCCTGCTTCCAGTCTCCGACCGGGTCAGGAATGGAATGAATGAAGCCCCCTTCTAGCGGCGAGGATATGAACTGTGCCGGCTGCCGAGGCCTGACGCACTCCTCTGGGGCAATGATTAAATGAATGACAGATGAAATGAAATGATAGTGAAGAGTGTTGCTGGAATGAAATTTTGACAGGGAAAACCGGAGTACCCGGAGAAAAACCTGTCTGCCTCCGTTTTGTCCAGCACAGATCTCACATGGAGTGACCGGGATTTGAACCACGGACCCAGCGGTGAGAGGCCGACGTGCTGCCGCCTAAGCCACGGAGGCTTCATTGATATCTTATATATCATGTAAATTTATACGATTGTATAATTAAATTAAACCTAATAGGCTATGTAATTTCCAAAATTAAATAATGTATTACCTTCAAAAGTGTGGAAATAGGTCGTTACTCCGTACTAAGGAAGAACCGTACTGTTGCTTACTACTATTGACAATTTATCTGAGTTCATTTCGTTACATTACTTGATAAAATTCACGTTCCTGGCATTGCACTACACGGGCGCCGCGAAGTTAAAGCATGTCATCTCACTCGGGAAGGGTAAGGAATTCACCACTCTAAACTCGTGTCATGTGCGCAACGCAAGAGCTCAAAAACATCCATGTCGACTGTGTTTGCGGGCAAATGTTGTCACACATTTCAAGGTAACAGTGTCAACTTGAACCAAAGGTTTCCACTCAAATAAACGTGTTTGTTTATTTCATGATCGTTATGTACTGTGTTCGAGTATCATAAACAGACTACAACATGAGGTGTTCTAGGAACTGTTTCCGTAGAAATCAACGCTGTATGTTAGTGTGTATAGATTTGCACATTGGCTTCATGCAAGCTCAAATGTAAATAAAGAAAAATTACCGCTGTGGATTCTGCGGTTTTTCCGGTAATGCACTCGTAAGCACAACAAATTTGCCGGCGATCAAAACAAAATTACACCTTTATCAGGATTTAATGTAATTGCTCCCCTCGTTTGGTGGAGTCCAGTCAGCCTCAATTCAGGTTATCCAATAAATATTGACTAGAGCATTACGCGTCTCGTTTTTTAACCAGAGCTCGCCAGCGCCATCAATGATTGCGACCTCTGTAATTAAATCGCATTGACTGCCAAAACACTTCATTTTCCAGTCTTCATTTAGCCTGGTTCCCTCGTTCAGAGTCAATTTCCTTCAATATGCACAAAGCGCGCGCTAGGGAATGATTCAGTTAAACCAATCTTCTTCTTTTTGATACGAAAGAGTTCGAGCGCTTGTATTTGCTGTTTCAAATTAACCCCTGCATAGAAGTTTTCACAGACAGGCAGAACTGATTTCCGTTCATCTGCTTATCGGATTTTTATGAAGTTTTAGCAAAAAATAAAATACATAACTCGCAATTTAAAATTGAAATATTCAATGGTAATCAATGTAAATATTCCTGCAACATGAACCCATCATAGTTTAGTACATGGCCATCCAGTCATTGAGCTCGTGGATCACGGCCGCGCTCGGGGAGCACTGGGCAGTCTAACTAGCGCTCCTTCCCCTACCACCACTACACTGTGGCAGCGAGGAGACCTGAGACGGACAATGTTCGGACCGCGCTGACTAGATACATACAGTATTTACAGTTGTGCGGCCGACGGCTCTTGTGGGATTGCTGACTTCATATTGTTAGGGCTGTTTTGCCATAACAAATATACCGCATACACAAATCGAATGGTACTCCGATGTATGGAATGTGCAGGAAACGAACGCAAGTGTTAAGTAATGAATAATGTGATTTATTCGAAACTAAAATGTTAACATATTAGAGAGGAAAATTCAACAACAAATTCTGTTTCTTTTAACACATTAAATATCTGTGGCACTATTGGCATGCCCTTTATAAGCTGTACAGAAAAATTCAATTTCCAATTCTGCTTTAAAGGCTGCTGCTTCACCACTCCTCCTTTTCTTTGTATGATGTTCAGTCATGACCACTGCGAAACTGATGTATTTACACGTTGTCAACAAAGCGCATTGGACTAGACTAACGACTGATGGATCGGCTGCTCACTTCAGCGTGGAGGGCAGAACACGCGATCAGCCAGCCAAGCTCCTCCCACCACTACTGAAACTACCATCCATCAAAGCGCTCGGAGCATTAACTTAGAGCACGGCCAGGGCACTAGTGCTCCGGGAGCGCTGTGTGGATGGCCCTGGTTTAGTAGAAGGACTGTATTATTGTTATCATTATACAGTAAGATCGATGCCTATATTGTGCCGAAGTTAGGGCTCTTCGTGCTCTCTTTCACTCACTACTACAAATCTCGGGCATGATCAAAATCCGACCTTTTGGTCCGAAGTTTGGGGGGAAGAGTCTGGTGCCACGTAACTGGCTCCTTTCGGGGTTTATATTTTCGGTTAGAAAATTATTGAGTTTTAATTAATTTAATAATGACATTGAGGAGTCGTAATTAAATTGTTGTTTTGATAAGGAATTAATTTATGATTTGGATAAATTTGTTTTAGTAACACGTGCATAGGGAGGGTTAAGATTAACTAGTCGTAGTGGCGTAAGTTCTATGGAGAATGACTTTGGTCATAGCTGTGGGCCAGAGATGTTATTATGACTCGTTCGCTTGCCATGGCAGTTGCGTGTATGATTTTGTGTTGTGTATATTATGGTTTTGAATTGTGCAGCAGCTCCTTATTTTATTTGAAAAAAGAAAGACCGCTATTGGGTTAATTTAGGAATAATTAGGAAGAGAAGAATATAGACCTATAGTTATTGCATTGGAAAAGGCTTCAGCTCACGCCTTTTATGATTTAACCTCCACACACAATGTACCTTATAACATATAATACTCACGTTCGTCATTCTTAACCTGCCATATTAATGAGAAATTTAGAAGCCATTTTCACAGTGTGGCCTGTACAAATCATCAATTTATACTTTCCAGTCGGGCAGCACACTATTTGCCCAATACGATTGGGCGGAGATTGTTATTTGAGTCTTTAGTTTTTAGACTAGTTTGATGCAGCGCTCCATGCCTTCCTGACCTGAGCTAATCGTTTCATTTCTACATAGCTACCACACCTTAGGTCCGAGGCAATCAGTTTTACATGTTCTAATCAGGTCCACCCCTACAATTCTTGTGCTCAACCCTTCCGTCCTTAAGTAAGTTTGCTATCCTGGGTGTCTTGGTATGTGTCCTACCAACCTTTCATTTCTCTTCAATAGCAGTTGATTATGGCAATCCACTTTTTATATCCTCTTTGCTTCTTCCATCACAGGTTATATTTCATCCTAAGTAGCAGAAGTCACCTACTTCCTTTAGCCTCACACATGCCAATTTGACGTCAGTAGGAGTTTCTGATTAATTTCGGTTACATCCCAGTATATTTGTTTTACTTTTATTGATTTACATTACGAATTATTTCCTCAAGACGGAGTCCATATTATTTAAAACCTCATTCAAATCCTCTACTGAATCGGCCAAGATGACAATGTCATCAGCAAATCTTAGAGTTTAAATTATTACTTCTTTAACTCCTACTTTCAAATTTTCTCTAATTTCCTTTGTCGCTTGTTCAATGTATAGATTGAAAAGTATGGGTGATAAATTGCATCCTTCCTTACACTTTCCTGAAAACCAGCATCTCTCTCATGTCCTTCGGCTCAAATAATTGCTCTCTGGTGCAGTGGCGTGGCGTGGAATCTTTTCGAGGGTAAGCTGTGAAGAAGACTCAAAATATAGGCTTACACCATAAAGCAACTTCAGCACCCGGTTCCAGCTATGCCCTTGTCAATGTTGAGGTTGATATCTGAAGTAGCAACAATTACTCTACACACATAATTATTAGTATTTCACATTTAAAAAATAAAAATAGAAAGAATTGTAATACAGCACAGCTCATTTTTCCCTTTTCAATTTTAGGCATGCCAATCCATGTACAGTAAGTGCGGAGAAAATTATTCAACAATAGGGTTGGCTCTTATCGTGCATCATTTGACGATTGAACAGTGTGGCAATTTGTGTTTTTGTTGTTCGCATTTCTTGGCCTAAGGAGCTTAAGTTTTAGGTTATTACCCGTAAATTTTCTATTGTGCGTGGCTCAGCGGTAACGTTCTAGGTTGCTGAGCTTAAGATAGCGGGATCGAATGCCGTCGCAGCCAGTCGGCATTTGAGGGTGCGCAAATGCGAGGGAGCAGGGTCAGTATATTTACTGGCACGTTAAAGATTCCCTTCGGGTCAAAATTCCGGCACCCCGGCGTCTCTAAAAGCCTCAGTAGTTAACAGGGACGTAAAACCAATAACATTATTATTATTTTCTATTATGAGACCTAAGTGAACATTAGAATAATAAACATGCTATTAGTAGACTAATAGATATTCTTATGTCATTGTATTGCATGTTCAGTTAATATTTATTGGCAAATATCACTCAAATTGTACTGATGTAAGTTTTCACGGCTTCATTAGTTTGAATGACTTAATTGGGGCGTAGGCCTATAACCTATGCAAACTAGTACTAAGGGGGGCGTGGTGGCGCAGCGGTCAAGCTGTTGGCCTCTCACCAAGGTGGACCGGGTTCGATTCCCAGTCAATGCATGTGAGATTTCGAAGTGAAATTCCACGTCCTGTGGTTCGGATTCCACGTAAAAAGGAGGTCCCGTGGCTCATGATCGCATGATTAATGGTCACGTAAAACTAAAAGCTTCCTTCTTTTTTTAAACTAGTACTGACAATTCCGGCGTCTAGTGCATCAGTGGAAAGAATGTTTTCTACCATGTGTACCCATGTGAGTAATCTCGATGGATAATATGCATCTGCCTCCAGCTAGCATCAGCTCTCAGGTGTGTACGGTAACCCCAATTTAGCAGTGCATATTTTGGATTTGAGGCTAAAAGGTATCAACTCTACAATGATAAAGCACAACTCTATTCTAAAACTTTAATCCAGTAAAATAAATCATGGCTTCAAACACAAAACAATACCCAAAAAGCATAAAATAAAGCAAACAAAATTTTTACTTCCACAATCCACAAGTAAACAAATATAAAATCACAACAAAGTCATACCTAGCCATAAGGCTTTACCCTTCTGTGAACTTCACAAGGATATACTAGTGCGCTGATGCACCTACGACTTCAAAACAAACTGTACATTAACATAACAGTCATACAATGTGACTTCTTTAATATTACAACAAGGATTATTCCTTAAACCTCTTTATGTTAAACAATTATGTGTGCCGTGCGTGTTTTAATATTTTTCTTCTCACCAATGAAATGCTTTGCATGCATTTACCTATTTGGACGTTGCACCAAAATCAACGTGCAACTCCATAATTATGTAAGCTACCCCCTACACATCCTCCAATTATATGGTTTCACCGCATGCTGTCTGTGATTCCTAGATAAAACGTTACGTTATAGCTTATGTCGGATTGTACGATAGACTACCTCGCGCTCATGGCGATTGGCATCTAGTCACCAACTACATGACTTGGCTCCAGTGACAGTACAAATATATCATGTAACTATTCGTCAGATAGCTAAAATAATGAACCATCAGGATGAACTATAATTATCCATGTGTTCACAAACCACATGGCTCTAATACTCAACATAACAATCTTGCATTATATGTCATTTTGACAAGGTCTAGAATCTCTTCCCTTTATAACTTGCCTGAGCGGCCCGGGTGGCTAGCACCGACCCTCGGCTAAGGAAGTCGCTACACAATAGAAAGTGGAATGGGTCGTTTCACCAATTATCTCGACCTTTCTAAAAGTTTGAAAGCCTCCCTCTCTAAGCAGTGAAGATTTACAAGACAAATCCTGTGTCCTGACCGACACACATGTCCCCAAATGATCTTAATTGACTATTATGCCAACAGGTATTGAATGAGCTTTTGTAATTATTCCTACGTCGAGGATAACGATTAATTAATGGCCTCACATGGGTCCATTCAACATGAAGGTTCGGGGTTCGCAATGCATGAGCCTGGCGGTTTGACCGATGTCTCAAGTATAATATAGGCGCAGAAAACCACTGTCGCCATGAGTTTCGCTGCCAACGAGCGTAAATAACTCATTAATAAGTTCTCGGGAAATCATAGAGCTGCGAGGTGTCCTTGTTTCCTCGACTCTGTCAAGATTCCAATCCGGAACACATTTCAATCCTTTCGTCAGAGTTAGGGTCCAACACTACAACTCTGGAATCAATAATATCTCCAACAATGTCCACGACATAGGAGAATTCATACGTAGAATAGACTATCTGGCCCCTAATGCTCCATGCTACGACACTCCGACCTATAATATTAAGAGAAATCTAACATTTACTCTATAAGCTTCTCAATTAAGCTGCAAATTCAATTCACTAAAAGCTCTTTCATTACTGGTATCATTACTGAATATCTGCAATATTCTGATATAAAACTTCTTTCCATAGTTACTGTAATGTAATCTCACTGTAACATCTTCCTGCTTAGATTAATAAGTCTTGCAATTAGCGTTAATAATTCTCGCTTACAACATTTATTTGTTTCCTGATGTGTTCATTCATACTCTTAATAACCATTATTATTATTATTTCATCATTTCTCACTGACATAAATGACCAAAATCATCCTTTATTATTATTATTATAAATCTCATTGACATAAATGACCAAAATCATTATTTATTATTATTCTCACATAAATTACCAAAATTTCCGACATAGCTAGACGTTTTAAACTCGAACAATCGCGTTCGTTGCATTTACATAACTGATTGCCATTCTTAATTCATGGTGGGAATAATTACTCCACTTAATGATGCAAATCAACATTTCAACTCTATCAAAATCAACTCAATACTGATTAAACATGGAGGATCAGCCTCCTAACTGATTTTTACTGGCATCTATAAGGAATTCACAATATCTTTACGGAATCACAGACATGCAGCGGTCCATACTTCTACATAATCATAACCATAATTTGTGTGGGGTACTTACATCTCTATAGGCATCTAAGGTGGCTCCGACCAATCATATTCTTCCATGTCGCCCGCCATAATGGGTTTAACGCGACATATTTCTCTTGTTTACACACATTTGATTACACATAATTTCTATCACCAACACGACACGTTGCATACCTTTCAGGAAGTTATCACTCCCCAAACAAGTGAAACACTTCATCAAACACTACTTTAAATGATATTTTTACATATGCATTACACTGAACACTCGTCACTTTATACACACTTCAATGCTGAAATTCCCTAGCAGAGATCGAAATTGCAGGTGTCGACGGCATCTTACGTTACCAACTCCTGATTGAAAGTCTGGTTATCTGCTCTCGGAACTCTCCAACAGTTTTTATGACGATCATTACTCCTACAGTGAGCGTCCTGCGTTACATCAATACGCTGGCTCCCAAACATGAGCGTTAACATCTGGTACTCTCATGGCAATACCAAACACTTAGTAGAGTTTCTTTAGCGCATTCTATCGTAGTTACACATATACGATTAGTTAATACTATACACACTGCGCTTAATAAAGTTCAACACTTTCACAAATAATTATATACAATAGTTCTACCGTTAGTCTATACGGTGCTTCGTAACTGAACACGTCATAGTTCGTGCTGCTGATTATGCCTGTATCACGACTATTATTCATACAAGCATATTTACTGTTTCTATTACACATACCAGTCTTTGTTCGGCGTCTTGATGAATAGATCCGTCATGCGTTTTGCCTTGACGAACTTGCTTCAACCTGGCTGTAGCTGACTGAAGTTTCACTCGAAGACTGCACGTAGCTTATTTGAAGACTTCTGTCTGCGGCTTGCACGCTGTCTCGTACTGCTGCATATTTGCTGCATACTGATTGCAACTTATTGCCATTGTGCTACAATTGACAATTGAGTAAGACTGTAACTGGCTGTAACTGCGCTTGGCGGCATGTAGACTGAACTTGGCTGCGTTACCACTTCGACTGACTTACAACTGAGTTAGACTGAGAGCTCCTCCTGGGGTCTACTCCCTTATATCGGATTTCCACAGAAAGTAGAGCGACATCTTCCCGCGTAATCTTGGCTCCTCTCACAGCATGATTCAGGTCTTCAAACCATGATCATTGTGTTCCTCTCTCTTCACAGGTCCCAAAACTATCTGTGTGCAAAGGAATCGCTCGTCCAATTAATTAATATTAATTCCTTTCTCCATGGCGTGGGACGCTACCTAACGGGAAACCCCCGGCAACATCTTCACATCCATCCGCGAACAATGGTCGTTTTACAGTCCTTACGCACATCATTAAATATGCACCAATTTCGCAGGTAAAAGACTCTAAAATTATCTTCTTGCCAAAATATTCACCTGTGTGCAACTCTCATCTCGATTCGTTACTCCAATCACGAGTAATCAATGATTTTTCTGGGCATTTCTCCGCCCCTACTCCAAATCCATTCTCCGTCGGGGAATAACTATGTCATTATTCAGGCCTCGCCCCTGCTCTAGACGACATATTGGGGTCACTGAGATGGACGTGGCGCCGCTGGTTCCAACCCACAATTCTGGGCCAATTAGTAAATGTCAGCTCTGCCCTCCTCTGTGCTTCAAGCCTCCAATAGCTTACACCAAATCGTCTTATAATGATATAATCTGCTCATTATTTCCTACATTATTTTACTAAATAATGCCATTTCATCAAAAATCACACCAGTGATTAAATATACATTTCTTTCGAGGGGTTTTCACCAAGAAACTCCCTGTACAGATCTCTGGTTCGCTCCCTGGTGGAACCTTTATACTGAGATCACAGTCTCTGAGAACCATGTTCGATTCCAGTCAGCATAACCCCATCGGGTTCACATGAAACGTATAAAAACCGTCACCTGAAACTCAATGCATCAAGAAGGACTTTCACATCTCGCGCTTCTTTCCATTGAAAAGGTGTTATTGTGCAGCCTTCAGGGGAACACTGATTTTCACGACCATGTAATTGATGAATTCGCTAGAGGGAGAGAAGAATTGAACTTCGCTACAAATGATCCGCCAAGGTACAGTAAATAGTGGCATTAATTAATTTTGTACGAATGAGAATTTGATAGACCCTTCCTACCGTAATTACCAAATATTTTTTAAAATAACGTGATAGGTCTTTAAAATATTATTCAAATTATACGGATGTACATACATTTAAAATTATGTATCCTTTACACCTACTCTTTGAATATAATTTGAATGATAATCACAGGAACTTTTCGGGTGGATGGGTCACTCTGAAGATTCCAACGCACTGTTCACTCCCAACACAATAATATCAACAGTAGTTACGGTATACTAAATTTTGCTAATTGCACTCAAAAACATAGAGTTGTGAGTTAACCGGACGAAGAAGAATTTTAACTACCGCACCCAGCAAAGGTCGGGTCTGATGGTCAGATGGAGGGTGGGGACCGGAGAGGCGCGCCAAATAATTTTAAGCAGTGCTGGTGTCCAGGCTCGCTAGGGTAAGCCGCCCGAACCGAAGCAGACCTTGCTACCCGCTTTGACTTGTCTCGACGACAGCCCTGTGGCTATGGAACGCCACACCCCCTGTCGTAGCCAATCAAGGACGACCTGGCGTTCTTGGTGTACCACTCCATCGGCCATAGCAGTGTTCCGGGCCAGAAGGCTCCTGGAGGTAAACAAGCCGTTGTCATAGCGACCAGCCGCACTCTTTCTTCTTTCTCTCCAAAGTAGTACTGGCTGATGGTGGAGAACTGCGGTAGAGAACGAGGAACGTCATTCAAAGCGGCGTTTTTGCAGTTGCTTGCGCGTTAGAAAGTGATATTACATACTTTATTCTTATGAGAATATGCTAGGTAAGCGATGCTTACCCTGTGGTATTGAAGAAAACGCCACTGCTCTGGTGTATATTTAGATTGTAGATCACCCTCCTATACGTGCACTTCATTCCAATCCTTTTCAATGAGTCAAACAACTTACTCCACTCAATGTTATCAGAAGTATTTTCTAACTCGACAAAGGTGGCTTCGGTGGCGTAGTTGGTACCATATTGAGCTTCTATGCCAAAGATCGTGGGGTCAAACCCGGCCGAAATCGTCGGAATATATTAAGAGCGCTAAAATTTCCTCAGTGTGCCATTCTTTGGAGGTGAAACAAAGCCGGCGGTCCCATGTCATTGATTTATGGCATGTAAATGCACCTTCCACTAACTAAACTTGTGTGAAGCTAAAATTTGCAGGAAACGCTATATTAGTGTCTACATTCGCTGCTTGGTGCTGGCTGCGTTGGCATCTAATAACCAAGTTTGCAACTAGGTGTAGAGGACGGTAGCATTTGGTAGCAAAAGTAGGAACTACTTGAAAATTGGTCGTCTGCAGTCCTTACCTGAATTACATATAACCCACACTAAAACAGCCATCACAGTTAACACCGGTTATCAGACAGATTCTACACACACACAAAGTACACAGGGGTACATGACCACTTTGTTGCAGCCCCCAAATTAAAGAACTAACCAACGGAAGTCGACAAATGGCACAAGTCCTGAAAACAATTGCATGTATTACATATTATTTTTATTGCATTCTTTGCAGTCAGTCAACGCATTAATTGTGTTGACAACTGAAAAATTGCAATATCAATTATCAATAAGGTGGCACTGAGAAATGAATTCAAAGTTCTCTATCACTTATTATTCACATAAATATAGGGAAATTTAGGATTTCACGTTTTAACAGTCACGCGGTCATCATCAGATTCTGATCACTAGGGTCGAAAATTAGATTTATATACATATATTTATAATTCTTGTTTTAACATTCTTTGTATACTTGTCTTGTTTATGTTAGTATTTATGATTCGCTGTGAATCTCGTTTTTTAAAATATAGGTGAGACTAATTTATAATGTTGTATTATAGGTTTGCGTCTACGAATACTTATTGTGCTGTTAAGCGATACAATACTAAATAATAAATTAGATAATGCATACTGATTTCTTTTCTCCGGGTACTCCGGTTTTCCCTGTCAAAATTTCATTCCAGCAACACTCTCCACTATCATTTCATTTCATCTGTCATTCATTTAATCATTGCCCCAGAGGAGTGCGTCAGGCCTCGGCAGCCGGCACAGTTCATATCCTCGCCGCTAGATGGGGGCTTCATTCATTCCATTCCTGACCCGGTCGGAGACTGGAAGCAGGCTGTGGATTTTCATACTGATTTCTGCTAAGGTTATGATTACTTACCTGTTTGGATAGTCCTGTTCATAGCACTGTCGTCGAACAGGTGCTCGCTTGTAGCTAGCTTCCAGCTGACTAATTTGCTATGAGTGTGTCATCCGGCCTGCAGTATACGCGAAACTGGAATCTGTTGAATGAATTTGTGGTTACTCCTACTCTAATTTGAGAATGTGGATACATCTGAGGCTGGAATGGCTTTGCAAACTGGTGTATGCTATCAATTCTGGAACTTTCTCATTCCTATTTTCGGCCATTTAACTCATATTCCACAGTTTAAACTAAAGGTCTATGTATGCTTGCAACCGGTCTTAAAGGTGAGATAGGACCCGACATAATTGCCAGCCTGAGACCTTGGTTTGTTGAGAATAAGCATAGGGTGAATCCTCAATAGCATGTTTCCCTAATTATTCCTTCGCATATGCATTCACTGCCTCATCTAATCGTTATGATTGTGGTCTTACTTTCTTTAGCAACTTGAATAGTGAGGATCCTTCTAAAAAGATGTAGGCTATTCATTCAAATTGGAAGATCAGATGTATTCGAAATTAGGTCAGATCATCTGATCACAGATATTTCGGAATTTCACCCAGTAAGTTGGATTTTCTATCAACATCTGCTTCTTGGAGTATAAACGTTCTTTGGTGTTTCATTTAGGGGCTTAAGATTTATTGGTCATCATCCCCGTTAACGTGACCGTGTATGGTGATTATCTGTTAAACTGTGGTCCTGTGAGTTTAGTGCCATCACAAATTAATATAGAAACTAAAGTTTATAATCCTCGTTAATCCACACAGTTGGGTGTTTACGAGGGAACTATTTTGCGCATTACGGAGTGTTTACACACCTTCGGAGAACATTGTGGCGATATGTGATATGAGAAATACTGTGATGTGGCAGGCGTGCAGCAGAAGACCCTAGTTCCCTTCAGCTAATTGGCACAGAATCTCATCCGTGAAAATCCATGTGGAAAACGTGACCAGTGGATTAAATTTTCTAACTAAAACTTCACCTTTAGCGTCAGACACGTCGCTATGACTCTACTTCTGGGAGATGTTATCCAGTAGTTTCAATTGAATTGGTTCAGTGACTAGCTGTGTTTAGTAAGTCCATATAAACCAAGGTAGCTAAATGTATTTGATTTCTCTCTCAAGTCCACAGAAGAGGAACTATCTGCTTTCATACACGAATGTCCGATCTGCCTCTCGTATGTAGGATTACTTACCCTCCAAGAGATGCTTTACAGTCCACTCGTTCCCAGCATAAGCCTCTTCAGAGACCCACCTTGGCTATCGTTTGAGTACTGTGCAGCCGGGCACACTTTCAATTACTCCACGCCACTGCTGCTTCTTCCGCCAGATTTCTCGAATGGGACGCACAAATAGGAACTTGTTGATCATTCATCCCGCTTCTAGCTACCATGGCGTGCTTAGTCCAATAATTAACATCAGGAATGCTGTATTCGATTCCTGATTCTGTTTCTGACCTCTGTGCCACGCGCCGATCAGATCGACTCTCGCTGCTCGCGCCAAAAGTGCCAAAGCCGATTCAATCGGCGCGAAGTTTATCTTATATTTGTAGATTTCTGTAGGCATATGTCCGTGATTATTTCATATGGTTGGAAAAGGCGAGGTTTCAAGCTTGCCTGTGCGGTGTTTACTTTTTTCCTTCGAAGAGCGTTACGCGATAGGTTTGAATTTGTATTCACGCCCTCCCTTTGCGCTCCCCCAATCACGCAGGTTCCCGCCAAAATTGCGGTGCAGTTGTTTTCTTTATGTTGAAGTTTTCTGCCTACAGATGTATCTAAGAACTTTCTACAGCAGGAAACATAGTGTTTCTTTGAATATGACTCTTAGGTGTACATAATTTAGGCTCAAAACTGATTCATTACAAAAAAAATGAAAAATTGAACTATTATCAGAATAAACTCAATTAAAAAAGTTTTGATGCCATATTTACTTTTAAGAACATAATCTATGAAAGAATGAGGTATTGGTTATAATTCAAAGTAATAATAATGATTCTATTGTTTGAAATGTGGTATTTATGATTTTTTTTTCGAATAGTCTGCATGACCATTGAAAATGGCTTGGCATTCTTGGCAAGTATTTCAGGAAATGGCTTGGCACTAAGAGGGTTAAAGGAAATGATATACGAGTTCTTTCCATTGAATCTAACGATTCTCTCCATTTCAATATGACTTACCAATTCAAATTACTCGCATATCGTGATGGCGCAGTGACATAGCTGCTTGCCTGTCACCCAGACTGCCGGGTTAGTCGCATAAGATGTATTTTTATCCGTTGCAAATTCCACGTTTATGTATAGTAACTAGAAACTCATTCAATAGCGTACAACGACATCCCGAGATAAATGAGTCTACTATTATGGAATGTTTCAGCTTTCGCGACCAGAGGAATTTAATACAGCAAATTCAACTACATATTATGCCATGGGTGGTGTGGGGGGATAGGTTTGATGTACCGATTAGGTTCGTCAGCAGACGAACGGTAGATCTTGTATGGACCCCATCTTTTATGTGTCTGAATAGGAAGCTAATAAGAGCTAAAGGAACTTAAAGGTCTTAGCTCCTTTAATTATAAAGAACTGTAACGCGCTTCATAGATGGGACAGTTAATATAGTAGCTTTTCAGTCGGTCAACACAAAGATCATTCCAATGACTGAAATATACGAAAAATGACCTGTTATAAATAACATATGATTAAGATTGAAATATATTGTTACGGACTATTGAAGAAGAAGAAGAAGAAGAAGAAGGGAGATGACATATTTCGCTCATCAAGCATCCAAATATGCAATATAAATAGTTGTACAAGACACTTCCATTTGTCTTGTATATTTGGATCAGAATGTGCTCGCATGACAAGCAAGACACGTCATCCCCGAGTTTTCTTCCTCTTCTTCAATATCCCAACAATATACATTAGAGGATATTGATCTTAATCACATGTAATTTATTTCAGGTAATTTTTCATTTAATCCAATAATTAGAATGATTTTTGAGTTAACCGACTGAATAGATACAATAGACCATTAACTGAAAAATGGCTTCAAAGCTATCTTTAGATGGGACATGGCATGTACTGTAGCTAAAATCTCACAAGGGGTCCAGACAGGGTGTAGCGATCGTCTACTGACTAGCACAATTTGTGTATCTGGGTGGAGCTCCTCCTTCCCCTTCCGCAGACATGGCATAATAAGAGGGCCATCCAGAAATTATGTTTCTCTGTGTTTTAAATAAAAAGTAAACATAGTTACATAAAATACTTTATTGGCACCAAACACGGCAATGTTTGATCCTAAAACTCAGCAATTCTTCTAGGATTGTGCCGTGTCTCGTGTGGGGTTTCGCCCAGGACACCAAGCTGGCTCATCGGCTGGCTCTTGGAAGCCTTCATAGGGAGGTTGAGGCTGATTGAGCTTTTGGTTCTCGCAGTCAAGGAGTGCAGTTGCACTCTATATAAAGGGAGGTATCGTGTAGTTCGATACTCCTGTGGGGGTCCGAGCGGGGACACCAAGAGCCCGCCGATGAGCCAGCTTGGTGTCCTAGGCGAAACCCCACACAAGACACGGCACAAACCTAGAAGAATTCCTGAGTTTTAATTCACCGGCCGTGAAAGCCAATATACCATCTTTTTGGAAGGCTTCATAGGGAGGTTCAGGCTGTTTGAGCTTTTAGTTCTCGCAGTCAAGTAGTGCAGTTGCACTCTATATAAAGGGAGGTGGCGCGAAGTTCGTTACTCCTGTGGGGGTCCGAGCGGGGACACCAAGAGCCCGCCGATGAGCCAGCTTGGTGTCCTAGGTGAAACCCCACACAAGACACGGCACAAACCTAGAAGAATTGCTGAGTTTTAATTCACCGGCCGTGAAAGCCAATATACCATCTTAATGTTTGATATATCCATCAACACAATCACCACCTGAATTGGGACACGAGTCATATTGTGGGATCAACTTTTGTATTCCTGTATCGCAGAAGTCTGCGCCTGGCAATGGAGCCAGTGGTAGCATTCGTCTTCAGCTCTTCGTCACTGTGAAAGTGCTGACCGGAGGACAGTTTCAAGAAAAGATGGAAATCGCTGGGAGCAAGATCAGGACTGTATGGCGGATGATCAAATAGCTCCCAGCACAACTCCTGCAGATCATTTGCTGTGCATCGAGCCGTACGTGGTCGAGCACTTTCATAGAACAGCACAACACCTGACGATGATCTTCGATCAAAGCTATGTTTTGTGCATTACAAAATTTTATCACAGACCGAACCTTGCAGGTGGCGGGGTACAAAATAAGAACCGCTATTTCGCGCCACTGCTGCTGCGCTACTGACACCAGTCGGAACTTGTCCGACCGGAATATGATCACTCCTTTCCCCGACACGAGCCTCAAGCTACCAGCACGACCTAGTCATATCAGTAACTTGACTCGGCCACGTGATACTTGTATAGTGTGTGTATTGGGAGTAAGATTTGAGTAGGAGGTCTTAATTTAGGTAAGTTCCTGGCATTCACCTGGAGGAGAATTGGTAAACCACTTCTAGGATATCTAAGGCGGGAATCGAACCTATCTCATCCCAAGGCTTAGTGGACCCCGTACCAGCCCATGTAGCAGAATTAAATTTCTTAGCAGAGCCGGGGAGTTGAACGTGAACAGTAAAGAATGTTAGCCACTACACCACGAGTGGCTGAATAACACACCACTAATGAGGTTTATGATTTATTCATTTCCCTGTATTAAATTATCTCTAAATACGACCCAGTTAAAAGAATGAAAACATTCGCATCAACTTAATTGAATGTTATTAACCACAGTTCAAGATGGTCGACGAATATAGTGCGAATCGCGCCGCACTATTATAACCTGTGAAGCGCATGCACTGCCCTCTAACGCTTGTCATAGAGCATGATTCATGGACTGAGAGATCGTGGTATGTGACTCACTGACTGAAGCAATTGTGCTGCCATACGCTGTGTGGTCGCCTTGTTCCCGCGGCTACCACGGATTGTGGAGGTGTATTCACGCAGGCTAGAATAGCACCACGTATGACAGACAGCCTATTGCTTGATGCATCACTTGGAAACTTCTCCTATAAACAGACGAGAGAAAATCAGTAAATCACAGAGCGATATGGCATTGCAGAATATTGTCAACCCATCTTGTTGACTGACTGAAGAGCTACAACGGACAATTTTGTGTAGGCAACACTGAAAAAGAGAGGCTTCAAATCTCTACATTGCGGAATATAATACAATAGTAGAATTGAGCCCCCACTTGATATACGTTGCCCGTGACGTGATCAGGTGATCAGGTGGGTTAAACCCCACCAGAGACAAATAATAACACGTAGTTCCGTGAAGAAATATACAGCCTATTTTCATATATCATACTCATGTTAATTGCCTCTATCAACGTACAAAATTTAAGTTTGAAAGTTGTGATAGATTCGTAGATATTGTGAACCGTCTAAATATTTCAGATGGTCGCCAGATTGGATTTTATGTACTGTCACATGAAGATTATTGTGTACATGTGGTATTCAAACCTCAATCGCATGAATAGAACACAAGAAGTAAAAACGAGATTTAAAAATTTCACACAGCTGCCATTTTGTGGTTATGGAAACAATTTAAATAAAATAGATGCCAGTGGATTAACATTTGTATAAGCACATAACGTGCAAAGTTTCACTGCACTCGGACGGTTAAATCGCGAGAAACGTCCATGTAAATATATATACATAGCGTCGCCACCATGTTTGATTTGTGCTCACCAGGTTACTGAAAGTCCTACAGGTGAACTTATGTTCATAGCTTCTATGAACATAAAAAAATTCAATTTGATTGCTGTAAAAAAATCGTAGATATTGAGAACCGTCTAAATATTTCCGATGCTCGCCATTTTGGATTGTTATATGTATAGGCCTTAGAGTTATGTACCATTAAAGGAAAATTATTGCGTAGGTTCATTGCTCAAACTTTCACTTCGATCGCATGATTACGACTCAAGAAATAAAAACATAATTTTAAAATTTCGCACAGCCGCCATCTTGAGGTTATGTGAATTACAATATGTATAATTATTTACTGTACCACATTTCACTGCGCTCAGAGTGTTAAATCACAAGAAAAGTCTATTAAAATGTTTCAAATTCGCTTGCCCGCCATGTTCGTTTTTTACTTTCCAGGTTTATGAAAGTTACATAGATAAACCCTTCATTAGCGTACAAAATTTCAGGGTAATATCTGTAATAGTTTCGGAGATATGGAATGCCAGTGAAATATTTCGCACAGCCGCCATTTTGAGGTTATGTAAACCATTGAACTAAATTAAGACGTCAGTGCATTACAATGTGTATAAACATTTGCTGTACCAAGTTTCATTACGTTTAGATAGTTAAATCACAAGAAAAATCTATTTAAAAGTCTCAACTTCGCTTGGCCGCCATGTTGGTTTTGTAATTACCATGTTTTTGAAAGTCTCATTGGTGAACTTCTAGTAGTGCCCTTTATCACCGTACACAATTTCTGGGTGATATCGATAATAGTTTCGGAGATACTGAATGCTGGTGAGAAATTTCGCACAGCCGCCATGTTGGATTGGTGAGACACGATAAAATTTTAAGGGCACGGTCGAGGTCACCCAGAATGGTGCTTTGAACTTACCGATTTTCATTGAAATCGCTCCAGCCGTTTAGAAGATATTAGGGACACACACACACACATCACACACACACACACACACACGCACGCACGCACAGACACACGGAAAAAGGTGATCTCATAAGCCTTTTTTATTCAAAAATAAAAATAGGCTAAAAATATGAAATTCGTTGAATTATTTTGGTTTTGTACAAAACCACTCTTCGAACTGGCAACAAATGATGGTTTTATTATCAAAAGCTTTCCAGTCGGTCAACACAAATTGTACCTAATGTAATTGGGTACCTGGAAATTATTCTATATTTGAACTAGGCAACTCTGAAAAATGGCTTCTGATACTTGAATGATTGTATTATGTAAATATCATCATCATCATCTTGTACTGTTTCCAGCCCCAGGCTGGGTCTGTTTGGAACATAAGCTTCGCCACTTAGTCCTTTCTTCCCAACCACCTCTCCGTTGTCGTTCTCGTCCAGTCCTCCCCTCTCTTCTTGACACATTCCTCCACTCCTTTCAGCCATCCATCTCTTGATCTTCCCCTTGGTCGTTTCTTCTGCATCTGCATCTCATGTATCCTCTTGGGAATCTTCTTCTTTTCCAATCTCATTAAGTGTCCATACCACCTCAGTCTTGATGTCTCAATCCTACCTTGCAAGGACTCCTCTTTCACTATTTCCCTGACCTTTTCATTCCTCACCCTGTCTCTTCTTGTTAATCCGATCCAACTTCGCAGGAGCTTGCCTGTATACATTATGTAAATGGATACCTGCTAATTTTAAAGCATTTATTTTCGGTCTTGATGAGATGTTTAGTTAGCCCGAGGGGTGGCAGTGAGACAGGCACGTGTGTGTGAAAGCAGTATAGTATCATTTTGGAAAGTGCACATTTTATTCCGTTGTATTGCTGTGTTAAGTTAAACATTAGTTAACACAGTGGTTTATGAATAATTATATAACGTTGGAGGAACGAAAAGACCATATGATTTAGCGAAGAATCCTTCAAACATGTACTTGATAATTAAATATCAACTTGTATTATGATAAGTTTGCGTTATACATACGTCAGTCCATGCCGGTAGAGTAAATTTCTAAGTCTTGAAATCAAAAGTTTACAGAATAGCGCAAGAAACTACAAATCTCACGATGTTCCTTGCTTATACAAAATTGTTCATTTCGAGATATTGCACAATAATAAGTGCAAATACTGCGTATTTGTAGAAATCAAACACGGAAAAATGTAGCACGAGGTTTCCAAATGCCGGTATCGTATATTTGCTTACATTGATTGTATCTCATTTTATCTAAGCCCTCGGACCCAATATAATCTGTACTCCGCTCATCCGCTTCCAGAAGCAAATTCTAGTTACGCCACTGTACCTTGCCTATTTGTGAGTTTTTCACACTTATTCTGACTCTGTCCATACTTTTGATTCATAATTACCATAGGACAATTATTTACCTATATCAGTTTCCCTCTGCTCCTGCTTACGTATTACTATAACTCCGCGTTGTAATCAGGAGTGATAAACTCCTCATTCAGGGGCAGCTGACCTCACTGTTCCGCCCCTTAGGGGAGTACAGCAAGTCCAGAGATTATGGGGTTTGAAGCCAGTTTTCAGTGTTGCGTTACTAAACAAAAGTATGATGCTTTTCTGTCGGTCAACACGATTAATAATTTCATGTATATTTTTTTTCAGGATTATGGTATAACCCAACTCATTTGAGTGCATTCGTGTTGACTGACTGAAAAGTACCTAACTTTTGTTAAGTCCAGAGATCTTAAGTTTGATCCCAGGCGCTGACTGCGACTGTCCTGCGTGTGGTTTTCCCAAGAATCCAACCCACACTCCCTCCATGCAAATGCTGCGATAGTACCTTATTTCAAGTCCCGGGGTTCTTATTAAATCCGCAACACAATTAATTACAGTTACACACACTACTGCAGTCACAAAGAAACGCAAGTTATAGTACTAATTAAACACACACCCAAGTACACGGAGATGATTTAGCAATAAACACGCATTATTATAATATCTTAAGCTTGACTATAATATATTGTTGTTGTTTTCGTTAATGTTTCATTTTCGTGGACACTTAGCCCTATGTACAGTACTTGGGTGTGAGTAGAGTTTATCTGATAGCGTAAGTTATTGTTGTAGCTGTATTAGTGTACTTGCAATTCGTTTGAGGATTGGGGAGGAGGCGGCCGTGGCCTAAAGTGCGTAACCATCCTGGCACTTCCCTGGAATAAAAGTGGGATTCCATTTCCAGGACGGCTGAGGTGGGAATCGAACCCACATCTTCTCAGTTTTGTCTCACGAGGTTGAGTGTATCCCGTTCCAGCCCTCAGAGCAGAAGTATATTTCTTGGCAGAGCCAGAAATCGCACCCAGTCCTCCTCAGTGATAGTCAAGAATGCTAGTCGCTACGCCACACCACGAAATGGTCTACGATCCCAAGATCGTAAGAGTTCCTGGTTTTACCTAGATTTACCATGCAGATTTTTGTGTGTAAAAAAAGCGTAGTGCTGCGCATGCACGAGGAAAATATTTCCGTAATTACCTTGCTAGTGCAGCAGCCCTGACCCTTGGAGTACAACTTTCGCAACATCAACAGACAATCCCCACTGTGGTCTCGGGGTAAATAATGAGACTTCACACCCAAAGGTCCTGAGTCGGATTCCTGGCTCAGCCGAGAAATAAAATTCTCCCTGATCATTGAAAGGGAGTACACGCATTTTCGTCAAGTAAAACTAATAAAAGTCGAGCCCAACCTTAGTCATATTAGAAGTGGCTTTCCATGGTTTCGTACTTCTATAAGACCATGGCCGACTTTTTACCAATCCTAGTTTTAATTACAAAGTGGCGCAGCTGTATTCTGCACCCCTGCTGTGCTAGAGTAGCAGGATCGAACCTGGCGCAGTCAGTTGGCATTTGAGAGTTTCAAATGTGAGTAAGCCGTGTGAGTAAACATTCTGGCACGTTAAAGATTTCATTCAAGGCGAAATTCCAGCACCCCAGCGTCTCAATAAAAGTCGGAGAAGTTAAACGGAAGGTAAAACCAATAACATTATTATTATGGTATTTATTTATTTATTTATTTATTTATTTATTTATTTTGCGTAGGGAATTTAGTGCCGGGAGTGTCCGAGGACATGTTCGGCTCGCCAGAGGCTGTAGCTGCTTCAAGTGGACACCCATGAGGTGAGCTACAAGTTCCGTTCAATTTCAAATAGTTCCAACTTTCGCTACCATATATAACTAACACCTAGTGGTGAACGTTGCAACTTTTTTGATAGAGCGCTTCACCGAAATTTAACCTAGAAAGTTAGCTTCACACAAGGATCTTTTACATGCCATGACATGGGACCGCCGGCTTTACTTCCTCTCCGAAGGAAGGCATACTGAAGGATTTCAACGCTCTTAAAAATTCCGACGACTTCGGACGGGTTTGAACTCGCGATCTTGGGCACAGCAGTTCAGCATGCTACCAACTACGCCACCGAAGGCACTATTATTTTGGTGAATTACAAATACAAACCCTAAACAGACACCAAATAATAAAGGTTATCATACCAATTCTAACACACTCACATACCCCCAAGTACACAAGGCTATGTGACAATGATATCGAAAATCCCTAAATGAATTAACAACAAGTAGTTCCGTGAAGAACTAAACAGCCTATTTTCATATATCCTATTTATGTTAGTTGCCTCTATCAACATACAAAATTTCAGTTTGATTGCTGTAATAGATTCGTAGATATCGAGAACCGACTAAATATTGCGGATGGTCGCCATGTTGGATTTTTATATATGTAGGTCTTAGAGTTATGTACTGTTACATGAAGATTATTGTGTACGTGTAGTATTCAAATTTCAATCGCATGATTAGGACATAAGAAGTAAAAAAGAGATTTTAAAATTTCGCACAACTGCCATCTTGTGGTTATGGAAACAATTGAAAAAAATTAGATGCCAATGGATTAACATTTGTATAAGAATGTACTGTACCAAGTGTCACTGCACTCGGATGGTTAAATTGCGAGACACGACCATGTGAATATTTATACTTCGCGTCGCCGCCATTTTGGATTTGTTGTCACCAGGTTATTGAAAGTCCTATAGGTGAACTTATGTTCTTTGTCCCTATGAACATACAAAAATTCAGTTTGATTGCTGTAACAGATTCGTAGATATTCAGATCCATCTAAATATATTGGATGGTCGCCATGTTGGATTGTTATATGTATAGACCATAGAGTCATGTACCTTTAAAGGAAAATTATTACGTAGGTCCATTATTCAAACTTTCACATCGATCGCATGATACCGACAGTAGTGGCTACGCTGGCTAAAGCGCAGTGTTAGGTCATGGGGCCAAACTCTCTGCTGACTCGGTAGACGCGTGGGTTCGAGCCCCACCGTCGGCCGTCCTTGAAATGGTTTTCCGTGGTTTGCCATTTTCAACACCAGGCAAATGCTGGGACGGTACCTTCTGACAGGCCACGGCCGTTTCCTTCCATATCCTTCTCCAATTTCATTCACCTTAATCAATCCCATCTCTCATCCCGACGCGCAGGTCGCCCACGGGCGTCGAATAGAAAGACCTGCACTAGGTCTCTGAGGAGACCACACGGAAAAAAAAAATCGCATGATTACGACACACGAAATAAAATCTTAATTTTAAAATTCGCACAGTCGCCATCTTGAGGTTATGTAATCAATTGAACTAAATTAGATACCAGTGCATTACAATGTGTATAAACATTTGCTGTACCAAGTTTCATTGCGTTTGGATCATTAAATCGTGAGAAAGGTCTATTAACAATTTTCGAATTCGCTTGGCCGCCATATTCGTTTTGTAGTTAACCGGTTTTTGAAAGTCTTATGGATGAACTTCCAGTAGTGCCCTTTATCTCCGTACAAAATTTCAGGGCGATATAGTTAATAGTTTCAGATATACAGAACGCCGGTGAAATATTTCGCACAGCCGTCATCTTGAGGTTATGTAAACAATTGAACGAAGTTAGATGTCGGTGCATTACAATGTGTATAAACATATACTGTACCAAGTTTTATTGCGTTTGGTTGGTTAAATCGCGAGAAACGTCTATTTAAAAGTCGAAACTTCGCTCGGCCGCCATGTTGGTATTGTAGTTACTAGGTTTTCAAACCTCACATAGGTGAACTTCTAGTAGTTCCCTTTATCACCGTAAAATATTCCAGGGTGGTATCGGTAGCAGTTTCGGAGCTATTGATTGCTGGTGAAATATTTCGCACAGCCGCCATGTTGGATTGGTGAGACGTAACTAAATTTGAATGGCACGGTCGGGGTCGTCCGGAATAGTGCTATGAACTTGCCGAGTTTCTTTGAAATCGGTCCAGCCGTTTAGAAGTTATTAGGGGGGACACACACCATCACACACACACACGCACACACAGACACACGGACAAAAGGTGATCTCATAAGCCTATTTTTTCATAAATGAAAATAGGCTAAAAATGACAAATTTCTGAACGCCGTCTCTTGAACTGAAAAAGTCTCTATAATGATGTAGGCTAGGCCGAATGTGCATGTGCCTCCCATTGCATTTCCACTTTCCTCCTGTAATTGTCACATTGAATTCGATCGTGTTTATTTATGTGCAGACATCACTAGTTTTATCATGATTGATGGAAAATGCAAGCTTAGCTCTTTCCAAACAGCTTGTACGTTAATATTGGAAAATATGATAACGTTCAGATATGGCGGGAGTTATTATTAATCCGTTGACACGAGGGTAAAGTCATGAATTCACACGTGTAGGGGTTCGAAAAAGAGGCTGCATCCAAGCGAGGGGTGCAAACACTACGATAGCGTACCCATGGCTACCACCTGTGTTCTACAGTAGAAGTAAATACAGTGCCTGTCACCTTCTGTTGTCTTGTGGCACCATACGTGTTGACGGTCACGAAGGTCTTGGGTGTGATTCCCGGCTCTGCCTGGCATGGAAACATCGCAAGGTTTAAGTTTCTGATTACGTTGATACTCTGCATAGCCTACATGTTGGTCGGCTCATATGGAAGCCATCTCTGTTGGAGTTTCATCCGCAAATGTTGAAATATGAGAAGCCATATTTCACTTTTACCTAAGTGTGCCCAATTTGAATGAGTGGGGGATTACAATGAATTTCCAAGTGCCTGAAATAAATACGTGAAATATGTGGGATTTAATTGAATGACTAGTTTCGTTCGTCAAGCAAATTTTATTAGATCGTTCTCACTTAGGGAAACCATGAAAACCATTTTCAGGTCGGCCAAGCTGGGTTTCGAACCCACGCTCTCCCGATTCCTGCGAGGTACGAGCTAGAGCGATAGCGCTTTTACCTGGTAATTTAGGTTCAGCGGATATGTATCTAACACTTCTCACACAAATGGGGGGTTTAATTGAATGACTAGTTCCGTTCAAGCTGACATCATCAAATCGTTCTCACTTACTCTAGGCTCAATTTAGGTTCAGTGGCTATGTAGATATATATAACATTTCTGTACAACGGTATTTACAATTAGCCTGTTAGGCTACAGACGTTTTTAAGAATATTTCTTACGAGGTGGATTTTCTTACCAATTATTTTATTTCAATTAGTATATTACACGTGTTTAAGCATTGTGTTTCATGTTGGTACATTCTATGCGAATAAATATAAATACACTGCCCTCCAAAAAAGCCGAACACTTGATATTTTTATAGTAATCTCAGTTTAAGGGAGCAAAATTTAGGGTCATTTTAAACATTTCATTACAGAATAAGAGAGAGTATATTTCTTAGCCAATTCCAAAGACAAGGTATGGTGATTCTGTAAACGTTTCCCAGCCTAAAAAAAGCTTGTGGGGAAACGTTTCCAACGCTTCGGCTCTACCGCCATCATTCTCCAATGCCATTGCTTTCGCATAGTTCATGGGACTTAAGGGCACGTTTAGAGGTAGTTTATGACTCAGAAACCTCTCACACAATCCTCAGATATTCATCAATCAGCGTCAAAGGTGCAAAGGCGAATTAAAATCCTAAATAATGGATTTCGTTAATGGCGCGAAATGATTAAGATTCTGCCGTTGCGATGTTTTGTATTTGAGGTTCCAATATTTTATTCGCAAATATGTTTTTTTTGTTAATTACTAGCTGATAGGTCAGAAAGTTAGTTAGTTAGTGAGTTATTGTTGTTTTAAGGGGCGGAACTACGAGGTCATCTGCCCTATAGGGCAGAAACATAATTAATAGTTGCCTTGAATATTCATTTGATTACTCTGTACAACACATTCATAGCAAGTATTATAAAATTGAGAACTCATTTGTTGTCGCTTCTATTTAGTAGACAGCCTCTTGCGCTCAATTCTCTTGTTGTGCAATAGAATATGCGACAATGACAGAGCTGTCTACTTCCTGAAGGACAAATTTGGGCGAGTGCTTTCTATTTGCAGGGGTATTATTATTATGTTTTATTTATTAGTTGCCACTAATTATACAGAAATTTCAAGTTAACGAACCAATCCTTAGAAAATGCCGTAGTTGATGGTAAGAGATAAAAGTATGTATGTGCTGTAGCTACGATCGCTAAAGTGCAGTGCAAGGTCGTGAAGACAAGGTACCTTCAAACTCTGTATACGAGTGGGTTCGAATGTCACCGTTGGCCGTCGTTGAAAGAGTTTCCCGTTGTTATGCCATTACCAACTTAAGCTGAATTCGGTATCGTACATTCTAATAGGCAATGGCAACGTCCTTCCAACTTCTAAGCCAATTTCACTAATCTTCACTCATTTCATCTATCGTTAACTCATATCATGAGGTTAGTGTAAAATAGGGGATCTCATTCCCGACCCAGTAGAAATGCGATTAATAAAGGGTACACATTAATGTAGCCTATAAATACATACATACATAAGTTACATCTACCTTACTGCACCCATCCAGGTTAAGCGGCCAGGCAGTAGCGGAAGTTAGGAGAAAAGTGAGAGCGAATCGTACAGTCAGGCGTCCTAGAAGTGGTTTCCCGTAGTTTCTCCATTTTCAACTCCAGGCAAATACTGGATGGTACCTTCTAATAGACTGTGGACACCTCCTTCCAGCTACTGGTCCAGTTTCATCCATTTTCATTCATTCAGCTACTTATTTCATGAGGTTGGCGTCAGGGGTGAGAGGTCATCTGGTAATAAAAACAATTGGTCACTCACCTCACTTAACCGAATCCCTCGAAACCAGAGTAATAACGGACAGCTATACAATCGACCACATTCCAACAAAAACCATGAATAATACGAGGACCATCCCAAATTTAAGTTTACCAATTTTTTTCTTTCGAAAGTAAACTTATTTCTTCGAAAAATATGAGCATGCATGACAGATCTATGACGTAGCAATCAAATACCGGCCGGATAAAACCCGTTTAGAGTCAGTAGCGCAGCAGCAGTGGCTCGAAATGACGGCCATTGTTATGTCTCTCACCGCCTGCAATTACGAAACTCAGCAGCCTTTTCCCTCAGATATCGCGATCTTTGTTGCATGAAATTGTCACTAAGTACCTGCTGTTCAATAAAGTGTGTGCCTGGTGAGTGCCGTGAAACTTGACACCCGACCACAAAATGCAGCACGTAGAAGTTCGGCTGTGAGCTGTTTGATCATCCACCGTACAGTCCTGATCCTGCTCCCAGCAATTTCCATCGTTTCTTGCACCTCAAGGAATTCCTGTCCTCCGGCCGCAATTTCACACTGACGAAGAGTTGAAGACGAATGTCATACGCTGGTTCCATTCGCAGACGAGTTCTCTAAGATGACCGAAACGAGTTCGTTGCATTCAAGCACATATAGGCCTAACTGCTATCGGACTTAGCCGGGATTCAACTCAAAACCCAGAGTTTTAAATGCCAGCGCTTAATCAACTGCATCACTTATAACGACGTGATGGCTGAAGGCTTTCTATCTAGAAAAAAATGCCGTGAAAGGTGTATTGTATTGTATGTAGCCTTAAAAAATGTCAGGTTCCCAACATCGTTATCTAATGAAAAACTCCCTTATTGTTGGAAAATATGTTTTTACTTTACCTGTTACTGGTTACTTGAACGCCCCTAAAATTCCACATGGAAGTGAAAGTAAATTACGGCGTGAATAGGGACAGGTGTGTTCTGGTATCCAGGACGATCTATTATTTCTGGTCTGAGGGCTGGAACAGGGTACACTCAGCCTCAGGAGGCAGAACTGAGAATGAGGGGGTCAATTCTTGCCTCAGCTGCTCTGGAAGTGGTTTTCCGTGGTTTCCTACTTCTTCCTTCGGTGCCTATCCGGTCGGGATGTTGGCGATAATGATGGCTAGTTTCGCCTTGTTGGTGGCCGCGAAATAATTTAGTTGAAGACATTTATTTATGTATTTATTTATTTATTTATTGTCGGAGCAAGGTATTCTTCTTGATCCAGGACCTCTTTTTCTGTTGATGTTTTCTTGGAGTATTTTTTGTAATAGGTCATATATATTGGTATTACGCATGATATGACCTTGATATTGCAATTTTCGACATTTCACTATCTTGATCAAATTTGGTGTTGTGTTCATCCTTCGAATTATATTTGTCACTCTTTGTGTCCAACATATTCTTAGGATCCTTCTATAAAGCACCAATTCAAAGGCCGCCAGCCTCTTCTCCGTGTTGCTATTTAAGGTCCATGTATCTACCTACACCATATAAGGGAACATAATATTCTTAACAGTTCAAAAGTCTGATTTTTGTTCTTCAAGTTAAGTTATGGCTCTTGAAGACAGCACTCATTTTATGAAACACACTTCTTGCGTTCCCAATACGGATTTTGATTTCTTGTGAAACATCCCAACTATCATCTATTGTAGTTTCATGGTATGCATAATTTTTACCCATTCTATAGTCATCATACTAATATGTAACAAGTAGTTCCGTGAAAAACTATACAGCGTATTTTCATATATCCTACTTATATTAACTGCCACTATCAACATACAAAATTTCAGTTTGATTGCTGTGATAGATTCGTAGATATTGAGTACCAACTAAATATTTCGGATGGTCGCCATGATGGATTTTATATATGTAGGTCCTAGAGTTATGTAATGTTACATGAAGATTATTGTGTACGTGTAGCATTAAAACTTCAATCGCAAGATTGGGACACAAGAAGTAATAAGGAGATTTTAAAATTTCGCACAGCTTCTATCTTGTGGTTGTGGAAACAATTGAAATAAATTAGATGGCAGTGGATTAACATTCGTAAAAGGATTTACTGTGCCAAGTTTCACTGCACTCGGATGGTTAAATTGCGAGAAACGTCCATGTGAATATTTATAATTCGCGTCGCCGCCATGTTGGATTTGTGATCATCAGGTTATTTAAAGTCCTATAGGTGAACTTAAGTTCATAGCCCCTATGAAGATAAAAAAAAATCAGTTTGATTGCTATAATAGATTCGTAGATATTCAGAGTCGTCTGAATATTTCGGATGGTCGCCATGTTGGATTGTTAAATGTATAGGCCATAGAGTCATGTACCATTGAAGGAAAATTATTGCGTAGGGTCGTTATTCAAACTTTCACATCGATCGCTTGATTACGACACAAGAAAAAAAACTTAATTTTAAAATTCGCACAGCCGCCATCTTGAGGTTATGTAAACAATTGAACTAAATTAGATACCAGTGCATTACAATGTGTATAAACATTTCCTGTACCAGATTTCATTGCGTTTAGAACATTAAATCGCGAGAGAGGTCTATTTAAAATTCTCAAATTCGCATGGCCGCCATGCTCGTTTTGTAGTTAACCGCTTTTTGAAAGTCTTATAGGTGAACTTCCAGTAGTGCCCTTTATCTCCGTATAAGATTTCAGGGTGATACAGCTAATCGTTTCAGAGATATAGAATGCCGGTGAAATATTTCGCTCATCCGCCATCTTGTGGTTATATAAACAATTGAACGAAGTTAGATGTCGGTGCATTACAATGTGTATAAACATATACTGTACCAAGTTTTATTGCGGTTGGTTGGTTAAATCGCGAGAAACGTCTATTTAAAGTCGCAAATTCGCGTGGCCGCTATGTTGGTTTTGTAGATACCAGTTTTTTAAAAGTCACATAGGTGAACTTCTAGTAGTTCCTTTTATCATCGTAATAAATTCCAGGGTGATATCCTTAATAGTTTCGGAGATATTGAATTCTGGTGAAGTATTTCGCACAGCCGCCATGTTGGATTGGTGAGACGTAACAAAATTTGAAGGGCACGGTCGAGGTCGCCCGGAATAGTACCATGAACTTACCGAGTTTCATTGACATCGCTCCAGCCGTTTAAATGTTTTTAGGGGGGGGGGACACACACACACCTCTCACACACACACACGCGCACACACACACGGACAAAAGGTGATCTCATAAGCCTATTTTTTTCAAAATTGAAAATAGGCTAAAAATGAGATGGTGTGTGTCTGTCTTTCTGTTTGTCTGTCTGTCTGTCTGTCTGTCTGTGTGTTACTCAATAACGCAAGAACCACTGCTCCGATTTAAATGAAATGTAGCATGGATGTAGCTGATTTACCATGTTTACATATAGGATACATTTAATTTCGATATTATGCACCATTAAAAAATGACGACCATTTTAGTGACGTCACTA
Source organism: Meconema thalassinum (assembly GCA_946902985.2). Taxonomy (NCBI): domain Eukaryota; kingdom Metazoa; phylum Arthropoda; class Insecta; order Orthoptera; family Tettigoniidae; genus Meconema; species Meconema thalassinum. The sequence continues at coordinate 1,909,716,610 of OX336388.2, read as the reverse complement.
CACCCTTTGGTTTCAAAATTTCATATTTCCATATCAAATAAAGAGAGAACGCTAAGAAATAGCAAACCTTTGATGGCACATATGAACTTCAAAATTTAATTTCCTATCCGAAAGGTCCTTATCACTTTTCGTGTATCTGCAACGGTTAGCGAGTAAAACCCACATATGTGACGTCACTACACCCTTTGGTTTCAAAATTTCATATTTCCATTTCAAATAAAAAGAGAACGCTAAGAAATAGCAAACTTATGATGCATACAGGATCTTTATCATTTAATTTTCTATCCAAAAGGTCCTTATCACTTTTCGTGTATCTCCAACGGTTACCGAGTAAAACCTAAATTTGTGCAATAAAACACGGTCAACACCGAGCGGTGCAGTATATCTCGACATACATAAAAATTAAAGTTTGTATGTTTTTTTTCGCAATTTCTACGGAAATTTCAGTCATTTACGCGTTTCAGACTGTTTTATTATGGATGCGCTCGAAAATATTTTTTTGGTCTGTCTGTCTGTTTGTTTGTTTGTCAGTGGAAAACTTTGTTCCCTTATAACTCGAGAACGGCTGGGTGTATCAACGTAAAATTTGGTGCAAATATCCATCAGAGGCACGACACTAATCATTGAAGTAACCCTTAGCTGTACCTCTCATAAAAGAGGGCCTACCCCCTTAAAATACATGCTGAAATAGGAGTAGAAGGGCTAGACAAAGATCATTTTCAGCCCCTCAATGTGAGAGACAAAACTCGGGGGCTCTAAAGGGTCCCCGAAATCCACATTTTAAGGCCCTAAAACCAACCGTTTTTGAGATATTCCCAGAAAACTAATTTCATTTAATAAACTAATGAACGAATACAAGCCGGTAACCATGGCAACAGATTCTCAGAGGTCCATCTATTGCTGTAAAACGCAATGCAATTCCATTAATTACATTGGTGTGAAAGTTTGCAAACGGCTAGAAGGTTATCACGGAACCAAATTAAGCTGTAAAATTCATCAATACGTATAATGCGCTTAAGGGGGTCAAGGGGTACACTAGAATTTTTTCACGCGATTTACACCTGCGGGTGTGGTACGGCAGGTCTATTATATTCCTATCCCTATATTATATTATTAGTAGTAGTATTATATTATGGCGTACAACGAGGAGACAAAGCCCCTCGGAGCCAGAAACAAAACTTGGGGGCCCTAAAGGGTCCTCGAAAACTACATTATAAGGCCCTAAAACCAACAGTGTCTGAAATATTCCCAGAAAACTAATTTAATTTAATTTAACAAACTAATAAAGGAATGGATATCGGTAACCATGACAACATTATCTCAAGGGGTGGCATCCAACTTTCCATCTATTTCTGTAAGAAGCAATGTCACTCCATTCATACCTTGCCACGGTGGGTGAGTGGATAGCGTGTCGGTCTACTAACTCCAAGCTTGCAGGTTCACTCCTGGCCGTGGTAAGTGATTTTTGAAAGGCGGCAAAAAATACGACTCGCATGTCATACGATGTTGGCATGTCAAAGAACCCATTTGAATTCAGTAGACCGTGTTCATAATAGCAAAATTAATCTCAGGAGTTTTCGCCAACACAAAGTTCCTCATTTCTCTACTAGAAAGCGCTATAATGTTCAAGGAGCTTAGATATCTACCCTCCTTGACTTTCATAGTGATTCAAGGAACAACGTAATTTCGACATGCAAGCTACCCTCTGGATCTCAAATTACGATGCTTGCACTCGGCACCCGAGGCCATACGATATTATTATTAGGCTACTCCATTTATTACATTTCTGTGAAAGTTTGCAAATGGCTATAAGGTTATCACGGAACCAACGTAGACTGTATAATTCGTCAATGCAATTAAGGGGGTCAAGGGGTAACCTAGAATTTTTTCATGCAATTTAACGTGCGACATATAGTACAGAAAGTCTATTATATCTCCAAACAGCAACATTATTTTCAAAAATTCCTGAATTGAATCAGCATTCTTTGCGGCTTTTAGGAATTTGGGCCATTTGAGGCTAAAGAACCTGAATTTTCATACAGTAGAAGATTGTGGTGTTTGAAGCCATATTTTCAGTGTTGCCTTAGTAAACAAGAGTTTAGTGCTTTTCAGTCGGTCAACACGAATGTACCCAAAAGAGATGGGTTATGCCCTAATCCTGAAATAAATTATTAATCTCATGTAATTTATTTCAGGATTAGGGCATAACCCATCTCTTTTGGGTACATTCGTGTTGACCGACTGAAAAGCACTAAACTCTTGTATACAGTAGAAGGGTGGATATAGGGAAGAACTTCTCAAAATACATGCTAAAATAGGCGAAATATAAAAATTATCCTAGAAGGACGATCAAAGCATATGTTGCGCTTCTCAATGTGAGACACAAAATTCGCGAGTCTATAAGGGGTCTCCGAAACCTACATTTTAAGGCCCTTAAATTAACAGTGTGTGTGATATTCCCAGAAAACTAACTTCGTTCTGATAAACTTATGAAGGAATGACAAACCGCTAACCATTGGAACAGTAGCTCAATTGATAATGTCTGGTGTTAATATATAACACCGTTCGAAGAACGGGTACTTCTGCTAGTTCTCTATAATTAATGACTAAATTTACTCCTGTGATATTTTCCTTACTTTGACCATGCATTTTGTATTTTTGGCGTTTATTTCAAGCCCCTACTGTCTGCTGGCTCTTACAGTTCTATCTATTAATAATTGTAATGATTGAATAGTATCTGCAAATACAGTAGTATCATCAGCATATCGAATGTTGTTTAATCTTATTCCATTTATCAAAATTACATCGTCTACTTCGTCCAGGGCTTCTCTAAATATGAATTCTGAATATATATTATATAGTAGGCCTATAGGTGACAATATACATCCTTGTCTGACTCCTCTAAGAATTCTGACTGTTCTCCATCAACATGTAATACCGCTGTTTGATTCCAGTACAAGGTCTCCATGATTGGCAAATCTCTTTTCTCCAGTCCAATTTTTCACAAAATATCCATCAATTTGTCATATTTTACGCTATCAAAAGCCTCCCGGATATCTATCCCAGACAAATGCCGGGATGGCTTCTAACATAAGACCTTAGCCACCTTCTCTCCAATCTCTCCTCAATTACAGATACACACAGAACAGACACCACAATAATACAAGTTGTCAGACGAATTCCATACACACACCGAATCACACATGGTACCGTGATGGCCTAGCCCCTAAATTGAAAACAACAGAATTCTACGCGGCAAAACACAATAATATTATGAAATTTTAGGGTTGGATTCCTCACATACAGAGAAGAAAAAATGTCATATACCCATACAGTAGGTCCAGAAATCCTCACGTGTTCATGTAATTCATAAAATGGTATCTCCCCCTTATTCTGCACGTATTGATAATTCAATGCTAAGACAAAAACCCTGTGGTCCTACAGCCTACTGAGGATCTTAACTTCTCAAGCGACCATCGCACCGCGGTAGTCAGCAATACTATTCCCTGCAAGTAAAAGGTTCGACATGAGAATCAGTACTTAGAATGAAATAAAGTGCATTCGATCCTGTCAGACTTATTTGTGTGAGGTTACAATAAGTTCTTGTTGTTCGCGACAGCTGTGGTTGATGCATTAGCACTCCATGCGAGGCATGTGGAGGCTTTTCAAACAATATGTGTAACGCCAAGCATTCTGGAACGTGTTCGTACCTAAATGAGACAATTATCACAGGCATGCTGTATTTCCTCTAAAGGCAGTCTGTGACATTAGAGGACATTCAAACACGTGGTTCCATGAAGAACAAACACAGCCTATTTTCATATATTCTAATGCTCCTTTCCATCTCTCCCGCCAATTAAATACATTTTCCATAGAGTGGACGAGATAGCTTATAGTCACATCGAATCTTTATTTAGAACTAAATGTATTGCCATCAAATGTTGTTCAATTGTTTAAACGAATTTTAGATGGCAAATGTGCATAAATCTTATAACACCTTTCTTTAATTTCTCGTATTACATTTCAGATATTGAAGTAAAACTTCGGATAATGAACATTTGCTATAACAATAAATGTAACACATTAGTACATTATGCATCGAGCCTACAATGGCAATAATTAAGACACGAGTATGTTTATAAAACGAGTGAAGCGAGTTTTATAATTTCCATACGAGTGAGTTGCATACGACTGTTTATGTTCGACGATAATTATAACTATTTTATGTTCGAACATAAATATTTATCAATATCTGTCGAGATTTCGCCAGTTTTATGTACTGAACAGAGCGCATGGGACGCAGAGAATACCTTGCATTTGACCATGGCCTCCTGGAATACCCCACTTTGACACAAGGCACGCAATGAAATTTAAAATAGGAAGGCCGTGGAAGTCAGCTCAGGTGCGACGCTATCCTTACCTAATTGGTCACACAACTGTTTCTTGAGCTCTGTTTGGTGGGAGAAACTGTCTCGTAATGAAAACTTGTTCTATAATGAGCCTAATTATAATACAGTTTTCTGACATTTCGCCATGGTCGAACATAAAATAAATTATAGGGCAACCATTTCAGGATCATAACTCAATATACAGTCGTTTTAGACAATAAACATAAAAATGTTTTATATTCTGTAGATCACAAAATGGTAGTGTTATGGTGCTTGCTTGCCTGTATGAAACCAAGGCTTTTATCGTTGCTCAATATAACTCACATCAACACTCCTCCAACACTAGAAAGTACGCATCCTAAATAACACGATATCCACCTCGTTGCGTAGCGGATAGAATTCTTGGCTGTCACCGCGGAGGCCCGGGTTCGATTCCCGGCTCTGGCAAGAAATGTAATTGTGGTCTGAGGGCTGGAACGGAGTACACTCAGCCTCGTAAGACTAAACTGAGAAGAGGCAGGTTCGATTCCTACCTCATCCACTTCTACTCCAGGCAATTGCCGGGCTGGTATCTTTCTTTACAAATACACACACAGGTACAGACATCTCAGTGATACAGGTTACCAGACAAATTCTACACACACCCAAGTACACGGGGCTGCATGACCACGATGTCTCAAAACCCCTAACAAATCAACAAAAACAACAAAATCACACGAAAGGTGTTATCTATCGTTCATTAATATTACACTGCAATTGTGTACGGAAATATTTAGTTCATGATAATGGTTTATCAACATTCCGATGATGATGATGATGATTATGAAAGTTGTTGTATTATGGGGTCTAACATGCAGGATATCTGCCCCTACTGCAACATTCCGAAAGATCAGGTCAGTTCAATAAAACATCAGTAAAATATCTCCCTTTTTAGAAATCAATACGTGTATAACTTTAGATTTACAAAATCCACAATAGAAAATTGGCACGAATGACCTTGATTATCCTTAACCATCACAACAAACACCACCACCCTACAATAAAAATTACGTACTGGAATATATAACATTCAGTATCGGTTAATTATGACTCCTCGCGTAAAGATGGCCTCCTTCTGCAACGAGTCAGAAGAGTACAATTTAAGGAAGGGGGGAATTCATATGCAGGGCGTTCATAATTTATGTAAAATAAGCTAGAAAAATCAGTGCTGGTAGATACATATTACAGTAGAGATGCTAAGTTTCACTTCAATACCTTAAATATTATATAAGAAATGAAAGCGTGTTTTTAATATTTGCACAGCTGCCATTTTGATTTTTAGAAAACAATTGAACATTCGATGCCAAATTATTAAACTCTAAAGAAGGATTCGATGTGACAAGTTTAACTGAGCTCGGATGATATGAACGAACTACCAGAAAACGAAGATTTGAAGTTCGCGTGGCCGCTATGTTTTTTTCGTCCTTCTCAGGTTTTGGAAAGTCACACATGTGTATTTATTTTAGTCCTCTATCTTCATCCAGAGTTTTAATTTGATTGCTGTGTTAGTTTCGGAGATATCTAGTCAAATATTTTACGTGGCCGTCGTATTGGATTTTTTAATAAGTAAGCCATAGTGTAATGAACCATTAGATAAACATTGTAGTAGCCATTCATTTACACAAAGTTTCACGTCGATTGCTTGATTACATTTTATGAAATAGAAGCATGTTCTTTTCAAAATTCACGCAGCTGCCATTTGGTGTTGGTCACATACGGGAACATAATACTGTATATAGTCTTGGCTCATTTTTAGATTGCTTGTTGCAATCGTTTAGGAAATATTGAAGACTCGTGCAATATTTCACGTGGCCACCATATTGGATTGGAAACATTTATTGGATTATTAAAAGAGAAGGACTCCGTTGAAAGGGGTACTACCGTAGTAAGTCCTTTCCAAATTTTGTTGAGATCGCTCCAGCCAATCAGAATTCATTAGGAGGAGGCACATACCCATATGCTCACGCGTGTACACACACATCACCCTATAATTCTTATTATGAAAATAGGATAGAAAGGGTGAATGCGCAGTGGTGAAGCAGCTAGACTCTCACCAAGGTGGATTGCGTTCGATTCCCAATTATTATCTCTGAGATTTTGAAGTGAAATGTCACGCTCTGTGGTTCAGTTTCCACGTTTACATGACTTATGATCGCGAGAATAATGGTCGCTTAAAACTTCAAGCCTCTACGAACCCATTTGTACGTTAACGCCTAATATTCTTTTGACTCCTTCTGCTCTAGGGGTGTGCAATTAGGCCGTTTATTGTTTGTAACCTATATACAACTGTCGAACCCAACTGTAGTGTTCCGACAGTATAGTGTGTTACGCAGTGGTGGATTAAAACGGTGGTGCGGGACGGGTGAGTCATCCTCCCAACCCACTTCTCTGGAATTGAGGGTAAATTTCATTTGATCACTGGAGGAGGCACGACGAATCTGTTTATTGGTGAGTGGATGTTGTGTGTATTGCGTGCTGCGTTGACTGATTACTTGTTTTAATTTGTGATCCTTGTATTTAGGTAGACAAATATTTCACGTGTGCCTTGCATGGAACAGTTTGCGTAGCCCATATTTTCAGTTGTAAGCTACGTATGGAATGTGTAGTTTCGTGAAAACTTCAGTTTCCCTGACCTTCCTACAGTAGAGTGGTAATTGACCACTAGCATAGGATGAAGAAAAAAAACCTAATATATAGATCTACAGCTTGTCTTCGAACGTACATAAACTCCCATCAAATGAACAAGTACTAATTTTGTGTGTATGTTTATTTACCAAATGGGCGCTTTATTTATTTTTATAATGTATGACTTTAAATATTAATATCTTATGGTGTTCGAAGCCATTGTTCAGTGTTGCCTTAGTAAACAAAAATTTATGGTTTTCAGTCGGTCAACAAGATTTTACCCAAATGAGATGGGTTATTCCATAATCCTGAAAAAAAAAACTTGAGATTAATACATACCCCTGGAAGACCAGTTTGATCGTCAAGCGATCATCATTAGATCCATTACGCTTAAAATCTAAATTGACCATTTACAGCAACCACATATTCACTCCTAACAAGCAAATTCTGGAGGTCAATCACCACTTCCAGCATCTCACCAGACACATATTGACGAGTTGCATTATCTCAACTAATACCGCAACTAAATAAGTGGATACAGCATATTGTAAATATTTTCACCCATATTTTAGACATAGATTTTATAGCCTAAGTGTAATGGATCTGATGATGATCACTTGACGATCGAAACTGGTCATCCAAGTGTATTTATTAATCTCATGTAATTCTTTTCAGGATTAGGGAATAACCCATTTATTTTAGGTACAATCGTGTTGACCAACTGAAGAGCATCAAACTTTTGTTTTCTTTTATTCATACCTTAAGTAGATATTGTATAAGGTAGATCACCCCCTGCCTCTTTCCACGGAGCATAAAATATTTCATGTGTTTCCCTTACCTGTCTATCTCCAGAAACTGTAATGTGCAGACCTGTCAAACAATCGAACCTGTGCAGCCGTGACGAGCCCATGTTCGCTTGAAGCTGTTAAAAGAACTAAGCTTCAGTTTGAAGACCACTCTCCTCATCCTGGAGATTCAAATGTTATTTTTATGTTATTACCCTCGTTCCAAGATGCGCTGTCTCGAGAAACTGCTGTTTCAGGCTTGAGGCTAATCCGTACACGCTTGTCGACTCGACCATGGAGCCTGTCGCTCGCAGCGAAAGCATTTACACATTTGGGAAGGACGGAGGAGGTTCCCTGTAAGAATAAATTTGCTGATAATGCTTGTCCGTGTAATACTTCGCAAAATGTCTCATTGTTATCCGTTTCAGGGGAAATAACAATATGTCTCTCGAATTCTGTGACAACTACGACAGTGGAAACATGGATGCTTCTCAAAGAACATTCCAGCACATTGCAGGTACAGGCAGCATCGTAAGGTGACAGGTTGTGAGGTGCATTTTTCGAGGAGCTCACTTTCTGTGTCCGAGTTTGTGAGATCATATCCTAAAAACAGACTATTAAGGGAACAAATAGGCCTACGTCTAGGTCTCGATAGACCGTTGGCAGTATATATACATATTCTAATACCCTGGTGTCTCTAAATTCACGTTATCATAATTACTATTATTATTACCGGCAGCGGTAGCTACGCTCGTAAACTCACAGCTCAAGGCCATTGGGCCAAGTTCTATGTGGACTTGGTAGACAGTGGATCGAGCCCCACCATCAGCCGTCCTTGAAATGGGTTTCCGAGGTTTCCCATTTTCAACTCCAGGCAAATGTTGGGACGGTACCTTCCTACAGGCCTTGGCCGCTTCCTTCCACATCCTTACACAGTTTCATTCACCATCATTCACTTCACTCTCATTTACTCCTCTCATGAGGTTGGCGTCGGGAAGGGCATCCGGCCGTAAAAACAATTCGCCTTAAAGACTTTCATCACTTCTCATCCCCGACCCTGTTGGAAAACGGGAATAATAAGGGGTAGACATACACTATATTATTATTATTATTATTATTATTTCTAGGTGTTTGATGTTGGATATTCTTTCATCTCCTTAGGTTCCTGTCCACCACCGCCACCTTCTGTATTTCTCTTTGACATTTGATCGTGTAGCATTTTTCCCCGTCTTTATATTTGTAACCTAATTTAACATATTTTTTTTTTGAGGGGGCAGTTGACCTCGTATTTCCACCCCTTAAAACCTCAATAAATAACTAACTATATGTTTGAGCTAGGGGTCTTTCTGGATTTAGCGTAGAAAAATATCTGACTCCTAGTTACCAAGGCAACAAGTGCAAGCAGATTAAATATCTACTCGTTGAAGCGTGTAGTAGCAACATATATCCGACACCTAGTTACCATGCAAACAAGTGCAAGCTGATCTAGTATCCATTCGCTAAAGCGTGTAGCAGCAACTAATTTCCGACACCTAGTTACCATGGCAACATGTGCAAGTGCACTTAGTTCCCACTCGTTGAAGCGTGCGCGATACTTATAATACGAATATACGAATACAACCTATTCTTAATTTTAGAGGTTTTGGTTCTGCAACACCATTACGTTTAACTAAGAAACACCTTTGTTAATTATACGCCAAATCAATACTAACAAAAAAAAAACACACTTAAATGTCCACAATTTATAGACTATTTGAAGTGTACATGTTTCGAAACAACAATGGTTTCTTCTTCGGCATAATTAAGAGAAGGCTTTTCCTAAAGTAAACTTAAATTAAGAAATGATTAACCTTACAATACGTTTTTAAGAGAATAATTTGGAAAAAACATTAATATATCACTTAAAAATATCTTGCTATTAGGGCAAATATTTTTGCTTATTACCATTACGTTTACCACTTTTTTTTTGTCTTTGAACGTTTCATTAAGGATCCTTTAGGATTCACACTAAAACAAGAACATCAGCAGCCACGAAGGCAATATTTGACATACCATCACTACCTAGACTATCCCTCAAAACTGCCATGAAACTATTCGATGCAAAAATTGTACCCATCCTAACGTATGGAATAGAAGTAACCTGGGAAAAACTAGGAATAAAGGACCTATCAGCCATTGAAGCCGTCAAAGCTCGGTTCCTGAAGTCCGTCCTAGCAATATCCAAATACACCCACTCACGACTCGTCTATGTCCTAGCAAGAGAAACCTTTCTGATGGAAGATCTCAGGACCAAATATAATCTACCTTTTGCTAAGAACTGGGGAAAACAAGTGGAAATAGGAAAACAAAAGTCAAAAGAGATATGGGCTGACTTCTATGCAAAGGAGGCAATGGTGAATAGATCATGGATGGAAACAAACCAAGACCTGCGCCATTTCGTGAACTCATTGGCAACGCACGGATACCACCACAGAGTGTGCAAAGAGAAGAACCATCACGAGCCGAACGAAACATGTGTATGTGATCTTTGTGAACGCCCATGTGATCGATACCACATTACAAGATGCAAAAAACTATCCAAGTCAATAATCGAGACCTGCTTAGAACCATAAGACTGAAACAATGTGAAATGTAGTGTAAATGTATATGTATGCTTAATGCACAACTTGTGCGTGCTTCTTTAATAATTAAGGATGGTTGAAAATCGTTCTGGATGGAGTATGCGTGTAAGATTTGTCGAAATCTTCTGTTGATACAGCCTTTGTATTCTTGTGGGCCTTGTTCCTTCAAGTAATATTTACTGATCAATGTTGCAGCTAGTAGGGTCATATGGAGTTCAAAGCGATGGCATGCGCTATGTTTTGACGATACATATCTCGATGATATCGGACTTTTGCTTTATGTGGATAGAATGAACACATTCATTCCTTGTACACTAAGAAGAATACATTGACCTTTGCGGTGTATACAAGTTATGAATAAGTTTTGTCCATATCTCTCTTTCCACGCGAGGTACGAAGGCGTGTCCTGTTGGTAAGATTAAAGCCCTATGGCACTATGTTCGGGATGAATTATTGTTCCATCTGGTATTCGGGAGACAAAACCCGTCCTTGGCTTGGAGCAAGTACAGCCAACGATACATCACACTGTCTATAGTTGGTCACGCTTCTTCGATATAGTGCCTAGTACAGGTGCAGTCGCGATCCAAGAGATAGCGTTCAAGAATCGACAATAACAATAAAGGGAATGTTACAGCAGGCCATAATATTAGTTCATATTCTTTATCCATTCCTACGTAGTCTGACTTTCCTTGAAACAGAAATATGGGCATTATTTTCGTTACAAGCTCCAAGCTACTTTTGTTTGTCTGTTAGGTAGTCAGCCCGAAGGCTGGTTGGATCCTCTAAATGTACCGCCGGTATGTGGGTACCCACAAAAGCCCAAGAGATACCTATATTGAGGCGTACTAGGCACGATGAGGAGTGAGGTAGTTTTCCATTGCTTTCCTGACTGATGCAGAACAGCAGTACCAACCCTATGAGTAGAACCTTTCACAGCATCCACAAGCACTGACTGCCATTACTAAGCACCACCCATACCTCAGTGGCTTCCATATAATCACAGCCATGAGTGAGACTGAGACAGCGGTGAAAAGCCACATTTTACTCTAGCCTGTGCCAACAGACAAATGCAAATGTACTGCATTCATCAAGAGATGGCAAACAGGCCAAACCTACTCTTATTGGCGGCGAAACTTTATCTGAAAACCTTTATAAATGCTACCCAAATTCAAAGAACTCAGACTATTATTTATATAGTACATACAGATTTTACTGAAGTCGATACCAAAAGTGGTTGTCTGATTAGTCTGTAAACAACACCTACACACTTTTGGATGAGTATCAATATTAGGTATATCAACACATTAGTTGTAGTCAAACAATATGTTATGCTCTAGTTACATAGCCTTTAATCATCACAACAACAGCGACTTCGGTGGCGTAGTTGGTAGCATGCTGAACTGCTGTCCCCAAGATAGCGGGTTCAAAACCGGCCGAAGTCGTCGGATATTTTAAGAGAGTTAAAAATCCTTCAGTATGCCTTCCTTGGGAGGGAAAGTAAAGCCGGCGGTCCCATGTCATAGATTTATGGCATTTAAAAGATCCTTCCACAGACTAAACTTTTGTGAAGCTAAATTTGTTAGGTTAGATTTCGTCAGATCGTTCTATCAAAGTTTCAACGTTCACCACTAGGTATCATTGATATCTAGCAGCGAAAGTTGGAACTACTTGAAATTGAACGTAACTTGTAGCTCATCCTAAGGTTGTCCGCTGAAAGCAGCTACAGACTCAGGCGAGCCGAACATGTCCTTGGACATTCCCTGCACTAAAAGCCAAACGATAAATAAATAAATAAATAAATAAATAAATAAATAAATGCATGTATGTCTACCCCTTATTATTCCCGCTTTCAACGGGGTCGGGGATGAGATGCGATGGAAATCTTTGTGGCGATGTTTTTACGGCCGGATACCCTTCCTGACGCCAACCTCATGAGAGGAGTTAATGAGAGATGAAATGAATGATGGTGAATGAAACTGGGCAAGGATGCGGAAGGAAGCGGCCGTGGCCTGTCAGAAGGTACCGTCCCAGCATTTGCCTGGTGTTGAAACTGGGAAACCACGGAAAACCATTTCAAGGACGGCCGACGGTGGGGCTCGAACCCACGCGTCTACCGAGTCAGCAGAGAGCTTGGCCCCATGACCTAATACTGCGCGTTAGCCAGCGTAGCCACTACTGTCGGTGATAAATAAATAAATAAATAAATAAATAAAATAATCATCACAACAAGTTCATTTCCTCATATTAGCTTCTACTGTAGATTTTATCATTTTAAATGATCCAGTAGACTTCGTCGTCACGTTACGGTGACGTCACGAAATGTACCGAGAATGCACTGAGGTGTGTGACGTCATAGTACCGCTTGGTGCATGTGTACTGAGTTCACTGGTGAGCTCTGGAGTTACGAGACGGCAACGACATGGAGAGCGTGACGTCATCCAGCCTGCTCCCTCCTTTCACCGCGCACTCCAGCTCCCTCATGACTTGTAACTTTCTAGCGTTCTGATTGTTTATTGATCATCTAACATGTCAAGAGTCTTTCGCTTCGAGCGAAGCGAGAAGCCTCCAGCCTTTCTAGCATTTTTCAGCATATGTAGCAATCTTTCAGACTAACTGTATCTTTTAGGGATAACTGCTTAAGTGTTTCTCAACAATAGTAGTTAAACCTTCATGCATTTTAAAAAGACCTATTTGAAACGGTTCAATATACGTAGATTCTACTGAAGAGTGAAGACTTGGCAGTTTCTGTCATTGTTCAAGTGCTTAGACAGGGTAAGCTTTGTGCTTAGTGGCAATGGGAAGCTCCCAGATATTGGTTGATGGCTATTATGATTTCCGTAATACTAATGGATATTTGAGGCCTTAATATCGCCAGACTCAGAAATGAAGATTGTTGTAGCGAATGTTATGCCATCGTAATATAATTTACTTAATCTTTAATCAGCTGCACATCTATATAGAAGGCCCAATCAGAAAGAATAACCCCGAATGCTCCTCAGGACTTGCTCACCTGATGAGTTAAAACTGAGCAATTCCCTGCAAAGCAGGAGGCCATAGCCCTTATGGGATTTGTAAGGCTATTTATTTATTTATTTATATATTAATTTGGGGTAGGGGGACGGATTTTGTTTATGGGATAGTCCTTTCTATGTTTTGCAACATTCAAATAAATAGTTTCTTATCGGGTGCTTAATGCTTTAATATTTATCAGTAATTATTACTACACTTACTGAGTTTGTCTGTGGGTGTCACTGTAGGTTTGGTAGTGTTTTGTAAAGCTCTTTGTCTTGCACATTAGTACCTGATGAAGCTCGTTTGACGAGCGAAACTTGTCATCCCATAGTTTCCTTCTTCTCCTATACAGTAGTCTGTAACGATACAGATGAATCAGCTTCCCTTAATAATATTGTTTTACGCAGCCCAACAAACGCGTGTTGTCAGGAAGGTCGATATTTCTCTGCTTGCATCCTGTGTGGTACTAATGCAATACAAGTATATCCCGCAAACGATTACTGAACGCCATTAATTTCCCCCCGCATTAGTCTATATTCACATCGAGCGAAATGTAATGGGATTCAGTATCGTTTGCAGGATATGCTTGCAGTGTATTGGTACCATACGGGATGCAAGCAGAGAAATATCGACCATCCTCATAACAATGCTACTTGGACTGCATAAAACAATATTATTAAGGGCAGCTGATTCACTTGATAAAAATCTTTATGTTCGGCACTGCCTATTATATGTCAGTAAACTGTATCGTAATGATGGTCATTATAACACTATTTTTAGCCTACTTTCGATTTTTGCAAAAAATGAAAGTAGACTTATGAGATCAACACAGGGCGAAAAAAGTGTGTCTGTCTGTGTGTGTGTATGTGTGTGTGTGAGTCTGTGTGTGTGTGTGTGTGTGTGTATGTGTGTGTGTGAGTCTGTGTGTGTGTGTGTGTGTGTGTGTGTGTGTGAGTGTGTGTACTCTGAATGTCTGTCCCCCCCTATCAATTCGAACACGGTGAAACCGAATTGAACGATATTTGGTACAGAGGTAGCACTAGTAAAGGACACCTCAGTGTCATACTTTATATCGCCGCCATCTTTACCAAAACAGAATGGCGGCCACTCAAATGTTCAAAACGTAAAATCAAATTACGGCTAAACTAATCATCCGATCTCTACCAAATTTGGTGACAACATACCTTTATATAGGACGCGTCTTTCACCCAAAAATCAAGGCCATCGGCCATGCCATTTCAGGATGGCGGCCGTGTGAATTATGCAACCATTTTAATAAATAGCTTAAGACCCACCAATTCCGATTATCGAGCCTAGGGGGGTTTAAGCTATCCTGAAGGTCATGATCCGTTATTTATTATAATTTAATATTATAATATTATACAGTATGAGTGGCTTAAAAGAGCTGAGCCGTTTGTGTCACACGACAAGATGGCAGCTGTCCTCATGTGCCTGTCTTATATTTCAGTAGTTTTAGTATGTTGTATGTGATATACCGTACTGATACAATAATATAAACTTTGTATGAAATGATCTTTAATGAAGATGTACTGCAGTGAAGAAATCGTTTATTTAAAGTCATTATTTGCCAACAGTTTGTATCTAATATGTCAGTTAAGAACACCTGACGTCATGGATACGGTTAGCTCTGGGCTAGCATGTTAGTCTGACACGCAGTTGACTGGGGATCGAGTACTGCTACAGTTAGTTGTTTTTTTCTTGAATTCTTTTACAAATGATGTGCACGAGCTTTTTCCACAGATACTGAATAAAATGTCATTTAGCTCAAAGGAGAGGATAAAGTATACACTAGTATATTAATAAAATCACAGTCCCAGCATCGCACATAAACAGAAGACATTAGAAAAAGGAGAATAGAAGAACTAGATACACGTTGTCATTAACCACAGCCTTCTTAATGCCTCTGTACGGTGCTGTCCTCTTGTGGGTTATGTGGGTAATATTGTTCCAAACATAGCGCTGTGTAAATGCCTGAGCTGGCCTCCTGAAGTATGGCAATTTTGTAATACTGGTAGTTCAACTATTAGCCACGATCGCGCTCCGAATACCTTTAAACACTGCCAGCTGGATCGCCTCCCTCTTGGCTACTTTAAACTGCCTACTCATTCAACACCCATAGAACACTGCCATCGTAGTACATTACGATGGCAGTGCATAGGCGTACAATATAAAGATTAATTCACTGATAGGTCGCAGCACCACCTACTGTGATTGGGGCGGAAGATTCTTAATTTTGCAGGCTGGCTTAATATAGAGATTAACGGACGTGAATGCATTACAATAAGTTAGTAGTTTTGTTATTCAATCATCATAAAGTATATAATATTGATCTTGACACTTACTGGCTTATTATCAATATAAAAGAAAACAAACAATACATTGTGGTTGGGGTGATTGTTTTAGGGATGAGGACAAAGAGTCATAAAGATACCCATACATTTAGGAGAAAGTAGGCTATATGTTCTTTGCTGAACATCTTGTTTCATTATGAAACAGTTTCTCCCACCAATCACAGCTCAAGAAACAGTTTTTTGACCAATTAGATAAGGATACCTTCGCGCATGCGCTCAAAATCCAACACGTCTATATAAACTACCGAAAGTGCACCGTCCATATGTTCGCGTAAATAAACTGGCGAATATGAGACAAGAAATAGCACTGTACCTTAATATACCCAAATCCAATTTCTACACAGCGCGTTGATTTCAAACGACTACGGTGACAGTTTTACTGAATACTGGCTCACGATCTGCACATATGGCATTGAAGCACACAGAGCGCATGCGTCGGTCGGCCAGAGAGCTTGGAACACAGAGATATGCTACCTAGCGCACCACCCGATCACAAAATTCTAGTGACTGAACAGATATTTATGAATATTTATGTTAAAACATATAATAAAGTTATAATTATCGTCGAACATAAACAGTCGTATGCAACTCGCCTATAATGGTAATTAAGACACTCGTGTCTTAATTATAGCCATTATAGGCTCTTTGAATAATGTACTATTATCACATGTAATTTATTTCAGTTCTTTTTCACTTATACCAGCAATTGTAATTAATTTGTGTTGACCAGCTGAAAGCTATTAATCGGAGAACGTTTGTAATAATGTAGTGTAATTTTCGTCTCCTTTATCTACTGTGGCATTACACACACCAAGATGTCGGAATTAACATGCTAGTAAAATTAGTGGCACGTGTATCTTCCATTTAAGCACACTTAAATGCCAACTGACAGTGTCGGGATTCAATCGCGCAACACTGGACACAAGCAGCTGGCCTGTGGACTTTCAGTAAGAGAGTTATTGCTTGTTTTATTTCAGAGGTTTGAACCCCGTGTACTTGGGTGCGTTTACAATTTGTCTGATAGCCTGTGTAATTTTGGTGTCTGTAGTGGTGTGTGTATTTGGAATTGAGGTGAGGACTGGGATGCAGACCTTAAGATTGGTATCATATGGCAGGATTGGAAGTGGGGAAACAATGGCAAACCAATTCCAGGATGGCTGAGGTGGAAATCGAACGAACATATTCTTAGTCTTGCCCCACAATGCCGAGTGTACCCTGTTGCAGCACTCAGACAAGAATTATTTTTTGGCAGAGCTGGAAACCGAACCCGGACCTCAGAGGAAACAGCCAAGAATACTAGTCACTGAACCACGAGGCTGACTTATCTTACATGTAGTCCTCATGTAAATTGTTTATCGTACGACCTCCATGAATCGGACTTAGCCGCTCGAAATGACATCTTGTATACTCTTCCCAGGCTGCTGTCAGGTGTTTTGTTATCGAAATGTTTGTTTGCGGCGCTGACGTGATTTATACGAGAAATGCTAGCCATTGTAGTGGCTTATTAAATGGGTCACTCACCGAGACAGGCGGCTGGTAATTGAATAAATACCACTTGAGAAATTTATTAGGACAAGTTAAGCTGTCTTCCCACCATTTCATGTTGATTTTCCGGGAAGTTGAGAACATTCAAAGATTCATGTTTACATTCTCTTCTGGCAGAGGTTCCCACTCAGGCTTTGTTATATTTTAAGTGGAACTTAAGTTAATGATAGATGCAGCTGTTTATGTCCTTGTAAAAATTCTGAACCAAGCAGCTGGTTCCATCTGACATTAACACCTCTGCGGAGAAACTGCTCGAGGTTATTTGGTAGAGTGAGTTAGTTCAACACAATAGCGTAGCTGAGGATCTGCGGCTGGACTGGATAGATGGCTACGAATCACTGTGCCAATAGTAGTCCTCTTGATTCAAAATCACTCCAGAATGATGTTATTGGATCTTTAACGTGCCAATAAATATACTGACATGGCCCCACTCACATTTGCGCACCCTCAAATGCCAACTGGCTGCGCCAGGATTCAATCCTGCAAAGTTGGGAACAGCAAGCGAGAACGTTACCGCTGAACCACGAATCCAGCCAAAAACATTCCAGAACAAGTAGTTCTGTGAAGAATTAAAATGCAGTTTCCAGCTTTTCTAACTATCACACCTAAGGTCCGGGTTTGAATCCCGGCTCTGAGAAGTAATTTAAGTCTGGTCTGAGGGCTGGAACAGGGTCAATTGAGCCTTGTGAGAAAGAACAGAGGTGGGTGAAATTCTCACCTCAGCCATCTTGGAAGTGGTTCTCCGTGGGTTCCCACTTCTACTTCAGTTAAATAGCTGAATCAATCAATCAACTACATGGCGAGATGGTTCCTTACTTAAGACAACGGCCACCTACTTCTCTACCTTCACCTGAATTACAAATTAAAAGATACTCTAATACTGATACGACAATAACACAGGTTATCAGACAATGTATGTATGTATGTATGTATGTATGTATTGTGCCCTTGTATATAACAGCGTCGTATATACGAGAATCAAACTTCGGGGAGCGTTCAGTCCGGATATGCTTTCACTAGAGCTCAAATACCAGACGGCTGCTTACAAATACAAGGACCATATGCAAAACTATAAACTAAGAAATGAGTGAAAAACAAATAAAAATACCACCATTTAATAACTGAATAAAAACAACAAAACATAAAAAATAATATAAACAAAGTCCACCCTGAACTTTACTCCCACAGTACAATAATTTACACAGATCTGAGTGGCCTAGAAAGGTCCACTCCAAAGAAATAAAATTGTGGATCAAAATCCACTTGTCTGATTAATATGTATGCACGCGTATAACTACGCTAGAGAAGAAATAAGTACTTTTGATGGAGATTTGCTCACAGATGGAACAGCCAATATGCTTGCAAACCCCCATACTGCAAACCATTATTATGGCTTTATGGGACACACTCGAAGGATATCTTACCAACAATTAAAATTTTACTGACACACGCAACCATTTAAAATTTATAAACTAATCGATCTCCATCGAGATCGCAGTGAGTCAGGAAACTCCCAGCAAAACAGAAGCTTGCCCAATGGCTCAATTGCTCAACATATACATGACAACAACGTGGCCGAACATCGAGACCACCCGAGGTCAAAGAACATGACAATAATTAAACAAGAAATAAGATGCCTAAAATCCGATGATATTTACATGAAATAAAAGCATGAATAAGCTAACACGCTGGGACTCGATCAATTAAACGCGAACAGCGCCCATTTACCGATTACAATTCTTTTATCATTAAACAGGCTTTATTTTAATATAAGATAAACATTTACGAAGAACGGAGACCTGGGCCGTGAATACTAATGAGCACAGCTTGCTCCTTATCTGATGGAGTGCGCCGGGTAGAAATACCTTCACTTACCACTCATTAGCGTCAGTGTTCAAACCAGCCCTCCTTGTCGAAGCTTTGAGTCATGCTATTTATAACAAGAGACTAGACAGTCCCGTTCCGCCACCTGTTAATCGCGACACATAAATTCACACACTTCTTGTCAATTCCAAAGAATTGCAAGACATCGTAGAAGGGGATTCCAACATTTTCCTCGCAAGGATTAAATGCTTACCTGGCCAAAGCTTCAGACAGAAACCAGGGTTCCCGAAAACTCCTATCCCATAAAACATATATTTGCAGACTCAACAAAGCATTTAGAGCAGAACACAACACAAATCTACCACGGGCCGACACTCCAATCAAATATCAAAGATTTTGTGTACCAAGACACTAAAAGGGAAACTTCATCAACAGATAAAGTCATTGGGCATATGACCCCTCACTTAACAAAAATGCAACAAACGGCAATTAACACACAAGCCTGTGTAACAATAAAAATCTATACAATAAAAAGATTTCCCACCAATTCTATTATCTACTCTAGTTAATTCAGTTTCGCTTCTGTTATGATATCGGTTCCCAATTTGTGTCGCTTAGCCGCGCATTTTACGGTAGCGAAGCGCACTTGAGTACGCTTGCCCCGTGTACTTGACATCAACAAAAAAAAACAATCTTCACACAGATAGAATACATGCCACGTTGCTCATGAACTAAACTAAAGTGTGTCAGTACCACAAACCAACTACAATAAAACACGAAGACAAACATAAAATAAAATATTTACACAAAATAATATGTTCCCACAAAACCATAACCAGTTTGTCAAATAATTAAATTATTTAGTACTTATTCCTCTTTCTGCGTCGTCTCATCGAACATCGCCTGACATTCTCTCTCCAAAGTGTTTAGCTCATCTCAGACCACATGGAGCCGTAGAAACGTTGGTTCGATGTCTTCCTCTGGGTCTGGAGTTCCATCTTGACGTTGAATAAAAATAAAAAAATAAAATGTTATTTATAGTCACACGTAATTTTCTATCTAAATTTTGCCAATAGTTACTTTATTCACCATTTGTCTAGTGCAAAATTAAACGTAGACTTTCCCTACTAGTTGTAGTCGTGGGAGACTACTAAAATCTTACCGATACACAAATTTCACACTCAGCTGTGCGCACACAACTTTATTATAATATTTTCAATAATGACCCTCTCTGATAAATTTAACACAGTATATCTTCACGGTATGGAAAAGAATAAGTGATCACCTCACGGTGTCACCAAGAATCAACCTCCTCGTCACTCAGACGACAGTATTTATGTGAATATGGCAAAAAGACGGAGGGAGAGGGAAATCTATCACTAACTTCTATAATAATGCGACTATTGGCATGCAACAGGTATCAAACAGTTTGAAAAATTATACAGGTCACAATGGGGCTATCGTGCTCTGGAATCGATCATAGATTTCGTTAATCCAATCTTTCCCGCTTTCAACTTCAAGCCGGCGTCAGACGCTCCCTTGGCGCTAAAATTGATGACCCTCTCTGATTGGTAGTTCATGACGTCAATATCGCAGTTTAGAACAGAAGCCTCTGTCCTATGATTGGTTGAAAGTTCCTCTCGTCTCTCTCATCCAGCAACTATCTTACTCGTAACGCTAGGGTGACAAAAAAATTACGGTCTGAAATGAGTCAGGACCCCAACACACCTTTGTCTGATAAAGTGTCTGTCAAACATTCCGATCTCGTCACTCCTTTGTTTCAGGACTGGGCACGTTCAAACGTACTGTCTCCAAATAAGCTTGATATTTTGCAATCCAGTCTGGCCTTCCTGTATGATTCTGGCAGTAAAATCAGAATATAATGAAATGAATAATTAGAATCATTAATATGCGTAGCTTATTAAGGGTTCACAACTCCCTTAGTTGGGAAAAATCGAACTTAGAGATAAAGTCGATTTTTCTTCCCTAAGTCACATGGTGCAGATACTGGGTTAGCCTCCCTTCAAAGTGCTCAGTCAGTCCGCCTCTGCTAGTTGACAAGTGTTTTCCTCGTTCCAATGTTTACATTCTAGCCCATTCATTAGGGCAGTACCAGTCTGCTGCTCACTTGCCCAGCGCTTCGCCTGGGGCTATTTGTTGCTTGAAGACTATTCCCCTCTCTGTTGCTCGTCTGTCGACATACCTGTCAACTCTGCTTGCTTCAAGATGTAAACAGGCCAGACGCTAATCACTTCCTCGATGTCGTGCTGGCTTCTGCTTGCCCCCCGTTTACTTGCATGATGTTGGACTATCACGTATTTAATTCGCTGCGTTATTTCCAAGATTCCTCACTATGCTGAACGTTTTTTTACTCCTCCATGCTGCCATCCTCTTCCTCTCTCCCGCGTGTTGCCATCTTTTTCATCTCTCCCACGTGTTGCCATCTTCTTGCTCTAGTAGCGACCCGTTTTTCGGATCGCACCGGTGTTTCTCTTCCCCACCGGGCTGCGTTCTCTAATGCCCCGTGCCGCTAATCTTTGTTCATCTTCCTTGCTGGCTTCGCTATTTGCTTGTTCTTCATGCAGCTGATCCAAGTATCTCTGCGTCTCTATGTGCATGGCTTCAAATCCTTGATTTGTTCTGCCTTCCTCATTGTATGTGTCGGGATTTTTCCGCTTGTCAATTGCCTGTTTCCAACGTCCTTGTTCATTTCCCTCGTTTACATGAACTTCCTCTAAGTATTTCTGCGATTGAGAATGCCTATCGTTCCAGTCGTCTCGGTAGCTTCTAGAGTCCTCACGATTCTGAAATCTGCGGTCTTGCCATCTCTGATTTTCATTCCGATCTCCCCATCTCCTGTATGGTACATCTTGTCTCCGATTATCCCTCCATTGTTGAAATCCTCGTTGTTGGAATCTATTCTGTCCTTGGAACTGTCTGTTGTTATTACGGTTGTTATCGTAATGTTGGCGCTGTCTTTTCTCGACATCATCCTGACCTCTCACGGGTGTTGAAATGTTTGTATTTGTATTGGTAGCCTGGGATCTTGTGTTTATCTGGCTCGGCTTAATCACCTCGGTTGTATTTACCATTTCGACCTGTCTTCCAACTCTATTGTGTAAGTGGGACGTGGTTTCATCTATCTGGCGCAGGATCTGTTCAGCGTGTACCGCGTCTGAAACGTTAGCTGCGACCAATACCTGCTGAACGTTAACGGGAAGCTGGCGTCCGATAGTCATGACTAGCTCGGCCTCACTTAAAGGATTATCCAGATCTTTAAATTTAAGGAGCTGTGATGAAAAAAAATCTGAATACTTAGTTTGCTGAGTAGATTGGTACTTTCTGGAGTACAATTCCATTCTTAACCCCTGTTAATATGAAGACGACCAATATTTTCGAAGGAAAGCATGCTTGAATGCATCTACGCTTTCAAACGTGTATTTGAAGCTCAAGTACCACGTTAAAACATTTCCAGTTAAAAAATTTTCCATCATGCGCAGTTGCCGGGCGGGAGCTATATCATTATCATTATAATAGTGTTCGACTTCCCGCAAGAACGCCTTGGGTGTGACTCCAGAATTTTCCATAAACTTAGCCGGTTTGAATTCATTAGAACGGATGATTTGTACAAGTTGAGGGTGCTGATTACCGTCATGGGGTGTAGAACTTCTCCCTATGTGATTACGAAATTCTTCCGTGTTCCGAGCAAGTGGACTTTCCGTGTCAACCTGACTACCAGTGGTTGAGTCGCCCCCGGGCTATCTCTGTCTCCATCTCTTGCCTTCCCGCCTAATGACCCTGCATTATGTTCCATAGAAAATAATTCTGCTTTTATCAGCCTGTCACCTTGTTCTTTAAATTTTGCTTTTATCTCATCTTCTAACGTCTGTATCCGTGTGTGGTTCTCCCCCAGCTTCTTAATTACCGCCAACCTTTCTTCCTTGGAGTCCTTACATAATTTTTGCCAATCCTTTCTAACGTTTTCTATCTTCAGATTATTAGTGTCCTGGCTCACTTCGATCCGTTCCAAGCGATCCTCCATGCGTACATTGTTTTCTTCAATAGTGGCTTTTAATCCCTCCCGGTCTACTTCTGCATTTTTCCAGCGATCTGTTGATTGGTTTTCGAGACGGTCTATGTCTTTTATAAGGCCGGTCACGTTTTCATCTACCGCCTTTATCTGTTCCTGTATAACTACGGTTATTTTCTCCACTTTATTAAATCTGTTTTGTAACCTGTCCTGTGCAGTTATAATTTCGCTATTTTTAGTTGTGCATGCCAATTCAATCTGTGCCAATTTTGCCAGAACTGTATCGTCTAAGATATTAAGTTTAGCGTTAAACTGATCCTCAAGTTGTTTTATCTGTTTAACCTGCTTCTCATTGTTCTTACTTACATCTAAGGCGAGTAGTATAAGCTGTTTCCTTGTATGTTCTTTCATTTCAACCACTACATTATCGAGTTGCTCAGTGTTACGACTGTTTTGCGCGTCTAGTTGAGAGTTTATTGATTCACTTTGTTGTGTCAATTGAGAACTAATATTATCATTCTGTAGAGCTAATTGTGTATTAATACTATCATTTTGAAGCGCTAATTGTGTATTAATACTATCATTTTGAAGCGCTAATTGTGTGCCAATAGATTCATTAATTTGGGCTTTGATCACCGCTGACTGTTCAACCCTACTACTGTCTATTTGTGCCTTAAATGTTTCACTCTGTGCTATTAATTCCGCTGATTGTTCAGCCCTGCTACTGTCTATTTGTGCCTTAAATGTTTCACTCTGTGCTATTAATTCCGCTGATTGTTCAGCCCTGCTACTGTCTATTTGTGCCTTAAATGTTTCACTCTGTGCTATTAATTCCGCTGATTGTTCAGCCCTGCTACTGTCTATTTGTGCCTTAAATGTTTCACTCTGTGCTATTAATTCCGCTGATTGTTCAGCCCTGCTACTGTCCATTTGTGCCTTAAATTCAGCCGTCATCTCCTGCCGTAACAACACCATTTGCTGCTGAGTGCGTGCCGCAGCGCTCTCTACAACCTGTCTTATATCGTCTAAAGGAGCCATCACCACAATACACTTGAGAAAATAGAGAAAATGCCAATTGGCGATGTTCTCCGATACGTGCATACATATTAACACACATTTATATCAATTTACACATACTCAGTTCGTTTAAATTTATAAACACAATCCCATTATTCCAATAGCATCCCTGAGTATCCTTCATTTTACATAATTTAAAACTTAACCGTCACATTCAGTTATTAAATGCTAGCCTTACAAAACGCTACAAGAACAGACTAATTAATCAAGTATTAATTGCCTTGGAAAAGCTACACGCCTTCCTATTACATTCATGGAGTTGTCTTTCTATGCAAAGCTAATTTTTATCAATAATATGGGCGCCCAGTCTCACGATATTATCTTTACAATTAATGCAAGAAACAAAAACGTGTACTGTATTTTATATTGCAACTCCTGATTTTACTGTATAAATTCATTCACTTGGCGGTAATACCATCGCCATAACTACGTTACTTAAAATTATCACATTCGGTGATTCAAATACTGTCACATTTCACCTTCACTTGTGGCGTGTCAGTTTATCAAAAAATGCGCTAGAAAAGCCTAAAACAGTGAAATGCCCCACGTTGGGTAATGCCAGCGTTGCCTATGTGCCCTTGTATATAACAGCGTCGTATATACGAGAATCAAACTTCGGGGAGCGTTCAGTCCGGATATGCTTTCACTAGAGCTCAAATACCAGACGGCTGCTTACAAATACAAGGACCATATGCAAAACTATAAACTAAGAAATGAGTGAAAAACAAATAAAAATACCACCATTTAATAACTGAATAAAAACAACAAAACATAAAAAATAATATAAACAAAGTCCACCCTGAACTTTACTCCCACAGTACAATAATTTACACAGATCTGAGTGGCCTAGAAAGGTCCACTCCAAAGAAATAAAATTGTGGATCAAAATCCACTTGTCTGATTAATATGTATGCACGCGTATAACTACGCTAGAGAAGAAATAAGTACTTTTGATGGAGATTTGCTCACAGATGGAACAGCCAATATGCTTGCAAACCCCCATACTGCAAACCATTATTATGGCTTTATGGGACACACTCGAAGGATATCTTACCAACAATTAAAATTTTACTGACACACGCAACCATTTAAAATTTATAAACTAATCGATCTCCATCGAGATCGCAGTGAGTCAGGAAACTCCCAGCAAAACAGAAGCTTGCCCAATGGCTCAATTGCTCAACATATACATGACAACAACGTGGCCGAACATCGAGACCACCCGAGGTCAAAGAACATGACAATAATTAAACAAGAAATAAGATGCCTAAAATCCGATGATATTTACATGAAATAAAAGCATGAATAAGCTAACACGCTGGGACTCGATCAATTAAACGCGAACAGCGCCCATTTACCGATTACAATTCTTTTATCATTAAACAGGCTTTATTTTAATATAAGATAAACATTTACGAAGAACGGAGACCTGGGCCGTGAATACTAATGAGCACAGCTTGCTCCTTATCTGATGGAGTGCGCCGGGTAGAAATACCTTCACTTACCACTCATTAGCGTCAGTGTTCAAACCAGCCCTCCTTGTCGAAGCTTTGAGTCATGCTATTTATAACAAGAGACTAGACAGTCCCGTTCCGCCACCTGTTAATCGCGACACATAAATTCACACACTTCTTGTCAATTCCAAAGAATTGCAAGACATCGTAGAAGGGGATTCCAACATTTTCCTCGCAAGGATTAAATGCTTACCTGGCCAAAGCTTCAGACAGAAACCAGGGTTCCCGAAAACTCCTATCCCATAAAACATATATTTGCAGACTCAACAAAGCATTTAGGGCAGAACACAACACAAATCTACCACGGGCCGACACTCCAATCAAATATCAAAGATTTTGTGTACCAAGACACTAAAAGGGAAACTTCATCAACAGATAAAGTCATTGGGCATATGACCCCTCACTTAACAAAAATGCAACAAACGGCAATTAACACACAAGCCTGTGTAACAATAAAAATCTATACAATAAAAAGATTTCCCACCAATTCTATTATCTACTCTAGTTAATTCAGTTTCGCTTCTGTTATGATATCGGTTCCCAATTTGTGTCGCTTAGCCGCGCATTTTACGGTAGCGAAGCGCACTTGAGTACGCTTGCCCCGTGTACTTGACATCAACAAAAAAAAACAATCTTCACACAGATAGAATACATGCCACGTTGCTCATGAACTAAACTAAAGTGTGTCAGTACCACAAACCAACTACAATAAAACACGAAGACAAAAATAAAATAAAATATTTACACAAAATAATATGTTCCCACAAAACCATAACCAGTTTGTCAAATAATTAAATTATTTAGTACTTATTCCTCTTTCTGCGTCGTCTCATCGAACATCGCCTGACATTCTCTCTCCAAAGTGTTTAGCTCATCTCAGACCACATGGAGCCGTAGAAACGTTGGTTCGATGTCTTCCTCTGGGTCTGGAGTTCCATCTTGACGTTGAATAAAAATAAAAAAATAAAATGTTATTTATAGTCACACGTAATTTTCTATCTAAATTTTGCCAATAGTTACTTTATTCACCATTTGTCTAGTGCAAAATTAAACGTAGACTTTCCCTACTAGTTGTAGTCGTGGGAGACTACTAAAATCTTACCGATACACAAATTTCACACTCAGCTGTGCGCACACAACTTTATTATAATATTTTCAATAATGACCCTCTCTGATAAATTTAACACAGTATATCTTCACGGTATGGAAAAGAATAAGTGATCACCTCACGGTGTCACCAAGAATCAACCTCCTCGTCACTCAGACGACAGTATTTATGTGAATATGGCAAAAAGACGGAGGGAGAGGGAAATCTATCACTAACTTCTATAATAATGCGACTATTGGCATGCAACAGGTATCAAACAGTTTGAAAAATTATACAGGTCACAATGGGGCTATCGTGCTCTGGAATCGATCATAGATTTCGTTAATCCAATCTTTCCCGCTTTCAACTTCAAGCCGGCGTCAGACGCTCCCTTGGCGCTAAAATTGATGACCCTCTCTGATTGGTAGTTCATGACGTCAATATCGCAGTTTAGAACAGAAGCCTCTGTCCTATGATTGGTTGAAAGTTCCTCTCGTCTCTCTCATCCAGCAACTATCTTACTCGTAACGCTAGGGTGACAAAGAAATTACGGTCTGAAATGAGTCAGGACCCCAACACACCTTTGTCTGATAAAGTGTCTGTCAAACATTCCGATCTCGTCACTCCTTTGTTTCAGGACTGGGCACGTTCAAACGTACTGTCTCCAAATAAGCTTGATATTTTGCAATCCAGTCTGGCCTTCCTGTATGATTCTGGCAGTAAAATCAGAATATAATGAAATGAATAATTAGAATCATTAATATGCGTAGCTTATTAAGGGTTCAGTATGTATGTATGTATTTATTTATTTATTTATTCTCGGCTGCCTCCTTGCGTAGTGACTAGCATTCCTGTCTGTCACCATGAAGGACCAAGTTCGATTCCTGGCTTTGCCTATAAATTTAATTCTCCTCCGAGAGCTGTAATGGGGAACACTCAGCCTCGTGAGACTGAATTGGGAAGAGGCAGGTTCGATCTCTACCTCAACCATCCTGGAGGTGTTTTTTCCGTGGTTTCCAACTTCTACTCCAGTTAAATGCCACGATGGTACCTAACTTAAGGCCACGGCCACTTTATACCCAAATCATACCCCAATTACAATTTCACACACTAGTACAGACATCACAGTGACATAACAAGCACCTAAAAGAATTAACAACAAGAACAATATAGCTTATTCGCTGGCATTACAAGTTAACGTGCGTATCCACCCCAGTTAATCTGTGAAAAGAAGATAAATGTGGTTACTACCAACCATTTGATTCTAGGAGAGTCTTTTTGCTAATCTTTTATTGATCGGCCTGCACCCCATTGTGTTACTGGTAGTGGTATTGAATCTCCTAAGAGGAAACGATTGCTGAATGTATTTGATTTTTTTCCATTTGGCACTCTACTTTTAAGGTTGGTTGGTTGGTTGGTTCCTTACTTTTGGGGCTACGACAACGCGGTTATGTATCCCCGTGTGCCTTGGGTGTGTGTAGAGCCTATCTGATAACCGGTGTTAATTGTGATGGCTGTATTAGTGTGTGTGTTATCAGTTTTAATTCAAGTAAGGACTACAAACCATAATTTCCAGTATTTCCAACTTTTGCTACCAAATGCTACAATCCAAGACACCTAGCTGCAAATTTGGCTGCTAGATGGCATCGCAATCAGCACCAGGCGACGAACGTTGGAACTTACGAGCATTAATCAAATCTAACCTACACATTTTGCTTCATAAAATTGAAGTGAGTGGGAGGTTATTTTACATAACATAATTTTTTAACAAGGGCTCACCGGCTTTACTTCCCCTCCGAAGGAAGGTATAGTGAAGGTTTTTTAACGCCATTAAAGAATCCCACGACTTCGGCCGGGTTTGGCCCCGCGAACTTGGGCATACAAGCTCAGCACCCTACCAACTAGGCCACCGAAGCCGCCATTGTACAGTAAATCCAAAGTCTCCTTGCTGCACTTCAATTCTAAATGCGTAAGAAGTCGATCCGTTTTGGCGCCTTACCACATTTTTGTGTATATTTTGAATTTTATTTCATTAATGGTTTTTTCTTCGCATTTAGAGAAGGGTTCTATCTATAAGAAAATACCTATGTGATAAGGGTAAAGAGATAAAAGAATGCAAATACCAAATAAAAATTAATACATCATTTTGCACCTTGTTTAACTCATCAAGAATGCATTTGCAAATTTCTATTGGTCTATGTACAATATTAAAAGGTTATGCAATTCTCAAAAATTCACTGTTATTCAGCCTTCGTTTTCCCTTGCGCAACCATCTTACTCGCAGTTTTACGAGAATCTTCTTTGGTACCCTGCAGTAATTCTAGATTGTATTCCTTCTTATTCTTGATCTGTCTGAAGCCTCTTGTGCTATTCGTAGTAGGAGTTCCCACAGGGATCCAGTGATATTGGCATCCAATGTTGGAAGCGCTTAACAAGTGGCATCAGATGTTTCATCGTGTATGCGAGGTGAGGGGTTACGAGCATCTCACAGATTTGCCGGTGGGTAAATCTCTTTCTGAGATTTAGGCAAACTAAGTAGCTGTTAGTACTGTGCCCGATATTCCAGCCCTGGATTGCTCACCGCGATCCCAGTTTGAAATTCGATACAGCAGTAGTAGAAAATTTTACCAAAAGAAAATCGTGGATGATTAGATATACGTCGGCATAAAGATGAGATAAGAAAAAGTGAGACCTCAAGTGACCTCAGTGGTGTGAACATGGACTGGGGTTAATATATTACCACCTAACGTCATCTCCAACCATCCACGTTTTTTGCGAAGCCACAGAAAGAAAATGCACAAATAAGATAAAATTCCACATTTTTATTCACCGAAGCACTAATACAGCGAATAAAAAATAATCATTCCTATCCCCTGCACTTGGAGATGACTAAGTTAAGTCTTGATGTGCATACAAAAACAAAATTAAATGAATAATGCATGTTTGGTTGGGACAAAATCTCCTTGTGTCCTGCCTTTGGGTATAATTAAACTTACGGAGATCCCGCATATTAACTCCAATGGGTTACGTTTTAGATACTCTTTTTATTTTTCATCCATAGCTTAATATAGAGTTCATATTTGGATGTTATAGAAAACTGACTGCATTAAAAAGAAAACACAAAAAAATATCACTGGGATTATTCTATTAGATCTCCTCCTAATTAAATCACGACTGGTGCATAGTGGATATTCATGCTTATTCTATCAACAAATTTACAACCTATATACACATGTGAATGTTCACAACATATCATAGCAACATTTCTCTTAACTCGTTATGGATCTGAAATGTCTTAGCCTTTACAAATGTTGACTCATTATTCAAGTTCTGAAACTTCTCACAATTATTTAATGCTGTCTTGATTCACATTTTGATTCGTTATAATTAAACTTTCCACCGGTATGTTTGACTGGTGTAACTCTCATTGATGTTGAGCAATTTTATTTCAGAAAGAATTATAAAAATATTCATCAGGCAAAATTATAGGCTACCACTTTTACATAGTGACCTTTCACTAAATTCACACACATATTTTAAATGGTGCTCATGGCTTCGTTCTACACATTTCACAGGCTTATTCTCGACCAAAGCTACCATACTTTGCCTATTCTCACTTAATTCCTTGCCTATTTATATCCCAGTGACCTTTTTAGCACACTATTATTTCTCATATCTTCGCATATTTATTATATTTGAATCACATCATTAAATCGCCACATTTTACCTGCGTTACACTATCATCTTAATTACAGCATTGCAGCGTTACTATTACCTGCCATTCATTATCATTAACTGAATCATAGAAGTTATGACGACATGTCGTGTCTAGATTTACCATTCTAAGGTATCAGTGTGTTTAAAGAAATACTTAATTATCTTATTTAAATGTTTGAATTGTGCAGCATTATTTAAATTTCATTGAATATTTAGTTTAAATGATTATTATCCGTCAAACATTCCTTACAAATTTACTATGTTATGGTGTAACTGTGATCAAGTTTATTAACAGTATCTTCTCAATATCTCACTAATTTAATGTTTCATGTCTAAGATTATCTACTACATAACTAGAATTATATCCACTATATCTGAAAGAACCAGTTGTTTCTCTAGTAAAGTAAGAAAAATGTTTCAATGTCACCGCCTAATTAATGACTATAGATCCCCTTAGATTATCGCAATAGAATTTGTTGAGTGCTGTCGAAACCACTAAAATCTACTTCACTTAAAATTCTAGCTATTTAGAATCATGGTGATGTCATCTGTACCTTAGGATTCTTCTTGAAGAAATATGGAGTTCTTGTAGGACCAATGTTGACTCCCATTGTTCTCGCCATTTGGTCTTGACCCATCTCCAAGCCTCGTGGTTGACTTGCGATTGAATGTGGGCCTCCATGCTCGTCTCCAGGAACGTCAGCCGCCTCCTAAATCTCCCATGTCGCGTGTTTCTTAGTGCGCCATCCTACGATATTGGAAGTTCTTCGCAAGATACGAATAGATGCTTGGTCTGATGACCATATGTCCAAAATTTCACAAAATTTCCGCCCGTCTAATATGACAGTTCATAAGATTATGGATACGATCGCGCAAACCGCACTTTGACAAACATTTTGGTTCTCGAACTAGAGCTGTTTCCAAAACGCAAAGTTCGTACGTAATATCCCGTGAGATTGCAGTCTCAAACGTGGTCTCGAAACACCTGTGTGTTGAGCACGTCACAAGCGGTTGGCCTTGGCTCGCTTACTGTCGCTCGGAACAATGACCTCGACTTTCCGTAAACAGAGTCTCGCTTCAAGCAGCTTACAGATTCACTGATATCATTGATTTCCAATGTCCAGCCTAGCTCTAACAGCATTTCCTATGGTATTGTAACCTCGTGAAAACATATAGGCTGTTACCGCACACGTATTGTCCGCACTTTTGAAACATGAAGCCTCATTGTACTGCGTCAACTTTCTGTGCTATAACTTGTTCTGGCTGATTGTATAAATCACTTTGAATACCGTATTTTGCCATGCAGGCACAGCGATGTGGTCAGTCCTTCGCCACTAGACTGTAGTTGAGTATGACCCATGCGCGCTCGTGGAACTGTCTTGACTAGTCGGCGTATAGAATACAAGTGGCTGACCTCAAGTCATCTGCTCCCCTCCAATGCTCACTTTCTGCGTACGGAGCCCTCTACATAGTCCTTCTTGATCACGTGGTCTTCTTCTTCCCTTACTGGTCCCATACGTTACCACGTCATTCGAGACTCTTTCACAAATCCTCAGATAATAATTGTAAATTTATGAGCCTTACATCCTTTCATAATTCAAGGTTTCTGGACATCTTGGAATCAATGTGGCCATGGCAGTGACGTCTCAAGCAATCATGTACGTCATCTATCCTCCCTTTAGATCACGTGGTGCTTTCCGACATCTTGACACATGACATATCGGGGTTAGTACACTGTGTTGAAAATATTCCCTGAATGAAATTATATAACGCAGACTCACTAACATAAGATGCTAGTTTCAAACACTGCCATAACCATAATAAGTGAATACTGCTGTTCAACCTGGATTAATAGCGCTCACACAAGGAAAATAGACGTCCAGCTCAACCAGGCAATGCGTATAATTACTGGTTTTATTCGGAGCACGAACACACTTTGGCTGCCTGTCCTCTGCAATATTCCTCCACCAGCCTTGAGAAGATCAGAGGCACTCTTAAAAACATGAAAAAAAAACCAGCAGAATCCCTATTTGCCCATTCATCAAGATATTACACGAATAGTACACCAACGTTTGAAGTCAAGGAAACCAGCATGGCGCACAGCAGTTAGCCTTGAGGGATCATCCTTTGATGTGAATGACTCTTGGAAGGTCCAGTGGGAGCATTCTTCAGTAACCAACAAACATCTAGTTGGGAACCCTTTTGAACGGGTACATGGATTTAATCTTCCCAGGTGCCAATGGAGGATCTTAAATCGGATACGCACAGGACAGGGCAGATGTACGTGTTCACTGCATAAATGGGGCTGGTCTATAGCTCTGCAGTTTGTGACTGAGGTGCCTCCTTACAGTCAATCCATCACATTGTCGCTGACTGCCCTCTCCAAGCTTTCCATGGAACGTTGACGGATGTCCATCATGCATCAGTTGAGGCCGTTGAATTGGTGAGATTGTATGAACTTGTGTGTGCACATTTTCTTTGTATATATTGTACATATATTCATCATACAATAAATAAATAACCATATGTTATGCAATATTTTATATGATAAGCTAGGGAGACCACTCTTGGGATTGGCGAAGGCTTTTAAAGGTATGCTACTCGTAATACTGTGTATGTGAGATATTCTATTAAGCTATCATCTATCAACACCGAAATGCATTTTACAATATTCTGTACATGTTTTGGACACCACCATGGTGACCAAGAGCACTAACGCGCTAACTCGTCCCTCGCTGCTATTGGGAGAGCGTGGTTTCCGAATCCACCTCGGCCGTCCTGAAATAGGTTCGTGGTTTCCCATTTTCACCCCCAGGCAAATGCCGGGATGGTTCCTTTCAGCAGATCCACGGCCGATTTCCTTTAGAAAATCCCTTCCCTGACCCTTCCTTATTTAGACCCAAGTCGGTGGCCAAAGAGTGTTCTGCTCCCAGATACCGTTCTTGTGGCGGTAGAAGAATCATTCCTGCTAGAGTCCGTCAGTGAACGGATGATAAGCGACATAAAGAAATGTTTTGGACAATAAATGTCCTTCCTCATATTCATGTAACATATTATTAGAACTAAAGAAATACCAAAAAGATTGTTCAATTAGACATTCATACACAAATGTATCTCATTGAAAAGCAGTCGTTCAAAATATTCATTACATTCAGCACAAATTTAACTTTTCTCGCTCTTCTTGCAAAGATCTGTATGCCTACTTCTTGCTCGGATATTGTATGGCAAGGCACGTGTGAAGGAAGGACCAGGTGTACATTCAGGACAATAGATTGCAAACAGTTCCTAAGAAAATTATCATAAAATCTGCGGGCAACAATTCACAGTATGATAGGCTGGCTATGGCCAGCACCATAATAATTATAATATACACTGAAGAAAATGGAAATTACAACACCCAGAAGGAGTGGTGCTACATTGCTGCAATTGAACATGCAGGACAAGTGTTCGGTTGTGATCCGAAGATTACACTTTCAGGTCCCTCTGACCGCAAGTTTGGACAACAATCAATACAGGATGTGCCCACCACGAGCTGCTATACATTGATGAATTCGGCGAGGTACGGAGTCAATAAGGCCCTGGATCGCTCCCAGAGGAATTGCCCATGCTAGCTGCACTGCACGGGTCAGTTGTTCTAGAGTTGTGGGTGGCTGAGGACGGTTGGCCAGTTGTCGACCCATCATGTCCCACACATGCTCAATAGGACTGAGGTCCGGGGATCTGGCGGGCCATTCTAAGGTTGTGATGTCGTGGAGAGCTTCTCTGGAGATGCGCGCAGTGTGAACCCGGGCATTGTCCTGCTAAAACATCCCATTAGCAATGTTCGCCATCATAGGGACAACCACTGGATTGATTACCCTATCAACGTACTGTCGAGCAGTCATAGTGCCCTCAACAGGCACTAATTGTGTTTTCACATTAAAGCCAATAGCTCCCCAGACCATAATGCTTGGTGTTGGCCCTATGTGCCTCTCGACTTTATGGTCTGGGCGGCCCCTCTCCCCAGTACGTCAGCGCACACGATTCCGGCGTTCACTGCGGGCAAGACAGAAGCGCGATTCATCACTAAAGACGACCCTATGCCATTCGTCGACCCACGTCGATCGTTCTCGACACCAGGCCAGCCTTACACGTCGCTGTTGTGGGATCAATGGAACACCTTCTGCAGGGACACGGGATCGTAAGCCAGCTGCACGCAGGGGATGACTAACTGTTTGTTGTGTAACGTGGGGTGCCACAGCTGCTTGAATTTGCACTGCTGTTGCATGAGGTTCCATCCGGGCCATCCGAATGATGCGGCGATCCTCTCTCACAGTTGTCTGTCGCGCTGGGCCTGTGCCAGGTCTACGAGTGTGGGTACCTTCATTTGACCACTGCTGCCATACACGTTGAACCGTCGATGCCTGTCGGCCAACACGTGCAATGACAGTCCTGAGCGATAATCCAGCCTTCTTCTTCTTATGGTTCCTATCCGTTCCGGATGTTGGCTACCATCTTGACTGTGCTGTTCCTATCACTTGCAGCTCGGAATAATTCAGTAGATGTTTTTGAGGTCCAGGCTGTGAGATTTTTTAACCAGGATATTCTTCTTCGTCCAACACTTCTCTTCCCTGGTATTTTTCCTTGAAGAATAGACTGTAGGAGATGGTACTTGGTGGTATTCCTCATGATGTGTCCTAGGTATTGGATTTTCCTGATTTTCACGGTGGTTAATACCTCCTTAGTTTTTTTCATTTTTTGGAGAACCTCAACATTTGTCACATGGTCCGTCCATGGTATCCGCAATATCCTTCTGTACAGCCACATTTCAAAAGCCTCTAACCGTTTACATAAAGACTCTGTCAGAGTCCATGTCTCAGCACCGTAAAAAAGAGTAGAGAACACATAACAACGCAAAAGCCTGATTTTCGTAGTCATTGTCAGCCCATGATGTCTGAACAAATTCCGCATCGTATTGAAAGTTGTCCGGGCTTTCCCAATTCGAGACTTCACCTCATCAGAAGGGTCCCATTGGTCATTTATGGTAGTGCCAAGGTATATATACTTATGCACTTGTGCAATGGGTTTCTGGTCTATATTTAGTTTGCATGCAGAGACTTTGTTTTTACTAATGACCATCAATTTTGTCTTCTGGGGGTTTATATCTAAACCATATTCATGGCTTTTATGGATAACTTTATCAATGATATGTTGCAGGCTTTCTTGACTATCCGCAAAAATCACAGTGTCATCGGCATATCGAATGTTATTTATCCAGTTACCATTTAAGAGCACTCCCATCTCAACATCCTCTAGAGCTTCTTTAAAGATATATTCCGAATAGATGTTAAATAACAATGGAGACAATATACAGCCTTGTCTTACACCTATTAGAATATCTATATCTTCCGTGTTCTCGTTACCCAACCTCACTTAAGCAGATTGATTCCAGTACAAGTTCACAATTATTCGTAAATCTTTATCATCTAAGCCAATCATTTGTAAAATTTCTATCATCTTATGATGTCTTACTCTATCGAAAGCCTTTTGATAGTCAATAAAGCAGGCATATATATCGCAGTTCACATCACGGCACCTTTGAAACAATACTTGAATGCTAAATAGGGCTTCACGTGTGCCAAATGCGTTTCTAAAACCAAATTGTGTAGATGAAACTTGTTCTTCACATATTTTGTATATTCTGCGATGAATGATCTTCAGAAATACCTTCAAGATGTGATTCATGAGACTGATTGTTCGGTACTCACTACAAAACTTAGCTCCGGGTTTTTTAGGTAGTGTGATGAATTCCGATTTAAGCCATTCCTGAGGAATGTTCCCAGAATTGTAAATGTCGTTGAATATTTTAGTCAACCATTTCACATTATCTTCATTCAAAAGCTTTAAAAATTCAGCATTCACATTGTCAGGGCCAGTGGCTTTACCATCCTTCATGGCTTTTATCGCGGTTTGTACTTCATCTACCAGAATTTGGGGTCCTGTTTCACCATTTATTCGAGGTGGCTCCTGTCGAGTATCATAAAACAAGTGTTCTATGTATCTTTGCCACGTATCTTTAAACTCTTCTTTTCCAACAATTAGTTTTCCTTCAATATTGACCAATCTATTTCCTTGTCTAGTTCTATAATTCCCTGTCACTTCTTTAACTTTTCGATGAACATTGAAGCTGTCATGTTTTAATTGTGACATCTCTATTTCATTACATTTTTCTTGGATGTCCCTTTCCTTAGCTAATCTTATTTCTTTCCTGATTTCCCTGTTGATGTTCTTATATTCATCAGGATTACCCTTTGCTTTCCTTCTCTTATCCATCATTTTAAGAATCTCTTCAGTCATCCATGGTTTCTTTTTAGTGATATCTGTTACTAAGTGATCTTTCTTCATAGATTCAACGGTATTAGTTAATGTTTTAATTTTCTCATCGGTACATAAGGCATCAGATAGGGATATAAGTTCATCATTGAGCTGCTCTTCTACATTTTGTCTTACTGAAGGTTCAATTAATTTACGCATATTATACTTTATGGCTCTTCTCTTTTGAATCGTTTTCATTTTGATTTTAAAAACTCCAACTAGAGGGATATGATTGGAATGAATGTCCGCACCGGGATATGTTTTCATTGAGACACAGCTGTTCCTATATCTTTGATTTATCAAAATATAGTCAATTTGGTTCCTTATAATTCTTTCACCTGAATCCCTAGGAGACTTCCAAGTATACAAACGTCGTGGTGGTAATGTGAAGAATGTGTTCGTTACTACAAATCCCCATTCTCCTGCAAATGCGCAAAGTTGATCTCCTCTCTCATTTCTTTCACCAAGCCCATATTGACCTACAATACTGCCTTCAGATCCATGTCCTACTTTTGCATTGAAATCTCCCATAATTATTGTTACATCTTTCTTTGGTAACTGGTGCAAAACACCTGTGATTTGGGAGTAAAACTCTGCAACTTCTTCATCACTATGGTCTGTCGTAGGGGCGTACACCTGGATGATGTTAAGATGCGCAGGCTCAGTATTTATTTGGAGCAACAATGCTCTCTCTGAGATAGGTACAAAATTGGTGACACACTTTGCGACCAATTTAGATACTATAATTCCTACTCCGTGTTGATATAATCCATTGGATGTCCCTGAATAGTAAACTACATGTCCATTGATGTCACAAGAACCTGATCCTGGCCAACGCATTTCACTTACGCCCATAATTTCTATCTTCATTCTGTCAATTTCTTGAATCGCATTATGGGTTTTCCCAGCTTGTGCCATTATTTGCACATTCCACGTGCTAATCTTTATACCATCTTTCACTGACAACTTTCCCGAAGCCGGAGATCCGATTGGGGGACTTGAAACTCCGGAACATTTGGTTTTGAACACAGCCATGATGTGTTACTAGAGAAATCCATATGGATCTTGAATGCAGTAGTTTCTCATTGCTTTCTGCATTCTCACACTGCCCAATTATCCGAGCCCTCTCAAACGGCGACAGTTGTTGATAGCGTGCTCTTCTCTGTCGTCGAGGCATGTTTGACGGGGAACACTTCACTGCACTGACTGCAAGTCAACTACGCTACACCAGAGTCCGCTTACTGGAGTTGATTCCTCCGCGACCAATCACGTGGGATACCTGTAGCAACAATCTAATGGGTCCGAAACTTTGATCGTTTACATACCTACATGGCATCGATCCATATCTTGAAAATCAACACAAACGACCAATGCCTTCATGGTGTTGCACTTTCCATTTTCTTCTATGTCGCTTGCCCAGTGAGAATTAAAGTGCCCACGGATTAACATCAGTGGTCAGAGCATCAGCGTTGAAAGCCAGATGTCAGGTTCGAATCCCGCTGAGGTTATAAAATTTAATTGCCAAGCTTCCATATCCATGGCTTATAGTTTATGTGCATTATACGACTTAATAGATTATATCTTTAATTTTCGTCATTGCTGTAATGTAAATCGAATTCTGTCAACTAAAATTTCATTTTATTTAATTGCGCTTTTCAGATTTCTGTGTTTCGGTTTGTGGGGTCTTGCGACTTCACAAGTGCAACTTTCATGTCGGCTAAGTGGTATGTCACAAAATTAAGCAGATCACAATTAAATGTTTGTCATTTGGGGGAAATATTACTATTTGTCACCCACACAAGTGTCAAAATCAAAGATAAATATTGTTTCGCAGTAAACAATAACAATATTAAATAGATGCTAGACTTAATACATTCAAGTGTGAATATATATTTTACCATTGTGCATGAAAATAAATAACGAATAAGACATTCAAAACATTCGTTTGTATTTCGATTAAACAATAATACGCTTTATGAAGCTGAAAACAAACAAATGCAAATTACTACAACACTCGTATCAAAACGCGAAAACATTGTTTTCAGGCGTGAAAAAATCTAAAATTTCGATGTAAAGGAAAATGTTAAAAATTTACGAAAACTTGCGAGCATAAACTGCCTCGTATCGCTCCTACACTATTGAATTGAACAATTTAATAATTTTGTGGGCAAAAAACGCAAATGAAGCACTTAAGAAATTCGTGTGCCCTGTCGTCTGATATCACTGTTAGTTGTATTCTTCAGTCGGTGAACACAGACTTGCCCAATATGACTGGGCGGAGGTACAATGTATACAATGAGTGGCCAATATCATGATTCTGCAGAGACGACGTGATGTCCGTTCGTTCAACACCTGTGGTTGTCCCGTGCGGCAGTTTACGCGCATGGGAACATTATCTCTGCGATATTGAAGATCCACCCTCGACACTCTTGACCTCGGAAAACCGAATTCGCGTGTAATCTCTGAAATGATATGGGCCATGCGTCGTGCGCCGATGTTCATCCTACCTTCAAAGTCGGTTAACTCATGACGTGTTGCTCTATCTTCACTACACTCGTGTCTGTGACAGACTACTCTGCTCCGCCATACCTAGCCGCAATTCTCAGGAGTCATACACGGCACATTATATATATATACACACAACACACTGCATAAGTACTCTTGAAAACAATACAAGCATTAGCTATAATCGCTTTTAAATTCACCCCATATTTGCCCCAAATTGCCCATTATTAAATAGTGATTATGACAAATAGACAAATTCTTAGTACTATTTATTTATATTGATTTATATGTATTTATTAATTAATGTATTTATTCATTTCATTTCATTTCTTCTTTCTTCCGAATTTGGCCGCCTGTGGACCGCATGGAACCTAAGGCTTTCTGGTTAATCTCCTCTTCTCTTCCCAAAACCTCTTCATTCGTTCACTTCTGATCTTTCGCTCCTCCTCGGATATTACCAGTTTGGCTCTAATTTTTAAGTGTTATCTCGTCGAACATCTTGATGTTGTCAATTCGGTTTCTGAACTCTTTTCTGTTGTGGATCACATCCACTGTGAGTCCACTTTCCTTGGCGTCTCTTTTAACCTCTTCTACCCACTTAGTTGTAGCCTTCAGCTCTGTAATATACTTGAATATCCTCTTAGTCAGTCGGTTCTCATCCATTCTCACCAAATGTCCGTAGAATTTCAACCTTCGCTTCCGCATTGTGAAAGTAATTTTTTCAGTATGTTTATAGAGGTCATCATTCCTTCTGTTTTTCCATGTCCCGTCAGCAGTTTTCTGTGGTCCTAAAATTTTCCGCAAAATTTTCCTCTCCTTT
Source organism: Meconema thalassinum (assembly GCA_946902985.2). Taxonomy (NCBI): domain Eukaryota; kingdom Metazoa; phylum Arthropoda; class Insecta; order Orthoptera; family Tettigoniidae; genus Meconema; species Meconema thalassinum. The sequence continues at coordinate 1,909,676,295 of OX336388.2, read as the reverse complement.
TTTTCCAGTTCCTGAAGATCCCCTTTTTTATTCAGTGTCAAGCACTCCGAGGCGTACAGACCCTCTGGCTTTACTACATTTCATTTCATTTCATTTCAATTTTAATTTAATTTATTTATACCATTGTCGTCCAGTCATATTGAGAAGATTTTCAATGAGCGAATGAAAAGTCACGAATGATAGTTTGTACAGGCAACACTGGAAGAATGGCTTCAAATCTTTACATCGGATATCTCTTAAACATTTAATGCAGCCAAGTGGCCACCGGTTTACAAAAATACTATTTATATAAACTTAATTTCTATTGATTCGCATAATCACTGATTGTCCTTGTTCTTTTTGTACAGATTTCCAAGTGGTCATAGTGATCACATGTACGTCCACACAGTTGACACTTGCATGTAATTGAAGGCTCATGATATGTCTTGTGTAGACGTGACGCATTTCAAAGTTTGCTTTCGTCCATGATCTATCAATTATGGCGCCAGATATCTCAGTGAACTGGTAGAATTGGTTCATGTTATCGATATTATCCTCTTCAGTAATACTCTCCTCTAGTTTCATTAACGGCTGGTTAAGAAATAGCTTCCTGTCCCATGTGGATTCCCTGGCATTTAGAGACAATTCATTGCTTTTCCCTTACGAAGCCAATCTCCGACTAAGCCATGGCCTGTTGTGTAAGGCTCTTGAAGGGCGTGCAGTGATTGTCTTTGTGTTGGGGCATCGTTTGAGAGAATCACAACATGGCTACTGATTGTCGTCCTCGAAACTAACAGCCTCTTGTGCAGCGCTGCTAGAGCTTCTTCGGCGAGTGTTTGTTGTTGTTATTTCATTTTAGGGAAAGGAAGCTTGTAATTTTATGTGACCATTGGTTTTACGATCATAAACCATGGGACGTCTTTTTTATGTGGACACCAAACCACTAGACGTGACATTTCACGTAGAATATCTCTCATTAGCCTAGAATAGAATCTGGTCCACAGAATTGGGGAAGGAAGCAGCTACACTACTGCTTGGGACATCTTGATCATCAGTCCCGTGAACTTGAGCGAGTGCTTATGTGCTGGCTATAGTAATATGTGTAAGCTATTTGGTAATCATTATATTCGGCGATTGGGGTAGCTGCCCCTACATTTGAAATCCTGGCGATTGCCTGGCCACTGTTTTCGATCTCCGGACTTGCTGCAGTTTCCTGTCGCTGTGGAAGTCCACGCCTTAAAGCTCACGGCTACATTTCTTGGTCTTCCGTGAAAGAGTTAATGTTGTCGATTCTTTTACGATATCGGATACATGGGTGTCTGATAACCTGTGTCACTCTGATGTCTGTTCTTCTCTCTCTCTCTGTGGTTAACAGCCGTGAGGCTGGTTGGCAGCAGCTCGCCATTCTTCCCGTCTCTCAGTCTTCCTCTTCAGTTCACAGCATGAGCCACAACCCATATCTTGCAGTATGTACTCATGTATTCCAGTCTGGGTCTTCCTCTACAATTCTTGCCGTCTACTGTTTCCTCGATTAGAGGGGGGCGTGGTGGCTCAGCGGTCTAGCTGTATGCCTCCCACCAAGGCGGTCCGGGTTCGATTCCCGGTCAATGCATGTGAGATTTTCGAAGTGAAATGCCATGTTCTGTGGTTCGGATTCCACGTAAAAAGGAGGTCCCGTGGCTCATAATCATAAGATTCACGGTCACGTAAAACTACAATCTTCCTTTTTTGTTCCCTCGATTATAAGCTTAATCAGTCCATTGTGTCGCAGTATGTGGCCCACGAGGTGATTCCTTCTTCTTTTTAAATATTTAAGGAAGCATCTTCTCTCCCCCACTCTTCTAAAGACTTCCTCATTTGTGACCATTTCTTTCCAACTGATTTTCATAATCCTTCTATAGCACCAGGTTTCAAATGCTAGTAGTCTTTTCCTCTCTCTCTCCTATTGTCCAAGATTCGCTGCCATATAGCGCGACGCTCCATACATAGGTCTTCAACATTTGTTTCCTCACATCAAGACTTATATTCCCTGCAGTAAATAGGTTCTTCTTTTTATAGAAAGCGTTCTTGGCTTGGGCAATCCTACTTTATATCTCTCTGCTGCTTCTTCCACCATTCGTTATTTTACTTCCCAGATAATTGAACTCATTCACTTCTTGTATCTTTTCATTTCTTAACTTTCTTGATGTCTGGTTTTCGCCATTTCTACTGCGTCTGTACTTATGCGTGCATTTATAATTAAGGCAGGATTTGGGTAGGAAGTGTCCGTGGCCTTAAAGAAGGCACCATCGAGGCATTTACCTGGAGTAGAAGTGGGGAACCACGGAAAATCACCACCAGGATGGCTGAGATAGGTATCCAACCCGCCTCTTTTCTGTTTTGCCTCACGAGGCTGAGTGTACCCCCTTCCAGCCCTGAGAGCAGAATTAAATTTCTTGGCAGAGCCGGGAATCGAACCCGGGCCACCGCGGTTACAGCCAAGAATGATAGTCACTACGGAACGAGACGGATCCAGCGATAGGAGAAACAGATGTTTAGAATAGTTTTCGTTAAAACACTGGACTTCATAGTCTTTCTTGTTATGCCATGAAACACAATGAGAATATATATAAAATATTTCATAAATTATAGTCTGGAGCATTTTCCAGTTTCTCAAACATAGATGTTGCAAATTTTCAGTCGGTCAAAATAAAATAAGCTTATTAGTGGGACATGTGAATACAACCTGAAAAAAATAACATGTTACTAAAACGGAAGAAGGATAAAAACATCAAGGTTCCTGCACTTCCTAACATCGCCACTCAAAATCATGTAAAATTTGTCGGACTGAGTGATGCAGTTGGCTTTGTGTTGCCTTACGAATCCCAATTCAATTCTGTCTTAATATGTTAGCATTTATGGGTGTCGAATAGTGCATTAACTGATAATATGTAAAAATATACCCTCAAGGAAGAATGCCGTTGTTCCGATAACTCAACTATTACCGTATTCAATATCTAGGGATCGAATTCTTAGGCTTTTACGTATTTTATTCCTTACTTCTAAATGCAAAATTACTATCATACTTTTCTGAATCGCACTCAAAAGAGCCAAATTCATGAATTTTGTTGTAGCCTACCTAAAAAAAAAACTAAATGATATACTGTGCCCGTTTAGACTGGAGTCCGCACGACCACATATGCATTTTACCAAGAATCAGTCAGCACGAGAGTCAAAATATCCCGGGGCGCCAGATGGGTTAAAGCTAATCGCAAAAAAAAAAACGTCATCAAATTTAAAAAAAATACTTTACTGATTTTTGGCTCAATGCAACAATAAGGATAGAAGGAGATTCAACTGGGCATAACACAACATGTAAAATTATCTCATTTTATTCTAAATTTTAAAATTGACTGCAAAATGATGCTCAAGGTAACATCATTGCAGTGCGACGGCACACACTACTATTTACACAATGTACAGAAATTTTCCAACACATTGAACAATTGTCCTTGGAGACACACGTCTGATTATCAGTCCTGTAGACTGTGTTCCAAAATTATATCAATTATTTACGATGAAATCCAGTTCAAATTTAATTGTCTTTACTGGAAATATTGTAGTTCACTGGTTGAATTTCTAACATGATATTAACACTCGTAGAAATTCTCACTGCTTATAATTGTTTATAGAATTTTTTTTCTTCCACTTATTTTTACAGTTTCAAAAATATTGTCAAAAATATTATCTTTGACCCAACACTAATTATGCACACATATTAATAACAACATCTGAAAAGTATTTGACCCTTGAGCATAGCATCGAAGAACTGTGCGAAGCACAACAAAATTTATTATTCTTCCAAAATTAAACATTTCGAGAAGTGACTCGATTATGAACTTCAAATTCCAAAGAAATATGATTTCTGAATCATCAGCTTGATCAAAAAAAATTGTTGAACCATTCAACTATCCGATTTTCCACTTGGAATTATTATTAAGAAAAATATTTATATTAGTTGCTATTTTAGTAACTTTCACAACTTGCAATTCTTGAACAGAATGCGGAAATAAGAATTGTAGCTTTATAATAAATTCATTTAGTTCATGACAATAGGATTGAAAACATCCTTTAAGTAATTCGTGGATACATAATTATTTTTAATAGGCAGTGGCCCATTCAATTATTTGTGTAAGAACACAATATCCCAACAACAACGGCAAAGGTCTTCCTCTGAAGAAGAATAAAATTTTATCATGACAAAACCGGGTTCTAGCAAATCCAAAGTATTAATGGAATACGTAAACAAGTTTGAAATAATTACTGATGGTTTGGTCATTCATTCGACGAAATGTGTGGTTCCAATACTCCTCCTATAAACCTGAGCCATCGAACCTGCTATTTGATTGATGCTCACAAAAAAACCTCCTCATTCCTGCGACTTAAACATGCGCACCTGGGAATGGCATTTCAACTACTCCACACACATAAATTTTCTTCCCAAAATTTATACAATAAATCAAGCCTCTGCTTGTTATCAAAACTGGAAGATCTATAAACTTACAAGTTTATTTTATTTTACCATTCAGTTCAAACCGTGAAGTTACCACACTTGTGATATTCTCTATTTCACTTTCGAATGTGTGCCTACGTCATGATTTTATATAAACACCAAAAAAATCCTAATTGATACAAATATCATTGGCTTCCTGTTTCATGCCTTTCCGTGCTATCTGAAAAATATACTTTGCTCAATGCGAATATTAACTGTTCAACCAGAACTATAATGTTGGTGGAATACGGGCTTGCGCTATCCACTAGCTTTCGGAAAATCACCTGTTCCAAACTAGGAATTATTAACCTAATCCTTAAGCTCTCTCTCAACGAATGTGATTATTAGAAAATGTAAGATCCAATAATTATTTAGAAAAATTATGAAAATTATTATTATTATTATTGGATTATTATTGTTATTATTTCCTTAAATATGTTTAATTATTATTTCCTTATGTAAAAAAAACACATGTTCGACTCTTCGAATATGGACAAAATATCCATTCCTCAACAAAAATAAATATTAACTTCTACAGTCATATCGGCTGATTACCGTGATTCTCAAACAAAATGAACATTCAAATAAATGCTCGGTATGCTCGGTCATCGATCCTAAACTGTTCTGAGTGCTGAAAATACTCAGAATAACCCTAATGTGTCTTGCGTAAATCAATGCAAGATTTAAATACGAAGAAAAATAAATGTGTTGGTCATCTGCAGAAAATGAGTTTGTTCCAATTAGCTAGGCATAATATAAAAGTCAAATGTGGCTTACATTTCTCGTTGGTCTTGAAGCGTAGTGAACCTGGTCTGTACCACATTTATCCAGATACATGCCCTATTGGACACGCACGTCTAATCCTTGTATCGGCCGCCATTATATACCCACAATCTGTCTAGCACGTCATAGTGGAAATATTTCTTGAAGTTTGAAGTAACTGCTGATCCATTTTAATATTGACTTCAATTAAATCCATAGCAGTTCGCTTAACTGGGGTCAGATCCAAATGATCTCTTCTCAAAAGCGTCAGTTGTAACATAACTCACGGTAATCTTTTCAGTACAGGAAAACACTGATAGTCTAAAACAATCAACGGCTGTTCTGAAGATCGTTCCCTGGGCATGGCTTCACACCATCTATCATGCGCGAAGCAACATATAGTTTCCCTTTGTCGGCTAATGAACAACACCGTGATAGACTGGCCTTCAATATACTGAAAGATCTGAGTGGTTATTTAGTTACAATTTGTGAAACTGACAAGTTGGATTAAAATATCCAAGTATTGAATTATTGTTACTGGACTGTGACAGAAAAATATCTAGACAAAGTCTAGCATATGTCCATATAGAAACAAAGTGTTTCACCAATGTCCGTAGAAAATAACAATCACCTTAGTGATTCCCTCTACCGGAAACTTACTACGTTCCCCACGTGTCGTAGCACTTTTGTGACTATCACAATTCAAAGATATCTTCTGCGTAGATTCGGCAACCATGTGCCTTGGCTCGACGTAGCAGCAGCACCTTGTCCTACAAGAGCCTGGTTTGAAGTGAGCTGCTTATGCTTGGGCCGAGCGGCTTTTATACAAAACGGTCGGCTCCACGCTGGATCACGCTGAAATCTGTAAATCCTCATATCTCTGGTGTCTCTGGTCTGATTCACTTGAGACTAAGTGCATCCTCTTTCATTTGGCCGTGCCAGTAATCTGATCCAAGTATCAAGTCTCTACTCCATGGCTAAGTATTTAATCACCAAATAGTCCCGACCTCTGCTACTATTTGCCACGTCACTTAACATCTTCTTGGCTGCATAAAGTTTCCATTTCAATCTAGAAGGAAAGGAGCGCGATATTCAAATATCTCAACTTTCAAAAGCGGCTGTAGCCTTTCCCTTGATACCTAGGTGTCTGAATCTTGGAATACCCATTCCTAGAATTGGGTACAATACGAGTACCTAAAATACCAAATTGCAGTTTTGTTCCATTTATTTTAGTATATTTGAATTTTTGGTTCATAACTTTTGGAAGTAAACCACTAGACAGTAGCTCTAGCTCGTACCTCTAGTCGATTGAGATAAATTCTACTAGTTGGTTGAGAGAAATCCTACCTGCCAGAAAATTCAAATAACTTCAGCTCTTGTCAGATATTACTGTAGCTTATTGTTTGGTTTTCTCTGTCAGAAGGGTGGGGATAAATCTCTTATTGTTAGAAAGCTCTCGCTATTACGGGAACGGATTCACCACACTCGCAAGGAACTTGCTGGCACTGACAAGACACTTGTGGAACTCCACTTCCGACTCAGCACAGAACTCTCACCGCAGGATTGGGATAAAGGAGACAGCATAACTAACTACTCTATGCAGTCCACCTTCGACCAGGCAAGCAAACGCCAGAAGAACAAATTCGAGCGCTGCCAGACGGTTCCATCTTCATCTGGTACGGCACTCGAGACCTCCAGCACGGTCGTCAATCTGACGGACCATAACTTATCTGAAGCGGAAAAGACTCTCCTGGCTAAAGGTGGGAATTTTGCGGTCACTCCCCGTATGGTTCCTGTTGAAGACATCATCGCGAACGTTGAAGCAGCTATCCGCCATCTCCCTGCAGCGCAGGCGGAGGAAATCCGAGGCGAAACTTCCCGAATTCTTCGGAAAGCACCTGCTACCAAGAGTAACCTCACGGCGATGGAGAGGAAGGCCATAAAACGCTGAACCAAGATGAGACCATCGTTATTCTACCGGCTGACAAAGGAAACGCCACTGTCGTCATGAACACCGATTCTTATACCGCCAAGATCTCGGAACTGCTGGATCCTCAGACTTATCAACAGCTGCCTAAAGACCCCACAAACCGTGTAGTAAGGGAAACTAACATTCTGATCAAAGCCTCTTCACTACCAGATTATGCCAAGAAGATGACCATCAAGAGTGAAGCCCTGCCTCCTAGACTTTACGGCTTGCCTAAAATTCACAAGGAGAACGTCCCATTACGGCCCATCGTAAGTGCCATTGGTTCACCGACCTACAGCCTGGCGAAGCACCTGGCATCCTTGCTCCAACCTCACATTGGCAACACACAGACTCACATCATTGATTCCGTCCATTTCATCCAGAAACTCGAGGAGATTGAACTGGAAACCACTGATCGTCTCGTGAGCTTCGACGTGGTGTCCCTCTTCACCAAGGTACCTTTGAGAGACACTCTGGACCACATCTCCCAGATCTTCCCTTCTGACATCGCTGATCTGTTCCGTCACTGCCTCACTGCTAGCTACTTCTTGTGGAATGGTAACTTCTATCAGCAGACCGATGGCGTCGCCATGGGTAGTCCACTGAGCCCGGTTGTTGCTAACTTTTTCATGGAGAAGTTTGAAAGCATGGCCCTGGAGACTGCGCCGCTCCAGCCGAAAGTCTGGTTACGGTATGTGGACGATACATTTGTGGTCTGGAGTCATGGAGAGGAAGAGCTACAACGGTTCCTGGATCACCTAAACAGCCTAAATGCCAGCATCCAATTTACCATGGAGAAGGAGAAAAACCACTCTCTCGCCTTCCTTGATGTCATGGTTACGAGAACTCCGGACCTTCGCTTGGGGCACACTGTCTACAGGAAGCCTACCCACACTGACCGGTACCTACAGAAGGCATCGAACCACCACCCGCCGTCATCAAGACTCTGGTCAACCGTGCTAAGCGTATCTGAGAGTCCCACCACCTGAAAGAGGAACTACGTCACAGCTCTCCGCGCCAATGGTTACACCAGTAAGGAGATCCAACGGGCATGTCATCCCAGACGACCGGCGTCCACGGAGAGGGAACAGGATCGGCCGACAGCTGTGACGTACCTCCCGTACGTTCACAAGGTGACTGACCGGATAGGCAAAATACTCCGCCATCATAACATCAGGACCGTATACAGGCCTACGAGACAGATACGCGATTTAATCAGATCTGCCAAGGACAAGCGCCATCCCCATTCCAGTGCGGGCGTCTACAGGTTACCTTGCAGCTGCGGCCAGGTTTATATTGGTACCACGAAGCGCAGTATTGCCACCAGGCTGAAGGAACACGAGCGACACAGCCGGCTGGGCCAGATGGAGAAGTCCTCGGTGGCAGAGCATTCCCTTCTTAAAGGCCATGATGTTCACTACGGGTGCTCAGAGGTGCTGTCCAGCACCGTCCACTACCACGCGAGGCTGCAGCGAGAGGCTATTGAAATTTTTAAACACCCTAACAATTTCAACCGGAAAGAAGAGAGCGAACGGGTGAACACAATCTGGCATCCCGTCCTCAGATCAACTAACATCAAACCATTGGCTGAGCATTGCACACCTCTCGGTACTGGCAGCCAATCAGCGCGCTCCACTCCTGGCGCGGAAAGTTCCGGACCGCGCAGTGAACCGACCCGGTCGCACACTATATATAGCGGTGGCGGACAAGTCTACCTCTGACCATCGGAAAGAGAAGACCCTTGATAATGGCGAACGCAGTCTTCGCTGAAACGTCGGGAAACAACAGCCCTACTGGACTACGGCCTAACAGCCCGGATAATCACTTCTTAGATTCTAACGCCGGCCGTGAAAGCCTAAGTTTGTAGAAAGCAAACACATTTGCCATTGAAAAAACAAATGTCTTAAATATCCGTACTGACAGTAGAATTAAATGTTATAATTATACGCCAAATCAATACCCAACACATATTACCTTTTCTATATATAGGGCATGTTTCGACCTTTAATGAGGTCATCTTCAGCTAAAAAAAATGAAAATCAATTAAGAATTAAACCAAAAAAGTATATACGTATGGTACTTAAATCTAAATAAGAAATGAAATGCTAATGATAAAATTGTAATAAAATGAAATAAAATGCTAAAATGAATATCCTTACAATTCAGATAAAATAAAATAAAATATAATACCGGTTCTTTTACATTACTTTTCAAAATGTAGTTAAAAAGCGAGAAATATTACTGGTAATTGTAAATAAATGTTCAGCTATATAATAAAAAAGTTATCAAAATAATACAAATAAAATAAGTTAATTTAGAAAATTATATTCTAAAATCAATAATTAATCCAGTTCAGTGCTTGAATAAATAAGCTAAATCTTTCTTCAATACGGAGTTTAAACATTTTGAATAGGTGCCAATCAATTATCTAAACGCAAAAGAAACATATTATAGGTTATAAATTTGCATTTACATTACTACGGGAAGACTAAGACGTTTACATTCATGAAGATTATATAAAAACCTTACAACATTTGACAAGTAAAGAGAAGCTATTAATGCCGTTATTCAACTACAAGAATCTTGCCTTCATTATATTAATAACGTTCGGATAAATATTAGAATTGTCCCTATTCCACATCAAGCATTTCTCTTATACAAATCACACCGAATTCTCCATCCTATACATCAAGGTTATTTTCATGTCGACATATTGACTGGTTGGCTCCTATTCAAAAGCTTCAAACTCCGTATTGAAGAAAGATTTAGCTTATTCATTCAAGCACTGAACTGAATTAATTATTGATTTTAGAACTTAATTTTCTAAATTATTTTATGTATATTATTTTGACAAAATTTGTATTGTATAGCTTAACATTTATTTACAATTACCAGTAATATTTCTAGATTTTTAACTACATTTTGAAAATTATTTTGAAAGGACCGGTATTATATTTTATTTTATTTAATCTGAATTGTAAGGATATCCATTTTAGTATTTTATTTCATTTTATTACAATTTTATCATTAACATTTCATTTCTTATTTGAATTTAAGTATATATACACTTTTTTGGTTTAATTCTTAATTGATTTTCGTCTTTTAGCTGAAGAGGACCTCACTGAAGGTAAAAACATGTCCTATTTATTTAAAACAAATATGTGTTGAGTATTGATTTGGCGCATAATTTTAAACATTTAATCTCTTATAGTTTCCAAGTTGCCTATATTCGAAATTAACAATGTTAACTAAACGGACTAGACTGTAAGAATCACCTTTGACATCCTTGATTTTATTGAATTTGGATAATTAACATATTTAAGGAGAGCAAATATTGCCTAATAGTGTGAAGTTCTCGGTGATAAATTGTTAAAAGACGAATCATTATGTAAAATATTTACACGCTCGCTACAATCAGATTTTCTAAATAATCAAGCATTAATTTTAAGCTCTGTGCAGTTTATGTCAACCTTTTCTACACTTTAAACCATAAAAACCTATATAAAATCCTATTCTACCTATAAAATACAAAACAAAAACCTATTTTATGTTTTTAGAAACCTTACAATCCTGCCCCTATTAATGTCTGTCAGCTCACAGGCTGGTTGGATCCTCAAAGTACCAGCATAGGTTAGGTCGGTAGATACCCACAAAAACTAAGGCAGCACAATAATGAGGCATGCTAGGCATATGATATGGATGTCAAACCCAGAATAGGGCACTTTCCTTCATTTCGTTCCCGAAAAATTAAGTTGGGGCTTGGGTTTCGTTGTATCCTGCGAACAGTGACTTAGTTAAAGTTTGGGAGAGGGTCCAGAGATTTTTGGATCAACCACCTCTTTCACCCGAACTTCTTTGATTAACGACTTAAATTAGGAAGCATCCCAGGATTTGCCTGGAATAGAAATGGGGAAACTATTTAATACCACTTCCAGGATAGCTGAGCTGGGAATCGAACACTACTCTTCTCAGATTTGCTTCACGAGGCTGAATATACCCCGTTCCAGCCCTTACACAAGAAATACAATTTCTTGGCCTCCTTCCAAATCCTGTCCCCAATTTACAAATGCCCACACTAGTACAGCCTTCAGAATAACTCAGATTATCACACAAATTCCACACACACAAATACACGGGGCTATAGGACCACGATATCTCAGACCCTAAAATAAGGAATATGTGTAAAAACATCTTAATCCCTATATCCCTATATCCCTATATCCCTATATATATTATAATTGTGAAAGTCTGTGTGTGTGTGTTAGTTTGTTACCTCTTGACACTAAAACGGCTGGACGGATTTGGATGAAATTTGAAATGGAGACAGCTTATACCCTGGGATAACATATAGGCATCCTTTCATCCGGAAATAAATCATTGTTCCCGTGGAACAGGCAACATAACTGAAAAGTCACCAAAAATACTCAACCGGGACAAAATATCGAAGTTGTCGCAAAAAGACCGGACAAAGCTCATTTTACGCCCCTCGATGGAAGGAACAATACTCGGTAGGTCCTTACGGGACACCGAAAACCACATTTTAAGGCCCTAAAACCAACCGTTTCAAAGATATTCGCAGAAAACTATCTTTACTCTGATAAACTGATGAAATAATGGCAAGTCCGTTTCCATGGCAACTGAACCTCACGGTATGACATCCGATTTTATATACATATCCCTGTAGGAGGCAAAGCCAATCAATTTGTTATCTTTTTCAAGATATATATGAACACAATAAGAACAGGGTAACGCGCCTGCCTCTCATCCGGAGGCCCCGTGTTCGATTCTTGGCTCCATCAGAGATTTTATACACTGACGTGAGGACTGCAACGGAGTGCACTCAGCTTCGTGAGGACAATTGAGTAGCTGTCTGATAGCGAGGCAGCGCCCTGGTCACGAAGAACAAGACTAACGGCCGAGGGGACACGGTACACTGACCACGCGTCACCACAATATCTGCAGGCCAAATGGCTGGGAAGCGGTCGCATGATAGGCCTAGGCCCTTCATGGTCTGTAGTGCCAGGGGTAAAAAAATAGGGAAAGCGCCTTCTAATACCACCTTTAATTTGTAAACTCTACAGTAGCGGCTTCTAGGGAAGCGTGATGGCGCAGTGGCTTAGCTTCTCGCCTTTCACCAGGATAGCCGGGGTTCGAATCCCGGTGACAGCGGGGTGGAATTTTCACCTGGAAAATCACGTGGCGTCAGGAAGAGCATCCGGCCTTAAATCCCCGGCCAAAACCGAAATGAGCCTGGCTGGCTACGGCGACCCCAATTAATTGGGAATAGCTGAAGAAAGTTTTACAGTAGCAGCTACTAAATAAAGGTAGCGATATAGCTACGTTCAATTTCATAAACACTGGGCTCACAAATCCCGTATAGTTAAATAAAAATAACAGTCTGGTCGTTATTTCAGTAGCAACGAAGCTCTGTGGTGGCTATTGCCGTGTCCGTAACACTTAAGGCATCCCGCCGTCACATACCTCAATGTGCACTTACAAAATTGTGAACCAGTCTATTTTACTGAAAAGAATTTCTACGAGCGAGTATCCACTCCGGCAAAAACCACACTCACTACCTTTTCCAAAATTTACACAAGACATGATTTTTAAAGCACTCTTCTGTGTGTTGAGGTACAGACATATACCACATGGAAAGATACAATAAAATGTTGGCAAATCTGAGTTCAAGGAACTGCTGTTCAGAATAGGCTTTCGGTGCAGGTTATGCGGCCCATGTTCGTAACATGGAATGTTTTCTTTTGACAATGCATCTACACCATGTGCGAGGGCAACGCATTTCAAAGATCTCTAAAAACACAATAAACAGGTAGTTGGAGAAAAATTTTAAGTGGGAGCGAAGATTCAAAGAGAAATAATTTTATCTTAGAGATTTGCTGATGAGATCGTCATCTTGACCGATACGCCAGAGGAATTGAATGAGTTATTGAATGGTATGGACTCCGTCTTGAGGAAATAATTCATGATGGAAATCAATAAATGTAAAGCAAAATTATTGGAATGCAGCCAAAATAAATCAGAAACCTCTATGCACATCAAATTGGCAGGTGAAACGCTACGGGAAGTAGGAGACTTCTGTTACTTAGGAAGAAAAATAGCCAGTGATGGACGAAGCAAAGAGGTTGGCTCAGGCAAGGACATCATTTCTACAGAAAAGGAATCTGTTGACATCGAATATACATTTAGATATTAGGAAGTAATTTTTGAAAGCTTTTGTCTGGAGCGTGACACTATAAGGAAGTGAAACTTGGTCTAATGGTGCAGCAGAAAAGAGGAGAATTGAAGCGTTTGTAATGTGGTGTTACAGGAGAATGATGATGATCAGATGGGTAGATGGGGTAACAAATAAAGAGCTATTAAGACGAGTGGGAGTGGAGAGATGTTTCTGGCGACTGCTATTGAAGAGAAGATATAGGTTGGTACGACACATATTAAGACACCCAGAAATAGCAAGCTTTGTTATGGATGGGAGGGTTAAGGACAAGAACTGTAGGGTAGACCAGGGTAAAACAGATTGCCTCGGATGTAGGGTGTGGTAGCGATATAGAGATGAAACGATTTGCTCAGGAGAGGGAGTCATGGAGGGCTGCATCAGTCCAGTCAAGAAACTGAAGACTCAAACAACAACAGTTGGGAATTTTAATTACTTAGAGAGGCATGTGAGGCAAAAGGGTTGTTGGAGAATTTCAATCCCTGGGATGTAACACTGGAAGAGAGTGCATAATGTACATCAACGGCCAAGGTCAGAGATATTTTACTATAGGTAAGGAAACATACTTTTGATTCCCCATATTCCGATAGATTTGCCATTCCAGTGTGCAAGAGTGCATTATAATTGTGAAAATCTGTGTGTCCGTGTGTGTGTGTGTGTGTGTGAGTGTGTGTGTTAGTTTGTTACCTCTTGACACTAAAACGGCTGGACGGATTTGGATGAAATTTGAAATGGAGACAGCTTATACCATGGGATAACATATAGGCTTCCTTTTGTCCGGAAATAAATCATTGTTCCCGTGGAATGGGCAACGTAACTGAAAAGTCACCAAAAATACTCAACCAGGACAAAATATCGAAGTTGTCGCATAAAGATCGGACAAAGCTCATTTTACTCCCCTCGATGCTAGAAACAATACTCGGTATGTCCCTACGGGACACCGAAAACTACATTTTAAGGCTCTAAAGCCAACAGTTTCAAAGATATTCGCAGAAAACTATCTTCGCTCTGATTGATGAACTAATCGCAAGTCCGTTTCCATGGCAACACTACCACAAGGTATGACATTCGATTTTCTATATATCCCTCTAGGAGGCAATGCCAATTCATTTATTATCATTTTTAAGATATATATAAACACAATAAGAACAGTGTAGCGCGCCTGCCTCCCGTCCGGAGGCCCCGGGTTCGATTCCCGGCTCCGTCAGAGATTTTAGACACTGACGTGAGGGCTGCAACGGGCTGAACTCAGATTCGTGAGGACAATTGTGTAGCTGTGAGGCAGCGCGCCGGTCACGAAGAACAAGATTAACGGCAGAGGGGACACTATGCACTGACCACGCGTCACCACAATATCTGCAGGCCAAATGGCCGATTTTCTATATATCCCTCTAGGAGGCAGTGCCAATTCATTTATTATCTTTTTCAAGATATATATAAACACAATAAGAACAGTGTAGCGCGCCTGCCTCCCGTCCGGAGGCCCCGGGTTCGATTCCCGGCTCCGTCAGAGATTTTAGACACTGACGTGAGGGCTGCAACGGGCTGAACTCAGATTTGTGAGGACAATTGAGTTGCTGTGAGGCAGCGTGCCGGTCACGAAGAACAAGATTAACGGCTGAGAGGACACTATGCACTGACCACGCGTCACCACAATATCTGCAGGCCAAATGGCTGGGAAGCGGTCGCATGATAGGCCTAGGCCCTTCATGGGCTGTAGTGCCAGGGGTAAAAAATATTAGGGGAAGCGCCTTCTAATACCACCTTTAATTTTTAAACACTACAGTAGCGGCTATTAAATAAAGGTAGCGATATAGCTACGTTCAATTTCATAAACACTGGGCTTACAAATCCCATATAGTTAAGTACAAATATCATTCTGGTCGTTACTTCAGTAGCAACGAAGCTCTGTGGCGGCTATTGCCGTTTCCGTAACACTGAAGGGATCTCGCCGTCACATACCTCAATGTGCACTTACAAAATTGTGAACCAGTCTATTTTACTGAAAAGAATTTCTATGAGCGAGTATCCACTCTGGCAAAAACCACAGTCACCACCCTTTCCAAAATGTACACAAGACATGATTTTTAAAGCACTCTTCTGTATGTTGAGGTACAGAGATATACCGCATGGAAAGATACAATAATATATTGGCAAATCTGAGTTCAAGGAACTGCTGTCCAGAATAGGCTTTCGGTACCGGTTATGCGGCCCATGTTCGTAACATGGAATGTTATCCTTTGACAATGCATCTACACCATGAGCGAGGACAACGCATTTCAAAGATCTCTAAAACCACAATAATCAGGAAATTGGAGAAAAATTTAAAGTGGGAGCGAAGATTCAAGGAGAAATATTTTCATCTTTGAGATTTGCTGATGACATTGTCGTCTTGGCCGATACGCCCGAGATTTGAACGAGTTTTGGAATGGAATGGACTCCGTCTTGAGGAATGAATTCATGATGAAAATCAATAAATGTAAAACAAAATTATTGGAATGCAGCCGAAATAAATCAGAAACCTCTATGGACCTCAAATTGGCTGGTGAAACGCTACAGGAAGTAGGATACTTCTGTTACTTAGGAAGCAAAATATCCAGTGATGGACGAAGCAAAGAGGATATAAAAAGCAGGTTGGCTCAGGCAAGGAAAGCATTTCTACAGAAAAGGAATCTGTTGACATCGAATATACATTTAGGTATTAGGAAGTCATTTTTGAAAGCTTTTGTCTGGAGCGTGACATTATAAGGAAGTCAAACTTGGACTAATGGTGCAGCAGAAAAGAGGAGAATTGAAGCGATTGAAATGTGGTGTTACAGGAGAATGATGAAGATCAGATGGGTAGATAGGGTAACAAATGAAGAGGTATTAAGACGAGTGGGAGAGGAGAGTTGTTTCTGGCGACTGCTAATGAAGAGAAGATATAGGTTGGTAGGACACATAAATAAGACATCCAGGAATAGCAAGCTTAGTTATGGAAGGAAGGGTCGTGGACAAGAACTGTAGGCGTAGACCAGGGTTAAACAGATTGCCTCGGATGTAGGGTGTGGTTGCTGTGTAGAGATGAAACGATTAGCTCAGGAGAGGGAGGCATGGAGGGCTGCATCAAACCAGTCAAAAAACCTGAATAATCAAGCAACAACAACAACAACAATCAGGAATTTTAATTATTTAGAGAGGTATGTGAGGCAAAAGAGTTGTTGGAGAATTTCAATCCCTGGAACGTAACACTGGAAGAGACTGCATAATGTACATCAGCGGCCAAGGTGAGAGATATTTTACTACAAGTCTATTAATAGCGACATGTTGACGTTCAAATCATCAAAAGTGTGGCAAAATTACACCCAGAATAGCTTAAGGAAAAATTCTTTTAATTCCCCATATTCCGATAGATTTGCCATTACAGTGTGCAAGAGTGCAGTTCCCTCTTCAAACAATATTCGCAATTTCTATTAACAAAGCGCAATGACACACAGTTAACAGCAGCAGGTGTACATTTAGACAAAACCATTTTTTTCCCCATGGGCAACAGTATGTGGCGTGCTCGCGAGTATCCGGACAACAAAATCGTTATGTCTCAGCAGAAGTTGGCAAAACCAAAAACGTAATTTTAAAATGTGTTCATATAATGTAACATCGTACCCTGCAGACTTTGACAACTCTAAAAAATCCCACTTTTCTGCTCATATCAATATACTGTACTGTATGTATCAGAATTTTCAGAATTAGAAATGACCCATCTGCAGCCGCGATTGCTGTAATAGAATAGACCAATTAATGCATCGTCCCCATTGTCTTGATCGCGAGCGAAGCCGCGGGTACCTGCTAGTATATTATAATTGTGAAAATCTGTGTGTCCGTGTGTGTGTGTGTGTGTGAGTGTGTGTGTTAGTTTGTTACCTCTTGACACTAAAACGGCTGGATGGATTTGGATGAAATTTGAAATGGAGACAGTTTATACCATGGGATAACATATAGGCTGCCTTTAGTCCGGAAATAAATCATTGTTCCCGTGGAATGGGCAACATAACTGAAAAGTCACCAAAAATACTCAAACAGGACAAAATATCGAAGTTGTCGCATAAAGATCGGACAAAGCTCATTTTACTCCCCTCGATGCAAGAAACAATACTCGGTAAGTCCCTACGGGACACCGAAAACTACATTTTAAGGCTCTAAAACCAACAGTTTCAAAGATATTCGCAGAAAACTATCTTCGCTCTGATTGATGAACTAATCGCAAGTCCGTTTCCATGACAACACTACCTCAAGGTATGACATCCGATTTTCTATATATCCCTCTAGGAGGCAATGCCAATTCATATATTATCATTTTCAAGATATATATAAACACAATAAGAACAGGGTAGCGCGCCTGCCTCTCATCCGGAGGCCCCAGGTTCGATTCCCGGCTCCGTCAGAGATTTTAGACACTGACGTGAGGGCTGCAACGGGCTGAACTCAGATTCGTGAGGACAATTGAGTAGCTGTGAGGCAGCGCGCCGGTCACGAAGAACAAGATTAACGGCTGACGGGACACTATGCACTGACCACGCGTCACCACAATATCTGCAGGCCAAATGGCTGGGAAGCGGTCGCATGGTAGACCTAGGCCCTTCATGGGCTGTAGTGCCAGGGGTAAAAAAAAATTAGGGGAAGCGCCTTCTAATACCACCTTTAATTTTTAAACACTACAGTAGCGGCTATTAAATAAAGGTAGCGATATAGCTACGTTCAATTTCATAAACACTGGGCTCACAAATCCCGTATAGTTAAGTACAAATATCGGTCTGTTCATAATTTCAATAGCATCGAAGTTCTGAGGCGGCTATTGCCGTTTCCTTAACACTTAAGGCATCCCGCCGTCATATACCTCAATGTGCACTTACCAAATTTTGAACCAGTCTATTTTACTGAAATGAATTTCTACTAGCGAGTATCCACTCCGGCAAAAACCACACTCACTATATTTTCCAAAATTTACACAAGACATGATTTTTAAAGCACTCTTCTGTATGTTGAGGTACAGAGACATACCACATGGAAAGATACAATAAAATGTTGGCAAATCTGAGTTCAAGGAACTGCTGTCCAGAATAGGCTTTCGGTACAGGTTATGCGGCCCATGTTCGTAACATGGAATGTTTTCCTTTGACAATGCATCTACACCATGTGCGAGGACAACGCATTTCAAAGATCTCTAAAAACACAATAATCAGGAAATTGGAGAACAATTTAAAGTCGGAGTGAAGATTCAAGGAGAAATAATTTCATCTCTGAGATTTGCTGATGACATCGTCATCTTGGCCAATACGCCAGAAGATTTGAACGAGTTTTTGAATGGTATGGACTCCGTCTTGACGAATGAATTCATGATGAAAATCAATAGATGTAAAACAAAATTATTGGAATGCAGCCGAAATAAATCAGAAACCTCTATGGACATCAAATTGGCAGGTGAAACGCTACGGGAAGTAGGAGACTTCTGTTACCGGTACTTAGGAAGCAAAATGACCAATAATGGACGAAGCAAAGATGATATAAAAAGCAGGTTGGCTCAGGCAAGGAAAGCATTTCTACACAAAAAGGAATCTCTTGACATCGAATATACATTTAGGTATTAGGATGTCATTTTTGAAAGCTTTTGAGTCACTATAAGGAAGTGAAACTTGGACTAATGGTGCTGCAGTAAAGAGGAGAATTGAAGCGTTTGAAATGTGGTGTTACGGGAGAATGATGAAGATCAGATGGTTAGATAGGTTATCAAATGAAGAGCTATTAAGACGAGTGGGAGAGGAGAGATGTTTCTGGCGACTGCTAATGAAGAGAAGAGATAGGTTGGTACGACACTTATTAAGACACCCAGGAATAGCAAGCTTAGTTATGGATGGGAGGGTCAAGGACAAGAACTGTAGGGATAGACCAGGGTTATACAGATTGCCTCGGATGTAGGGTGTGGTAGGTATGTAGTGATGAAACGATTAGCTCAGGAGAGCGAGGCATGGAGGGCTGCATCAAACCAGTCAAAAAACTGAAGACTCAAACCACAACAATCGGGAATTTTAATTACTTAGAGAGGCATGTGAGGCAAAAGGGTTGTTGGAGAATTTCAATCCCTGGGATGTAACACTGGAAGTGACTGCATAATGTACATCAGCGACCAAGGTGAGAGATATTTTACTATAGGTCTATTAATAGCGACATGTTGACGTTCAAATCATCAATAAGTGTGGCAAAATTATACCCAGAATAGCTTAAGGAAAAATACTTTTAATTCCCCATATTCAGATAGATTTGCCATTCCAGGTGTACGTTTAGACAAAACCTTTTTTTCCCATGGACAACTGTATGTGGCGTGCTGGCGAGTATCCGGACAACAAAATCGTTATGTTTCAGCAGAAGATGGCAAAACCAAAATTAAGTTTTCAAATGTGTTCACAACTCTATAAAATTCCCACTTTGCTGCTCATATCTATACTGTATACTGTATGTATCAGAATTTTCAAAATTTGAATCTACCCACCTGTTGCCGCGATTGCTGTAATCGAATAAACCAATTATCAGCAATAATGCATCGTCCCCATTGTCTTGATCGCGAGCGAAGCCGCGGGTACCTGCTAGTTAATTAATAAAATAAGCAAACATATGTCTAAGGGTTTATCGATATGGTGTATACTATGAGGTGAAAGGGGTAAAAATTGGGGGCTAAGGATTATTAACGGAGCATGTATATTGAAACGACATAAGCGAGAAGTTTGAAATTCAGCGGAAAAAATCAGCTTAATAAATAAGTAAATAGGTGTTTAAATGGTTTTTTTTCATAAATCCCATTTAAGGGGTTCATGGGGAGGGGTGAAATTCTCAAAAATAAATGAAAGAAAATGTCCTGACTGACTCGCTCACTCATCATCGCCCAGGCAAAATTATTGAAGTTAGAAACATGATTTTTTTGGACATGTTCGTTGTATGTCGAAAACGTCCACAAAGGAAAGTTTTTTGGATATTCAGGTTCTAAAGGGGTGTTAAGGGGGTTAACGTGCATTTCATTGAATAACATCTCACGAGTGGATTCATTTGGGGATGTGGCACTTGGCATATAAACTAATCATTAAAAATAAGCTGACACATGTCTAATGGTTTTTCGATGGGGTGTATATTTTGAGTGAAAGGCGTGAAAAGTGGGGGTTAAAGGATTCCTATTGGAGCGTGCATCTCTTAATCGACATAGGCGAGGAGTTTGAAACTCAGAGGAAAACAATCAGCTTAATAATTAATAAATAAATAATTAAATAAATAGGTGTTCGACCGTTTTTTCATAGATCCAATTTAAGGGGCCATTGGGGAGGGGTGAAATTCTGGAAGAAAAACGTCCACTAAGGAAAGATTTTTGTATATTCACTCTCATCGACCAACCAAATCCATTAAAGTTAGAAGAATGATATTTTGGGGATATGTTTGTTGTGTGTCGAAAACGTCTAATAAGGAGGGAATTTTGGGTATTCAGGTTCTAAAGGGGTGTGAACGGGGTTAAATCTGCATTTCATAGAATAACAATATGACAAGACTATGACGCGAGCGAAGCCGCGGGTACCTGCTAGTATATTATAATTGTGAAAGTCTGTGTGTGTGTGTGTTAGTTTGTTACCTCTTGACACTAAAACGGCTGGACGGATTTGGATGAAATTTGAAATGGAGACAGCTTATACCCTGGGATAACATATAGGCATCCTTTCATCCGGAAATAAATCATTGTTCCCGTGGAACAGGCAACATAACTGAAAAGTCACCAAAAATACTCAACCGGGACAAAATATCGAAGTTGTCGCAAAAAGACCGGACAAAGCTCATTTTACGCCCCTCGATGCAAGGAACAATACTCGGTAGGTCCCTACGGGACACCGAAAACCACATTTTAAGGCCCTAAAACCAACCGTTTCAAAGATATTCGCAGAAAACTATCTTTACTCTGATAAACTAATGGCAAGTCCGTTTCCATGGCAACTGAACCTCACGGTATGACATCCGATTTTATATACATATCCCTGTAGGAGGCAAAGCCAATCAATTTGTTATCTTTTTCAAGATATATATGAACACAATAAGAACAGGGTAACGCGCCTGCCTCTCATCCGGAGGCCCCGGGTTCGATTCTTGGCTCCATCAGAGATTTTAGACACTGACGTGAGGACTGCAACGGAGTGCACTCAGCTTCGTGAGGACAATTGAGTAGCTGTCTGATAGCGAGGCAGCGCCCTGGTCACGAAGAACAAGACTAACGGCCGAGGGGACACGGTACACTGACCACGCGTCACCACAATATCTGCAGGCCAAATGGCTGGGAAGCGGTCGCATGATAGGCCTAGGCCCTTCATGGTCTGTAGTGCGAGGGGTAAAAAAATAGGGAAAACGCCTTCTAATACCACCTTTAATTTGTAAACACTACAGTAGCGGCTTCTAGGGAAGCGTGATGGCGCAGTGGCTTAGCTTCTCGCCTTTCACCTGGACGGCCGGGGTTCGAATCCCGGTGACAGCGGGATGGAATTTTCACCTGGAAAATCACGTGGCGTCAGGAAGAGCATCCGGCCTTAAATCCCCGGCCAAAACCGAAATGAGCCTGGCTGGCTACGGCGACCCCAATTAATTGGGAATAGCTGAAGAAAGTTTTACAGTAGCAGCTACTAAATAAAGGTAGCGATATAGCTACGTTCAATTTCATAAACACTGGGCTCACAAATCCCGTATAGTTAAGTAAAAATAACAGTCTGGTCGTTATTTCAGTAGCAACGAAGCTCTGTAGTGGCTATTGCCGTGTCCGTAACACTTAAGGCATCCCGCCGTCACATACCTCAATGTGCACTTACAAAATTGTGAACCAGTCTATTTTACTGAAAAGAATTTCTACGAGCGAGTATCCACTCCGGCAAAAACCACACTCACTACCTTTTCCAAAATTTACACAATACATGATTTTTAAAGCACTCTTCTGTGTGTTGAGGTACAGAGATATACCACATGGAAAGATACAATAAAATGTTGGCAAATCTGAGTTCAAGGAACTGCTGTTCAGAATAGGCTTTCGGTGCAGGTTATGCGGCCCATGTTCGTAACATGGAATGTTTTCTTTTGACAATGCATCTACACCATGTGCGAGGGCAACGCATTTCAAAGATCTCTAAAAACACAATAAACAGGTAGTTGGAGAAAAATTTTAAGTGGGAGCGAAGATTCAAAGAGAAATAATTTCATCTTAGAGATTTGCTGATGAGATCGTCATCTTGACCGATACGCCAGAGGAATTGAATGAGTTTTTGAATGGTATGGACTCCGTCTTGAGGAAATAATTCATGATGGAAATCAATAAATGTAAAGCAAAATTATTGGAATGCAGCCAAAATAAATCAGAAACCTCTATGCACATCAAATTGGCAGGTGAAACGCTACGGGAAGTAGGAGACTTCTGTTACTTAGGAAGAAAAATAGCCAGTGATGGACGAAGCAAAGAGGTTGGCTCAGGCAAGGACATCATTTCTACAGAAAAGGAATCTGTTGACATCGAATATACATTTAGATATTAGGAAGTAATTTTTGAAAGCTTTTGTCTGGAGCGTGACACTATAAGGAAGTGAAACTTGGTCTAATGGTGCAGCAGAAAAGAGGAGAATTGAAGCGTTTGTAATGTGGTGTTACAGGAGAATGATGATGATCAGATGGGTAGATGGGGTCACAAATAAAGAGCTATTAAGACGAGTGGGAGTGGAGAGATGTTTCTGGCGACTGCTATTGAAGAGAAGATATAGGTTGGTACGACACATATTAAGACACCCAGAAATAGCAAGCTTAGTTATGGATGGGAGGGTTAAGGACAAGAACTGTAGGGTAGACCAGGGTAAAACAGATTGCCTCGGATGTAGGGTGTGGTAGCGATATAGAGATGAAACGATTAGCTCAGGAGAGGGAGTCATGGAGGGCTGCATCAGTCCAGTCAAGAAACTGAAGACTCAAACAACAACAGTTGGGAATTTTAATTACTTGGAGAGGCATGTGAGGCAAAAGGGTTGTTGGAGAATTTCAATCCCTGGGATGTAACACTGGAAGAGAGTGCATAATGTACATCAACGGACAAGGTCAGAGATATTTTACTATAGGTAAGGAAAAATACTTTTGATTCCCCATATTCCGATAGATTTGCCATTCCAGTGTGCAAGAGTGCAGTTCCCTCTTCAAACAATATTCGCAATTTCTATTAACAAAGCGCAATCGCACACACTTAACAGTAGGTGTACAATTGCATCGTCCCCATTGACTTGATCGCGAGCGAAGCCGCGGGTACCTGCTAGTAAATAATATTAAAATAGTGTACATGCTGTAAATAAAACGTAGCCAACCGTAGAGAAATAATTTATTGTAGTTGGTGTTATGTGTTAGTAAATCTTTGGTAGGTTGGTTCCTTAATTTTGGGGCTGCGACAACGCGGTAAGGTAGCCCCATGTCCTTTGGGTGTGTTCATAATTTGTCTGATAACCGGTGTTCATTGTGATGGCTGTATAAGTGTGTGTGTTATCTGTGATTCAGGTAGAAAACAGCAGACGATTAATTTTTCCAAGTAGTTCCTACTTTTGCAACCAAATGCTTCCGTCCACGACACCTATATGCAGACGTGGCTACTAAATGCCAACGCAGTCAGCACCTGGCGGCGAACGTTGGAACTAATATAGTATTATCAAACTAGCCTACAAATTTTAGCTTCCACAAGTGTAGTTAGTAGAAGGTTCTTTTTCATGCCATAAATCTATGACATGGGGCCACTGGCTTTACTTCCCCTCCGAAGGAAGGCATACTGAGGGATTTTAACGCTCTTAAAAATTCTGACGACTTCGGCCGGGTTTGAACCCGCGATCTTGGGCATAGAAGCTCAGCATGCTACCAACTACGCCACCGAAGCCGGCATAGTAAATATTTAATCATCAATGTGTATCGCACCCAATCTGGTGTGGATAGCTTCAAGAAAGCGGGAATCTTTAGATTTCATGCAGATCTATGCTACCCCTCTACAAAAGAGAATGCGACTAATTCTTAACTGTGGAAAATAGTGCTTGTTTTTTATGCCCGTTTTCAATTGAAAGTACATAGAGAATGAACGAAGTAAATAATGGATAAAATAAGTCAATTAAAAAAGAACTTTGAGAAAAGAGAGGAGTGATTTGCCCTCCTAATATTCTGAATGACTGACGCCCAGGTTTACGGAAGACGGTAGCTAGTAACTCGTTTGAAGTTTTTGGTACCTATTCTTCTATTTCTGTACATCCCTCATGATTCTAGTCCTATTATGCTTCGTAAATGTAGGAGTTTCAACGTCTTTGAACATGACATGACCTTAGGCTAAGGGATTTTCTCAGTTGCATGAGACGGAAGTTTTTCTCATGATTCTTGATAACAGTTCCAATGGATCTGAATGTTTCCCCTATATACTTTGGACAGATCACGGGACGTAACGATCCGTAGTGGAGTGCCCTGCTGGTGGCTTCAGCAATTGTTATTGGCTACTGGCCGTGGAATATAGGTGCTACTTCTACTCTTTCAGTGAACACAATCAGCCGCCAGTGAAATCGGTAGTGACCTGTTTCCGTATGGGTGTCAGAGTGTGGAATGTTTCTGCCACGGATCAACTGGTAATTTTTGCATATTTGGCGCAAGTAATAAGTTTTTTGCATACTGCAGGATGTAATAATTCGGTATTCTACAGAAGCCCAAGAATCCTGCATTTCATACTGATTATACCCAAAATATCAAAAGATGTTAAGAAATTACTTTTTTTTCCTAGTACGCCTGTGGTTACAAGACTTTACCGTGACGAAGCTCCTCTGCATGCGTCGCTCTACACAAGAGCTGGGTGGATAATTCCACACCTCTATACTGTATGTAACGGTGGAGAGGGAAACTACATCAAGCTAATTCTCTCCAACTATTGGCCTGTGTAGTGTGAAAGCCTGAGTACATGCTGGAGAGGGCCACATTTCGTAATGCAATCGCTTTCCTATGGCCCATGTAGTGTGCCTCAAATTATTTTACAGTTTGAAGAAGGCAAAATCTCAAAAAACCGAAAATCTGATAATTTCTCACCTTTCAATTCACACTGGAAGATATTCAAATTAAAACCCTAATACAGGACAGTCAACTTATGTTCCCATTTATTTCTATAGTGCTTAAGGTTTTTGGATCCCAAATAATTTTTAATTCTCTTTGTTTCAGGTAAATGTCACACAGTTTTTTCGACAAGTAACTTCTCAGCTCCAGGCATGTAAGTAAGAAGATTTAATGCCGCTAGGCTGCTCGCAAACCTGAACATCCCAAAGTTACTTCGCTCTAGAAGTATGGACTGTTTTAAAATATCGGTTGCAGTATGAACATTTCAGTCTTGATTGTGATAGCAAATAAGGATAGACTGGTGATTGTTGGCTAGGAAGACGACCACGAGGAAGAGCACCCCTGCGGTGGACGAATGTAAGTGAGAATATTGCACTGAATACATACAGAAAATCTGAAGGCAGAGCAACATAGAGGACCTTCACCAAGGCAGTTATAGAAGAGGATGGATTGTAGTTTTACGTGACCGTTAATCCTACAATTATAAGCCACGGGACCTTTCTTAAGTACAATCCGAACCTCTAGGCGTGACATTTCACATCAGACATCAAACCCAGTCCACCCGGTTGGGAGGCAAGCAACTTGTCCGCTGCTCCACTACGCCCCGGTGTCACTAAAGACCGCGACCCTTAGTTATGCGGGAACGACGAACAAAATGAGAGGCATTGGATAAGGCATAATCCTTCCCTTACGTCAGTAAATTATAAACTATACTGAAGGGTTCACCATAAATGATGTAGCTCTTTAGTCGCCAAATTCTGGATATATAATCAGCCAGAATTGTAATATTATTGCCGTTAGGAGATAATAGAAACAGTACCAACTGCTGTATATTCATACCATACCGCACAGTATCAATCCATTCTATGCATAAACATTAATCTCCCTATGAATAACTGATAGAGATTTCTCTCAACGCTTTAAAACTCAAATTCAAAAAGATGGAAAAGAACACATAGTTGAAAATATATAGATAATGATGTACAGGGAACTAGCTCTTTATGTTAGAGGCTCATACTTGAAAATAGCCCGTAATTGTACTAAAGTAAGGAAATATTAAACAGATTTAAAAGGAAAGGAAAGGAAGCTTGTAGTTTAACGTGACCGTTAATCTTGAGATTATGAGCCACGGGACCTCCTTTTTACGTGGAATCCGAACCACAGGACATGGCATTTCACTTCGAAAATCTCACATGCATTGACCGGGAATCGAACCCGGACCGCCTTGGTGAGAGGCATACAGCTAGACCGCTGAGCCACCTCGCCCCCAGATTTAAAAGGATATATCCATGAACTTGATAGCTGACACATGATCAATCTATGTGACATTGTCGTTATGTCGGATTGTACAATTCAGAGACTTCATCCCGCAGGCTAGTTGGAACCACAAAAGGCATTGCTGTAGGATATTTTTTAGACCCCCACCTTAATGTGGCCGTATATCTGCAGTGCCCTCTTCATCCATAACTTGGAACTGAGTTGTCGTCGGGCGTATACCTTTGGTATTGTTCACGGCTGCAGACTACAGAATATAGGATATTGGGCTTTTAATATCGACGGGGGTCCTCTTTTCTAGTCTTAACCAACGTATATATTTCTACTGAATTTGACTTATATTGTGTTGGAAGCAATTCTTGAGTGTTGTCTTCGAAATCAAAGTTTAATTATTTTCAATCGGTCAACACGATGTAAATGAGTATTTCCCTAATCCTGAAAAACATATGAGACTAATAAAAACACTTGGATGACCAGTTTCATCGTCGAGCGTTCATCATCAGATCATTTACACTTAGGCTATTAAATCTATGTCTTCAAGTATGGGTGACGGTATTCACAATATACAGGGTTTTTATGTACCTTTGGAGAATGATAGGTCGTGTAGGGGACGGGTATAGAAGTAATTAGAGATAGGGAACTTGGGGTCAGAGCGGCCTCCTTAACCCCTAAAATAAGGGTTGATTCAGGCCCTCCACCCTGTCAGTTAGGTAACCGACCCAAGCCTCTATTATCTTTCTCAATCCTTTAACTCTTGGCAAGATTCATTTCACCATGTGGCGCTGGCGTAATGGATAGCGTTGCGGTGCGAAAGGCCGGTAGTCCCGGGTTCGATGCCGGGCTTGGGCAAAATATTTTTATTTTTATTTGTCGTATTTGCACTCTCTTCTCTGACGTAGCACCAGACTCTATCATGTGACTACAATACGACAAATAACATTTAAAAAAAGAAGATTTTGCCCAAGCCCGGAATCGAACCCGGGATTATCGGCCATTCGCACCGCAACGCTATCCATTTCGCCAGCGCCACATTGTGAAATGAATCATGCCAAGAGTTAAATGATTGATTTTGACGTTCTGCTGAACATTGTCATCTGGCAGTGAAAACGAGAACTCGACTGGGTGACCTGTTTTTGAGATATGATTAATTCTGTCTTGTAATTGCCAAATGGGATACGACAAATCTTTTACGTGCCGTTTTTGTATGACTGGGAGTGCCGTGGAATTTTGCACCCTTTAACAATTTGACCTCAGCCTAGAATCAAAACCACGATCTAGGGTTCATAAGGCAGACACACTACCAGTGGCCCACGAAGGATGTGCTGATAAATTAAAGTGTGCACAAGATCCTTTCTCGTATCGTTCAAGTTTTTCAGTCTGGATGCTCTATTGGCATCGTGCCTTGACTGTACTGGGAAACCATATCTCTGAGCAAGCATTCCGCCATACAGAACCGTGTCTTTCATCTTCGTAGCACGTTTATTCAATTGTCATCCCTCTTCAATTGAGTCACGGAGAAAGGGAAGTGAATTAAAGAGCCAGGGAAAGAAACAGTGTACATGTGGAGGCGAGTGAAGTGGACCCAGTCGGCCAGCGTTAAATCACGTCCGTGCTAACATGATTACAGCTTCACTCATTAGCAGTTCGACCTGACCACAATCAACGACAAAGTAGGCCGCCATATTTACTGCCAACGCAGCACTATTTTTGCTGATGTTCGAATTACACACTTCAATCTCACTGTCTCTCTCTCCTTGCTACTCATCGCGACGAGAAGATTCAGGCCCCGAATTAATTACATAAAGAGAGTGAGAAGTTTTACAAGATCTTCACCCACATCCTCACGTTTATGTCGAGTATTGGAGTCAGGAAATGTGGGGCCACGCGAGTATTGTACACGTAGCTCGTATAAAACATGGTGGTATTTAGTGTTGCCAAATCTTGTTTCCAAAACATCGCCAAGTAGTAGTCAAAATTCTCTAGAATCTATAGGTCTATATCATTCATTCATTTCGTGTAGGCCATCTATGGACCGCGTCATTCGTTCTTGGTGGACTTCCTTCCGTTCCTGGGTCCAAATCATTCCCGTTTCCAGCTTCGGTTTTTCTTGGAAACCTTTGCAAGCTTGAAGTTCCCTGTTGAGTGGGGCGTGCTCCTGAATGTCTGTTGGTGTAATCCCCACTTCTTTCAGATCATTATCCAGTTCAATGAACCAGGCCCATTTTGTTTTCCTCTCCAGAAAGTAAGTTATGTAGCGGTTGGTCAGCCTCGCTGGGCTCATTCGTTTCACATGTCCAAAAAATGTTATCCTTCTATTCCGGATGCCTTTACTTATCTTCTCCACATGAGTATATAGTTCATGGTTATGCCGTCTTCTGTATTCCCCATTGTCTTTGATGGGACCAAATATCTTTCTCAAAATGTTCCTTTCTTTGGCCTCCAGTTTTTCGAACAAACGTTTTTTATTCATCATGAGGCATTCAGAAGCATAAAAGACCTCCAGACGAATGACACTGCAGTAATGTTTTGGTTTTGCGTTGAAGGATATTGACCTTTTCGTATAGATGCCCTTAGTTAAATGGTAGGCCATTTCCATTGTGCTCATGCGCGGTGTGAATGCTTCTTTCTCTGATACATTAGGTGTTATAATTTCTCCCAGGTACCTAAACTTTGCAACTCGCTTAATATTTCCTTGTGCCACAGTGAGGTGTTTGAGCACCGGTTCGATGTTAGTTATGAACACTGTCTTCTCAAAGGAGATCTGGAGTCTATATCTTTATAAATAAAGCAATCTTTCTCCCCGATCATTTAGATTTGTTGGCTGCAATGACCAAAGCTGCTGCATGGGTGGCCACAACGGAGCTTGTGTTCCACAAGCGACTCTCGAGTCTATCACATATAACTAAAAATTAATATTGACTAGTTGTACAAGTTTATAATAACTGTTATAACTAAGGTTCGGATGTTAAGGAAAAGTAATATTTTTTTCTGAGCTCATTTTACCCGAAATCTGAAAAATAAGTTTGAAGATGGGTCCCTGACCACATTTAAAGCAATTTGATGTTGCCCATAAATGCATATTTCGGCCATTTTTACTGTTTTGGTCATATTTGGCCATATTTGGTTATAATGTCAGCATTTTTGTTTAAATTGAGGCGTCGTTAACCCGATACGTGTTATCTGCGTCAGTTTCAAACACAGGATTTCCGAATAGTGTAGTAGATATATTTTTAGCCTACTTTTCACATTTTGCAAACATGAGGAAAAAGTAGACTTGTGAGATCGGGCAAATGTGTGTCTGTCTGTCTGTCTGTCTGTCTGTCTGTCTGTCTGTCTGTCTGTCTGTCAGTCTGTCTGTCTGTCTGTCTGTCTGTCTGTCTGTCCTTCTGTCTGTCTGTCTGTCTGTCTGGCTGGCTGGCTGTGTGTGTGTCCCCCTTATCAACTCCTAAACGGCTGCAGCAATCGAAACAAAATTTGGTAGGAGTAAAGATCTATACCTGAATATCTCACGGCCATATTTGAAAATGATGTCAGTGCTACCAACTGCTAAAAAATCGCAATTGAAATTTGAGCTCCATGTTGGATATCTTGGAAAGTATGAATGGGAGCTATTTCAAAATTGGCACACGTACAGATCATAATATTTCAGTTTAATTTCCAGGAGGCTAAACATGGCAGTGTTGCCAAAATGATTATAAGCCTCCTGATAGGTCCAATTTTTAAATGCATATAACTTCTATACTATCAATTGGAATTCAACCAAATTTCGTATGTTGTATGTGTACATAACCAGATATGACTGAGCGTATTCTTCAGACCTACTAGGGCTGCCAACTGTTAATAAATTATTTTATCCAAATACCAATATATCAGAAAGTATGAAAGCCGACAGCTTTAAACTATGCACACGTATAGTCCCTGACATTCTATATTAATTTGGAGTAACTTATATACGTCAGTGCTACCAACATGATTCTAAGCCTGCTGACAGGTCCAACTTTAAATACATGTAACTTCCATACTATCATTTGGATTTCAACCAAATTTCGTATGTGCTATGTGTACCATAACAGATATGACTATGCGTATTCTAAGGAGCAACCAGTGCTGCCAACTGTTAATATGTGCTGTCCCTATTTTTGTTACCCTAATATCAATATATCAGAAAGTATGCAAGCCAATAGCTCTAAACTTTGCACACGTATAGTACCTGGCATTCTAGACGAATTTGGAGTAACAAATATACGCCAGTGCTGCCAACATGATTCTAAGCCTGCTGATAGGTCCAATTTTAAAATGCATGTAACTTCTATACTAACTAATGGATTTCATTCAAAATTGGCACAACAATAGATCATATTATTTCAGATTATTTCTGACCAATACATGCATGACATTGTTGCCAACATGATTTTACGCGCGCTGTTAGATCCAATGTTTAACTGCATGTAACGTCCATGCTATTCATTGGACTTCAACCAAATTTTGTATTTTGTACCTTAAGAGACGGAACTAAGAATATATTCAGTCATCAGGGCTGCCAACTGTAGTGCTCTATTAGGATACATTATGCCAGGTATACAGTATTTCGAACTAATTGGAAATTTCGATATTAGCAACTTAATTTCGTCATTATTCTAGATAGGTTCATATTCTGTAGAATAATCATTGGCATGAAAAGTAGGCTGTATAGTTCTTCACGGAACTTCTTGTTCTTTCTTTTACAGGCAGATAGCAGGTTTAGAAGACCTGATTCCAAGAAGGCGCTCCTCTACGGACGTATTTAGCACATCTTTCTGCTCAAGTTAGATTGCGACACTGTACGCATGTGGTCACGGAACGTGAGGATAGTGTGCTTCCGCCTTTCAATAGGATGTCACTCCAGTATATATATGTAGCTCAGAAGCAATTAGCTAGCAAACAAGGAAATGCCATGTTATATCTCGCCCAGTTCTTATTTGCAGGGACGAGTGAAAGCTCCCTTGCTCTTTCACTACCAACGGATTTCAACAGATTGATCACACTTGTAGTAGGCTACTGCAGTGAACCCCATTATGCCGAAAGTGAAGTGAAGTGTAGTGAAGCTGTAAAGTTCAGAAAGTATGTGAAAGAGTTCGGTGAAGAGACGTAGTTTTTAGGTCATATTTAGCTAGTTTTTAGGGCATATTTGCTTGCATATTTTGTACTTCTTTGAGTCTTAAACTTCCGAACCTTAGATAACTAAATAAA
Source organism: Meconema thalassinum (assembly GCA_946902985.2). NCBI lineage: Eukaryota > Metazoa > Arthropoda > Insecta > Orthoptera > Tettigoniidae > Meconema > Meconema thalassinum. The sequence goes on along the minus strand of OX336388.2, from coordinate 1,909,644,177 downwards.
TGTACATATTGTAAATACCATCACCCACATACTTGTAGACATAGATTTAACGGCCTTTCTCGTATCTTTCTATGCTCTATTGGCATCGTGCCTTGACTGTACTGGGAAACCATATCTCTGAGCACGCATTTCGCCTAAGCGTAAAGGATTTGATGATGATCACTTGACGATCGAAACTGATCAGCATAGTGAATGTATTTATTAATCTCATGTACATATTTTTAGGTTTAGGTAAACACCCATTACAATTGAGTACAATTGTGTTGATCGACTAAAAATCATTCATTTTCCAATTTAAGGAATATGAACATATTTAGGTTATGAACCTCTCAAGATTTATGAAAATTGGTGCCACGATCGATCTGGTAGTCAAGCATGATCTCATTGATTCAACTTCAAGACCAGGTCTATCTTAGGCACGATGACATAATAATTGAAGAATTCAGTTACGAAAACTTTAACTTTTAAATATCACCTGTCTTAAATGCATTTACTTGGTGCTAATGAAGTTTAAATCTTGATTCTATATTGACTCCAAGGGTGCAATGTTCATATCACAATTACTCGAACACACTTCGCAGTTCACGTCTTGTTCCTTTTCATTCTATCTATTCTATTACAAAGAGGTTCGAGAACATAAATACTGGGTAAGTGAATTACTTCTTTGTTTCCAGCACTGAGTGCTATCGTTGGCAACCTCCCAGAAGCTTTTCCTTCATTAAAATTTTTACATCTCCGAAGCTTGAACGTAGTAAGTAAAATCTTACCATTGTATGGGGGAAATAAACATCGAGATTTAGGAAGAAGCAGTCATAAAATGTGCAACTTATTTCACAAGTGATAATCTTCAATTAAAACGCACTCAGTTACGCTCACCAGTAAAAGATAATTTAATTCGTTTTGCATAACATGACGCTTTATCTTTATTATCCTCACTAACATTATACTAGCAACTTTACTTCTCATGTTATTGCTATATTTGCAATTATTAAAGATCGTACCTCATGTTGGTATTTACGACTACCGTATGTTAATATAGGCTACAACGGACAGAAAGTAATATATTTAGAGTAAATGCAAGGATAGTTCAAAAATAATAATATCAACCCTTATGCATAGGACCTTTTAGCCATTGAAATACAATACAGTATAAATCGAGTTAACGAATTTAAAATGTTTTTCAGTTGGTCTACGCGATTGTACCCAATTGTAATGCGTGTTATTCCCTGCAACTAAATGAACTACATGAATTTAATAAATTCACTTGGGTTACTAATTTAAATTTTCGTTTTCCTAAATGAATAGGTATAGTTATAACTCGTTTTCTTATCAAAGAGTGTATTTGAATGTTCTTGTGATGATCATTAGGTGTTTTACCCTATATAAGACTGCCCGTTTACTAAATTTCCTTAAAATTCTGCATTTATATCCAGAGGAAATGATTGAAAAATCAGGAAAGTACGCCCATCCACTATCTTAAATGTATGGAATCGTTTATTTTCCGCCTTCTGCAGAGAGAGTCTTTTATTTGAGATTACATAAGTGCTGCGTTTCGTTATTGTAACTAGCCTATAATAAATTGTGGATTATCCATATTCATAACTTACGTATTCTATATAGCGACTACGTTCTATATGCAGTGTGATATGATAGTCTTATGAGCAATGCAAGCAAAGTATCTCATCTGTTCTTCTTCTTTCGTAAAGTTTCGTGTTAATTGCGCAATTGTTCCTGAGTTACAGATTTTGAAGTTTTAATGGTGTGCTCAGCCATCATCGAGTATTCTTTTGCCTTTGGCATACAAAGCGCATATACGGTTCTACACTAATGCTAATTTGAAATAAGCCTACTGTATCTCTAAAAATATTTGTTTGTATAATTTCTAATTTCAAGATGGCAACTGCGCGCTATATTCACTGTGATGTTACACTGTATAATGGTATCTAAATCTCTCGTATGGTACCCCACGCTCAGTAAATTTTGCATTAATTGTGCTATTATATCGTGAGTGAATGATATTCAAGTCTTAAGAATACGCTTAGCCACCATCCTGAACACATGGAGTCGCTGTTCTTTTGACTTGGTCATGGGAAGACACTTACATGGCTCTACATCACATCTAATTTCTGTTGTAGCGTCTTAAAGGCGCATTCGGTTATTCATTATCATATTCTATATTTTTATGATGACCGCCGTGCGTTGTATTCAATGCGTTATTCTTATGGCTTATTTCTGCCAAGTCCCTTGTCTGGTACTTCTTTCAAACTAATGTGCGCTACGTAATTACATTCGGAATGACTCACGATAACGTTTATATAGTACGCCCAGCCACCATCTTGATAATTTATAGTTGCTGATATTTTGCTTTGAGCATACAATACTCCATATAGGTTTCTATATTTGGTTAACTTTTCTTATTGAAGTTCTAAAAAATTGAAAGTTATTTATTTTCAAATAATGAAATTTCAGGATGGCCGCAGCGCCCTATACTTAGTGTGATCAATTTATCAATAACTATACTGACGCCTCGCGATAATTGTGCAATAACATCCCGAGAGTTACTAATTCGTGTACTTAAATTGCACGGCTACACTTGAATATATGGAGTCAGTGTTCTTTTGCTTTGAGAAAACGAAGCGAATTACAAGGTTCTATTGTATTACTAAATTTCGTTACTATAACTCTAGGATACCGAAAGTTATTAATTTATTTTAAAATTTCAAGATGGCTACGATACTCGCCTCGTGGCAAGATTCCTCTAAATTACCCAAATTCAATCTGAGTTGTCGAATTTAATGTTTTAATAGTTCGTGTTGCCGCCGTCTTGAATATATGGAGAGTCTGTTCTTTTGCCTTAACCATGCACGGTCTCATATAATTGTCACGAATTTTCATTCTTGTAGCTCTTAGGTGTTGAGAGTTATCTATTATATATAATCCAAAATTGACTCATCACCGCAGGGCTCAAACCACTAGACCTAGAAAGCTGAAATTTTGCATGTTGGTTCATCCGTGTATGTAGAGACTCACTAAGAAACGGTTTTTGAAAATTCAATTTGTAAAAAACTTTTTTCGGCCCTTTGGCATTGACCATCCAAAATTGACTCTTCGACGCAGGGCTCAAACCACTAGGCCTAGAAAGCTGAAATTTTGCATGTTGGTTGATCCGAGTATGTAGAGGCCCACTAAGAAACGGTTTTTGAAAATTCAATTTCTAAGTGACTTTTTTCGGCCCTTTGGCACTGAGCAAGGACAGTCGGTACAAAGTTCGGATTGAGCTCATTTTAAGCCGCCAGATACGAGAAACAATACTCGGAGGTCCTGTAGTGACCACGAAACACAATTTTTAAGTTCCTAAAATGAACGGTTTCGGAGATATTCCCAAATAACTGTGTTCCCTCTGAGAAACAGATCACCGTTACTATGGCAACTGCTGAAATTTCGCAGACCGGGGATAGTTTTCTGGCAATATCTCGAAAACCGTTCGTTTTAGGGCCTTAAAACGCGGGGTTCTGTTCCCACTTCATAGAAGTGGAAACTACGAACATTTCTTCTCGCATTGATACGCGCAGAATGAGCTATATTCCATATTTCTACGAGCAAATCGACTTGGAAAGTCTCATCTATTATATATAATCCAAAATTGACTCATCACCGCAGGGCTCAAACCACTAGGTCTAGAAAGCTGAAATTTTGCATGTTGGTTGATCCGAGTATGTAGAGGCCCACTAAGAAACGGTTTTTGGAAATTCAGTTTGTAAGTGACTTTTTTCGGCCCTTTGGCACTGAGCAAGGACAGTCGGTACAAAGTTCGGATTTAGCTAATTTTAAGCCGCCAGATACGAGAAAAAATACTCGGAGGTCCTGTATGGACCCCGAAACACAATTTTTAAGTTCCTAAAATGAACGGTTTCGGAGATATTTCCAAATAACTGTGTTCCCTCTGAGAAACAGATCAACGTTACTATGGCAACCGCTGAAATTTCGAAGACCGGTGATAGTTTTCTGGCAATATCACGAAAACCGTTCGTTTTAGTGCCTTAAAACGCGGGGTTCGGTTCCCACTTCTAACCACTAATATTGCTCCTCGCATTGATACGCGTAAAATGAGATATATTTTATTTATAGAGGTGGCTTTTGGGGTCGGATACGATCGTGATTTTGAGTCTAATTTTATACTCTTTGAGCTGGTTATTGTAAGCGAGCTTTCAGATCCATACTCTAATTTACAGTGTTAAGATGCTTTCTATTTTGCACGGTATGCTTTCATTTTCTTTATAAATTTGTTTTTTGTTAATTGAATATTTTTGTTTGCCAATTTTGATCTGCTCTTTTCCGTTTTTTACCATGATCAGCAACCCATATTCACAGTCGAATGTGTCGTATTCTACCGGATGTCACGTTAATTATTATTTTTTCTTGATTACTCTTACTGAGGAATTGGGCAAACTTATTTCAATAAACTTGGTATTTTGTCTTTCACGGCCATTGGATATCCGCACAAGGCACGGCTTAAACCTAGCAATGTTGCTGAGTTGGACTATTGGACTCATGGTGCAGCAGAAAAGAGGAGAATTGAAGCGTTTGAAATGTGGTGATACAGGAGAATGATGATCAGATGGGTAGATAGGGTAACAAATGAAGAGGTATTAAGACGAGTGGGAGAGGAGAGATGTTCCTGTTGACTGCTAATGAAGAGAAGAGATAGGAGGGTAGGACACATATTAAGACACCCAGGAACAGCAAGCTTTGTTATGGATGGGAGGGTCGCGGACTAGAACTGTAGGGGTAAACCAGGGTTAAACAGATGCCTCGGATATAAGGGTGTGGTAGCTATGTAGAGATGAAATGATTAGTTCAGAAGAGGGAGACATGGAGGGCTGCATCAAACCAGTTAAAAATCTGAAGACTCAAACAACAACAACAATCAGGAATTTGTATTACTTAGAGAGGCATGTGAGGCAAAAGGGTGGTTGGAGAATTTCAATCCCTGGGATGTAACACTGTAAGAGACTGCATAATGTACATCAGCGGCCAAGATGAGAGATATTTAACTATAGGTCTAATAATAGCGATATGTTGACGTTCAAATCATCAATAAGTATGGCCAAATTACATCCAGAATAGCTTAAGTAAGAATACTTTTAATTCCCCATATTCCGATAGATTTGCCATTCCAATGTGCAAGAGTGCAGTTCCCTCTTCAAACAATATTCGCAATTTCTTTAACAAAGCGCAATGACACACACTTAACAGTAGCACGTGTACATTTAGACAAAATAATTTTTTCCCATGGGCAACTGTATGTGGCGTGCTCGCGAGCATCCGGACAACAAAATCGTTATGTCTCAGCAGAACATGGCAAAACCAAAAACGTAATTTTAAAATGTGTTAGCATAATGTAACATCGAACCCTGCAGAATTTCACAACTCAATAAAATTCCCACTTTGCTGCTCATATCAATATACTGTATGTATCAGAATATTCAGAATTAGAATGGACCCACCTATAGCCGCGATTGCTGTAATAGAATAGACCAATTATCAGCAATAATGCATCGTCCCCATTGTCTTGATCGCGGGCGAAGCCGTGGGTACCTGCTAGTTTATTTGTATATTTTACAAATTCAACATGGCAACAGCGCGTAGTATTCTCGCTTATATACTCATAATGTGATAACAGAGGGTCCTTATAGAAAACTCTGAATGCAAAGTACTGTGAAAAACAATTTACTGGGTCATCAGTTATGGGTTACAATCCATGCATGATTAACATTATCGCCTGCTGTTTCCAAGATTGCAGGATCAATTCCTGGCAGAGTCAGTTGGCTTTTGAGGGTGGCCAAATGCGGGGGACCCATGCCAGTATATTTATTGGCACGTTAATGGTCCCCTTTGGGGCAAAATTCCAGCACCTCAGCGCGCCTTTAAGAACGCAGCAGTTAAAACAAACGTAAATGAATAACAATATTGTTATTTTGAAATTCATTGGCTAATGACCTTATAGTTTGGATGTAAAGAGCTTCCCACATGAAGGTGTATTTTTCGATAATTTGGTAGCGATCAGATGATATTATTTAGACGTAATTTGATTTCAGCTTTGGACATTTTGGTGGTCGCCATTTCCTTTACTTAAAATGGCTGTGAGATAAACCATGACAATGAGGTGTCTTTTCTATTGTTGTATAGCCTGGAATCGAACCCATGTCGAACCACAAAGTTACGATGCTTATTTCTAGAAGACGAACGTAGGTTTGTCTTTACACCCGGAACATCCCATCACAGTCACGTACATTCTACCACTGAGACAATAAGAACACAAGTTACCAATCGTTTCACATATAGCCTACTTGTAACATAGACCTATCAATCACTCATATTTTAATTTCAAGCATGTTCTTCCGGTTTTGTTCTCAGTGAATTGCACACTTTAATTTTCAATGAAATATAACCACAGACAAAGTTCACATTTACAATAATCATGCGCAGAAACTGGCATACATTCAGTGTGTGTTTTGTTGAGAACTCTTCCTTGGTGGATGGAAATAATATAGTGCCTTGCGGCGAGGCATTGTTCTTTTGGCACCGTAATCACAGCACGTCGCCTACCTTGTTTAATCCCTCAAGAGATTCCTCACAAGAATAATGCAGTTGGAAGATTAGTTTTCGTGGATTCTAGGTACACTCATGTCACCCATAAAATGAGCATAACATAAATGACATCGAGCTTAGCCATGCTAGTCTGGCATCACGAGGGGTATGGTTGAATCGTTCTAATTTTGACCGATGGTTAATTGCAAATCTGGTGCGTGTCACACCGTCAAAAATCAATTTTGACTTATTTTGTATTACATTCCTCATGATTTTCTGCATCTGAAGAGATACTTCATTACGTTATGTTCTTTTAACTAAAGGCTATTTCAAATTATTGAAGTATTAGAAGCCAGTGTTGCCTAGTTGTATATGCTTAATATTCCAAATTAAGACAAATTTATTTTTCTTTAGAAAAAAATCATGTTTTTTTTTCAATTTTCTTTAAATATTATGGTTCTGATATATTTTATACCATTCATTCTATAATACATCATGGTTAGCAGCGCCACATCAAAAACCAACACAAAAGTTTATGGAGTTTAAGAGGTGTAGTGAGTTGTCCAAAAGGCACAGTTAACGTACCTGGTACTAATAGGGAAGAGCCAGTTTATTGGAAAGACGTTGCCAATTACAAGCTAGATGTTAGTTAGTTAGTTAGTTATTGTTGTTTTAAGGGCTGGAACTACGAGGTCATCTGCCCCTACAAGCTAGATGCCTTTGTTTTGTTTCTGAAATGAAGGTGCAAACTAAGAATCAATATTTCATAATAAGTCCAGCACGTCTTATTCTGCATTAGCAAGTAAAATAGAAAGAAGACGATTGGCCTACCCAAAAAACTATTTCTTAAAGTTTTTCTTGTGTGAATGGGTTGATTATTTCATGTCGGCTGGCTGTACCTGATGTTCCCAAGGTTGCGGGATCGAATCCCGGTGAAGTCAGTTGATATTTGTGAGTGTTTAAATGTGAGATCCGTATTAGCAGATTTACTGGCATTCTTAAACATCCCCTCCAGGATAAATTCCGGCACCCATGCATCTCTAAAGCCACATTAGTTAAATAGGGCGTATTATTATTACCGGTATTATTATTTCATTTTCTGGTCCTAAACGACATGTAAGGTAAATCTTTATCTTGAACAGTGGTGGAAGAAATGCTTGTACTGCCGGGAATCATACTCTTACATACTTTAACAGCATCAGTATGACACAGTTTGTCTTCCTACATGAACACTAAATTATTAATAAGAGACATAAAGGCACAATTCATTATTCCCAAAGGAAGCATTGTTTTATAAGCTACCCAGTGGTAATTAATAGGCTACGCAAGGCCTTAACCAACGTTACGTAGTATGTCGACTTTAACAGAGCTAAAGATACATGACAAAATGTAATTTACAAAAGGAGCCACCAGTATCCTATTTAGTCTGATGAGCTCTCATTGTATTTTACATCACATTTTAAAAGCAAATTATATAGCAGTTTAAACTCCAAAAGAAAATGGGGCCTTATTACGATATAAAGTATGGTCATTTATATTTAATTTCTTAGGGATATTATGGTCCCAGAAGTAATTTTTATACACAACTAAAGAGTCTGATTACTTAAATGGGAGTTTCCATTGTTTCTACTGTGCTATTAGACTCGTGAGAAAATGACATTTATATTTCAACATGCGCGTTTGTAGCATTCCTTAAACAAGAATGTTGCTTAGAAGTTAAACATAATGATGAGTGTAACTGCTTTCTTATGAACGAGATGGGGTTGTTGTTTCTGTTTGTTAATTAATTTCTTGGGACTTGGTACATCATGGTCATCAGCCTCATGTGGTGACGATGACGATGACGACGATGATGGTGGTGGTAAGATATGCGGCCCACCTACAGTACCTGGCCAATTTATTAAACTCGGCAAAAATATATTTCCATTTCTGAATTAAAAGGCAATTTACAGAAGTTTTGAGATATACCTGAACTGGTTGCTGTTTCTCATTGTGTAACAGAGGTCCCTTTACAAACAATATTTTACTTACAGAAAGGCCCTGGCACTCTCCCACAGTTGACCTTCATTTCATTAGAGAGTAATGCAATCACTTTACCCTTGGATTACTGTTGTAATCACTCCATTGAGTATACAATCTCAAGTCAATCTCGTTCTGAAGTTGCTAGCTTTTTTGGCTGTCGCCCCGGAGGTCCGGGTTAGGTTCCCGGCTCTGAAAAGAAATTTAATTTATTCCGGTCTAAGAGTTGGAACGAGATGCACTCAACCTCGTGAGGCAAAACTAAATAGAGATGGGTTCCATTCCAACCCCAGCCATCCTAGAAGCGGTTTTCCGTGATTTCCCAACTCTACTGCAGGCAAAAAGGCGAAATGATTCCTAACTAAAGGCCAGGGCCACCTACTTCCCAATACTCGCCTCAATCTTCTCTTCTTTATCTTCTCTCTATATATAAAAATGAAAGTTTGTCTGTTTTTTCTCTGAATTTCCATGGAAATTTGAGTTATTAACGCGTTTCAGACTGGTTTAGGACGGTTGCGCGCAAAAACAAAATTTTTGTCTGTCTGTCTCTCTGTGTGTCTGTGTACAACTATGTACGCGCATCACTCGAGAACGGCTGAGTGGTTTAACGTAAAATTTGGTACAGATGTCCATCAGAGGCACGAAAGTAATCATTGATTTAACCCTCCATACCTCTGATAAAAGAGGAAGGAAAGGAAGATTGTAGTTTTACGTGGCCGTGAATCTTGTGATTATGAGCCACGGGACCTCCTTTTTACGTGGAATCCGAACCACAGGACATGGCATTTCACATCGAAAATCTCACATGCATTGACCGGGAATCGAACCCGGACCGCCTTGGTGAGAGGCATACAGCTAGACCGCTGAGCCACCACGCCCCTTAAAATGCATGCTGAAATCGGCGTAGAAAGCCGGGAAAGAGCTCATTTTCAGCGTCTCAATGTGAGAAACAAAACTCGGGAGCCCTCCGGGCCCCGAAAACCACATTTCAAGATCCTAAAACCAACAGTTTTTGAGATATTCCCAGAAAACTAATTTCATTTAATAAACACTAATGAAAGAATGCAAGCCGGTAACCATGGCAACACAATCTCAGGAGTCCATCTATTTCTGTAAGACGCAATGCCATTCCATTTATTACATTACTGTGAACGTTCGCAAACGGCTATAAGGTTATCACGGAACTAACTTATGCGCTTAAGGGGGTCAAGGGATACTCTTGAAATTTTTCACGCGATTTACACGTGCGGGTGTGGTACTGAAGGTCTATTATATCCCTATCCCTATATTATTAAATTATTATTATTATGATTATTATTATATTTTGGCGTACAAGGACGAGACAAAACTCAATTTCAGACCCTCGGTGGCTCGGAGGCTACTACGTTTTAAGGCTCTAAACCACGTTTCTGAGATATTCCCAGAAAACTAATTTCATTTAATAAACTAATAAATAGATGACAGAAGAACACCAAACCAGGAGCTATATAGATATACTGAGAAAATCACAGATGTGGCCAGGAAGAGACGTCTGGCTTTCTACGGACATGTCTCAAGGATGAACCCAACGAGACTAACCAACCGGCTTCTCAACTACTGGGAGAATAGAAAGAGCGTGACACCATGGCCAACAGAAGCTAACAAGGACATCCAAGTACTGAAGAAAATGGAAAGTGATATCAGAAGCCGATCACATCTCAGAAAGATACTTAAACAGAAGAGTTTTTAGGACCGACCACCCTTTAAGAATACCGGCATCATCTGGACAAAAGAGAGAAAGGAGAAACATAGCCAGATAATATTGGGCAAACATCAAGTTCCTCGCCAAGTTGAAAAGTTCAACGTCGTTGTCCTTAGCTGGACCATCTGAAAGGAGAAGAACAGGAAGAAACTAATGAAGTAATGCAAGCCGGTAATCATGACAACAGTATCTCAAGAGGTGACATCCAAATTTCCATCTATTTCTGTAAGAAGCAATGCCACTCAATTTATTAAATTTCTGCGAAAGTTTGCAAATGGCTATAAGGTTATCATGAAAACAAACATAGACTGTACAATTCATCAATGCGCTTAAGGTGGTCAAGGGGTACCCTATAATGTTTAAACGCGACTTACACGTGCGCTATGTTGTACAGAAGGTCTATTAAATCTCCAAACAGCAACATTATTATCAAAAATTCCTGAATTGAATAGTGTTTTTTGCAGCTTTTGGGAATTTGGGCCATTGGAGGCTACAAATCCTGAATTTTCATACACCACAAGCCTTTATAATTTATTAAAGGGGTCTTCCTGCGGATGGGGACTTTCCACAACGGCGAGGGTCCGTTTTTATTTGACATATATTGCGTTTCGTCAATAAGGTTTTCAATAATATTTTCACTTCAGGAAGTACACGTTCGGTGAATTTAGTTTGTGAGCACATTTTAAGTAATCATATTTTTGTCGACAAACGGGCTCGTCGTATAGATGATTTTGTTTGACACTCTGTGGTTGATATCTTTATGTTTATGTACGCCTATAACTCGTGTTCGGGTGCTTGGAGCATCGTAAACGTAGGTATTGTAACCATGAGTCAATTCACCAATCATCACCATCTTCACCGTACTTCTCATAGAAGGGTGAGTATAGGGAAAAACTTTTCAAAATACATGCTAAAATAGGCGAAAAATAAAATAAATCCTAGAAAGATGACCTAAGCATATGTTGCGCTTCTCAATGTGTGATACAAAACTAGGGAGTCTATAAAGGGTCTCCGAAATCTGCATTTTAAGTCCCTTAAATTAACAGTGTCTGTGATATACTAAGAAAACTAACTTCGTTCTGATACACATATGAATGAATGACAAGCCCCTAACCATTGCAACTATAGCTCAATTGATAACGTCTGGTTATTAATACCGAAGACCGTTCGAAGAGCGGGTACCTCTGCTACTTAGAAATACGCACACAAATACAGATACCACAGTAACACATGTTAACAGACACATTCTAGACACCACACTCAAGACCATGGGACTGAATGGACCACGATGTCCAAGCCCCTTACAATATGTGTGTTATGATCTAGATAAATGCGATTCGTGCTGATTAGTGCCTGTAAAATAATGCTGCACCAATTTCATTACCAACTAATATGTGTGAATATCTGCTTATTGGCTGTTGTGTTTTTGACTGAAAAATATATCATTGGTTCATTCGGAATGTAAAGGGTAATAATCACCATGTCTGAGTCTGAGATTATTACGTGCGAGGGAGAAGAGCTGGTTTCCGTAAACAGTATCTAGACATAACATTTTAACCTTATGGAACTACTTTCACTTTACATATAAAGGAGAGGTTATCGGCAGCGATTCTAGCATATTTAGCCTACTTTTCACATTTTGCAAAAATGAGGAAAAAGTAGACTTATGAGATCGGGCAAATGTGTGTCTGTCTGTCTGTCTGTCTGTCTGTCTGTCCTTCTGTCTGTCTGTCTGTCTAGCTGTGTGTGTGTCCCCCCTTATCAACTCCTAAACCGCTGGAGCAATCGAAACAAAATTTGGTAGGAGTAAATGTCTACACCCGAATATCTCACGGCCATATTTGAAAATGATGTCAGTGCTACCAACTGCTAAAAAATCGCAATTGAAATGTGAGCTCCATGTTGGATATCTTGGAAAGTATGAATGGGAGCTATTTCAAAATTGGTACACGTATAGATAATAATATTGCAGTTTAATTTCCAGGAGGCCATACATGGCAGTGTTGCCAAAATGATTATAAGCCTGCTGATTGGTCCAATCTTTAAATGCATATAACTTCTACACTATCAATTGGAATTCAACCAAATTTCGTATGTTGTATGTGTACATAACCAGATATGACTGAGCGTATTCTTGAGACCCACCAGGGCTGCCAACTGTTAATAAATGCTCCTAATTTATTTTATCCAAATACCAATATATCAGAAAGTATGCAAGCCGACAGCTTTAAATTATGCACACGTATAATACCTGACATTCTATATTAATTTGGAGTAACTATACACGTCAGTGCTACCAACATGATTCTAAGCCTGCTGATAGGTCCAATTTTAAAATGCATGTAACTTCTATACTATCTAATGGATTTCATTCAAAATTGGCACAACAATAGATCATATTATTTCAGATTATTTCTGACCTATACATGCATGACATTGTTGCCAACATGATTTTATGTGCGCTGTTTGATCTAATGTTTAACTGCATGTAACGTCCGTGCAATTCATTGGACTTCAACCAAATTTTGTATTCTGTACCTTAAGAGATGGAACTAAGAATATATTCAGTCATCAGGTCTGCCAACTGTAGTGCTCTATTAGGCAACATTATACAAGGTATACAGTATTTCGAACTAATTAGAAATGTTGATATTAGCAACTTAATTTCGTCATTATTCTAGATAGGTTCATATACTGTAGAATAATCATTGACATGAAAAGTAGGCTCTTTAGTTCGTCACGGAACTTCTTGTTTTTCGTGTAGCCTGCTGAGAGGCCGAGTGCAGGTCTTTCTAGTCGACGCCCGTGGGCGACCTGCTCGTCGGGATGAGAGATGAAATGGATGAAGATGAATGAAACTGGGCAAGAATGAGGAAGGAAGCGGCCGTGGCCTGTCAGAAGGCACTGTCCCAGCATTTGCCTGGTGTTGAAAATGGGAAACCACGGAAAACCATTTCAAGGTCAGCCGACGGTGGGGCTCGAACCCACGTGTCTACCGAGTCAGCAGAGAGCTTGGCCCCTTGACCTAACGCTGCGCTTTAGCCCGCGTAGCCACTACTCTTGGTTATTCTGGCAATTAATGATATTCAACACCACCAAAAAATATCTTTGAGAACTACACTAGAGCTATTCCAGATGAAAGTACAACCTATAATTATCTACGGCCTTCATATGATTTGGACACATCTTACAAAATCAAATTTGAAAGTCAACGAAATGCTTAAGGCTTCGTTTATGAAAAGGGCGTTGTGCGTCTCTGAATGACACCATCTCGACTGGTATATGAATTGAGCAGAGAACTCATGTTCTTGGAAGACCTGCGCATATGCTTGACACTGCCATCCACGCCGTCATATCAGGAATTAATGCAAGAGCATCATCATCAGAAGAAAGCAGAAATTTTGGAGCGATTTTTACTCTACTGACCCTAAGATAGAGAGAGAATGGTCATTTGCCAACTATGAATTGCGTCAACTTGTTACCAGATATGCGATACATGGTTTTCACCATAGAGTCTGAACAATAAGGTTTAACAAACCTAACATAAACTGTGTATGTGAACGTTACCACCTCAACACCTGCATGAAGAGACGTAAGTCATTGAAGGAAATGTGTTATGACTGTTTAATTATAGTTCTTATATTCTCTACCTTGGCCATTGGCTGTGATAAATATATTATTAATAAAATAACATTAATAATCACCACGTACTTCTGTGATTCAGGTGTGTGTGTGACCGTAATTATCTTGGCCTAGCGTGGGGTAGGTGGCCCTGGAATTATTATTATTATTTATTTAATCGATTGTTCCCCTTTAGGAAAGCGATTGAACATGAATACATGATTTCATCTTCTGATATTTTCCCGCTTCTCTTCCCAAAATCTCGTCATCCTAATGCTCCTTCTTCCGCTCAGCAGACCATTTTCTTCCAGGCTGTCGTGATGGTCTACGATCAAACTTAAAATTTTTGATTTGATTCCTGCACTCAGTGCGGTCCTCAATATTTTCAATGTTGACCTGTTGTAGGTCTCTCTGAACCTCTGTCAGCCTCTTCGTGCCATACTTACTCTGTGTTATAATGTTGAGCAATTTCTTCGCCGTTCTGAAGTTCTCCATCCTGTAAATTTGTGTATAAAACTGTACTCGGCGTTTTCTGATTACTTCTGTTATCGTGTGGATATTTTGGTAGAGTTTGTTTTGAGGAATTATTGTTATTGTTATTACTATTATTACTATATCATTCGAAATTATCCTCTATGGACTGCGTGTTAACAACCAATATCATTGTCAGTGTCTTGATCTTGTTCGTCTGCCGGCTTTGACATCTTGCCAGTATATCTTGAGTCCATCAATCAGCACATTCTTCCACTCCTCTGGTAACGGCCTCCTCCATGTTCTTGGTTCTGGCTCCACCATAACAGATTGATAACTTTTCAAAATTTTCTGAAACTGTTTTACCGTCTTTATGGCCCATCTCTTTCAGATCTTTCTCGCATTATTGGAACCATCTAAACTTTGATGCCTTCAGTTTTAGAAAGAACCAGATTTTATTTTTAAGCCGACCAGTATCCATACGGAACATGTGCCCTTAAAAAGTAATCGTCTCTTTTTAATCATTGTATTATTATTATTATCATTATTATTCCTTTATTTCCTGAATGTATAGTTGGTAACAGAGCTCATTACGGTACAAGAAGCTCAAGTAATCAAGCATATTCATAATTTACGTATCTTGCATACAATTCATTTGTACTTAAAGTTTTAAATGATTGAAATATTCTCAGCGACGTCCTCTTCCACGTTTATTTTTCCCATTAGGTTTCGAAGCACTTTCCTGTTAAGGTCAACATTGAGTATTCAGAATATTCAGAAATTCTCAGAGGGTGCTGCATGTCTTCAGAAATACATCCTCTTGTGCAATAGTGTAGGTATATAAGGAATTATTTAATAAAGCTAGGTTTTATGGAAAATAGTTAGGTTTCAGACTGGGGAAGAATCGTTCTTTTTTTTTTTTTTGTCACCAGATTCTCACAACTTCCATAGCTAGTGGAGTATATTCCCCAACCCGCGTTAGTGTT
Source organism: Meconema thalassinum (assembly GCA_946902985.2). Lineage (NCBI taxonomy): Eukaryota > Metazoa > Arthropoda > Insecta > Orthoptera > Tettigoniidae > Meconema > Meconema thalassinum. The sequence goes on along the minus strand of OX336388.2, from coordinate 1,909,628,748 downwards.
TACGGTGTATATTATGGTCAAAAGATATATTTTATTATCATTATATGTATATGAATTATATTATAACATTCATAATTCATCGGATTTCCTCAGCATATGATGTGGAAATGTTCAGATCCCTTGAGATAACTACGCCAACTTTTCGGAATCTCTTGTACCGCTGCGCTACAAACTGTCTCTAGAATATTTCCTCCTCCCACCCATACATTCAACTAAGTTTTGCTCCTCTCCTCGGCTTCCCAGTATCCGTGCCAAGTAATTCACTTGATATCTGCCCAGATTCATCCGCTCAAAGCCGCAGAGCTCCGTACGAGGGCTTAACGCGAATTAGTTAATGAGTGTGGACAACTGTCAATTTCATTAGCTTAATGTGCTGCGGATCTCGGTTGGTCTTGTAAGACAACCCTGATGGATGTGTGGAGTTTACCGCGCTAAAGAGAAGTAGTGATTCTTTAAACCCTTCGAGATACCACGGATACGATTTTAATTTCATCCCTTCCCTCCTGATAGCGTAAAGATTTTTGTACAGGTTTCTCGAGTTAGACCTTCAGAAAGAGAAAGCAGGAGTGTTATTCAATGAAATATACCATTACTTAGTAATCCCAGCATCAACTGTCACCCACCTTGATTTGTATCGCTAATATTGGAGATAATCTGCATTAAATAAGGAATGCACTGCCGGATAATAATACAAGTAGGATTGATTTATGCAAGAGAAATCATCGCCAATAAAGTAAAAGAGATGTTTGAAAGCCATAAAGATATGGTGATGCAGAACAAAAACATAGATTCTTAGATATGTTTTAAGCCTTTTTTCATTGATGAAAATATACACATACAGGGTGGCGCACGAAATGTCATACACAGGATATAGTTTATAGAATATTTAATATACATTATATTTAATAAAATATGGTATTAAAACATTCACTGAAATGTGCATGATTAGTCAGTATGCAGGACATGTTCAATATGTCCACCTTCTCAGCGTACAACAGCTTCAAAACGAATCTGCATGTTTGTGACCACTCTACGTTACACGTCCTCACTCAACCCTCGGAAGAAAGTCACAATGGCCGTTTGCAATTGCAATACATTTTCTTGTTCCTGGCGGTAGATTGTCTCCTTCAAATCCCACAGGAGGAAGTCACAGGGATTAAGATCGGGGTTATGTGGTGGCCAGATTGAGCCGCTCTGAAAACGATCGGGATATCGATGGGGCATCACACGGGGCCAGAAATGTCCATGCAGCTCCATCATGCATGAACCATTGTGTCTCGATTGGTAGTCGTGATGCAAAGAGTACTGGAAGGAAACTGTTTTGCAACATGTCCATGTAACGCGCACTGATCACTGTCATTGAAAAAGATAGGCCCAATAATTCCATGACTGGAAATTGCAGCCCATACACACACTTTTACACCATGACTTTCAACCTCTTGCACAATAGCAGGCCGCTCTTTCGCCCAAAACCGGGCATTCTGTTTGTTCACAGCACCATTGAGATAAACGTATGCCTCATCACTGAATCATGTGTTCTGCAGTACGGGATCACCTTCTGCAATAGCCCACGCAGCAAACTGTACTCGCCGTTGCTTGTCAAGCACCGTTAGTTTATGACCGGTTGTCATTTTGTATGGGAATAGGTCAAGCTCAGACTGCAGTATTCTCTTAATTGACCGACGAGAGATGCCCAGCTGAACACAGGCAGTTCTGGTGGATTTGGAGGGGCTCCGAGCTACAGCCGCTCACAGCAACAATATTCTCCGGTGAGCGGACTGGCTTGAGACGGGTCCGTTTTCTCTCCAGTATAGTGCCTTCTGTTTCAAATTCGCTGGCCAGTCTATACACCGTCTGTCGGCAGGGAGCCCACCGGGTACGGAAATGAACACGAAAACTTTCCTGAGTCCGAATTACACTCTGTTTCCGCATAAAACAACACTGTTTTCACCTGTTCGCGCGTCAATCTCCTTTTGTCCGCCATGTTGTATAACTGGAAGCCGGTACGCATGCGCGACATGTGCTGCTGTCAGTCGAATCACGCATGAAATAAGGTTTCTGTTCACGAAGGGACATGGTTGTGAGCCTAGATTTACACATTTTATAAATCATTTTATAAATATAATATTTTATAATTTTATAATTTTATAATTTTATAATTTTATAATTTTATAAATCATTTTTGATGTATGACATTTCGTGCGCCACCCTGTATGAGATCACCTTTATTCCGTGTGTGTCTATATGTGTGTGTGTCTTTGCCCCTCCCCATCAAAATTTCTAAACGATTGGAGCGATTTCAATGAAACTGAGTAAGGACATAGTACTATTTTGTTCAACTCCGACCGTGCCCTTTAAATTGTATTATGTCTCACCAATCCAACATGGCGGCTGTGCGAAATATTTCACTGGCATTCTATATATCCGAAATTATTACCGATATCACCCTGACATTTTGTACGCTGATAAAGGGTACCACTAAAAGTTCACGTATGTGACTTTCAAAATCTTGTAAATACAAAATGAATATGGCGACCAAGTGAAGTTGAAACATTTTAATAGACTTTCCTCGCGATTTAACCTTACGAGCTCAGTTAAACATAGTACAGCAAATGCTCATACACATTGTAATACACTTACATCTAATTTAGTTCAATTGTTTACATAACCTCAAGATCTCGGTCGGTCTTGTAAGACAACCCTGATGGATGTGTGGAGTTTACCGCGCTGATGAGAAGTAGTGATTCTGTAAACCCTTCGAGATTTTAAATTTTAAATTATTTTTTATTTCTTGTGTTCTGATCATATGATCGAAGTCAACGTTTAAATATTGAACCTACGCAATAATCTTCATCTATTACTACATACCTCTATGGCCTACATAAAAATCCTACATGGCAACCATCCAAAACACACAAGAAAGTGAAACACCTAGAAGAAATTGTCAGAGACACTCCCTGAACAGGGTTCGTGTAGGCCTGTGGTACCATACTAAGTGATTGAAATCGCAGAGAGATAGCGTGCACATTGGCCCACCAGTGCCCTCCGTCGTGGGATCGGACAGGTCAGTGTTGCACTCAGCTCTGTCAGCGTGGGACCGTCATACCAAGAGGAAACGTGTAAGCAAGTGCAACGATGCCTCGCCGACAGCACAGGGTGAACTATCAGCGTGTGAGTGCAGTTGAACGGGGCAGAATGCTAGGGCTCCGGGAGGCGGGTCTGCGTTCCGGGACATTTCGGCTCGTACAGGGCACGCTACGTTAACAGTAAGGCATATGTGGATCAAGTGGAGAGAGGAGGGCCGTACACAGCGACGACAGGGTACAGCGACGCAATGTGACCACAGCGCGAGACGACTGCCATCTTTTCCGCATGACCGTATCGGAGAGAACAGCGTCGTCCTCGGTGTTGGTTCGACGTTGGAGCACTGCAACGGGGTTGGACATGTCTGCGTCGACTGTGCGGCGCCGTCTTTTGAGGGCTGGACTGGTATCAGGCATGCCACTGCGTCGGCTTCCATTGACTGGGAACCACCGACGCCTCCGACTACAATGGGCACGTGCACGCCGACACTGGCAGGCTGAGTGGTGAAATGTAGTGTTTTCGGACGAGTCCCGCTTCAACCTGTCCTACAGTGATGACCGCATACGCATTCGACGCCGCCGTGGAGAATGCAATCAGGCAGACTGTATTGTTGAGCGGCATAGCTGACAAACACCAGGTGTAATGGTTTGGGGCGCAATTACCTAAAACAGGCGATCGCGCCTCGTACGTCTTGCGGGTAATCTGAACAGTGACCGCTACATCAGGGAAGTTTTACATACCGCGGCACTGCCACTCTTGCAGCCGTTCCAAAGGCCATATTTCAGCAGGACAATGCCCGCCCACATGTGGCGCGCAATGTGCAAGCCTTCTTCACAGAACGACGGATACCTCTGCTTCCCTGGCTTGCGCGTTCACCTGACATGTCGCCCATCGAACATGTCTGGGAAATGGTCGGTCGGCAACTTGTTCGTTCAGGTCCACCTGCCGCCACTGTTGATGCTTTGTGGACGCGCCTACACACCGCGTGGGACGTTATTCCCCAGCAGCGTATTCAAGTGCAGTATGATTCCATGCCACGACGTCTAGCGGCTCTGAGTTCAGCACGTGTTGGCGCGACGCCGTACCGAAGATCGACCGTCAACGTGCTTGTACCGGACTGTCCTTCTAATCAGTAATGTATTGTCATGTCCCCAATCTGTGGTATAAAGTGCAATGTGGTCACATCTCTTGTTCTTGGTGTTTCACTTTCTACAAAGAATAGTGTATTTAGACGGCTCTCAATATCTACTAATCTACGACAGCAATCAAACTGAAATGCTATACTCCTGCAGTTCGCATAGCAAAAATATTAGTGAAATGAAATTATTGTAATGCCTTAGGTGTAAATTACATTCAAATTATAATGAGGCTTTGTTCGGGAGCTCTGCTGCATGCTAAAAGGGGTTTCTATATCAGACTTCCTGTTATAAAATAGCGACCTGTCGAGTTGGGGTTACATTCAACTCTTATTAAGGTTAACAACAGCGAGTCACCTTAAATTATTTTAGATGTAAATTGCGGTAATTTTAAACCCATTAAGTATAATGTAATCTGGAGAAACCTGAGAAGCGGTGGGGCCATCAACACAAATACTAGCTAAGTTAGGAATCGTGAGTTCCGAGCGGAGGGGAGCAAAGATCTAGTTAAATATACTGTATTGCAATTAGCTCTTGGCTTTTTGTTCTCTTTGGCTCGCTAGTTTTACTCCACTAACTAGATAGCTTTTTCAACCTTTACAAGATTTGCTGCTTGGCTCGTAATATACCCGTGCATTATTCGAGAGGAAATGTGACCTAGTTTATACAATGGAATTAATATGATAATGTAGTCTTAATGTTCTAAATGCAATACACATGGTGAATTGTGGGAAAGTTAAGTGATATTAAAATTTATTTTAAGTTAAGAGGATTATTCAAAATTAATGTAGACTCAGCTAATGTTTGGTAACATAAGACACGGTTAAATGAGTCATATTGCCTAGTATACAGGACCATGGTCCATGATAATGCTCAACTGGCTGTGTGGCGCAATGATGAATCTGTCGCCTGCTGTGCCCAAGGTTGCATGGTCGAATCCTGGTGCAGTCTGTTGGCATTTGAAAGTGTGCAAATACGAGGCAGCCGTGACAATAGATTTACTGGCACGTTAAATGTTCCCTTCTAGAAACAGAACAAGAAGTTCCGTGAAGAACTATACAGCCTACTTTTCATGCCAATGATTATTCTACAGTATATGAACCTATCTAGAATAATGACGAAATTAAGTTGGTAATATCGAAATATCTAATTAGTTCAAAATATACCTGGTATAATGTAGCCTAATAGAGCACTACAGTTGGCAGCCCTGGTAACTGAATATATTCTTAGTTCCATCTCATAAGGTACAGAATACAAAATTTGGTTGAAGTCCAATGGACGTTACATGCAGTTAGACACTGGATCTATCAGCACGCGTAAAAGCATGTTGCCAACAATACCATGCGTGTGCTGGTCAGAAATAATCTGAATTATTATGATATCTTGTTGTGCCAATTTTGGATGAAATCCATTTGTTAGTATAGAAGTTACATGTATTTTAAAATTGGACATATCAGCAGGCATAGAATCATGTTGGCAGCACCGCCTTGTATTAATTACTCCAAATTAATCTAGAATGCCAGGTGCTATACGTGTGCAAAGTATAGAGCTGTTGGCTTGCATACTTTCTGATATATTGATATTAGGGTAAAAAGAATATAGACAGCATTTATTAACAGTTGGCAGCCCTGATTGCTCTTAAAAATTCTTATAGTCATATCTGTTATGGTACACATTGCACATACGAAATTTGGTTGAAATCCAACTGATAGTATAGAAGTTACATGTATTTAAAAATTGGTACTATCAGCAGGCTTATAATCATGTTGGTAGAACTGACGTATATAAGTTACTCCAAATTAATCTAAAATGTCAGAATATACGTGTGCATAGTTTAAAGCTGTTGGCTTGCATACTTTCTGATATATTGGTATTTGGATTTTAAAAAATAGAGAGAGCAATTATTAACAGTTGGCAGCCCTGGTGGCTCTTAAGAATACGCTCAGTCATATCTGTTTATGTACAGATATTATATGCAAAATTTGGTTGATATCCTGTTGATAGTGTAGAAGTTATATGCATTTAAACATTGGACCTATCAGAAGGCTTAAAATTATTTTGGCAACACTGTCATGGTTGGCCTCCTGGAAATTAAACTGAAATAGTATTATCTACATGTGTGCCAATTTTGGAATAGCTCCCATGCATACCTTGCAAGATATCCAACATGGAGCTCAAATTTCTAGTGCGTTTTTTCAGCAGTTGGTAGCACTGACATCATTTTCAAATATGGACGTGAGCTATTCCGGAGCACATCTTTACTCATACTAAATTTGGTTTTGATTTCTGCAGCCGTTTAGGAGTTGATAGGGGGGGGACACACACACAGCCAGACAGACAGACAGAAGGACAGACAGACAGACAGACACACATTTTCCCGGATCGATTTCATAAGACTACTTTTTCCTCATTTTTGCAAAATGTGAAATGTGAAAAGTAGGCCACGCAAAGACTTAGAGCTACTAAATCGTTTGCAGAGGCTGCTAAGAAGAAAAAGAAGGAAAATAAGAAGAAGAAGAAGAAGAAGAATGAATAGGTTAGCCTGGAATCATATTTATCTTATTAAAATGTGTATTTCTCATCTTTACATTTTCAAGTATTTGTTCCAGCTGAACCAATTTTGATTAGAATACTATGATATTGTAAATGAATTAAAGCTTACGATAGCAAGTTCAACTGAAGCCCTGCGTCGCGGGGTAGCGTGAAGGAGCAGGGGCAAGCCAAGTTGTTCACATATTTCCGTGGCTTCAGATGAACTTGTCGCGCTGTTGATACTTCAAAAGGTATTAACTTCCAGCGGGGTATTTTTAGCCTATTTTCATTTTATGAAAAAATAGGCTTTTGAGATCACCTTTTGCCCGTGTGTATGTGTGTGTCTGTCGGTGTGTCTGTCTGTCTATCTATCTATCTATCTGTGGGTCCCCCCGTAATAACTTCTAAACGGCTGGAGCGATTTCAATGAAACTCGGTAAGCTCACATTAATAATTTGGCCAACCCCGACCGTGCCCTTCAATGTTTATAACCTCTCACCTATCGAACATGGCGGCTATGCGAATAATTCACCGGCATTCTTTATCTCCGAAACTATTACCGATATCCCCGTGAAATTTTATACGGTGATAAAGGGCACTAGTAGAAGTTCCCTTATGAAACATTCAACAACCTGATAACTGAAAAACCAACATGGCGACCAGGATAAATTGAGACTTTTAAATAGACTTTTCTCGCGATTTAACCATCCAAACGCAATGAAACTTGGTACAGCAAATGTTTATACACATTGTAATGCACTGGCATCTAAGCTAGTTCAATTGTTTACATAACCTCAACATGGCGGCTGTGTGAATTATTTCACCGGCATTCTATATCTCCGAAATGGTTGCTGATATCACCCTGAAATTTCGTACGGTGATAAGGACACTATTACAAGTTTATATATGTAAGTTTCAAAAACTTGTATAGTACAAAACCAACATGGCGGCCAAGCGAAATTGAAACATTTTAATCGAATTTTCTCGCGATTTAAACCATCCGAGCGCAGTGAAATATGCGACAGTAAATGTTTATACATATTGTAATGCATTGACGTCTAATTAAGTTCAATTGTTTACATAACCTTAAGATGGCGGCTGTGCGAAATTTTAAAATTAAGTTTTAATTTCTTGTGTCGTAATCATGCGATGGAAGTGATAGTTTAAATAATGAACCTACGCAATAATTTTCCTTTAATGGTACATAGGCTAACTCAATGGCCTATACATATAGCATTCCAACATGGTGACCATCCGAAATATTTAGACGGTTCTCAATATCTACGAATTCTTTACAGGAAACAAACTGAATTTTTTTATGCTTATAGAGGCTACGTACGTACGTTCATCTATAGGACATTCAATAACCTGGTCAGCACAAATCCAACATGGCGGCAACGCGAACTATAAATATTTAAATGGACGTTTCTCGCGGTTTAACCTTCCAAGTGCAGTGAAACTTGGTACGGTAAATGCTTATACAAATATCAATCTACTGGCATCTAATTCATTTCAATTGTTTTCATAACCACAAGATGGCAGCTGTGCGAATTTTTAAAATCTTGTTTGTACTTCTTATGTCCGAATGATGAGATTGAAGTTTAAATACTACACGTACACAATAATCTTCATGTAATAGTACATAACTCTAAGATCTACATATATACAAATCCAACATGGCGAGCATCCAAAATATTAGACGGTTCTCAATATCTACGAATCTATTACAGCAATCAAACTGAATTGTTTATGTTGATAGAGACAATTTACATAAGTAGGATATTTGAAAATAGGCTTTAGTTCTTCACGGAATTACTTATTTAATCTAATTTGACTAAATATATAAACACATAGGCTAAAATTAATTAAAATTTCCAAGGATTCATTTATATGAAAGTACTGTTGCTCCTTTCTTCCAATTTGGTATATGGTCTAGTAGCAGTCGTCAAACTAAACTTCGCTCAATTACAGCATTAATCACGTATTTCTCATAAATATCATTCTCCGCCTCCCTTAATGTCCTATAGGCCCTACTGCCCAATTTAATATTGAACTTTTTACCTTTTTATCAGAAGTTAACAGTAACTTAATTTCCTTTCATTAACACCGGCTTTTTGATAGAAATGTATTTTTGATTTTTCATGACTTTTCTTCAAACGACGTAGGCTATTTTAATTGAACGCCCATAGGCCCCTAACAAATTCAATTTCAAGTAGTTCCAACTTTGGCTACCAGAGATGCCACTGTCACTGACACCTAGCGGCGAACGTTGGAACTTCGTCTCTAACCTACAAATTATGCTACACACTACCACTTGTAGTGGTAGGTTATTTTACATGCCATACATCTATGACATACTTCCCCTCCGAAGAAAGGCATAGCCTACTGAAGGGTTATAATGCTCTTAAAAATCCGACGACTTCGGCCGGGTTCGAACCCGCGGTCATGGGCATAACAGTTCAGCATGCTACCGACTATGCCACTGGAGCCGTTATTTATGTATTTATTTATTTATTTATTGAGCATCCATTACAAGGGGAACCCCATTCCACAGAAGTATATTGGGGTTATAGTTAAAGAAACTAGTTGAAACCCGTCAAAACATGACGGTCAATAGAAAAATATTTACTGAAGAATTTTCTTATATAGGCCTACTGTACATTCTTTGTACGATTACTTTTTGGCTCTATTGAAATTATAAGGGCGTCAAAAGATTGCACTCTCAACATTGCAAAATACTGCTGGCCATGACTGAAAAATTGATGAGGCAAATTGAGACCTATACGTTCCAGGGTTTCCCCTTGAGCTTTATTGATTGTGATAAAGTATGCCAAATGAATTGGAAAATATTGCCTCTTAAAAGAAAATGATAGTGTTTCATCGAATGGTGTTAAATCAAGTCGAAGGATTAGACCTCTCTGCCTAATTTTAACTGCACCTATTATTTCCAAATCCAAGCAATATTGTTGCATTTAGGAGCCCTTGGGAAACGTTCAGATTTCCAAGCAGCATAACGGGTCAAGCGTTTAAAGTATGTGGAGGCCAGTCATTTAGTTCCAAGGAATTCAAGAACTCTGAGGAGTCTAATACAACTGGCCGCAAACCGTCGCATATAATTTTGGAATATAACGAAGAAATGCGATGATGTGCAATTCCATACAATTTAAAACAATGAGGACCGTATGCATGTGGCACAGTAACATTGGCACCAAATGAAACGAAGGACATACCATTGTACTGCCAATTAGTCTCCCTGAAATTCCTTGAGATATCATCTCCAGTGAAAAGTAATTGTTGCAGCCTGTCAAATATTTATATTTAGTCAGATTAATTTTACCATTACAACAGCAAAGGTCAAAGTAACCAAGTGTAGATTTCTCGCAAGAGAAATACAGTGCAGAGCTTCTTTAAAAGGAAAATATATATTACGGTGTATTTTTAAATGATTAAAGAAATATGTAATATTTGACACACCCGCGCTTTGCGCACAATGGCCTTTCTCAACAATGCAAATGGCGATTCCGGCCACGATTAACGGAGATCTTTGTTCGTGAGAATTAAACAGTCAATTAGGAGGTGACTTATACTTTGAGATGATCCACAGAAGCAAGAGTAATCGTCTTCTATTTAAATTTTGAAACTCTCGAAGTAGAATTAAAATTTTCTATGCCCTGAAAGTAATTGTGAATGCTCAAAGCTTAATGTCAGCAATTTTCATTGGAGTCGAGGCCTAATATTAACCGCATTTTCATAACTGTTTCCATCTGGAAAAATAAACTAAAGTAAACGGGCTTCTTAAAATATAACACATATAAATAGGAATCACTTCCAAAAGCTCCAGCCAGCTATGTATGTTGGAAAGTTCCAAAAGACAGGTGATTTTTATATAAAAGAATTAACTTTAGCAAGTAACAAGAATGAAATTTTGTTTCGTTTTTAATACTACAATATTTTTCATCCATTTTGTAGTTTCTCCATGTCCCTCTAACCGTTTTTGGTTTCTTAAAACTTTTTAAAAATATCTATTGTCTAATAGAGAGGATTATAAAGGATCAACAGAAAAGTTATTGAAAATAAGAGAGGAAAAGATCTAAGTTATTAGATTTATTAATAGGAAGCACGGCTGTGTGAAAGTATTTTTAAAGTAGCATTAGGAATGGGCTATGGAGAAAATATACAGTATGTAGTGTTAGAAAGTTAAGGGTCCGCAGCTCATTATGACGTAAAAGATGAATTTGAAAAATGTAAGATTTTGTGGCATTCCAGACCCTCTTCGTGTAAATCCTAATAAATAGCTGACATATAGACTAAAGTTACTGTATATTATTATTTATGTTCGACGATTTCCAAATGTAAATATTATATGTCAGAAAACTGTATCATAATGAGGGTCATTATAACACTATTTTTCACCAATCAGAGCTCAAGAAACAGTTGTGTGACCAATTAGGTAAGGATAGCATCGCAACTGCGCTGACTTCCACGGCCATCTATTTTAAATTTCACTGCATGGCTTCTAGTGTCATAGTGGGGTATTCCAGAAGGCCATGGTATTCTCTACGTCCGATGCGCTCTGTTTAGTACATAAATGTGGTGAAATCTCGACAGATATTTATGAATATTTATGTTCGAACATAAAATAGATATAATTATCGTCGAACATAAACAGTCGTATGCAACTCGCCTATAATGGTAATTAAGACACTAGTAGGGCCATTATAGGCCCGTTGCATAATGTACTATCATATCATTATTTATCTTCCAAATAATGTGTCGACTATTTATGGACGGCAGATGGAGAAAGAGCAAGTCTCACATACACGGCATAGCTCTTAACAGATATCAAAATTAATTTCATTCACATGCGTTGCTATCTTAATTACTACGCAATTTCGTAGACACACAATCACACATTATCCTGAATTATGGATACTTGACTTGATATATCGTAGCTGAAGTTGACATTCTCATCTTGTGAGATCATTAGGAATGAATGGAGACATTGAATTTCACATTAAAGGCTTGAGAAAGAACATTACATCGACTGGGTTCACAAGAGCTTCCTTCCTCTGGCTTTCAATCTCGACCAGTAATTGTTTTAAGCGAGTTCACAGACAGAAGTCTCCCACTGCGTGGGATTTATCAAGCACGACATGGCGTGAAATCTCTTTCGCGTTCAAAGCAGTCGGGTGCAGATGCGTCACTAAGCTTAGAGACCAAGAATGTTTTATTGGAAATAAGTCGACTCTTTCTTGTTGAACGCATTTATGGGGATACGACGGAAGCAAAGATTTCGAAGTAATTAGGAACATCTATTTCACGAAAATAACCTAGTGAGGTGGAATCGATTTCTCGGTGTTGTTTTTTGATTACAGTTTCAATTTCGCACTCAATCCTCTAAATTTCATGTAAAGCACAAACATTTAAGTGGAAATTTTAACCTACTTTCATAATACCACAGATCGCTTTGATGCCATTTTTCAGTGTTGCCGTCCGCCTCCTGGTGCATTGGCCAGTGTTCTTGGCTGTCGCCCCGACGGTCCGGGTTCGATCCCCGGCTCTGCCTAGAAATTTACTTCTGGTCTGAGGGCTGGAACTCGCAGTCTCATGAGCCAAAACTAAGAAGACGTGGGTTCGATTCCCATCTTAGTCATCCTGGAAATGGTTTTACGTGGTTTCCAACTTCTATTCATGGTAAATGTAGGGATGGTTCCTAACTTAAGTCCACAGCTGCCTTCTTCCAATTTCCTGCCTGACTTACAGATACACACACTACTACAGACACCACAATAATACAGGTTATCAGACATATTCTACTCCTACCCAAGTACACGGGGCTAATTGCCCACGATGTCCAAGCCCCTTGAATGAAACAACAACTCAGTGTTGCCTTATTGATCATTGATATTACAACTTTTCAGTGGGTGAACAAAATGTAATCCCAATTACTGGGACATACAGAAAATAACCTGAAAAAAATACATATGATTAAAATATGTAAATGGTCATCCAAAAATAATGTCAAAATTTCAAAAAATTATAGCTCCGAAACCCTTTATGTTAAACGTGTAATTCTTTCACTGAACGCCAGCTGGTTAAAGTAAGTTTTGTTTTGGAGGGGACGTGACCTTGCTATGCGCACAATAGATGTACAGTAGCCAAGGTCGGCCGGGGCGCGCGCGCCAATTACTGCACCACCCGATAAACTGCACCTGATTACAAAGCTGTAATTCGATGGTTTAATCAGTTTAAGGAAACAGGGAGTGTAGAGAAAAATCTAGGCCAGGCCGACCACCAACATCAGCATTGAACGCACGCTTTCCCAATGGCTGGATTGGTACGTGCAATCATTTCAGGAGTAACTGTCAAGATGGTGGCAGAAATTCGCTCCCGCAGGTGCTCCAAATCCCGAATTTTTTCTTCATACACAATGTTTTTAATGTAGCCCCAGAACAACAAATCCAAAGGGGTGAGGTCGGGACTTCATTGGCGCGCGCGCCCCTGGCCGACCTTGGCTACTGCGCATCTAGTGTGCGCATAGCAAGGTCACGTCCCCTCCAAAACAAAACTTACTTTAACCAGCTGGCGTTCAGTGAAAGAATTACACGTTTAACATAAAGGGTTTCGGTGCTATAATTTTTTGAAATGTTGGCATTATTTTTCGATGACCCTGTATACTTATATATTTGTTATGGACTACAGAAGAGGGAGAAAACTAAGTGATTACATGTTTCGCTCGTCAATTGAGCATTATCAGATCCAAATCTATGCAGGACAAATTAGCTCTTCAAAACACTACTAAACCTATAATGACACCCACTAACAGTCACTGCTCTCCAAAACCAAAACATCAAAAAACGCCAAAAACTTAGAAAGTGTGGCAGCTGTTACTGGTAAAATACTAAACCATTAACCATCCGAAAAAAGAAATTTTTATAGGCCTACACGATTGCAAACGGACGCTAGCTAAACTGCAGCGTCAGACCATTGGTCCAAGCTCTCTGCTGACACGGTAGACGCGTGGGTTCAAGCCCCACCGTCGGCCGTCCTTGACATTGTTTTCCGTGGTTTTCTCATTTTCAACTCCAAGCAAATGCTGGGACGGTACCTTCTGACAGGCCACGGCCTTCCTTCCACGTCCTTGCCCAATTACATTCACTATCATTCATTTCATCTCTCATTAACTCCTCTCATTAGGTAGGCGTCAGGAAGGGCATCCGGCCGTAAAAAAAACACCCGGCACAAAGACTTCTATCGCACCCCGACCCCGTTGGAAAACGGGAATAATTAGGCGAGGACATACATACCTTACATCTACTGTGTTGCAAAACTGACCTGATGATAAATCAAACAAAAACAGTAAAGATGACTTTCAGGAAGGGAGGAAAACCAGTAGATACTGACAACATATTATACCAAGGTATTCCACTGACAAACACACGACAGTTTAAATACCTTGGGATCACCCTACAGACAAATGGTACGGCATTCAGCAAGCACATAAAGGAAAGAGCGGCAGCAGCTACCATTGCGTCAAATCTTTATCTTTATATATATAATTCTTCGACACGTGTGTATGTGACTGAACTCCTCCTAAACGGCTGGTCCGATTTTGATGATTTATTAATGTATATTAGAGTGGTGGTATGGTTTAGATTCACAATTGGACACGGTAGGTGGCGTAGCGACGAAAATGTAGGATGAAAACTCTTTTAGAACCACAAGATACAGTCAACAAAACGGAAACTGTCGTCATGGAAACAGCTAGCCTTAGTGAATACTTAACTCGCCGCAAAACAGGGTCATCTTCCCCACTAATTCTCCCAAGCCCGTCCCCTTGGCAGTGACTGAACTCCTCCTAAACGGCTGGTCCGATTTTGATGATTTATTAATGTATATTAGAGTGGTGGTATGGTTTAGATTCACAATTGGACACGTTCATGAATAATTGACTTTCTGAGAATATGTCATGGTTATGTTTTAGTACCATAGTTGGCGGTGATGTCGAATCCTTGATAGTTGAAGTAGGCTTCAAAACATGCACAAATCACTTGCATCGTAGAGCTTGGCATTGTTTAGACATTTCAATAACGGCTCATAGAAAATAAACAACATGGAAGTTTTTTTGAGTGGGTTCCTGTGTGGTTTAGATTCCCAATTGGACCCAATAGGCAGCACACGAGTAGATGCGACAAATGTGCGACGACGCGTGAAGCGTTTCAAAAAAGTCCCGTATGCGTTCATATACTATTCGTCCGATTACGATGAATCATGGGTGAGATGTTGAGTACACCCCAAGGAATGTTTCTGGCTTAGTAAATCCATTTTACAACAGGTAGCGCATGAGTAGATTCAACAAATGAGCGACGTCGCGTGAAGCGTTTCAACAAAGTCCGGTATGCGTTCATATACCATCCATCTAATAGCAATGAAACATCGGTGAGATGTTCTGTGCACTCCAGGGAAGGTTTTAGGCTTAGTAAATCCATTTTACAACAGGTAGCGCATGAGTAGTTACAACAAATGAGCAACGACGCGCGAAGCGTTTCAACAAAGTCCCGTATCCGTTCATATACCATTCGTCCGATATCGATGAAATTTGGTGTGAGATGTTGTGTACCCTCCACGGAAGGTTTCTGGCTTAATAAATCCATTTTACAATAGGTAGCGGACGTGTAGATTCAACAAATGTGCAACGGCATGTGAATCGTTTCAACAAAGTACCGTATGCGTTCATATACCATTCATCCGATTGCGATGAAACTTTGGTGAATTGTCGTGCACACTCTAGGAAAGGAGTCTGGCTTAGTAAATCCATTCTACAATAGGTAGCGCACGAATAGATTTAACAAATGAAATATGACGCGCGAATCGTTTCAACAAAGTACTGTATGCGTTCATATAGGATAAAATTTATCCGATTGCGAAGAAACTTCGGTGAATTGTTGTGGACAGTCCAGGAAAGGTTTCTGGCTTAGTAAATCCATTTTTAATAGGAAGCGCACAAGTAGATTTAACAAATGAGCGATGCTGCGCCAATAGTTTCAACGAAGTCCCGTATGCGTTCATATACCATTCATCCGATTGCGATGAAACTTGGGTGAATCGTTGAGTACGCTCTAGGGAAGGTTTGAGTCTTAGTAAATTAATTTTACAATAGGTAGCGCATGAGTAGATTCAACAAATGGGTGAAGGCGTGCGAATCGTTTAAACAAAATCCCGTATGCGTTCGTTCATATGCCATTCATCCGATTGCGATTAAACATTGATCAGTTGTTGTGTACACGCCAGGGAAGGTCTTCGACTTAGTAAATCCATTTTACAATATTGGTAGCGCACGAGTAGATGTAACAAATGAGTGACGACGCGCGAAGCCTTTCAACAAAATCCCGTATGCGTGCATATACCATTTATCGATTGCGATGAAGCTTTGTGTACACTTACGTGAAGGTTTCTAACTTAGTAAATCGATTTCACAGTAGGTGGCGCCCGAATAGATTCGACAAATTAGTGACAGCGCACGAATCATTTAAACCAAATCCCGTATGCATCATTTGACATTCATCCGATTGCGATGAAACTTTGATGAGTTGTTGTGCACGCTCCCACGAATGTTTCTAAATTAGTAAATACATTTCACGATAGTTTAGAGGCAGTTAACGGAAATTGAAAAAAATATTGTATACCCAAAAGCACTTCTAGAAACAAAATTGCAACCCCAACACTTCCTTTGATTGGCATTGCAACGCATGCCGGGTACAGCTTGTAGTATACAAAATATTCATAAGCTATCCATAGGTACAGCAATCAAATGATTCCAACTAAAGATAATATAAATCGTGACGTACGGGCTAGACGTAATATGGGAACAGCTGACAAAAAGTAACCTAGAAGATATAGAAAGAATAAAAGCAAATTTCCTGAAGCGAGCACTATGCCTCTCAAAAACTACAAAATCGAGACTTGTGTATGTACTGGCAAAACAAACATTTTTCATTGAAGATCTGCGTCATCGATGGCACTGCCATCTATGTCAGCATATATACAACTCTTAAGTGAACGACAAGTGAAAATAGAAGAAATCTGGATGGACTTTCATACTACAGACGCATTGACAAATAGAGACTGGATGCGAGCCGACTACGAGCTCAGACATACTGTATGATGACGCGACTCGCCGTGCACGGCTTTCACCACCTTACCTGCCAGAACAAGAGCTACCATCAACCAGAAGACCAGTGCATTTGTAATTTGTGATAGATACCACGTCCTTTACTGTGACAAAAGAAAAACCTACCTACCTGACTTCTGTCAAGGTTAATGTATGAAATCTGCACACTGTGCGTTTTCTGTATTATTATTAAAACTGAGTAACGACAATCTCATCAACGAACAGTCTCACTTCACCAACTAATCTGTTAGTGGATGGCATCGTAGGCTTGGTAGTGTTTATTTAGTGATGTTTTGTCTTGCATAGATTTTGATCTGATGATGCTCGCTTGACGAGCGAAACTTGTCATCCCTTAGTTTACTCCCTCTTTTGTAGTCCAAATCCACATGTAACCTTTCTAATTTATTTTCCGCATGTCTCAGTAATTGGTAATACATTGTGTTGACCTTTGAATATAAACTACCTTCATAAATCAAGAAATGAATAAAAAGATGATCGATTGTGTTAATGTGTGTTCGTGTCCCTTTTCCCTACTAATTTCAGAATAGACGCTCCCATTTATATGACACTTGCTGCATGGAAAGTACTGTTCACGCATATCCTACTTTTATAACTTAGGCCTACTTAGCATTAAAATCAATACAGCCAAATATTTGCTCATACTGTTATTACTACGGCCTACCTTGAACGAATCGTAAGGAACTGATCCAACTGTCATCAACGTCTGCTAGTATTCATTTATTCTACCTCGTGGGTCACCACGTCATGGTGTAGCAGCTAATATCTTGACTGTCGCCCCGGAGGTCCAGGTTCGATTTCCGGCTCTGCCAAGATATTTAACTCTGTGGCCTTACGTTTATAACCCGACATTTGCCTAGAATTGAAGTGAGAAATCCCAGGAAATCATTTCCAGAGTGGCTGAGGAAGAACTGAGTACCATCTGTGCTCAGTTGACTGCACACCGTTCCAGCCATCAGAACAGAGTTAATTTCTTGATAGAAGTGGGAGCCTAATCCGGATTGAAAGAATGCTACCCCTACACCACGAGATGATCGACCCTCATGTAGATTAATAAGGCACTGTCAGACCAGTCACGGCATTGCTGTCAGCGTTTTTGAAGTGTAACACCTTTCCACTCGGTTGCTGGATATTTTTGTGGGAGTGATTTTGTAAAATGGGACGAAGTGGATGGGACGGAAGTGTGTAAGACGCACTGCCAGATAGATCGCATCCCTCCTGGCTGCTAAAGCATCCGCTGCGATCCGATCCAGCTGGCAATGGTACCATATGGAATGTTTATTACATACGGATTGCTTCAAAAGTTGGAGTCGCCATTGCAGATATATCTACAATAAATCATCTTCAAGTTGTCGTTCTTTGGTGTAAAAATATTCATTATATCATATTTGCTGAAAACAATTATGATTTATTAAGAGTCTGTTTTGCAATCTCTGGATAAAAGTGATGGGCATCCGCTCCCCGAGTAACTTTCCTCAATAACTTCATACTTAACAGTAAACGCTCATGTGAACTCTGGTGTCAACTGATTGAAACACAAACCTCATGTTAAAAGTCTTCGTATCAGTATTGAAATAATGATATGCTTTAATATGGAACATTGTAACTAGTCGGCAAGGCGGTATTATGATTTTGCACAATGGCTTTCAGATATTAACCCACATTGCGGTAGTGCAGCGATCAATGTAATATATACCAATGTTTTAATACGGGAACTAAGGTAGCCTTTCACGGACCACTATAGGAAATCCCTTTTCTGTCAAGTAGGCGTATTCATAAGTAATTTAAAACTCAATTCCACGCAGGAACATTATCGAAAAAAAGCAAAATATTAATGGAACATAAAAATACTTCCATATTATTACCTGCACGTGAAAATGAGTAACTGTCTTGTACTCTAAATTTCTGTGGTTGTAATGGCTGCGTGGATATCATCTTGGTCTGCAAATCATGAGGTCTCGGGTTCGAACCCCAGTCCCGGAAATTATTTTTGCTACCGTATTATCGATTTAAACGATATCTATCATAACATTATGCGTCATTTTAACAGAATCTACATGAAATTACGATTTATCTAATTTTAATTATAATAGTTTGCACCAAGCAGGAGTTGGGAAATTTGATTGTATTGAACATTATTTCTAGTAGTCTATAGATATGCTAGAGACTATGGTTTCATTCCTCCTCTTAATTTACAATGTAATAAATGTGATGTTTGTTCAAACAAGTGTGACAGTAGCATATCTCCTATCCAATCTATACATTCATCATAGTACCAGTGTGAAAACGGAGTGTAAATTAACATTTTAAGAATGTCCAAGCTATGTAGTATACGAGTAGGAAAACATGTTAGATGTCTTCATATACATTTCATCTCAATTTCATAGTAGGATAACATGTCAGATGTTACACATCATATGCGACTACTGTAAGGCTCGTAACTTTCTTTTGTTTTATAGCCGATTATATGGTTGCAGCAGTGAGGTTTTTACCTTCTGTTCCTGAGGTTGTAGTCGTTTGGAGTTTCGGGGGGGGGTTAAATGCTGGAAATACGTACCAGTAAATTTGTATTTTTCATCTATTTGGGGGCTTTACAACATCGTGGTCATGTAGCAACGAGTACTTGTGAGTATATGGAATCTGTGCGAAGAGCTGTGCCGTTGTGACGGATTCAGTAGTGTGTGGATTTGGAAGTAAGTGGTTGTGGTCTTGAATTAGGATCCATCCCGATATTTGCCTGGAGTAGAAATGGAAAACCACGGACAGCTGCAGTATGAATGGAACTAATCCCTTGTCAATTCTGCTTCACGTGGCGCATTCCAATCCTCAGACTAGATTTACTCGCGCGTTCAAATTAAAACATTTCTGCACCCGGCGTGTCAAAAGTGACAGCAGTTGAAAGGTACGTTAAATCCATTAGACCTACATGTTTACTGGGGAGAGGCATATCTGTTTAGAATTATATAATAAATCAGTAAATGTAAATTTCACAAATGCATATTACAGAGAAGGTATTTTAAACGCGTTCGGCCGGTAAATAAAGTTAATCCAGGCAATATGTACGAGTATTTGAGTCTGAATTGCGGCCTGCAATCACATGCTATCCACACACAGAAATTCGATAATGCACTAATCGTCAAATTAGCAAATATGCAAAGGCTGTGAAAATGACAGCAGTTGCGTGAGAGTTTCACAGGTGAATGAGGCAGCCAGGTGTAAAGATAAAATAACTCTTTCAGAGCCCGCATGTTCGGTGTGTGGAGGGGAGTGGAGCGTTCCACATTTCGCTGGCTGCGTGCCCTGATGATGATTAGAGTGTAGTGGTTTGACGGCCGCGGGCAAGCGGATCATGTTGTTGCAACACTAGAATGTCTCAATCTGGAGCCATCAAGACACTCAGCCTCTTGCATTAACCAACACTAGGACACTCGCACGGGGGTTTCTGGGAAGAGGCTAAAGAGGCCCGAATATCCTTAATTTCTGTTGCTCAAAAGTGTTGATTTTCCCATACATTTATTTAAAAAGGCAAAGATAGGTCTACAGTATATAGTCCGCATCACGTCAAATTACACATCATTTGTTCCCCATCACCTCCAAGTATGATGATTTACAGTAAAATTTATTCCGCTATTGTTCTTGGCTGTCACCCCAGAGGTGCGGGTTGGATTTCCGGCTCTGATAAAAAAAAACAACTAATGTGAGGGCTTGAATGGGGTACACTTAGTATCATGAGGCAAAACTGAGAAGAGGAGGGTTCGATTGCCACCCCAGTCATCCGGGAAGTGATTTTCTGTGACTTCGTCACTAATTCTTTAGGTAAATGCAAGGATGTATCCTAACTCAGGCCCTGCCACCTCCTTCCCAATTTAAAAATCCACACACTAGTACTACATCCACACTGGCTGCGTGGCTCAGCGGCAACGCTCTCGCTTGCTGAGCCCAAGGTTGCAGGTTCATATCCTGGCGCAGTCAGGTGGCATTTGAGGGTGCGCAAATGCAAGGGAATCGTGTCAGTAGATTTACTGGCACGTTAAAAATCCCCTTCGGGGCGAAATTCCGGCACCCCGGCATCTCTAAAAACCAGAGAATTCAAAAGGGACGTAAAACCTCTAACATTATTATTTATTATTATTACTAGTGTACCCATGTGAGTAATTTCCATGGAAAACATGCTTCCGCCTCCAGCTAGCTTCAGGTCTCGGCGTGTACCGTTCTCCCACTGAGCGGTTGCATATTTTTGATTTGAGACTAAAAGGTATCAACTCTACAATGATAAAGCACAACTATATTCTAAAGACTTTAATTCAGCATTAAATCATGGCTTCAAACATTAAAGAACACAATCCCAACAAATAATACACAAATAAAGCAAAATAACTCCCACAATCCACTAATTATTCACACAATTTTAGCATATTAAATCCATATCATTATTCAATCCTTTACCCTTGGATTGACTTCAAAATTCACTCTAGTGCGCTGATGCACATACAACTTTCATAAACAAAACTGTACTTTTACTCTTCTGTCATCTTGTGTGACTTCTTTAATTTCACAAAGTTATTTGTTTCTTACACCACATCTTACTCTGACATTATGCGTACCGTTGTGTTTGGTCTCTCTCTTCCCACCAAATGCTTTATCATGCATTAGCCAATTCAGGTGTTGCACAACAAATCTACGTGCAACTCCATAATTATGTAAATCTACCCCTACACTTCCCTCTATTTATAGTTCCACTGCATGCCGTTGTGATTTCATCTTCAAAACTTTCGTTATCGCTGTGTCGGATGGTATTATTAAGCTACCCTTGCGAGCGTAGCCTGTGGCGTCAAGTGCCCAACTTCGTAAATTCGTGTCAGTGTCAGTACGAAATGCAACTTCCAACTATTCGTAAGATTGCTAAAATTTTTACTCATCAGGATGATCTATGATTACCAATGTGTTTTTAAACCACACACATTCATTACACAATATAACAATGCTTCCTTTCATTTCAAGCAAGGTCTCAAATCTGTCCTTTCAAAACGTTAGCCTTCACGGTTCGTTTTACATCTCAGCCCCTCAGAGCTGCTCGTATACAATAGAATGGAGTGGGGTGGTCACAGCACGTGAACTGTCCCTCACCTCCTGACTCTTGGCTTTCATTTCCCCAAGCAGTACAAGACTCTAAATACAATACTGTGGTCACAATGACCCACATGATCCCATATGTTTTAAACTGAATGGTATGCAATATAGGTTCTGGACGAGTTTATACATTTATTCCTAACCTTAGGATATTAATAACTGGCCTCAATAGGTCCATTTTATGATTGAAGGCACGAGATTCATAAACACAGGTCGAGTTGGATAGCCGGTATCTTAATAAATGCTACGGTCAGTCACGCGCTGCCGTCAATAAGATTCGCTTCACAAGAGCCGAATCATTCAATAGCAAGTTATCGGTCGATCAGGTATGGTGCAGAGGTGTCCATTGTTCTCCTCTCACCTACCAAAGGATTCGAACCCGGAACATTCCATATCCATCATCAGAGTTAGGGTACCACACTAAACACTCTGGCATAAATTACATATCTCTGTACGCCCAAGGCTATACGAGATTCTACACGACGAACAGATTACCTGGCTCCATAACCCGATACCATGATCTCGTCCTATAATTAGTAAGAGAACTCTATCAATTACTCTACAAGCTTATACACAAGCTACAAATTCAATTCACTAATAAACTCTTCCATATCCTTGCATAATTATATTCCCATTAACACACTATATTCTGATATTAAACTCTTTGCTCATCCCTTGATATATAATCTTACTGCTTGGATCGATAAATCTTCCAATTAGCGTAAATATTTCTTGCTTACAACATTATTTTCTGATGTATTCATTCATACCTTTTATTATTTATCATTATTATTATTATTACTGACAAAAATTACCATAATCCGACACATCATAACCATCTTAATAATCGAACATCCGTGTTGGTTACGTTAAGTTTACATAACTGATTTGCCATTTTATTAATAGTGGTAATGATTAATCCACTCACTGATGTATAACAACATCTTAACTCTACAAAAATCAACACAATAATAAACACTGGAGGGTCTATCTCCTAATACTGATTCTTACTGGCATTTTTTTTTTATAATTCTGAAATCACATTACATGCAGTGGGCTATAACTCCTACAAAATCATGATTTGTGGGGTACTCACATAGGCTTATCCCGGTGGCTCCAACCACTCATATCATCCAATGTCGCCTGCCATTTGCATAATTAGCGCGACATTTGTACACTGATAATACACATTTTATAAGACCTTTGTTTCACCAACCACACGGCACTTTCCATTTCTATGATGAAGCTATCGCTTCTTTAAACATGACACTTCATAGCACTAGTCATAATATTAATTTAAAAGATATTTCACATATGATCACTACAAAAACACACATCACTCACTATTTACATTCATTACGGTTGAAATTTCCTGGCAAGATATCAGAATTGCAGGTTGATGACAGACTCTTCCATGCTCCTACCAACTCCTGATTGAAAGTCTCGAACATCTGCCTCCGGATTCACCAACTGTCGATCCATTATCCTACGATAACCTTCCTGCTTTGTACAAATATGCTTCCTTATCGACCTGAGCGTTACTATTTGGTATTCTTAAGACATTTCACCAAATGCATCATAAAGTCTCTCCCGACGCAGTCCGGCGGACTAAGACATGTATAACCAATCAATATATTATACACTGCGCTCAACATTGTACATAGTATTTACACAAATTCTTACTTTCAATAGTTCTGCAAGTTATATCACACGGTACTTCCTATGTGAACACTAACAATTGCTCGTACTGCCGACTATACACAACTTAATAACAAGTATTATAACAGTTTTACTGCACGGCTTCCCAAGCTGAAGTCCGAGCCTCCTTCCTTGACTTCGCTAACGCATTTCGCATAATAAAGTTCGTTGATTACAGTACTTATTATTACTTCATGACTATGCATGATTATATTATCAATTGGTGCATTACACTGCACGGCGAGTATACTGATTAACACTAAAATGTTCAAGTCTTTGTGCGCGTCCTTTCCAGAGCGACATACGTTCCGCGCTCGAGTCTGTTCCAACTGCCCTCTCTGACCTGAGTCCACATCCTTATATTCGTTTCACAAGAAAAAGTAGACCTAGAATTCCCGCGCTGTATCATCTCCTCTCCCAGGATGATTCTGGTCTCGAAACAATGCTCATAGGGTTCCTTTTTCCTCGCTGGTCCCATAACTATCTGCGTGCTGAAGGATCGATCGGCCAATTAATTAATATTAATTGCCTTTGCCATAGCGTGGGTACGCGGCTTCCAGTGGAAATCCCCGGTGCACTAGTAAGGTCACTCCGCGAACACCAAAAGTCCTGTGTTCTTGCGCACTCCTTTAAATATGCCTTGATTTCACAGATTAAAGGCTTTATAATTAGCCTCCTGGCTAAAGATTTACATGTGTGCAACTCTCATGTCATTGCGTTGCTCCAATCACGAGTAATCAATGATTTTCACTGGGATCTTCCCATTCCATTCTCAACTCCATTCTGAAACGGGGAAGAACTGGGCCATTATTTCACCCCCGACCCGTTCCAGACGACATAAGTAGGTCAACGAGAGCGACAAGGCTCCACGAGTCTCCACCCACAATTCTGGGGCTATTAGTTAGATGTCAAACTCCCCAACTTCATGCTCAAATGCAGCATATCTTCCTTCATACAGTCCAATAATCCTGTAATCCACTCATTTTCCCTGAATTATTTTAATAAATAATGTCAACATCAGTTGATATCACACCCGTGATTAAATATGTACTTTCCTCTAGGGGTTTTTACAACTAAAACTCCCTCAACAGATCTCGGGTTCGTTCCCTGGTGGAACCTTCATTCTGAGATCATAGTCTCTGAGATCCACTTTCAATACCAGTCAGCCTAATCCCCTCGAGTTGACTAGTACAGTCAACAAAATAACACAGTTTATCACACATTTAACACACACCCAAATACTCGGAGCTATATGACCATAATGTCGCAGCCCCTAAAATAAGCAACAACAACTAGAATGTACTGCCGTATGTTGCGGGCATTTTCCTGGAGTAGAAGTGTGAATCCACGGAATACCACTTCCAGAATAGCTGAGCTGGGAATCAAACCCATAACTCCTCAATTGTGCATTACGAGGCTGAGTGTACGAGTTCTAGCCTTCAGATCAGAATTACATTTATTGGTAGAACCGGGAATCGAATCCGGACATTAGAGGTGACAGCCAATAATGTTAGTCATTGCGCCATGAGGCGGACTCTCGTCCTAGCAGTAACCATCGAGTTACTGATTGAAAGTTGATTAATAACTAACAGATACATATTTTTACCTTGACAAATGTTAGGCCTAATACAGTTTACGAAATGACTTTACTGAAGAACATACTGCGGCAAATATCCTAAACCTCATATCATAATGGTACCCAATACCTCTCTTGAGGTTTGATTTGACAATATTTTAATACTGCAGTCGAGTTTGCTCATAATTTTCAGTGGATCGTATATCAAATGTCAAATATAAATAGTGAAATGTGAATATGGCTTCAGTAAGAGTAATATGATTCTGTATTTTCAGTGCAGTGAATTTCCTCTCGGTGCTATAATTCGCTCCATTTAAATCATACACTACCGCAGTATGTGCGATGCAACTGATGGACACACAGTACGTTTTATTTGTCATTACTTGTTATATGTCAACATTTTATTACATTTCCAAATTGCTGCACAGTGGACTCAGAATAAACAAAATAAGTGAGAATTAACCTTTAACGGAAATATACAAATCAATATACTTGCTTCAAATTATTCGTATCATATATTTACTGCACAATTTCCACATAATAATGTCGTATTTTTCCTCCAATTTTACCATAACGCTCACGATAAATATTTCATTATTAAACAGTAAGCCCAAAAATTGCATCACTATTATTTAATTCAGTTTTATCGAACTATTCTCCGAGAATCCAACACCACTGACGCCTTCCTTCTCAGTTTTGTTTAGAAAGAACGAAGGACTGAAGGAATTAAGGAAGGAAGGAAGCTGGATTACATTAAAGTAGCGTAATTTGTTCAAGGATACTTATCTCTTTTATATTTTACTTGACCGTCAATGTCGCTATCATGAGCCAAGGGATCTCCATTTTTACATGGAATCCGAACCACAGAACGTGATATTTCACTTCTAAAATCTCACATGCATTGACCTGAAAACAAACCCGGTCCGCCTTGGTGACCGCTGCACAATCACGCCCTCCACACACACGTTTTAGTTAGTTACTTAGTTTTCATAGTCTGTGCAACAAATACAGTATATACACTGATCACAAAAAGTTTGCGTGATTTTTAGCCTATTTTTATTTTATGAAAAAAAAGAAAGAGGCTTATGAGATCACCTTTTGTCCATGTGTGTGTGTGTCTGTGTGTGTCTGTCTGTCTAACTGTCTGTGACCCTCCCCCTAATAACTTCTAAACGGCTGGAGCGATTTCAATGAAACTCGGTAAGGTCATAACACCATTTTGGCCGTCCCCGACCACGCCCTTCAAATTTCTATACGTCTCACTAATTCAACATGGCGGCTGTGCAAAATATTTTAACAGCATTCAATATCTCCGAAACTATTACCGATATCATCCTGAAATTTTCTACGGTGGTAAAGGGAACCACTAGAAGTTCACCTATGTGACTTCAAAAACCTGGTAACTACCAAACCAACATGTCGCGCAAGCGAAATTGCGATTTTAAATAGACGTTTCTCGCGATTTAACCAACCAAACGCAATAAAACTTGGTTCAGTATATGTTCATACACATTGCAATACACGGACATCTAACTTTGTCCAATTGTTTACGTAGCCTCAAGAAAGCGGTAGTGCGAAATATTTCACCGGCATTCTATATCTCCGAAACTATTATCAATATCCCCCTGAAATATTGTACGGAGATAAAGGGTACTGCTGGAAGTTCATCTATGGGACTTTCGAAAACCTGTTAACTAAAAAACGAACATGCCGGCCAAGCAAAGTTGAAAGTTTTAATAGACTATTCTCGCGACTTAATGATCCAAACGCAATAAAACTTGGTACAGCAAATTTATATATACATTGTAATGCACTGGTATCTAATTTAGTTCAATTGCTTACATAACCTCAAGATGGTGGCTGTGCGAATTTTAAAATTAAGTTTTTAGTTCTTGTGTCGTAATAATGTGATCAAAGTGAAAGTTTGAAAACTGAACCTACGCAATAATTTTCCTTTAATGGTACACGACTGTATGGTCTATACATAGCCTATAACAATCCAACATGGCGACCATCCCAAATATTTTGATGGATCTCAATATCTACGAATCTATTACAGCAATCAAACTGATTTTTTTAATGTTTATAGGATCTATGAACACAAAAAATTAAGTTTTTAGTTCTTGTGTCGTAATAATGTGATCAAAGTGAAAGTTTGAAAAATGAACCTACGCAATAATTTTCCTTTAATGATACACGACTGTATGGTCTATACATAGCCTATAACAATCAAACATGGCGACCATCCCAAATATTTTGATAGATCTCAATATCTACGAATCTATTACAGCAATCAAACTGATTTTTTTAAATGTTTATAGGATCTATGAACACAAGTTCACCTATAGGACATTCAATACCCTGGTGATCACAAATCCAACATGGCGGTGACGCGAAGTATAAATATTTAAATGGACTTTTCTCGCAATTTAAGCACCCGAGTGCAGTGAAACTTGGTACAGTAAACGCTTATACCAATGTTAATCAACTGGCATCTAATTTATTTCAATTGTTTCCATAACCGCAAGTTGTCATCTGTGCGTAATTTTTATATCTCGTTTTTACTTCTTGTGTCCTAATCATGCGATTGAAGTTTGAATACTACAAGTACACAATAATCTTCATGTAATAGTACATAACTCTAAGATCTACATATATACAAATCCAACATGGCGAGCATCCGAAATTAGACGGTTCTCAATATCTACGAATCTATTACAGCAATCAAACAGATTTTTTTATGTTCATAGAGTCAATTAACATAAGTAGGATATATGAAAATAGGCTTTAGTTCTTCACGGAACG
Source organism: Meconema thalassinum (assembly GCA_946902985.2). Lineage (NCBI taxonomy): Eukaryota > Metazoa > Arthropoda > Insecta > Orthoptera > Tettigoniidae > Meconema > Meconema thalassinum. Next base: position 1,909,600,598 of record OX336388.2, on the reverse strand, counting down.
AATTGTTCCATATCAAATTACAGTCGTCGTAAAATAAAATAGTTTACCATTTGTTAAAATGGTTCGCTGAGTTATCAAGCTACCATGTTCTCGTTAATATTGTATCAACGTGGTCCTTGTGCACTTTTTCACTCAGCCTGATGCTTGTAAAAATATAGGTTACTTCAAATACGTACACTACTCGACACATAAATTGGCACTATCTTCTATACGATGCAATTTCTAGCCGGTCACTATTGACGCTTGACGATGACCTGAATATGTGGAAATATTATCACATTCTAGCAAGGCTATGTGTTACGTTTTACGAAAGGATCAGACCCCTGGCTCTTTTAAATGGAATTTTCTTACATTTTGGTGCTCTGTCGCTCACGAGGGAAGTGACCCCATTTCACCGTGTAGAAATCTGAAAAAAATAACACGTTTGGGAAACGGTATTTGCAGCCCGTTACCGAAAAACGAGCCCTCCAAGTCGCCTTGTTCGAATGTTAGGATTTTTTTTGTGTTTTTCTTTGAAAAAAAAATTTAAACATAGAAAAAAATAAAAAATCGAAAATCGGCAAATGGCAGATATACTGGCCCTGATAGCACTATATTTCAGTATAAACAAATTTTAATTATCTAATTATCTATTTTTAAATAGTCCCATTTTATGATCACCTATAGGTGTAGTGGCTAGCATATTTAGCTGTCTTCCTAGATGAGTTAAAATTTGAAAAAAATATGACGGTCCAGGATCATTATTGGCAAGGTTTTCCGAAAAAATCAAACCTCTGGCTGTTTTAATACGACAATTATGAATTTTTAAATAATCGCATTTGCCATGCCCAGTAGTGTACATACGATTACTGCGTCAAAAACGGCAGATTCACACAGATTCAAATCACCACGTTTTCTCTCACATACCAAACATTCATCCGCCGTTATGCGGAAATACAACACGAGTATATTCTGCCGGATATGGGCAGGTAAGTCGACAGATCACTCATGAGTCATTGAGCGACTTAAGACACAGTTCGCACATCGGCGACATCAATTAATGTTTATATAATATAGACAAAAGTGTCTCCACATAGGTCCATATTTTACCAAATACAGTTCAGGCATTTAAAGTGTGCCAGTTACTTAAATTAATTTAATTAAATCTCACGGCATCCCATGCATGTCCTTCCATGTTTAAGGAGTAAATAAATCCACTATGCATGTCAGGAATTTCAATTGGAGCAGGTCAAAGCCTCAGCGGTGCATTGCAGCTGCTGTACAACTTAACACCATGAAAATTATAAAATTATCCTGGGAGATGAGCCATTCGGGCTCAATATTTGTGAGTGTCGTAGTCCTCCCTCCACACCCCCCCCCCCCCCCCCCGCTCCCCCGCCTTAATAAAATCTAAACAGATGGAGCTATTCCAATGAAATTCGGTTAAGACCCCGACCGTGCACTTCAAATTCTATTACGTCGCACCAATCCAACATGGCAGCTGTGCGAAATATTTCACTGGCATTCTATATCTCCGGAACTATTACAGATATCACCGTGAATTTTTTGCACGGTAATAAAGGACACCACTAATAGTATACTATGTGACTTTCAAAAACTTGTAAAGTACAAAATGAACATAGTGGCCAAGAAAATTTGAAACATTTAAATAGACTTATTTGCGATTTAACCATCCGAGCGCGGTGAAACATAGTACAGCAAATGTTTATACACGTTGTAATGCACTTACATCTAATTTAGTTCAATTGTTACCATAACCTCACGATGGCGGCTGTGCAAAATTTTAAAATTAAGTTTTTATTTCTTGTGTCCTAACCATGCAATCAAAATCAACATTCGAATAATAAACCTGCGCAATACTTGTCTTCTAATTGTATACTGTATAACACTATGGTCTACATGTAAAAAATCCAACATGGCGACCATCCGTATATTTAGACGGTTCTCAATATCTACTAATCTATGACAGCAATCAAACCGAAATTTTGTATATTGGACTTCCAATAACCACAAATCCAACATGGCGGCGATGCGCAATTTAAATCTTTAAATGGACGTTTCTCGCGATTTAATCATCCGAGTGAAGTGAAACTTGGTACTGTTAATGCTAATCCAAATTGTAATGCATTGATAACTAATTTATTTCAATTGTTTTCATAACTTCAAGATGGCGGCTGTGCGACATTTTAAAATCTCGTTTTTATTTCTTGTGTCCTAATCATGCGATTGAAGTTTGAATAATAAACATACGCAATAATCTTCATCTAATAGTACATTGCCTACATACTGTATATACAAATCCAACATGGCGACCATACGAAATATTTAGATGGTTCTCAATATTTACGAATCTATTACAGCAATTAAACTGAAATTTTGTATGTTAATAGAGGCAATGAACATAAGTAGGTTATATGAAAATAGTCTCTTTAGTTTTTCACGGAACTACTTGTTAGGTATTGAACTTCCGAGCATTATTCCTTACATTGACGCTTGTTAAGTTTCACTTGCTTCCAACAAATCCTTGTTAGTGTGTTACGATCTCAATGAGTGATATCGCTATAATGCTATAGGTACAAAAGTATCAAAGTAGGATTTCCGTGTACAGTGCGCTCTTTAATTGAAAATAAGTCATGAATTTGATGGGTTTGTGATTTCATGAATGACTGGTTAGGTTGTATTACTCAAATATGCGAGGTTTTCGTTTACAGAAAGGGCAATGGACAGAGAAATAACGTGAGCCCTGTTACGAGTGGCGAGTGTTCCCCACCAGTCCCCTGTTGTTACTCGCGTCTCGTGCTAATAGATTTATGGCGCGCATTGCGAAAAGCTGATGTGCGTTATGTCGTTCTCGGCGGGTCTATGTGACTAGCCCTGAGAGGAATTTCACATTAAAAGTCGCTGAGAGTTGCACATTGCATATTCCAAACCATATTTTATTTCATACAGCCTCTGTTTATGATTCATTCTAGTAAAATATGTTGATAATTGTCGTTGGATTATGTCAGATGCCAGAAATAACTTTCTGTATTTTAGGGGAATCTGTCAGTGATTCACGATAATGTGTATTTCCTCCAAATATATCATAAACATAACTATAGTTTTATAACTTTTCAACGCGGGTGACTGTCTAGAAAGTAACCTAAACTTTTATAGTTCAGTGTACAGAATGATACATGATTCAGTACTCTCAGTTGTAGCCTACGTGCTCTTTCGAAAGTTGTTATATCTGGGGTAGTTTATTTTCCGTGATGGGATCACTTAAAACATTAGTAATAATAATGATATTGGTTTTACGTCCCTTTTAACTACTGCGGCTTTTAGAGGCGCCGGGGTGCTGGAAATTTGCCCCGAAGGGGATATTTAACGTGCCAGTAAATCTATTGATATGGCTTCCCCGCAATTGCGCACCCTCAGATGCCAACTGACGGCACCTGAAGTGGTAATTTTGTTTCTAAAATCCACTACTTGGGTGGGGATCGAATCCACTCCCTTTCAGTTAGAAGCTCAGTGCCTCTACCGACTTAGCCACGCAGCCTCCTTGAAGATTACGTGCTTAGCATTAAAACAGTCAGAAATATTGATAAGGTATCGGTCACATTTTTATTTTTCTTGCTTTCATATTTACAATATGCTCAATGTTCGGTACGATTGTTTGAAGAACAATCATCCGGAAGATATTTCGCAGGTTATCGTCAGGCATCAGAGCGCGATGCCGTGATTTTATAATTTTCACTGCAGAGAAAAACGTTTCGCAGGCATAGGCTACTTTTCTTCAAACATTGATTAAACTTGTCCGGCCTGCCTGTGCAATTTTGGATATTCTCGCCGCGGTAATTTTGAATAGATGTTAATGTTGTTGATTCATTTAGGGGCTTTGCGACACCGTGGTCATGTAGTCCCGTGCACTTGTGTGTGTGTGAGAGAGAGACAGAGATAAATTTGTATGATAACCTGCGTTATTGTAATGGCTGCATTAGTGTGTGTATTTGTAATTCAAATGAGGATTGGAAAGGAGGCGACCTTGGCCTTAAGTTAGGAACCATCCTGGCATTCACCTGGAGTAGGAGTTGGAAACCACGGAAAACCATTCCCAAGATGGCCAAGGTGGGAATCGAACCCGCCTGTTCTCACCTTAACCTCACGAGGCAGCCCTTAGACCAGAATTATATTTATTGGCAGAGCCGGGAATCGAACTCAGGCCTCCCGGAGACAGCCAAGAGTGCTAGCCATTACACAACGAGAAATCAGGCAGATTTTTCACCGAGTAAAAAATATCCTTGTCGAGTGCTACATTGCAAATAACTTGACGAAAAAATAAAAATCAGATCAAAGTATTGTAAATTCTTATAATCTGCTAGAAAAAGAAGCTAAACTAACAGCCATCACCAAACATTACCTGCATATCCCCACGATCAAATAATGTAACGTGACGTTACAGCTAGCAAAATAAGCGACCGTTTGACGTTCGACACAGTGAATGGCTGAAGGCAGTACGAGAGTGAGACGGAAAAGCGAGCGAGAGAGAAAGACTGTCTTTCTTCACTATCGCTCCAAGTCCGTACACGCCAGAAGCACGCCAGCGTGAACCCAGCATGCTAGAGCACCCGGCGTGCTGTTAGGCCCATGGAGTACAGTACTCCCTCTGTAATCCGGCATCTCAGCTCTCCTGCACTCCCAGTAATCCGGCGTTTTGTATTCGAGTACGAGCTCAACACTTGATTTGATAATGCGTCCCCAATACTGTACAATGTTTCCCACGCAGTGACAAGTGTCTGATTAAATAATACATTGACGCCAAGAGCGATGACTCACGCACGCCCCCCCCCCCCCTCCCCCCACAGGTGTATAGTGTAAGACAGCTGTACTGTAGTAGTGTTGTGTTGAAGATGGCATCCGTGCAGAAAAACGTAAACATAAAACTCTATCTTTGTTAGATAAACATGAAATCCTAAAGCGGCTTGAAAAGGGCGAAACGTTAACTCGTGTTGCTAAAGAATACGGTGTTGGTCGAGCTACATTTCATGACATAAGAAACAAAATGTGATAAAATAAAGTAGTTTTTTTAAGACGAATGAAAATTTAGTAAGTAAACGACAGACATTAAAAATTGTTTGCCACGTCAATTGCCTGGGCGGAGGAAAATGGCGTCTCTGCTAATGTTGTCTTAGTTTTGAGAAGATTACAGGAACAAGTCCTCAAAGTTTCTCCCAACCGTAAAAAGCAGAAGGCAATTGATGCATGTTTCCAGCCGTCTACTTCCAAGGAATAACGTGAGTTATATGATGTATTTTCGTACTTTTTTACTTTGTAGAGTACCGGTACAATGTAATTAAAACTGATTTTCAAATGATATCTGCGTTTTTCTCGATATTTTCCAGTAATCCGGCGTTTTCGGTAATCCGGCAGTGCTCTGGTCCGATATCTGCCGGATTACCGAGAGAGCACTGTAATAAGGAGAGGCCCTAACGGCCAGGAAGTGAAGACATAAATGCTCATCACATGCTCAAAACATTGCTTTAAGCTCATAAGAATAGCATGGGATGGTGTGACATACGTTCTAAAAAGTGGTCATATTTCGCGTGTGGGTCGAAATGTCGACATGTGAGACATATTATTGCGCAAACAGAACTCCCACCTGCCAAATTAATGTCATTTCACAAGTAAATGCACTTTATTTGACATCTATTGTGTTAAGTTTTCATCCTTCGAGTAGCCACCTTACGGTACTGTTCTAGTAGCATTCGTTAAATGTTCAAATAGTGACATATGTGTCCACCAATATAAGTATTTCGATTGCTAGGAATTAATTACGGATATTTTCCTTTGTTTCTTACTGGAAATAGTTTCTTCTTGTCAATTTATTAATGAACAGTACGGTATTACTGTAATTTAATTACCCCCAATCTATTTTTAACGTGGCTTGAACTCTAGATTTATTGCTCGTGTGTTAGAGGATTGATATGCCATTATTTGCATATTTTAGCGTGTTAATCTCAAACCACAGACTAGACCTTGTTTATTTTGTTACTGGAAATGAACTGGCCTATTTGTTAAAAATATCGTGCAATAAAAAAAATATAATACATTGATTTCCCAAGTGCTATAGGCAGATTGGTGTATTGTTCTAGTTTATAAAGTAAAATTAAAGTTTTACGGCAGTTTACATGATTTTCGAGTGCGACGAAAAGTATTGTGACTGCCGTACACTTCACGCTAGCCTGCAAAGATCAACAAATATTCCTTTATTTACATCGTCATATAGGTACTTTACAATTTCGTACTATACCTGCACACGAATCTGTATAAGCGCAGAGCTTCTAACTGAATGGGAGTTGATTCGATTCCCACCTAAGTAGTGAATATTTGATACAAAACTGCCACTTTCAGAAATGCAAATTTCTCTGGGTTTCTGTGAGCCTACAGCAGAAATAAGTACCAGGGTAATTCCTGGGAGTAAAGGCGACCTGACATGGAGGCGACAACTCCATCCCATCTACAGTAGTGTCGATGTCACGAAGGGTGGAAGCCTCTACCTTCCACTGCTCCAAGGGCGTCCATGGACAATATGGAGTTGACTTTTGGCCTTGCACGATCAGGGACAATGAATTAACCTTGACCTTACTTGCTACAGCCAGACTCACTACGTTGAAGTTTAGTACACACTTGATCACAATACAGAGCCTTTCACAAATGCCGCCAATAAACATGCTGTTCTTATTCAAGCAAACCCTCCTAAATTCATCGTCCACGTTTCTTCTAGCATAAAGCTTTGTAAACATAACCAATAATAATTATGTTAAACAACTAAAATTATGACGTCGCCAAAGTGAAGATGATTATTCTGAAAGAAAGAAAAGCTTCCAGCTAAATTCATAAATTAGGTTGCGCATAAAGTACACTATTATAAATAAACAGCGGCTGTCCCAAAGAAACAGTCTTGGCTTTGCTTTGGGTGTGCACAATTCAAGTTTACGGGGTAGTATTTAAAAAAAAGAGCGAGGAGCATTAGGATAATATATTAGCTACAAATTGTGTTGCCCTCAGAAAGCCAAGCGACCGAGCCTTTCTGGGAACTCGCTGAACATTTGTCAATAACAGTACATCACAAATTAGCGTTCTTTATTCAGATAATAAATTGCCGAACTCTAAGCGGTGTATTTTTATTCAAGACAAGTTTTATAAAATACAACATCACAATGCCATAAATTACAACAGCTTTCACGTTCGTATGGCCTTTATTTATAACAGACCTGCACAAGTAATTTGAATATGTTCTCGATGTATCCTACCTGTAATTACGACCGACCGGGGTAGATTTGCGTGTTGAGCCAAAAGACTACTGGGCGAGGCAATTTCAGAAGTTTGAGATGTTGTTGTTATTGTTTGAGTATTCAGTTTTTTGACTGGCTTGATGCAGCGCTCCGTGACCCCCTGTCCTGAGCTAATCGTTACAATCTGTTTAACATATTCTAACTTTGGTCTACGCCTACAGTTCTTGTCCTCGACCCTTTCTTCCATAAATCCATAATTAACTATGCTATTCCTGGTTGTCTTAGCATGTGCCCTACCAACCAATATCTTCTCTTCATTAGCAGTTGCCAGAAACATCTCTCCACTCCCTCTCGTATTAATGCGTCTTCATTTGTTTCTTTATCTACCCATCTGATCATCATCATTCTCCTGTAACACCACATTTCAAACGCTTCTATTCTCCTCTTTTCTGCTGCACCAAAAGTCCGAGTTTTACTTTAATAGAGTGCCATACTCCAAACAAGACGAGTGGGTTTGAACCACATCATTAGCCGTCTTTGATTTATTTTCTATTTTTTGCTTTCTTATTTCTAACTGAAGCCAAATTCTGGGATGTTAACTTCTAATAGGCCACGACCTCTTCCATCCGGATACTTGCCCAGTTTCACTCTTCTTCACTCCGTGGCGTGTTAAATAGCTCACTACGACCGAGATGGGGAGCTGCAGCAAGTCCAGAGATCGTAGGTTTGAATTCCGACGTTGAAAGCGTCTAGCCTGAGTATGGGGTTTTCTCAAGTTTTCCTTCACTTCCCCCAAGAAAATCCTGGGAAAATATCGTATTTCAAGTCCCGTGGCACCTGTCCGATTCCTGACACCAATAATGACAGTCACACATACTATTACAGTCACCTCAGAAACTCAGGTCATCCGACATATTTAACACACTTCCCAGTACATGGGACTGATGACCAAGATACCCCAAGACAAAAAAAAAAATATTAACAACAACCTATGTTTTTCCAGGTATATGAGCTAAGATTATGTACAAATTCAGCATAAACGGTTTGGAAGTTCTCTACAGGACTGTGTGTAATATTCACAGTGATTTGTCGAAAAGAAACAGGGAGAGAAAAACGAAGTTCATTTTCAAACAAGTTTCATCTTTCAATGTAAATAACAAAGAATATAATTACTTTCAATCAAGAAGGCAATGCCAGATTCTAACAATGGCACCAACTTTCATTTATTTTTAGTTAGCTGACAGTCCCGGTTGGGTTCAGTGAATTGAAGAATTTAAGGGTATTATTTTGCTTGCTCGTTATTCTTTAAAAATGTACCGATGAATGTAAGGAGTTATAACCGTGTCAGAGCCCCGGAGACGTAACGAAATCATTAAAATGTCATTACCTACAACATTCAAGTATCCATACGCTCTAGATTTACTCTTCTTCAAATTTGAAAGAATACAATTAAACTGAATGTTCATGTGGTTATGTTTAGACCCCTTTGTCCCAACTGTCTGTCTAAGAAATATCTTGGAGATATTCTTAATTTTATATCCCTTATCCCTCTGATATGTATCTGTACCAAATTATGAGAATTAAGGACAATAAGTAAAGGTGGAATTATATTGCCCCCACATTTCCAGGTTCGTAGGGTGGCATCCTGTTCCGTACAATTTCATAGAGAAATAAAAATTAAATATATTGTCTCTGTATATATTGACCATAGTATAAATTGAGTTAAAACACATTATGTAGCTAAAATCACAAATTTTGTTCCCCTTTCTCTCCAAAAACTCACAAAAATGTTGGGTTTCATTTATTCCCATGATTTCCTTAGTTCGGTTTGATATCCAACGATACCAAATTTCACCTTTTTATTTCTTATGGAACTAGTAGAATGTCATTAATTAGCACTTTTGTCCTCAACTTTTTGTTGCTGTTAAATCCTACAATAGTCAAGTATCGAGACTACTCCGAGTTCTTACACCTTCAAAATGAGTCATCCCTCTCCCGTTTAGTGGAAATCATGGGTTAGGCCATCTACGTTATTTGGTGTTACACACTGTTAATGTCATTACATTATTTTATTATTATTATTATTATTATTATTATTATTATTATTATTCATATGCCTTATTCATTAATATAAGTATTAACGTAATTAATATACTCTTTATTGTTCATCAAAATGAACTTGTAAGATTATTTATTTTATTTATTTATTTATTTATCGTATGGCTTTTAGTGCCGGGAGTGTCCGAGGACATGTTCGGCTCGCCTGAGTCTGTAGCTGCTTCCAGCGGATACCCTAAAGGGTGAGCTACAAGTTCCGTTCAATTTCAAGTAGTTCCAACTTTCGCCACCAGATATCAATGATACCTAGTGGTGAACGTTGGAACTTTGATAGAGCGTTCTGACGAAATCTAACCTAACAAATTTTGCTTTACACAAGTTTAGTCTTTGAAAGGATCTTTTACATGGCATAAATCTATGACATGGGACCGCCGGCTTTACTTCCCCTCCGAAGGAAGGCATACTGAAGGATTTTTAACGCTTGTAAGATTATTACATTTCATGAAATGTTTCATATGTACCGGCACCATATTACCATATTAAGTGTAAGCCTTAACTTCGCCGCTACGAAGGACATAAAATAAATAACTAACTAACTAAATAAATAAATAAACTTTCTTCGTCTTTTACCAATTAATTGGGGTCGCCGGAGCCAACCAGGCTCATTTTGGTTTTGGCCAGGAATTTTAAGGCCGGATGCCCTTCCTGGCGCCACGTGATTTTTTTTCAGGTGAAAATGTCCCCCCCCCCCCTCCCGGTCACTGGGATTCAAACCCTGGTCGTCCAGGTGAAAGACGTGCAGGTAAGCCACTGCGCCATCACGTTCCCCAAATAAATAAATAAATAAATAAATAAGTAATAAATAAATACAGGTTATCAGACAAATTCCACTCAAACCCAAGTACACGGGGTTACATGACCACGATGTCGCAAAACCCTTAAATCAACAACAATATTTTTTCCGATTAATTTCTAAGCTATTGTACATAATGACTGGAATAAGTATAAATAAAGTCATTCTCCGAATGAGTTGGTGACGAATATGCGTATCCTCAAAAATAATTATATTTTGTTTGTGTATTTCGAAGCTTTGTTGGTTCCGGTGTATGTTGTCTAAGCTAACGATATTAAAATGTTCCCCCTTTAAATGTGATTGAAGAATATCATCCCATCTTTTTGAAATTCAAAATAATATTTACAATGTTGTGTAATCGTGAAGTGTTTGGGATATCCGTTTAGTTATGCTCAGTTACCTTTTGGCAAAAGAATTCCTTACAACTTAGAACGTTACAAACGTTCATTCTGTCTGAAACCCAAGTGGAGAAGCAATTTTACTTGAGAGAACGTCAAAGTAGGAGCGGGGAGGACGAAAGGGAACGTGACGGAAGGGAGAAAGGGAAATATTATTTCTACTTGTACTTTAATGATCGCTGTGAATGGAGTCTGGTGTTCAAAGAAAATGCAAACGCTCGTTATTTCACAGCTTTGTTATTGTCCATTAAGGTGTTCCTTTAAACTTAATATCTTTTGTTTCGATGCGTGCTTAGCGGATGTTTGTCTTTAAAGCTATGTAGCTGTATGCATCGGAGCGAAATCCATCACAATCTGTATAAAATTTCTTTAGCTCGACGGTAGAAGGAAATATGATTTCAATCTCAATGTTCCGCCATTCCATGTTGAGATTTTTTAATGATGAAGTGCCTTTAGTCGATGAGTTGTTGTCGTGCAAGACCCCAAAACCTTTAAAATATATATGTTGTTTTATTTGAGGGACTAATGATAATAATATCGTATGGCCTCGGGTGCCGGGTGCAAGCTTCGTTATTTGTCACCCAAAGGGTAGCTTGCATGTCAAATTTCGTCGTTCCTTGAAGCATTATGAAAGTCAAGGAGGTTAGATATCTAAGCTCCTTGAACACTATAGCGTTTTCTAGTAGAGAAATTAGGAACTTTGTGTTGGCGGAAATTCCCGAGATTAATTTTGCCATTATGAACACGGCCTACTGAATTCAAATGGGTTCCTTGGCATGCAACATCGTATGACATGCGTGTCGTACATTTTTGCCGCCTTTCAAAAATCACTTACCACGGCCAGGAGCGAACCTGCCAGCTTGGGGTTAGTAGATCGACATGTTAACCACTCACCCCACCATGGCAAGCATTTGAGGGACTTAGTCATTGTGGTCAGTTAGTCCCGTGTAGCTTGGTCTCTGTGTGTAATTTCGTCCGATAACCTGTGTTCTTATGATGGCTGCATTAGCGTGTGTATTTTTGATTCAGATGAGGATTAGGATGGAGAAGACCGCGGCTTTACCTTAGGAACTATCCCGGCATTTAACTGCGGTAGAAGTGAGAAACCACAGGAAACCACTTCCATGATGGTTGACGTGAGAATCAAGCCCATCTCTTCGGATTTTCTCCTCATTGTGCTGAATGTTCCCCGTTGCAGTCTGGCAGAGCCGGGAATGAAGCCAAGACCTCCTGGACGATAGTCAAGAATATAAGCGAAATAGACATGTGAGACTTAGGAAACATGAAGCGTTTCTTACATTAAATTTACCCCACAATTGTTTTATTTATTTACCGGTCGTCGGAATTCTTAAGAACATTAAAATCCTTCAGTATGCCTTCCTTCGGAGGGGAAGTAAAGCCGGCGGTCCCATGTCATAGATTTATGGCATGTAAAAGATCCTTCCACAGACTAAACTTGTGTGAAGCTGAATCTCTAGGTTCGATTTCGTTGGAACGCTCTATCAAAGTTCCAACATTCACCACTAGGTATCATTGAAATCTGGTAGCGAAAGTTGGAGCTACTTGAAATTATACGTAACTTGTAGCTCACCCTATGGGTGTCAGCTAGAAGCAGCTACAGCCTCTGGCGAGCCGAACGTGTCCTCGGACACTCCCGGCACTAAAAGCCATACCATAAATAAAATAGAACCGGTATTTATTTATTTATTTATTTATTTATTTATTTATTTATTTATTTATTTATTTATTTATTTATTTATTTATTTATTTGTGATCTGAGTTATGGAATGGGGTTCACTCAACCTCTTGAAGCTGAACTGAGAAGAGGTGGGTTCGATTTCCATGTCAGCCATTCTAGAACTGGTTTTCCATGGTTTCTTACTTCCACTCCAGTCAAAATAATGCCACGGTTGCCTCCTTCCCCATTTTTCATATCAATTACAAATACTCACACAACAACAGTCAACACAGCAACACAGATTATGATACCAGTCACACTATACCACTCCGTCGATAGGCTGTCTAACGGTGATAGCTGCCGCAATGCGATTGTTTGGAGCGGATATGTATGAAACTCAGCGTCACACTCTCCTATGCTGCTGTTAAGTTTTGCGTCCATATTCAAATGTGTACAAATTCGCCTTCTTTATGGTTGTCATTAACTAATTTGGGGGTAAATTACAATCACAGATGATTTCCATTAGACCTGACCAACATGTTTTCTATTGTTCACGGACATCAGGAGAATGAGGTTTGCAATTATACCTTGAATTATGTCCCAAGCCTGTAAATAAGTAACCTAAAGCAAAGAAACCACTTTGTATTACGTAATGGATTGTACGTAAAGAGGGGGCGTGGTGGCTCAGCGGTCTAGCTGAATGCCTCTCACCAAGGCGGTCCGGGTTCGATTCCCGGTCAATGCATGTGAGGTTTTCGAAGTGAAATGCCATGTCCTGTGGTTCGGATTCCACGTAAAAAGGAGGTCCCGTGGCTCATGATCTCGAGATTAACGGTCACGTTAAACTACAAGCTTCCTTTTTTTTGTACGTAAAGATCGATTCCTTGTCAGTTAACACGCAAACGGGAGACTAATTCTACAGTCTCTGGCCATATTATTAGACGCACCTTGAATATTTATCATATTACGAGTTTTGGAAGCCTTTCAACATATTTGATTGCCGGCGGTCGAGATGGGATCTAATCTTTGTTCACTTGTGTCACATTGCCAGCTGCCCGAGTAGGTTATGACTCAACTCCAGTAGCCTCGGTCATCGTTCAACTATCCATGATGACATGTGTTCCTCTGTGTTTGGCGGCTTCGGTGGCGTAGTCGGTAGCATGCTGAGCCTCTATGCCCAAGATAGCGGGTTCAAACCCGGCCGAAGCCGTCGGATTTTTTAAGAGCGTTAAAAATCCCTCAGTATGCCTTCCTTCGGAGGGGAAGTAAAGCCGATGGTCCCATGTCATAGATTTATGGCATGTTAAAGAACCTTCCACTAATTAAACCTGTGAGAAGCTAAATTGGATAGGTTAAGAATGTAAACAACGCTCTTAGGTTTCTACGTTCGTTGCCAAGAGCCGACTGCGGTGGCGTCTAGTAGCTAAGTTCTGAACTAGGCCTAGTAGTCGTTGACTGTGGCGCTTGACGGCAAAAGTAGGAACTATTTGAAAAATTCTAAGTTGCAGTCTGTACTTACATTAAAAAAAAAACAGATACACACACTAATACAGCCATCAAAATTAACACCGGTTATCAGACAGATTCTACACACACCCAAAGTACACGGGGCTGCCTGACCGCGTTGTCGCAGCCCCTAAACTGAGGAACCAACCAACCAACCTGTGTTCCTGTGACGCGATTCCCCTAATCTCTACATAGTATAAAACATAGTTCCCGGTTCTTGGATTTAACGAGTAATCTCGAGAACCACAGGATGGATCTTGATGCGGTTTTCACCATTTTGTTAAGGATTTCTTGATGAAGGTTTCTGTAGAGAATCATTCATGTATGACTATAGGAAGCCGAGCAGTAACGATTTCAGTAAATTGAGTCGAAGGAAAGACTGCAGTCCGTGTAATACATCGCCCATTATAAGTGATTTTACGTTTTCATTTCTTCCAACAATCTCCATTCAGTGGAAATTTAAATTACTAGCTTCGGAGTGAGTTAACGATCTAGCCAGCGAACCTATCACCCCCCAGCTTCGGCCAGCATCAAACTGTCGATTCGTATCGATTTAAGTTTCAGAGAAGAGTATTGTTTGGAATTTCGCTGTTCACCTCGGCTTTTCTGAATTGCGTCTTGGACATGCCGTCGGTGCGCCTTTTAAGCTTACTCTGGGCAAACCGTTAAAGATACCGTGCGAATCCGAGAAGCGTTGCTAGTTCCTAAATAAAACAATATTAGATAACCCACCATTGTTAATTTGCCCATCATTATTAATTTTTCCGCTCTCAATGCGCAATATAACTTCTGTCGAACACAAGTAGCGCGCTCAATGTTACTTGACTTATGTGCAGTGTTGCCAATTTGGTGTTTTAGCACCAGATCTGGTGTTTCTGAAGTTCGTCTGGTGCCAGAAATGTTCTAATAGCGCCATAGCAAAATACTGGTGCTATTTTAATAAAACTAGTTCCAAATCTGGTGCTTAACGGATTTTTCCATGAAATTGTCTCCTATGACAAATAAGTAAATCCTGGAAGCCATGTAGCCTAATAGGTTTAATGAAGTTATCAATCAAGATAGCCAATGTTCAGCCTTACACGTGTCAAGGTCAACACTCCAGCAGGGGAAGTCCCTGAAATTCTCATTCTCGTGCATAAGTGCTAAGTAAGCGCAACATGCAGGGCTCAGTGCAAGTGCACTTGTACAAAGAATCGAACTATCATCTACACACATCAAAAAAAGTTTTGCATCACCTCGGTTCCCAGATCTCCGGCATATAGACGTTGACTGTGTATATTGTATCAAAGATACAGTCCCTTTGACTGTTCATAGATGTCACTAAAACTGCTCAAAGATGTAAACAACCATGCATGAGCAGGGCCTATTAGACGGAGGGGGTACGACAGCCGATCAGTTCCAGTCATTCCACCAGGACGAAGGTACGCTGCTCATGTTGTCTGTAGTTCTACCATGCCTAGAAGGTCAATACCGCAGTTCGATCGCGTCCGCATTGTTACTTTGTGTCAAGAAGGGCTCTCAACAAGGGAAGTTTCCAGGCGTCTCAGAGTGAACCAAAGCGATGTTGTTCGGACATGGAGGAGGTACAGAGATACAGGAACTGTCGATGACAGGCCTCGCTCAGGCCGCCCAAGGGCTACTACTGTAGTGGATGACCGCTACTTACGGATTGCCGCTCGGAGGAACCCTGACAGCAATGCCACCATGTTGAATAATGCGTTTCGTTCAGCCACAGGACGTCGTGTTTCAACTCAAACTGTGCGCAATAGGCTGCATGATGCGCAACTTCACTCCCGACGTCCATGGCGAGGTCCAGCTTTGCAACCCCGACACCATGCAGCGCGGTACAGATGGGCCCAACAACATGCTGAATGGACCCCACAGAATTGGCATCACGTTCTCTTCACCGATGAGTGTCGCATATGCCTTCAACCAGACAATCGTCGGAGACGTGTTTGGAGGCACCCTGGTCAGGCTGAACGTCTTAGACACACTGTCCAGCGAGTGCAGCAAGGTGGTGGTTCCCTGATGTTTTGGGGTGGCATTATGTGGGGCCGACGTACGCCACTGGTGGTCATGGAAGGCTCCGAAACGGCTTTACGATACCTGAATGACATCCTCCGACCCATAGTGCACCCATATCGGCAGAATATTGGAGAGGCATTTGTCTTCATGGACGACAATTCTCGACCTCATCGTGCACATCTTGTGAATGCGTTCCTTCAAGATAACGACATCGCTCGACTACAGTGGCCAGCATGTTCGCCAGACATGAACCCTATCGAACATGCCTGGGATATGTTGAAAAGGGCTGTTTATGGACGTCTTGACCCACCAACCACTCTGAGAGATTTACGCCGAATTGTCGTTGAGGAGTGGGACAATTTGGACCAACAGTGTCTTGATGAACTTGTGGATAGTATGCCACGACGAATACAGGCATGCATCAATGCAAGAGGACGTGCTACTGGGTATTAGAGGTAGTGGTGTGTACTGCAATCTGGACCACAAATGCTGAAAGTCTAGCTGTATGATGGTACAACATGCAATGTGTGGGTCTCATGAGCAATAAAACGAGCTGAAATGTTGTTTGTGTTGATCTCTATTCCCTTTGTATTTAAAGGTTCCGGAACTCTTGGAACCGAGGTGATGCAAAACTTTTTTTGATGTGTGTATTTTCTTCCAAGCTCCCAGGGGATTTCCCATTTCATGCGATGACAGTTGATGTACTTTCGCTCCCTCACTCTAATGCAGATGTAAGGAGAGTGTTTAGCCAAGTTAAATTGGTGAAAACAAAGCAAAGAAATGGAATGAAAGTTTAAAAATTGCATTACATTTTGTGTGTGCGATTTGGACTAAAAACAGAGGGAAAATGCTATCACGACTATGAACTTTCGAAGGATATAATAGTGGCCAAAATTGGAAGTATGCAGAACTACAGCAGTAATACACCTTCCTGCTCTAAAGATCTAATAGCGGTAGAAGGCTCTGCAAGTGAAGAAGACGATTTTTAATGAAAGAAATATAAGTAAAAAGCCGTTTATATATTTATAATTGTTGGTGTTTTTCTAATGTTTTGAATCATAGAGTCCATCTGGTGATTTTCTGGTGTTTTAAAGCGTAGGGTTTAGTTCTTTCCAATTTCAGGATTTGGCAACACTGCTTATGTGGAGACGGCGCTCCGTCATCGCTGTGCCCCTCTGCTCGTCCCGCAAGGCTCCTGTTGCTATAAGCAACAAACGCTTGCGCGGCCACGTTCAGCGGTAATGAAATCTTGAAAGGCTAATATAAAACGCTACTAATGTTGTTTTGATTTGTCTATATGAATGGATTTGAGCCTCCGTGGCTTAGGCGGCAGCACGCCGGCCTCTCACCGCTGGGTCCGTGGTTCAAATCCCGGTCACTCCAAGTGAGATCTGTGCTGTACAAAACGGAGGCAGACAGGTTTTTCTCCGGGTACTCCGGTTTTCCCTGTCAAAATTTCATTCCAGCAACACTCTCCACTATCATTTCATTTCATCTGTTCGATGTTAGGCCCCTTAAAACAACAATTATCATCATCATCATTTCATCTGTCATTCATTTAATCAGTGTCCCAAAGGAGTGAATCAGGCCTCGGCAGCCGGCAACGTTCATATCCTCGCCGCTAGATGGGAGCTTCATTCATTTCATTCCTGACCCGGTCGGAGACTGGAAGCAGGCTGTGGATTTTCATTTTCATATGAAGGGATTTGTTGTGACATGAAAATGATCATGTTAGCCCTGTTCCTTATTGACTAAGTATAATACATTCTGAAGATCAATAGTACATTATGCAACGAGCCTATAATGGCAATAATTAAGACACGAGTATGTTTATAAAACGCGCGTAAGTGAATTTTATAATTTCCATACGAGTGTCTTGATTACCATTATAGGCGAGTTGCATACGACTGTTTATGTTCGACGATAATTATAACTTTATTGTATGTTTTAACGTAAATATTCATAAATATCTGTGGGATGCGCTGGCTTTGCTGACTGAACAGAGTGCATGCGTGGGTCAAGGCACTCCGAACGCAGAGACCATTCACTTTGCTTGCCAACACAGAACACCTATTGTTTACAGCGGATTTTGAGCGCATGCGCGAAGGTATCCTTACATGATTGGCCACACAACTGTTTCTTGAGCTCTGATTGGTGGGAGAAACTGATTCATAATGAAAAATAGTGTTATAATGAGCCTCATTATGATACAGTTTTCTGGCACATATTGTTTACATTTGATATCGTCGAACATAAAAACCTTAAGTCAATATTAATTTGTACTTTTATTGTACCGGTTTCGGACACATTGTGGCAATAATATGAATAGAAATGCAAGACATACAGTACATTATGCAACGAGCCTATAATGGCAATAATTAAGACACGAGTATAAATGCGAGTTTTATAATTTCCATACGAGTGTCTTAATAACCATTCAAAGATCCTGTCTAGAATAATTTACAAGAGAATTGAAAGCCAGATAGAAACGGAGTTGGGTGAAGACCAGTTTGGTTTCAGGAGAAATGTAGGAACAAGGGAAGCTGTACTAAGTCTTAGGCTGATTTTAGAAGGTAGAATAAGGAAAGATAAGAGAACGTTCATGGCTTTTGTAGACTTAGAAAAGGCTTTTGATAACGTTGATTGGACTAAATTGTTTGACATTTTGAAATCAATTGGAATAAAGTACAGGGATAGGAGGGTGATATACAATCTGTACAGAAACCAGACAGCAGTCATTCGAGTTGAAGGACATGAGAGAGAAGCTGGTATTCAGAAAGGTGTAAGGCAAGGCTGCAACTTATCACCCATACTTTTCAATCTTTACATTGAACAAGCAATGAAGGAAATTAGAGAAAAATTTAAAGTGGGAGTGAAGATTCAAGGAGAAATAATTTCAACTCTGAGATTTGCTGATGAAATCGTCATCTTGGCCGACAAGCCTGAGGATTTGAATGAGTTTTTGACTGGTATGGACTCCGTCTTACGGAAAGAATTCATGATGAAAATAAATAAAGGTAAAACAAAAATTCTGGAATGCAGCCGAAATAAATCAGAAACCTCTATGGAGATCAAATTGGCAGGTGAAAAGCTGAAGGAAGTAGGAGACTTCTGTTACTTAGGAAGCAGAATAACCAGTGATGGACGAAGCAAAGAGGATATTAAAAGTAGGTTGGCTCAGGCAAAGAAAGCATTTCTACAAAAAAGGAATCTGCTGACATCGAATATAGATTTAGGTATTAGGAAGTCATTTTTGAAAGCCTTAGTCTGGAGCGTGGCGCTCTATGGAAGTGAAACTTGGACTATTGGTGCAGCAGAAAAGAGGAGAATTGAAGCATTTGAAATGTGGTGTTACAGGAGAATGATGAAGATCAGATGGGTAGATAGGGTTACAAACAAAGAGGTATTAAGACGAGTGGGAGAGGAGAGATGTTTCTGGCGACTGCTAATGAAGAGAAGAGATAGGTTGGTAGGACACATACTAAGACACCCAGGAATAGCAAGCTTAGTTATGGAAGGAAGGGTCGAGGACAAAAACTGTAGGGGTAGACCAAGGTTAGAATATGTTAAACAGATTGCCTCCGATGTAGGGTGTCGGAGCTATGTAGAGATGAAACGATTAGCTCAGGACAGGGAGTCATGGAGATCTGCATCAAACCAGTCAAAAGACTGAAGACACAAACAACAACAACAGGCGAGTTGCATACGACTGTTTATGTTCGACGATGATTATAACTATTTTATGTTCGAACATAAATATTCATAAATATCTGTCGAGATTTCACCAGTTTTATGTACTGAACAGACCGCATAGGACGCAGAGAATACCTTGTATTTTACCATGGCCTCCTGGAATACCTCACTATGACACTCGCCACGCAGTGAAATTTAAAATAGGGGGCCATGGAAGTAAGCGCAGGTGCGATGCTATCCTCACATAATTGGTCACACAACTATTTCTTGGGCTCTGATTTGTGGGAGAAACTGTATCATAATAAAAACTTGTACTATAATGAGTCTCATTATAGTACAGATTTCTGACATATAATATTTACATTTCGCAAGGTTCGAACGTTATGCAACGAGCCTATAATGGTAATAATTAAGACACGAGTATGTTATAAAACGAGCGTATGCGAGTTTTATAATTTCCATACGAGTGTCTTAATTACCATTATAGGCGAGTTGCATACGACTCTTTATGTTCGACGATAATTTTAGCTTTATTATATGTTAAACATAAATATTCATAAATATCTGTGGGATTCAGTTAATTCAGGTAGTGAACAGGGCGTGCTGGCTTTGCTGACTGAACAGAGCGCATGCGTGGTCAAGGCATTCCGAAAGCAGAGACCATTCACTTTGCTTGCCAACACAGAAATATGTTGGATTTTGAGCGCATGCGCGAAGGTATCCTTACCTAATTGGTCACACAACTGTTTCATGAGCTCTGATTGGTGGGAGAAACTGTTTCATAATGAACAAGAAGTTCCGTTAAGAACTATACAGCCTACTTTTCATGCTAATGATTATTCTACAGAATATGAACCTATCTAGAATAATGACGAAATTAAGTTGCTAATATCGAAATTTCCAATTAGTTCGAAATACTGTATACCTGGCATAATGTATCCTAATAGAGCACTACAGTTGGCAGCCCTGATGACTGAATATATTCTTAGTTCCATCTCTTAAGGTACAAAATACAAAATTTGGTTGAAGTCCAATGAATCGCATGGACGTTACATGCAGTTAAACATTGGATCTAACAGCGCGCGTAAAATCATGTTGGCAACAATGTCATGCATGTATTGGTCAGAAATAATCAGAAATAATATGATCTATTGTTGTGCGAATTTTGAATGAAATCCATTAGTTAGTATAGAAGTTACATGCATTTTAAAATTGGACCTATCAGCAGGCTTAGAATCATGTTGGCAGCACTGACGTATATTAGTTACTCCAAATTCGACTAGAATGCCAGGTACTATACGTGTGCAAATTTTAGAGCTATTGGCTTGCATACTTTCTGATATATTGATATTAGGGTAACAAAAATAGGGACAGCACATATTACAGTTGGCAGCCCTGGTTGCTCCTTAGAATACGCATAGTCATATCTGTTATGGTACACATAACACATACGAAATTTGGTTGAAATCCAAATGATAGTATGGAAGTTGCATGTATTTAAAGTTGGACCTGTCAGCAGGCTTAGAATCATGTTGGTAGCACTGACGTATATAAGTTACTCCAAATTAATATAGAATGTCAGGTACTATACGTGTGCATAGTTTAAAGCTGTCGGCTTGCATACTTTCTGATATATTGGTATTTGGAAAAAATAAATTAGGAGCATTTATTAACAGTTGGCAGCCCTGGTAGGTCTTAAGAATACGCTCAGTCATATCTGGTTATGTACACATACAACATAAGAAATTTGGTTGAATTCCAATTGATAGTGTAGAAGTTATATGCATTTAAAAATTGGACCTATCAGGAGGCTTATAATCATTTTGGCAACACTGCCATGTTTGGCCTCCTGGAAATTAAACTGAAATATTATGGTCTGTACGTGTGCCAATTTTGAAATAGCTCCCATTCATACTTTCCAAGATATCCAACATGGAGCTCAAATTTCAATTGCGATTTTTTAGCAGTTGGTAGCACTGACATCATTTTCAAATATGGCCGTGAGATATTCAGGTGTAGATCTTTACTCCTACCAAATTTTGTTTCGATTGCTGCAGCCGTTTAGGAGTTGATAGGGGGGGGGGACACACACACAGCCAGACAGACAGACAGACAGACACACATTTGCCCGATCTCATAAGTCTACTTTTTTCTCATTTTTGCAAAATGTGAAAAGTAGGCTAAAAATAGTGTTATAATGAGCCTCATTATGATACAGTTTTCTGACACATAAAGTTTACTTTTCGACATCGTCGAACATAAACAATTTTACCATAAAAGGAGGTTAATATTTTAGAAATAGTTTTGAGAACAACCTTCTTCTATGGTAACAGACTAAAAGTCATCAATCAATTCTCACAGGTAAAGTACACAGGGATGATGACCGTGGTACTCTAAACCTCTGGACGAAGCACCTACAAGTTAGCTGAGACTGCATGGGAGAGCTGTTTCCCAGGTGGGAGCCCCAAGTTATATTAGGTATCAAGGCCAATTCAACAATTTGCCATTCTAATGTAATTGCATTACAGTTTCTCGTTCCCCGCGCCTGCCAGTCACGCGAGAAGCATGCAAGGCGGCGTGACGTGACGTGACGTGACAACTCGCTTGTTATGTTCTCCGCGTCAAAGTTTGGGGAAAGAATACCAACGAACGAAAGAGTCAATCAATTTCTGACTTTAGATTTTACTAAACATTGTGTCTATGGAAGGTATACGATAAACACTAGCCGTAACTGCTCTGGCTTAGGTGAGTCACTCTGTCTTCACTGCTTAGCTTTGTTTGGATGGCATACTGTTGTTGTCTTTATGAATGATTTCAAAAGCAGCAGAGTATACGTAGACTAAATACAGGGTGGGCGAAAATTCCCTTCTCAGTGCTGGAAAGTTTTACCAGGGCATTACAAGTTCGTGAGTGAGTGATGGTTGGGAGCACTATAGGTGGAGTGGAGTCAGGAGCACGAGAGGTGGTGTGTGGTAGACATTTACAGCTAGGGTCAATCTGCACGGTCGAACATCAATTCCGCCCGATTTTCCTCAATTCCACCCGGTCCTCCAAGGGACCCAAAAATAAGTTCCTCAACTCCGCTCAGACTTTGACAAGGGGTCGGCAAAGGGGTTATCCCAAATGATAGTCGTGTGAGAAAAGAATTCATTGAAAACTAGCTCATGCAGTACGCCAACCAAACAATGAGTAGATTAGATCTTGTGAAGTGTGTTTCTCACACGTTAGGGAATGGAAAGAGTTTCATCTAATGTTTTTTGTATAGTTTGAAATGAAGTAAAGATTTATGTGATTTTAAGATGCTGATTTTTCTTATTTTATTAAATTTCCTGTCCATATTTTATTTAACAACAGTGATTCATATCTAGCTCTTTGTATTATGTTTATATCCGATTTAACGATTGAGCGGACTTGGTGGTGGTGATTTAAAATTAATCATAATATTCTTTTACATAAGTCTGCCAAGTTTTCTATTTGTTTCTACCCATGCGCTGCATAAGGTGTTTGACACGGCCCTTGGTATGCGAGCAGGAGGGTTATGGCATTTGTTTACGTCATTGGGGAAAAGCCTGGGCGGAGTTGAGGAACTCATTTCTGGGTCCCTTGGAGGAGCGGGTGAAATTGAGGTAACCCTGGCTACCTGACTGGAATTCCCGGGTGGAATTGATGCCCACCCATCTGCACAGTCTGCCAGTCTGGAGAGCGACAGGATGGCGGATATAAGTGTGTTCACTATTGTGGAGCGTCTGGTGGCTTGGGTTTGGGTTTACGAACGTCCAAGAAGAGGAAAAACTATGGATGAATTTATGGAGGATTTTGTTGTGCGTTTTGGAAAACCGTCACCAGATCGAAGAACTTGATTAACGTGGGCAAACAAAGCTTTTGCAACGGGAAGTGTTCTTGATGCGCCACCTAGCGGGAGGCCAAGCAATCGTGTCAAGACTTGTTCTGCTATGGAGGGGACAATTCAGCGATCGCCAATGAAATAAACACTTAAACGTTCGCCAGAATTACACACTCCAAGGTCGACAATGAGAGATCATATTCGAAAGGACTTACAAATTAAATGTTTCTATCCAGTATCAGTTAAAGAGTTAAGTCATGTTGATGTGGAAAAGCGTGTCGAAGCATGCCAATTGATGCTCCAGTGTTTTCGCACAGAGACAGCTAAATATAATGTCTTGTTCTCTGATGAATGTGCAGTTTATCGAAGCTCCCGTAATCGAAACGTCTATTTCTGACCAAAAGAAAATATGCATTTTTATGAAGAAATCGATAACAATCCGCCACATGTGATGGTTTGGGCAGGAGTGACCGGTTAACAGCTGTTTGGCCTGTATTTTAATGATGGGTCTGTAAATCAAGAAACTTATCGGAAGATGCTGAACGAGTGATAGTTCCCACAACTGAGAGCCAGAGGATTAATGGAAACTGTTACGTTTCAACAGGACGGTGCTACACCGCATTTTGCATTGTCAGTTCGAAGGTGCCAGGAGTGGGTAGGGACTTTTCGCACACCCTGTAGTTACACGCAAATCCGGTTATCTACATTTTGAAATAATAATAATAAACAATTAACACATTCAATGACACTATAATATTAACCGTTCAAGATACGATTGCCTGTGGCACGGTGGAAACAATTCTTAGTATACTAGTGTCATGTTGTCAGCCTGCTTAGTTGACAAATACAGTCGCGCGGTTAGGATATAACTCACGTCCAGTAGCCTATCATCGTTTTACTCTCCGTGGTGTAATGAGGTCCTATTAAGCTTAGCTGTGCTGTTGAAACACACTATTCTTAATTCGCTGATTGTTATTATTATTAATTTTTCCGTACACAATTCACAATACAACTTCTGTCGAACACAAGTAGCGCGCGCAATGCTGCTTGACTTATGTGCAGACTGTACTCCGTCATCACTGTGTCCCCCTGCTCGTAGCACAAGGTTCCATATGCTATTATCAACAAACGCTGCCGCAGCCAAGTTCAGCGGCAGTCGTATCTTGAAAGGCTAATACCAAGCACAGTTCTTGAAAGTGACAATATCTCTTGGAACTGATATGTCATCACAGATAATCGTTCCAGCCAATAAACCAGACATCGATGTTGTGGACAAAATCCAAAATACTCATGCATTTGATAGACTTTGCTGTACCAAATACACACAACATGCAACATGCATACAGTCAAAATATATTCAAATACTGTGCAGTGAGTTGGCAGAAGAAATTAAGAAATCAAGGAAATACGACTTTTGTACCACTTGTCCTCTCAGCAACAGGTGTTGTACCAACATCTCTGAAGAGAAACTTACAAGCATTTGAACTTCCCATCAATACAGTCACATGTGTTCAAAAATATGTCATTCTTAACACTTGCCCAACAGTTGGAATGTTTTTAAACCTTCCCACCATATAAATGAAATAGACAATCTTCAACTTGCAGTAGAATGGCGTTTGTGATCGTTTCCCGCCTTCTGTCACAATGGGCGTGTATATAGGAGATAATAATAGTAATAATAATCAAATTCTTTGTATCTTCGATTCTATACTGTACTTAAACCACTAATTCTAGCTCTTTTCGGGGTTGGAATTCATAACGTCGTGAAGACATCTGAAGGTGCCATCCTATACTCCAACTCACATCTATCGTTTTACAGTAAATTAAAATATTTTCGGTTACTGTTCTGATGACTGCGATCGAATGATGTTGAACCATACGATCATGACCATGCCCATGATTAAAGAGATCATTCCGCAGCACTGATTCGCTATAACAGCATTAACACTCCACGTCGTCTGAGTATAGCGAACCGCTCATCTGATTATAAGTGAATGGAACTTATTTGTTACTGGAATTATTGTTAATATGATAATAGTTTACTTTATATCATCTAACTTACAATTTGCATTGCAGCATTTAATTCGATAAGATTTGAATAAAAACGGAACTATGTCAATAATAATTTTCTTTTTAAATTGTTTTTGAAATATTTTGAGAGGACTTGACGGCGCAATGTTCTGGCTGCTTGCCTCTTACCAAGGTAACCGAGTTCGATTCTGGGTTAATGTATGCAAATGATTGGAATTTTTAAAGTCATTTCCAGTGATTATTATATTGGAATTTTGTTTTTGTTTGTACTGTGAGACGGCTTAGTGGTGCCGTGGTCTAACTGCTCGAGTCTCACCAAGGTGGACCTAGTTCGACCCCAGTTGTAATGTAGCCTATGTGAGATTTTCGAAGTTTCGAAGTCTCATCCAGTGGTTTGGATTCCACGTAAAAAGGAAACCATGTGACTTATAATTGCGAAGTTAAGAACCACATAGTATTATACACTTCCTTCCTTCCTTCCTTCCTTCCTTCCTTCCTTCCTTCCTTCCTTCCTTCCTTCCTTCGTTAAGCACTGTTAAGTCAGTGAGTGTAATTTATTTGTCCAAGTAGGGTTGATATTTTATTATGGCGTTAAACATCTTGGAGCTCACTAAACTGTTATTCATTTCACATTTTATATACATAGATGTGATTTATAAAATGAAACGTCATGTTTGCTCGATATAATATTGATTTATTTCACTCTCATGTTTTTGCTGAGTGCAACATTCCCAATCCGAACTCCATATTATGACACGACACTTACCATAGTCGACTCCGGGAAGACCACAGTCCACAGATGTGGTTTAGACGCAGGTAACGGAGTAGATCAGTGGGTTTCCAGCAGCAGTTCAACTGCTTGACCGGGTCGAGACGACGATCGATTCGTCTTATGTCTTCTGTGTGCTCTGTTCGTTGCAAACAACAGCCGGTGGCGTGTAGCATAATATTGCTCCTCCGTCAGGAATAACAGCCCTATTTGGCAGTCCCGCCGTGCCGCGGTGTCTTGTTTGGGAGACAATGCGTATCAGTAATCAAGAGTGTGTGTATCTAGGAGTTGCATGCAACAATACTTGGGACTTGACCCAGGTAAACAATAATTGCTGGACGTTCCCAAATCTCTATCCCCTTTCCCATAATACACAGTCCATTCCCTTGTGGACCGGACATTTTTCTGCTGAGAATATTGGAGTGCACTAGATTATAAAAGCCTACATAATTGTTGAAATAACCCAGATATTATCTTTGAAGTTTGATTGAGTATATACTAATACCCCTAGAAGTGCTCAAGAGTGTGATGTATTTGTAAACATGACACATTGTACCGTGGTGGCTTATAGAAAGAGCAGATGCAGTAGCCTATATTTAAGGTTAGATTGGTCAACAATCAATGTACGGTATGTAAATTAGTTATATTACGGCGCCTAAAAACCTGAATATCACTCTCGCATTCAATTTTAACTAATTTACTATACCTTGGTCCATTTGAACGATAATTCTTCTGAAATCTCATCATCTTATTTTTCAAACCCTCCATCTTGTCATTGACTGATCCAGCAGAAAGAAAGTCGATGTTTTGAAACTAAATCAAATAATAAACGAAGGCCGTAAATAAACATAAAGTGGCACTTATACATCTGAAAATATTCTACTCAAAGTCCTAGTCCGAAATAGGCCAATGCATGATCGCATGATTACCGACAATGAGGTCATGAATAAAACCGAGATTTCTCGCGTTCCGTCACCCATGTGTCAATGAGATCATTGGTTAAATGTAACAGCCGTTTATTTGGAATAATCTTAGAAACACGGCATCAAAAATGTATGGTTACAATTTCCTTTGCTTACTCAGATAATTTCTACACTTAAACATGACGGCAACTTTTGACGTGAAGGACGCCGAACTTCTAATATCGGTCTCGGTGTGCCTCTCTCTTTTGTTTCCACCAGTATTAGGCTATCATCTGAATTTTGATGCTTCGTTCATTTTGCAGATACTCCATACTACTACACCAAAAGTACTTCCAATAATGAATACGAATAGCCTAACAGTGTTCAACATCATTAAATGTTAAAACAAAATACTTATTATCTGATTGGTTGTATGGCCTAAACGCCAAATACCATTAATTAAAAATTAAAACCAAGCTTTTGACGCAAACCTCATGAACAGTAAGTTGATAAGATTATAAGGAAAACATCTGTGGTAATATTTAATCCTTAGATTAATTTGAGCCATTGCACATGTTTAAATATTCAGGCGAAGCTTGGACTTGTTTCTCCTCTTTCGTCTTGAAGGTTTGGGTGGGTCAAAACTCCACCTATTATTATCGTGATTGGTGGTGCACATATGAGATAAAGTAACAGTGTTGTCAGTCATTCTCGAAAGTCTAAGTTAGCGGGTCGGTAATACCTTCTTTCTAGTGACGGTCATTCGTTCTCCTCGAGTCCCAATGCTGGTATTATTTTCATTACAGTAATTAATATATTTCGTTTCATCGCCAATTATTGACAAACATAACATTGGTGCGCTAAAACACTGGACTCTTGTCACTAGCTGTAATAGGGACATGGAAGCCCTCATCCTTGCGTACTTGTGTGTATAACCCGTCTGAATTCTTCTCAGAACCTCCGTAATAAGGAGACATTTATGGTAAAATCTAGCAGCAGGACTGGTACAAGTAGTCCAGGCAACGAAGACCGAATTTCAGCAAATAAAAATAATAAATACGAAAGTTATAAAATTTGGTGAAAATGTGTTATTATTTTTATTTTCGCTTCGTTGCCTGGGCTAAAGGTGGACAGAAGAACGCAAGAAGCAGCACAGTGAGTTCGTGGACAGATTTTGGGAGAAGACAAAGGCTAAAGTCATCCAGCCAACTACCGGGTGAGTTAGCCGTGGTGGTTACGGCATGACTGATGGCAGTCGCTCACATCCGGGAGGCGAGGAGGTTCGAATCCCCCCGCCGGCAACCTTGAAGATGGTCTTCTGTGGTTTCCCATCTTCCTTCCAGGCAAATGCCGGGGTTGGTCCCTAACTATAGGCCACAGCCGCTACCTTCCAACGCCTCGTCCTTACATTCCAACTTCCCTCCTTCCCTCCCCAACGGTACTTGTAGCTCACCCATTGGGTGTCCGTCTCGAAGCAGCTACAAAACTGGCGAGCCGAACATGTCCTCGGACACTCCCGGCACTAAAAAGCCATACGCTAAAAAAAAAAAAAAAAAAATCCAGCCAACTAACAAGTTTCAACGCGCTTTATGAATGGGCATAATGAAGAACACAAGAAAGAAAAAAAGAGAGAAAGTAGGAAAGAAAGAAAGAAAGAAAGAATACTGTAATGCTAATAATACTAATTCTACTCTAATGATACAGACAATACTCTTACGTTAAACGTATGATTGTCTCTAAGTATTCACATAACAGGACTAAGAATTACCCAAATGACCAAACGCAAAGGTCGTGCCACATTGATTCATCGATGATAATAAAAATATCGTATGGCCTCGGCAGCCGGGTGCAAGCTTTGTAAATTGACACCCAGAGGGTAGTTTGCATGTCAAATTTCCTTGTTCCTTGAAGCACTATGAAAGTCAAGGAGGTTAGATATCTAAGCTTCTTGAACACTATAGCGCTTTCTAGTAGAGAAATGAGGAACTTTGTGTTGGCGGAAACTCCCGAGATTAATTTTGCCATTATGAACACGGCCTAATGAATTCAAATGGGTTCTATGACATGCGTATCGTATTTTTGCCGCCTTTCAAAAATCACTTACCACGGCCAGGAGCGAACCTGCAATTTTGAGGTTTAGTAGACCGACACTCTATCCACTCACCCACCGTGGCAAGCTGATTCATCGATGAACAGTGCAGACTGTTCCAATAATATCGGGAGAAAAGAATGTATAACGCCACTGACAACTCGTTGTTCATACATCTACCACCGGCACGGCTTCTTGAGACGAGTAATACGTGAAATATGATAATGATGCCATCTCGGTATTTGCCTTGAGTAGTTAAAAATACATCTAGGATCGCTGAAGTGAGAATCAAGCATACCTCCTCTTATTTGTCCTAATGAGATTCGGTGTACCTCGTAGTTCAGTGGCTAGCACTCTTAGCTGTCACCTTTCAGGTCCTGGTCCAATTCCCGAGTCTCCCAATAAATGCAATTCTTCTCTGAGTTTTGGAATAGGGTACACTCAGCCCGTGCGGCAGAACTGAGACGAGGTAGGTTCGATTTCCACTTCTGCCATCGTGGTATTCCGGGGTTTACACTCATGAAATCCAGGTAATTTCCGGGATGGTTCCTAAATTAATGCCACAGCGGCCTTCTTACAAAATATTCATCTCAAATTCCCACACTAATATATCCATCACAATAACACAGCCTATCAGATAATTTCCACACACACACCCAAGTGCATGGGGCTTCATGACCACGATATCGCAAAACCCCTAGATCATTCGACGACGACAACAACAACAACTAGAACTACAAACATCCATCAAAAAACACGTTGTTGATTTATTTAGGGACATTGTGACATCATGTTCATATAGCCCCGTGAACTTGCGCGCGCGCGCGCGTGTGTGTGTGTGTGTGTGGAGGTTGTCTGATAGCCTGTGGTGATTTAATGGCTGTTTTAGTGTATGTATTTGAGAAGGAGACGCTCCTGGCCATCATTCACCTGGAGCCGAAGTGGGATAGCCTACCACGGAAAACCTCTTTCAGGATGGCTGAGGAGGGAATCGAACCATCTCTTCTCAGTTTTGCCTCACGAGGCTGAGTATACTCCCCCAGACAAGAATTACATATCTTGGTAGAGGCAAGAATTGAACCTGGATCTCCGGAGCAACAGCCAAGTAGGCTATCCACTTCACCACAATATGGCCTTCAAAAACAACTACAACAGCGTGATTTGTTGCACCCCGTTTTAGCCCTCATACCAGAATATAATATCTTCGAGGAACCATGAACAAACCCAGAGGGTTTTGAACGAGTATTTACTCCTAGAAAGAAGACGGTTTTCCATATATTTTGGACTATGTCGGAAAGATTGTCGAATATTACTTCGATATTCGTGGCTTCGGGGGCGTAGTTGGTAGCATGCTGAACTGCTGAGCCCAAGATCGCAGGTTCAAACCCGGCCGAAGTCTTCGGTCTTTTAAAGAGCGTTAAAATCCTAGAGTATGCCTTCCTTCGGAGGAGAAGTAAAACCGGTGGTACCATGTCATAGATTTATGGCATGTAAAAGATCCTTCCACTAACTAAACTTGTGTGAGGGTAAATTTCTAGGTTAGATTTCATTGAAACGCTCTACCAAAGTTACAACGTTCACCACTAGGTGTCAGTGACATCTGGTAGCGAAAGTTGGAACTACTTGAAATTGAATGGAACTTGTAGCTCACCCCATGGGTGTCCGTTTGAAGCAGCTACAGCCTCTGGCGAGCCGAACATGTCCTCGGACACTCCCGGCACTAAAAGCCATACCCTAAATAAATAAATAAATAAATAAATAAATAAATAAATAAATAAATAAATAAATAAATAAATAACTTTAATATTGACTAGAACTATTATTTGGGAAAGGAGAACTCGTAAAGGCAGGTCGTCTCAACTCAACTCGCCTCAGCCAGTTAGCCTTGCGGAATGTCCGCTACGCCGTGGCCTTCTAGATGCACATCACTGCAGACTGGGTGGTCTAGCCGTGGTGGGTCCTCGTGGTGGGCCACCAAGTCGCACCTCGCTATACGCTTGCGCGCTTTTCACAGCTCGTTCTCATATAGAGCACATACTCACATTAGCCAGCTGAGTGATGTGAACACGTCATGACACTAGATCAGCACCATTACATCATGTGTGATGTTGTCTTCGGTCATTAGACTGGATGGATACAGCCCTCCATGTCTCCCTGTCTTGAGCTAAACATTTAATATCTACATCCTATATTTGAGGCAATTATGTTTAGGGGCATACTGAATGTATTTATTTATCGTATGGCTTTTAGTGCCGGGAGTGTCCGAGGACATGTTCGGCTCGCCAGAGGCTGTAGCTGCTTCAAGCGGACACCCCTAGGGTGAGCTACAATTTCCGTTCAATTTCAAGTAGTTCCAACTTTCGCTACCAGATGTCAATGATACCTAGTGGTGAACGTTGAAACTTTATAGAGCATTACAACGAAATCTAACCTAGAAATTTAGCTCCACACAAGTTTAGTCAGTGGAAGGATCTTTTACATGTCATAAATCTATTACATGGGACCGCCGGCTTTACTTCCCCTCCGAAGGTAGGCATGCTGAAGGATTTTTAACGCTCTTAAAAATTCCGACGGCTTCGGCTGGGTTTGAACCCGCTATCTTGGGCACAGCAGTTCAGCATGCTACCAACTACGCCACCGAAGCCGCGGCATACTGAAAGTCATGAGCAACATTTTGTTACAGAAATATGTTTATTAATTGCGATTGAGTTAGCCGTGGTCGTTACGGCATGACTGCTGGCAGTCGCTCACATCCGGGAGGCGAGGAGGTTCGAATCCCCCCGCCGGCAACCTTGAAGATGGTCTTCTGTGGTTTCCCATCTTCCTTCCTGGCAAATGCCGGGGTTGGTCCCTAACTATAGGCCACAGCCGCTACCTTCCAACTCCTCGTCCTTACATTCCAACTTCCCTCCCCAACGGTATTTGTAGCTCACCCATTGGGTGCCCGTCTCGAAGCAGCTACAAAAAACTGGCGAGCCGAACATGTCCTCGGACACTCCCGGCACTAAAAGCCATAAGCTAAAATTAATAATAATAATAATAATAATAATAATAATAATAATAATAATTGCGATACACTGTATGCCTTTTTTCAAACTACAGTATAGACGATAGTTCATTTTTCAACATAGTCTCCATTCTTTTGGACACATTGTTCCCACCGTTGTGGAAGTTTGAAAATCCCTTGACAGTAGAAGTCTGTTCCGGCACGCCGAAGGCACTGTTGCACTGCTCTCTTCACACCCTCGTTCGTCTCATAGTGCCGGCCTCTCACAAAAACCAAAAGGTAGTTGGAGAGTACAAAGTCCAGACTGTAGGAAGGATGTGGCATAAAACTTCCCATCCAAATATTTAAATGTTCTCTCTGGTGAATAAAACGCTGTGAGGGCATGCGATATCGTGCTACAGGCAACTCCCAATCAACAAAATATTGCATCAACCCTGTCCATATCCTCAAATTTTCATTTTGTCTTAAGCTGTTACTGTCAGTCACAGAGTAGCGAGTGACTCTCCCTTCAATACAAAACAGATGGTCAAAGCAGAGTTGCCAACATCTTGGATGAATCCATAAATTGAGTGGGAACTGTTATTGCGCATTATACCAACACTCTGACAAGATAAATCTCTTTCATCAACAGCTATCTTCCAATGTGAACAGATGTGTACATTCCCTGAGATATTTGCTACAATTTGGATCCATTTACACAGGGAAAGTTAGCAAAAATTTCAAACAATAATATATTGTATTTAGAAATGATCTTTGATTACTATTGATGTTGCTGAATTATAAATATTTATGAACAGTTAGTTTCCACGTAATTGGTAAAGTATTTTACGAATTTACCTTGTCATTCTGGACAACAAATATCAGCCCTGTTGCATAATCAATAACATATTGAGGTTGTTGGAATGGCTTATGATTTGTGTTCGAAAATTGCTGACTTATAGGTACGGTATGAAATAGATCAAAAGTTTTGCAGCTAAGAATAATTGTAATCAGAACATCCAAAAGTAATGGCCAGATTCTTAATTACAATTTCTAACAATTAGTTGCGGAAATAAACTTTTATTCAAATAAGTTGGCCTTTTCTGAAGTTGTAGCGTAAACATTGAACGCTATAGTGGTTTTCAAATTGTAATATAATTGTCCTTATGATTCCAGCCAAGTGCTGGAAACGTATAATTGTTTATAAATCAACTGATGTGAGTAACGGATTGGATCAAGCTCGATAGACATCTCAAGGGCACAAGGCTTCCCATTCGAACACCGTCACAATAACCGGAAGTCTCTTATTGGTGTATAATTACGTTCAAGTATCTTCATGAAAGAGTAATAGTATGTGTAGAGCCGTAAAATATTTTAGTGTCTGTTTGTTTAAGGTAACTTTAACGTTGGCTGAGATGAACCGCCTCCAATAAATAAATAATAAAAAAAAACATTTGAGACATTATCACTTCTCGTCCGCATCGTAACACATTAAACGTCTGTCCATAAAAGCGAGTGTGAATCAAGTAAGAGTTTGAATTGGTCTTGGAGGCGAACTTCTTACTTAGGAGCACGAGGTCGTATTCTACAAGTGTTCAAGGAGCCTGGGATCATCTCTGTTTTATAAACGCAATACAACCATTCACTCTTTACACAAACACAACGATTCTATCCTAATTGGATTGATGCTACTCCTATATTGATGAAAATGTTTTTTTTTTGTTTTTTTTTGTTTTTTGTTTTCATTGCAACTGAGCCTCTTTGAACTTCATGTTAACAGCACATTTCTTATCTATGTTTAGATTTTGTTCTTCCAACGACCGTCTTCCCCCCAGTATTTATTAAATCAATCGATTAGTGCCTTCATTCGTGTTTCTGGCAGAGGCCCTCCCCGTTCAGCTTCCATTTCAAAACCCTGATAGATTTTAATCATTTCTATAAATTCACATCTGTCGTAGAACAGTGATCATTTGATTTTAATGGATGATATTTTAGGTTCTAATAATGTTATTTGTTTTACGTTCTATCGTACAGTATAATCCTTCATTGGATCCAAATAATTGTGCTTACCCATCGACCTGTTTCCTAAAATCCTTCGTGCTAGGGTACCTAATTGGCACATATACTCAACGCCTTCTTATTACTGTGTAATATAGAGTGAGCATTTTGTTGGAGCGGGGTCGCCGACCAGCCACGCACGCGCACAACTTCCGCCAGCCAACCCAGCTCGGGTCGCTGCTTGCGTGAAGGCAGAATCCAGTAATTAACAGTAAATTCATCGGCAATTCATCATTAAAGAACTTACATTTTCACCGAAGATGCTGGAAATGTTCTCAAATATCTGGCAGACAGGCGTTGTACCGTGTAAAAAGAATCAGCATTGACACGTTGTAGCCTAAATGTTTATTGGCAGATGGAGACCCCAGTCTGTTTTCCATATCTTGTCAGTCATGGCTTTTTGTTTCAGTCAATTTTGTTGGACTGTTATTATTATTATTATTAAGATTATAATTATAATAATAATGATTATTATTATTATTATTATTATAACATTTCTGGAGTATATGTATTTGATATGAAGTCCAATAAATTGCTGATTAGGCCATTCTAGGCAAAATTCCGCCCATAATATCTTTCAATTTGAAATTAAATGACCAAAATTGAGTTTATTAGGTGATAACTAGACTTTGCCACATCTTGTGTAGTTGTGCGTCAGTGTCAGACTCGTTTTTCGTAAAGTGTATTGACGTAAAGAACGTTAGTCCCCTCCTTGTAGTTTGACAATGGAGTAAATTAATCAAGTGTCTGGTTTCTGTTTTCTCGAGGGAACGAACGTAAACAAAAAATATCACAGCGTGATTCATGTCTTTGGGCTCCTCAATGAAATAAGTTGTAGTATAGCATTAATAGAGCATCAGGATATCGAATAGAACATAAACGGAACTATGTATATGTTATCGGGTCAGAAGCAAACAAATTTCATTGTTATAAAAATAAAATTTCATACATATTTACACCTATTTACACACGCTAGGTCAATTAAACGAGTCACATCACGATCAACCAGAATCGTTCAACCACAATAGCTGGAGATCTTCTGCTGTACAAGTTGCAGGGCACAGCAGACAATTCCACGGGCTCGAGCATTTCGCAGTCGCAGTTGGTGGTGTCGACAGGGAACTACTGATCATCCAATGCAGAGATGTAAACAGGTTCAACTTCCAACTCCAGAGCGAAGACGATTAAGTGCTCTCCACACAATCAAGTACTCTTTATGACCAGGTTAGAGGGTTTCCGAAGAGTGAGAGCAGCGAGAGTTATTCTCAAGTCGAGAGATCCACATTTCTTTTCTTTCTGTAGCTGCTGTAGTTTGCAAGACTGCAGTAGTTTTGAGGAAGATTCTCTTGAACCTCAACCTTGAGGTTTCTGGTACATTACCATTTAGTGGACTCGGATTGCTGATGAAACTGTTTACATGTCTCTGCATTGGTAGTTAACTCACCACGAATAACTGGTGGTGCTCTCCCTGCAAGCCGGTCGAGTTTTACAAGGGGTGTAGGCCTCAAAAAGTTGTAATAAGCCTATATGTTTCATTAAGCACCTTGTTAACTTAGTTTGCGTGGGTGGTTCGTACCAAACTGGGCATGCATATTCTGCAGCACTGTAACATGATGCAAGTGCTATCGTTCTCAAGGTTAGTGGTTGAGAGCCCCACATGATACCAGTGATCTTACAAAGGATTTTATTCCTAGTTTTCACCTTCAGCCTTGTATTCTGGCAATGCTTCTCGTAAGTCAGAGTGACTCCCAGATAGCCTATTTTGTGTAAGGTGCGTTTACTAAACGTAATCCTTGCCAAGAGATGTAATGTTCGCGACGTGCCTGATTGTGCTTTAGATGAAATGCACACAGCTGGGTTCGGTGGAAGTTGATTGTCAGACTAATATGCATCCTCATCTTTCAATGCCCATATATATTGAAATAAATAATGCGCATAAACAGAGCTAAACAGGGGGTGGCACTTGCCTCGAAGACCGACTAATTGCTGCAGTATTCTGGAGAGGGCGCCTATCTTTTAAAAACAGCGAGTGACATTTGGAGGTTCATTCTCTTCTCCAGTACTATTTTATTTTAAATACGTTAAATACGATATACTCTGTATATCACTTTAAAATATACTATTGAGCGTATTCATTTCTATTATTTTACATGTGCAATAAATATGTTATTTTATGACCTATATTATGTGACCGCATTCAGGAACATTAACCAATTCTTCAGATAAAGTGTAGGACAAGGAAGGGAATAGAGGTGGGAATTCAACTGGTGTTCATCACATGGGGAAAGTCTATTCTTCTACTCCGTAATAACTTCATAATCAAAAGCATCAAAAAATTATAGAAGTACACTTTTCGAAAATAAAATAATAGGCTGAAAAATTGTATTATAAGAATTATTTGCAATATGCAGTGGCTTAATTGAAATATGAATCACTGCTAGTCACAAATAATCATGTTTTAAAGAGGCTTCACGTTTGAAATGTAGGTAATTGAATAATGGAGTGTAAACTCCGGGATCAAACATGTTCTTCATTGGTAAAAATAAATAGTGATTTGAATACTTGGCCATTGCACTTCTGAATCAGCCACTTCCTTCACGGTTAATTAACTTCTTCATTAAAGGGTATCATTACCCCAGAATATTCTCTATGAAGATATATAATTGGGGAAATCCTTTTATCTCACAGACTAAACATACTCATGAGCAGTGTTTAACGTCATAAATGCTATTATTTGTAGGGTAAGCTCAGGTACCCTACTCATGAGTTGGCGGTTCAAATTCAATGAGAAATACATATTTTACGTCAGTTAAGGGCATGTTTTGAAGTATTATATTCCATAAATGCATTGATTTAAGGCATCTTCGAGCACTGTATTGGTCAAAATATTATAGCAGTGGTAAACAAAATAAGGCGATTTTCGTTCGCCGCACGACTTTGTTGATAAACGTTTTTTTTTCTGGTGATGGGTGAATCTACACACACACACATTAATACCTCCATTGAAAGTATCTTCATAAAAAACACGGGAGAAAAAGCGCCAGACGGATTTCAGATGAAAAGCCTGGTCTGTTTTTTCAGGTATATTGTATAATTTTGGTTAATACCTCTGCATGTCTCACAATTTATCCTCGACTGGATTTTTCACATTAGCATTATACACTGCAAAGTCTAAGCGGTTGTTCTGACATACATTTCATCACGTATAAACCTGCAGTATTCTTTTCAAGCCTTGAACACGTCACCGAAAATAAACCATAAGATGTAAGTTCGTAAATACTCCGTGATGTCCGCAGGCGTAGGAATCTAAATCAACGTATAAATTGTTCAGCCAGCTAGAAAGCAAAACATAGCTTAAAAAGGACTTCGTGTTATTAGAGATATATGAATTTTGGCTCTCTTTGCATACAACTTATGTTATGAAAAATCCACAGCCTGCTTCCAGTCTCCGACCGGGTCAGGAATGGAATGAATGAAGCCCCCATCTAGCGGCGAGGATATGGACTGTGCCGGCTGCCGAGGCCTGACGCACTCCTCTGGGGCAATGATTAAATGAATGACAGATGAAATGAAATGATAGTGGAGAGTGTTGCTGGAATGAAATGTTGACAGGGAAAACCGGAGTACCCGGAGAAAAACCTGTCTGCCTCCGTTCTGTCCAGCACAGATCTCACATGGAGTGACCGGGATTTGAACCACGGACCCAGCGGTGAGAGGCCGGCATGCTGCAGCCTAAGCCACGGAGGCTTTAACTTATGTTATATTGTTCATAATTATTCCCATACATAATGTATAATGTATAATGTAGAAATTCCTAGCTGCAGAAATTTCAGCCAAGTCATCTGCTCGAGATGGGAGGCAATTTGCTTCTGCTGACCTATTCTATTTACATTTGGTTTGGACTGCGAAGGAAACTTGTTGGTAACGAGTTAAACAACAATTAGTACTGTTTTTGGCATCGGAGATTCTGTTTTGGTGATCAACTATTCAGCCATTATTTGTGTTGAATGTGAAAGCTGAAAATAATTGCGATAGATGTTGTAACTCATTTGCCATGTATCATAGCTTCTAAATGAAAACAAATTAGCTAGAACATAAGCTTTCATTTGAAATATACAAACCTGTTACATTCCCCAATCGTCAATCCTCACGATGTGAGACATCGTCCCTGTGTAATAATATTGTTCCTTTCTGTTCGTCTACTTACACCTTCAGCAAAATGTTGATTTACTGGAGACTCACGCAGAGTAATACATTTAATGAAGTTCTCAAGGTTTAGAGCGTTGTCTTTCCTGTAAAATAATACTTGGCTTCGGTGGCGTAGTTTATAGCATAGTGAACTGCTGTGCCCAAGATAGCGGGTTCAAACCCGGCCGAAGTCGTTGGATTTTTAAGAGCGTTAAAAATTATTTAGTATGCCTTCCTTCGGAGGGGAAGTAAAGCCGGCGGTCCCATGTCAGATTTATGGCATGTAAAAGATTCTTCCACAGACTAAACTAGTGTGAAGCTAAATTGTTAGGTTTAATTTTGTCCGAACGCTCTATCAAAGTTCCAACGTTCACCACTAGGTATCATTGATATCTGGTGGCGAAAGTTGGAACTACTTGAAATTGAACGGAACTTGTAGCTCACACCCTAAGGGTGTCCGCTGGAAGCAGCTACAGACTCAGGCGAGCCGAACATGTCCTCGGACACTCCCGGCACTAAAAGCCATACGATAAATAAATAAATAATGAAATACATAAATAATTAAATAATTGGGAATAAAGCCTCGGTGAGAACTCCAACCCGAGTATCTTGCATTCCATTCATATGCGTTTCCCTTCTGTACCACATCGGTCCACGGTCTACGGTCCAAAGTGAGACCACTTCCAAGTCATCTTTAACTTTAGATGGGATTCAGAAAGAGACAGAATCAAGGTGATGAAATGTTAACGCAGCAAGTTCTCAGTTTTGATCTAGGCCTGCTAGTATGCAGGGCTAGAATTCCGATGCTGATCTCAACATCGAGTCTTCCTATTGTTATTCCTCTC
Organism: Meconema thalassinum; assembly: GCA_946902985.2. Classification (NCBI taxonomy): domain Eukaryota; kingdom Metazoa; phylum Arthropoda; class Insecta; order Orthoptera; family Tettigoniidae; genus Meconema; species Meconema thalassinum. The sequence goes on along the minus strand of OX336388.2, from coordinate 1,909,561,401 downwards.
CCTCCTCCTAACTCTTTATAATCCTTCCTGGGGTGTTGTACAAATGATTTGGGCTGAGGTTCGCTTAGGTACTGTCATTATTTCCTTCCTTTCCTCATAGGGAAATTAACTTTCGGTTCATTTCTTCTTCTCTTCTTCTTCTTCCTAGCGTTTTCCCGCTGCTGCAGGGTCCGCTGTTTTGGTCTTGGCTCGCCATTTTGCACGATCTTGGGCATCATGAGGTCTTAGATTGAGAGCCTTCATATCCGCATTTGCTGTATCATGCCAGCGCTGTTTTGGGCGCCCACGTGGACGGTGCCCATTAACTTCAAAGGAGAGAGCGGAATTGGCAACAGTTCCAGGTGCAGCACGCAAGACGTGGCCATACCATCGAAGCCGTTTTCCCGTGCCTTCTCAGTGATGGGTGCAACTCCTATTTGCTGGCGAACAGAGTCATTCTTTATATGATCTAGGAGTGTGATGCCCATCGACCAACGGAGCATACGCATTTCCATGCTATGTAATTGGCGCTCCGTAGCTTTGTCAGCTGGTCGACATTCAGCACTGTACAAAGCAACAGGACGTACTATCATGCGGTATATTTTGGACTTAAGGTATAGTGGCATCCTTCTGTCGCAGAGTACGCCTGTAACTTCCCTCCATCTCATCCATGCAGCCTTTATCCTACTTCGCACTTCATCACCTATCTCACCATCAGCTTGTAGGCGAGATCCTAGATACCTGAAGCTTAAGGTCTTCGTCAATGTCTCTCCATCAACTTGGATGGATCCGTTGGTTGGGACAGTTTCAAGGTATTCGGTCTTCTTTTGTTCAGTCGAAGACCGTATTGTGAGAGACGGCTGTTCCAATTTTCAACTTGACGCTGCAATCCTATCCTGGTGGTATCAGCAAGTGCGACATCATCAGCATATAAGAGTGTGACTGTGTCCATGACTAGGACAAAGAGCAATGGGGACAGTGCAGATCCTTGGTGTACACCGACTTTCACTGGGAAGCTCTCCGAGGTGCCAACAGCACAACGTACACAACTTGTGGTGTTTGTGTATAGCATCTTGATCCAGCTGATAAGCATTTCTGGTACACCATGGTTACGAAGTGCATACCAGATCACACGATGTGGAACACGGTCGAAAGCCTTTTCAAGATCAAGAAATGCGATATGCAGTGGCTGTTGTTTCTCGCGATGCTTTTCGACACACAACATCCATGTTTTGGAATTTTGCAATAACTTCTTGCTGAACAAATAATGGCGCACTTATTTCAAAATTTCTACTACATAGGAAATATAATAAATAGTAACGGAATTCTCAGCCAAAAGCACTGCATGCATTATCTAAACTTCTTTTGTGATTTCTAAGGCTTTCCAACCATTGTTGACTCTACTGTATTTCCATGAGAAGGTGCATTTGCTATTGGTCTACGATATTTTTTCATAGTAACCTACGATCTTGATGTCTGTCATTGGCCATTGTTCCTGCATTGCCAATGAAGACGCACAGCGCACTAGTTATACAGCCCAGTATAGTTAATTGAATTCCAGTTGATCAATACGTATTCGTGCCCAATTATATCGGGCGGGTAATATGACAACCTAAAAAGAATTTACATTCGATCAATTATTATTTGCAACAGATTACAAGCGGGAGGGTTACAAGGATTATAATCCGTATAAATCCTGAGAGAACCTGGCCCCAAATCATTAGTACAATTACACCCCAAGAAGGGTTATAAAGACTGAGGAGGAGGGGGTAGAATCAGTAGAGGAAGTCTTGATAATTATCTTTCTAATACCTCTTTATAAAAATAGAAGATGGGGATTTGATTTATATGGCAGAATATGCAAAAAAAATCTTTACGTGTGTTAAGTTATTATTTGCAAGAGATTACAAAGTGGGAGTTAAAAGGATAATAATTTGCTTTCAAGTAGAGTTTTATATCTCCCGCGTGATATAATTGGGTATAAAAACTATTCGACCGATTGAGAGTAATGAATACTTATAATTGTTTATTTGTTAATACTAACAATGGCATTAAAGTTTTCTATATCCCAATATAGGGCGCGTTTTACAGTGAGATGACCTGTGATGATTATACCTCAATCTAGAATGTTTGAACGAGCTTTCTGTAATCGTACCCACATGCTTTGTCAGAAATGTATTTTTATTATTTGTGTTATATCCATCATTCCACGTTTTAGCACTATTTAAATTCGATTACTGAATAAGTTACGACATTTTAAAGACAGAGTCAGGAAAATTAAGGCGTATACTTGAGAAAGTGAACGGACGAAAATCGTGTTACTCTGTAAAATATTAATGTTGTTATATGTGATTCAATTGCGGCATTTGGTACATCGAGGTCGTTGTGTTTGGAATCTGTCTGTTAATCTTTGTTACTGTGAAAACTTTATTAATGTGTTTATTTTCAATTTGGGCTGGGATTGGGTAGGTGGTGGTCATGGATTTAATTTAGGTACCATCACAGCATTCACTTTGAGTAGAAGTGGGGAAAACCGCAGGAAAACCACTTCTAGTATGGCTGAGGTGGGAACTGAACCCATCTCTTTTCAGTTCTGCCTCACGAGGCTGAGTGTACCCTATTACAGTCATCAGACCCGAGTTAAACTTAAATTTCTTTGTTATCGTGCTGGAAGCTATTTTCAGTTTTGCCTTAGCAATTGAGATTTAATGGCTTTCAGTCGGTGAACAAGATTGCTTCCATTTGTAATTGGTGTTTCCCTAAATCTGACATTTTTCACGAGAGATTAATAAATACACTTGGATAACCAGTTTCGATCGACAAGCAATCATTACCACTACCATTACACTTATGCCGTTAAATCTATGTCTACAAGTATGTAGGTGATGGAATTTACAATACCTACATACACTTATTTAGTTACAGCTGTTTTTTATCAGAGCCGAGAATCGAACCCAAATCGACGAGGCGACTCGCTGACTGGCTGCGTGGTGCATCGGTAACGTTCTCACCTGATATTCCCAAGGTTGCAGGATCGAGTTCTGGCGCCGTCAGTTGGCATTTGAGGGTGCGCAAGTGCGAGGTAACGTGTCAATAGATTTAACGGCACGTTAAAGATCCCCTTCACGGAAAAATTCCGGCACACCAGCGTCTCTGAAATCTGCAGTAATTACAAGCAACATAAGACCAATAACATCTTCTTTTCCTTATTATTATTATTATTATTATTATTATTATTATTATTATTATTATTATTATTATTATTATTCCAGTACTGCTTGCCACGGTGGGTGAGTGTTATCATGTCGGTTTACCAACCCCAAGCTCGCAGGTTCACCCCTGGCCATAGTAAGTGATTTTTTGAAAGGCGACAAAAGTCACTACATGCATGGCATACGTTGTTGGCATGTTAAAGAACCCATTTGAATGCAGTAGGCCGTGTTCATAAAGACAAAATTAATCTCAGGATTTTCCACCAACACAAAAGTTCCTTCTTTCTCTACTAGAAAGCGCTATAGTGTCAAGGGGCTTAGATATCTAACCTCCTTGATCTTCATAGCACTCCGAGGAACAACAAAATTCTACATGCAAGCTGCTCTCTGGGTGTCAAATAACAAAGCTTGCACCCGGCATCCGAGGTCATACGATATTATTATTGTAGATTAAGGCGTTCAAGGCCCGGATTACTATACAAATAATTCATGGTTTTTGGGCTAATGCCGTGAGAAATTAAATTAGATACCAGACGTTTCAAAGGAAACTTGCCTGGCAAGGTTCCTTCGAAACGTCTGATATCCTCCCTATATTATTCTGCTAAGGTCCCATTCCGGTTTTGTACCGAAAATAAAGTCCTGTTAACACCAACCTACAAATATAGGGTACCTACAGATTCCGCATAACCCATGTGTGCCCAAATCGCACTAACTTCCTCTTTAAATGCCTCACAATTAAATAATTACCTTAAATAATGTACATTTACAATGGGAGCACCGTAACCTGGCGAGCCTGTCGCTAGAGCGCAGGGCTGTGCGGTGGCGGCAGCCATCTGGCGGGAGCGCGGCGTACTGCTAGCTGATGAGTCTCTCAGCAGATGGCTCCGGTGTGGTCTCGCCAAGACTTTCTCCAGTGTTCAATTCTTCGCAAACAATAACCGATGAATTCGTTGTAACATCGAATATTGTTTTCAAAGAGGTGCTGTGACAAGTACAAAACACTGTTCTGCATAATTATTTGTGTTCTTCTCATGTACGTATGCCGATTAACAACAATAAATACATTTCTTCAATATTTAAAACTTCGTTCTCCCACATTCTTCCGCACTACCCCATAAACCTACATTCACGTTGCGAAAGCTTGCACGGGCCTACTAGTCTAATTTAATTTCACACGGCATTAGCCCAAAAACCATGAATTATTTGGATATTATTATTATTCCAGTACTGATTGTTGCTAACCTCGAGAAGCATCCAATTTTTAATAGAAAGCCCTTGGTGGCTAAAATATTACGTATAATTGTGGGGGGGTTATATACTAGTTCAGTATGGGCGAGGCTTCACTGTATTTAGAACGACGGGAGCATGTGATATATAACGCTATGAAGTGAGCCGTCCTTGGGATCTCGTGTTACAAGCGAACCAATGAATACTTCATCTTGATCCAATATTGGGAACGTCCTACGTCCGTGAGGATCGGCGAGAGTGCTGATCAGAGAGGGGAGGCTGTGGTGCTAGTAGTTAACGAATAATGAAGTGGAAAATGTAAAAATGTCTACCGCTCGAGGCAAGACCAGGAAAGACCAATAAGGAGGCCGAAATAATCCGTACATAATTAAATAGCGGGTTTCAAAGGTCGTCGAAGCCCTGGCAGTTTGGGCTGACAGGCTGACCGCCCACACCACGCCATAGCCCAGCAATAAGACGTCAAACTACAGGCAGGCAGGCGGTTTTAATGATCGGACCTTGCACGTGGTTCACTCTTTTTCTTTTCTCACAGTTCAGGTAATCTGTGTTACCAACACGGCCAGGGCTGACCATGTGCAGGATCTACATCAGCGATGCGAGTTGATGGCTCAGCACAATATAATAATTGAGGAGGTGACACGCAAAGACGAACATGTCCACCTAATACAGTTTTTTACAATCAACAAAAAACGTATTTCAGCCATACATGATAATGAAAATAACATATTGATATGCAAACAATTTCATGTTCATGCAAAAAGGGCAATTCATGACTGCAAATAAATCTACAATGAAAATATTTGTTTAAAAAGCACATTTAATTATGGACATGTTTTCTTTGGATGAATTGTTTGGACAAGTTTGGCTTTGAATGATTTTCAAAAGGAAGGTGTTTTATTTTTTCATAATCGCTTACATTTTATTCATTAATGGTTGCCCCAGGGGCTCACATCTAGTGGCACGTGGGTTGGCGACCACGGGACCCCAGCTGAGTCCGGCATTGCTTCCACTTACTTGTGCCGGGCTCCTCTCCGTCTTCTCTCCTGTCGACCTCCCTTGTTCAAATCTTGTTTTTCCCGACCCCGGCGGCATTAGGGTATCCGAGGCCTAGGGATTCATTCACTTTCCCGCCTTAATTGGCCCTTGTCTCATCTTTCCTGATACCCTCATTCTTCGAGGCGACAGCCTTCTTTTTCTTTTCATGTTATCTCCTGCCTTCTGCGCAAGGCCTTCAAGGAGGCAGGATGTATGTAGCCCCACCAATTCTGGTGCCCCCTGGATAATGCTTCACCCTCAAGGGCCCACGGCTGGTGAGTTTGGGAGTTGGCGAACCCGAGGGATTCCGGAGCTGGGTCCGTTTTGCCCGCATTTTCCTCTGAACTTGGGGTGGGCCCTCTCCTATTTCCCCCCTTTCCTATCTGCCTTTCATGGCTCTCCTTCCTTCCAAGTCCCTCAATCCTAATTCTTCGAGGGTTGAGGGCATTTCTTTTCTTCCTGTCCTTTATTTGCCTTATCCTTTATTTGTTTACAATTTTTTCTTCTAGTTTGTAAGTTTGTAGTTAGTATTAGTTATAGTTTTTCGTTCTCATCTCATCCTTCACTATCACCCAAGGGGCCGATAACCTAGATGTTAGGCCCCTTAAAACAACAATTATCATCACCATCATCATCATTTTCTTCTTTCTGCTACCCTTGTTTGCAGTCTTCACACGAACACATTCTTCATCCATTCTGCTACAACACTGACGTAATAATTTTAATAGCAATATGTAATATTATTAAGCCGGAACTAATGCTAATATCAGCTGCTCTGCGCGGGAACGTCTGGTCTCGCGCGGAATGGAAATCACGTGACATGAATCAGCGCTTCCTATTGGAGGTATGGACTAGTTCGTCTTTGCAGGAGATGATGATGTGGACAAATTCGTGTTTGCGCTGAACCATGCATTTTCACAGGCTTGTATCATGGGACATATTCAAGTTTGCTTAAATGGCACGATCTATTTACATTCCGCTCATCTTGTACGTCCCGATCCATACTGTATTTCATTTTTTTTTTTAAATTGTGGACATGTTCGTCCTTGCGTGTCACCTCCTCAATTATAATAGTATTCTATATATATAATACGCTAAGGTGTATGTATCACAAAACTCAAGCTCCTAAACCAGAGGGAGTTAGAAGTTGTGGTTTGTATCAAAATCTTTCAAATTGTCTCAATAGTACAGGAAAAATCTTGCATTTCTTGAAAAGTCAACAGAAATATTTTATTTTTCAAGATTAAATAGTTTCCTTGCGATCATGAATCCATACCTGTTGCCATTCAAACATGGCCGCACGGCCGAACCACTGCTCATTAAAATTTAATGTATTTAATAGCTGTACGCGCACATGCATAAGGCTTGCATGTATTTGAAGACGGATATTAACCAAGTCCTGAAAATAAAATATAGTAAGAGTATGAACGTATACGAGTGTGCAACTTAAATGAAGGAAAGATTACTTTTTCCAGACAGCCAGTTATTGAGATATTGAATTGGTGCGTCAACTCATTTATTGTCTGAAGCAATAGCGCAGTGGATAAGCCAAATGTCTCCGGATCTCAAAAGCTCAGGATCGTTGCCTCTTCTTGGCGCCCTTTTTTACCACTGAAATATTGTTTCATGAAGGAGTATTATGAACGTTTTACATTTTTTAAGTGAGTTATGCAAGAGTTACAGTATTTCTTCCATAAAACATGCAATAAAACAGCGAAAAACATCCATTATGATATGCGCGCGCAGAGCAAGCGGCGACAGCGCATAGTGCTACCATCTAGTGGCTCTAATAGACAGCTACTGAAACGAACCATGGCCGACTGAATGCGCTTGGCCGTGAACGAACTATTGAAGTAGCTTATAGCCTAACACAATTCGACGCAAAAAAATACAGATATTATGTCCTTAGCATACCGGTACTTATTGTAGCATATTATAATGAAGGGAGATGGATGTTGATCCGAAAGGGGCAGTAATATGAATGAAATACATGTCTATTGACATTAACACATTTGATCGTCATTTTATGACAGCAGTTTGACTCGCCTACAGATATCTTCAAAAGCAAATCACACGTGTAATATCTTATTGAGCTTGATATTTTTAGTGGAAGATTTTTCACTGATGAATCATTCGTTCTATTCACATATGCCTTAGGCTGGCTGCGTGGCTCAACGGTAACGTTCTCGCCAGCATTGCCCAAGGTTGCAGGATCGAATCCTGGCGCAGCCAGTTGGCATTCGAGGGTGCGCAAATGTGAGGGAGCCGTGTCAGCAGATTTACTGTCACGTAAAAGATCCCCGTGAGGGCAAAACTACGGTACCCCAGCGCCTCTAAAAGCGCAGTAGTTAACAGGGACGTAAAACCAATACAAAATAAAATTAAACAGGACTTTGAAATACTCGACAGTCAGTAATTTCGTACAGACGTTAACAGATACCTTCATTAGAGTCATTAATTGATAGAAAACAACCAGTCAATCTGTTTCTAATCCCATGGGTGCATTCAGACAAACAAAATGGCAAAAACTGTCTTCAAATGTCCCTGACATTTTGGCAGACAACAATTTTTCATACACACATTTGGAAACATCATTTTGGAGTTACCTGCTCTTCACAACACACTGAGCATACCTGAATATGACCAACTATAATGAAGCATTCAGTGGTAAAGTTATCTTACTGGGTGGTGATTTTCGCCAAGTCCTTCCTGTTACGAGTATAATGAGAGGATCACGTTCTCTGACAGTTGCTAGCTTTTTGAAGTGGCATAGCCTCTGGAATAAATTCCATGTATTTAAACTCCCCCAGAACATGTGCGCTTTAAATTCTGAATCAGAATTTTCAACATGGCTTTTAGAAATAGGAGAAGGCAAGACAGGAGCGGAAGTTACGGTACCATCTACATGTTATCCACAAATACCTAGGTACAAGATCCAGTCGAACAGCTATATGGTGATTTTGATTTTACTGCTGTCACCACACAGGAGCTTAAAGGAAGAACTATTCTTACGGTCGCCAATGAAGCATCGCTTGAACTGCACAATCGAGTACTTCAGCGCTTACCTAGAGATGAGGTAGTCTACGAAAGTGTAGACTGTATTGTGCGTGAGCATGCACAAGATCACTTGGCTTGCCCTGCAGAATTTTTGAACAATCTGACACCAACTGGCATGCCTCCACACAAACTTAGACTTAAGAAAGGTGCTATCATTATGCCATTAAGAAATATTCTACCCACAAATGGGGTCTGCAGTGGGACGATGCTATAGTTAACGAGTTACTACTTAATATAATAGAGGCAACTATTATAGATTCTGATAAGAGAGAAATCGTTTTCATACCCAGGATAACCCTTATCCCCTCTGATACGAACATGCCTTTTAAATTTAAAAGAACACATTTCCCAGTACGTTTGGCTTTCTCAATGACAATAAATAAATCTCAGGGTCAGACTTTTGATAAAATATCCCTTTACTTGACAAACCCCGTCTTTACATATGGACAGCTTTACGTAGCCCTTTCACGGGTAAGATCGTTCAGCTCGCTATCGGTTGTGTCACCAAGCAACAAAACAACCAACTGTGTGTTTAGGGAAATTTTTGATAGATAAATTCAAAAAGTACCTTACAAAAGCACCAGCTTGGAAGATATGTGATTTGGCTCCTTAGATGCAACTCTGTACACCTCACTCGAGAACTACTGTACCTATGTGAAAGAAGTCCTGGTTGTATCCCAAATGTCCTCTGTGAAGTTATCATTCCACAGCCCAGTTGGATCATTCCTTCCTGCACTGGTATTAACATCTTAAGTTTGTGAAGTTTTATTTCGTAGATAAATGTAATGTTTCTAATAGCTCGGGCCGTTTTTATTGCACTGTTATTGCGTAGTTACTCTACGCGGGCTCTGCTTGTAGCCTAATAATCTTATTATACAATACGCTAAGGTGTATGTTTCACAAAACTCAAGCTCCTAAACCAGAGGGAGTTAGAAGGTGTGGTTTGTACCAAAATCTTCCAAATCGTCTCTACAGTACATGAAAAATCTTGCATTTCTTGAAAATTCAACGGAAATATATTTGTTTATAAAGTGCTTTTAAACAAATAAACAAGACTATAGCCCCTGCGAGATCTGTGTCGCGTCCAGCCCGTGTAACACTAGCGCCAGGCGGGTAGTCTTTACACATGGGGCGCACACAACCCATTACGCGAGAGTTCTTGCACGGGTCCGCTAGTAATATCTATAATACGCTAAGATGTATGTTTCACAAAACTCAAACTCTTAAACCAGAGGAGATTTGAAGGTGCGGTTTGGGTCAAAATCATCCAATTCGTATCAATAGCACAGGAAATATCTTGCATTTCTTGAAATGTCAACGGAAATTTATTTAATGCTTTAAAAATTGCGTTTAAACAAATAAACAAGACGTTAGCCCCTGCGAGAAGTGTGTTACGTTCATCTCTCCTTACAAACCGTCAGCAGTGGCTACGCTGGCTAAAGTGCAGCGTTAGGTCATGGGGCCAAGCTCTCTGCCGACTCCGTAGACGCGTGGGTTCGAGCCCCACCGTCGGCCGTCCTTGAAATGGTTTTTCGTGGTTTCCCATTTTCAACACCACGCAAATGCTGCGACGGTACCTTCTGATAGGCCACGGCCGCTTCCATCCACATCCTTGACTAGTTTCATCCATCTTCACCCATTCCATCTCTCATACCGACGAGCAAGTCGCCCACGGGTGTCGACTAGAAAGACTTGCACTCGGTCTTTCAGGAGGCCACACGACAAAAAAAAACTCTCCTAACAATAAAGCCGGGCAGGTGGTTTAACACATGTCTCCCACAGACCCTTTAGTAATAATAATATTAATTATAACAATCACGACACATGAAAGCAGAAACAATAAGAGAATAAAACTAACATTATGGAACAGTAAGAGTAATATTAGATGAATTATGGAAATTAAGAAAGATATGGGAGAATTAACAAGATGTTCAGAAAAGAACATATAGCCTACTTTCTCCTAAATGCATGGGTATTGTTATAACTCTTTGTCCTTTTCAAGGAGTATGATTGAATGTTGGTTGTAGTAGCTTGTTGAAATACAACGTGCTATAGGGATATTAAACATGAATATGAGGTGCCCTTTGCTAGTGCTACCTCTGTACCAAATTTCGTTCCATTCGGTTTCACCGTGTTCGAATTGATAAGGGGAATCGATTTTCACACAAAGATGGCCACCATCCGCAAAATATTAGGCTGATGACCTATTAGTTTGGTCAAAGGATGCTCCCTCCATAAAGGTATGTTGTTGCTAAATTTGCTAGAGATCGGATGATTAGGCTAATCGTAATTTGATTTAAGCTTTGAACATTTGTGTGGCCGCCATTACGTTTCCGTCAAGATGGCGGCGATACAAAACAAGACACTGAGGTGCCCTTTGCTAGTGCTACCTCTGTACCAAATTTCGTTCATTCGGTTCCATCGTGTTCGAATTAATAGGGAGAATCAATTTTGACATAAAGATGGCCGCCATCCGCAAACTATTAGGCTAATGGCCTATTAGATTGGTCAAAGGATGCTCCCTCCATAAAGGTATGTTGTTGCAAAGTTTGGTAGAGATCGGATGGTTGTGTTAGTCGTAATTTGATTTAAGCTTTAAACATTTGTGTGGCCGGCATTACGTTTCTGTTAACATGGGGGCGATATAAATCATGACACTGAGATGCCCTTTGCTAGTGCTATCTCTGTACCAAATTTCGTTCCATTCGGTTTCACCGTGTTTGAATTAATAGGGGGAATCGATTTTGACACAAAGATGGCCGCCATCCGCAAACTATTAGGCGAATGACCTAGTAGATTAGTCAAAGGATGCTCCCTCCATAAAGGTATGTAGTTGCAAAATTTGGTAGAGATCGGATGATTAGGTTAATCGTAATTTGATTTAAGCTTTGAATATTCGTGTGGCCGCCATTACGTTTCAGCCAAGATGGCGGCGATATAAAACATGACACTGAGGTGCCCTTTGCTAGTGCTACCTCTGTACCATATTTCGTTCCATTCGGTTCCACCGTGTTCGAATTAATAGGGGGAATCAATTTTGACATAAAGATGGCCGCCACCCGCAAACTATTAGGCTAATAACCTATTAGATTGGTCAAAGGATGCTCCCTCCATAAAGGAATGTTGTTGCAAAGTTTGGTAGAGATCGGATGATTATGTTAGTCGTAATTTAACTTAAGCTTTGAACATTCGTGTGGCCGCCATTACGTTTCTGTCAAGATGGCTGCGATATAAAACATGACACTGAGGTGCCCTTTGCTAGTGCTACCTCTGTACCAAATTTCGTTCATTCGGTTCCACCGTGTTCGAATTAATAGGGGGAATCAATTTTGACATAAAGATGGCCGCCATCCGCAAACTATTAGGCTAATAACCTATTAGATTGGTCAAAGGATGCTCCCTTCATAAAGGAATGTTGTTGCAAAGTTTGGTAGAGATCGGATGGTTATGTTAGTCGTAATTTAACTTAAGCTTTGAACATTTGTGTGGCCACCATTACGTTTCTGTCAATATGGCGGCGATATAAAACATGACACTGAGATGCCCTTTGCTAGTGCTACCTCTGTACCAAATTTGGTTCCATTCGGTTTCACCGTGTTTGAATTAAAAGGGGGAATTGATTTTCACACAAAGATGGCCGCCATCCACAAACTATTAGGCTAATGACCTATTCATTTGGTCAAAGGATGCTTCCTCTACAAAGGTATGTTGTTGCAAAATTTGGTACAGATCGGATGATTAGGTTAATCGTAATTTGATTTAAGCTTTGAACATTTGTGTGGCCGCCATTACGTTTCCGTCAAGATGGCGGCGATATGAAACATGACACTGAGGTGCCTTTTGTTAGTAGTACCTCTGTACCAAATTTCGTTCCATTCGGTTTCACCGTGTTCGAATTAATAGGGGGAATCGATTTTCACACAAAGATGGCCGCCATCCGCAAACTATTACGCTGATGACCTATTAGATTGGTCGAAGGATGCTCCCCCACAAAGGTATGTTGTTGCAAAATTTGGTAGAGATCGGATGATTAGGTTAGTCGTAATTTGATTTAAGCTTTGAACATTTGTGTGGCTGCCATTACGTTTCCGTCAATATGGCGACGATATAAAACTTGACACTGAGGTGCCTTTAGTTAGTACTACCTCTGTACCAAATTTCGTTCCATTCGGTTGCACCGTGTTTGAATTAATAGGGGGAATCGATTTTCACACAAAGATGGCCGCCATCCGCAAACTATTACGCTGATGGCCTATTGGTTTGGTCAAAGGATGCTCCCCCGACAAAGGTATGTTGTTGCAAAATTTGGTAGAGATCGGATGATTAGGTTAGTCGTAATTTGATTTAAGCTTTGAACATTTGTGTGGCCGCCATTACGTTTCCTTCAAGATGGCGGCGATATAAAACATGACACTGAGGTGTCCTTTGCTAGTGCTACCTTTGTACCAAATTTCGTTCAATTCGCATTCACCGTGTTCGAATTGATAGGGGGGGACAGTCATTCAGAGTACACACACTCACACACACACACACAGACACACACACACACATATACACACACACACAGACTCACACACACACATACACACACACAGACAGACACACTTTTTTCGCAAAAATCGAAAGTAGGCTAAAAATTGCTATTCAGGATTTTTTTTAAACATGCAGACAAAATTAAGCAACTCCACGATGATCAAAGCACATTCCAAACTAAGATTAACAAACGACCACCAAAAAGGGTGATTTCAGACGAAGAAAGAAGACTGCAATCTGACTGATTGAAGATCTACGGGGCTGAGAAGATACTCAAAAATTCTTTGTATAGAATTGAAGAAGTCATATGCAAAACAGCACACGTGCACCGAATACAGTTTTGAGAAAATAGTTTTATTTTTAGTTATTTCATTATTGAATGTATACAGACTATATTTCCAGTGCTAGAAATGACTCCCAGAAAGGTTGTGTGAGGTTATTGGTTTTGTATGTCTAATGACTTCTTCTAAAACAATATATAAAGTACTTGGGCATATGTCAGTTTTCAACTCTCTATATGTATTAAGAAATATAATGGGGTTTCGAAATAACTAAACAAAGATTCTGAGCAAAATACACAACAAATATTGTTATTTATGAACTTCTAATCACTGTCAGTGTCCAAAAGTCCACTGCTACTCTCTGTATCGTCACTGGTAAGGTTTCCGTACTTATTTACAAAGCTCTTGATACGATAATCTAAACTCACCAGGGATACTGTCTATGTACTTCATTATGTCTCTGGCTTTTGGCACTCTCAGAGGTGCTGTTTTGAAACTTCCTTAATTTCCTTCCTACAATTCTATGGACTTCCTCATTGAAACGTATGTTGTTTTGCACAGTAAATAATGCGTAGCTGTCCAAAAAGCTCCTATTACGGTCTCAACTCATTTATGGTCCAAAGTGGACTTGTCCGGATTTGCATCTACCTTCTTCAATTGACTTATGGCATTCATGTGCGTCATAAGAAAATTTCCATACTTATTTTAAAACAAACGTTTTGAATTTTCTTTAATTGTTAACTCGAAAGTATATAAAGGCAGTTATGCCATCAGAATGGTTAGTTTACAATTTAAGGGGTGTCCAAAAGTATTCGTTTCTAAAAACAATTGGCATTTTTGAGATCACCTAGCATCCACCACAATGAATACATTTCACATTTGCTTTCACATAACGATTTACATAAGTATTTTTGATGTATCCTACTAAGTGCATTAGTTTATCACTATTACCTAGGTATACAACGAAATATGACATATTTTTTCAAAATGGCAAAATTTCAAAAATGAATTTGCATTGTTCATATTCAGCTTTAGTACAAGACATTCCTAATTCAATGATCTTTAATTTGATACCTTTTTGAGTTTGATAGGTGAATTTGAACTTCATATACTGATGAGGCTGTAAAAAAAAAAAAAAATCTTACTTAGGCGATGGAGTAAATTATATTTACAGTTATGCATTGTAGGCTATGATTATGCACGTGCGCCTTGGTCCACTTAAATCAATTCTCTGAGGAGTTGTACCCATGAAACGAATAAACACCACATCCTTCTTTAAGTAGAAGCTTTCATTTGGAAACAAAAAACAATGAGCATTCCACCCAAATACGACATTTCAAACGTATATGAATACCTTAATTTGTCCCATGGCCTCTTTCGATTTGACACCTGTGGGCAACTTACACGTTGTGATGAGGTTAAAGTGACTGAATTAACTTTATTTTACTTTTAGGGGCTTGGAACCGATAGCGGTAGCTATGCTGGCTAAAGCGCAGCGCTAAGGCATGGGGCCAAGCTCTCTGCAGACTCGATAGACGTTGGTTTGAGACCCACAGTTGCCCGTCCTTGAAATGGTTTTCCATGGTTTCCCCATTTTCTAATCCAGGCAAATACTGGGACGGTACCTTCTGACAGGCCACGGCCGCTTCCTTCCATATCCTTGCCCAGTTTCATTCATCTTCATTCACTCCTCTCATGAAGTTGGCGTCAGGAAGGGTATCAATCCGTAAAATCCGTCCACCACATATAATTTCATCACACATCATCCCTGACTCATGTGTAAACGGGAATAATAAGGGGTTGACATACATACAAACATACATACATGTAGCGCCGTGTGTTCAATTTGTCTGTGTGTAACCTTAATTATTAGGGTGGAGAATGGGGTAAGTGTCACGGGACTTGAAATAAGGATCTATCTCTGCATTTTCCTGAAGGGAGTATGGAAAACCCCGGGAATAAATTAAACAGGATAGCCAATGTCAGCCCTGCGATTCCAGCCTCTGATCTCCCCATCCCACCAGTGGTGTGCGATGTAACACGCAAGGCTACTCCGAGGGGTCAACTGAATATTCAGGCATCACAAGCTCCCAGACCTTGGACCAAGGGAAATAACCATACTATGTTAAAATCACACGAAACCATGGCCCATCCAGCAAAACGCATGTGTTCTAATCATCTCCCTCGATGTCGGATACAATAATGATAGTAATAGTAATAATAATAATAATAATAATAAAAACCAAGTAAACTACATTGATTCCTAACAACAAGAATCTCCAGTCAAAACACATTGAAAAGATCAGCAAATACAGCGAGTTGGTCGACTCTATCAAAAGACAATGGCATGTAGAGCGAGTAAAGACCATACCTATCATTGTCTCGAGTACGGGCGTGATCCCAAGTACCTTGCTCCAAGACCTTAAAGAACTGGATCTGGATAATCGGCTGTACAAACTAATGCATAAGGCAGTAGTTCTATCAACAACCAGAATCGTTCGGAAGTTCACGGGTAGCGAAATTCCAGCTTAGAAGTTGCTGTTTCCGTAACTATACTTAGGTTCACTGAAGCCCGTATAGTTATGTTGTAATGTACCAGAAATTTGTTACGATCGGTTACTTGTGCGTGCCTCACCTACCCGACGCTACTGTTATGCGAACTGGACGGATCACAGTTGTTCTTGCGTGGGCTATCGTCTTGTTTATTTCTCTAAACGCACTTTGTTAACAAATAAATACCATTCCGTGGAAATCGAACCCACCTCTTCGCAGTTTTTGCCTCGTGAAGCTGAATGCACCCCGTGCCAGCCCTCAGACCGGAATTACTTTTCTTGGCAGAGCCGGGAATCGAACCCGTACCTCAGTTATGATAGCTAAGAATGCTAGCCACTGCGCCACGAGACGGAATAAGTAACTGCTATTTCAACTCAACTAACTCTTGCCACGGTGGGTGAGTGGATAGCGTGTCGGTCTACTAACCCCAAGATTGCAGGTTTGCTCCTGGCCGTGGTAAGTGATTTTTTTGATAGGCGGCAAAAAAACGACACGCATGTCATACGATGTTGGCATGTCAAAGAACCCAATTGAATTCTGTAGGCCGTGTTCATAATGGCAAAATTAATCTCGGGAGTTTCCGCCAACACAAAGTTCCTCATTTCTCTACTAGAAAGCGCTATAGTGTTCAAGGAGCTTCGATATCTAACTTCCTTGAATTTCATAGTGATTCAAGGAACAACGAAATTTGACATGCAAGCTACCCTCTGGGTGTCAAATTACAAGGCTTGCACCCGGCACCCGAGGCCATACGATATTATTATTATTCTTATTAACTCAACTAACTTAATGAGCAAATAAATAATATCTAACAGTGACGTAATGAAATTCTACGGATATGTAATTTCTCGGCAATGCTAATTAGCTCCTTCACTGACGATAGAGTGTTAATTCAGTTTGTCTTATATTCGTTATCCTAACTAACGGAGAGAATTAATTCAGTTTGCTTTATATTTTTTACCATAATCTGCGGAAGAGATTTAATTGTGTTTGTCTTATATTTTTACAATTTTCTAAACGCCGCTAACAAGCTGTGGATATTTCTGTTGATATATCAATTCCCTGTCTAAAAGTCTCGTACATTGAATTAATTAGTGCCCATTAATGGCCGGCTCCATTTTTTGGTTTTGTTTGCTTTCTCAATATTTGTATTGATAAAATCTGACGCGGTTAATTAGCGGCACATTCCATTCTATATGTCTCACTTTGATACATTCAAACCGGTTTCTGCGATATTCTACATTTCCATCAACAGCTTCCTTGCATAATTAGTATGTTTCTGGCGGGCGACACAGGCTGAGTATCTAAGTAATCACTTGACAAGTAAAGACAGATGAATTATTCTGTGGAATTGAAAGCTATTTCGTTTTATAAACTACAAAATACAGGATGAGTAAGAAAAATTAACCTCGTCAAATATCTGTGTACCGCTGAAGATATCTATATTTTGAAAAATAAAGGTTTTATGCGATGTCCCGCAGCGTAGCCATGCTCGGTAAATCGTGTCCTCCTAGTTGCGTAGTGGCTATCATTCTTGGCTGTTACCGTCGAGGCCCAGGATCAATTTTCGGCTCTCCCAAGGAATTCAATTCAATTCTGGTCCGAGGGCTGGGACGGGTTACAGTTAGCCCCATGAGGCAAAACTGAGAAGAGACGGGTTCGATTCTTCCCTCAGTCGTTCTGGAAGTTATATTCCGTTGATTCCCACTTCTACTCCAGGCAAATGGTACGTAATCTAAGGCCACGGCCGCTTCCTACCCAAATCCTACCTCGATTACAAAAACACACACTAGTACAGACATAACAGGAACACAGGTTATCAGACAAAGCCTACACACACCTAAGTACACGGACCTGATGAACAAGATATCCCGAGCTCCTTAACTCAATTTTAAAAAAAGCTTCAAACTATTAGTGAAAGCAACGGAGGGACGCATTGCTTCCCGTCCGTAGGTTCAACTTTTAGGTGCCCTAGACGAAACTTCTATCTTTGGATCTCCTGGTTAAATGTAGATGATTCAAATACACCTCGTGGAAATGGTTCTTTATTGAGCTCTTTAACCTTAAACATTGGACTCATTATTCGTATCTACCAACTCAATGTAGTTGGTGTTGTTGATTGTTTCAGTGGCTTTGCATTTATTTTATTTATATTTATTTAATGTATGGCTTTTAGTGCCGGGAGTGTCCGATGTCATGTTCGGCTCGCCAGATTTCGTAGCTGCTTCTATGCGGGTGACCTACAAATACCATGGTGTGTGGATGAAATGAAGATGAATGAGTAAGTTCAATTTCAAGTAGTTCCAACTTTGGTTACCAGATGCCACTGACACCTAGCGACGAACGTTGGAACTTGGTAGAGCGTTTCTAACTAAATATAACCTACACATTTGGCTACTCACAAACAATAGTAGTAGGTTCTTTCTCATGCCATAAATCTATGATATGGGCCAACTGGCTTTACTTCCCTTCCGAAGGAAGGCATACTAAAGGAGTTTAACGCTCTTAAAAAATCCGATGACTTTGGTCGGGTTTGAACCTGCGATCTTGGACATAGCAGTTCAGCATGCTACCATCTACGCCACCGAAGCCGCTTTGCAACATCGTTGTCATTTAGCCCCGTTTACTTGGGTGTGTGTAGAATTTGTCCGGTAACCAGTGTCACTGTGATGTCTGTAGGACTACTATTGTGTGTATTTGTAATTGAGGTGGGATTGGGTGGGAAACAGTCATGGCTTTAAGCTAGGTACCATCATAGCATTGGTCTAGAGTTGACGTGGGAAAACCACGCAAAGCTACTTCAAGGGTAGCTGGACTGCGAATAAAACCCACATCTATTCAGTTTTACCTCACGAGGCTGAGTGTGCCCCGTTCTAGCCCTCAGACCAGAATTGTAATTCTTACCAGAGCCAGGAATCGAAACTCGACCTCTGGGGAGTCGGCCACGATTGCTAGCTGCTACACTAGGACGTGGTTGGATAGAAATACATACTCGTAGCTGAGGACAAATAACATTTATTACCATACTGGCTCATTTTCCCGAGATTATGATGGTTATGATTATAAGGCCCGGATGTTGAGTTGAATTTACTGAGTTGTCTAAAACAACGCTGAAGTACATAGAAACTCTGGACGGGGCCACCCTGCCTTCGAATATGTCATTTTTAATTTGCATCTTTTTGCATTTTTTTTTGCTATTTTTCCATTTTAAGAGCATATTCTTAAGTTTGGTATATTTTTTGGTCTTAGTTTACAGAAATCGGCCTTTTAAGGTCATCGTTTTCCAATGTAGCTTTATAAGAGGGAGTTACGTCTCAGAGTTAAGAAGAAGCTAGTAGCTGATACAGGATAATTTTAAAATATTGATTCCATTTCCTTAATCAACCGGGTGGAAACTAGTCTTAGCAACAATCGTGGTGAAATTGCTGCGGGTATTGTATCAAAACTGAAAAAAGTACTGTTGATCGCAGCTTTTTGAGGTATAAATAATTCCTCTCGGCACGCCGGAAGGCGGAGGTAGATTTCACCGGGCAAACTAGGGGATAGGCTATAATAGGCAAAATATGCAGGTTTTCGTAGGAGGATCAGACCTCATTTATTGCGAGAAAGTATTTTACAATTGGAGGTTAGTTAACATTTTTTCGTCTTTCTATGCATACTTTTAACATTTTACTCTCTTATGGGGATGGTAACCTTCCTGTCATTTGGGGTTAATTTTTATACTTGTGATCACACTGTCCTTATGCAAGGTTTGGAACTAATGTGTAACTATCTAACAGTCTGTTACTTCTTCACGCAAAATTTTATCTCCCGCAGAGATGTTGGTTGGTTCCTCAGTTTAGGGGCTGCGACAAGGTGGTCATGTAACCCCGTGTACATTGGGTGTGTGTAGAATCTGTCTGATAAACGGTGTTATTTGTGATGACTGTATTAGTCTGTAATTCAGGTAAGGTCTGCAGACGGTCAATTTTAAGTAGTAGTACCTAATTTAGCACCAAATACTAACGTCAACGACACCTAGCTGTGAACTTGGCTGCTAGATGCCACCGCAACCAGCAACTTGCAACGAACGTTGTAACTTCCCCTCCGAAGGAAAGCATGCTGATGGATTTTTAGCGCTCTTAGAAAATCCGGCGACTTTGTCCGGCTTTGAACCAGCACATTGGGCATAGAAGTTCAGCATGCTACCAGTTAGCCGCTTCCCTCATAGTCATATGGAACAAGAAGTTCCGTGACGAACTATACAGCCTACTTTTCTTAAAATTAAGATTCATGCCATAGATTAATCTACAGTATATGAACCTATCTAGAATAATGACGAAATTAAGTGGGTAATATCGAAATGTCTTAATTAGTTCGAAATAAGGTATACTAGGCATAATGTAGCCTAATAGAGCAATACAGTTGGCAGCTTTGGTGACTGAATATATTCTTACTTCCATCTCCTAAGGTACATAATACAAAATGTGGTTGAAGTCCAAAGGACGTTACATGGATTTAGACATTGGATCTATTAGTACACGTAAAAGCATGTTGGCAACAATATCATGCGAGTGCTGGTCAGAAATAATCTGAAATATTATATATTTTTGTGCCAATTTTGGATGAAATCCATTTGTTGGTATAGAAGTTACATGTATTTAAAAATTGGTCCTATCAGCAGGCTTAGAATCATGTTGGTAGAACTGACGTATATAAGTTACTCCAAATTAATGTAAAATGTCGGGTAAATTACGTGTGCATAGTTTAAAGCTGTCGGCTTGCATACTTTCTGATATATTTGGATACAAAATAGAGAGCAATTATTAACAGTTGGCAGCCCTGGTGGCTCTTAAGAATACACTCAGTCATATATGTTTATGTACACATATTACATACAAAATTTGGTTGAAATCCAATTGATAGTGTAGAAGTTATATGCATTTAAAAATTGGACTTATCAGAAGGCTTAAAATTATTTTGGCAACGCTGTCATGTATGGCCACCTGGAAATTAAACTGAAATAGTATTATCTACATGTGTGCCAATTTTAGAATAGCTTCCAAGATATCCAATATGGAGCTCAAATTTCTAGTGCGTTTTTTTAGCAGTTGGTAGCACTGGCATCTTTTTCAAATATGGGCCTGAGATATTCCGGTATACATCTTTACTCATACTAAATTTGGTTTCGATTGCTGCAGCCGTTTAGGAGTTGATAGGGGGGGGGGACACACACAGCTAGACAGACAGAAGGACAGACAGACAGACAGACAGACAGACAGAAGGACAGACACATTTTCCCGGATATATCTTATAAGTCTACTTTTTCCTCATTTTTGAAAAGTGTGAAAAGTAGGCTAAAAATGAATGTGATCTCGTCAATGGCGTTGTCTTGGCAACCTCTGATAGATCATCCCTTATCAATTTAAAAGCGTTGTTATGGTAACCTCTGATGGAACTTGGCATTTTTAGCCTATTTTCAATTTTGAAAAAATAGGCTTATGAGATCACCTTTTGTCCGTGTGTGTGTGCGTGTGTGTGTGTGTGTGTGTGTGTGTGTGTGTGATTCGTGTGTGTGTGTCCCCCTAATAAAATCTAAACGGCGGGAGCGATTTCAATGAAACTCGGAAAGTTCATAGCACTATTCCCGGCGACCTCGACCGTGCCCTTCAAATTTTGTTACGACTCACCAATCCAACATGGCGGCTATGCGAAATATTTAACCAGCATTCAATATCTCCGAAACTATTACCGATATTACCCTGACATTTTCTATGGTGATAGAGGGAACTACTATAAGTTCACTTATGTGACTTTTGAAAACCTGGTAACTACAAAACCAACATGGCGGCCAAGCGAATTTGCGACTTTTAAATAGTCGTTTCTCGCGATTTGACCAACCAAACGCAATGAAACTTGGTACAGTATATGTTTATATACATTGTAATGCACCGACATCTAACTTCGTTCAATTGTTTACATAATCACAAGATGGCGGATGTGCGAAATATTTCACCGGCATTCTATATCTCTGAAACAATTAGCGGTATCTCCCTAAAATTTTGTACGGAGATAAAAGGCACTACTGGAAGTCCATCTATAAGATTTTCAAAAACCGGTTTACTACAAAACGAACATGGCGGCCAAGCGAATTTGAACATTTTAAATAGACCTTTCTCGCGATTTAATGTTCCAAGCACACTGAAACCTGGTACAGGAAATATTTATACACATTGTAATCCACTGGTATCTAATTTAGTTCAATTGTTTACATAACCTCAAGATGGCGGCAGTGCGAATTTTAAAATTAAGATTTTATTTATTGTGATGTAGTCATGCGATCGAAGTGAAAGTTTGAATAATGAACCTACGCAATAATTTTCCTTTAATGGTACATGACTCTATGGCCTATACATTTAACAATCCAACCATCCGAAATATTTAGACGATACTGAATATCTACGAATCTATTTTAGCAATCAAACTGCATTTTTAAATGTTCATAGGGGCTATGAACTTAAGTTCACCTATAGGACTTTAAATAACCTGGTGAACACAAATCCAACATGGCGGTGACGCGAATTATAAATATTCACATGGACGTTTCTCGTAATTTAACCATCCGCGTGCAGTGAAACTTGGTACAGTAAATCTTTATCCGAATGTTAATCCACTGGCATCTAATTTATTTCAATTGTTTCCATAACCTCAAGATGGCAGCTGTGAAAAATTTTTGAATCTCCTTGTTTTTTCTTGTGTCCTAATTATGCGATTGAAGTTTGAATACTACACGTTCACAATAATCTGCATGTAACAGTACATAACTCTAGGACCTACATATATAAAATCCAGCATGGCGACCATCCGAAATATTTAGTCGGATCTCAATATCTACGAATCTATTACAGCAATCAAACTGAAATTGTGTATATTGATAGTGGCAATTAACATAAGTAGGATATATGAAAATAGGCTGTATAGTTCTTCACGGAACTTCTTGTTTAAAATTCCGAAATCATTTTTCTCATCCCTTGGCGTAATGGTGGGTCATATCAAAAATTCTTTCAGACAAAGGTTTTAGGTAATTATTAGGGGAATATTTTCCATTTTGTACGGTTTTGATATTGTGCCTATTTTGAGAGATATGATTAATGTTTCCCGAAAAACCCACTTTTTTCCACCCCTTCGGTCAAAGGTTGGTGCTATCAAAAAACTTATTTGACATAAATTTTTGGCACTTATCCGACACATATTATGAACTTTGAATGGATTCGATATTTCACGTATTAAGAGAGTTATAGCGAAATTTCACTTTTTCGAAAAAAGACCCCCATTTTCACCCCCTTCGACCGATTTTGCCCATTAACGAACTCGACCGAGATTTTATAGGGATACATATTATGTAAAAAATTCAAAGTGATTGGTGCAAAATTACGGCAGTTATCGTGTCCACAAGAAACTGATATATATATATAGATACATATATACATAAATTATATATAAACTTTTGAACTGACGGTGGTTTTGGGGTCTGAGGGATGTGAAACGCGAAGATATGTCGAAATTTTCCGGAAGTCGAAACATGGTACCCATTGCAATAGTTAGCTTTCTAATGAAATCTACCTAAAAACGTGATGGCTTAGAACCGCAGATCATTTCCATTTGACATCACAATGACATTCGTAGTGCAGTGCAACTTAGACTAAAGTGAACATAAACCTTTTGTTAAGTGCTAGAATTCTATTTTGACTTTTCAGTTTGAGCTTAAGATGTCATTTTTGAAAAAGTGGTGAGTTTATTATTATTAGATGCTTTTCACCATTTTATAGTGTGTTTTTCGAATTTTTAGGTCATTTATTACAGTCATTTTTGAAAATTTTAACTGCATTTTTAGCCTATTTTCAATTTTGAAAAAATAGGCCTATGAGATCACCTTTTGTCCGTGTGTGTGTGCGTGTGCGTGTGCGTGTGTCCCCCTAATAAATTCTAAACGGCTGGAGCGATTTCAATGAAACTCGGTAAGTTCATAGCAGTATTCCGGGCGACCTCGAACGTGCCCTTCAAATTTTGTTATGTTTCACCAATCCAACATGGCGGCTGTGCGAAATATTTCACCAGCATTCAATATCTCCGAAACGATTACCGATATCACCCTGGAATTTATTACGGTGATAAAGGGAACTACTATAAGTTCACCTATGTGACAATTGAAAAACTGATAACAAAACCAATATGGCGGCCACGCGAATTTGCGACTTTTAAATAGACGTTTCACGCGATTTAACCAACCAAACGCAATAAAACTTGGTACAGTATATATTTATACACATTGTAATGCACCGACATCTAATTTGGTTCAATTGTTTACATAACCACAAGATGGCGGATGAGCGATATATTTCTCCGGCATTCTATATCTCTGAAACTATTAGCTGTATCACCCTGAAATTTTGTACGGAAATAAAGGGTACTACTGGAAGTTCATCTATAAGACTTTCAAAAAGTTGTTAACTACAAAACGAACATGGCGGCCAAGCGAATTTGAAAATTTTAAATAGACCTTTCTCGCGATTTAATGTTCCAAACGCAATGAAATCTGGTACAGGAAATGTTTATACACATTGTAATAAACTGGTATCTAATTTAGTTCAATTGTTTACATAACCTCAAGATGGCGGCTGTGCGAATTTAAAAATTAAGTTTTTATTTCTTGTGTCGTAATCAAGCGATAGAAGTGAAAGTTTGAATAATGAACCTACGCAATAATTTTCCTTTAATGGTACATGACTCTATGGCCTATACATTTAACAATCCAACATGGCGACCATCCGAAATATTCAGACGACTCTGAATATCTACGAATCTATTATAGCAATCAAACTGTATTTTTGTATGTTCATCGGGGCTATGAACTTAAGTTCACCTATAGGACTTTAAGTAACCTGGTGATCACAAATCCAACATGGCGGTGATGCGAATTAAAAATATTCACATGGACGTTTCTCGCAATTTAACCATCCGAGTGCAATGAAACTCGGTACAGTAAATCCTTTTATGAATGTTAATCCACTGGCATCTAATTTATTTCAATTGTTTCCATATCCACAAGATGGCAGCTGTGCGAAATTTTAAAATCTCCTTGTTATTTCTTGTGTCCTAATCATGCGATTGAAGTTTGAATGCTACAAGTACACAATAATCTTCATGTACCATTACATAACTCTAGGACCTACATATATAAAATCAAACATGGCGACCATCCGAAATATTTAGTCGGTACTCAATAACTACGAATCTATTACAGCAATCAAACTGAAATTTTGTGTGTTGATAGTGACTGTTAATATAAGTAGGATATATGAAAATAGGCTGTATAGATCTTCACGGAACTACTTGTTAAAACTTTTTTACGGAATCAACATCCTGGCCCTAGTTATGATTAACGCACCATAGTCAGTGTCTTGTTGGAGCTACTCGGATACTGCACGTGGAAGCACGATGCTATCTTCGCTCCTGGTCGAGCCAGCTGGTGGAGGACGTGCGCTGAATATCCACTGTCTGCTAGCGGCATGGGCGTTAGAGTAACAGTTCGCTACATGCATGCACAAGTTAATTTCACAACCAAAACTCTGATGGGAGATTTCCCATGGGATACAGGGATTCAGTAGGCTAAGAAGGCGATGATGATCATCGCATGCTCTCAGCTACCTAAGTGTTTCATTGATTGTTGTTGTTGTTTCATTTGAGGGGTTTAGGCATCTTGATCATTCATCCCTGTGGACTAAGTTGTGTGTTGAGTGTGTCTGATAACCTCTGCTATTGTGGTATCTTTAGAAGTATTTGGGGTGTATTTGTAATTCAGGTGAGAATTCGTACGCTCTCTTATGAGTTAGGGACTGACGAAAATTTACTCCCAGCTGGCCCCATGACGTTGGGATAGTGCGCTTGCCTCTCACGCTGATCTCCCGGGATCGATTCCCGGCTCTGTCAGGGATTTTTGAAACAGACATGAGGGCTGGAACCTCAAATGTCGCTGACTGCTCCAATATTTTATTCTACAACCTTGGGCACAGCAGGCGAGAACTTTCATCAAGCAACCAGTCCGTTTGAAAGAACAGACCAATGAAAACTCTACATTTCAGGCAAGTGCTACCACTGCTCCTCGGAACTCAGCCTTTAAGGACAAGTGAGTAGCTATCTAAAGGTGAGACGGTGCCCCATTCACGAAAACCAAGATTGACGGCCGAGGGAACCCAACGCACTGACCACGCGTCACCCTACAATGTGCCAGCCAAATGGCTAGGCTGCGATCGCTTGGTAAGCCAATGAACTTCATGGGCTATGGTGACGCGAGGTTTGTTTTTAGGAGTGTGTAGAATTTGTCTGACAACCCAAGTTATTGTAGTATCTGTAGCAGTATGGTAATTTGTAATTCAGATGGGAATTCGCACTCCTTTTTATGAGTTAGGGACTCAGGAATAGTTATTCCCACCCGCTAAGTAAAGACAGTTCGACTCCTCAGGTCTGGATTACTAATAAGAATCTGGCAAAGAAATAGTTACAATTCCACGTTGTCAATGTCGACTGATGGTCGAGACTCGCTGGTGTACGTGCGTCATGAAACAGCGCATGCTGGCACTGTGCTTCAATTGGCACGACATGTAGTGTGGTGACAATAAATTACCTACGAGTGTTTTGCTCTGGGAGAGCTGCTCATCAAATACAGCAAGTGATTGCACCCTGGATATATGCATGGCAGTGTAATATATAGCCTACGATGGAGCCAGCGTTTCTCATAACAGTTCATCCGAAAGATAATAGTAATAATAATAATAATAATAAACCTTTGCACGGAAGACATCCAAACCAGGAGAGTCAAGCAAATGTTGATATAACTGCGTCAAACTACTGGCTCACTTCAGGACAGATCTTTCCAGAAACTGAAGGTTTTATGCTTGCAATTCAAGACCAATTCGTCCCTACAAGGAACTACCTCAAGTTCATTGTAAACGATCACACTATACCAGTTGATAAGTGCCACTACGGCTGTCAACAGTCAGAAACAATACAGCATATTACAATTGCATGTAGATATTTTCTGGTGACGGAGCACAAACAAAGGCATAATGCAGTTGCTAAAATCTTGCATCAGGAGTTGGCTGATAAGTTTCAGCTTCTAAAAGGAAAGAATGTTCCGTACCACCAATATCAGCCAGGGTGTGTTCTTGAAAACAATGAATACAAGCTGTATTGGGACCGAACTAATTTGACTGATCAATCGGTATCACACAACAGGCCGGATCTGGTAGTTGTCAGCAAGAAAATCAAGCAAACTACCTTGATTGATGTTGTGATTCCTAACAACAAAAATCTCCAGTCAAAACACATAGAAATGATCAGCAAATACAGCGAGTTGGTCGACCCTATCGAAAGACAATGGCATGTAGAGCGGGTAAAGACAATACCTATCATTGTCTCAAGTATGGGCGTGATTCCAAGTACCTTGCTCCAAGGCCTTAAAAACTGGATCTGTATACGCAACTATACAAACTAATGCAGAAGGCAGTAGTTCTATCAACAACCAGAATTGTTCGCAAGTTCATGGGTAGCGACATTCCAGCTTAGAAGTTGCTGTTTCAGTAACTATACTTTGGTTCCCTGAAGCCCATATAGTTACGTAGCAATGCACCAGCAATGTGTTATAAAATGTACTGTATATACCAATAATAATAATAATAATAATTCCGTTCCGCTAGGTAAAGACAGCTGGACTACGGGGTAACTAAAATCATCAATAAAAAGAAGTGCATCACTTGGAACGCCCAGATGAAGCACTACAACACTGTAGTTAAAACCCATGATTTTCTGGAGGAAGTTGTCATTTTTCAGACACTTGTATAGAATGGACAAAACCAGAATAACCAAAAAGATATTCGACTACCTATGGAGCAAGAAGACAACTATGGCATAGATTAAGGATGTTCGTAAAGATATATAAAGGTCCAAAATTCAGGAAGTTCAGGAAATAGAATACATTTCGGACCATTATTCAAAATTTGTAAGGGCTCCAAGACGAATGAATTGCGATGACTGGAAGAACCTGGATGGATGAAGGAAGGAAGGAAGGAAGGAAGGAAGGAAGGAAGGAAGGAAGTTCGTAGTTATACGTTACCATTAGCCTAATCTCGAGACCATGAGCCACGGGACCTCCTTTTTACGTGGAATTCGAACCACAGAAAATGGCATTTCACTTTGAAAATCTCAAATGCATTGACCGGGAATCGAACTCGGTCTGCCATGGGGAGAGGCCAACAGCTTGACCGCTGTGCCACCTCGCCCCCTTGGACGGATGAACAGAAGCAGCAGCACAGCGTCCATATGAAGGAAAACTGGAGGAAGAGAAAGCTGACGAAGAAGAAATGAAATTGTAGTGTGACCCTCAGTGGTCTATTCCCAAATAAATAAATATAACTATATTATATTATAAAAATAATGTTATTGGTTTTACCTCCCATTTAACTACATGGCATTTAGAGACACCGGGGTGTAGGAATTTTGCCCAATATGGATCTTTAACGTGCCAGAAAATCTATTACCACGGTTCCCTCGCCTTTGCGCAGCTCAAATGCCGCAGATTGTGCCAACATTCCATCCTTCAAACTTGGGCATGGCAGGCGAGAACGTTCGCCAAGCAGCCAGTCCGCCTGAAAGAACGGAGCAATGAAATCTCTACATTCCAGGCAAAGGAGCCCACTGTTATTCTAGAACGATGCGTGCCAAAGGGATCTCACTTCCAACTGTTGATGTCGTGGATCTCAGGTCTTATAAGATACAGAGACCACATTACTGTGACAAATGACATAATTGATCTCTTGTTTGAATCTAAATCTTCAGGTTGATAACGCTATTGTGTCCTTTTCACAAATTATGATAATTATAATAATAATAATAATAATAATATCTGATTTACGTCCCTTTTAACTACTGCGGCTTTTAAGGACGCCGGGGTGCCTAAATTTTCCCCCCAAGGGGATCTTGAACGTACCAGTAAATCAACTGACACGGCTCCCTCGCATTTGCGCACCTTCAATTGGCAGCTGACTGCGCCAGCTCACAAATTACAGTAGGCTATATATGGCCGCGAACGCCAATATACCATCTTTATAGATGGCAAGCTTGTAAATTTCTGATAAATGAATTCCTCTTAACCGTCATGGAATGATTCGATCTCTGTCAATCCTGATATCATGGACCGCTATATAATCCAAACCTACATAAGTATAAAATATGTATCATACTTCCCCTAAATCATACATGGCGCACATATTACTTCCACAAACATAAATTATCTAACTTGTCACTGAATGTTTCTGTGTGTCTGGGGTAGTGAACCGAAACTATAGTGAGGTCTTTCTCTATAGAACGGAACCTCACAGGCGGCGTGTGGCGGCAGGGGCACTGTTCATTGCAGTGAATTGAACAAGGAACTGGCGCTAGAAGTAGCGTAGCGCCTAATTACTGAACTTAAACATATAAACACCTATTAACGTATTAAATAGCTTGCCACGGTGGGTGAGTGGTTATCGTGTCGGATTACTAACCCCCAAGCTTGCAGGTTCGCTCCTGGCCATGGTAAGTGATTTTTTTTGAAAGGCGGCGAAAATCACGACACGCATGTTAAACGATGTTGGCATGGTAAAGAACCTATTTGTATTCAGTAGGCCGTGTTCATAATGGCAATATTAATCTCGGGATTTTCCGCCAACGCAAAGTTCCTCATTTCTCTACTAGAAAGCGCTATAGTGTCAAGGAGCTTGGATATCTAACCTTCTTGACTTGCATAGTGCTTCAAGAAACAACAAAATTCGACATGCAAGCTGTCCTCTGGTTGACAAATAACAAAGCTTGCACCCGGCAACCGAGGCCATACGATATTAGGCCTATTATTGTTGTTGTTGTTATTATTATTATTATTATTATTATTACTATTAACGAATTAAATAATCATTACTTAGCCTACATACATTTCAGAATAGTTACTGGAAATGCTGTCCTTTCCCTAAACACACGTTGCACCATCGTACGAAGGTTTGGTATACTCGATGTAATTCATCCACACTGATATTTCGTATCAGTGCAGTTGTTTCGTTCTCGACAGCCTCCCGAGTACGCGAATTGTTCCTGTGTCAATTTCGTTTAAGATTCCCCCACAAGTAAAAATCGCATGGTACTGAAACTTACGAACATATTCACTGTAAGACTTCTTCTTGAGAAGATAAGTTTTCACTACGAAAATTAAATATTTTTTCTACACCTATAGGCTACAGTACTTCCCCAGAAGTCTTAACTCTCTCAACTAAGGTATCTTGACAGCTCCGTATGTAATCAATGCTATGACAGCATCCAGTGCTTCCCGACCCCTTGTCACTCTTCACCAGTCACACGGTCCCAGCGTGGTTCCGTTCCATAGAGAAGGACTCCATTCGTTGGAATTTTAAAGACCGTTTAAAATCCCTCAGTATGCCTTCCACTAACTTCAATTGTGTGAAGCAAAATTTGTTGGTTAGATTTGATTAATGCTCATAAGTTCCAACGTTCGTCACCAGGTGCTAGTTGCGATGACATCCATTAGCCAAGTTCACAGCTTGGTGTCGTGGACGGTAGCATTTGGTAGCAAAAGTAGAAACTACTTGAAATTATCGTCTGCAGTCCTTACTTGAATTAAAAACAGACATCACACACTAATACAGTCATCACAATTAACACCGGTTATCAGACAGATTCTACTCACACCCAAAGTACAAGGGGCTACATGACCACGTTTTCGCAGCCCCTAAATTAAGGAATCAACCAACCATGAATAATAGTGTATTGAAAGGCTAAAACAATATCTTACATCATAACCAGACTGATTTGAGTGAGAGACAATGGGAGAGGAAGGATGGAAAGGAGTTGACTGTAAATATACCCTGCATATTTTCAATAATAATTTCTCCTTTTTATTGCAAGAGCGTGCTAAACCATCGACAACAAAAGACTTTGTAAATTTACATCCTTTATCTTGAATCTCTCGAATCAACACTTATGCAGGTGTATATCACGAGCGTTTAAATATATATTATTCTCAAAGAGGTATAATGCCTAGTTCGGTTGACATACATTTCTGGAGAACTTTATGGTACATTGAACATGTAAATTATCCACTTTGCACCTAATCTTTAAAGTTTAAGTACCTGGTTTCAAGGTGAGATGATTATCAGCCTTACGGAGCTGAAGCAGTAGTGGGAGGTGTCGTTCGGTACACTCGACTCGTGAGAAAGGCCACCTGTGTGCTCTTACGAAACCTTGACAATGAAGACACCTGCAAACACAGGACGAATGAATTCAATGGCCAGATGCAATATTTTCACAGGGCACTAAATGAAGTGGGGGAGCGGATGTTGTACAGGATCGTGTGCTTGTTGAAAGATTTTTTGTTTGGTTTTCGGTTCACTTTCATACCAAGGATATCTTGATTACCAGACCTGTATGTATGTATGTATGTATAACTGCCTCAGAACTAATTGACTCTTGTGAAAATCTAGTAGGAAGCTGAAGAGAGAGTCTGCTTTTCTCGGCCTGCTGGGTGGTGTCCATTGCGTCACACGTCAGTTGTCAGAAGTACACTCTGTTCCCGCAGTAACTGTCACGCACTCGCACACACGATAACAACCATTATTTATTTCACTTGTTACAAACTGTATTAGAGGTGATTGGAATAATTAAATGACACTAATACGTGTAATGGAATAATATAGTAAACGAAAATATTATGACTATATAGTTCAACTATGTAGGCTACTATTAATAATCAACCATTATTAATAATTATAATTAATTAACCAAGCAAATGGAAATGCATTTTCAATCTTAACTTCAAAATCAATCACCTGGTAGTCATTAATCATCTAATGGTTCGATTCCAGACATTTCACTATCACCATCACTTGTATGTGACTGGTAAATAAGTAGCACGTTGGGAACAACTGGCTGATTGTACCTCTCTGTTATAAATCTGTCACAAGAAGCAGCCCTTCTTCCTTTACCCCCTCTCGCCCCTTCCCAACCCTCTTCCACTTTGCAAGCTGTCATTGAACTTTAGGTAGGCCCGTTGGCCAGCTTCCCTTTTCCACTCACTGGCCAATTTGTTCCGAGGGACTTATATGTATGTATGTATGTATGTATGTATGTAAGTCTGATTGCTAGTGGCTTTGCAGTGTATTTAATAATTTAAAAGAAATCTAACCACGCTAACCAAAGACGACCATATCCCATAGCCTGCACATTATTGGGTAGGCCTATGCGTAGCCAGCGTGACTACGTCCTCAGCCGCATTACCTGGCTATCTACTCAATATTGGAATGCAGCCGAAATAAAGCAGAAACCTCTATGGACATCAAATTGGCAGGTGAAAAGCTAAAGGAAGTAGTAGAATTCTGTTACTTAGGAAGCAAAATAACCAGTGATGGACGAAGCAAACAGGATATAAAAAGTAGGTTAGCTCAGGCAAGGAAAGCATTTCTACAGAAAAGGAATCTGCTGACATCGAATATAGATTTCGGTATTAGGAAGTCATTTTCGAAGGCTTTTGTCTGGAGCGTGGCACTGCATGGAAGTGAAACTTGGACTGTTGGTGCATCAGATTAGAGGAGATTGAAGCGTTTGAAATGTGGTGTTACAGGAGAATGATGAAGATCAGATGGGTAGATAGAGTTACAAACGAAGAGGTATTGAGACTAGTGGGAGAGGAGAGAGGTTTCTGGGGGCTGCTAATGAAGAGAAGAGATAGGTTGGTAGGACACATACTAAGACACCCAGGAATAGCAAGCTTAGTTATGGAAGGAAGTGTTGAGGACAATAACTGTAGGGGTAGACCAAGGTTAGAATATGTTAAACAGATTGCCTCGGATGTAGGGTGTGGTGATTGGAATAATGAGATGAAACGATTAGCTCAGGACAGGTAGGCATGGAGAAATGCATCAAACCAGTCAAAAGACTGAAGACTCAAACAACAACAACTACTACTACTACTACTACTACTACTACTACTACTACTACTACTACTACTACTCAACTGCTCTCATGAGACGCAGTGCACCTCGTTTCAGCCCTGGCGTCAGATTTTTGTGTGTCACGGAGTTAATCGAACCCAGGACCTCCTAGGCAAGAGACAAGCGTGATACTTCTACGCCACAGGACCGACTATAGTAATACTAGTGCCTACAAGTATCTGTAAGACGGACTGGGATTGGCGCTCGTGATTTAATGAAATTACCAGTGCCTGTATTGAAAAACAATATGCTCAGTAAGAAACATATAGCCTACTTTCTCCTAAATGTATGGGAATAGTTATAATTCATTGTCTTTATCAAGGAGTATAACTGAATGTACGTTGTAGTAGCTTATTGAAATACAACGTGGTGTATTGTACTTTATACTATGCTAAGGATTTTCTTACTTCCCAATCATTACGGTACTTGCTGGAACTGTTATCGACTGCGTAACTCAATGTGGTCATTTGGTCCAGTGGGCTAGATGCCTGACTCTCACATGTGTCGTCGGGCGTCGAATCTTGTATAGGTTCATTTTTATGTGTGTTTATTGTTTTTGGTATAAATTAATTATATAATTATTTACATTGAGTGAATTATTTCTAATGGGAATTCAATACGAATTACACAGCACGATTTATTGCAAGCTTCCAAACAGAGGCTAGTTTATTGGCTAAGGATTCCCAAACCCGTCCCATGGAGAGTTTTCAGGTTAACGACCAAGAAATGCATTACTAGGAATATAAAGAATACTATTTGGTCTACGTGTCAGCGTATTGAAATAATACGGTGTTAAAATTATACATAATATTTTCCATTGCAAAATGCACAATACAATGCTTAATATTATAACGTCGTAGTGACCATCAAATAATAATAATAAAAGGAAATCAAGTAAAATAACAATATTGCCTGGTTTCAAACCCTAGCCGTACGGGTGATTGTTCGCCACGCCACTACTTGGCTAAACCTATCCATTAGTTTATACGTGTTATTAACAGGCTCAGATACAACTCCTTAGCAAATATCGACTTGAAATAAACGATTTATTCAGCGTCGTATGCCTTAATAATAATCCATTTCATTCTAAATATATATTATACAGGGTGCCAGGAAATGTTCTTCGCATTGGCTAGGTGGAGCTGCGAGAGGTTACGTCATCAGTTTAGTTGGCAACACGGTGTCCTTGATAGGGTGAAGGCCACATGTGTGGGCTGTGGGCTGTCGAAATCGTTAGTGTGTATAGTTAGACTATGGTGGCATAGTCGGTTGCATGCTGAAGTGCTGTGCCCAAGATAGCGGGTTCAAACCCGGCCGAAGTCGTCAGAATTTTTAAGAGCGTTAAAAATCCTTCAGTATGACTACCTTCGGAGGGGAAGTAAAGCTGGCGGTCCCATGTCATAGATTTATGGCATGTAAAAGATCCTTCCACATACTAAACTTGTGTGCAGCTAAATTAATAGGTTAGATTTCGTCGGAACACTCTATCAAAGTTCCAACGTTCACCAGTAGGTATAATTGATATCTGGTGGCGGAAAATGGAACTACTTGAAATTGAACGGAACGTGTAGCTCACCCTAAGGGTGCCCGCTGGAAGCAGCTACAGACTCCGGCGAGCCGAACATGTTCTCGGACACTCCCGGCACTAAAAGACATACGATAAATAAAATTGGAAGAGTGCAACAGTATGTTATGAATGGCTGTGGTGAGTACAATGATTACTGTTTGTTTGTTTCGATACAAGCGACAGCCGTGCTGCCAACGTAACTGGTGACACTATCTCTCGCAAAAGCATGTAGGCACTGCGGAGAACATTCCTTGGCGCCCTGTATGCAACATCATGCAATATCCTCATGCTACTAACGAGTACGGTTCAGCATGAGCGCTCCTTATGTCATTAAGTAAGGGCTGTTCTTTTTAAATTAACCGAACATTTTATTTTGGAACCACATTTATTTTTAGGTTTTACATACCTTCCTGTATTTTTCTACATAGTTGCCTTGTTTATTTAGGCACTTGTCATACCTTAAAACTAAGTTCTGAAATCCCTCTGCATAAAAGTTTGCCGCCTGCTCTGACAACCAAGAATTCACACTTGAGGATAATCCATTGATAGAGTGGTTATCATGAATCGTCAGTCCTTGTGAATTTTCGTGTCAATTGCAGTCACCAAGTAATCTGTGATCACAGACCTGAGCGTTCATCTTTATGAACATTTTCACGGCCACTTTTGAACTCGCGTACCCATTTTCGCACTTTACCTTCCGTCATTGCATTATCACCATACACCTCACTGAGCTGACGATGAATGTCTGCAGCCGACATGTTCCTTGCACTCAAAAAACGTATCACAGATCGTACCTCACACGCGGCAGGTGAATCAAAAATCTTGAACAATGTAAAGATGCACAGTTCAGCGTACAGGTTAGCTACACAGCTGCAGCTGACGCCTGCTTGTTCGCAAAGGATGCCAGGAGGTAGCGCAAGCGGCGTGCCCACTAACTACGGGCTTTAAAAAAAAAAGTCCTCTCGGCACGCCGGAAGGCGGAGGTGGATTTCACCGGACAAACTTGGGGATAAGCGAAAATAGGCAGAATGTGCAGGTTTTCATAGAAGGATCAGACCTCATTTATTGCGAGAAAGTATTTTATAATTGGAGCTTAATTAACTTCGTTTTTCGTCATTTTATGCATATTTTAAACATTTTAAACATTTTATTGTCTTATGGGGACGGTAACCTTCTTGTCATTTGGGGTCCATTTTTATACTTGCGGTCACACTGTCCTTATGCAAGATTTCGACACTGATGTGTAACTATGTAACGGTCTGTTACTTCTTCCTGGAAAATTATATCTCCCGCAGAGATTTTGGTTGGTTCCTCAGTTTAGGGGCTGCGACAACGCGGTCATGTAACCCCGGATACTTTGGGAGAGTGTAGAATCTGTCTGATAAACGGTGTGAATTGTGATGGCTGTATTAGTCTGTAATTCAGGTAAGGACTGCAGACGGTCAATTTCAAGCAGTAGTTCCTAATGTTGCTACCAGATACTACCGTCAACGACACCTAGCTCTGAACTTGGCTACTAGATGCCACCGCAACCAGCAAATCGCAACGAACGTTGGAACTTCCCCTCCAAAGGAAAGCATACTGAGGGATTTTAGCGCTCTTGGAAAATCCGACGACTACGGCCGGCTTTGAACCCGCGACCTTGGGCATAGAATTTCAGCATGCTACCAGTTACGTCACCGAAGCCGCTTCACACTCAGTCAGATGGAAATCTGAATCTAATCTCGTGCAAGTGCGTTGTCATGGCAACGTCTGATGGCTCATCCCTCATCAATTTAGTAGTGTTGCCATGGCAACCTCTGATAGCTCTTGGCATTTTCTTATAATTCCGAAATCATTTTTCTCATCCCTTGGCGTAATGGTGGGTCATATCAAAAATTCTTTCAGACAAAAGTCTTAGGTAATTATTAAGGGAATATTGTCCATTTTGTACGGTTTTGATATTGTGCCTATTAAGAGAGATATGATTAATGTTTCCCGAAAACCCCACTTTTTCCCACCCCTTTGGTCAATGGTTGGTGCTATAAAAAAACCTTCAAACATAATTTTTGGGGCTTTATCCAACACATAGTATGAACTTTGAACGGATTCGATATTTCATATATTATGAGAGACCCTCATTTTCACCCCTTTCGACCGATTTAGCCCAGTAACGAACTCGACCGAGACTTGTTAGGTATACATATTCGGTAAAAAATTCGAAGTGATTGGAGCAAAATTACGGCAGTTATCGTGTCCACAAGAAACTGATATACATATATATACATATTGCACCCCTCAATAAAGCATGGTTTTCTCAAGAGTCATCTACGGGGTCGTGTTCAGTCCTGACTGCGTTACACAACAAAGTTCGCTTAAAAACAACATGCTCTAATGAATAGAAATGTTCATGACAGAGGCTATACTAGAAATAAAATGAATAACAAGTAGAATAAAAGAAATTTAATGACTGCAAATTATGTGCATAATAATAATAATAATAAATAAAAGAAATCCTCACTGACTTTCACTCCCTAAAGAAATAAATATAACACTAAGCGGAAAGACTCGCTCCACCAACAAAACAATGTGAATACAGCTTCACACAAGATGATTAATCATAACATAGACTTTGAGCTGTTAGAACTCGCTCGACACAACAAATGGATACAAGTCCATTTATCCTGGTCAAGAATTTATATAATACGTGGTGTACTGCTCGTTAATAAGAAAATGAGTACTGATGCGAGTCCGTTTACAACTGAAACAGTCATGTTGCTCACGGAGTTGCATCTTTTAAATCACACTACGGCTATGGGACCCACCCTTAATTAATACACTATAATTACTACTGGCACATGCAAGATCTAATAATATAAAAAGATGAAGAATCTCCCTGAGATTCTAGCTGGTGCCAGAGCACATAAATGAACAAAAAGAGCATGCCAGAAATTGGCCAAAACGCTCTCATCACAACTTGGAAACATAGCCTCGCGCACCCTATTGCCACACGGGGTCATTGAACGCGTAAAATAAACACACAAGAATTAAAGCAAAAGCAACAAAATACAAGCCTAGCGGCTGAAAAACTATGTTTACATTTATATAAAACGCCAGACAAACAGGAGTTTCGTAAGCTACCTTACAACATGGACAACACCCATTTAATCAATCAAATACTCATTATAACCGATCAGATTTTGTGAATTTAAAACAACGTCTAAAATTGAAGTACAGGATCCTGGTCTGTTACTAATGACAAGTCGCGTTATCTGATTTGAGCGCGCCCCTCTTGTATGAGTCATCGCTGCCTCAATTATCTCGTCAGTGCCTCAAGCTAGGTGCAGTTTCCCTCTGGAAACGTCAACATATCTCACCCATCCACCTGGATGGCAAGAAAACACAAATATATACCACAAGTTCAGCCTCGCGAGGTCATGAACTGGGCTGACGTGGAGCATGTCAGAATAATCATGATATATTCTCGCTAGCACATAAAAAAAATCACACTACGCACCAAAAGCTTGGACTGACTCTCATAAATATATCACTGGGTCGGCTCAAAACAGATCAACAATATTGCGTCCATTGACACATTTAAAAAAAATACACAACAAAAACTCGGGTGCAAAGTGCCATCCCGTTCAGCTCTGCTGAAAAGGCAACTATCAAAATAATCCTGATCCGTCATAAAATTCTACTCACAAATAATTTTTACCCTCCAAATTCTACTTTTAATCTCAAAATTAATTCAGTTCCATTTTTGTTATAAGGCATACCTCCGAATAATAATGCTTGACCGCGATTTACGCAAGCGAATGCGAGCACGAGCTGCGTGTCGCCCCGTATAGCTGAACAAACACAAATCACAATATTTACAAATTACACAACGCTCGGCTTGTCCCATATTTAATGTGTCAGTAAAACAAGAACTAAGAATCTACATTACCAAACAAGCAAACAAATATCTACAAAATATGTCCCATAATACCATAGCTGATTTAATAAATAAATAAATTCATTTGTACTCATTCCTTTAAAACAGCGTCAAGGAAATCATCTGAAGCCATCTCCTTTAAGATGTTTATCTCGTAATCGACATCTTCTGGCAAATGTCCTGCTGGTTCCAAGATCCGGTCTCGTTCCTAGACGTCATCTCGTGCTGAATTAAATAAAGTTTTGTCAGATACACACACGATATATTTCCTACTAAATTCACCTATCAAGTACTAAATTCCTTGACAATCAATTTGGAGAATTATTTCGATGAACTGGTCCTACTGGTAATGCTGGGACTACAAATAAATCACTGAAGTTACACTTATAACTTGACGAAAATGTTCCATGTTCAATAACATGAAAATATGCAGAGTATGCCTCGTGTCCTCGGACACCTTATGTCCTCAAATGCTCAAATAAAATCAACGTCACGTCCTCAGACGCACACAATAAAGAGTGTTACGTTACGTTCTCAGACGCACAAAATCAAGTGTCGACGTTACGTCCTCAGACGTACAAAAATAAGTGTCGACGTTACGTCCTCAGACGCACAAAAATAAGTGTTCTCTCGAAGCATTCTGGATCCTTATAAATGAAACTGACTAGGGTAGGTGTGGAAGGGGATTTATGAAAAAATATTCCATAATAATTATCAGACTAGCATGCGATCGGTATCATTGATTTCGTAGCAGTGTGGAGGTTACGATTATGCTGTAGCTGGCTCGAATCGATCGTGGAATTAATCCGTAGATAACTCCCGCGTTAATTTACCAGGGTGCGTTACCAAGCCAAGTTGCCGCTAAAACAAGGCGTCTTGATATTATTGGCCCAGACTCTTGTGTGTCTTTGCGCGCTTTTACATGTATTTCTGCAGTAAGGAGTGGTTAACATGATGATTGACCAATTGCCTCGTAGCATTCGATTTTCTTCTTGGCGCCAACACTCATAGCAACAGGCCATATAGCGCGTGCCCAAGCCATCTCCGCGCTAAAAGTTGCACCTGTCCTATGTGTCAAGAATATTTATGCTTCTTCCTAAAATACCACAGGAGCTTAAACCATTGTGTCCTCTCGGCCACTGATTTCTCAATATTTCCCAACACCGTCTGGCTCTCATATCCGCTGTCTGTAGAAATGTATCAAAAGATGATGAATAATTTATTAGAATCCTTTATACAGCCTGTCGATAAAGGGTTCAATATATGCATACATAAATTGTGTATAAACTTTTGAACTGACGGTGGTTTTGGGGTCTGGGGGGGGGGGGGGGGTGAAACGCGAAGATATGTCGAAATTTTCCGGAAGTCGAAACATGGTACCCATTGCAATAATTAGCTTTCTAATGAAATCTACCTAATTACGAGGCTTACAGTAGTCGCATATCATGTGTAACATCTGACATAGAAGAAACCTCACGTGTTTTTTTTACTATTATTGGCACAAACATTAATCTATTGTAAAAGGGAGTGTTTTACAGATATTGTAATTTATAAAACGGAACTCATTTTATTAGATGATTTGTAGCTTCCACCAGCACTAGAATAAATAAAGAATACGATATGGATCAACTAGATTAATAGACGCGACACCGCTCATAAGCTTAAATTCCTTATAAACAGGTCCTCTTGATTCACAGACGAACACGTAATTTCATAATTATGGATTATGTTAAAATGAGTCTTATTGATATGATAAATATCGTTTAAAACGATAATCTTCGAGCAAAAATACCTACCCCGTCCAGGATTCGAACCCGAGATCTCTAGATTCACAGTCATAGGCGCTAATCCCACGGCTATTTCGACTACGCAAATATTGTGCACAAGATGGTGACTTATTTCCACGTTCCAATAATACTGCATTACGGAATTAAGTTTCATTTATATTTTGCTTGTTTCGACAATGTTCCTGCGTGAAATTGAGTTTAAAATGCCTTTTGAATAGGCCCTCTTGTGAGTAAAGAGAATGTATTGAGCAATAGTTCATGAAGGATTGCTCAATTCTCGTATAACCACAACGATTATATTATATTGATGACTGCATTGCCGTTATGTGGGTTAATATTCGGATAGCCATTGTGCAGAAACATAATACTGGCAATGCCGACTACTTACAATGTTTGATATTAAGGCATTTTACCATTTAAATACTGATACGAAGACTTCGAACATGTACCATGTGCTTTGTTTAAATCACTTGACACCAGAGTTTGCATGAGCGTTTACCGTTCAGTATGTCATATACATTCCACATGTGCGAGAGTACGTCATGGTATCAATTTCCTACACCGCGCGTTCATTGTTTCTCTTACCACTGCCAGCTGGATCGATCGATCGAGTTGGCAGTGCGTCTTACACTTCCGTTCGATCCACCGCTGCCAGCTAGCACACTTCCGTTCGAGCACACTTTCGTTCGATCGAACGGAAGTGTGCCAGCTGGTGCCACCTCGATCGTTCCGATCCAATTCCGTCCCATTTTTCAAAATCACTCCCACAAAAATATCCATCAACAGAGTGGAAAGATGTTACACATCAACAACGGCCCTTACTTAAAAAAACAGCCCTCAACGGGACACTTCCTTGCGGACAGTTTATACCACCCTTTGTTCGATAAGATGAACTGGTGGGTGTTACGTTATGGGTTATAATGCTTGCATTTTACACAAGCCCACCATATTGAGATGACGTAATTTGGGTGCAAGACGCATCCTATATGGAGCTATGATTTTACAAAATCTGGAGGGGGCGTGGTGGCGCATCGGTCAAGCTGTTGGCCTCTCACCGAGGTGGACTGGGTACGATTCCTGGTCAATACACGTGAGATTTTCGAAGTGAAATAGAAGGTGCGTGGGTCATGATCGCATGATTAACGAACACGTAAAACTACAAGCTTCCTTCCTTCCTTACAACATTTGGAAGTGATTTGATGATTAGTTAAGTCAAAATCTGATTTAAGCTTTGAACATTTGGGTGACCACCATTTTGTTTTGGTTAAGATGGTGACGATATGGGACGGGGTGGGGGGACAGACATACATACTCACACACAAACACACGAACCTTTGAACCGTGTAGATCTCATAGGTCTACTTTAAATGTTTTGCAAAGTAGGCTAAAAACATCAGTTAATTAGGAATGACTCTAATCTCGTTTCCGAGCCCGTACAAACTGAAGGATAAGGGTTATAAATGCATACACATGTTTAAAATTTAGTTAATTCATTCTTTAATTAAGCCTTCTGATGTGCAAGTAATTAGTCTATGCGACCTGTACTATGCAATGCAATATTATGGGCCATGTTGAGAAAGAAAGTCGGAACGAACGCCACGTGATATGCTGGTAGTAAGTCAGCAGTGTGGTCGTGCTACGCATG
Source organism: Meconema thalassinum (assembly GCA_946902985.2). Lineage (NCBI taxonomy): Eukaryota > Metazoa > Arthropoda > Insecta > Orthoptera > Tettigoniidae > Meconema > Meconema thalassinum. The sequence goes on along the minus strand of OX336388.2, from coordinate 1,909,519,519 downwards.
CCACTTGTTCGGCGACCAGCTCGCAATCAATCACTCGGAGGGGGTCGCGTGTAGAGACCAGGTTATCACATCACGTGGAACTTGGCAGTAATCCTTTCACGATAGCATTGTATAGTGTAGGCCTAATCAAACTGCCGTCATCTCTTAATGAATGTGATGTATCGTATATGTGCTAGCCTCTGCAGTGAGCAGTTGATTCAGTAACAATACCTTGGTTAATTTTACTCAAGCCAGTAATTACACCCTAATTATTGTGCTACATCATTGAGTTTAGAATATTACTTACGGGGAATATAATAATAATAATAAGACATCAGACAGAGACTCCTTCCGTAACAAAGTGAACAACTGGGAAGTCAAACCAGAGCAACCAAAACCTACAGTACACCCTACAGACCTCAATGGTCTGACGAAAGAAAATTGGCATTCTCCAACAGAATGAAACAATATTGGCAAGATAAGAAGAACGTCAATAATTGAGTCAAATTGCTTAACGCTTTCCAATATTGGGAAAATACGCTGTAAATAAATAAATAAATAAATAAATAATAATATTAATAATAATAATAATAATAATAATATAATAATAATACCGTAGTAGTGGAGTTTGGATGAAAGAAAGACCTCACAAGTTATAGCAACATTTTGAGAAAATATTTGAAAAATACGATTAACATTTTATGGGCATATTTAAAGAATGGCCAATGAAAGACTTACTAAAAGCATGGCATATTGGCTTTCACGGCCAGTGATTAAAAAAAGAATGGTATATTGGCTTTCACGGCCAGTGATTAAAACTCAGCAATTCTTCTAGGTTTGTCTTGTGTCTTGTGTGGGGTTTCGCCAAGGACACCAAGCTGGCTCTACAGCGGGCTCTTGGTGTCCCAGCCTGGACCCCTGCAGGAGTAGCGACCTGCGTTTGTGCCGTGTCTTGTGTGGAGTTTTGCCTAGGAAACCACGCTGGCTCATCAGCGGGCTCTTGGTTTTCCAGCCTAGACTCCCACCGGAGTAGCGAACTGCGTTTTTGCCGTGTCTTGTGTGGGGTTTCGCCTAGGACACCAGTAGTGGAGTACTAGGAGTTCTGCCCCACTTCAAAACCCCCCTTGCTCTACTACTAAGCCTCAGCCATGTTAAATATCTCTTGAACGCATGGTCCGATTTTGACAAATGAGGTATTGTTGGACTCGGGCTGACGTCCTCTTTGCTATGGACCACTCATTATATTTTTCAAAATTTTTTTGAAAATTTTTGTTTTCGAAAATAGGCGATAGTTTGAAAACCAAACAGGATAGAACGTTGTGCCATGGCTCAAACGAACAGTCTTTATGACCTTTATTTTTTGTAATAAAAAATTTTTATTTTTTATATTTTTTTGAAAACACTCGAATTTTGAAAATCCTATATTTTGGAAACTAGGAACTCTACAAAAAAAATTGTTTAACGTAAATCAATGGTCCCTACCCCCTCTACCCCCAAAATAAATTTAAAGTCTCTAGAATGAAAACCTGCAGTAGTGTGGTAAGGACAGAGCTGCTTATAAAAGCAAGTGGTGAGCCCCTGCGACCTTGGAATGGAAGGAGCCATGCTAGGAGGGCGTGCTTGGATTCGTTTTTTTCGTCTCGTTGTGCTCTTTACGGGAATGTCGGTGTCGAAAAGGTGAAAATCTGGAAACACAGTCTTTTTGGGGTAAAAACGTGATTTTAGACTTTTTGCTATATCTCGCGAACCAATCATGCTAGAGGCATGTTCGACAGGTCCAAGGACTCGGGGTGACGTCCTCTCTGCTATGGACCACTCGTTATAATTTTTAATAAAATTGGAAACTCGATTTTGGGGTAAACACATGCTTTTTGTGATTTTGCCGATATCTAACGAACCAATAACGCTAGAGGCATGTACGATGGGTCCAAGGATTCGGGAAGACGTCCTCTTTGCTATGGACCACTCGTTGTAATTTTAAAAAATTTTGGAAACGCGATTTTGGGGGTAAACACGTGTTTTTTGTGATTTTTGCCGATATCTCACGAACCAATAACGCTAGAGACATGTACGAGGTGTCCTAGGACTCGGGCTAACACTCCATTTCAAATGTGGTAGATATTTTTTTTCCAAAAAGATAATTCACAAAGGGCCTAACGCCATACATGTTGAAAAAACGTTTTCTTTTTCTTTACCTGTTTATAATTTTCATGGAGCGTGGTGGTTGAGAGAGACGATACTGCTGGATGTGTGTGTTTCAACGAACTTGTCGCTGACCAAGGTGGCTGTGTTCAATAGATCAATCGCTATTTCGGCGGGTCGGTGTATGACAGAGCGAGCGTGCGTTTTCTGATATTTTACCTTTAACGTGTAAACGGTAATGAGAACTAGGTTCTATGTTGGTCGAAGCGAGTAGAGAAAACAAACTTACAGGAGGTGAATGTCATTTGAGCTTATTGGAAGGCTCCGATCTGACTTGACAATAGGTGACGCTTGAAGGTGAAATAATCTGACCATCGTGGTTGCAGGGGAGTGTGAAAAGGCATGCACACACACATTTGTGAAACCACATGTAGGCTAAACCAGTGACATCCTGTCTTGCTTCGTACGTGACAAAATGCAAGTTCAGGTGACATTTGATCTACCTCAGGTGTTCGCTTGGGACGTTATCTATCTACATGCGCGATAACTGTTAACAAGTTACATCCTGTCTTGCTTCGTACGTGACAAAATGCAAGTTCAGGTGAAATTTGATCCGGCACAGGTGTTCGCGTGGGTGTTATCTGTCCACGTGCACGATAAGAGAATGTTCAAAGCGTGGGAATCGCTGAATCAGTAAAAAGTATAATGCAACTTGTCGGAATAATGTCACAACCAATAGATAGGCAAGAGCTGCAAACAGCAGTGGTGGGAGGTGAAGGGAGGGAGAGGGGAGGGGGTGATGTATGAGAGAACACAGGAGGAAAGGGAAAGACAAACATGTATGAACATGCATGAAGCGCGGAGCGCTGTACACATAGAGCTATAGGTGGTGTACAACATGTGTGAATAAATAAAAAGTACACAGGTTCACACAACATGTAATTTATTGATCCAGGAATTAAACGTAGAGTTAAACCCTAACCATTTGACGTAGAGTTTATTTCCTTTTTGTTTCAACACTTTTTCCACAAGATAATGCTGAGGAAATGCTGTTTTCTGAAGTTCATGGAGATAAAATCTACCTTTTATGGGTTGATGGTTGAGGTCCTCGAGTAAATAGGTGACTGGACTGTCCAAGTAGACTCGACGAATTCGAAATAGTTCAGTCCCCCACTGAGGCGTGTAGCCCTTATTGAAGACAGACTTAAATTTGCTTACACGAACAAAATCCCCAATGTTCAGTCGGTGACGTTTAGGATCAGCTGCTTTTATGGGGTTAAACAGTTTATCCAATCGCTGAATATTTTTAGTTACGAGACGTGGCTTGGTCCCAATCGTTCTATGTTTGGTGTCATTGTAACGTGATACTAGCTCAGGTAACATGTCCAACCAGCGATACGTGCCCTGAGCGGTAAACGCTTTCCACATATGGGTTTTCAATGTTCGGTTGAACCGCTCGACCACACTGGCTTTCAGATTGCTGTACGTGGTGTAATGGTGAATATCCTTAGATTTGAGAAAACTGGAGAAATCCTTGTTGAAAAATTCTTTCCCCTGGTCGGTTTGTAGCAGCTGAGGTTGACGTTTGGAGTGTTGAATAATATGTTGAAAGGCCTTGGTAACTAGTGGGCCAGACTTGCGACGCACAGGTTCAACAAAGGCCATTTTGGAATAGACATCAATGACGGTCAACATATAGCGTACACCGTCGTTAACGCCAGCATAGGGTATCATTTCAACCAAGTCAGCCTGCCAAAGTTCATCCACACCTCGTGAAATCACCTTGAGTCGCGGATAGTGACGCCTAGCTGGGCGATGCAACTCGTGAGCAATACCCATTTTAATGGGTGAGGGCTTAAACAATAATTTTGGCATTTCGAAGTTCTTGTTCAATTTCTTGAATTTCCCAATCGTGACCGGTATGGCCAGCTTGACGTGAGGCATGCAACAACTGTAGCCGCTGGACGAGCTTATTGGGATTGTGCCAGTAGGTAACATCCACAAGGGGTTTTAATGGTTTAAAAGTCACTCCCGAAGCGGACACTTTACGACGAGTACTTTGACTGGTGGGAAACATTTTTGCAATGATGGTTTTATATTTTTGAGATATATTGGCATTCACTTGTTGCGTGGGATCATACTGTCTTTTGTGAGCATGGGTATCCAATAAAATGGATTTATATTTGTCAAGGTCCTCTGACGTATAATCATGGGAAGAGGGGGTCCGAGAAAAGAGCAGCTTTAACAGTCCTGGCGTTAATTTATAGTTGATGTTTTTAATGACAGCTTTAGTACGAGCAAATTTAATGGATGAATCGCCAATTTTAAAACTATCATTCTCATAGCGAACACCATACGTGGTATCTGTGTTTCCAATAAATAGATCGGTGAAATAGGGTTCCAATGTTGATCCATAATATTTTATTAAAATGGTTTTCAGTTGAGCTTTATGTTGAGGGGTGGCCAAGAGTTGTGAAAACGGAGACGCTCTGGAAGGGCAAGGTGTTTCGACCATGGCCAAGGATTTCTTTTTTCTCAAAAACTCTGCAAGGGGTGCGGCCTTTTTTTGAGGGGTAAACACTTGTTCCTCCTCATCCTCAACTTTACTATCACTAGTCAAATCTTCCACTTCCTCTTCCTCAGGGTCCTCGTGCAGCGTCTGCGTGGCTTGTGAAACGGTGGGTAGCGTTTCAGATGGCTTGAAAGAGGGTTTCAACATGGCTTTTAGTGGAGGTGCTAAATGTTGCTGAATAAACAAAGCATGATTGGCACGTGATTGTTTCAATTGACGAAACTTTTGGCGAATAGTATTTTTTGCTCTAATAATATGCTTTTTCAATTGACTCTCTGCTAACGCCATGGTGTCTTGACAAATGACTTGATGGCGAATGAGACAGGGCCTTAAATAGCAATAAAATGATCAAACCCTAAGCGATACCGTCCTTGGTTGAGTTCACTTTGTTTGTCAATCACTAAACAGGCATGACGTTGAGTGTTCCAGCACTTGGCACACAATTCTGTAAACATTTGAAAGGTCATATCCGGATTCACATGTTCATTATAAATGTGACGACTGTTCCTCTCGTCCTGACGAAATAAAACAATGACATTGGCATTGTCACGAATCAACTGTTTGGACATTTTAGAATACGTTTGCCCAAGATAGAAGCAATCGATATGTTTGTGTCGACCCATGCTGAAATAGCTTTGAATGATGCCTTGACGTTCAGTGGATACATCATCGAAAATCATGAGTGAATCAGGCTTTACCTCATCCGGTGAAATCACATTTTCTTGCATGGAAAATGTAAAATAACCCATATTCTCTTTTTGTAATCCAGACATGACTTGATCCAGAAACACGTAGAGGGGTTGGTAGAGAGATTTTGCAAAAATATAAATATTTTGAAAACGCAGACCATTGGGCGCTGTAATGAGCGTTAGCAAAAGATTAGTCTTTCCACAGCCGGAAGGCCCCACAATGATGCAGCGAATGGAAGATGGAAACAGTGAACCATGGCGTTGTTCACGTGATGTGGGACAGAGATGGGAAACCATGTCCCCCACGGGGAATGACTCTTGCTGCTTAATAATCTTCATTTCAACTAAGGCTTAGAAAGGCTAGCAGGCTGTCTATATACAGGACACCGAGCCTTGTCATAGAAACAGTAGACTGGTACTACAGGTTGACGATGGATGTCTTTGGACGTGCGTTGATGGCCAAAGCTAGGCCTGTCCCCATACATGATCCTAAACAGGAAACAGATCCTGCTAATAAACACTATGTGGATAGGTCAGTAGTGCCACGCACAAAACAGGGAGATTATGACTTTAAGGGAAAGCGGTTAACCCATGTAAAACATCCTCAAGTGTCTACAGACGTTACTACGAAAAAGTATGTGGATAACAAAGTGTATGAGTTTTATGACAAAGTGCCCCAGCTTATGGTGAATGGCTATAGCGCTAATCACCATCGGATTATTCACGTGGAAGACCCACAAGACGAAGACGATGTTTGTACCAAGCGTTACGTGACCCATGAAATGAAAAGGCTTTATAAATTTATCCCATCTGTGTTTTTAGTGTATCTGACAAATGAAAAACCTGTGAATGACAGAAACCATTTACCGCTAGTCCATGATCAGCACTTGACCTATGCGCTTGCTTCGGGTTTAAGCCACTATCGATTACACTATGATGGAACCATTCACATCAAATATGCCATACCTGATGAGAACCATTTACAAATAAAGATAAATGGTCATAGGATGTTGCTTCATAACCATGAAATGGTCAATGCAGGTGACGAATTATCCTTTTATCTCATGTTGACATGGGATGAAAAGCAAGCGGGAAAAACCATAAACGACTTCCCACTTTATGTGGAATTGGAATATACAGCCATGAAATAACCATCTGACGTTAGTTGTGATTTAAACTTTCTTGTGAAAGGTTGTGGGTCATTATCATCATGGTGAAACAAAGGTATGCAGTGAGAAAGACTAAAAAAAGGACTTTGTCCTTGGCAAAGCCAGGGCTTACAACATTCGAGGACAAGCCCTTGCGAAAGAAAAAAAGAAAAAATAATGTATTGACCATAAGGAAAGCCCTTCGAGCAGCACAGAGACAGGTTATTCCAAAACGTCGGCGACAGGTTTCAAACCAAGGGCGAGTGATTCCCGTTCCCAAACGAGCGGGATTTTTACCTGCATTATTTGCTGGTTTGGCTGCTCTGGGCTCACTTTTGGGCGGTGCCAGTGCAGTGGCGAAAACCATTAAAGCCGCGCAGCAGGGCAAGCAACAACTCAAAGAAAGTCAGCGACACAATGAAACGATGGAAGCGATTGCCATGGGGGCTAGAAATGCCAATTTAAAGCCAGCCTTTTATCAACAAGGATTTGGGATTTCACCATTTCGAAATATTAAAAAAAAAAAAATTTAACCTCAGCCATAGCGAGACATGCCCTGACGCATCAACAAGTGGAAAGCTATGCTAAACAACTAAAGCTTTCTCATTTTCGAGGTGTGTTTATGCGAAACCAATTACCCCCACGACCCTGGAAACAGGAATGTGCTGTTGTCAATTTGGATGATCACCGAGGACCAGGAACGCATTATGTAGCTTATGTCAAAGAGGGATCCACGGTATGGTACTTTGACAGTTTTGGGAATTTGCCCCCGCCCATGGAACTAGTGACCTATTTTGGAAACAGGATCAAGATATATTATAATGTGAAACGTGAGCAAACGTTTAACAGCCAACAGTGTGGACGTTTGTGTTTAATTTTTTTATATAAGACGCAGCATAAGCAAAAACGCCACCAGTATGTCGGTAGAAAGTAAAACGTTTACAGTGCATGGACGTGGACCTGAAGTCAGCCTAGACTTTTACCCGCCTATCGAATTGAGTGAAAAACCCTATGGTTTAGGACTTGTTTCTCTTGAAACGTACAATCGAATATACAACATACGTGAAAATGTGAACAACAAGTTTTACTATGATGATTCTGTGCTCACCCTGAACTCTGGTGGATACACGATCGATGATATTTATGAACACATTTATGTGGTGTTGATCAATCAGTATGGTTTAAAGTCATTTCTCGACGGAACGCACAAGTTTGAACTTGTAGGCAATACTAACACTCATCGCTGCAGTATTTTCTCTACCTTCAACATTGACTTTAAAACACACCCCGATTCCATTGGCCCATTACTCGGATTTAAACCACGTGTGTTGGAGCCCAACAAAAAACATGAATCGGACCATGAAGTGAAATTCATTGAGGACCATCATGTGTCGGTGACGTGTAATATTATTAGCCAAGTGTACACCAATCAAGAACCATCGCATTCGCTTTATGACTTTATTGTGACATCGCCCAATGGGTATATTATTCGTGAAAACCCTCCAGTGGTGCTTTTTCATGCTGTGGCTGTTGATAGTATTAGTAATATAACATTAAGACTGATCAATAGAGATCAACAACTCATTGATCTAGATTCCACTACACCAGTGACTTACAAGTTGGTGCTAAAGCCACTATGAAATTTGTGTATAAAGCAACAACACCGTCTAGGAATGGTGTTAGTTGTTTGCCGCGTGAATACACGTTAACATCTCAAGGCAAGCAGATTTTACAGCATTTGGGTTACCACGTCAACCCTTATAATGAATTCTATCCTAGAGATAGCGAACCACATCGAGGAGCAACCAGGAGTGGTAAGAATTGATCTCCATTCCTATCAAGCTCAAACACCTGGACTCAATAACAATGATGAAATTCAATTTGTTATCAACAACCAAGATATTTACACCCTACCGCATGAAAGTGTTATTCAGATTGAAGGTCGGCTCACCAAAGCCGATGGCTCTACAGCCACTACATCCAAGTTGGCCAACCATGGTTTAGCCTTTCTGTTTTCTGAAGTACGTTATGTCATTAACGATATCGTGGTGGATAGCACTCGAAATGTGGGTATTTCCAGTGTCATGAAACTATACCCCTCTTATAGTGAGGAAGAAGGTAAAACACTTTGCATGGCAGCTTGGTGCCCTGACTCGACCAATGACTGGATGGTACACACCGATGGGACCTTTACTGGATATTTACCTCTTAAACTGGTTCTAGGCTTTGCCGAAGATCACCAACGCATTGTGGTTAACGCAAGGCAAGTGCTTTATCTAGTGAGAGACAGGAGTGATAACAATGCACTCAAGGGGGCCGACAATGCCCCCATCGATTCAAAAATTCAACTACAACGCTTGCTATGGAAAGTGCCTCATGTGACCCTTAACGATAGCAAAAAACTGGACATACTCAAAATGGTAAAGAGAGATATGCCTCTACCCATGGAATTTAGAAGCTGGGCACTCCATGAGTATCCGCTATTGCCCACCACCAACACACACAGTTGGTCTGTAAAAACAGCTCGCTATACAGAGAGACCTCTCTACCTGATCGTGGGTTTTCAAACGAATCGCAAGTATCAACAAACCAAAGATGCCACGCAATTTGATCACCTGCAATTGAGAAATGCACGTCTTTTCCTCAACGGAGCTGTGTTTCCCTATGAAGGACTGGATTTGGATTTTTCAAAAAATAAGTTTGGCCCCCTGTACGACTTGTTTTCTAAATTTCGATGGTCGTATTATCAAAAAGAGAACGGTCCCATGCTACTACCCCAAGCGTTTAAGGCAAGAGCACCACTGATTGTTTTTGACTGTTCTTACCTGGAAGAGTCTGTCAAGCCATCCAATATCGACATTCGACTAGATTTTGAAACGCATGACAATGTACCAGCCAATACGACGGCCTACTGTCTGATTATTCATCACAAACAAGTCAACTATTATCCACTGTCCAACCAAGTGACGAGTGTATAAATAACAGCTCAACCCACGTTAAGTCGCTCAGTCATGTCTTGCTTTAAAGCCTCAAGAGACGTTACATCCATGAATTTAAACTCTGAGGAACAACGTTTCAAGACTTTTGCCACATGGCCAGTGCCTTTCATAAACCCTCAAGCCTTGGCGGCTGCTGGATTCTACTATTTAAAAACAAGAGATGAAGTGAAATGTGCCTTTTGTCCCATCATCATAGACCAATGGCAGGAGGGCGATGAACCCATGCAGGAACATCAGCGCTGGTCACCCACCTGCCCCTACCTGTGCAGAATGAAAGTGGGAAATATACCCTGTCATTCAAGCTATCCCTCACTTGTGTCTCTGGGTGATGAAAAAAATACAAGTTACGATACATGTGGGCCGTATGGTATCCATGGTGCTTCGGTGAGCAGCTCACCATCAAAAACACCTAGTTTAGAGACATTGGGACATCATCGGTGTTATGGACGTTACAAACACAAGAGACTATTTTGTTGTATCAGTTGCTATCGTCCTTATCCTAAAATGAGAAAAGCCTGTAAGACGTGTTATGATAATAAAATGATGTAATTCTTAAATTCTTATTTTTGCATGTCCCCCTGTCCTACCCTAACCTTCTTTTTTGAAACTAGCATGGCAGGTAAGTCCATGCCATGATCACACGTGATCGTCAGTCAGTCGTCAGTTGAACTTGGTCCAGGCAAGCGTCAACATGTTGCGCACACTCATTGTGGATTGCCAAGGGTTTAAAATTGGTGACAACAAATTTATATTTAAACAAGTGGCCATAATCGATTGTACCACGTTTTGGATATCGCAAGCTACGCATTTGCTATTTAAACCACCCCATGCTTTTGATTTGTTGTGTGAAAAAGACCGTAAACAAACCCAGTGGATTGAAAATCATAGGCAACTAGACTGGAATCAGGGAACCATTTCCTATAAATATTTGGACGTGGTCATGAAAGCACACTTGTCCTCGGCCAATGTGGTATTTGTGAAAGGTAATGAAAAACGTCAATGGTTGCAACCATTTTTGGCGTCTTACTGTCAATGTATCGACCTCATGGAGTTGGGCTGCCCCTCCCTGCAAACGCTCATGGATACTTGTTCCTGTGGCAACATTACCCATACAGCCCTATCGCATGCGTGGCATCTCTTTCATTGGTTAACCACTCATGCCTGCTGGGAGTTGTTGAACAAAATTATAACTCAAGATTTACCTGTGAATGACGTCAGTGAGATTTCTACTAGCGACGTGTAAACATCTACAGCACATGATACCATGGAGAAAGGCAATGCTACGGACAAAGCCATCGGCAAGTTCTTTGTGTGCAAAAAGAAACTAGACAGTTTTACCAAAGAGGAACTCTTGGCACTGCCCAAGTCGTTCATTTATTATGTGGCCGCCAACGCGGTCAAAGAAATCTGGCAACATGTACCAAAATCATGGACTCAAGACCCTGTGTTGAGTGAATTGCAACCCTGTACGGATTACGATCACCATAAGCAAGTGGCCATGGCAAAAATACCGTCTATGCGTCAGTGTGCGACTTGCCAGCTAGTGAAACTGTATCACGGTCATAAAAGTCCATGTAAAGACTTTGTTGAATCATTCCACGAGTGTCATGGCGAGAAAAAGCAACAACAACAACAACAAACACAAACATCGTCCACAGAGGAGGAGGAAGACCAAACCTTTTTACCATCGATGGAAAAGGATATGCCAGACCTGTACTGGCAATGGCGTCATTGACAAAGTGATTCAATACTTACCTTACGAAATCCATCTTCCAGGTTATCGTTTTTGCGGCCCTGGAACTCGTCTCGAAAAACGTTTACAACGTGGTGATGTACCCATTAATCTTTTGGATCAAGCATGCAAGGAACATGACCTTTCTTATCGCCATAGTCATTCTGGTTTAAGACATGTGGCAGATAAATTGTTATTGAAGAAAGCTAAACAACGTTTCACATCCAGTGATGCCTCAGTAGGTGAAAGGATGGCAGCCCTAATTGTCATGAGTGCTATGAAAGGAAAGTTGATGATGCATGGACATAAACATTGAGGAGTGAGGAATTGGGATTTGTTTGTATTCTATTTTTCTTTTGTCAATTCACTATGACTATGAAATAAAAACAAAAGTTTTCCAGAGCACGATGTTTTGTTATTTTTAATTTTAAGAAATCGTGATGTTGATGGCTGATTTTTTCATTTTACACATTTCACACATGATGAATTCCACACACTGTCATTTATCATTTTGCAATTTACAGTTTTTGAAAACGTTCGTTTCAAGTTTAACGTTTTTGATGATATGGATTTTTCCATTTTGCTGATGACACATTTTAAACAATGTCCGTTTGAAGTTTTTGAATTTTCAAATTTCATACATGGCCATTTCCAGTTTTTAAAAATGTCCGTTTTAAGTTTTGCTGTTTTGGTGATATGGAAACATGGAATTTCCATTTTGCTGTTTTCATATTTTTTCCATTTGGTGTATGTCGAAAGTTGAGATTTGACAATGATGTTGATGCGAGTGCTTGACCTTGATAATACTGCAATGTGTTGATGTGTGTTTGGAGAAACGTCGAGGTCTACGACTACTGCAGGTAAGACTGTTTTTACAAAAATAATGTCTTTTGACTGTCACATTTCAATGAAAAAACGAAACTATTTAAAACAAAATGAATATATAAGTGACCATTTACCCCCACCCCACCCACCCACTCTACCTCATCGTGTTTGCTCTGGTCAATCATACACACCAGTTTTCTCTCTCCACTCATACATTCACACCTGTCTTTGGGAACAAACACAACCACTTTATTTATTCCCAAAAGCACATTCTCGACATGCACACTCATTCCAAAAGAACTTTTTAGTTTATCATTTACATTACGAAAAATAATTAAATACTAGTTATTAAAGTTACTAAAAATCTTACTTATTTCATATTTACAAAAAAAACTCAACTTTGTACAGCGTTAAAAGAATCACACTATTTACCAATCAAAAAAATTTTAAAAAATAAGGTTGCACACAACTTTTTAAAGAGCAAAAGGTCCAAGTGAATTGTCACTATTTACAAAATCTACTATTTACAATGACAGAAACCAATATTTACAAAATTCTAAATCTACAAGTTACAAAAAGCCATGCCCCATAAACGATTAAACAGTGAAATCACACCTCCTCCTCGTTGCGATCATAACCCCAGGGCAGGCTAGTGAGCAGGTCATCAGCCCACACACGCTTGTTATCCATGGAGGCGAGGGTGCGTTTTCTCTGTTCCACAAGATACAAATGATGGTTGCTGGATTGTATCCTGCACTGTGTATGAGACATAGCTTTGCCAGTGCGTAAAACCGCTAAGTAATCGTCTACACGTAGCGATTTTACCACTGCCCTACCTACACCTTTTGCTCTCTTGGCTTCCTTACAGTCGAGTGTGCGGTAAGCATACATTTTTGAAGCCAAACCTACGAATTCCGTCATAATGGAATCACCGCATTCATCTTTTAAAACGCCCATTTCCTTCTTGTTCTTTATGGGCAGCTGAAACACGTTGTCTGCACTATAGCAAGAGGTGTCGAACCAGTCACTATGTTGCCTCATGACGTCATAGGGGTTGCAGTGGCGAATGTGGTAAATGAATGAGTCCGTGTCCATATACAAAAGAGAGACGTCCTCAAAATGGCGTTTCGCAAACTCATAGTGGAATCGATACATGACCGATTTAGAAAAGTCTAAAATGACTTGACCCAAGTAAATGGGCTTATCCATGGTCACGCTGGTCTTACTCATTTCAATAGTAGCCAAATCCTCATCGATAATTTTGATCGATTTGAAATTTGGCTTGGCAATGTACCGCCGGGCACCCCACCGCCCCTCCCAGACATTCATCAATTTAATGTCACGGTATTTGCGGACATTCTCCATAGACTTGCCATAGATGCAGTTGTTCATTAATTTAAAAAAATTAATTTCAAACTGCTGTGTTGCCATTTGTCGGTGCTCTGTGTTGAGTCGCATGTATGGCTCAAGCCATGCTTTTTGAGCAAAAGAAATACCCCTGTGGACTTTCTTCAACACCAAGCCTTGGGCGAGGCATTGCACCAACATTTGGATATGTAGCACATACCGATTTTTGTTGTAAAGTGTGCCCATGAGTTTTTCAGTTTTCACTTTACTGTCAGGGGGAACCATTTGCTCAAGACAGAATGGGAAATCGGCATGTTCATCATACAAGGATGATGGATATTCAATATCCACTTCTAGCACATATCCACGGCCTGTTTCTTGGCTAGCCATGTTCACATGAAATTCTGACACTTGTTTCTCTGTCAGCCAAGCAAACTTCCCATAGGGCAAAGGCTGACTCATGGCGTAACCGTACAAATTATTCACGTCATAGTACATTAAGTACGATTCTGGTTTGTCTGGTGAATAATCAGACATGTAGACATTGTTCGCTTCAGCATGGCGTTGGTTAAGTGACACAAAGCCGCCACGAATGCCCTTTTCAAAAAATAGAACCATGTCTACGTCAGTGAGTAAATCCAATTCCACTTGAGTGTATTTCAAAGCGGCATCGAACGAGAGTCCAGGACTCGTGTAATAGTGAGCCGGATCAAGACCGTAAATGTGTTGACACAAGTTACGGAATTTTTCAAACACATCAGTGAGCAGCAATACATCCAGTTTTAGGTAATGCAAAGCATATTCACTTAGCGTCTTCATGCCAAACACTCGCCAAACTTGACATGCATGTGCATAGTCTTCATCGGAAACGGTACTGCGTGTTAGTTTCGAGTAAAATTTCTCTTGTGGAGGGAGTTTTCTTTGCTTTAACACGTCCCAGCTGTTGCAGAAATCATACGGGAATATACCTTTCCGAATGCACAATTGAAATTGCTCAGGATCATTAAAATGCATTCTAGTATTTTTTAATTCCTCCTCATTCAAGCCATTCACAAGGCTGTCTAGCGAGGATGCCATAAACTTAAAGGAATCCAAAAATCGAATGCTAAAGTTGCTCAACCACCATGTCAGGGCTGTAAAACGCTCATGGTTTTGGGGAATAATGGTAAACGAGCCCTTGTTAACATGGCCCAATTCACGAATCAAAAACTGAATGTCATAATTCGCCAGATTGTGGAAAAAGACACCGATGAAACGAGGAGCTGGAAAGTTCAAGTTGCATTTACTATGCGCAGCTCCACGAAACTCCCCCGTAAAGTGCGAGTGATCACGAACGGTGTCTTCAGCATTGATCAGTGGCTTTTCGCAAATATGGCATGTCATGGCATGCTCATACTGCTGCTGTTGTTCTGGAGATAGGCTCATGGGTACTGGGTGGTCCAGTAATTCCTGTACATGGTCGGCCAACTTGACAAGTTCATCCAAGAACCATTTGGCACAATCTGGCCCCTCACGGTATTTGTAAACGGATTGTGTGGGGTCATGGGCACACACCACATTAAATCCTATGGCAAAGGGTTCATGTTTTTGAATGGGTGTGGTTGAGCTCATGGAGGGATCTGGTTCACATCCCGCCATGGGTGTGGTGAGAGCTTCGAAATCTGCATATACCACATAGGGAACAGTGTCACGCTTATGAATGTCCTTAAACTTTAACACAGCCTTGTCCCCTTGTGGCAATATCAATCTCACCGCTTCCTGAGTAACACAATCTACCCTATGACGTTCCAAAGAAGTAGGCGTCCAAAAGTATTGGAGACAACGGTCACAAATATGCTTTATACCATGTGCTTTGGACATTTGACTGCTTAGCAATCTACTCAGGCTTTTAATGAGGCAATAGTGATTCACTTCTCCTACAGATAAATATAAAAGATGAATGTGATGTCGTTTCGGTTCTTTTGTGGCATAAAGAGGACCCACAATCTCATCACCGTCAAGACCATACACCATGAACGAAAAGTCCTGGTTGTCTCGTTCAAACCTATGGATCTCGGTTAAGTCCATAGGGAACGTCACTCGAGTTAAATTTAAAGTATGTTTCAATTCAACAAACTTGGCCTTGTACATTCCTGGTCTGTTAACATGACGATCTTGAGCTGGCTGCAAGTACGCAGCCACAGCCCACAGAAAGCAATCATTGTCATGGTTCTCAATATTCACCACAGCCTTTTTCGAAGCTATTGCTGGAGGTGTTTTAATATAGCTAGACCCAGCATTCAACGGGTTGAAATGACAAATGTTGATTTGTAAATGATGAATTTTGTCTAAGGCTAGACCACTCGGTCCTTGTTGCAGTTTATCAAATTTTGACAGCAAGGCATTCACCACGTGGGTTTCATACCACTGTTCCAAATTATGGGCTATGAATAGCTCTTGCATTTTACTGCAAATATAGAATGTCTCTTTATGCTCTACATCCTTCTTTTTATATACGAAATCGCACACTAGTTCTGTATTCACCTTTAAAGCCATATGCAACCTTTGCGCTGTACAAATTTCAATTTTAAAAATTTCAAAACAAGATTCTAAAAATTCTTTGGGAATCGAACTTTTTCTAACATTCACTATGCGGCCAGAGCACACACGCGATTTGAAACAACTGTTTAGGGTTTCCCAAGTTAACGTATCCGCAGCAGTAAAAGACATTATTTTGAAAGAACACACTCACCTGAGTTTAGAAATGTAGACTGTCTGACAATAATCCAAAAAACAGACACGTTCCTGGTTATTCACAGAGGTCAAGCGTTTTCCAACACTCTAAAAAGAAATAAAATAAACCACCATAAGTATATCCATTCCATATAGTTTATGCATTTCATAAACAAAACAAAATCAAACAGGTTATATATTTAAAAAAACAAATCTCACCTTGACGTGTAATGCTTTTCTATATTCCCGTCTCGTGGGCTAGTATGGAAATGGTTTTCTTTTCTAGTTGTCTGTCTTTCTCTTTCTTT
Source organism: Meconema thalassinum (assembly GCA_946902985.2). Classification (NCBI taxonomy): domain Eukaryota; kingdom Metazoa; phylum Arthropoda; class Insecta; order Orthoptera; family Tettigoniidae; genus Meconema; species Meconema thalassinum. Next base: position 1,909,503,066 of record OX336388.2, on the reverse strand, counting down.
AATATATTTCCCACAGACACACGACAGGTAGGCTATACACGTTATCTGCAAACAAATAAATAAATAAAATCATTAATTATCTAATCAATAAATAATTGCATGTATTTATATAAAATCAATAAATATATAAATGAATAAATATATACCTACCCCACAACAAGGTTAAGTATTTTCCACCAACACCAAAACTGATAAACGCAGTGTGTTCAAAGGTAGTCACCTAAGTGAGCGTGGAAATGATAACGACATGTCTTTATATATGCTACATTGCATGTATAATCTTTTTTTTTTTTCCACGCTTTGACCATTCTGTTATCAGGCACGTGGACAGATAACGTCCCAGGTGAACACCTGAGGTAGATCAAATGTCACCTGAACTTGCATTTTGTCACGTACGAAGCAAGACAGGATGTCACTGGTTTAGCCTACATGTGGTTTCACAAATGTGTGTGCATGCCTTTCACACTCCCCTGCCACCACGATGGTCAGATTATTTCACCTTCAAGCGTCTTGGTCATTTTTTCCATTGCACCTATTGTCAAGTCAGATCGGAGCCTTCCAATAAGCTCAAATGACATTCACCTCCTGCTCGTCGGCAAGTTTATTTTCTCTACTCGCTTCGACCAACATAGAACCTAGTTCTCATCCCCGTTTACACGTTAAAGGTAAAATATCAGGAAAAACGCACCCTCGCTCTGTCATACACCGACCCGCCGAAATAGCGATTGATCTATTGAACACAGCCACCTTGGTCAGCGACAGGTTCGTTGAAACACACACATCCAGCAGTATCGTCTCTCTCAACCACCACGCTCCATGAAAATTATAAACAGGTAAAGAAAAAGAAAACGTTTTTTCAACATGTATGGCGTTAGGCCCTTTGTGAATTATCTTTTTGGAAAAAAAATATCTACCACATTTGAAAGGGGGCGTTAGCCCGAGTCCTAGGACACCTCGTACACGCCTCTAGCGTTATTGGTTCGTGAGATATCGGCAAAAATCACAAAAAACACGTGTTTACCCCCAAAATCGCGTTTCCCAATTTTTTTAAAATTACAATGAGTAGTCCATAGCAAAAAGGACATCACCCTGAGTACTTGGACCCGTCGAACACACCTCTAGCATGATTGGTTCACGAGATATCGGCAAAATCACAAAAACACGTGTTTACCCCAAAATCGAGTTTCCAATTTTATTAAAAATTATAACGAGTGGTCCATAGCAGAGAGGACGTCACCCCGAGTCCTTGGACCTGTCGAACATGCCTCTAGCATGATTGGTTCGCGAGATATAGCAAAAAGTCTAAAATCACGTTTTTACCCCAAAAAGACTGTGTTTCCAGATTTTCACCTTTTCGACACCGACATTCCCGTAAAGAGCACAACGAGACGAAAAAAACGAATCCAAGCACGCCCTCCTAGCATGGCTCCTTCCATTCCAAGGTCGCAGGGGCTCACCACTTGCTTTTATAAGCAGCTCTGTCCTTACCACACTACTGCAGGTTTTCATTCTAGAGACTTTAAATTTATTTTGGGGGTAGAGGGGGTAGGGACCATTGATTTACGTTAAACAATTTTTTTTGTAGAGTTCCTAGTTTCCAAAATATAGGATTTTCAAAATTCGAGTGTTTTCAAAAAAATATAAAAAATAAAAATTTTTTATTACAAAAAATAAAGGTCATAAAGACTGTTCGTTTGAGCCATGGCACAACGTTCTATCCTGTTTGGTTTTCAAACTATCGCCTATTTTCGAAAACAAAAATTTTCAAAAAAATTTTGAAAAATATAATGAGTGGTCCATAGCAAAGAGGACGTCAGCCCGAGTCCAACAATACCTCATTTGTCAAAATCGGACCATGCGTTCAAGAGATATTTAACATGGCTGAGGCTTAGTAGTAGAGCAAGGGGGGTTTTGAAGTGGGGCAGAACTCCTAGTACTCCACTACTGACACCAATCTGGCTCATCAGTGGGCTCTTGGTATCTCCGCCCGGACCTCCACAGGAGGAGCGAACTGCGTGCTACCTCTTTTTTTCTGAAACGCACCTGCGCCTCTTTACTGCGAGAGCTAAACTTTTAAGCAGCAATAACCGGGCGGGGACAGCAAGAACCCGCTGATGAACCAGCTTGGTGACCTACTGTCGACCAAAGTATTATGTGCACTCGAGTTTGAAGGTTGTTTGTTAAGTAACCAATAGACCTACATAAAATCCAATAACACCATCATTTTCATAGTTCTATTTTACGTTAGGTAATGTAGGTTTGGAATTTTTAATTTATATTCAAATATTTTTTATCGCAGTTAGAACAAAAAAAGTGCACGTTTTTAAGCGTGTTTCATCCATGCGTCACATTTAAGAATTATTAAATCAAAAACCCGTCACCAGATCGAACCCAAATTTTAATACAAAATACATTGGAATGTTGTATAACTGGTTTATTAATTTCACAATTTTGTGTGTCCAAGAAACAAAGTTGTTATCATTTTTGTAAGGTAACTTTTTCTCGGCTCGGGGTGGTTGGAAAATGTAGTTCTTGGTTGCATTGTAATCCTTATACATCGAAAAGTTATGCTCTATGACTGTGAAATACGTAAATTAATTCACTTATTTTATATCGGTTTGTATTTCTACGGGGAAATAACACATGTTTCACTAGCTAGCCGCTCTGGCAAAAGCTATACAGCGTTGCCGAAATGGTGCCCACACACATCATGGCGCGTCTCGCTCGGAAGTGAAGGGCTCCATCTCAGCAACGCTGTACAGCTTTTCTTGGAGCGGCTAGCGGGAGAACCATGTGTTATTTCCTCGTACAAATACAAACCGATATAAAATAAGTGAATTAATTTACGAATTTCACAGTCATACAGCATAACGTTTTGATGTATAACGATTACAACGCAACCAAGAACTACATTTTCCAACCACCCCAAGCCAAGAAAAAGTTACCTTACAACAATGATAACAACATTGTTTCTTGGACACACAAAATTGTGAAATTAATAAACCAGTTATACAACAGTCCAATGTATATTGTGTTAAAATTTGGATTCGATCTGATGAAGAGCTTTTGAGATAATAAATCTTAAATGTGACGCATGGTTGAAACACGCTTAAAAACGTGCACTTTTTGTGTTCCAACTGCGATAAAAAATATTAAAATATAAATTAAAAAATCCAAACCTACATGAACTAACGTAAAATAGAACGACGAAAATGTTGATGGTATTGGATTTTATGTAGGTCTATTGGTTACTTAACAAACAACCTTCAAACTCGAGTACACATAATACTTTGGTCGACAGTAGGCGAAACCCCACACAAGACACGGCACAAACCTAGAAGAATTTCTGATTTTTAATAAAATAACATTTAATCATGCCTCCAAGAATAATTTTATATTAGAACTTGAAAAAAACCTTTATGAAATCAACGTAACAGAAGAAATTGTATAGGACAGGCGTAGATTTAGATCGTTGGTGAACAAACATCACTTTGCTGCAAACCCCTGGATGAGAGCCTCCACTGCATGGAATGCAGAAAGGAAGATAAATCCTAGTGAGAGAATGAAGAGATTTTTTGAAAGAGAAGAAAGCTAATTTAAAACCATCTGTGAAATAGGTTCAATCGTGCTTCTTAGTTGGACATAACGCCGTAAAACAGAAAATGCCGGAATTTATTGCGCTAATGGAGTACGCTACCACAAGTGCTTTGTAAATTAAAATGACATTTGCAATCGGACATTAATTAAAATATATCCTTGGTGATTTTAAGAAGCCTCTTGTCTCTTGCATATTTCCGGTCGACCTCTCTTCGATTTCCATGAATATTAGAACATACGAGATCTAGGGTGGTTCTCACTTTTCCACCTCAGTTGTTCTTCGCTATTCTTTTTAAATTTTATCCTCCCTTAGTTCACGGATGGAGGGTACATGTGGTCTTAAAGGGCGAGTCAAGAGACAGTTTGTTAGAAGACCACCTCTACAAGGTACACTTTTGAGAGCAGTAAGATATTTTTATAATTTTAAATGATCTTGTTGACTTCGTCGTTACGCTGAGCTCTGGCGTTACGTTAAATGCCGAGACGAAATGTACCGAGAATGCACTGAGGTGTGTGACGTCATAGTACGATGTATCAGCCGAGTACCAAGAAGGCAGTGCGAGAACAGAGTTTCAAGAAGGCAGTGCGAAAACAATCAAGTAGGCAGTGAAGAAACAAAATACAATCTTGAAATTCTGTTCTCGCACTGCCTTCTTGGTACTCGGCTGCTAGCATTTAAAATGATATAAAGTCCAGTCTTTCGGACTGACTATCCGTGTCTTTTAATCTTAGGATATCACATTGGTTAAGTTTGAGATTTAGCAACGCCAAGGATTCTTGAAGTGAATCCGTTTCTTTTCTTCTTTTTAACGACGGCCTCTCTGCACTTCCACTTTCCTGTCAGCCTCCCTTGACCTTGCTCCTTCTAAACCAACCCACATATATTGTATTAGTTTTAATGAATGTATTTTATTCCGTGTTGTTACAGTTAGTAGGCTAATGGTAGTAGACCTGATGCACTTTACAATCCAGATCATCAGACAGCAATAAAAATACGCCTGGTGTCTAATTTGCTACATCAGGTCCTATTTCAGATGCTCATGATGTTGAAAAATGATACCTCGCACAAATGCTGAGCAAAACCAAGAAATCAATATTGATGCCCAGCCAAATACAGAGAGTTCAGTTTGTATGTATCGGAGACCCTCGCTAGCCCGCTCACCCGCATTGAGTCATTGAGTATAGGAATTTGTACTTAAATTTGTACTTCAATGTGATCCTTGACCAATATTTTGACGAACTGACTTATGGAGAGCGATTGTCAACTTATTTTCAACAAGATTCTGCCACTGCTCACAATGACGAAGCATCCACGACAGAATTGCGTCGCATTTTTGGTACTAGAATTATAAGTCGGAACGTGTGGCCTTGCAAACCCCAGACTTATCAACCATGTGACTTTTATTTGTGGGGGACGCTTAAAATAGAGTGTATGCGAGAAACCCTCACACTATAAATGAGCTTAAATACTATATTACAGCTGAAATACAGTCAATAGGTGCTGAGGAACTTCAGAGAGTAAATGCCAATTTCATAAAAAGGTGCCAGCGATGTGTAGCAGTGAATGGCGAACATTTTCAGCACCAGCTGTGAACTAGGTTAGTAAAAATTCCTATACTCAATGACTCAATGCCGCTAGAGCGCCGCAAAACGTCAAAGAGCCTGGCGGGAGACAGGCTCGCGCCGCAGGAGAGCGGGCTAGCGAGGGTCTCCGATACATACAAACTGGACTCTCTGTATTTCAGGGTATTTGTTCAGGAAATAAAGATCAATATTCCGTCCCAGATGATCCTGCGGCACTTATTCTTGTCAGATTTTCAAGATGAGGGTTTAAGTTTTTGCAGTACTGTATTTCGTTCTTTTTAACACCACGTGATATCTCTTCAGTATCAAATACGATACAATAGATAGGTACTGCCATAGAAGAACTTTCGCTGATGACTAATTGCAATTACAGCCCCATAGATTTTACTTTTTCGGTAAATTATTATTTAAACTTCGAGAACGTTCAACCATGAACACAGTTATACTAATCAGCTGACTTTCAGGGTACACTGACGTATTGTTCTATCTTGAACCTGGGACAGATGACCTCATTGTTCCGACTCTTAAAGCAACAATAACTATCTTGAACTTCGTGTGAGTTGCCAGTTTCAAATATGTTCTGAAAGAAATGTCGATATTACAGTTGTATAATCTCTGTAACCCGAATTCTTTGTTTCTTTGTTTGTTTATTAAGTTGCCCTTCTGAGCTCTAGCTTTTGTGATGTTTTAAGTCTGTCTTAAAACATTATCCTTGACGTGTAATATGCAGGAGTCTCAAGGTTTCATTTGTGTGTAAGAAGTTATGTATTGTTCACAGGAATAATTCGAGAACCCACCGCTCTAAGTAGACTATAAGGTGCGTTCAAAAAGTAACGAGCCAGAGGCTGGAATGCGCAAACCGGTGACGACATCGGCTAATCGTGGCCTGTATAATGAGCTGTGGTTCCCACCAGAGCGTGGAAGGTCACAGCCCGTCGCTAGAGGGCACGCGTGCACGTCACGTGACGATACAAAGTGAGCAGCTGCATGCATCAATCGTCCAACCAAGACCAAGACAGTAGACCATTCGACATACTTCCTGGTGTGGTTAAAGACGGTGGGGCACCCACTGGGCACACTTTTTCCGCAAGTGCAGTCGTTCCTTCATGATGGTGTGCACACTTCCGACGCTCAATCCGACCACAACGGCTATGGCGTTCATTGTCACTCGGCGGTCCTGGGTAATGAGTGCATAAACCAGCTGGACGTTGTCATCGGTAATGCAGGGGGGTGCCCCAGACCAGGCATCATCATCTAACGACACCCGTCCTTCCCTGAAGCGCTTGTGCCACGCCTTGACCCTTGCAAGGCACATGCAGTGTTCGCCGTACACTTGTGACATTCGGCGATGAATGTCCGTTCACCCCACTCCTTTCGCAGTCAGAATCCGAACAACACCTCTTTGCTCTTCGGTTGACGCCTCCATGTCACTGTTTGCAATGTGACTGGCAGCGTTGGACGAATGATGCATGCTGCTGCTCGCTTTGTGTCATCACGTGACGTGCACACGTGTGCTCTAGCGACAGGCTGTGACCTTCCACGCTCTGGTCGGAACCAGACCTCTTACACTCACCACGATTAGCCGATGTCGTCACCGGTTTGCGCATTCCAGCCTCCGGCTCGTTACTTTTTGAACGCACCTTATATAATTAGAGAACTGTGGTGGGTTGAGTTTGATTTCTGGTACGCTGCTCCACAAAAACGCGTCTTGGCTACGATATTTCAATGCATTTAAAATGGCAGTTATTTCACTGTAGTTCTACCGATTATTTGTTCACTCTGTCTCTCTACTCTTATCGTCTGCCATCGACCTCTCTCATTCGCTTCGTTCACACGCACCAGTACACGCTACCGTTCTCTTCCAGAATGTGGTATTACGCTTATTTCTAGAAGGCTACTTTATCAATTTAAGAATTAGAAATCGCACAGTTGGAGTTTAAAAGAAGTTTCGTGAGGATAGCATTTTTTAGCCTTCTTTTCATATTTTGTAAATATGAGGATAAAAAGTAGCCTTATGAGATCGATCTGGGCAAACGTGTGTGTGTCTGTATCTTCCCATTCCCCTATCAACTCCTAAACGGCAGCAGCTATCGAAACCAAATTTATTATGAGAAAGGAGTTATGGCTGAATATTGCAAGGCCATATTTCAAAATGACGCTAAAGCTACCAACTGCTGAAAAGTCACAATTGGATATTGAGGTCTATGTTGGACATCTCAGAAGATATGCATGGGAATTATTTCAAAATTGACACAAATATAGATAATACTAGCTGTACCCGGCATGCGTTGCAATGCCAATCAAAGAAAGTGTTGGCGTTGTAACTTTGTGTGTTGAAGTGCTTTTGGATTCCCAATATTTTTTTCTTTTTCCGTTAACCATCTCTAAACTATTGTAAAATTGATTTACTATCTCAAAAAACATCCTGGGAGCGTGCTCAACAACTCACCAAAGTTTCATCGCAATGAAATGAATGGCATATGAACGCATAGGGACTTTGTTGAAACGATTCGAGCGCCGTCACCCATTTGTTGAATATACTCGTACGCTACCTATTGTAAAATGGATTCACTAATTCGAAAAGCTTCCCTGGCGTGTACACAACAACTCATCAAAGTTTCATCACAATCGAATGAATGGCATATGAACGCATACGGGATTTTGTATAAACGATTCGTGTGCCGTTACTCATTTGTGGAATCTACTTGTGCGCCACCCATTGAAAAACGAATTTACTAATTCATACACCTTCGCAGGACTGTACTCAACTCACCAAAGTTTTATCACAATCCGATGAATGGTATATGAACGCATACGGGACTTGGCTGAAACGATTATTAGTTGAATCTACTCGTCCGCTACCATATTGTAAAATGGATTTACAAAATCAGAAATCTTCGCGGGAGTGGAAACAACATTTCACCAAATTTCATTGCAATCGCAAGAATGGTATATGAACGCATACGGAACTGTTTTTAAACGATACGCGCACCGTTACTCGTTTGTTGAATCTACTCGTGCGCTACCTGCTGCAAAAAGGATTTACTAAGTCAGAAACCTTACCTGGAGGGTGCACAACAATTCACCAAAGTTTCATAGCAATCGGATGAATGGTATATGAACGCATACGGGACTTTGTACAGACGATTCACATGCTGTCGCTCATTTGTTTAATCTACGTGTGTGATACCTATTGTAAAGTGGATTTAATAAGCCAGAAACCTTCCCTGAAGTGTACACAACATCTCACCCAAGTTATATCGCTATCAGACGAATAGTATATGAACGCATGCGGGACTTTGTTGAAACGCTTCGAGCGTCGTCGCTCATTTGTTGAATCTACTCGTGCGCTACCTATTATAACATGGATTTACTAAGCCAGAAACCTTGCCTGTAGTGTACACAACTTCTCACCCAAGTTATATCGCTATCTGACGAATGGTATGTGAACGCATACAGGACTTTGTTGTAACGCTTCGCCAGTCGTCGCTCATGTGTTGAATCTACTCGTGCGCGACCAATTGTTAAGTGGATTTACTCAGCCAGAAACCTTACATGAAGTGTACAGAACATCTCACCCAAGTTTCATCGCAATGGGATGAATGGTATATGAACGCATGTGGGACTTTCTTGAAACAAACGCACGCCATTTTATTGAAGCTACCCGCGCCATCTATTGTAAATTGGATTTACTACCCCTATACACATTACGTTGAGTAACTAACGGGATTTCATGTTAAGAGCCTCATTTTCTATAACGGTAGTGGAGAGCGGCGCTACTCGCACCCAGTCGGCCGTGTCTCGTCAAGAGCTACTGTTGCCTGGAAACGACTTGCCTTAGCTGTCATTTGCGTTACGTTTTATAGTCACTTGTATTCTCTTTGACCTTTTATGTCACGTCACGGGATTAAAAAAAAGTATCCTATGTCCGTCTCCTGGTTCTAAGCTACCTCCACACCAATTTTCAGCCAAATCGGTTCAGCCGTTCTTGAGTTATAAATAGTGTACTAACACGACTTTATTTTACATATATAGATTACATCATACTAATTTACAGGAGCACATACATGAGAGTGTTACCAACATGATTCTATGCCTGCTGATAGGTCCAATTTTTAAATGCATGTAACTTCCATACTATCTATTGGATTTCAACCATATTTGAAATGTAATTTGCGCACCGGAGCAGATATGAATATGCATTTTTGTAGTGTCAACAGGGCTGCCAACTGTTGAAAAATGCACTCTATACATTCTTATCCTAATCTCAATATATCAGGAAGTATGCAGGCCAACAGTTCTAAACTTTGCATACATATAATACCTGCATGTGTAGGTTAATTTTCTGTAACCGATATACGACAGAGCTGCCAACATGATTCTACGCATGCTGGTATGTTTAATGTTGAATCACATGTAATTTCCATACTAATAAATGTAGTTCTTTTAAAATTGGCACATATATAGATATTTCAATTTAAAGCATCCAATTTATGGCAGTGTCACCAACCTGATTTTACGCATGCTGATAAATTCAATTATGAATACATGTAACGTCCATTCTATCTACTGGATCTCAACCAAATTTTGCATGTGCATTATGGACTTTAAGAGATGGAACTAAGAATATATTTAGAGTCGCCAGATCTGCCAACTGTTGATATATGGTCTCCATAACTTGAAGAAAATGAGGCTCATTAGCTCGTCACGGAACTACTTGTTTAAAATAATATTGTATATTATGTTTCAATCATTCCTAGCCTCCGTGGCTTAGGCGGCAGCACGCCGGCCTCTCACCGCAGGGTCCGTGGTTCAAATCCCGGCCACTCCATGTGAGATCTGTGCTGGACAAATCGGAGGCAGACAAGTTTTTCTCCGGGTACTCCGGTTTTCCCTGTCAAAATTTCATTCCAGCAAAACTCTCAACTATCATTTCATTTCATCTGTCATTCATTTAATCATTGCCCCAGCGGAGTGCGTCAGGCCTCGGCAGCCGGCACAGTTCATATCCTCGCCGCTAGATGGGGGCTTCATTCATTCCATTCCTGACCCGGTCGGAGACTGGAAGCAGGCTGTGGATTTTCATGTTTCAATCATTCCTATAAAATGTCATAATGTTTACTTTCCCATCTTTGTTCATAAATTTTATCATGTAGGCCTACATCGCATTCATTACTTTCTTCTTTCTTTCTTTCTTTCTTTCTTTCTTTCTTTCTTTCTTTAATTATTAATTAATTTATTTATTAATCGTTGTGTATTCATTAATTCACTTATTTATTTAATTATTTGTTTATATATATGTTTGTTTATTTATTTATATATTTATTCATTGTAACTTTTATTAAATTATTCAATTGTTTGTTTGTTTGTTTGTTTGTTTGTTTGTTTGTTTCTTTCTTTCTTTCTTTCTTTCTTTCTTTCTTCATTTATTCATTTATTCATTTATTAATTTATTCATTTGTTTATTTGTTTATTTATGAATTCCTTTATTTATACATTTATTTATGTATTTGTTTATTTTTCATTTGTTGATTTGTCTTTTTGTGTTAATTTGTTTGTTTGTTTGTTTGTTAATTTGTGCATTTATTTACTTATCTACCAACCTATCTATTTATTTTGCACTTACTGCAATCATTATTATTCGCCCTGTAACCACTGTATTGTTGTGCATAGATGTGAGGAAACAATATATTAGCCTACTTTCCATTTTTGAAAAAACAAAATTTGGTACAGAGGTAGCACTAGCAAAGAGCACCTCAGTTTTATATCGCCGCCATCTTGACGAAAACGTAATGGCGGGCACCCAAATGTTCAAAGCCAAAATTAAATTACGACAAACCTAAACATCTGATCTCTACAAAAATTTGCAACAACAAACTCTCATGTGGGAAGATCCTTTTGACCAAACTACAAGGTCATCAACCCAATGGTTTGCAGATGGCGGCCGTGTATGTGTGGAAAATGATTGCCCCTATCAATTCAAACACAACGAAACGAAACCGAACCACCATTGATACTGAGGTAGCACTAGCGAGGGACAAATTACTGTCGACCAAAGTATTATGTGCACTCGAGTTTGAAGGTTGTTTGTGTAGCAACCAATATACCTATATAAAATCCAACAACATCAACATTTTCGTCGTTCTATTTTACGTTAGTTCATGTAGGTTTGGAATTTTTAATTTATATTTTATTACTTTTTATCGCAGTTGGAACACAAAAAAGTGCACGTTTTTAAGCGTGTTTCAACCATGCTTCACATTTAAGAATTATTATCTCAAAAACCCGTCATCAGATCGAATCCAAATTTTATCACAATATACATTGGAATGTTGTATAACTGGTTTATTAATTTTAAAATTGTGTGTGTCCAAGAAACAAAGTTGTTATCATTTTTGTAAGGTAACATTTTCTCGTCTCGGGGTGGTTGGAAAATGTAGTTCTTGGTTGCATTGTAATCCTTATACATCGATATGTTACGCTGTATGACTGTAAAATACGTAAATTAATTCACTTATTTTATATCGGTTTGTATTTGTACAGGGAAATAACACCCGTTTCACCAGCTAGCCGCTCCGGGAAAAGCTGTACAGCGTTGCCGAAATGGTGCCCACACGCATCATGGCGCGTCTCGCTCGGAAGTGTTGGGCTCCATCTCAGCAACGCTGTACAGCTTTTCCCGGAGCGGCTAGCTGGTGAACCATGTGTTATTTCCTCGTACAAATACAAACTGATTTAAAATAAGTGAATTAATTTACGTATTTCACAGTCATACAGCATAACGTTTTGATGTATAACGATTACAACGCAACCAAGAACTACATTTTCCAACCACCCCGAGCCGAGAAAAAGTTACCTTACAACAATGATAACAACTTTGTTTCTTGGTCACACAACATTTTGAAATTAATAAACCAGTTATACAACATCCCAACGTATATTGTGTTAAAATTTGGATTCGATATGATGACGGGCTTTTGAATTAATAATTCTTAAATGTGACGCATGGTTGAAACATTCTTAAAAACGTGCCCTTTTTGTGTTCCAACTGCGATAAAAAATATTAAAATATAAATTAAACAAGAAGTTCCGTGACGAACTAAAGAGCCTACTTTTCATGCCAATGATTATTCTACAGTATATGAACCTATCTAGAATAATGACGAAATTAAATTGCTAATATCAACATTTCTAATTAATTCGAAATACTGTATACCTTGCATAATGTTGCCTGATAGAGCACTACAGTTGGCAGACCTGATGACTGAATATATTCTTAGTTCCATCTCTTAAGGTACAGAATACAAAATTTGGTTGAAGTCCAATGAATAGCATGGACGTTACATGCAGTTAAACATTGGATCTAACAGCGCACGTAAAATCATGTTGGCAACAATGTCATGCATGTATTGGTCAGAAATAATCTGAAATAATATGATCTATTGTTGTGCCAATTTTGAATGAAATCCATTAGATAGTATAGAAGTTACATGCATTTTAAAATTGGACCTATCAGCAGGCTTAGAATCATGTTGGCAGCACTGACGTATATTAGTTACTCCAAATTCATCTAGAATGCCAGGTACTATACGTGTGCAAAGTTTAGAGCTATTGGCTTGCATACTTTCTGATACTGTATATTGATATAAGGGTAACAAAAATCGGGACAGCACATATCAACAGTTGGCAGCCCTGGTTGCTCTTAAGAATACGCATAGTCATATCTGTTATGGTACACATAGCACATACCAAATTTGGTTGAAATCCAAATGATAGTATGGAAGTTACGTGTATTTAAAGTTGGACCTGTCAGCAGGCTTAGAATCATGTTGGTAGCACTGACGTATATAAGTTATTCCAAATTAATATAGAATGTCAGGTATTATACGTGTGCATAGTTTAAAGCTGTCGGCTTGCATACTTTCTGATATATTGGTATTTGGATAAAATAAATTAGGAGCATTTATTAACAGTTGGCAGCCCTGGTGGGTCTCAAGAATACGCTCAGTCGTATCTGGTTATGTACACATACAACATACGAAATTTGGTTGAATTCCAATTGATAGTGTAGAAGTTATATGCATTTAAAAATTGGACCAATCAGCAGGCTTATAATCATTTTGGCAACACTGCCACGTATGGCCTCCTGGAAATTAAACTGCAATATTATTATCTATACGTGTGCCAATTTTGAAATAGCTCCCATTCATACCTTCCAAGATATCCAACATGGAGCTCAAATTTCAATTGCGATTTTTTAGCAGTTGGTAGCACTGACATCGTTTTCAAATATGGCCGTGAGATATTCGGGTGTATACATTTACTCCTACCAAATTTTGTTTCGATTGCTCCAGCGGTTTAGGAGTTGATAGGGGGGGGGGGACACACACACACAGCCAGACAGACAGACAGACGGACAGACAGACGGACAGACAGACAGACAGACGGACAGACAGACGGACAGACAGACGGACAGACAGGCAGACAGACAGACAGACAGACAGACGGACGGACGGACAGACATTTGCCCGATCTCATAAGTCTACTTTTTCCTCATTTTTGCAAAATGTGAAAAGTAGGCTAAAAATCCAAACCTACATGAACTAACGTAAAATAGAACGACGAAAATGTTGATGGTATTGGATTTTAAGTAGGTCTATTGGTTACTTAACAAACAACCTTCAAACTCGAGTACACATAATACTTTGGTCGACAGTAGTGTCATGTTGTATATCACCACCGTCATAACAAAAAAGAAATTGCAGCCACCCAAATGTTCTGAGCTAAATAAAATTATGACTAACCTAATCATCTGATCTCTACCAACTTTTGCAACAATATATCTCAATTTAGGAAGCATCTTTTGCCCAAACTACAACGTCATCAGTCAGATGGTTTGAAGATGGCGGATGTATGAATCATGCAATTATTATAGCCTAACCATAACTTACGATTCATCAAGGCCTGGCCTCAACAATTCATCTTATTCTACATACGGAGGCTTAAACTGTCCTCAAGCAGGTGACCGGTAGGATATTAGCATCTTATAATAGAATATGTAACCGTAGAAGTGACTAACTTATCAGGCCGACCATGCCTTATCGTTGTTGGTCCGTGCCGTCATGTTGTCAAAATGGCCGATATTTTTGCTCGTAAATCCAAAAATTTCCGTAACAACGTAAGTTTGTATCCTTTTAGGAATGTACTGAACAATATAATACATATTTAGTATCAAATTGTTTATAGAAACGGCTGAAAACGCTAATGAGATCGTTGATTTCAACACAAAATATGATACAGTTATAGTAAACCACTTGTTAACCAAGTATCATCGTAGCTCATCCGTAGCGTAATGGTCTCGACCTGGGCTCATAGGCTAAAGGTTAGCGGATGAATTCCCTGCAGGTTCAAATTATTTTCCTTCGTTTTTTGTGTGGTATTTATTGATTTATAACTACTCACACGTATAATGTTAAGCTTATATAGTGTGTATTTGCAAGCGAAAATATTATATATGTACTTATAACACCACTTACTTCAACACTCGAATACAGCGAGTAATATTCTATGACCTTGATTCGTGGTAGAGTATATTGTTGTTGTTGTTTTTGTTGTTGATTCTTTAGGGGTTTTGCGACATCATGGTCTTGTAGCCCCGTTTACTTGTGTGTGTTTAAACGTTGTCTGATAACATGTGTCACTGTGCTGTCCGTGGGCTTACTAGTGTATGTACTTTTATACGAGGAAGGATTTGGGTAAGAAACTGTTGTTGTTTCATTTGAAATGCATGGACGTCAAAGAGTTATAATTATACTCATGCATTTAGGAGAAAGTAGGATAAATGTTCTTTACTGAACATCTTGTTTTTACTTATGAATACTGACTCAGGTTTGTATTGTGTACAGTATATTGTAGAAAGAGGCATTCTTGAGCAACCCATCCATAAATAAAGAAACGAATGTATAAATGAATGAATGAATGAATGAATGAATGAATGAATGAATGAATGAATGAATGAAAGAAAGAAAGAAAGAAAGAAAGAAAGAAAGATAAAATATACTGTGATGAATGTGGCATACATATATACATAGAACTAAAATGCTTACTATTACTTCTATTTTTCTATTATTCTATGGTCTTGTAGCCCCGTTTACTTGTGTGTGTGTGTGTGTGTGTAAACGTTGTCTGATAACATGTGTCACTGTGCTGTCCGTGGGCTTACTAGTGTATGCACTTTTATACGAGGAAGGATTTCAACCTCGACCTTTTGAGTTTTAATCCCAAAGTTCTCAAGTTCTGCGAAGAAATTCAGATTTAGGCTGACAAAGGACACTCACCAGTTCGACTTCTCCAATCTCTACGAAACTTGGCGTGAGGCATCGTTTTAGCTTTGGGAGATAATTAAAATTTAAACTTGAGTATCCTATTCATAAAGATGGGATATTGGCTTTCACGGCCAGTTAATTAAAACTCAGCAATTTTCTAGGTTTATGCCGTGGCTTGTGTGGGGTTTTGCATAGGAACACCAAGCTGGCTCATCAGCGGGCTCTTTGAGTCGATCCGCGGACTCCCCACACGAGTAGCGATCAGAAGTCTATTCTTATGGGGGTCCGGGTACGGATACTAAGAGCTCGCTGATGAACCAGCTAGGTGTTCCTAGGAGAACCCCACACAAGACATGGCATAAACCTAGAAAAAATGCTGAGTTTTAATTCACTGGCCGTGAAAGCCAATATACCATATTTTTGGAAACCTTCATAGGGAAGCTAAGGCTGCTTGACCATTTAGCTCTCGCAATAGAGAGGCGCAGGAATGACGTATGTTTGGAGAGTGATACTGATATTCCCACTCGCCTGTGTCTGCGCAAGTGGTGTGCTGAGGGAACGTAATACACTCAGTGAGATGAGAGTGAGTTCGACACTGGAAATACCTAACCTACCTGAATGCCACAGACGCCTCCTTTCCTACCGTAAGCTTAGGGACAAGTAGGCACACTAGATCAGACAGCACAATAACCGCAGGGCTACAGAGAGATTCAACACACATACACACAAGAAGAGATGGATGATGATTATGATGTCAAAATCCCCTATATGAAACACGAACAACAGTGTGTTATTAGCATTTCAAGATACGACTGTCGCTGAATTTGGCTGCGCCATAATTTGTTGATAATAGCAGCTGGAGTCTTTCAGGACGAGTGAGGGACACAGTGATGACGGAGCGCAGTCCTCACATAAGTCAAGCAGCATTGCGTGCGCTGCTTGTGTTGAATATAAGTTAAAATGTGAATTGTTAATGGAGAAAATAATAAGGAGCGAATTAAGAATGGTGCGTATCTAATTGTTTCGCAACAGCACAGCTAAGGTTAACAGGAGTTTTCAATTATTATTATTATTAATATTAGTCCAAAATAACTCAAAGGTATTGGATTTAGTTAGTTGCCCTTATATTTCGTCTTTGTTGTTGTTGTTGTTGTTGTTGTTGTTTCGTACCTACAATTCACCGCATGCATACTTCTTTTAATTAATATACATCTTTATTACGGAATGTTGGACCTCTTTTGGATGCATTTTACTGTGTTGTTTTGTTGGTTAGTGTAATAATCATCTCATACTAATTACTTATTTCTTCCATTTACAGGTGGGTGTCCAAAAGAAGAAAGTTTCGTCACGCAAGTTAGTACTGTATATTAGCAGAAGCATCCGGGTGGACAGTGTACACGGCTTCGAGGTTGCTTAAAGTTCTCACCACTTCAATACAGCACCCATCGTGATAAATTATTTCCTTGATTAATATTAAATAAAAAGGCACATACAACGATATTCGCTTGATAATGTGTGACGTAAGAACAATTAGTTTAGTTAAAGATTTTGAATTGTAACTCATAAAATTACCTACATTTATAAACTTTTAAAATAAATGTATTGTTACCGGTACTTTCTTGATTATATTTGAAGTGTTTATCTTCCTTTCTCAAGTCCACAAGCAAAGTGATACGCTCTTCATTAACATCGCTATACTTCATGGGCTTGTAAAATTAATATTATACATCACGTCACCTGGGAATAAATTTTAATCCTTGACCATCACGAACACTTGATCTGGCTCTTCCCTCACCATCCCCATCAATCACTCATCCATGTTCAACCGCTCTTTTGCTGTAGCTGGGTCTTGACCCTGGAATTCAACTCCTGCCGACATAAGAAATTATATAACAATAAAGAAATGTAGGCCTATGGCCACATGCCACGATTACCAGATAAATACTGCTGATTGGCCCATGTGAATGCTGATGGATGGTAGGACGTACGCCTGAGCTAGGATTATATTTAGGATATTATAGAAAGGTCTGTAAACATTGTGACTTTAATTATTATTATTATTATTATTATTAGTATTCTAGTAGTAGTAATAGTATTCATGTACCTTTTTAATTAATATTATTCTTAACATAATTAATTTCGTCCTGATTTATCATCATAATTATTTATTGTTTTTATAAAATTGTTTCATATGTACTGGTACCATAATGCGCGGGTAAGTGTAAGGGAGGGCCATTAGCCCTAACTTCGCCACTAATAAAGACTTACCGTAGTCTACATAAAATATAATAAATAAAATAACAGCGATCATCTGGGGATACCCCTGTACTATGTGGGTAACATGAAACCTATCTTATTCGAAGCACTTCTTATTCGGGAAATTAAAGTTACTTAGAATTCCGGGGATGAAGACCGTTGGACATGGCGGGAGATAACACTTATATCTTTAGTATTGGTCTGTGTCCTTTTTATGAAATCCCTTAGATGTTCAGCGGTGTGAAGTAGAAATTCAACACGTCTTTACAAGTAGTATTTTCTCCCTCGTTAGTCAAAGGATTTCACGCCGTCATTTCCTGGCGTATAATGCGGGAGGAAACGCTAGAGTCTTCCTAATGGACCACTTGTAGTCATGGTTACAGTCAAAGAGAAGACACACTCAAGGAGAAAATTGAGCAATTGAGTTTTGGTATGTCCTAGTTGTCCTTTAGTGAAACATATCCTTCTGTGGACGTTTTTCTTTCTCTTTGGTTTGCTTTGTTTTGTCTCACATTACACAGTCATTATTCCCCAGATTCAACCACTGATTAGAGACCACTCTGGTCTTGTAATCCTCAAACGTACCCTCCATATTTGTTAGTGGCCGTCCTCACTGTATCTGTTGAGCTTAAGTAGGGTTATCAGCGCGAAGTAAGATGTGTATATGGAGTATTAATGTTTATGTCGCAGAGTTGTAATTATAGGGTACGATTATCCCTGTCTGACACAATTTTTCGAAAGAACAATAACCAAGAACTAATGAACAAGATCGAGATACGAATTAAGAGTTAATAATTAATAATTAGAAATCAAAAATTAAAAATTTAAAATTTGAAGTAAAAAAAAACTAAAAATTAAAAATTACAAAAAATTAAAAATTACAAGAAATTAAAAATTACAAAGAATTAAAAATTAACTGTTAACAATTAAAACGAAACAATTAAACATTAACAATTACAAATTAAAAATTAAAAATTAAAATTTAAAAATTAAAAATTAAAAATTAAAGAATCAAGATTCAAGATTAAAGATTAAAGATTAAAGATTAAATATTAAAGATTAAAGATTAAAGATTAAACAAAAAATAAAATTAAAAAATAAAGCTCAAAATTAAAAGTTAAATATTAAGAATTTAGAAATAAGAATTACAAATTAAAAATGAAGAATGAAGAATGAAGAATTACAAATGAGGGCTTAGGACTTATTAGGAATTAATAAATAAAAATAAAACATTAAAGAAATTTAAAAAAATTAAAAAATTGAGCATTACGGATTAGGAATTAAAAGAATTAATCATGAACTGCAGCAAATCCTTAGATCGGAGTTTTACATCCCAGTGCTGACAGCGGCTATCCTAAATGTTTCATTTTTGCCGAGTTTTTACGCACTTCCTCGAGGCAAATGCTGGGATAGTAGCCTACCTGAATTGAAGTCGCGGAATACCTACCCCATTCCCAACCCTAAGAATTACAGATACACGCACTAATACAGCTACCACTGAAATACAGATTATCAAACATATTCAACACACGATCAAGTTCACGAGGCTGATGACGAAGATCTCTCCAGTCCCTAAAATTAACTAACAACAATTTTCAATTGTTCTCTGTTCCGAAGAATTCACTGGCATAGAAAGAATTATGTCGTTGTAGAAGTAGTTGTAAATTACGAGTCAAATCATCCATAGGATAAAGAGATGCATGTGGGCAAAGGAACTCAATGCAAGTAGATTGGCGTCTTCTTCCCTTTGCATTCTTGGCTGTCATCGCGGAGGCCTTGACGATTCGTGTCTCTGCAAAAAATGTAAATCTGGTCTCAGGGCTGGAAAGAGGAACTAGATAGTTATTGTTGTTTTAAGAGGCGGAACTATGAGGTCATCTGTCCCTAAAAGAGGAACTCTCAGCCTCGTTAAGCAAAACTGAGAAGAGGCGGGTTCGATTCCTATATCAGCAACCCTAGAAGTGGTTTTACGTGGTTTCCCAGCTCTGCTCCAGGCACTGCTGGATGGTACATAAAGCTACGGTCACTTCCTAACCAAATCCTACCTGAATTACAAATACACACTGTAGTATGAACTTCACAGTGACACAGGTTATCACACAAATTCTACACATACCCATGTACATGACCACGATTCAGCAAAGCCCCTGAAGAATCTACAACACCAACATTTTGCCTTCCCATTCAATACCAAAACGGAAAGAGAAACAACGAACGATCGTACTGACCACAAAGCAATATGAGAATGTTTTCCCTTGCTTGGTGCGGTCGGAGTAGAATTCAATAGTGGGTAGCAACAAGGAAGGGTGGAATGTAATTATTCGAGCACAGTGATAGGTGACAATAAATCTGCCTCTTACCTTTTGTGCGAGAGGAGCCTTGTGTTGAACCGCTGTTCAAACAACAAACTTGCTAACAGGTTTTTATTTTACTATTTAAAATGGCTGTTTTAATTAGCTGATACATGATTGACGTTTGTATTGTTATTATATTGTATGTAATTATTTGTTCGTCTTTCATGACCCTCAAGGTATGGTCAGATTTTAAAGGATTTGGAGGTTGTATCCTACGTAAGACGCTGTCTACTGTATACCGCTGAAGGTCATAGCATGGTTGATAGTTCAGGAGTAATCCAACTATCTGACGCTATAATTTTTTGAATGACCACCTCGTAGCATAGTGGCTAGCATTCTTCGCTGTCACTCTGGAGGTTCGAATATGATTCCTGGCTCTTCCAAGAAATTTAATTCTGGTCTGATGGCTAGAATGAGGTACACTCAGCCTTGTGAGGCAAAGCTGAGAAGAGGCGGGTTTGATTCCCACTTAAGCTATCCTAGAAATGGTTTACCATTTATACTCGGGAAAATGCTGGGATTGCATCGAACTTAGTCTGGCTTAATCTCAATCTTTCCTTCAATTACAAATACACACTCTTCAACAGACACCACAATAACACACCAGACAAATTGTATTTAATTTATTTACATTCTCCCATGTATATGGGACTGTAACGACCACGATGAACAAGCCCCTGGATATGAAACAACAACAAGACAAACCTTCCATGAAAACCTATTGCAACTCTTCCAAATCATTCTGTATAACAATTTGGATCCATATCACCTTGGATACCAATGATTTGATTTGAACACCAAGAAGAGTAGCCTAATCTATTAAGTCACTATCTGTGACAATGCTAGGGAGCTGCAGTTAGATAAGTATTGATCCCTGGCACAGGCAGTGGCCATCCTGATTGTCATCGTTTCCCTATACTAGCTGAAGATAAATATCCGGATGGTACCTCATCAATCCTTGAAATGGTATTGCATGATTTCCCAATTCTACTACATTCAGCTAGAAATAGTACATTACTAAATAACACTGTAGTGCTCTTCCCAATTCCAATCCCAATCCCGGATAATTACAAGCACTCATAGCTACACCGACACAATAATAAAAAGGTTATCAGACATATTTTGTATAAACCAATGTCTGTGGGTCTTGTGTCATGCTGGCTTAAGCCCGTAAATCAAAAAATAACAGTACAATTAATATCATAATTTATGGTATCGCTTTTCAAGTGACTATAGCCTGTGTTAAATGGCGGAAATTAACTGTCAGTTGTAGCTCATCAGTCGGTCAACACGAATTTTCCCAAAGTCTGTTTAGGGCGCAATGTATGTAATATACGAACGTATGTATAACACATATGTAAACAAGATGTTCAGTAAAGAACATATAGCCTACTTTCTCCTAAATGCATGGGTATTGTTATAACTCTTTGTCCTTTTCAAAGAGTTTGATTGAATGTTGGTTGTAGTAGCTTGTTGAAATACAACGTGCTATAGGGATATAAAACATGACACTGAGGTGTCCTTTGCTAGTGCTACCTCTGTACCAAATTTCGTTCAATTCGGTTTCACCGTGTTTGAATTGATAGGGGGAATCGATTTGCACACATACTTGGCCACCATCTGCAAACTATTGGGCTGATGTTCTTGCAGTTTGGTCTGAATATGTTTCCCACATAAAGATATGGTGTTGCAAAATTTGGTAGAGACTAGATTATTAGGTTGATCGTAATTACATTTTAGCTTTTAACATTTGGGTGGACGCAATTACGTTTCCGTCAAGATAGCGGTGATATAAAACATGACACTGAGGCGCCCTTTGCTAGTGCTACCTCTGTACCAAATTTCGTTCCATTCGGTTTCACCGTGTTCGAATTGATAAGGGGAATCGATTTTCACACAAAGATGGCCGCCATCCGCAAAATATTAGGCTGATGACCTATTAGTTTGGTCAAAGGATGCTCCCTCCATAAAGGTATGTTGTTGCTAAATTTGGTAGAGATCGGATTATTAGGTTAATCGTAATTTGATTTAAGCTTTGAACATTCGTGTGGCCGCCATTACGTTTCAGTCAAGATGGCAGCGATATAAAACATGACACTGAGGTGCCCTTTGCTAGTGCTACCTCTGTACAAAATTTCGTTCCATTCGGTTCCACCGTGTTCGAATTAATAGGGGGAATCAATTTTGACATAAAGATGGCCGCCACCCGCAAACTATTAGGCTAATAACCTATTAGATTGGTCAAAGGATGCTCCCTCCATAAAGGAATGTTGTTGCAATGTTTGGTAGAGATCGGATGGTTAAGTTAGTCGTAATTTAACTTAAACTTTGAACATTTGTGTGGCCGCCATTACGTTTCTGTCAAGATGGCGGCGATATAAAACATGACACTGAGGTGCCCTTTGCTAGTGCTACCTCTGTACCAAATTTCGTTCATTCGGTTCCACCGTGTTCGAATTAATAGGGGGAATCAATTTTGACATAAAGATGGCCGCCACCCGCAAACTATTAGGCTAATAACCTATTAGATTGGTCAAAGGATGCTCCCTCCATAAAGGAATGTTGTTGCAACGTTTGGTAGAGATCGGATGGTTATGTTAGTCGTAATTTAACTTAAGCTCTGAACATTTGTGTGGCCGCCATTACGTTTCTCTCAAGATGGCGGCGATATAAAACATGGCACTGAGATGCTCTTTGCTAGTGCTACCTCTGTACCAAATTTCGTTCCATTCGGTTTCACCGTGTTTGAATTAATAGGGGGAATTGATTTTCACACAAAGATGGCCGCCATCCGCAAACTATTAGGCTAATGACCTAGTCATTTGGTCAAAGGATGCTTCCGCTATAAAGGTATGTTGTTGCAAAATTTGGTAGAGATCGGATGATTAGGTTAATCGTAATTTGATTTAAGCTTTGAACATTTGTGTGGCCGCCATTACGTTTCCGTCAAGATGGCGGCGATATAAAACATGACACTGAGGTGCCTTTTGTTAGTACTACCTCTGTACCAAATTTCGTTCCATTCGGTTGCACCGTGTTCGAATTAATAGGGGGAATCGATTTTCACACAAAGATGGCCGCCATCCGCAAACTATTACGCTGATGGCCTATTAGTTTGGTCAAAGGATGCTCCCCCCATAGAGGTATGTTTTTGCAAAATTTGGTAGAGATCGGATGATTAGGTTAGTCGTAATTTGATTTAAGCTTTGAACATTTGTGTGGCCGCCATTACGTTTCCGTCAAGATGGCGGCGATATAAAACATGACACTGAGGTGTCCTTTGCTAGTGCTACCTTTGTACCAAATTTCGTTCAATTCGCATTCACCGTGTTCGAATTGATAGGGGGGGACAGACATTCAGAGTACACACACTCACACACACACAGACACACAGACACACACACACACAGACTCACACACACACATACACACACACAGACAGACACACTTTTTTTTCGCCCTGTGTTGATCTCATAAGTCTACTTTCATTTTTTGCAAAAATCGAAAGTAGGCTAATAAAAACACTCCTGGAAAAATACATGTATTAGTTATAATCACTATGATCCTAAACATTGCCCAATTATAATAGTTTGTGTAGTTTGTATAGCCAACACTGAAAGAATGGCTTCAAAACTTTACATGAGGGGGAAATTATTGCAAAGAAATCTGAAAAACGCGGTATTTAGTTTCCCAACTGACTTCACAGCAGGGCACGCGACGAGAATATCGCAACAGGGGACAACGGCAACCCTTCCTGCATTTTACACTTTCCTCGCTGCTATTGTGTTCACATGTACACCCTTCTATTGTCATTACAAGCTGTAGTTATGTGCATTTCCGTTCATTACGGCAACGATCACAAACTGTAATTTCTAAAACGATATCATTGCATAAATAGGGATGATTAAAGTGTCGGATGACCCTCACGTCGAGTCGCTGGTGGGGAGTCAGGCGCGGGTCTGTGATGTATGCCACAGGCGCGCGGAGAATTTAAATGTGCTTGTCTGGGCGCTCACAAATTCTCATGAGCGACGATATCAGGAAACAGAGGAGGGGCAACTGTGAAGGAAATGGGGAATCTTCAATCCTCTTATCCACCATGAATACGTTACGATTCGTACTAAGCAGCGATTGTTATTATGACAATATATTGTTGCTTTAAGAACAACGCCGCCTATCAAACTGTGCTGTTTAATTCTTGGATTAACAAGGTGCATCAAAAATATTGATAATGATACACTGGAGAGTTTGTACAAATTAGAACCCTTTAACATATTCGAGTTCACAGATGATGCTGTTATGGAGATCTCGCTAGCAATTGTTAGACATCAGTGATACTTAATAACCAGGCATTTGTAAAAAAAATTAAAAAGGTTGAAATACGTTTATTAGGGCTTGATAGCCTTGTTGGTTTCTGAAACCCATTTCCCTGGGTGCTTTTCCCACTTGCTAAAAACAATGGTTGTATGTGCTGATATAACTTAGTCTGACAGGAGCTACTGTGCAGCTTCCGTAGCTCAGCGGTAACGTTCTCGCCTGCTGAACCCTAGATTGCAGGATCGAATCCTGGCACAGCCAGTTGGCATTTGAAAGTGCGTAAATGCGAGGGATCCGTGTCAGTAGATTTACTTGCACGTTAAAGATCCCCTTCGGGGAAAAATTCCGACACCCCGGCGTCTTTAAAAGCCGCAGCAGTTAAAAGGGGCGTAAAGCCAATAACAATATTATTGTCCGGCTTCAGGCAGACAATGCACCGTTTTCAATTTTGATACTGGAAAGTGGAATAGTGATGCGGAAATACAAATTTCAGGTCTTAATTGAAAGATCTAGAGCATCAAAATATGAGGTTGTTTAAAAAGATCCCCCTCAATAAATGAGCGTGTCGTTTCGGAGGAGAACTCCCGGCGGATGACATGACCCTTGTTCAACATAACGCTCGACCATACACTGCACAAGAGATGTTTGGAAAGCTCTTCCACATTCATTCTACAACCTATTAATTTTCTCAAAATATTTTCTAATTTTTTCGACCTTAAATGACACATGCATGTACGTCGCTTTCCGACAGTCGAGGACATGTGTGACTGAGCAAATTTCTGATTCCATCAACAGGCTAAGGACTTCTGAAAGATGGGGATGCACTGCCTTGTATCCGAGTGTACTGAATGTACTAGCTCTCCAGTTGTGCAAATTGTGTTCCGTCCACGATTTTGTCTACGAGAACACTCTTGCACCATGGGGTGTGGCGAGTAGATGAACAATAGTCCGGGTCACCATAAATAAGTTGCCACCAGTATATCCATACCATTTGACTTCCACCACCAAAAGCATAGTGATTTGTAGTAAAATTTCTTGTTGTAGGCAGGGGCCGATAACCTAGATGTTAGGCCCCTTAAAACAACAATTATCATCATCATCATCATCTTGTTGTAGGATTAAACCAGGATTGTATTCACTGTTACCACTCATGTTGCAGATTCACCATGTTTGCGAACACTAACATAGGAAGAAGAAGGAAGATTGCAGTTTTACGTGACCATTAATTTCGAGATCATGAGCCACGGGACCTCCTTTTTACGTGAAATCCGATCCACAGGACATGGCATTTCACTTTGAAAATCTCATATGCATTGACCGGGAATCGAAACCGGTCCACCGTGGTGAGAAGCCGGCAGCCTGACCGCTGCGCCACAACACTATCATAGGCACTTATACTGTAACTTGCAAGTTAGCAGCAAGACTGATCGTCGTCTGTTGGTGTGACGTAATTCCGGGCAACCAAATATTCACACAGTTAGCTAGATAGAAAATTGATATATTTTCAGTTCATGTCAACACTACATTCTATTTATTACGGGGGCAGATGGCCTTGTTGTCACCCCCTTAATGAAACAATAACTATGTATTACATATTATTGTATATGACTGGTGCAACATTATGCCATCTACAGTGTCTTTGTTTCAAGTAGTGGCCGGCCAGCAAGCTTCTCACAGCGGTGTCACCTGGCGGCGAGTAATACTGCTTCCAACCGGTTCTGTCCGCACAGCTACGCGTACTCCATGTGCTTATTAGACAGTTGAAAGGACTTGATACATTGTGA
Source organism: Meconema thalassinum (assembly GCA_946902985.2). Lineage (NCBI taxonomy): Eukaryota > Metazoa > Arthropoda > Insecta > Orthoptera > Tettigoniidae > Meconema > Meconema thalassinum. The sequence goes on along the minus strand of OX336388.2, from coordinate 1,909,476,849 downwards.
GACAACGTGTTTGTGTTCATCTTCGTGTTACAGGGCCGTTATAATGACCAACAGTGAGTTGTGTCTGTCTGTTAGGTAGTCAGCCCGAAGACTGGTTGGATCCTCAAAAAGTACCGCCGTTAGGTTATGTGGGTAAATACCCACAAGAACCCAAGGCAGCGCTATATTGAGGCGTACTAGGCAAGATGAGGAGTGCGGTAGTTTGCCATTACTTTCCTCACCGAGTCAGAACAGCAGTACTAACCCCATGAGTAGAACCTTTCTCAACATTCACAGGCACTGATTGTGCCCTGAATGTCATTACTAAGAACCACCCATACCTCAGTAGCTTCCATATAATCACAGCCATAAGTGAGACTGAGACATCGGTGAAATGCCACATTTTACTCTAGCCTGTACCAACAGACAAATGCAAATGTACTGCATTCATCAAGAGATGGCAAACAGGCCATAACAGTGAGTTATCATATTATAATTTGCATAATAAACCTATGCGCTTGAATTTAAGGTCTGTTAATATTCCACTCAGCCGGTAAGCAGTCTCGGTGTAAGTTGACCGGCCACCACTTGAAACAAAGGCACTGTATAAGTTATGTTCTGGCAGCGTGATTTTATGACGATTATGAATGTAAATATCCATGTTGTCAACATAGTCTCGGATAACAAATTATCTACCTAGGTACAATAAAAATAAATTACAGTAGTTCCTATTTGTGGTTTAAGCAAGATGACTCCACTATATCTATCTCAGAAAGAGAGCTGAGGATTGAAGTATTAGAAGCCATTTTCAGTCTGTCAACATAAATTGTGCCCATTTACAATTAGGCGGGAAAACAAGTATTTAAACACCCTAACCTGAAAGAAATATTACATAAGAAATGTATCACCAAATAACACGTTTTTATGTACAACAAGTAGTTCCGTGAAGAACTATACAGCCAATTTTCATATATCCTGCTAAAGTTAATTGCCTCTATCAACATACAAAATTTCAGTTTAATTGCTGTAACAGATTCGTAGATATTGAGATCCATCTAAATATTTCAGATGGTCGCCAGGTTGGATTTTTATTTTTGTACTATTACATTAAGATTATTGTGTACGTGTGGTATTCAAACTTCAATCGCATGATTAGAACACAAGAAGTAAAAACGAGATTTTAAAATTACGCACAGCCTCCATCTTGAGGTTATGTAAACAATTGAATTAAATTAGATGGCAGTGCATTACAATCTGCAAAACCATTTACTGTACCTCACTTCACTGCGCTCAGAGAGCTAAATCACGAGAAAAGTCTATTAAAACATTTCAAATTCGCTTGGTCGCCATGTTCGTTTTGTACTTTACAGGTTTATGAAATATACATAGGTAAACTTGTATTAGTACCCTTTATCACCCTACAAAATTGCAGGGTGATATCTGTAATAGTTTCGGAGATATAGAATGTCAGTGAAATATTTCGCACAGCCGCCATTTTGAGGTTATGTAAACAATTGAACTAAATTAGACTCCAGTGCATTACAATGTGTATAAACATTTGCTGTACCAAGTTTCATTACGTTTGGATAGTTAAACCGCGAGAAAAGTATATTTAAAAGTCTCAACTTTGCTTGACCGCCATGTTGGTTTTGTAGTCACCAGGTTTTTGAAAGTCTCATAGGTGAACTTCTAGTAGTGCCCTTTATCACCGTACACAATTTCAGGGCGATATCGATAATAGCTTCGGAGATATTGAATGCTAGTGAAATAATTCGCACAGCCGCCATGTTGGATTGGTGAGACGTAACAAAATTTGAAGGGCACGGTCGAGGTCGCCGGGAATAGTGCTATGAACTTACCGAGTTTCATTGAAATCGCTCCAGCCATTTAGATTTTATTAGGGACACACACACACACACACACACACACACACACCTCTCTCTCACACACACACACGCGCACACACACACGGACAAAAGGTGATCTCATAAGCCTATTTTTTCAAAATTGAATATAGGCTAAAAATGGGGGAGTGGATACGTAACTGGATGACATGTTTCAATCATCAAGCGATCATCATCAGAGCAAGAACGGGCGCCATAATGGACTCTGGAACAAAAACCGTCAAAGTTTACATAACCTCATTCCACTTTAGTTGAATGTATCATTTGTTTATTCGCCACATTGACAAGATAACCACATTACAATAGGCCACCAGTTCAAGTATCAACGGTTGATTTAGAATCATAAATAACAAAACAGTAGCCTATAGATAAAATAGCCCCTAAAGTTCGTCACAATAATAAATCAATAAATCACAGGTTAACCTAATTAAACTACATTAATAATAACACAACTATAGAAGTGCTTAAAACCTAATGTGCAATACTTACTTACTTACTTTCGCTCCGTGCGGAGCATAGGGCATTCAAGAATGATTTCCATCGGGCTCTGTTTGTTGCCAAGTTCTTCACTTCCATCCAAGTCTTTCCAGCGTTTCTGGCCTCCTCTTCAATGGTGCGTTTCCAGGTGTTCCTTGGTCTTCCCCGTCTCCGAGCCCCTTGAGGATTCCAGTCCAGAGCTCCCCTTTCTACTGCATCTCACATTCCAGAAACCTATTCGTGTCTTCCTTTTCGTGCCGAAAGTTGTCAACATGAGATCCATCCGGTTTTCATTCTTTTCAGTTTCTTTAATAATAAACAATTTCGGAGAGTGCGAGTTATTAGCCCACAGCTTCCTAGTTTTCTCGTAGGGCTGCCACCTTAAGGACTGAAAACGAGCCCTCGCAGTTTTCCAACCGTACCACTGAATTACAGCTCCGCCTGGAAATAGCCTACTGATGACGCTGCTGCCCATCATCATGGTGTAGTCGGTCATTTAGTCTGGTCTCTCACCCTCGACCTTACCGGCATGGGTGACCCTGTCAGGAGCCGAAGCTCGCACCGGCATTGCTCTCGGGATCTCTGAAACACACAAGCCTCCCACCACGTCAAGGTACCAGACCATGGTGGAGGGAATGTGCAATACTATCTGTAAATAAGATTGATACGTTACACAGTTTGTAATCTAAATTATTTTATTTTGTAAATTATTGTAAAACATAAAATCATACATTATCTAAGGCTAAGAGAGCAGGATTTGATGATGATCACTTGATGATCAAAACATGTCATCAAACTACGTACCCCCTCCCCCATTTTTGTATATAAAGGCGTGTTATTTGCTGATAAATATCTTATGTATTTTTTATTTCAGGTTAGCGTGTATAAATACTTGTTTCCCGCCTAATGTAATAGGGGACAGTTTGTTTTGAATGACTGAAATGCTTTCTTTAATAGAGCAGAGGGGCATGGTCCAGGTTGCATTGGTGTACGGGTAATGATATGTTTCCTCATAGCTTATTAGAATCACACATTTTAACCTACTTTCATAAAAATAAGATCTAATTGGTGTCAGTGCATATGTGTATCCCTTCTCATTTCCAAAAGTTCAAGAACTGAATTGAATAAAAATTGAATAAATATGCCCGCCATATTAAGACAAATATGGCCACCACCTGAATTTCCATTAACTAACTAGGCTACCGACTGCAGGAATCATCAGAAAAAAAAAATTATAGCCTTCTATGAGTTTTTCTTTGAACCATTGTAAACTTTTGTTGACAATAGGTGTCTTTTTCGTTTATGTTTCTATGAAGTAAACAGGCGTTAACTTAACTACCTGGTAACCTGGTGTAATCGTTGCAGTCATTGAGTGTAATTCCCGAGAAATCATGTTTTCATATACCTCATAACAAGTGAACTGTCATTATAAGGGAATAATTGGACCGCGAGGGTCGTTAGCGTTATGCCGAGTGTGTAATTGACGAGCGTAGCTTTGGAATTATTCAGCGTTCGGTAATATTTCTCCCTAACATTCAATCAATGAGCTTCCTTCGTTAATAGGATTATTTAATCCTACGGGTTAATTAACATGGTTAGACTTTTTCTTTAGCTGAAAAGTGAGGGGCTTCCATGAGGAAACCTGGTTGCTATTACAATGTGTTAAACAAATGATTTGTGTAAAATTGTGTGGATCACATTCTGTGACTCTTGATAGTTACGAGAGTTTGAAAATAAAGTTTCTGCTACTTAATCATTTCATTCGTAATTTATTAGTTATGGCAACAATAGTTCATCGAGACTAGCTGGATGACTTATTTGTATTATTTTTGCCACTTGTGCCAGAGGTTACGGCTTTGAATCCAGCGCATTCGGATGCTTATATGCAAGAAACCTCTTGTCATTAAATTTAATGGTCCACACCACATAGCATGTTTATAATTATTAGGGTTATTCCAAAAGTACATCGACCGTGGTAGCTATGCGATCTAAGACGCAAGCCAATCGTGCCAGGCTATCTCCAGACTCAATACGAGAGTGGGTTCAAACCCCATTGTCAGTCGCCCAGAAAATCTTTTCCATACTTACCCTATTCTCAACTCCATACAAGTATTGGGATAGCACGTTTTAATAGACTTCTTTCACTTTCTACCAATTCCTTACACAATTTTATCTCTCACTAACCCTTTCGATGAGGTTGGTGTCTAGAAGGGCATCCGGCTGTAAAGACAGTCCACAAAATAATAACTCACCTCATCCTCGACACCGTAGAAATGGTAATAACAACGGGTGGAAATGCAAATATATATTTATCAATCGTTATATAGAAGATATAGATAGCTTCACTTACTTGGACAGTGTAGGGGCCAAAGATGGAGGAGCAGCAAAGGATGTCTCGCAACGTATTCAACAAACTTTCTTCGGCTCTATCCAGTGTGGAAGAACAACAGTATATAAGGACAAAACACCGCATTTTCCGAAGTAATGTAAAATCTGTTCTACAGTATTATCTGGGTCTGAGGCTTGGAAAGTGACTAACGTAATTACCTCCAGGTTGCAGACCTTTGACAACAGCTGTTTACGGATGATTCTCAACATCTATTGGACGGCAGTAATCTCCAACCATGAACTTAGGAGGAGGACGGGGGAAATTTAGATGGCCATACAAATTAATAGGTGGAAATGGGTAGGGCATACACTGAGAAAGGGAAATGAAGGCATTGGATTGGAACCCGCAGGGTACTAGGAAGCGAGGAAGACCCAAACATACGTGGCGAAGAAGCAATAGCAGAAGAGAAGACCTGGAGTGAGGTGAGAAGGTTGGCTGTCAATAGGACAAGATGGAGATGCCGTATGTTCCACGAGGGACAACAGGAATTAAGTCGAGTAAGTCACGTCCTACCCTTACCTTAGCCAAATTTGGAATATATTGTCACTAGTATAAAACATACGTTAACATACCGATTACTCACACACCTACCAAGTATAGCTTAATGGTATTTATAACCACGATATCACAAAACATGTAACACATTCAGCATTTTATTCTTGGAGACAGGTTACATCTCACACACAAAAATAAATCATCACCGATCAGCTTCAATGGCTCAATGAAGGAGAAAATGCCTAAAATATGCGGATGAAATGAACACTATAATAATTGCTTCGTTGCAATTTTTAGGTGGTTTAACGCACCTGTCCGAATGGCAGAAGATACGGGTTTGAATTCCGAATGTCGTCACATTTTCAATTCGTACTCAACAGATAATCTAAATATTTATGTGATTCCGTTCTCAATTCCCCCACGGACCAGTTAACCAGATTTTGCTCTGTATTGAATATGTGAAATGGGAGGCATTGCAATATGGAGAATAAGGTTTTGAGTAACAAAGATAATAAGTAGTTCCGTGATGAACTGAATAGCCTATTTTCTTATATCACACCGGTGTTTTCAATTAGAAACTCCCACCTATTAAATGTATTTTCCATATTTTGGACTAAATAGCTTTGGATACACGAAGTACATTGTTATTAAGTGTAGAGCAACCATTTCATACTCAAGATTCAATATTTTTCCCGTCCACCATGTTCGATTGGTGACACTAATTAAAATTTGAAAGGCGCGGTTGAGGTCAGACGAGATGGTAGCAGGACCTTACAATGTCCCAGTGAAATTGCTCCTGCTGCTTAGATTTATTATAGATACTGAACCCATGTGCCATAGGGTCCAAGGAGGTCGAATCCATGTATTTGGGGAAGAAATGAAAGAAACGTACAGTTTCTAATGTAACATAGAGAAAGATCAAGCCAGGATTCTAGCCTAACATTGTGCAAGCAGCGCGAGCCAGGTGTTCGAGAGATGAGATCACCCCTCTTGACATTCAGAAGGAGCTGGTCATGAGTATTAATAACCGAGTGGAAAATTTCGGCTGTTAGACAAGGAAGCCTGACTCGGAAATCGAGCTGAGCTTGCTTAAAAACGACAACACCGCCTATGCGCCAGAAGAGGAATAATTAAATTTAACCCGCTTACGAATATAAAAATAAGTAAACAATTACAGTACGATGAATCATTTCGAATTAGAGATTTTTGTGTAAAGAAAAACCCTTTAATAATTGCACAGGAGAAAACTGCAAACGCAAGTAGACGTCATAGGGGATTTACCAAGGCCTGTGGAGAGGGGAGAATGCAAATGAACAGCAACACCCACACAGTTGAGGACGAGAAATTAATTAATATCTCCGAATTGCACGATCGATTCTTATGCGCAATGAGATTATTTAACATTGAGAAGACGAGCTTTTTGAAGGTATAATTTTTATAATGGTGCAACCATTATTTTAAAAGTTGGGCACGGAAAGGGCTAGAGTCTTATCTTTTTGTAGCGAAAGAGTATAAAGCTCCTGGCATCACCAAGCCAAACATGCAGTTTCAAACAGTCCAGGGGACGTGACGCTGGAGCATCAGTACAAGCAGTTCCAAACAGCCCGAGGGGGGCGTTGCTACGCTTCAGTATTCAGACAGCCGTGTGGGGCGTTACTCTGCTTCACACCGAAGACAGTTTACCAGTACTCCTTGAGGGGAGAAACGCTGTATTACACCGCAGAATTAATATCTGATAGCCACAGGCGTCGCAGTATTAATAACTTGCGTGCCTCCATAAGGAGTTGTAAAGAAGAAATATTAAAGTATCGCCGTGTTGAAAAATTAGGAAAATCCTAGTTACTGGATTTTAGGTCCGACAGTACACAAGTTTACAGTGGAAAGTTCGTAAAATATAGTCAGAGCAGGCTGCGAACGTTGGACTTAAGGCGATAGGTCTTTAAATAAACGACCGAAAAAATCATAACGTACGGAAGTACCGTAACAGGAAGATAAACAGTTATCTAATTTAAAGAACCCAAATAGGGAAAACAGAGTAAGGTTCGCAACGTATTTCAGAAAAGTAGGAGTGCGAGAACCGAATAAATAAAGAAGAACGGAGACTATAGACATTATCTCCAGAAAGCAGACGAACCATTCTAAAGCACTAGACTCGAGAAGTACTAGCTGCTATAAAATAAATCCATCGATCATCGATAGGTTATCGAGGGGACCTCGATCCGAACAGACTTTCACTAGGATCGATAAACTAGATCTAAAAAGAAGCCGTTCAAGCTAGAGAAATAGCCGGTCATCCAGAATAGGATTCGAAGAATTAGGATTCCAGGGAAAGTAGATGTTTCGATACTTTCGTATTCTGCAGGATAGGAAGCCGACATTGAATAAATTTCACCCTTGGAAACGGGAGATTAAGAGGTCACGTGTGATAGGCTAGGAAAATACGGCCTAGTGATCAAAAGTTGTGAAGTGTAAATCTATCAAGATTGTGTGTTAAAATAATATTTTTTAGTGTTTATTGTGTGTTCTAAATGGATACACCAGTGTATTAAAAATGTTGTCAATGTTAAGTGTATTGAATATGTGTCAAGAAGTGTTTGTACATGAGATGAATTTCTACAATGTGGAGTAAGTTAAAAGTGGGCCAAAATGAAACACCGCACAAGGATAAAGGTCATGGGACGACCTTAAAAACATGTGAGTAATTAATTTCATTATATTTTGGTGTCAGGAAATGATTGTGTACAAATCCACCGGAGTTTTTGAGTAAAAGGGATGTGTTTAAATAAATAAATACTGAATAAAGAAAACGCGGTCTGAACAAAAATAGAAATTTGAGAAACTATAAATAATTATGTAAAATAATAAATCCAGTAGATGAAATATATGAATACAATGTCAGTGTATTTGACGAATGTCATAAGAGCAAGCGAAATATTAATAATTATCATGAAAGATATTTAAATAAAATTTGAGTTATATGAAAGAAATAGCTTTTGAGCTTTTTGTAAAGAATGAAGATATGAAATAATAATAATAATAATAACCAAGTAAGGAAATATTAAATAAAGATCAAATTAATTGATGTGAATATAAGAGCGTTAGAGCCTTAATAAAAAGTATAGACATGATATTCAAATGCATGTTCTTAAAAAGAGAGAAATTTATTGTCAAAGGAAAAGAATAATATAAAAATTGAGATGTGTATCAATTGTTAATATGATATTATCAGTTCTTTGGATGACGCTAGGCTTAAAAATAAAGTATAGCGCAAAAAGAGCGCAATGAAAATAAAATGTCACGCTAGGAACGCGTAAAAGTTAATGTACTTGGTAAATTACTTATGAGAGGTAGTTGATTGTAGCGAATTGAGAATTGGTGTAAGTCCTCTATTTGTGACGTAGTATCACGAGGCCATTGTGTATGTTGTATTGAAAGGGAGCAAATGTATGGTATTGAGCGTAGGTCTTATAAGCTATAGGCTGACCCTAAATCGCATTTTGTATAGTCCTCTATATGGGAATGGTTCCCGAGGCATGTGAAGAGATTCGAACTCAGAATCTTCTTATTGTGAAAGCCCCTTTATTATTCGTCGTAGAATGTGTATTACTCTTCCCCAATCAATGAGGACATTTCATAATTAATAAATGCCAAGATTACGAATGTGGTTTATGAGCCCAATAATATTGTTGAATTTAAACGAGGAGTAGAATGCCAGGTCTCCCCAAAGAACTGAGAATGAACGAAAAGCTGTTTGTAAAAGCATTAAAGAGAGCTCTAGCTTAGGCTAGACGGGAGGGTTCCCGCATAGTCATAAATAACTCTCAAGTATCACGGTCAGACCCTCGGAGCAGGAGGGGTGTCTGAAGGCCGTCTTGTAAGGAGTAATGAATACACCGTGAGTGTTTAAAGTTGTTAACGACCCGGGCGTTGAACCGAGGTCCTTGTAGATTGATATTTCCGCTTGCCTGTTCAGATCGTAGTTTTTTTTATGTAATAATGGTCTTATAAGACAAATGAAATAAATAACAATCCCTATTGTAATGTTGTATGGAAGTAGGATTCCATGAGTTAATTGAAGGCAACTAGGTTCCGGGAGTGACCATAGTTTTTTTTGACTGTGTCAAGTATCTTCATACTCTGGAGTACACAAGTAATTTCCTGATTACCTTAATGTATTTGTAAAACTAGAGAGAGATGATAAAAGCTGAAAACCTGTGAAATGCCCAAATATTGAGTTAGATAATAAACATGTAATTTTAAATGTAATTATACATTTGTTTGATGATTATGAAAATATAAAAAAGTAGTATTTGAGGTGTACAAAGAATGACACCATTATTATAGAAAGCATTGAGCCAAAAGAGCTCGGAGTTATATGAAACTTACAGTTGATGCTTTATGGAAGTAAAAATAATTTGGAATTGTTGGTTTATATGGAAACCATATGTTTTAATACAATATTTGTTTTATTCTTATGTTATTCCTTGTTCATTTGGAACAAGTAGATGATTATTGGTCAGTAATTTAATTGTTTAATTGTTGTAGCGCCATAATTTTGATAAATTAAATGTGTTAAAATAAGAGTTGATTTTGTTGTTATTTTTTGCAAGTGTATCCTCTAATTAATCCAAAATATGTGAGTCACAGAGTGGGTGAACTTACCACTACCCCAAAAATCCCGAATTGAGCTACGCTGGTATACTGTGATCTGCATATTTCTTGCTAAAAGGGCACAATACACACACATACGCACACGAACACACACACACGGACATAAAGTGATCTCAAAAGCCTATATTTCATAACTGAAAATAGGCTAAAATACGATTTTATATGTCACTATACAGTATATCACAGTGCATGGTTAAAAAGGTATTCTCCATGCTGGATCTCTTCGAATGGAGGCGAAGTCATACGGTCCGCAGCGCAAGCTGTCTTCCCACCTGCTGGGCAATGCATAATGCGCAGTGATAAGCTCTCCGTCTTGAAGAAGAATGGCTTACACCGACAGCTTCCGACTCCAACACACACACTTCCTCGCCTCCTCAGATCTGCACTTTAATTTAACTGCCATCAATCTGGCTCTGCCAGCATCTATTAAGTAACACTCATATGAAAATTACAACTGCCAACTCACCTTGTTGTAATCCATAAATTCTCTTCCGTGGTTATCTAACACGTAATAAATTATGCAAACTCAGTATGTGAAAAAGCGAGCCTTTCAAAAGGATTTATTCGTTGAGGTGGAGATAATTCGTTTTGTTTTACACTCCCATAAAACTTTATATTAATTCATTCATGAAGTGCCTGTTAAACGTCTAGCCCGCCTCACTATTTTAATCTCTGGCGAAAAGTTGCTCGTCAATTCATACGTATAAAACTACGAGTTTGTAGTTAAACATACTGAAGGATTAACAGAGAGCTTTGCACAGTAAATGGAAACAGAGCTGAAAGGAATTTCGTATTCAGAAAATGGAAAGGGACATTTTCCTTTCCATGATTTTATTCTTGAGTGATATAGAATTCGATCAAAACTTTTGTTATTGTTGTTGTTTCATTTGAGGGGCTCGAACATCGTGATCATAAAGGCCCGTGTACTTGTGTATGTGTGGAAGTTATCTGATATCCTGTGTCACCGTGATGGCTGTTCTAGTAATAATAATAATGTTATTGCTTTTACGTCCGTTTTATCTACTGTGGCTTTAAAGACACGCCGGGGTGCCAGAATTTTGCCCCGAAGGAGATCTTTTACGTGCCAGTAAATCTACTGACGTGGCTCCCTCGCATTTGAGCACCCTCAAATGCCAGCTCATTGCGCCAAGATACGAACCTGCAATCTTGGGCCCAGCAAGCGAGAACGTTACAGCTGAGCCACGCAGCCATCCAGGTCTGTACTAGTGCGTGTACTTGTAAACGAGATAGGAAGCGGCCGTGGCCTTAAGTTAGATACCATCCCAGCATTTGCCTGGAGTAGGAGTGTAGGAAACCACGGAAAACCAGTACCAGGATGGCTGAGGTAGGAATCGAACCCGCCTCTTCTCAGTATTGCCTTAAAAGACTGAGTGTACCACATTCCAGTCCTCATACCAGAATTAAATTCCTTGGCAGAGCCGGGAATTGAACCCAGGCTTCCACGCTGACAGCCAAGAACGCTAGCCACTACGAAACGAAGCAGACAGTCCGTGTATATATGTAGAATTTGTCTGATATCTTGTGTAATTGTGGTGTCTGAAGTAGTAAGTTTATTTGTAACTAGCTGAAGTACCCGTGCTTCGCTATGCGTCATAAATAAATTAAAATGTGAAGGTGACAGTTAAAACAGGGCATAGGCGAGGTGCTGCGCAGAGGGAGATTAAGGATGGAAAATTTTGTCCAACTACACCGCTCGGCGTTGACCGTGTTTTATAGCACAAATTTAGGTTTTACTCGCTAACCGTTGGAGATACTTTTCGGATAGAAAATGTAATTTTAAACCTCGTATATGCCATCAAAATTTGCTATTTCTTAGCGTTCTCTTTTTATTTGAAATGGAAATATGAAAGTTTGAAACCAAAGGGTGTAGTGACGTCACTAAAATGGTCGCCATCTTTGAGGGCAAAGTATTGAAATCAAAAGTAGCCTATATGTTAAACAGGTAAATCAGCTACTTCCATGTGTAATTCATGTAAATCGGACCAGTGGTACTTGCGTGATTGAGTAATACACAGACAAACACCATCTCATTTTTGGTCTCGCTTCGCTCGCGTCATAGTCGTGTCATATTCTTATTCAATGAAATGCAGGTTTAACCCCGTTAACACGCCTTTAGAACCTGAATATCCAAAAATCCCTCCTTAGTAGACGTTTTCGACATACAACAAACATATCCCAAAAATATAATTCTTCTAACTTTAATAGTTTTGGTTGATCGATGAGAGTGAACATCCAAAAATCCTTCCTTAGTGGACGTTTTTCTTCCAGAATTTCATCCCTCTCCATAGGCCCCTTAAATTGGATTTATGAAAAAAACGGTCGAATACCTATTTATTTTAATTATTTATTTATTTATTTATTTATTTTTAAGCTGATTTATTTCCTCCGAGTTTCAAACTCCTCGCCTATGTCGTTTAAGAGATACACGCTCCGTTAGGAATCTTTCAACCCCCACTTTTCACCCCTTTCACCTCATAATATACACCATATCGATAAACCCTTAGACATATGTCTGCTTATTAGCCTACTTTCGATTTTTGCAAAAAATGAAAGTAGACTTATGAGATCAACACAGGGCGAAAAAATTGTGTCTGTCTGTGTGTGTGTATGTGTGTGTGTGAGTCTGTGTGTGTGTGTATGTGTGTGTGTGAGTCTGTGTGTGTGTGTGTGTCTGTGTGTGTGTGAGTGTGTGTACTCTGAATGTCTGTCCCCCCCCCTTATCAATTCGAACACGGTGAATGCGAATTGAACGAAATTTGGTACAAAGGTAGCACTAGCAAAGGATACCTCAGTGTCATGTTTTATATCGCCGCCATCTTTACTAAAACTGAATGGCGGCCACTCAAACGTTCAAAACGTAAAATCAAATAGCGACTAACCAAATCATTCGATCTCTACCAAATTTGGTAACAACATACCTTCGTACAGGATGCGTCTTGTGACCAAACTACAAGGTCGTTTCAGGATGGCGGCCGTGCGAATTATGCAAACTTTATAATCCATATCATGGGACCCACCAGTTCCGATTATCGAGCCGAGAATCGTTTTAACTGTTCTAAAGGAAGAGGCACGTTCGAAATTAAAAGTTTATTTTGTAATACTATAGTGCAGACGTGATTTTAAAAAGCTGAGCCGATTCAGTAATAAGACAAGATGGCAGCGGATATTTTGTGCCTGACTTATATTTCACTAATTTGAGTATTGCATGCAATATAGCGTACTGATACAAAATAAATAAACTTTGTATGAAATGCTTTATATATAAATAATATACTCCAGTGATGAAATCGTTTAGTATAAATCATTATTTGCTAACAAGTTCTATGTAAGTCATTTTATATAGAACGATATTTGTTGACACAATTAGCTCAGTGGTAGAGCGTTAGCCTATCGCTCAAATGCCTATGTTTCAAACCCGATCAGAGCTAGGTTTTTTGCTTGAAATGTTATATGTTTATTGTTTTGTAATGACTCAGATGTTTTAAAATTAAGCGTTATATTGTGCATATTATGGTGTAAAATATATATTTAATTAAAACATAATTCGCCAGCAGATTTACTCGAGACATCTAGCTGCCAAAAAGGTAACTGCACGCCGACCTACTTATTAACTTCCAGATTTTATTGAAAAGTTTCTTCTACTGGCCGCTAGAATGCACTCACTCTGTTAGGATTATATTGTTCGATATTTCACCACTAGATGTCACGACTAGTCTACGTGGGGCTCCATTGATTACTATACCATTGGCATCGAATTTGAACAATGACAAGATGATACTACGATACATTTTTACTTTTTATTTTAAAGGGTTTGTAACAGCCTATTGTGCGTTATTTGAAAATGTTAATTGAAGTAAAGAACAAAACGATTTCGCATAGTATCTGAACTCTACCGTTGGTGCTAGTTCAGGATATTAATTAATACTTTTATTTCAGCCAAATAGCAATCGAAAATATCCACATAGTTGGTATACACACGTCTCTGTAGGGTCATGGAAAGATTTGTTAATTCAATTAGGGTTGTGAAAGTCATACGCAGCCAGACGTGTTAAGACATGCCTCAACTCAAAGTTGGATGTTGCCCGCGTCAGGCCGATTATGTAATAATAATAATAATAATAATAATAATAATAATAATAATAATAATAATAATAATAATAATGTTATTGGTTTTACGTCCCTTTTAACTACTGTTGCTTTTAGAGACGCCGGGGTGCCAGAATTGTGTCCCGAAGGGGATCTTTAACGTGCCAGTAAATCTACTAACACGGCTCCCTCGCATTTGTGCACCCTCAAATGCCAGCTGACTGCGCCAGGATACGAACCTGAAACATACGGTCCAGCAAGCGAGAACGTTACCGCTGAGCCACGCCGCCAGTCCGGTCGATTATGTCTCCAGATCCATAACATTCTTTAGATACTTCTTATCTTTCTTTCTTCAATGATGGTAGCAGTTTTTATCTAGGTTGTGGCGTTTGGTAGAGGTAAATCGTTTCTAAGGTCTTCAACAAAGAATAGTTCTATTATACTCTTTGATAATAACAACGAGTTATAACTATACTCATACATTTAGGAGAAAGTAGGCTATATGTTCTTTACTGAACATCTTGTTTTTAATGATGAGTTTATATGCGGAGTATCCCATCCCCAAGGAAACCAAACGGGAGATATTGTTATTCAATTAAATGCAAGTCTACCCCCACAATACCCCTTTTGAATCTGAATATCCAAAAATCCTTCCTTAGTGGAAGTTTTCGACATACAACGAACATAGCCCCAAAATGTCATGTTTCTAACTTCAATAATTTTGGCTGGGCGATGATGAGTGAGTGAGTAAGTCAGAACATTTTCTTTCATTTATTTTTCAGAATTTCAACCCTCTCATGAACCCCTTAAATTGGATTTATGAAAAAAAAAAAGACCGGTCGAACACCTATTTACTTATTTTTGAGCTGTTTATTCCCGCCGAATTTCAAACTTCTCGTCTATGTCGTTTAAGAGATACACGCTCCGTTAAGAATCCCTCAACCCCCAATTTTCACCCCTTTCACCTCATAATATACACCACATCGATAAACGCTTAGACATGTCTGATTATTTTTAATGATTAGTTTATATACCTAATATCACATCCCCAAAGACACAACTCATGAGATATCGTTATTCAATGAAATGCACGATTACCCCCGTAACACCTCTGTAAAAGTCGAATAAACCAAAATCATTCCTTAGTTGACGTTTTCGACATACAGCGAACATATTCCCAAAATTTCATGTTTCCAACTTTAATAGTTTTCTCTGGGCTTGATGAGTGAGTGAGTCAGACAGGATATTTTCTTTCAATTATTTTTACCAGAATTTCACCCCTCCCCATGGGCCCCTTAAATTGGATTGATGAAAAAACGCTTGAACACCAATTAGCTTATTTTTTATGCTGTATTTTTCCCCTGAGTTTGATGAGTGAGTGAGTTAGTCAGTCAGTTAAGACACTTTCTCTCCTTTTTCCCCCCAGAATTTCACCACACCCCATTGGCCCCTTAAATCAATTTATGAAAAAACGGTTGAACACCGATTTACTTATTTTTTAAGCTGATGTTTTTTCGCTGAGTTTCAAATTTCTCGCCTATGTCGTTAAAGAGATAGGCCTACACGCTCCGTGTGGAATCATTCAACCCCCCCCCCCCTTTCACCCCTTTCACCTCATAATAATACACCACATCGAAAAAACCTTAGACACATGTCTGCTTATTTCTAATGTTTAGTTTATATGCCGAGTATCACATCCACAAATGAAACCACTCGTGAGATATTGTTATTCAATGAAATGCAGGTTTAACTCCCTTCAGACCCCTTTAGAACCAGAATATCCAAAAATCCTCCCTTAGTGTACGGATTTGACATACAACGAACATATGGCATGTTTCCAACTTCAATATTTTTGGCTGGGCGATGATGAGTGAGTGAGTGAATCAGGACATATTCTTTCATTTTTTTTTCTTCAGGTTTTCACCTCTTCCGATGAACCCCTTAAATTTGATTTATCAAAAAAAAACTGTCGAACACATATTTACTTATTTTTAAGCAGTTTTTCCCCCTGAGTTTGAAGAGTGAGTGAGTCAATCGGTTAGGACACTTTCTTTCCTGTTTTTCCCCCCAGAATTTCACCCCTCCACATGGGCCCCTTAAATTGGATTTATGAAGAAAAAAAAACGGTCGAACACTTATTTACTTATTTTTAAGCTGATTTTTTTCCGCTGAGTTTCAAACTCCTCGCCTATGTCGTTAAAGAGATACACGCTCCGTTAGGAATCCTTAAACCCCCATCTTTCACCCGTTTCACCTCATAATATACACCACATCGAAAACCCCTCAGACACGTGCCTTCTTGTTTTTTAATGATGAGTTTAGCAGTGCATCAAATCCCCCAATGAAACAAATCGGGAGATATTGTTGTTCAATGAAATGCAGGTTCAACCCCCATAAGCCCCGTTTAGAACCTGAATATCCGAAAATCCTCCCTTAGTAGACGGTTTTGACATACAATGTACATTTCCCCAAACTGTCATGTTTATAACTTCAATAATTTTGGCTGGGCGATGATGAGTGAGTGAGTGAGTGAGTCAAGACATTTTCTTTCAATTTTCTTTTTTCAGAATTTCACCCCTCCCCATGAACCTCTTAAATTCGATTTATGAAAAAAAAACTGTCGAACAGCTATTTACTTACTTTAAAGCAGTTTTTCCCCCTGAGTTTGATGAGTGAGTCAGTCAGTCAATCAGCTAGGACACTTTCTTTCCTGCTTTTTCCCCCAGAATTTCACCCCTCCCCATGGGCCCCTTAAATTGGATTTATGAAAAAACGGTCAAACACCTATTTACTTATTTTTATGCTGTTTTTTTCGCTGAGTTTCAAACTCCTCGCCTATGTCGTTTAAGAGATACACGCTCCGTTAGGAATCTTTCAACCCCCACTTTTCACCCCTTTCACCTCATTATGTACACCACATCGAAAAACCCTCAGACACGTGTCTTCTTATTTTTAATGATGAGTTTATATGCCGAGTATCACATCCCCAATGAAACCAATCGGGAGATATTGCTATTCATTGAAATGCATTACCCCCTTAACACCCCTTAGAACCTGCATATCCAAAAATCCTTTCTTAGTGGATGTTTGCGGCCCTTGACGAAGCTGCATACCAAATTTCATTCCAATCCGTTCGCTGGTTTCTGAGATTTCGTGATGAATGAATGAGTGAGTTAGTGAGTGAGTGATATTTGACAAATATATTGTAGACAGTGTCAAGTCTTTGTTATGCTATAGCCTACTCGGTTGACAGTGCTGTGTGAGCAGTTGAGTAACTAACGGCATTTCATGTAAAGATCCTCATTTTCTACACCGATAGTGCAGAGCGCAACTCGTATCCAGTCGGCCGTGTCTCGACTTGAGCTATGTTGCCATGGAAATGATCTACCTTGCCATTCCTTCATGACTATATTTTATGACTTTATATTAGCCTTTGCTCGAGTACAATAGGACCGAAATCAGAAGAATGAGAAAGACTATCGAAAATTCATGTAGCCAGCGGTTCCTTCTGGGTCCTAAACTATGTGTATGCAAAATATGGTTGAGATTGGTGGAACGGTGTAGATTTGTATACGGAACCAACCCACATACATACATACATACATATAGACTTTCACTTTTATATATTAGATGTAGGTGAGAAATGGGAGGGAGTCAGTCATGACCTTATGCTAGAAACCATCCCGGCATTTGCTCGGAGTAAAAGTGATAAACCACAGAAAATCTCTACCAGGATGGCATAGGTGTGTTTTCAATCCACCTCTTCTCATTTTTTGGCTTACGAGGCTAAGTGTACCCCGTTCCAGCCCTCAGACTATAAATGCATTTCTTGGGAGAGCCAGGAACTGCATCGGGACTTCCGGAACGACAGCCAAGAACGCTAGCCACTACACCACGAGGTGGTTAATTTACAGAGATCTTTGTACAGTAAATTGAAACACAGCTGAAGATGGTTGCCTAAGTGAGATATTAAAAATTAACTTTGAAGCCATATTCCAATGTCACCTTATTAGCAATTAATATTGTGGCCTTTAGTCGGACAACACAAAATAATTCCAATTACTGGAATATGTGAAAAAAATTACAGATTCATATACTGTATATTGGTATGGTCTGTTCACGAAGAAGAAAATTAAGTGATGATAGTGTGTTTCGCTCGTCAAGCGAGCATCATCAGATCCAAATGAAAATAAAAATTCACAGCCTGCTTCCAGTCGACCGACCGGGTCAGGGAATGGAATGAGTTAGCCCCCGTTTAGCGGCGAGGATACTGTGCCGGTAGCCGAAGCCTGTCGCACTCCCCTGGGGCAATGATTAAATGAATGTCAGATGTAATGAAATGATAGTGGAGAGTGTTGCTGGAATGAAATTGGTGACAGGGAAAACCGGAGTACCCGGAGAAAAATCTGTCTGCCTCCGTTTTGTCCAGCAAAAAACTCACATGGAGTGACCGGGATTTGATCCACGGACCCAGCGGTGAGAGGCCGGCGTGCGCCGCCTAAGCCACGGAGGCTCATATCAGATCCAAATATGCAAGACAAATAGCTCTAGCCTATAAAAGACTGCAAATTTCAATTCCCGGTGCTGACATCAGCCATTCTTAAGTTTTGTATATCCCGGGGTGTTTCTACATTCACCCTTGGTGATGACCGTGATGCTTCTGTATTTCATGTTCCGGGTCATCTACCCACAAAACCCTATTAATTACAGTTTCACACACTGCTACATTCTTCACAGTAACATAGGTTGTCAGAAAACATCCTAACTCAAGTGTATTCTTCTGATTACCACGATATGGAAAGCCAGTAAATGTAATAAATATGAGATTTTCAAAGTGAAATACCATGTCCTGTGGTTCGGATTCCACGTAAAAAGGAGGTCCTGTCGATTATGATCTTGAGATTAACGGTCACGTAAAACCAAAATCTTCTTTCTTAAATGTAATAACATCAACGCTGTTTAAGCCCCAACTTCTGCTCGGGTCCAAGCTCTGTGAATTTGCGGGGTGAGGTGAAGTGGCAGGCGGGAAGAGAAGGGCCTGTCAACCGGCCGCTGTGTTATCTGGAATTCATGTATATTCCAATACTGCTAACATAGGGCCGTTGCTCAAACCACTGTGGTATTGCGAATGAGTCAGTGAGTAACCGACCACTGTATTTGATTCTATTACTACGTATGGACCGGGAACCCTAATCACTCTTCACCATCACTCCTCATAGTCCGCGATCCACATTCCTCTCGGGTTCACGGAGCTTGGACCCGTGCACTACGCAGTACACTCATTAAGCGTATCTTAGACAGCTCACTTTCGTTAGTGGTTGTATTTTTCTTACAAGGGCAACTATCGAGCTACTACACTCGCATCGTGTTCAAACCCACAAGAGTGGCAGCTGACATACAGTAGGCTACATTAAATTTCGGCCCGAGTTGATTCGTAGGCCATTCTCACAACATGATGCATGAGAAAATCCTGCACTTGTCAGCGAGTGCGACACAAGCAGAGTTATAAATAATAGCTACCACTCCAGAGGACAGGGTTCGATTGCCGGCTTTGCCAGGAGATTCAATTTTTGTTTGAGATACTAATTGGTTTTGTTGACATCCAAGTCACCCAAGTAGTGTGAATATTCACTTCTTGCACCAAGCCAAGCGAGGTGCACACGTTTACTTTATTGAAGAATTAAACGCCATTTTTCAGTGTTGCTTAGGTAATCTATTAACAGAATGCTTTTCAATCGGTCAACACGAGTATGTACAATTAGATCGGGCGGGTCGTTACAAGTATTTTATCACGCTAACCTGAAATGAATATTACATGTAGTAATTATCACTTAATTGACACACTTTTGGTACAAAAAGGGGGCGGGGTATTTAATTGGATGACAGGTTTCAATCGTCATGTGAACATCGTCAGACCCGCCATACTCAGGCCTAAGGCTATTCAAAAAATAGACACAGGATGTAGTATATTTTAGATTTGGAGGCAACACTTAAACTGTGTTACGGCATCCCGGCATTCACCTGAAGGTAAAGTAAAACACATAACAGCATGGGTTATCAATTATATTTCTTACACACACTCAAGGGCATGGGACTGATGTCAATGATGTCCCATACTCCAAAATGAAACAATGGCTTTAAGTATTCTGCAAATCACCTGCAAATTGTATTTTAATAACCCCATTCAGGTATTTGAAATTAAATATTATGCTCGCATTGGCTCGATTTTCATGTAACAGATGTACACTATGCAATGCTCAAATGTCAAACCATTCACGCATTACCAAAGTAATTGAGAATATATGGACAGTTGGTATATTGTGTGATGAGTGAAACAGGGGTTATGTGTGAGTGATGGGTTGTGTTCCACCCAATGAAGAGGTATTACGATCCCAATCGGCACTGACTGTTTACATCGAAAACACGATGTTAATATGCGTAGCTTGAGGTGGAGACGTGTGACTGATCGTACACTTGCTAAATGCACTCATCTATCATTTGGCTTGTTAGTTACAAAGTAAAGACAAGGATAAATACGTTTTCCAATAGCTTTCTTACCATGTAGAGAAGATTCTATAAGGTTAGATCACGATGATCTGTAGAGGACACGTCATTCAACTTGTGACGTCGTACGTACAGTGTAAGAAAAAAGTAATTACCGTCTCTTGTGGTCGCAAAAAGTGGAAGACACAAAGTGCGCGTTACACGAAGTGTTAAGTCATCACGTGGTAGGTCGTTGGGTCAAATTGCTACGGGCAATTTTGGCACACATAGTGTAAAATTACATGATGAACGAGTAAAAAGAAAGGACATTTGTAGTTTTACGTGACTGTCAATCTCGCGATCTTGAGCCATGGGACCTGCTTCTTACGTGGAATCCAAACCACAGGACAGGGCATTTTACTTTGAAAATCTAACATGCATTGACCGGGAATTGAACCCGGTCCACCGTGGTGAGTGGCCAACGGCTTGACCGCTGCGCCACCACGTCCCAATTGAACGAGTAATATGATGGTCTATCGTCACATCGGATCTTGTGACAATTTGGCAAAAGACCGTCTAGTTTGAGAGGGAAACCTTGAGACAGATGAAGGAAGGAAGGAAGCTTGTATCTTTCCGTGGCCGTTAATCTCGCGATCATGAGCCACGGGGCCTCCTTTCTGCGTGAATTCCGAACCACAGGAGATAATATTTCACTTCTAAAATCTCACATGCATTGACCGGGAATTGAACCCAGTCCGCCTTGGTGAAAGTCAAGCAACTTGGCCACTGCACCACCATACCCCTCTACAAATAGATGACGTATTGGCTTTGACGGCCAATTAAGTAAAATCAAGCAATTCTTCTAGGGTTTTGCCGTGTCTTTTATGGCATTATGCCTAGGTGTACCTAGTCGGGCTCTTTAGTTGGCTCTTTTTGAACATTCCCGGACCGCCCCTGGGGTAGTGGACCATACACTACGTCTGTTATACGAAGCATTTTGCATTTCTTTACTGCGAGAGCTGAGAGCTCTCGTAGCTCTATTCCTCCCTTTAGATGCTTCCAATAGCCTTCGTATAAGGTGCGTAGTGTATGGTCCAGTCAGCGACACCAATATCCCACTGAAGAGCCTGACTTACTGCACATAGGCGAAATCCAGTGAAGGACACGGCAAAAACCTAGAAGAATTGCTGGAGTTTAATGAACCAATACGTTAGTCTACGTATGGCTGCCTCCCGAGGGTCCAGTCAGGTCAATGGTAGCACTCTCTCTCCCGGACCCTTATAAGCATCCCCGACATCGGTAGATATATCTCTATAATATAAAAAGGAACGTTTATTGATTGTTTTTTGTATGTTTGTTCGGTATGCATTCATACACCATTCCTCTGATTGCGTTGAAACTTTGGTGTGCACACTCCCGTGTAGGTTTCTGAATGAGTAAATCCATTTTACAATAGGTGGCGTGGAAGTCATTTTAACAATTGAGTGTTGGCACGCGAATCATTCGTACAAATTAACTTTGGTTAGTTGTCGTGTGCGCGTCTGCGAAAGTTCCTGAAATAGTAAATCCATTTCCCAATGGGAGGCGCACGAGTCATTTCAAAAAATAAGAATTGGCATGCTAATCGTGTCAACAAATAAACTTGGAATATTCTTTTATAAATATTTATATATTGTATTAATTCATAATATAATTCAATAATCCATTGTCAATCTGTGCCTCTGAGAAATTACCTTACTTACATACAGTTCTTCATTATTTACTCTTAATTCATATTTCATAACACTTTTTTTGTTCTATTGGTATTGCAACGCATGCCGGGTACTGCTAGTTCAGAATAAATGGCATCCGCCTAATAGTCAGAAGCAGTCTGTATTCGAGTAATTGCTCTTTGTAAAGATGACGCTATCAAGTGACTTGCTTGTACTCTTTATTGCTTATTCGCAGGCCACAGAAAGAGGTTTCGAGTGCTGCATGTGGCCCACTAGCCGCTAGTTGAAGCCCCTGGATTATAGGAATCACACAGGTATTGGGAGGGAGCAAGGAATCTAACGAACTCATGAGCACTCCTCGCTTGCTTTAGCAAGGCAGTGAACAGAGGATCAAATGCATTACGGAAGATTACATTTTTCAATCTTCTACTTAGGCTAATTCGAATCTACTATATAGAGACCCAAGGCTTTTAGTGTGATTTAGAAATTATTCTCTGGGAAAATCTCCAGATCCACTGCCAAACGTGTTAACGTTTATAAGGCTGTCAACAGTTGGGACTGGATTCTTAGGTTTTTACCTATTTTTTCCCTTACTTCTAAATACAAAAATACATTATTACTTTTCGGAATCACACTCAAAAGAATATTCATGAATTATGTAGTACCTAAAAAGACTAATGATATGCGATTACTTAAAAATACCTAATTGCAGTTTTGTTCCTCTTATTTTAGTACATTTGAATTTTTAGTCCATAATTTCCAAAAGTAAGCTTGAAGATAACGTATATTCCTAGCTCTGGTAGATTGAGAGAAATCCTACCTGCCAGATAATTGAAATGTTTTCAGCATTTTCATCTTATATCTTATTGTGTGGTTAGTTACCGTCAGGAAAGTGGGAATACAGTGAGTATCTTATTATTTCCAAGAGTCCTATATTCTAAATAAACAAAATTAATTAAACGGGCTATAGTGTGAAAATCACCTCTGACAACCTTGGCTGTAGTGAATAATTAACATTTATTTTAGGAGAGTAAATATTGCCTAAAAGTGTGAAGTTCTCGGTGATAATATGATGACGCATAATTATGTAAAATATTAACAATCTCGTTGGAATCAGATTTTCTACTATTAATTAGGCATTAATTTTAATCCTTGAGGAATTTATGTCAACGTTTGCTACACTTTACACAAAAAACTATTTATAAATCTATTCTACCTATTAAGAACCTAAAAAGATCTATTTTATGTTTTTGGAAAGCTAAAATGACAATTTTGAAAACCTAAAAATGCAGTCCCTCGTCATCAGTGTTGCCAATTGTTGATAGTTCAGAGTCACTTCCCCTCCTTCCACTTCAGGGGCTCACAAGTAGTGAGCTGAAGATCAATAATATATTCCTCAAGGGGAGGCGGAATGTCCTACTCCGTCAACGTTAATTTTCAACTTTTTATTTACAATTTTCTCGGAAATTGTAAACGGGAACAAATTGCATAATTATCATGAATGGTCCTTGATGCTCTGGCCCTACTTTAACACTGCATTCTTTTTAATAATGAGAATAATTTAGATTTATAAAATATGGCGTAATTTTCATGAACATAATCATCGCTCAGTATTTAGACCGACCTTGCTAAATAGAGGCGAGAATTGCGTAGATTCAGGGTATCTGATACATAAGTTAGAGGAAACTGATATGAGGGTAGCACGAATGGTTGCTGGGACAAATAGGAATGGCAGGAGGGTTCTCGTAAAGAAGAGATAAAGGCTGATTTAGGAATGGACACGCTAGATGAAGCTGTACGTGTGAGTCGACTCAGATGGTGGGGTCATGTGATGAGAATGGGGGGGGGGGGGGAGGAGAGATTACCGAATAGTTTAACGAGTTCGGCTGTAGAGGGTAAGAGAAGCAGAGGTAGACCTAGGAGGTGATGGTCAGATTCAGTGTTGGACGATTTCAAAGTGAGAGGCGTAGAAGCAGAGGAGGGCGCAATGCTAACAGCTAATAGGGGAACATGGAGGTGACTTGTTCGCAATTAGAGGCTTGTAGACTAGACTGGACGCGGAAAGGCAGATCAGTCTCAAATGAAAATGTATGTTCCATCTGGAAAAATTAAACTAAAGTAAATTTTGAAAAACTGCTGTGTTTAAATATAGCACACGTAAGGAGGAATTCCTTTTAAAAGGTTCAGCTTTACATGTTGAAAATTTGTGGAAAAAGATAAGTTATTTTATATTAAGAAATATATTTTAGCACGAAACTGGAATCAAAGTTATTTTATTACCTGCGGAAAACTCGACAGTATTGGTTTGAGTTATGCTCCGACACCGGAACACTCGTTTTAATTTCCTAAAATATATTTTTATGTCCATTGTCTAATAGAGAGGAAACTAAGATTCTGGTGAAATCTAGTGAAAATAAAGAGTAAGATGGAAACATACATTGTGAATAGGGCTCATGGTTGTGGGAAAGTATAAGGAAAGTAGTCTTATGAATGAGTCACGAAAAAAATACATGTACCGTTAGAAATGCAAGGGTCGGTAGCTTTAAATGTCTTAAAATTGAAATTGTGAAGATTTTGAAGTTTTTCAGCATTCTGGAGCCCCTTAACCCATTGAGTGCTTCGATCGCACAATAACTTTATTTCATATTCACCATTCGCTTTCGGGTGTTGAGTCGATCTCTGGCATATTCTGTTATGTGTTGAGCATTCTATAGTACAACTTGAGTTTATATTCATAACTTCCGTAAGTATCTATCGGGGCATTTTGCAGACGTTTGTTGTCTACAGCTGGAGTTCATCTAGTACACAAGCATGGCGGAACGAAAAGCAAATCCTTCTCTTCGCACTGTGATTTCAGATTGGCCTAAAATATATCAATTTTTGCACTATTAAGAAGCAACATGTATTAGTTCCCTATTGGTTTTATGAAATAATTTTATTATGGGTCCTTTACCTGGTATGGACTAGATGCAAGAGTGGGCACAAAACTGTTGAGTTTGATTTGCTCTAATTAAAAATCAATATAATCGTAGAATTTTGAATTTCTAATTTACATTTAGAATTATAAAGGCCCAAAAACTATAGACATACCTTATCACCAACCACTCCAGCGATATGAAAATGTCTTTTTAAAACAAATGAAAAACTCAACAGCTGGGAAACTCAACACTTAAAAGGTTAATACTATCAGCAACAGCGCTTTAAGTTGGCAATCCTAGTTACCTTTTATAGGTTAGCAATACGTTGTTCGTCAATTGAGCAATTTTTAAACGCACATTACATAAGTGGAAAGAAATAGGCTAAACTTGTGCACACGTTCGGTTTATATTTTAACGAAGTGAGAAATGTTCCCTTTAAATTTATTTCCTTAACAAAATTAGACGCTGCGCTTTCTTTCATGACTTGGATAAAGTTGTGGAGCACTTTTAACTTCAAGCAAGAAAGTGAAACGGAAGAAGATTTTGTACACGTTTATGGTTCGTTGAACATGAAGACGATTATAGAACTTGCTTTTCACTTGCCTGCAGATTTCAATAAAGGATATTTAAAACTCTTGATTACATTTCCTGATCGTAGCGATTTTTGTGTTGTTTTAAATTTAATATTCTCCGATCACAAGCAGTGGGATGATTGAAAGTGTCATATTAACACGTAATGAGTAAGAGTGACGTATTATGATTATGTATTTCACTCTATTTACAGACACTGGCTGAAATATAGTATGTTGCTTTACTGTTATTCAGACAGTGTGTAAGTGTAAATACCTAAGAAGACCAAACCAGAACCCGGACATCGACTAGTAAGCCACCACTAGGGATAAAATTATAATTATTTAAAGAATTACAAAAAAATAGATGTACAGTATATTCCTCCTTCATAACAAAAACACCCATATTAATATGAGTATTGTTATTAATGTTATTATATTTTTTGTATTCAGAAGTACGGCATGAAAATCAGTATAGAGAAAAGCAAGACCATGGTGATAACAAGAGGGGAAAGACAAGGAAAGGGCACTGTGAAAATTGGAAGTCAGAGTTTGGAAATTGTGAACACGTTCAAATACCTAGGAAGTGAATTGATGCAAACAGGTAGGTTGGACATGGAGTTTGGCAGGAGGGTACGGCAGAGCAATGCATTCTATCAAAGTGTAAGAAAACTTGTTTGGGATAAGGAAGTACCAAGGAAAAGCAAGGAGGTAATTTATAAAGTGTACTATGTGCCCATATTAACTTATGCAGGTGAGACTTGGACCCTGACAAGCAGGCAAAAGAGTAGAATCCAGGCCAGTGAAATGAAATTCCTTCGAAGTATGATAGGAAAGACAAGGAAAGTGTTGTTGCTCCATCTTGGGACGAACGATTTGATGAAGAGGGCTACAGCTGATTACATCATGGGGGAGCTCTACGAACTAGGCAGAAAAGCTAAAAGCAAGTTTAGAAATGCAAAAATTATAATGAGTGGCATTGTTCGGCGGGGTGATGTTCCGTTAAGGCGAGTTAAGACTGTAAATGATCGCATGGACTGGGTATGTGCACAACTGGGATTAGTGTACGTAGAAGCTGACTGCTGGATTGGTGGCCGTGACTTCGCCCGAGACGGGCTGCATCTAAATCGACGGGGCGCTTTCAACTTAGGGAGCCTACATGACAGGGTCATCGGTTCGTGCCGGCTTTTGTGAGGAGAAGCAGGTCCAGAGGTTGCCAGCCGATGGGAACAGAAGGAGCTATTTCGAGATATTTGCTGCGGAGGTAAGACTCTAAGATTACTGCAGGTTAATTGTCAGAGTTTAGGAAATAAATAAATTGAATTTTGGACTCTCCGGACATTGTCATTGCAACTGAATCTTGGTTATATGAGGACATAAATAGTAGCGAAATAATTCAAGGGACCTACGAAATGTACAGAAGGGATCGGGGGAAGCGAGGTGGTGGGCTATTTATTTGTGTGCGAAAAAATATAGCTAGTTTCATAAAGTGGGCTGATATGGATCATGAAATGTTATGTGTACAAATTTCGGATAAAGGAAATAAATTCCCTCTTCAGGTGATAGGGGCGTATAGAGCACCGAAAGATAACTTTTCTCTCCTCGAAATACTGTATGATAAAACTTGTACGGGTAATGCTATGAAAAAGAGCATAATAATTGCTGGAGATTTAATCCTCCCCAAAGTAGACTGGTCTGGTGAGTCAACTAGCTGTGGTCAAGCTCAGAGCGCTGAAAATAAATTCTTAAGGGAGGGGGGATTTTCCCAAGTAGTTGACTTCCCAACTAGAGACAATAATACCTTAGATGTTTATCTCGTAAGGCCTGTAGAGCTGTATATTAACTGTCTGAAAGTACCAGGAATTAGTGACCATTCTGGGGTTGAATTAAATATTAGATATGGTGACATTACAAAATTAGACTCTGATGTAGCAAAAAAGATCATATTCCAGTATCGCAGGGCGGATCAGGGCAAGTTTCAGGGGTATTTGAATGAGCTATTTGTAGGAAGGGCATCGGAAGGAAATCACATTAATATCCTGTGGACTAACTTTTTGAAAATTTTAAATAGCGCTGTTGATAAATTTGTCCCATTTAAATTGCTGAAACAAAACCCAGATCCTGAGTATTACACACGAGAAATTAGGAGTGTAAAACGGAAAATTAGGAAATTATACAATAAAAGACATGCTAGTGACAAGTATATGTTGAAATTTAAGTCCTTATCAAGAGAGCTCGTCTTAAAAAAGAGGGCTGCTCATGACAGTTATATGCAAGGATTACTTGGTTCGGGAGGTGATGGGTGGAAAAAAAATTACAGTTATGTTAGGAGAAGAAAGGGAAATTCAAATAATTTGTCGATGATAATGTCCGGTGACGGTAAATTAATTACTGAGAAACAGGCCATTGCTAATGAATTAAATGTCTTTTACGGTAGTGTGTTCAATAAATCAAATAGCTGTGTGTTGGACCTTAACGACGAATCAGGGGCTCCCCTGTTCCAAATAAACCAGTCAGCAATTGTAAAGCTAATACAAAAATTACGTTTCAATGTATCAAAGGGTCCTGATAATATTGTTAGTGAAGTACTTAAACTAGGAGGTAAGGCCGTGGCACGATACTTGGAGGTGATGTTTAATGTGTCCATAACCAATGCGCAAATCCCAGATGACTGGAAGAGAGCTACGGTAGTCCCAATATTTAAGGGAGGGAGCAGACTTGAATTGGGCAACTACAGGCCGGTTAGCCTTACGTCCATCGTTTGTAAACAGATGGGGCATCTCATTTGCGACTACTTGAGGGAACAGTGGGAAACATTATCATGGTTTAATGATAGGCAACATGGATTTCGGAAAGGTTACTCATGCGAGAGTCAGATGCTATCACTCTTCAAGACATTAGCGAATCGTTAGACCATGGAGTTTCAGTCGACGCCGTGGTTATAGATTTTGCGAAGGCATTTGATGTAGTGCCGCATGACATGCTACTCCATAAATTAGCTTCGACGAAGATTGATAGAAGAGTTATTTTATGGATCCAAGAATTTTTGACGGGTCGTTCCCAGAATGTGAAAGTCGAAGGCATATTCTCGGATGAAATCTCCGTAACGTCGGGTATCCCTCAGGGCAGCGTAATTGGAACTTTGTTATTTTTGGCGTTTATAAATGACTTACCAAATGGGATTCGCAGTGACTGTCGATTGTTTGCGGATGATTGTGTAATATATCGAAAGATACATGACTCACAAGACAAGGCAGTGCTTCAAGAGGATCTGAACCTGGTCTATAAGTGGGCGATTGAAAATAAAATGAAAATAAACACAAGAAAATGTAGTCTCTTAAAAATAGGGAAAGTGCGAAGGCAGGATTTTCAATATAACATTGGCTCGGAAATACTTGTAGAAGAAGATTCTTGCAAATATTTGGGCGTTCACGTAAGGAATGATATGAAATGGAGTAGTCATGTAGGATGTGTAGTTTCAAAAGCTTACAAATCCCTGCACTTTGTAATGAGGGTATTAAAAGGAAGTAGTACCTCTGCTAAAGAATTAGGCTATTTGTCACTTGTAAGACCTATTCTGGAATATGCCTCGGCGGTTTGGGATCCATATCAAGTAGGGCTCATCAATGAATTGGAAATGGTACAAAGAAAGGCCGCTAGATTTGTGCTCAGTGACTTTAATCCCAGGAGCAGTGTGAGCCGTATGTTAAAGAAACTTGGGTGGGAATCACTGGAGGCTAGGAGGATGAAATCTAGACTCTGCGCTATGTACAACACGTATACAAATCAACCAGCATGGGGTGAGCTTAGCAAACGATTGGGAAAGCCCACTTACATGGTTAGGAGCGATCATCCTTTCAAAGTTAAGGCCCGACCACAGCGAACAAATTATGGTAAATATTCTTTTGTAAACCGTGCCATTGATAACTGGAACTCTCTACCTGCCGCAGTCTTAGAGTCTTTTCCCAAACATATAGGTGTGTTTAAGAAAAGACTGACTATTTGTGTAAATACTCCAGTTTAATTGTTGTATAATTGTTATTGAATTGTTATGTATAATTATTTATTTGTTATGTATATCCAATTTGCCACCGGGGGACACACCCCCCATTGCAAATAAATGAATGAATGTATGAATGAAAGAGAAATGAAGATGTTAGGAAGGAAGTTGGGATGGGAAAACTAAATAAGAGAATTGAGAAGAATATACTAAGGGGGTTTGGACATGTAAAGAGGATGGAGGAAAATAGAATACCAAGACAGATGCTGGAGGCAAAGTGCAAGGGTAAGAGAGCAAGGGGAAGACCTAGAACAAGGGGGATCGATTCAGTGAAGAACAGCGTAAGAAAAAGAAATCTGGACTGGGACAAGATCGTGGAAGAAGAATTGTGGAAGGAAAGAGGAAAGTGGAGAAGTGCCATAAATACCCCGATCCGGCAGAAGCTGGATAAGGGGAAATGATGATGACGATGATTATTATTATTTTTGTATTATTATGTCCATATGGGGAGCGCGGTAGAACTTAGTTTGCTAATTATGTTTCTTATTCTCCCTAAATCTCTTCATCTGGGCCCTGAAAATCCTCCTCTGTTCTTCCGTCCATGATTTCTTAGTCCTGGTAGTCATTTTCTCAAAGAAATGATGGTTATTGATTGATGCTATGAACTAGAATCGATCTTGTATAATTTATTCGGTAGTGCCAATTACTTGAAGGTCATTCACTAAGCCAGTTGACTTTCATTGAGAGAGCAAGATTGAGAATCCCAGCCAAGAATATTAGCACGAGTCAGACATGTAGAGAATGGGCGATTAGCTCAGTACAGGTGAAAATGGAGAGCTGCGTAAAATCAGTCAAAAGACTGAAGTCTCAAACAACAACAACAACAACAACAACAATAAATAATATAAGTACATACCCAGAATAAATCACCACGATTACACAAACTCCATACAGACTCCTTACACACACAAATATACGAAGCCCATTACCGCGATGACGCGAAATAAAAGAATTTTTCGCATAAGCCGAGGAAAAGTATCGATCGTATTCCATGGGAATGACAGCAGCATAATAATTGCCTCTATTTTGTTCATAATTACTTTCTTCGGCACTACCAGTTGTTCTATTACTTAATTCTTGGGGTCTAACTAATCTAATAATGAACGGAAGTGTTTTATTGACAATGCGAGGAGGTTGGTGCCAATTACCCAGTGCCCCACTTACAGAGCAGCAGATGGGAACGCTCCGATACATGGCTCACAAAATGAACCAGACCGCCCAACTTGTAATTATACTGGGCTTGAACTCTTCTGGGGACTGGTACGCCCTCCATTAACCACCACTGTCCTCGCTTTACTAAACACCATTGGTGCTATTGTTGTTTCATTTTGGGGCTTGGACATCGTGATCAACAGCTCCGTGGACTTTCATGTGCATTAAGCAGAATTTGATTGGCCTGCTGCGTGACGCAAAAATACACTCGAGTGCTGTGCCCAAGGTTTCAGAACACAATCCTGATGTAGCAGTGGGATTTGGGTGTTCTGAAATGGGAGAGAATGATCCCTTTCAAGCCAAAATTCCGCCAGTTTAGCCCCTCATAAATTGCAGTGTAGTAACAAGGGACGTGAAAGTCAAGACATAACTAGTAATGTTGGTCTGATAATAATAATAATAATAATAATAATAATAATAATAATAATAACATCGCTAAAGTGTTAATGAATCTTCTGAATCACCGGGGATCCGGGTTTGATTCCCGGCTCTGAAAAAAGAAAAGACATCCTGTTGTGAGGGCTGGAACGGGGTCCACGCAGCCCCGTGAGTCACAACTGAGAAGAGGAGTGTTCTATTCCCACCTCAGCCGTCCATATAGGATGGGGCTAAAATGTGTGAAAACAACTCTCTACGAGGGTGTTGATTCATCTGGAAACACATAGCCTAGTAGGCCAGGTACCGTTCCACCATCAAACATAGGAGAGCACCGAAAACTTTTTCAAGTGCGGATAACGGTGAGGTTCGACCCTCCTTTTAGCCTATTTTCATTTTTTGAAAAAAATAGGCTTATGAGATCACCTGTTGTCGGTGTGTGTGTGTGTGGGGGGGGGGGGGAATTGTCTGTGTTCCCCCTAATAACTTCTAAACGGTTGGAGCGATTTCAATCAAACTCGATAAGCTCACAATACTATTTTGGTCGACCCCGACCGTGCCCTTCAAATTTTATTACGTCTCACCAATACAACATGGATTCTGTGCGAAATATAACTGATATCACCCTGAAAATTTGTGCGGTCATAAAGGGCACTACTAAAAGTTCACTTATGAGACTTTCAAATACATGTTACTACAAAACGAACATGGCAGCAAAGCGAAGTTGAAACATTTACATAGACTTTTCTCGTGATTTAACCATCCAAACGCAATTAAACTTTGTACAGCAAATGTATAAATACGTTGTAATGCTCGGGCATATCATTTAGTTCAAATGTCTTTATAACCTCAAGATGGCGGCTGTGCGAAATATTTCACCGGCAATCTACATCTCCGAATCTATTAATGGTATCACCCTAAAATTTTGTACGGGGTGATAGAGGGCACACCTAGAAGATCACGTATGAGACTTTCAAATACCTGTTAACTACAAAACGAACATGGCGGCCAAGTGAAGTTGAAACATCTAAATAGACTTCTCTCGCGATTTAATCATCCAAACGCAGTGAAACATGGTACAGTAAATGTTTATACACATTGTAATTTACTGGTATCTAATTTAGTTGAATTGTTTACATAACCTCAAGATGGCGGCCGTGCGAAATTTCAAAATTAAGTTTTTATTTCTTTTCTCCCAATCATGCGATTGAAGTCAACGTTTGAATAATGAATCTACGCAATAATCTTCATCTAATAGTATATAACTCTTAAGACCTACATCTTTAAAAATCCAACATGGTGACCATCCGAAATATTTAAACTGTTCTCAATATCTACGAATCTATTACAGCAATCAAACTGAAGCTTTGTACGTCAAGTAACATAAGTAGGATATATGAAAGTAGGCTGTATAGTTCTTCAAGGAACTACATTATCAATCATAGAATTAGCCTGGTCCTTTGACCTTGAACCTTGACAAGCATTACTGGTATGGTTGGTCGCTTCAAAACACAGTGCACAGTGATAATTTCCGGCCTGAAGACTAGCGGCCTCATTATCGGCGTCTAAATGAGCCCGAGAAGTTCATTTCCGACGTCCCAACTGACAGGCGTTTATCTTGACATTGTAAACAACATCGCTGCAATATTAAGTTGCCTCAGGGTGAATACGTTTTTATGTTAAAACTTGTACGTGGATGTAGGATCTACCCACCACCACGCCACACTTTACAGAGTAAACTTTGCGTATAAAGCTGCTTCAAGCGAATGTCTGACACTCCAGCGCAGCGATGTTATTAACGCTACGGTTACTCAAGTGAATGAGGATCTCCTACTTTTGTGACTGTTGTTCGATCAAAGTCTCTGTTATCTTGGAATTACGAGGAAATGTCTGCAAAAATGTATTTCAGGTCACTTATTTTCATTGGATTCTTCTATAATAATAATAATATTAATAATAGTAGTAATAATAAAAATAATATTAATAATATTTTTTATTTTATTTTGAGGAGGAGAAATGCATTTATGCTCATCGTGTTGGGCTCCTGAGTGGCAGACTACCGACTAAACCTTCCCCCATTACTTCTGAACACTATCCATCACATTACTTCAGACTAGAGCCATTTCATCTTTGCCCGCAGGGCACTCTTCCGTAGTGAATTATCTTCAGTGGCGATCCAGACCTGTCTTCTTTGTTTGGAGGATATTTTCAACAAAACTTGCTACCAACTTCCAATTTTGTTCATTTTGTAGTATCACCGGAACAATATTGTCAGGAGATATCTCCATCTCAATGTGCTCTTGAAGAGACTGTCTATTTTGGACCCACCATCCAAAAGAGAAGAAGGTGTGATTAGCATTATCTGGTTCAATTTGATATGCCAATTATGAAAGGTAATAATAATTATGATAATAATAACCAGTCAACCTCATGGCGTAGTTGCTAGCCTTTTTGGCTGTCATAATCGAAGTACAGATTCTATTCCAGGCTCTGCTAAGAAATTTAATTCTGGTCTGACGGCCGGAACGAGGTACACTCAGCCACGTGAGGAAAACTGTGAAGAGGGGATTTTACTCCCACCTCAGTCATCCTGGAAGTAGTTTCCCGTGGTTTCCCCACATCTACTCCAGGAAAATTCTGGGATGGTTCCTAACCTAAGGCCATGGCCACCTCCTTCTCAATCTTCACCTGAATTACAAATACACACACTACTACAGAGACCACAATAACACAGCTTATCAGGAAAAAAATCTCTCTGTATATATATATACTGCATATGAAAAATTTCAGCTTTCTAGGTTTAGTGGTTTGAGCTCTGAGTCAATTTTGGATTATATATAAATAAATAAACAAACATACACTCACCCAAGTACACGGGGATAATTGACCACTGCTGATATCACTTTAATACAGGTTGTTCTTTAAAAATACATTAGTTGAGAATTAACATGTAAAAATTCATGGTATATTAATATGTAGAACATATTGATAACGTACGAAAATATCATAATTAAGTCATGAATAATAAACCAAAAAATACCTGTAATTAGTAAATAAGATCAAAATCCTCAAACACATGCTGTAAAAATGTCTGCCACATACTTGTATTCTGTGATAATATTTATGACTTTAACATTGGCAGTCGCAGGTAGTTGTGACTTTATGGATTTAGGGATGATCGGGGTTGATCGGTGCGCCACACTTGATCTCATCACAACACGGGCTGAAAGAAAGAGGCAGGTGACCTCTCGTACACTGTGATGGACTAACAACCTACGATCGATGTGACATTCGCTGTTTCCAATTCATGAGCTACCCTCTGTCGCCGTACCACTGTAGCCACATGGGTCCCAGGGGCCTGGACGACAGCCAGCGCGGTTTCGTCAATCGAGTAAGCCAATTCTAGCTTATAGCCGCCCTAAAAACTACATTCTTAAGGATACTGCTAGTTGTCAACGATCAAATTTTGGATCTGAGAGCAAACTCCAGATGGCAAACACACAAACATGACCGACTTCCACATCGGTGGTGGTAATGCATGTAAATTGAGCACAGGAGGGTTTAAATTGTGTTGTGAGTTTAGAATTGTCCAACACACGGTGGTCTAACAAATTGAAACATTTCTTTTTAAATATAGAAACTACGATTTACAGCATTGTTGTTTTGAATGCCGGAACGGTAAAAAAGATTTTGGTCATTTGTGTTTAAATTTTGGTATAGATTTATATTCAAATGACAAATGAAGAGCACAGGGGGAAATGATCAAGGTTTACCGAAAGTCAAATAAGACAAATGGCACCAGTAGATAACAGGTATGGGCGGTATCGTTATGTTAAATATTACTAATCAGAAGCGATTAGCTTCCGAGACACACACCTTTGATATTTGAGTGATGTATGAAAAAATGATTAGAATTCTCTTAAATCAACAACCCTACCAGAAATGTGCATTTGTTGTTAAAAACAAATTTCAGCCCTTAGAAAACGTATAAGATGAAGTGTCGTTAGTCTAGAATCACCACAAAAAAGGAAACATTTTAATAATAATAATAATAATTATTATTATTATTATTTCGTTACGACTACTAAGGAGCACGTCATGTTAACTGTTCTTCTGCGTTTTAATGTTGGCCCAGTACTCCTTCATTTGCAATCGGTGTTGCACCTTTCTCTCAGTCATCAACGCCTTTATTATTATTATTATTATTATTATTATTA